>CM060939.1:404430303-406890562 GCA_030765085.1 Allium cepa | reverse complement strand
AAAGGTTTTTTGAAAAAAATAAGTGTGTCTACCAAGCCATCAAAGGCTCATGACCGCAAGAGGTCCCTAGCCAAGAAAGGCCCCAACTATCAAAGGCTCATGACCGTAAGAGGTCCTTGGGCATCAAATGCCCTAACTATCAAAGGCTTATGACCGCAAAAGGTCCCTAGCCATCAAAGGCCTTAATCCTTCAGTGCTACCATCAAAGGCCTCATTGAAGCGCCCCCTAGAAGGAGGTTAGAATAATCCTTTAGTGCCTCTATCAAAAACCTCGCTAAAGCACCGAGAAAGTATTTAACCCATACCTACGTGGCCTGGTTGAAGCGCCTCCTAGAGGGGGGATAGAGTAAGCCTTTAGTGCCATCATCAAAGGCCTCACTAAAACCCCAAATTAAGCCTTTATTGTCGAAGGCCTCACTGAAGCACCTCCTAGAGGGAGGCCGGATAAGTCTTAAAATAGCGAGCCAAACACACCAGACAAAACACCTAAGTCATTATCTATGATGATGGCATGGGTTCCGATCTAAGTAAAGATCGTCACCTAAGATGGCGCCAAACCAAACTATCAAAGTCAGAGTCAAGTAGTGCTCCTAATCTATCAAAGTCTGAGCCAAGGGTTACTTCCCGTAAATCCATCTTTCAAAGGAAGATGTATCAGATATGAGCTAAATATGCTCCCTAGTAAATATGACGCCTAGTTATCAGATAAAAGATTTTTGATCTTCTGCTATTATTGCCAAGATGTGGATTCTGGTCTTCTTTCAGATGAGGATTTCTAGTCCTCTATTATTGCTAGATATGGATTTCTAATCTTCTTTTAGATATGGATTTTTGGTCTATTATTATTACCAAATTTGGGTTTCTAGTTTTTTTCAATTTCTAGATTAAGTTTCAAGGCTTTAATTAGTTAGTTTTCAACTCAAATTCATTTAACGGGAATATCTGTTACAAAAGCAAGCCATCAAATATTTAAGTCAAGCTCAATCGATCTTGATTCTTTAAGCAAGCGGAGATTCAATCTACACATTGGAAAGCTTAAATATGGAAAAGTAAAATACAAATCTTCAAGCAATTTCCGATCAAAATCGGAATTCAATTCATAACTATGTAACTTGGATTTAAGGTAACATTCATTGTATTGTAAATTTACTCATAATCTAATACATTACGTACAAAGTGGCAGGTAGAAAATTCAAATAGAAAAAAGCTAGTTTAAAGAAAATCATCACTAAAGTTTAAGATATTGTGCAGTCTCCTCTAAATCTCGGACAATTATGGAGGCAATAACATGGTGAATAGCTGCATCCAGGAGTTTTTTGAATTTCTTTTCCTTTTTTCGGACTATATTTGCATCGTCAATTGAAGCAATTTGGACATTCAAAGCGTGCTGGAGAGTCTTATTAGCTCCTCATAAAGTTTTGAATGTGCCATTCAACCTTCATTCTTTTGTTTGAAAGTATATCTCTTGCGATTAAGCTTTTGAACTTTGTTGTTTTATTCACTTATACATTGAGAACTTTCTCATCCCATTTCTTACCAAAATGTTGTACGAGCTCAAATTTGACCTTTTTTCTCCATGACGAGATTGTTTCATTACCTAAAACTGGAGGCGGGTTTAGCAAAGTAGGTAATTTTTGGCTCGTCGAAGAACGAGGTCAGGTAATTCTTCTAGGAGTGGGGTGGGGAGGCCAGTATCGCCCTCAATTGCAACAAGCTCTAGCGATTGACAGTAAACTCGACTCTTTATTAAGTCTACTTCAAGATCATTTATTCGCTGATGTAATTTTGCTATCAATGCGTCGGCTTCAATTGAAGGACCAGACTCGCAAATTGAGTTAGTTCTCTCTTTTAACACTTGAAGCACTTTCTCCCTTTCTTTAAGCTCCTTCTCAATATGAGCATTCATTTCCTTGTAAGTCCTAAACATTGATTTCAATATAAAGTAGTTCCTATGGCACTCTTGCGCTATAGGAATATTCGGGAGTCGCAGAGTTGAGTCATCTTGGGGTAATTGTTTTTCTTCTATGTAAGCAAGCAACTCGTCCTTAATTTAAATAATTCATGAGGCATCTGTGAATCGGATGCATGCACTAATTGAGTCTCCTATTAAGAATAAAGGAGACGAGAATTAGTATATATTAAAAAAACAACCTTTTCTACCATGAATAATCAGAATTCACAAGTAATACTAACATTAAGGTTACATCACAATTCTATTTTCAAAAACATTTAATCAACATTCAGAGTCCCAAGACTACGGTTTTAGCTTTTTTAAATGACTTAGTAGACAACATAAGTATAGAATCTAAGGAGGCCTGATTCCTTCTGGTGTGTAAATGGAAGGGAACTAATGATAACCACATTCTCCAACCATAGGACTATCATGACCACGTATTATTTTTATGTGATAAGATCGGATTTCACTGAGCAATTTGTCCTTTTCATAGTTATAGATTTCTAAATACATAGCTAACTAATTCTCCAAAGATTTTCTTCTGGATTGTTTACAGTTCTTTCTTTAATAATTGAGCAACAAATTTCTAATCTGTTTCGATTACAAACTGTCTATGCAAAAAATAAATTCTTAGACTTTTGATTGATAATTTAATAGCTAGTAATTCTTTACCATAGGTAGCATATTTAGTCTGGGGTTTGCTAAATTTTCCAGTAGAATATGCTACAACTTCCTTTTGTTTAGCAGTTAATACTCCTGCACAAAAATTGTCAGAAGCATCAGTTTGTAGTGTAAGTAATTCTTCATCTAAAGGAAAATAGAGGATCTTTTGGTCCTTTATTAGATCTTTAATTTTTTGTATTTCTTCTTCTTCTTCTTCTTCTTCTTCTTCTTGTTTTTATAAGGTAATTGAAATTTTGTATGTGTTCCATCTTCTTGGCTGTTCCCCATTATGTTGTTTATATTTTGCTTGTTCATATATGAACTTCTTTTGTAAATTTTGCATCTTAGCTGATAAATTAGGAATAAATTTTCTACCATAGTTCAACAATCCTAAGAAGCTTTGGAGTCTTTTAATGTTTTGAATCTATTGGGAGAATCCCTAATTTTAGAGTAAATGTGTTGTTGTAATTCTGTTTGTCCATTTTAAATTCTTTTTCCAAGAAAATCTATTTCTTATTTAAACAACTCAAGTTCTTTAGGACTTAGAATAACACTGTTTTGTAGTATTATTTGTACTGCTGCTAGAAGATGTTGTTTATCTTCTTCAGCAAAATTAGAGAACATAAGGATGTCGTCTATATTAATAGTTGCAAAAGGTAAATGTACGAACATAGAATTCATCCATTTTTAAAATACTTGTGGTGCATTTTTTAATCCAAAAGGCATAACTAACCATTCAAAATGTCCCTGTGGGCAACTAATGGCAGTTAATTCTATGGACTGTTTGTCATCAAGTTTTAATTGCCAAAAATCCGATTCAGCTTCAAATTTACTATATTTTGCTCCTTGGATCTGTTTAGTTAGATGATTAGCAGAGAGAATAAAATATCCATCAAATTTGATATAGCTATTAAGCTTTCTATAGTTTATTACCATTCTTTCCTTTCCTCTTTTAATTTCAGCATGGTTTCCCACTAAGAAGGCTGGAGAAGAATGAGTACTTGAAATTTTATGTATTGATTTTAAGTTTAATAGGTCTTTTATTTGTTTTGCAAATTCTTCTTTGTCAGTTGGCGATATCATGATAATGTTATTAGCTCATACTTTGGCATCTTTGTATTATTCCATTAGCTCAATTTTATAGTACCTTCGTGCTTTATCAAACCATGTTAATGGATTTTTTGAATAGAGGGGTTCTAACATATTATATATTACTATTTCAAATTCATTCGTATTTGGTGTATCTAAGTATAGATTTTTGGTTTTATTATTTTTGGTGTTCTCACATTTTCAATTAACGTAACAGTTCTTTCACCACGCCGTGCCACTGGAGTATAATGTGGTGCAATTGTAGTAGGTAGCGTTACTCGAGGCAAGAGAATTCCATCTAGTTCAAAATAATATTTGTTGAACATAGGGAGATGTATTAAATTGTCCATTCCAAGGATTCAATCACTATCAAATTCTTTTGGTAGTAACACAAAATCAAAGTTGTATGTTTTATTATTTCCATGTATATTAGGTATTTGTACCTGTAGACCTTTTGGCTTATGGGTTACAGGGACTTGTCTTTCCATAAAGTCATTTAGCATTTCTTTTTTGTAATGACCCGTAAAATTTCGATAATTAAATTTGTTAATTTAATGAATCTTGTTATTTAATATTGGAGGAAGTAAAAAGTTGTAAGGTAATAATGTTAATGCAAGTTGATAAATAATTAGTGCAACTCAAATGATCAGGAAGGTTATGTGTAATTTCTTTTGGAATGGATGTATTCATTCTACCAGTCTCAAGCCTATTAGTTTCAGCAAAGTTGAAACAAAGAAGAACCTGGAAGGACTTGGCATCATTAATATCCGAAATTGGAATATGGCTGCCTTCAGTGTTCATCTAGACAATTTACTAAATAGTAAAAACAATATATGGGTGACTTGGACAAAAAAGTACAACCTTCGCAGTAAATCATTCTGGTGCATGGATATCCCGCATGGGTGCGGCTGGACTTGGAGATCCATTCTGAATCTCAGACCAATGATGCTTCCTCACCTAAAACATATAGCCTCCCCTTATGGAACAGTCAGCTTTTAGAATGATCCATGGGCCAAGACCGGGCTTATTCTAAACAAAATAATGTCATATAATCAAAGAATCCAATTTGGAATACCTTCTGATGCCAAAGCCAAGGATTACATCAGTGATGGTGCAATCACTATGCCTTTCTCGAGCAACCAGATCATTCGACAGCTATGGCATGAGATCAGTAGGCAACATTATCCTGCAGTTCCCGACGCTAGGGTTTTGTGGTCTGCTGATCTTGTTGATCACTCCATTTCCAAAGTATATGACTGCTTAAACCATGGTTCTGATATGCCCCGTTTTGCTTGGGAAAAGAGAGCGTGGAATCGACACTGTAAGGAAAATGATAGTTTACTATTATGGGAAGTGCTAAGAAATGCTATGAATCTAAAGGACAGACTGTACAACATTGGTATGGTTACTGATGCGTCATGTTGTTTTTGTCATGATGATGTTGAGACTAATCTACACCTGTTTTTCAATTGCAAGATTGTGCATAACTTGTGGCAGAAAATTATGATATTTATTGGCCATGGCAACAGGTCAAGAATCAGCAACGTTGAATGGTGCAACATATATAGAGCTACCAGATGGAAAAATGACACGAGTATGTTGATGTTACTTGTTCTCAAAAAATTCATTCGGGTCATATGGAGAGAAAGAAATGAAAGAGTCTTCAATGGAAAGAAAAAAAGTAAGACTGAGGTATGGAACCAACTGATTAACACAATCAGAGAAGGTGTGAGAAACAGCTCGTATAGTTATGGGAGTCTTATTACTGGGATGTGGAACTGATTAGTGGCATTACTGCTTTTTGTTTTGCTTCCTTTGTTTTTGGCCTTTTCTTTTTATCCTCTTCCTTTGTGCCGTAGTCTTGTTATGGTGCAAATTTCTTTTATTTTGTTTGCCATAAACTGGTAGGGGCCCAATCAACCCCGCTTAGCATTGCTAAAAAAAAATAATTAGTGCAATCCCAATTTATTAAAACAATTATTAGGTTATAATTGATTGTATTTAGTAAATTGGGAAATAAATTTCAACAAATGTGATTAAATATTATGTTATGTAAATTAAGATAATATTTGAAAATAATGTCAATTCCATTTATAATATGACAATTGGTTGATTTAAAGAATGGAAATCAAGATTTATTAATTTATTTGAATTTAAAATTATAATGATTGGGTTTATTGCAAATAAATGGAATTAGATATTTAGATATTACATTAATGGGAAATTAAGATGAAATGTGAAGATTTTAATGTAATAAATCATGAACCAACGTTAGTTGCATCCTTATTGTGATAAAAGATGTGAATAACATGGTTTAAAAATTTAATAAATGGATTTATTGAAATTTCAATTGATAATCAATGAAGTGGTTAAAATTGAAATTAAACATGGTAATGGGTAAATCAATTAACTTTGAATTGATATCTAAGTTGTTTAAATTTTTGTAATTGTTTAAGAAATCAAGAATAATGGAATTTGTGAATTATTAAATTTTAAACGAAAAGAGTGATTTAATTAATTAATATTAATTTATTTAATTACTTGAAAAATAACCACCTTTGGCCACTAATTCGGATTACAACAAAACAAGTTTCATCGGATCCCTAACGGTGAGTTATTATAGGATTTTAAGTTTCGTAGCGATCCGGCTTGTTGTTTGATCGTACGGACTCGAAATGCCTAAAAATCAATCTAATTGAAATCAATTTGAAATAACTTGATTTTTGCATAACTTCTTCATACGATGAAATTGGAGTTGAAACCTGTTTCATTGCATTCAAAATATTTAGAAACATCTATTTTGATATATGGATTGACCCATTTTCGTCCTGGGGTCAGAACGGGCTTTTCGGGCCATGTGTCGTTCAACTTTCCAAACCCAATTTAGGCCGTTCAATTCTATTTTGTTCAACCTATATATATTTGGTCATAAACCCTAGCAGAAGAATACTTATACAAACTAGTGAAGTGACTCCATCTCCAATAGTCCAAAGATAGGAGTCGTTAGAATATTCTGAACCATTCACGAACATAACAGCAAATATGATTAAGATATTTATGGCTCCCACATAAATAAGAAGCTGGGCAGCAGCTACAAAAAAGGAGTTTGATGAAATATAGAATAAGGATATACAAACAAGAACCGATCCCAATGAAAAGGCGTATTTCTTATTTCTGTACGTACAGAAATTTCTGTTGCTCCTCTTTCTCAATGGTAGACAAACCTAAATTTCACAATCCAATTTCAAATCAAAATTCTACTTCAAAATTCAAACTCCTCAAACAACATCAAATTTTATATCAATCTGAAGCTCTCGATGAGCGCATCTCAGATTTGTAGTTCGTTTTCCAATCAGAACAACCGTATGTCCAGAAATTGATGAACTACTCTTGGCCGTTCGTTGATCGTTGATCAACTTCGACGGATCGCCGATTGGGGGTTACCGTCTTGTAGAGGAGGTCGAGTGGATTACATCTATGTCATTTTTTCGTTGATCAACAGCTGGATGTGGCGTATTAATTCGAGTAGGATTTGGTTTTACAAGGCGGCCGGTGGAGTTCTGGTCATCGTTCGATGATGGCGGTGGTTCGCAAGGCACGAGGGTTGAGGGGTCGGTGGAGGCGCATCTCTGGCCGGGGTACGGGGAGCCGTGTGGCCGCACGCAAAGGCAAGGTGGCGGAGGATCAGATATGGCGTGGGTAGCGTGAGTGAGTTTGCTCTGGTTGGCCTGTGCATGGAAGATGGGTGACGCGGCGAATTCTTGTTGGTGGGGTTTTGTTTTATTTCTGTTTTGTTTATTTGTTTTAAAATAGATCGTTTAAACTTATAACATCCATATCTTTTACATACGAGGTATGATTCATGCGTGGTTGATCTGTTGGGATCGTTCAAAATTACGGACATTTTTACGCTGGTTTGGATGGATTCTGAGACTGTTTGAATTTTGGGTTTAAATTGGATTTAAATTCAACATAAATTCAAATGGTGAGTGTTTTAACCCACTCACAACTTCTAAAATTTCTTATGTTTGTTAAATTGATTTATGATGTGATTAGAAATTTATTTATGACTGTTTGGCATATTTTGAATCATCATCTCAGTTTATTTGAATTTATTTCGATAAAATAGTTATTTAATTTATTATTGAATATAAACTGCCAGTAAATACCTGTTATTTATTATTTGTTCTATATTGATGTTATTGATTGAATTGGATGATGATTGTGATAAATGTTTGATGATTAATATTGAATGAATGGATGTTTTATTTTATACAGTTATAAACTACAAGTTGTTACGGATTTTTATTTCATTCGGGATTGCGGTTTGAAATGATATATAACCTTATTTATATTTTAAATTACGGACTGAAATGATAAATATCTGTATCACTTGACCATAGGATAGAAAATTATATACAGATATCGTGGTCTATATATAAAAATATTTTGAAATGATTTCTATGGTTTTGTAAAGAAATATATGGTTTTAGATAAATATTGAATTAGATATTATATAAATTTTATTTTATTCTTGATTTTGAGCTGTGTATAATTTGTTTTTAATATAGAATAAGCATAATAATAAGTTTGATTTTTTACTGAAGATGATATGGTTAAGTATTTAAACTACATTTTAATATAGAGTTTATAATGATTTAAATAAATTAAGGTTTGAAGATAAATTTGGAATTTATTTGAAATTGAATTTATTTAAAAATTAAACTCCAATAAGTTTGATGTGAAATTTATTAAATTTGAAATTTTAGAAGGTATGATTTTTATAACTTGATTTTGGTTTAAGGTAAATTAAATGAATATTTCAAGTATAAATAAAACTAAGGAAATATTTAGTTATTTGTAATTTGAGTTTTATTTAAATGATAATGGATTTATTATGTAAAATATTTCAGAACTAAATAAAAGAAAATTAAATTGTTGAATCGTAATTACCAAACTTAGTTTTGAAATTGTTGAATACTTAAAGTTTGAAATATATTGAATTTGGAATGGTTTATTCGGTGGATCAAATCTGTTTGAAATCGATATAAATTAGAATAGTTTATTTGGAAACCGAATTGAATTGAAATTTATGATTTGGGATTTGGTTAACTATAAAATGTAGAAATTCGAGCTGTTTTGGAATTGATTTGGGAAATTAAAGAAGCTATTTTATTATATAAAGTATTTTAACGTTTAAACCACTTAAGTGGTGGAAGTTATATTTCAAAGTCATGAGCTTCAAGGTATTATGAGTTGATGTGTTATATTTCAAAAGTTTTGATTTCAAAATGTTATAACTTTGAAGGTGTTATGATTTTAGAAAAGGATATGTTTGAAATAAAAATGATATCATATTGATTTAGGTTTTGAAATGGAAATGATATCGTATTTTATGGTTTTGAAATGGATATTATATTCTGGTTTTGAAGTATAAATTATTTTGAAAAGGGCCACGGTGTTATAATAGCGTTTGGTTGTTAAAGAGACCGGGAACGGAAGTTGTCATACTCTCTGCCAACTTCGAAAACCACTTTAACTACCGTGTATGCGGTGGAGATTCCAGAATGAAGTAGGATGGTGGAGGCGTTCCTTTGAGGTATACACGTGGACCTGACTTCCGTGAGTTGGCATAAGGTGGCTAAAACAGGAGCGATTCCGGGCCAGTGATGTAGCTCCTCTTATCGGACACACTCCTTCGATACCATTTCATTATATTCTGACTTTGAGATTGATTCGATGGCCACTTTTGATTTTTGATTTTGGGGGTGTGGCTCGAGGTGGACGGTAGCTGCGTGTAATGCATCACCACCAGTCCGGATAGTAATTGGTATATCTACCCTGGCATTGCCTTGTGTGCCGTGCCACCTACCCAGCGATACTTGTACGAGTTTGGTTTTCTCCCGTAGCCCATGGAGTATTTAGGGTAGTCTCTCGATCTGGAGATACGCTGACACTGGATGGACTACTGGGACTATTATGTGGTAAAGGCTATATGGGTAACCCCTTAACGCTATTTAAAAGTAAGTTTATTTTACTATAGAACATTATTATAATCGCGAAATATTACTACATAGTAAATAGTTTAACGGATCCTTAGGAGATGTGAATCCAGAGCATCTCCCAAGTTACTGCACTCACGTTTGACACTGGATAGGAGATGTCAAATTCCATAAACATCTATGACACAGTTCCACTCATATTTTACCGTTGATTTAACTCACATAAGATCTTTTAGTACTAATTCGAGTGTTTTGTCTTTTCAATTCGCTTGGGTCAGCCTGAGCATTTCAGGATTTGAAGACTTTATTTCTGGAGAACGAAGACGAAGATTGTGTTACTATTATCTATTATATTATTCCACTGCATTCATACCGCTCCGCTGCATTATTTATTATTCTCTGGTATGTGTAACTCTGATATGTGTTGTATAAGCATAATCAAATGTTTTGTAAAACAGCTTCATGAACTATTATTTGATTATTATATTTTGTCATTCCGCTGTGAGATTCTGTTTTGTTTTATTTCTGTCTCTGCTTCTCTTATTCACCCCATAATAGTCCGCCCTTCTGTATGGTTTGAGTCAGCATGTGTGTCTGCTTAAACGTACAAAAAGATGGGATGCTACATTTTTCGTCTAAGGACTCCCTAAATTGCTGGGGTATAAATATTTCTTGTAGTAAACTGGCTTCTGCGCCAGAATCCACCAACGCATGCACCATGAATTCTTGATATTTAGGGATACATATCGTTATTAGAAGATATATATGTAATTGTGCTTTTCTTTATAGATCTATGGATCTAATCATGATGCCTTATACTTTCTGCAAGTACATTTATAACCATTCGGTTTGATTCCTGTTCCTTTTGCTTTTCGAGTATTCTCCTTGTTCTCTTCCTTCTATAAGATTTTCTTATCTAAAGCTCATACGATGGCTAATACCTTTTAATATATCAGGAGTTAACTCAACTTCAGACATTTTATTGTATGATCGAGATCTTTTTAATATGTTGGGTGAATTTGTGTTTTCTTTATTATTTTTGGTTATGGTGGAAATGGTATTTCCTGATGCTATAAAATATTCTTTAGGTAACTGTATCCTTGGTTTAAGCGATTTTATAAAAACTTGAATTTCATAGTCAAATTTTAAATGTCTTTTGTCAAATAATCTAGGTTGGATTATTTTTCCCAATCCGACTTCAAATAATTTAACGAATTGTTTGGGTGTAATTGATTTAAGTGCAGCATTATCATTTAAAGCAATATAATGTTCCCATTGTATGCCAAGAACTTTAGACCCTGATAGAAGTTCGATATTTTGTAAATTTACTGATAATGTACATGTCTTTTCTATATTTTGATCATCAGGACTTATACAAAAATCGGGATGTTTATTTACTCGAAATAATTTATTTGCTAAATTTGACTTAGCTCCCACAATAATACTATTTAAAGGATTATTGATAATTTTTTCATCCATACAGACTATCATTATTGGAATATCGATTTTGGACCTAAATAATCATGTTATTTTTAACTATATTAGACCTATATGAAGGTATTTCATTTTTGGATATCTTGCTTTTAGTTTTTCTATTTTATTTTTATTTAAAATACTTATAGAAGTAAAATCTTCTTCTCCTTTTAACTCTACATTTCCTTGCATACGCTCAAATACGTATGTATGTTGATTTAGGAATCTAGATTTAAAAGCCAAAGGTTTATAGATATCTTTTCTGCCTGAGTGAGGCATTGCCTCTTTTATCTTTTCTAAATCTTCATCGTTGACCTCAATTTGTTCTTCTGTGCTATCTTGTATTGTAGGTTCGATGTTTCTTCGGATGTAAAAGTGTTCATATGTATTCTATATTCTTGATATGATTCCGACTCTTTATTTCTTGATAATCGGAAGGTGGAACCACTTAATGGGGTAAATGTATCATGATCGTATATTTCTTCTTTTATAATTGGAAGACCTTCATATTTATGTATAATAAGTAATCCTATTGGGTCTCCTTGCTCTATATTATAATCTTTATCCTCCATACTAGTACTTCTAAACAGTATAGAAGCGCTACTTTTAGAAAGTCTCAAAATTTGCTTAGTTGGCACAAGAAGAATACCTTGAAGAGCAAATGCTTTCATAGCATAACGTGGTTTTATAGTTGGCTTAGGCCTTAAATTAACAAACACCAGCCTATACCGTTGCTTCACTTAACTAGAGCATAATAATGGTTCGTTGCCTACTCTAATGCCTAATAATCAATAACAATAGGTGGTTGTATTGACTTAAAATTCGAATTTTTTTTTATCTGGCACAAAAGGTTTACAGACTTGTAATGAATCATGCTTAAAAGACCCTCTTTTATGGAAGATAATAAGCTTGTTATTCTCAATACACATAAGTGTCAATTTAATCTAAATGCTGAACGATATGAGCATGTTGTTCATATCCCAACACAAGAAAACCCAAAAAATGGGATTCATAATTTTATGATTGAACTACTTTAAGAAATTAAATTATAAGTAAAAGACATAAGTAATAAACTTCAGAAACAAACGACAACCATAGAATTTGGTCGAAATACACCAACAATCCATTTGCTAAACAATATTAGAATGGTCAAATATACATCTGAAGAAAATAAGAAAATAAATGTTGAGGAAATTGATCCTACTTACTACAAAATTATCTTTTCTTCAAGAAAATGAACTTATAGGATCAATTGACAGTACATAACTTTATTCATACTATGAAAAACATTCAACAATGATAAACTATTTGAATATAAAGCAAATGAAGAACTATCTTCAATTGAAGATTCCGAACAAGAATTCGAGAATTCAACAGAATCATATTATATTTCTAATATATCAGATAAACTTATTTTCATTATAAACACTAATGAAGCCGAATCTAGTAGAAGCGCAATGATATTACCTCCATCAGAAAGTGCTTCCATAATGAACGATCTTAACTCTGATATAATCATAGAAGATCAAGAACAAGAAGAAAACACATATAATAGTCCACATAATGATCCTTACCCTAAAATACTTAGAAGTGGTACTAGGTCAGATTAGATCAGATTTCACTCTTCTCACAAGCAATTAAAAGATTTTCATAATGAACAACCCTCTTTAGCATATACTCTAACTTTCAATATAGATAGACTTCCACATAGAAAAATACGAAAATATATTATAAAATGGTTTCAACATATAAGCGGAAAAATCTATTTATTACCTCCAAATATGAGTGCAATGGAATTCATACATTACGCTACCACTTATTGGATAGGAGATGCTTTAGCTTGGTCACTAAATCTTGAAAGAATAAAACCAAATCAATTACAAACAATTATGAATTTTCAATCTAAACAAGAAGCTCTTGGAGAATTAATAAAATTATTACTAGCAGGCTCTACATGGGAAACATTCCTAGAAGATACTGCGTATGAAAAACAACTATTAACAATTATGAGATATATGTATGTTAGAAGAATTTGCCGCCAAATACATAGGTCTACTTTTTCATTTAAAGAATAATGATCAAAAAAATTTCTGGGTAAAAGGCTTTTTTTACAAAAATACCTTATCCATGGAATAACATTATACAAGAAAGATATGACATTTTAAGACAAAGCACTACCGATGAAAATCATAACACAGGCTTATTAAAAAAGGCATGTATGGATACTACGGAAAGGGTTTGTGAACAAGCAAGTGCACACAAACAAATGAAAAATAAAGTAAAAAACTCAAAACTTGGAATTTCTTATTATACAAAGTATACTGAAGATATTAATATACAGTTTGGATGTTTACCTGAATTCGAAAGAAAAAGGATAAGAAATTTCAAAAGAAGAACAAATCCAAAATACCGGATCATTAGGAAAAAATGGAAACCAGAATATAAGAAAAAATTTAGAAAAGAAAACAAGTTTTTTAAGGAAAAATTTATAAAAAAAGAAATTTGTTCATAAGTTTGCAAATGTTTTAAATGTAATAAAGAAGGGCATTATGCTAAAGAATGTCCTACAAATATACAAAATATCGTAATATCAAATATCGAAGAATTCATGTTGGCACTACTGAAGATATATCCAGTGATGCTAATTCCTCGATATATGAAATTGAATCGGTCTATACTGACACTACTGAAGAAGTAGATGAAACTAATGATTCTTTCGATATTTTTAAAATTAACACATGATTATAATCAATCAGACACATAATCAAATAAAAATTATTCCACTAACTATATATGCTATACTCCCCAAAATGGAAAAAATAAATTCTCCGGGTTATACACTATATGCAGCAAAATGTTCTGGATTAAGAAGGTAATTCACAACCAAATTATTTTTAGATCTACTAATAAAATCCCACAAGGATATTATGGGAAAATTTATAATATACCTAAACATACAAATGAAAATATTTTTATAACACATGGGTTAATTGAACCCCTTTCTAAAAATAACTCTTCTATACTATTTAAAAGTACTAGTATGGAGGATAAAGATTATGTTATAGAGCAAGGAGAACCCATAGGATTATTTATTTTACACAAATATGAAGATCTTCCATTTATAAAAGAAGAAATATACGATCATGATACATTTACCCATTTAATTGGTTGCACCTCTCGATCATTAAGAAATAAACAGTTAGAATCATATCAATAATATAGAATATATATATAAACATTTTTACATTTGAAGAAACATCAAACCCACAAATACAAGATAGCATAGGAGAACAATTTGAGGTCACTGACAAAGATTTAGAAATATTAAAAGAGGCAAATCCTCACTTAGACGGAAAAGATATTTATAAACCTTTGACTTTTAAATCTAGATTTCTATATCAACATACATATGTATTTGAGCGTATGCAAGGAAATGTAGAGTTAAAATGAGAAGAAGATTTTACTTCTTTAAGTCTTTTAAATAAAAATAAAATAGAAAAACTAAAAGCAAGATATCCAAACATGAAATACCTTCATGTAGGTCTAATACAACTAAAAATAACATGATTATTTAGGCCCGGAATTGATACTCAAATAAAGATAATCTGTATGGATGAAAGAATTATCAGTAATCTTTTAAATAGTATTATTGGGGGAGCTAAGTCAAATTTAGCAAATAAATTATTTGGAGCAAATATACATCACGATTTTTTATTAGTCTTGATGATCAAAATATAGAAAAGGCCTGTACATTATTAGTAAATTTAAAAATATCAGACTTCTATCAGGTTCTGAAGTTCTTGGTATACAATGGGAACATTGTATAGCTTTAAATGATACTACTACATTTAAATAAGTTACACCCAAAAAATTCATAAAAATATTTGAAGTCGAATTAGGAAAAACAATCCAACCTAGATTAGTCGACATAAGACATTTAAAATTTGATAATGAAATTCAAGTTTTTGTAAAATCGCTTAAACTAAGAATACAATTACCTACAGAATATTTTACAGCATCAGAAAATACCATTTCCACCATAACAAAAATAATGGAGAAAATACAAATTCACCCAACAAATTAAAAAGATCTCCATCATACAATAAAATGTCCGAAGTTGAGTTAATTCCTGATATACTAAAAGGTATTAGTCATCATTTGAGTTTTAGACAAGCAAATATGATAGAAGGAAGAACAAGGAGAATACTTGAAAAGCAAAAGGATCAGGAATCAAACCGAATGGTTATAAAGATTCCTGCAGAAAATATAAAACATCATGATTAGATCCATAGATCTAAAAAGAAAAGCACAATTACACATATATCTTCCAATAACGATATGTATCCCTAAATATCAAGAATTCATGGTGCATGCATTGGTGGATTCTAGTGCAGAAGCCAGTTTACGACAAGAAATATTTATACTCCAGCAATTCTGGGTGCCCTTGGACAAAAAAGGAATGCTAAATGACTTTATGGAAAGATAAGTCCCTGTAACTCGTAAGGCAAAAGGTCTGCAGGTTCCAATACCTAATATACATGGAAATAATAAAACATACAACTTTGATTTTGCGTTAATACCAAAAGAATTTGATAGTGATTGAATCCTTGGAATGGACAATCTAAGACATCTCCCTCCGTTCAACAAATATTATTTTAAACTAGATGGCATTCTCGTGCCTCAAGTAACGCTACCTGCTACAATTGCACCCATTATACTCCAGCGGCACAACATGGTGAAAAAACTATTACATTAGTTGAAAATGTGAGAAACCAAAAATATTATAACAAAAAATCTGTACTTACAATATACCAACTACGAATGAATTAGAAATATTAGTACATAATATGTTAGAACCCCTCTATTTAGAAAATCCATTAACATGGTTTTATAAAGCACCTAGGTACTGTAAAATTGAGCTAATGGAACAATATAAAGATGCCAAAGTTTTAGTTAATAGTATCGTGGTATTGCCAACTAAGAAAGAAGAATTTGCAAAACAAATAAAAGACCTATTAATTTTAAAATTAATACAAAAAAGTTTCCTACTCATTCTTCTCCAGCCTTCTTAGTGAGAAACCATACTGAAATTAAAAGAGGAAAGGAAAGAATGGTAATAAACTACAAAAAGCTTAATAGCTATACCAAATTTAATGGATATTTTATTCACTCTGCTAAGCATCTAACTTAGTAGATCCAAGAAGCAAAATATTACAGTAAATTTTATGCTAAATTGGTTTTTCGGCAATTAAAACTTGATGATAAACAGTCCATAGATTTAACTGTGTTTAGTTGCCCATAGGGACATTTTGAATGGTTACTTATGCGTTTTGGATTAAAAAATGCACCATAAGTATTTCAAAAATGGATGAATTCTATGTTTATACATTTACCTTTTGCAACTGTCAATATAGACTACATCCTTGTTTTCTCTAATTTTGCTGAAGAACATAAACAACATCTTCTTGCAGTAGTACAAATATTACTACAAATGGTATTATTCTAGGTCCTAAAAAAATTGAGTTATTTAAATAAGAAATAAATTTTCTTGGAAAAAGAATTAAAAATGTACAAATAGAATTACAACAACACATATACACTAAAATTAGGGATTTTACCAATACATTGAAAACATTAAAAGAGGTCCAAAGCTTGTTAGTATTGTTGAACTACAGTAGAAAATTTATTCCTAATTTTTCGGCTAAGACCCAAAATTTACAAAAGAAGCTCACAGATGAACAAGCAAAATATAAACAACATAATGGGGAACAACCAATAAGATGGAACAAAGACAAAATTTCTATTACCTTACAAAAACAAGAAGAAGTAGAAATTAAAAAAATTAAAGGTCTAATAAAGGACCAAAAGGTCCTCTATTTTCCTTCATATGATGAATTACCTACACTAGAAACTGATGCTTCTAACAATTTTTGGGCCGGAGCATTAATTTCTAAACAAAAGGAAGTTGTAGGATATTCCTATTGAAAATTTAACAAATCCTAGAATAAATATGCTACCTATGACAGAGAATTACTAGCTATTAAATTAGCAATCAAAAGTCTACAAATTTATCTTTTGCATAGACAATTTGTAATCGAAACAGATAACAAATCTGTTGCACAATTCTTAAAGAAAAAACTGTAAACAATCCAGAAGAAAATCTTCAGAGAATTAGATTAGCTATGTATTTAGAAATCTATAACTATGATGTCAAATACATTCCAGGCTACACTAACTTTGCTGCTGATCTTCTTACCAGATTATGAAAAATGGATGAAGATGATCTAAAAAGAATCAAAGAATTATTAGAAACAATGAAAAGACAGGTGGATTTCCAATGAGTGAAATCATCCAAAAAATCCAAACAAATCTCCAAAGAGGCTTCATCCTCATAAGGATCCGAAGAAACCAATACTCCTACAAGATTAAATGAAGAAAAGGTCTAACAGACCAAAGCTATTCAAACAAACAAAAGCATGACCACACCTTCCAATACAACTCAAAAATTTGTTCCAATGAACAAAGGAAAGGAAATTGCTCTCACAAGAGTGCAAAGACTATGCATCTCAGCTGTGGTTAAGGATTGGTACAACTTAGAAATGAAAGCATCAAATCCTAGCTTATATGACAATTTCAACGGATGCTTTAAAGCCATCCAATCTGCAGACCATAAAGCTGCAAATTTCTGTTTAACTCAACTATAAAAAACTTATTTAGGATTAAAGCATACAATACCCCAAAAGAGAAAAAATTGCAAGATATACAGAAAACAGTGTCTAAATTATCACAGCATTCTTTTACATCTTGGTCTAAAGCTCCAGATTTAAAGGAAGCAGAATTCTTCACTGACAACTCAAGTGAACATAGCCATTTGAAAATAATATTTGCTCAAATGGAAACATCCGATCTCATGAATCTAAGAATTCAAGAATTTCTAGAATTACTTAGATTTATGAGATAGATAACACAAGAAATAAGGAGATGGAAGCTAAAATGACAGTACAAGATATGATCTCTCTATATCAGCAAAATCTCATCGATGGAAGTAATCTTCATCTGTTCTTCAAAAAATTACAAGACACAAAATTTGTAAAACTCTTCGAAAATGAATAGTTAATCCTCAATAACAGTAGAAGACCGCGCCTAATAGCTTGTTATTTACTATGTTCATGTTCGAAATATGGAGCGTTTGGGAAGAAAGACTGTACATACGTCTTTATCCCTCTATCCAATTATGGGAATTACATAGGGTAACGGAAAATCCCCAGCATGAGTTCATTAAATTCAATCGAAAAGAATTTAATGAAGAAAATGAAAGGCTCTTAGTAGCGCAAGATTCTTCACTTAAGCCATTAGAAAAGATGAAGTAGGATCACACTCCGCCATTGAAGGAAAACAATATTGCTGTTAGACTACCTATCAGCTTTCGAACTATCAACAGACAGAATAATGAAGGCTCAGTGATTTTTAGACAGTCTCAAAATTGGCCCAGTTGGCATAATGGCACAAGAAGAATACATTGAAGAGCAAGTAGAAAAGAAAAGGCTAAGACAAGAGTCCATAATGAGAGACACTATAGGGACCGACCCTTTCGACAACGAATCTCTGGCTAACCTAGAAATTCAAAATTAAATAAGAAGAATGGTGGACCACTACTCAGAATAAAGAGACAAAGCATCTAGCCTCTACTCTAGTGTGACATATCACCCCGTAGCCTTAATAGCTTTTCTATTAAATATTCCTAGTTCTTTGTAATTGATTTGGATTTATTCTTTCAAGATTTATTAACCAAGCTAAAGCATCTCTTATGCGATAACTGGTAGCGTAATGTATGTATTCCATTACACTCATATTTGGAGGTAATAAATAGATTGTTCCTCTTATATGTTGAAGCCATGTTATAATATATTTTCGTATTTTTGCATGTGGAAGTCTATCTATATTGAAAGTTAGAATATATGCCGAAGAGGGTTGTTCATTATAAAAACCTCTTAATTGCTTTCGAGAAGAGTAAAATCTGATCCAGTTTGACGTAGACCATGTCTAAGCATTTCAGGGTAAGGATCATTATGTGGGCTATTATATGTGTTTTCTTCTTGTTCTTGATCTTCAATAATTATATCATAGTTAATATCATTCATTATGGAATCACTATCTGGTGGAGGTAATATCATTGCACCTTTACTAGATTCGGCTTCATTAGTGTTTATACTGAAAATTACTTTATCTGATGTATCAAAAATATAACCTGATTCCGTTGAATTCTTAGATTCTTGTTTAGAATCTTCAAGTGAAGATAGTTCTTCATTTTCTTTATATTTAAAACAGTTTATCGCTGTTGTCTTGAAGAAGCTTAAAACGGAAATATACAACAACAAAGTCTACTTTCAGAGCTAGAAATTTTATTAATACACTTGATAATACTACAAAGCTTTCAAATACTCTTGTAAGTTATTTTTCTTGAAGAATAAGATAATTGTGATAGTAAGTAGGATCAATTTCCTCAATATTTATTTTGTTACTTTCTTCAGAAGTATATTTGACCATTCAAATGCTGTTTAACGAATGGATTGTTGGTGTATTTCGACCAAATCCCATGGTTGTCATTTGTTTTTGAAGTTTATTACTTATGTCTTTTACTTCTAATTTAATTTCTTGAAGTTGGATAGTCATAAAATTATCAATTCCATTTTTTGTGTTTTCTTATGTTGGGATATGAACAACATGCTCATATTGTTTTGCATCTAGATTAAATTGACACTTATGTGTGTCGAGAATAACATGCTTATTATGAAGAACATTCAATAGCGATAAACTATTTTAAATATAAAGAAAATGAAGAACTATTTTCACTTGAAGATTCTGAACAAGAATATGAGAATTCAACAGAATCAGGTTATATTTTTGACACATCTGATAAACTTATTTTCAATATAAACACCAATGAAGCCGAATCTAGTAGAGGTGCAATGGTATTACCTCTATCAGATAGTGCTTCCGTAATGAATGATCTAAACTCCGATATAACTATGAAAGATCAAGAGCAAGAAGAAAACACATATAATAGTCCACAAAATGATCCTTACCCTGAAATGCTTAGACATGGTACTAGGTCAGATTGGTTCAGATTTCAGTCTTCTCAAAAGAAATTAAAACATTTTTATAATGTACAACCCTCTTCAGCATATACTCTAACTTTCAATATAGATAGACTTCCACATAGAAAAATACGAAAATATATTATAACATGGCTTCAACATATATGCGGAACAATCTATATATTACCTTCGAATATGAGTGCAAATGAATACATACATTACACTACCAGTTATTGGCAGGAGATGCTTTAGCTTGGTTACTAAATCTTGAAAAAATAAATCCAAATAAATTACAAAGAATTAGGAATATTCAATCTAAACAAGAAGCTCTTGGAGAATTACTAAAATTATTATTAGCAGACTTTACAGGGGAAATATTCCTAGAAGATACTGATTATGAAAAACAATTATTAAAATACAATTATGTGATATATGTATGTTAGATGAATTTGATGCCAAATACATATGCCTAATTTTCATTTAAAGAACAACGATCAAAAAGTTTTCTGGGTAAAAGGCTTTTTTACAAAAATACCTTATTGATGGAATAATGTTATACAAGAAAGATATGAAATTTAAGGACAAATCACAACCGATGAAAATCATAATACAGGCTTATTAAAAAAAGCATGTATGGATACTATGGAAAGGGTTTATAAGCAAGAAAGTGCACATAAACGAATGAAAAATAAAATTAAAGCTCAAAACTTGGATTTTCTTATAGTACAAAGTATACCGACGATACTAATATACAGTTTGGATGTTCACCTGAATTCGAAAGAAAAAGGAAAAGAAATTTTGAAAGAAGAACAAAATCAAAGTATCGGATCGGTAGGAAAAATTGGAAACCAGAATATAAGAAAAAATTTAGAAAAGAAAACAAGTTTCCTAAGATTTTTTTTATTAAAATGAAAAATTTCCGTAAAGGCTGCAAATGTTTTAAATATAATAAAGAAGGGAATTATGCTACTGGATGTCCTATAAAAAATATATATTGTAATATCAAATATCGAAGAATACGGTATTCATGTTGGCACCATTGAAGATATATCTAGTGATGCTAATTCCTCGATATATGAAACTGAATCGGTCTATTCTGACACTACTGAAGAAGTACCTTCTTATAGGTCTAATACAACTAAAATAGAAAAACTAAAAGCAAGAAATCCAAAAATGAAATACCTTCATATAGGTCTAATACAACTAAAAATAACAGGATTATTTATGTCTGGAATTGATACTCCAATAATGATAGTCTGTATGGATGAAAGAATTAGCAATAATACTTTAAATAATATTATTGGGGGAGCTAAATCAAATTTAGCAAATAGATTATTTGGGGTATATATACATCCCGATTTTTGTATAATTCATGATGATCAAAATATAGAAAAGGCCTGTACATTATCAGTGAATTTACAAAATATCGAACTTCTATCAAGGTCTAAAGTTCTTGCCATACAATGGGAACATTTTATGGCTTTAAATAATACTACTACATTTAAATCAATTACATCCAAACAATTTGTTAAACTATTTGAAATCGGGTTGGGAAAATGATCATACCTAGATTAGTCGACATAAGACATTTAAAATTTGATAATGAGATTCAAGTTTTTGTGAAATTTCTTAAACCAAGGATACAATTACCGACAGAATATTTCATAGCATCAGTAAATACCATTTCCACCATAATAAAAAATAATGAAGAAAATACAAATTCGTCCAATGCATTAAAAAGATCTCAATCATACAATAAAATGTTTGAAGTTGAGTTAACTCATCGATTTAACGTCAAATTTACTATAATATTTTTCTCCTTGGATCTGCTTAGTTAGATTCTCAGCAGAGGGAATAAAATATCCATCAAATTTGGTATAGCTACTAAGCAATCTATAGTTTATTACCACTCTTGTCTTTCCTCTTGTAACAATCCAAAACTTAAGCTATAATAATTAATTAACGAATTAATCAAATAATAAAATAAGTTTGTAAAATTATCAGAATCAAGCTATGAAAGTTGCACTAATGTGACCGTGGCAATTTTTTGATCAATTTCCATATATAGTTTGTGTGATGACCCTACTTTTCTAGTGGCCAAATCATGGGCTAATTTGTTTTTTTTTTTTTTTTGCATAAAGAAATATATGCTAAATGAAAACACAGGGTCATCTACCTTCAAAACCAAAACCAGGATCCACTATTACCAATATAGAAATATTGGTATATTCTTAAAACATAGATTAGTATATATGAAGATATACCAATCTCTTTAGTTATTAAATCAGAGTTTAAGAAAAATTAGCTAAAGCATTCACACATAGCATTTTAATATAAAGATAAACCCATTTCCTTCTTATGAAAATTATTTGCAATCTGGCACAAAAGATACACAAGCAGACAGGAAACATCAGAATTCCTGATTATATCATAAAAATCATAGAGATCCTTTACTTAACTCAACTCTTGCTATAACACAATTATAGGTGTGGCTGCGCGTACACACACATATAAATACATGTGTGCACGGCCTCGCCAACACACAAGCTCAAGCAATGATATTAATGAATAGGCAATGAAGCCTTGGCACCAACAAAATATTAATAATTATATGTATAAACAAAAGATCACCAATCCAACTATATAAAAATGAGGTCATCGAGTTTCCTCTTCCTCATTTATGCAAGTTATATTCAGACATAAAAGATGAATTTACATCAACTATCCTTCTTTAAAACAAAAATATGTCACTGATGCAAGAACAAAAGCTATTCTGCATCATACAAATATTTTTAACACAAACAATTGGAAACTAACAAGTTCCTTTTATAAAAATCTCAAGATAATACATGGACTTGTAATCCATTTCTAGAAATCTTATGAATATAAAACAGTTTACTTTCTTTTGCAAAACTTGTTCAAAACTGTGCTTATTCATTTTAGAAATGTAAAGTAAGGGCATGCACGTATTTTAATTTATATGGCAAGTCCTCAATATAATTCAAGAATCTATCACATGAACATATATTAGCTATATGCTATATACAGATTCGAATAGCAACAGCCACTTACATAGAAAATTTCATTTCCCAAAAATCATAATGCATTTGAAAGCATTAAAAAAATCCATCTTTCCTTCAAAAGTCTACGGCATCACATATGCCAAAACATATTAATATAGTTCATACTTGTAAGTCATACTGTTAAAGCCACTAAATACATTTCAGATTTATAAAGCCATGAGGCTGTAAGTTCTCAAACTCATTTCAGAAATTATTTCAAATTCTTGTATAAATCCAAATTCCACATAAAACTTCATTTCTTTCCAGAATAAACATCTTATATCAAAAAACACGTATCTATTAAAACTCAGATGCAAATTCATATCTCAAAAGTGTGGATTCAGATCCATATAATCTCCCAAACCATAAGTAACTTGATCTAAAAAAAACATAACATAGAGAAATATATATATATGTATACCTCATCTTTGCTTTTCACATTCAAGGCATTCAACTTGCCAAAAACAATAAATAAATAAATATATATATATATATATATATATATATATATATATATTCTCAGATATGATAATTACATACAAAAATCAAACTCCAGATCCATATATGCTTATGCATAAATATAGAAATAATCCATCAAAATAAGTTTATAAAAGTTTTCCCCAAAACTTCTGAAAGGAAACTTGAACAAAATCCATAAAAATCCTTTAGATCACAAAACTCAGCAAATCTATGGGTCTGCACATATACACAAGTGTAAACACTTGTGTATACTGCCTTGACACCAGTTATTTCTCCAAATACAGATTTTAAAAAATATATACAAACTGAATAATCCCAGTGTTACAGTTTCAAACTTGCAATTACATATAAAACAATACAGTTTTCAAGACTATATACAAATCAATCTAACACATGATGGTTCACTGTTCAGGGCATTACATACATATTTTAGTTCAGCAATACATATGAAGTGACAATGAAAATACTTAAATACTTTCTTCATATCATCTACATGCAGTATAAATCATTCTAACTCCATCTCTTAAATCATCATCGCATCAATAAGTGCATAGCAACCTGTAAAAACATCATCCCGAACTGCCTCGTTGAATGAGACACCCCAGGAGATTGTCGAGACAATCAACAGGGTCAGACATGATACGTCTGGTATGAGTGTACTTAAACAATTCATTTGGCAGTAATACATAGTGTTAAATCAGTGTATCATGACATAATAGTGAATAGATATCATCTCAGGTACAGATATGAACATAATCAGAACTAATCATCATCCATATATGAATACGCAAGCAACTAAAGATCAAACAATCATTAACAAGCATCAATGCACGCAAAGCATCCATACACACAAATTAATTTACAGAAATATAACCACGGCTGCCTGAGATAGGTCTTATTGCCAAATCGTGATTAAGAACACTCACGTAGCTATATGAGATGTCGATCCCCTAGATATTGCCATACCTTTCCCCCTTTTTCTCACGAATCCAACGCCATTTGATACGACAAAATAATTTTCCCCCTATCTGATTTCTAGGGCTTCGGCCATTTTATTTTTGTTTTGTAACGAGAGAGTTAAAATGAAAACCGCGGCCACATCCTTCTTTTTTTTATAATCCACTCACGGCTAGGGTTTTTGTAGATGGGAAATCACAAATTTACCCCCAAGTCCAAATGTGTGCACAAATATACTTCAATACTTTATACTTGTTTGAATCACAATATTATAGTTGTGTGAATATTGTGGGTCATTACAGTTTGTCAAAATCCAAGCTAAACGAAGAAGATACGAAATAAACAAGAAACGAATATATATGTGTGTGTGTATGTATGTATGTGTGTGTGTGTATAAGGTCAGGTCAACGACCCTCACCATTGCTAGGTCGACCCCTAGCATGCCTGGGTCGACACCAAGGTCGACCCGCCCCTGTATTTGGACGACATTTCGTCCAGCTTCGTATATGGTGTGTTTTTCTATTCTCTCCAATCCTGTGCATTCCTGCTTCCATCCAACGGTTCCCTGCGAGCCTATGACGTGGTTGCACTAGATTTAATCTTCAAGTCTGACAGTCTGAGATCCCTAAACCACACTATAAATAAGATCCTAGGCCTAGCTATTTTTCTCATTGAAATTTTCTCCTATTTGGGTTCATTGCCTGAGGCTAGACCCTAAATAGAATATTTTTCTAAAAAGAAGATCATTTCGGTAAAAATATTCTAAACTCTAGAAGTGGATCAAGAGAAACCAAGGAATAGAGCTAAGGGCCACAGGTGAGTGTTTAGTAATTATTTTAGATTTTTAAGTAATTTAAAATAACAGGGTTCTCAATAGTTGTAGTTTTTCTATAATTTTGAGACAATTTTTATATAAGTTATTTATAGTTAATTTTTAAAATTCATTTTAGTCTATTTTATTTAGCTTTTTTTATTTGGCTATTTTATTCATTTATTTACATCTATTTTAAGTTAGAATTCAGCCTGTAAATGTTAGTTTCTTTTTATTTCTTTTTACGTGAATAAAATGAGAATAATTCCCAAATATGGATTAAATAGAATTAAATACTAAATTTACAGAAACTAGATATAAAATAAAAAACTATAATAAAAAGAAGGTAGACTGGAATAGGCAAATTTGAGACATTTGCAAGCATGTTTATAACTAGTGGTTATAACTAAAGAGATACAAAAGAAGAATAACAATTATAAAGTAGGTTATAATTAAGCATAAAGAACCGTAAAGGCTTATTTCAGGACTTAGATTAAGTTAATAAGCAAACAGAGCAGAAATAACAGAAGAGGCTTATTTTAAAACTTACACTAAGTAAATAAGCAAGAATGGAAATAGGGCCCGTACCAATAGCATTCCCTTTTAGACTTGGAGTGATAGTCTCACAACAAATTATGTGAGGCTGGGCAGGACCCTTTTAGATTAGTACTGATGGTCTCACAATAGTCAGGTGAGGCTGGGGCACAGGTTAAATGAGTGGCCAATCGATAGAATCTCAAATGAGGGGATTTGGGTAAGGGGCGCATAGTTTTGTTTGCTAGGACCCGTACCAATAGCATTCCCTTTCAGACTAGTACTAATGGTCTCACAAAACACTTAGGTGAGGCTGAGCAAGGCTCTTTTAGGTTAGGACTGATGGTCTCACGGCGGATTAGGTGAGATTGGGCACACTTATGCCGATAGGGTGTGTAAGAGGTCACAGGAAGGGGGCGACAGTGAGTTTGTACCAATGGTGGCCGAGCGTGCGACATCGATTAGGGTAGTAATTCACTACTGCGTTCTAAGCGCTAAACATGTGTCTTTTGCTATAGGACCCATAGGATGGGACTAGCTCACAATGGCATAACAGAGGTAGAAGGCCGATCAACTGGTAGAATTAGAATTCAGTCTATTTAAAATAGGATTAGGATTTCATCCTAATCACATCAATCTAAGACAAGTGCAAACAGTCACAATCAAAGCCAACAGTTAAACAGTATTTTATCCCGGTTTTATCTTTCCTTTATTTTCTTTTATACTAGAACTGTTGCTAAGTCCATTATCTTTATCTTGCTTAAAAATACTGGTAGTTTACTTTCACTCACCAGACTTATAGTCTGACCTACTCCTCTATTTCTCTTTTTTCCCATAGGCCAGCAGAGGTAAGGACAGTAGATTTAGATTTCTTGGAGATTCAGTTGCGGAGTTTTTCTTTGTATATTCTTCTTCTTTTTAGTTTTCTTTTCATTTGGCCGTTGATGAACTGGTACTTATGAAAGGGATGACTTTTTTTATTGTACTCTGATTTTATAAGACTGAGATCTATTTTTCGTAAGATATGTGTATTTGGTATTTAAGACATGTGATGTTTTTCAGACTTATTTTATGAAGTATTTAAAATGTTTTCGCTGTTATTATTTGTTTGTCTTGTGAATCTTAGTCTCTGTGATGCTTTAGCTATACCTATAACGCACCATATCCTTTATTGTGCCCTTTTTGGGTATACTAAGGGGTGTGGGTGTTTCACTTGGTATCAGAGCCTAGGTTTACAGGATTCCTAAAAACTTCTTTTAAAAGTAAAGTATTTTTCAAAAATAACTTATCTTCAAACTAAAATTATTTTTCAGAAAGAAATTCTTATTATAGAAATGGTTTTCAAGTATAAATGAGTTTTTATGAAAATGCCTCCACAGTCCAGCTCAACCTTCTTTCGATTCTTTCGAGCCTAAATTTTCTTTTCTTTGCATAGAATGTCGGATGTCCCAAACCTTGTAGAGGGTGTCCAACTCCTTGGCTGGTTTCATGGATACCTCCATGCTACAACACCAGAGGTGCAAGGGCAAGCGCCCAATCCAGCACCAGCGGGTGGAGATCCCATTAATCCACCTGCAGCAACCAATTTTTCTAAGCTATGCAAGGACTTCGCTAATGTAGAAGGCAAGACATTTTCCGACATGGAGGATTTCATGGAGGCACGAGCTTGGTTAGGGAATACAGAGCGTATATGTGGACCATTAGGAATGGAGAACCGCCAGAGGGTTCAGGTAGCATCTTGGCAGCTAAAAGGAGAAGCTTCTTATTGGTGGGAGATCATAGAAATAGAAGGAAGAGATATTGGTAGATTTGGATTTATGGAAAGGTTTGAGAGAAAGCTCTTGTCACAAGCCGAGGAAAGCATGCAATTGGAGAATTTTATTAATCTGAAGCAAGGGAGTCTTTCAGTGAAGGAGTATATAAATCAGTTTAATGAGTTGTCATGGTTTGGGATGAAGCTTATTAATACACCACACAAGAAGGCCATGAAGTTTGCTAAGGGATTGTATCAGCCCCTCTAAGTGTATTACTTACGCATGTACCGATGGGAGCAACATATGAGTCGCTTGTGGAGATGGCGCTCATGTCTGATGCTGTTAAGGAAGGAGAGCTTAAGGAGGTTCCTAAGTCAGAAAACTTTGAGAAGCAGTGGTGGAAGAATAAGAAGGACAAGAGGAAAGGAGGAGGCCCTTAAAAGCAGATCAAAAAGGAGAGAAATGCAATAGCTGTGGATTGGTTGGTCATTTCGCAAAGGACTACAAGAAGGATACGATGAAGGGGATGTGTTATAATTGTGGGCAGCCTGGTCATCTTAGTAGAGCTTGTTCTCAGATGACAGGGTAGAAAGCAGGCGCACCTATAGGGCAAGTGTAGGCTTCGGACGCAGCGCCTTCTAGCAATGGACTGGATAGAGGTAGGAAAGTCTCTGTAGAAGATTTGATCTCTATCTCGGATTTTCCTATTCAGACTCTTTTTGACTCTGGAGCATCACATTCTTTCATTTCTAGTTCCTTGGTTGATTGTTTGCACTTAGATATTTCCCTAGCAGTGGACCCTATAGTTGTTCAAACCCCATAGGAGGATTGGCACATTAATTCATGATTTGTAGGGGTTTGAAATTTTTTATACTAGGAGTAGAGTTTTAATTCGACGCCTATGTACTGGGATTTCTGGGATATAGGATTATTTTGGGTATGGATTGGCTATCCACTTATGGAACGATTTTGGACTGCGAGAGGAGAGTCGTCAGACTAGAGACATGCAGCGCAAGGACTCTTGAGGTTTCTTACAACCCATAGAGGTCAGTCATGTTGAGCTTTCTTTATTCCCTTTATTCATCACTAGGAGAGTTAAATTCCATTCCAGTCGTAAGAGATTTTCCAGACGTTTTTGAGGAAGTTAAGGGACTACCCCCTAAGAGATGGATTGACTTTAGGATCTATCCAAATGACAATGCTAAGCCAATGGAATTTCCCGTGAGACATATAGCTTCTAGGGAGAGGAAGGAGTTAAGTAAGCAGATTGGTGAACTATTGGAGAAAGACTACATCAAACGGAGCATATCTGAGTGGGGAGCGCCAGTCGTCTTCGCTACAAAGGCAGATGGTTCCCTTCGACTTTGTGTAGACTATAGAGAATTGAATAAGCTCACGAAGAATAACCGTTACCTACTTCCTAGGATAGACGATCTTTTCGATCAGTTGTTTGGCTCTTCGGTATTTTCTCAGCTTGATTTAGCCACTGGATTTCATCAGCTTAGGGTCACTGACGATAGCATCGATAAAACAACATTAAGGATATATGATGGATTCTTTGAGTGGTTGGTTATGCCATTTAGACTAACCAACGACCCAGCCTATTTCGTAGATTTGATAAGCCGTGTTTTTCGAGATGTCTTAAATAAGTTCGTTGCTGTATTCATGGACGAAATTTTGGTGTTTTCCTAGAGTATGGAAGAGCACGCTATTCATCTTAAGGAGGTTCTTTGTACACTTCGTGTTCATCGGTTGAAGGCAAAGTTCTTGAAGTGTCACTTTTGGCATAAGGAGGTGCGTTTCCTAGGGCATGTAGTCTCAAGAGAGGGTCTAGCTATTGGTCCAGCTAAGGTAGTAGCAGTACAAGATTGGAAGGCCCCCAAGAACGCTACTGAAATTAGAAGCTTCCTAGGTTTGGCTGGCTATTATACGAACAGAGATTTCGCTAATATTTCAGCACCACTTACTTGTCTCACTAAGAAGAATGCGACATTTGTGTGGGACATAGATTGTGCGGATTCTTTCACGATGCTAAAGAGGACCCTTGCTAGTGCACCGGTGGTAGTTTTAGCCGATGGAGCTAAGCCTTTTATAGTATACACTGATGCATGTGGTACGGGTATTGGGGGCAGTATTGATTCAAGAAGGGAGGGTAGCATGTTATGAGAGTAAATAGTTGAGAATTCATGAGAAGAACTACCCTACCCATGATTTGGAATTAGCTGCTATTGTTTTTGCGCTCAAGTCTTGGAGACATTACTTGCTAGGAAAGAGGTTCGAGCTTTTCACTAACCATAAATCATTGAAGTACCTTTTCTCACAAAAGGATTTAAACTTGAGGCAGTAGCATTGGATGGAGTTTCTATCATCATATGACTTTGAGATAGCTTACACCCCTGGATTATTAGCAGCACTTGAGGTTAAGCCTACCCTCATAGTTCAGATTGCCTCAAGGTAGCGAGAGGATTCAGAGCATGTAGATATTATAGGGAGGATTAGCAGAGGAGAGGTCTCTAGACATCTCCAACGTTATTCTATAGATAGTAAAGGGTGGCTAAGGAGAGATGGAAGACTTTGTGTCCCCCGCACTAGTGATTTGATGGGAGCAGTTCTAGAAGAGTACATCATTCTCGAGTGACTATTCATTCGGGTGGTGATAAGATGTATAGGGACATGAAGAGAGTGTTTATTGGAGCGACATGGAGAAGGATGTGGCAGAGTTTGTAGCTGTGTCTAGTATGCCAAAGAGTTAAGGCGAAGTAGCATAAGTCTGGTGGATTGCTTCAACCACTGGATGTACCCGAATGGAAGTGAGAGTGCTTCGATGGACTTCATAGATGGTTTACCCCGATCTAGGATGGGGAATACAAATATTTGGGTGATTGTAGATCGTTTGACTAAGTGCACCCACTTCATTCCGGTCAAGAGTAAGAGGACAGTACCTTATTTGTCATCCTTATATATTCATGAGATAGTTCGACTTAATGGAGTTCCCTCTTGCATAGTGAGCGATAGAGACCCTATCTTTACTAGCGAGTTTTGGAGGAGCTTGCAAGAGGCTTTAAGGACGCAAATTAGATTGAGTACGGCCTATCACCCTCAGACGGATGGCCAAACGGATATAGTTAATAGAATTCTTGAGGATTTGTTGAGGATGTGCATTCTTTATTTTGGAGGAACTTGGGAGGAGCATCTTCCTTTAGTGGAATTCGCTTATAGTAATAGTTTTCAAGCTAGCATTGGGATGACACCTTTTGAAGCTCTTTATGGAAGACCTTATAAGCCGTCGTCATGTTGGTTGGAATCTACAAAGAGATTGCTACTTGGTCCCTACATGGTTAAAGAGACTTTAGAAAAGATTGAATTGATTAGGAGGAGAATGAAGATGGCCCAAGATAGGCAGAATTCTTATGCAGATAATAAGAGAAGGGATATTGAGTTTGAAGTAGGAGACTTGGTTTTCATTAACGTATCTCTGCTAAGAAAGGTAATGAGATTTGGATCAAGTGGGAAGTTTGCTTCTAGATTCGTAGGACCGTTCCCTATTATGGAAAGAGTAGGGAAGATAGCGTATCAGATAAAGCTACCGGAGAGGCTCGTAGGAGTTCATGATATTTTCCATGTTTCGCACTTGAGAAAGTGCTTACATGATTCAACAGAGGTAGTGGAACCTAATCAACTCGAGGAAGTTGAAGTGGAGAGAGAAGCATCGGTTCGTCGCATTCCTACCAAGATCGTTGGATGTGATATCAAGAAGCTTAGGAAAAAGGAAGTCCCTTTGGTTAAGGTGCAGTGGGGAGATAACATTGAAGACGCTACGTGGGAGGCTGAAGAGAAAATACGTATCTCTTATCTGTTTCTTTTCGATGGTGCATTTTGAATTTCATATTTCCATATTTAGTTTTGAATAGGTTCTTTCCTTTAGTATCGAGGGTAGATCATAGGATTGAACCTATGGATTGTAGTGCTGAATGTAAACATGTTACTAGAATATGTTATGTATGACGGACGCTAGTGGTTGCAACTGTTTGCTAGTGGATGCTAATGGATGCATATATATGCACAAGGCACTATTATCTCTTAGGGATCGACCTAACTAGGTCACTAAAGCATATGCATATGGATGTGTGAGCATTTGCATTTTTATTTTATTTTAGTGGTTGCTGTAAATGGATGACTAGCATATGATTGTTGCTTTTGGATGATGATTGTAGCATGCATATAGAACTATTAGTTGCCATTAGGGAATTAGCATTCATTTAGATACATGGCACCGATATGATTGCATAAAAAGGAGGTCGACTGAATCAGTAGACTGCCTAATCTTTTGCATTAGTTAGGGATATTGAATCTACACTATTTCCATATATATATAGCATAAATTGCATTAGAAAACTTGAAGACAATGGATGTAATGGATGGTGGTTGAGTATAGGGTTGTAGAATTTGGATAAAAATATTTATTTCATTCTTCTGTCCTTTGAGATTTTAGGGACGAAATCCTTTAAAGAGGGGAGAATGTAACAACCCATAATTTAAGCTACAATAATTAATTAAAGAATTAATTAAATAATAAAATAAGTTTGTGAAATTATCAGAATAGAGCTACGGAGTCGCACCAATGTGTCCATGGTGATTTTCTGATCAATTTCCATATATAGTTTGTCAAAATCCGAGCTAAAACGAAAAAGATACGAAATAAACAAGAAACGGAAATATACATACATACATACATACATACACACACACATACACACACACATACATACATACATACCTACATACATACATACATACATAGATATATATATATATATAAGGTCAGGTCAACCCTAGGGTCGACCCTCACCATTGTTAGGTCGACCTACAGGTTGAACCCTAGCATGCCTGGGTCGACATCAAGGTCGACCACCCCTATATTTGGACGACATTTCGTCCATCTTTGTATATGACCTGTTTTTCAACTTCTCTCCAATCCTGTGCGTTCATGCTTCCTTCCGACAGTTCCCAACGAGCCTTTGACATGGATGCACCATATTTAATCTTCAAATTCGATGGTCTTAGATCCCTAAACCACACTATAAATAAGACTCTAGGCTTAGCTATTTTTCTCATTCAGATTTTCTCCTAGTTGGGTTCATTGCCCGAGGCTGGACCCTAAATAGAATATTTTTCTAAGGAGAAGATATTTTCAATAAAAATATTCTACGCTCTAGAAGTGGATCAAGGAAGACCATGGAATAGAGATAAGGACCATAAGCGAGTATTTAGTAATTATTTTAGATTTTTTAAGTAATTTAATATAATAGGATTCTCAATAGTTATAGTTTTTCTGCAATTTTGAGACAATTTTTATATAATTTATAGTTAATTTTGAAAGTTCTTTTCACTTATTTTATTCAGCTATTTTTATTTAGCTATTTTATTCAGTTATTTATAGTTAATTACATCTATTTTACGTTAGAATTCAGCCTATAAATGTTAGTTTCTTTTTATTCCTTTTTGCGCGAATAAAATAATAAAAAGAGAGTAATTCACAAATATGGATTAAATAGAATTAAACATTAAATTTACAGAAACTATATGTAAAATAAGAAAGACTGTAATAAAAAGAAGATAGACGAGAATAAGCAAATTTGAGACATTTGCAAGCATATTTATAACTAGTGGTTATAACTATAATGATAGAAAAGAAGAATAGCAATTATAACGTAGGTTATAATTAAGCAGAAAGAACATTAAAGGCTTATTTTAAGACTTAGACTAAGTTAATAAGCAAATAAAGCAGAAATAACAGAAGAGGCTTATTTTAAAACTTACGCCAAGTTAATAAGAAAGAACAGAAATAGGGCCTATACCAATAGCATTCCCTTTTAGACTTGGACTGATGGTCTCGCAATAGATTAGGTGGGGCTGGGCAAGACCCTTTCAGACTGGGACAGATGGTCTTACAATGGTTAAGTGAGGCTGGGACACAGGATAAATATGTGGCCAATAGACAGAAGCTCAAATCACGAGATTTGGGTAAGGGGCAGGATAATTAATTGCTAAACAAAAGGAAGTTGTAGCATATTCCTTTGGAAAATCTGGCAAACTCCAGACTAAATATTCTACCTATAACAAAGAATTACTAGCTATTAAATTAGCAATCAAAAGTCTATGAATTTGTCTTTTGCATACACAGTTTGTAATCGAAACAGATAATAAATCTTTTTGTTCACTTCTTAAAAGAAAAAAATTTATAAATAATCCAGAAGAAAATTTACAGAGAATTAGGTGCTATGTATTTAGAAATCTATAACTATGATGTCAAATACATTCCAGGCTACACTAACTTTGCTGCTGATCTTCTTACCGGGTTATGAAAAATGAATGACGATGATATAAAAAGAATCAAAGAATTATTAGAAACAATGAAAAGACAGGAGGATTTCCAACAGGTGAAATGATCCAAAAAAGCCAAATTAACCTCTAAAGAGGCTTCATCGTCACAAAAGATCCAAAGGAACCAATAATCCCATAAGAGTAATCGAAGAAAAGGCCTAACAGACCATGCTATTCAAATAAACAAATGCAAGGCAACACCTTCCAATACAACTTAGAAATTGGTTCCAATGAACAAAGGAAGGGCAATTGCTCCCACAGGAGTACAAAGACCATACATCTTAGCTGTGGTTAAAGATTGGTACAACTTAGAAATGAAAGCATCAAATCCTAGCTTATATGACAATTTCAATGGGATTCTTTAAAGCTATCCAATCTGCAGACAATAGAGTTGAAATTTCTGGTTAACTCAACTAGAAAAAACTTATTTGGGATTAAAGCATACAATATCCCAAAAAGAGAAAAAATTTCAAGACACATAGAAAATAGTGTCTAAATTTTAGTGTCTAAATTTATCAAAACATTCTTTTACGTCTAGGTCTGAAGCTCTAGATTTAAAGATAGCAAAACTATTCACTGACAACTTAGATGAACATAGCCATTTGAAAACAATATTTGCTCAAATGTAAACATCCGATCTCGTGAGTCTAAGAATTCAAGACTTTCTAGAATTACTTAGACTTTATAAGATAGGTAACACACAAACTAATGAGATGGAAGCTGAAATGATAGTACAAGATATGATCTCTCTATATCAGCAACATCTCATCGATGAAAGTAATCTTCTTCTTTTCTTCAAAAAATTAGAAGACATAGAATTAATAAAAATCTTGGAAAATGAAGAGTTAATCCTCAATAACAACATATGACCACGCTTAATAGCTTGTTTTTCAGAAATACAAAAATACATAAAACATATCAAAAAAGGCTTGGTGCATGAAATTTATGTCAACACAAGTCATCCTGAAGAATACTCAGACTGTATTCCAAACATATGTAAAGCAAAGCTTGCTAAGCATTCAAGCAAGTTTTTGCTATGTTTATGTTCAAAGTATGGAGCGTTTGGGAAGAAAGACAGTACATGTCTTTATCCCTCTATCCAATTATGGGAATTACATAGGGTAACAGAAAATCCCCAACACGAGTTCATTAAATTCAATCAAAAAGAATTAATGAAGAAAGTGAAAGGCACTTAGCAGCGCAAGAATTCTTCACTGAAGCTATTAGCAAAGGTGAAGTTGGATCACACTCCACCACTGAAGGACAAACAATATTGCTATTAAACTACCTATTAGCTTTCATACCATATCAGACAGAATAATAATGGTTCAGCGATTTTTAGACAGCCTCAAAATTGGCCCAGTTGGCACAATGGAACAAGAAGAATACTTTAAAGAGCAAGTGGAAAAGGAAAGGCTAGGACAAGACTCCATAATGAGAGACACTATGGGGACCGACCCTTTCGACGATGAATCTAGCTTAACCTAGAAATTCAAAATTAGATCAGAAGCACGGTGGATCACTACTCAGAATAAAGAGACAAAGCATCTAGCCTCTACACTAGGGTGACATATCACTCCCTAGCCTTAGCAAATTTCCTTCTACAGAACTGAAATAATGGACACATCCTCAGCCTACATATGAAATGAAGGACGCATATTACTAGAATGGACAAATATCATGCCTAGTAAATAAATATAAATAATGGAAGACACTATAAAAGGAGGACTTCTCCCAGAAGATGGATCAATGAAAAAAATCTTTTCATATATTTTCCTCTTTTATATTGTATCTGAAAGCTTTGTAATATTATCTAGCGTATTAATAAAATTTCTAGTTCTATAATTAGACTTTGTTGCTATATATTTCCATTTCAAGCTTCTTCAAGAAATTGGTATCAGAGCCTGGCTAAGTCTCGTTAAGTTATTCTTGTTTTATATTTTCTAATTTCACTCATTTTGTGTATTATTAGCAGATTATACAAGGGACTTCCTAAAAGATACTGATTATGAAAAATAATTATTAAAAATATAATTAGGTGATATATGTATGCTAGAAGAATTTGCTGCCAAATACACATGCCTAGCTTTTCATTTAAAGAATAACGATTAGAAAGTTTTCTGGGTAAAAGGCTTTTTTACAAAAATACTTTATCCATGGAATAACATTATACAAGAAAGATATGACATTTTAAGACAAAGCACTACCGATGAAATTCATAACACATGATTATTAAGAAAGGCATGTATGGATACTATGGAAAGGGTATGTGAGCAAGCAAGTGTACGCAAACAAATGAAAAATAAAATTAAAAACTCAAAACTTGAATTTTCTCATTGTACAAAATATGCAGAAGATATTAATACACAGTTTGGATGTTCACCTGAATTCGAAGGAAAAAGGACAAGAAAATTCAATAGAAGAACAAAACCAAAATATCGAATCACTACGAAAAAATGGAAACCAGAATATAAGAAAACTTTTAGAAAAGAAAACAAGTTTTCTAAGAAAAAAATTATTAAAAAGAAAATTTTCCGTAGAGGTTGCAAATGTTTTAAATGTAATAAAGAACGACGTTATGCTAATGAATGTCCTACAATATACAAAATACTATAATATGAAATATCGAAGAATATGGTATTCATGTTGGCACTATCGAAGATATATCTAGTGATGCTAATTCCTTGATATATGAAATTAAATCAATCTATACTGACACTACTGAAGAAGTAGATGAAATTAATGATTCTTTTGATAATCTTAAAATTAACGTGATTACAATCAATCATGCACATAATAATATAAAATTATTCCTTTAACTATATATGCTATACTCCCCAAAAAGAAAAAAATAAATTCTCCGGGTTATATATTATATGCAGCAAAATGCTCTAGATTAAAAAGCTACTTTACAATCGAAGTATTTTCAGATATACTAATAAAAATCCCACTAGGATATTACGGGCAAATTTATAATGTACCTAAACATACAAAAGAAAATATTTTTTATAACACATGGATTAATTGGACCTTTTTCTGAAAATAATGCTTCTATACTATTTAAGAGTACTAGTACGAAGGATAAAGATTATATTATAGAGTAAGGAGACCCAATAGGATTGCTTATTTTACATAAATATGAAGATCTTTCAATTATAAAAGAAGAAATATATGATCATGATACATTTACCCCATTAAGTGGTTCCACCTCCCAATCATCAAGAAATAAAGAGTCAGAGTCATATGAAGAATATAGAATATATATGAGCACTTTTACATTTGAAGAAACATCGAACCCACAAATTCAAGATAGCATAGAAGAACAATTTGAGGTCATTAACGAAGATTTAGAAAAATGAAAAGAGGCAATTCCTCATTCAGACAGAAAAGATATTTATAAACGTTTGACTTTTGAATTTAGATTTCTAAATTAACATACATACGTTTTTGAGCATATTCAAGGAAACGTAGAGTTAAAAGGAGAAGAAGATTATACTTTTATAAGTCTTTTAAATAAAAATAAAATAGAAAAACTAAAAGCAAGATATCCAAAAATGAAATACCTTCATATAGGTCTAATACAACTAAAAATAACATGATTTTTTAGGTCCGGAATTGATACTCAAATAATGATAATCTGTATGGATGAAAGAATTATCGATAATCCTTTAAATAGTATTATTGGAGGAGCTAAGTCAAATTTAGCAAATAGATTATTTGAAGTAAATATATATCCCCATTTTTTATAAGTCTTGATGATCAAAATATAGAAAAGGCCTTTACATTATTAGTAAATTTAAAAATATCGAACTGCAATCAGGGTCTAAAGTTCTTGGCATACAATAGGAACATTGTATGGCTTTAAATGATACTACTACATTTAAATAATTTACCCCCAAAAAATTCGTAAAAATATTTGAAGTCGGATTAGGAAAAACAATCCAACCTAGATTAGTCGACATAAGACATTTAAAATTTGATAATGAAATTCAAGTTTTTGTAAAACCGCTTAAACTAAGGATACAAATACCTACATAATATTTTACAGCATCAGGAAATACCATTTCCACCATAACAAAAAATAATGAAGAAAATACAAATTCACCAAACAAATTAAAAAGATCTCCATCGTACAATAAAATGTCCGAAGTTGAGTTAATTCCTGATATATTAAAAGGTATTAGTCATCATATGTGTTTTAGACAAGAAAATCCGATAGAAGGAAGAACAAGGAGAATAGTTGAAAAGCAAAAGGAATAGGAATCAAACCGAATGGTTATAAAGGTTCCTGTAGAAAATATAAAACATCATGATTAGATCCATAGATCTAAAAGAAAAGAATAATTACACACACACACACACACACACACATATATATCTTCTAATAACGATATGTATCCTTGAATTTCAAGAATTCACGGTGCATGCGTTGCTGGATTCTGGTGCAGAAGCCTGTTTGCTACAAGAAATATTTATACCCTAGTAATTCTGGGTGCCCTTTAACAAAAAAGGAATGCTAAATGACTTTATGGGAAGATAAGTCCCTGTAACTCATAAGGCAAAAAATCTACAGGTACAAATACCTAGTATACATAGAAATAATAAAACATACAACTTTCATTTTGCGTTACTACCAAAAGTATTTGGTAGTGATTGCTTCCTTGGAATGGACAATCTAAGACATCTCCCTTCATTCAACAAATATTAGTTTGACAAGATGGCGTTCTCGTGCCTCGAGTATCGCTACTTACTGCAATTGCAACACATTATACTCCAAGAGCATAGCATGGAGAAAAATCTGTTACATTATTTGAAAATGTAAGAACACCAAAAATAATACAACAAAAAATTTGTACTTACAATATACCAACTACGAATGAATTTGAAATATTAATACATAATATGTTAGAACCCCTCTATTCAGAAAATTCATTAAAATGGTTTGATAAAGCACCAAGCTACTGTGAAATTGAGCTAATGAAACAATACAAAGATGCCAAAGTCCTAGTCGATAGTATCATGGTATCGCCAACTGGCAAAGAAGAATTTGCAAAACAAATAAAAGACCTATTAAATTTAAATTAATACAAAAAGTTTTAGTACTCATTCTTCTACAAGCTTCTTACTGAGAAACCATGCTAAAATTAAAAGAAGATAGGCAAGAATGGTAATAAACTACAGAAAGCTTAATGGCTATACCAAATTTGATGGATATTATATTCCCTCTACCAAGCATCTTACTAAGCAGATCCAAGGAGCAAAATATTATAGTAAATTTGATGCTAAATCATTTTTTGCCAATTAAAACTTGCTAATAAACAGTCCATAGAATTAACTGCCTTTAGTTACCCACAAGGACATTCTGAATGGTTAGTTATGCCTTTTGGATTAAAAAATGCACCAAAAGTATTTCAAAAATGGATGAATTCTATGTTCGAACATTTACCTTTTGTAACTGTAAATATAGTCGACATCGTAATTCTGCTGTAGAACATAAACAACATCTTCTAGCAGTAGCACAAATATTACTACAAAACGGTGTTATTCTAAGTCCTAAAAAATTGAGTTGTTTAAAGAAGAAATAGATTTTCTTGGAAAAATAATTAAAAATGGGCGAAATAGAATTACAACACATTTACACTAAAATTAGGGATTTTTCCAATACAGTCAAAACATTAAAATAGATCCAAAGCTTCTTAGGATTGTTGAACTACGGTAGAAAATTTATTCCTAATTTATTAGTTAAGACCCAAAATTTACAAAAGAAGCTCACCGATGTACAAGCAAAATATAAACAACATAATAGGGAAAAGCCAAGAAGATGGAACAAAGACAAAATTTCTATTGCCTTACAAAAATAAGAAGAAGAAGAAATACAGAAAATTAAAGATCTAATAAAGGACCAAAAGATCCACTATTTTCCTTCAGATGAAGAATTACTTACACTACAAACTGATGCTTTCGACAATATTTGGACAGGAGTAATAATTGCTAAACAAAAGGAAGTTATAACATGTTCCTCTGGAAAATTTAGCAAACCCTAGACTAAATATGCTACCTATGACAAAGATTACTAAATATTAAATTAGCAATGAAAAGTCTATGAATTTATCTTTTACATAGATAGTTTGTCATCGAAACAGATAACAAATCTGTTGCTTAATTCTTAAAGTAAAAAACTGTAAACAATCTAGAGAAAAATCTTCGGCGAATTAGGTTAGATATTTATCAATAAATCTACAACTATGATATCCAATACATTCCCCGTTACACTAAATTTTCTACTGATCTTCTTACAGGTTATGAAAAACGGATGAAGATGATATAAAAAGAATCAAAGAACTATTAGAAACAATGAAATGATAGGAGGATTTCCAACAGGTGAAATCATCTAAAAAATCCAAGCCTCCAAAGAGGATTCATCCTCAGAAGGAGCCGAAGAAACCAATGCTGCCACAAGAGTAATTGAAGAAAAGGTCCAACAGACCAAAGCTATTCAAATAAATAAAATCAAGGCAACACATTCCAATACAACTCAAAAATTCGTTCCAATGAACAAAGGATGGGCAATTGCTCCCACAGGAGTGGAAAGACCATACCTCTCAGCTGTGATTAAAGGTTGGTAGAACTTAGAAATGAAAGCTTCAAATCCTAGCTTATATGACAATCTCGACGGATGCTTTAAAGTCATCCAATCCGCAGACCATAGAGCTACAAATTTTTGGTTAACTCAACTAGAAAACACTTATTTGGGATTAAAGCACACAATATCCCAGAAAAAGAAAAAATTGCAAGACACATAGAAAATAGTATCTAAATTTATCCCAACATTCTTTTACATCTAGTTCTGAAGCTCTAGATTTAAAGGAAGCAGAATTATTGACTGACAACTCAGCTAAACATAGCCATTTGAAAACAATATTTGCTCAAATGAAAATGTCTGATCTCGTGAATCTAAGAATTTAAGACTTTATAGAATTACTTAGACTTTATGAGATAGATAACACATAAAATAAGGAGATGGTAGCTGAAATGACGTTGTAAGATATGATCTCTCTATATCAGCAACATCTCATTGATGAAAATATTCTTCTTCTATTCTATAGAAAATTAGAAGACACAAAATTAATATCTTGGAAAACGAAGAGTTAATCCTCAATAACAACAGAAGACCATGCTTAATAGCTTGTTTTTCTGAAATACAAATATACAAAAAATATCAAAAAGGGCTAGGTGCATGAAATTTATATGAACACAAGCCATCATGAAGAATACTCAGATTGTATTCCAGACATATGTAAAGCAAAGCTTGCTGAGCATTCAAGCAGTTTTTTTACTATGTTCAAGTTTGAAATATGGAGCGTTTGAGAAGAAAGACAGTACCAACTTTATCCCTCTATCCAATTATAGGAATTACATAGGATAACAGAAAATCCCCAACATGAGTTCATTAAATTCAACCAAAAAAATTTAATGAAGAAAATGAAAGGCTCTTAGCAGCGCAAGAATTCTTCACTGAAGCCATTAGAAAAGGTGAAGTTGGATCACACTCCACCACTAAAGGAAAAACAATATTACTACCATCAACAGACAGAATAGTGAAGGTTGCGATTTTTAGATAGTCTCAAAATTGGCCCAGTTAGTACAATGGCATAAGAATAATACTTTGAAGAGAAAGTGGAATAGGAAATGCTAAGACAAGACTCCATAATGAGAGACACTATGTGCATGCATTACTTTCGACTCTTTTCTTTTATAACCCTTTTGAAATTTTTAAAGATAAACCCGAAGGTATCGAATAACATAGTTTTGAGTGGTTTTGAAAGGTTGTTCCATATGTTTTACTTGAACCTAAATGCTTTCGAAAGGTTTAGTGGATTTAATGCTTTCAAGAGTTTTTAAAAGAAAGGTTTCAAAGGGCTGGTTCCCCAATGATTTCGAAAAAATTTAATGGAAGGTTTCCAAAGGTTTTGAAAGGCATATTTAAAGTGTTTGAAATAAGAAGGATGTTTTAGGATTGTAAAGCTTTCGAAAGAAATGGTTTTAATGTTTCTAAAGGACTATATGATTGGTTTCGAAAGGAATGTTTTGGCCTTTCAGCATAGGTTTACTTGGTTTCGAAAGGGGTACTTTCAATGGGTTCAATAGAAGTACTTTTAAAGGTTTAAATGTTTTCATCAACAAAGATTTATGTAAAGTATGTGTGTGTATATATATATATATACACATGGTAAACTGTTTTGAGTAAAGCATGGAATATTTTCCTTGTTTAAGTATGATTAAAAGGATTTAATTATTTTGATAAGAAAAGGTTTTCAAGGAAAATTTTGGGTAGATAACCCTAAGTAAAATGACATAGATAAAAGAATACCAAATGGGACTGGTATGGGTTCGCGCCCTATACACTAGCTATTAGCCCCTAGCTATTAGCCTCTAGCTAATTTAGTCCAAAATTCCAGTGTGTAGGCTTTATCATAGGTAAGAGTAAAATGATGTTACACATAGAAAGGAATACACATAGATAAAATAAGTTAATGGTGAGCCAACAAAACCATTAGGATAAGTTGACCATGGATAATTAAGTTAGGGACAGACTGCCCAAAAGAGGAGTATCTAACATAAGTTATATTATTTGTTTATTTTGTCCGTTAAGCCCGAGTCAGCCAAAGGTTAATAGTTCGCCAAACAAAACTATATTATTCGAACAGATAGTCCAATTGTTACCTGATTTATTTGCTTTAATGATATTGATATTACTATTTTAACTAGTTTTGGTTGTAGGATTAAGATTTGCAAAAGATATGTTTTAAAAGGATATTAGTGAGAGGAAACCCGTTCCGTAAAGCGGCGTGGTCTCACTTAATATCAAACAACCGAGATGTATAGTACTATTCACACTAGGCTTTATGTATGACTCAAAGTTAATGTTTTTCCCCTTGAACTCTCGGTGCTCAAAATTGATTTGAGTTGGATGAGGGTTGAGGATTTATAGGTTTTTAGTAGGTGGATGAATAAAGCTTTTGAAGATGAGCAGGAGGATGAAGTTAGCTATTTAGGAGTTGTTTTGTTTTTTTATTCTGCTGTGTTGTATTAAGTCAGTCATGACTATTTAGTACTCTGATCATCCAAGGGGGCATCTTCATATGTCGCTCTTGGCGTATTTTGTAATAATTATATTTGGTCTAAACTTCGGAAACGTTTGGGAATATGTAACTTGGATATCAAAATGTTGTTTTGAAATGTAATCAGAAAAATGTTTTAATCTGTGAAGATTTTTATTTCATATTCAAGTGCTTCTGATATTATGAATACCATTAACATTACCGTATTTGGTTACCGAAAGTTAATACTATGGATAACTGCAGCATCCGTAGTGCTTAGCTTCGGGCCTCTAGATAAGGGATGTTACAACTCCTTTCTTTGCTCTTGATTAGGGTTAAAAGCATAATGCAATTCTCATGTGAGATGGTATTTCAATTTCAATAGGAAGCATTGCCTCACATCCATATGTCCAGGAGGATGGAGTATGTCCTGATGCAGTTTTTGTCAAAGTTCTGTATACCCAAAGCATGAGTGGTAATTCTTCTACCCACTTTCCTTATAACTTATACAGTTGCTTCTTAAGGATAGTCTTAATAGTTCTGTTCGCATCTTCAGCGGCTCCATTAGCCTTAAAATGAGCTATAGATGAATTTATTTTATTATTCCAGTCTTGTTGCAGAATCTAGTTAACTCCTTACATTCAAATTGAGTTCCATTTTCAACTATTATCTTATGCGGTATTCCAAACCGGTTGACTATGTTTTTAATCACAAATTTTAGCACTTTTCCTGATGTTATGTTTATTAATGGCTTTGCTTCTACCCATTTGGTAAAGTAATCGATGGTTACTACTGCATACTTAGCTCAACCTTTGGATATAGGCAACAGTCTGATTAAGTCGAATCCCCATACATCGAAGGGCCATGAGCTTGAGATTAGGGTTAGTTCATTTGGCGACATATGGGAAATTGTTGAAATTCTTTAACATTTCTCACATATCTTTATATAATTCATCGCATCGTTGGTCATATGGGGCCAATAAATTTTTGTCCCATGACTTTTTTGGCCAATTTTATGCCATTTGAGCAGTCTCTACAGAATCCTTCACGGGCTTCTCCCAACAACTTTGTGCCATTTTCTGAACTAACATATCCCAAGTATTGGAGTGAGTATCCTTTCTTGTAAAGTGTTCCGTCCATCATAATGAAAGTTAGAGCCTAGTCTCTTATCCTTCTAGCTTCTATTTTATCATTTGGTAGTTTTTCTTCTACTAGGTATTTAACAATAGGCGTCATCCAATTGCTCTCATACTGGTTGCTCATTTCTACATGAATGGTTCCTTTTTAGACGGCATCACTTCCACCTCCAAATATTTTTATCCTTTTCTGCATGCATGAAAGCTTAGGATTTAGTCAATGCTATTGCCTCTTTTTTCGGCTCGGGGGTTTTTTCTTTAATACCGGTATTTTTTGGAAGCCTACTGGTATAATTGGGTCTCTAGTGCTCCATGTGAACTAGCCAGTTTAGCCAAAGAACTGGCCTATGAATTTTTTCCTCTAGGTACTTGGCGTATCGAAAAATCATCTAATTGAGTTGATATCTTTAGTCCTTTTTGACATAAATGATCAATTTGGCATCTTTTATTTGATATGTCTGACTTAACTGGTTAGCCATTAATTGAGAATCATTGAAAATTTCTATTCTTAAGATCTTCAACTGAAGTGCTTAGGTAAGTCCTGCCACCATTGATTCATACTCAGCTACATTATTGGTAGTGGGAAAACCTAATTTCATTGCATAATGCAATCGGTGTCCATCTAGGGTAATGGTTAGTATCATACATAGAATCTTGTTCATTTAAGGCCTCATTAACAAACAATTGCCATTTAGGTTTTAAATCCCTCCTTTTTTGACTATTCTTGAATAACCCTATATATTCGTTAACAAAATTGGCCAAGGCCTGCCTTTTAATCGTCACTCATGGTTAGAACTCAATATCATATTGGCCAAGCTCTATTTCATACTTTACTAGTCTTCCGAATGCCTCAGGTTTACTGAAAACTTGTTTAAATGGAAAATTGGTTAAGACCTTGATTGAGTGTGCTTGAAATTAGGCATTTAACTTTCGAGCGGTGAGAATCAAAAAATATGCCAGCTTCTCTATAACTGGATATCTAACTTCTGCGTCTTTAAGCCTTTTACTAGTGTAATATATCAGAAGTTGGATTTTATTCTCTTCTCTTACTAAAACCAAACTTACTGCATGTTCGGAGACCACCATGTAGAGATACAAATTCTCCTCTTCTATAAGGCTAGACAGGATCAGAGGTTTTTCAAGATGTCCCTTCAATTCTTTGAAGGCCCTTTGGCAAACCTCTCCACATTCAAAGTTTTTCTTTTTCTTGATCACATCAAAGAAAGGTATGCACTTATTGGTTGCTGTAGAGATAAACCTTCTCAGAGTTGCCACTTTTCCATTCAGGCTCATTACATTATATATCCACTTCTGGCTTAACTTTGTACTAGTAAATTCACCAATCTATTATAAAACTCATGTACTCTTCATCTGATTTGAACATGGGAATATGATTATAATCCGAGTACGCATTCATAAAAGACAACAACTTATGTCCACTAGTGGCATCAACCAACTGGTCTATTCGGGGCAAAAGATAACAATCCATAGGGCATGCTTTGTTTAGATCAGTGTAATTGGCACACGTTCTCCATTTTTCATTGGACTTTTTAACTAACACGGGATTGGATTTCCATTTGGGGTAAAATAATTCCTTGATAAACCCACTCTCAAGTAATCTTTTAATTTCTTCTTTTACTACATTAGTGCAAACTTTATCAAATTGTCTTTTCTTTTGCTGAATGGGGATAATATTTGGATCTATATTTTGGGCACGACTCATGACTATTGGATCTATTCCGACCATGTCTGAATAGGTCTAGGCAAACACATCCTTGCTTGAATGGAGAAATTGGGTAACTTCTCCTCTGAGCTTATTACTTAACCCTTTTATATCTTTACCATCTTTTGTTGGATCAAGTGAATCCAAGGTTACCTTTTCTAGGTCTTCGACAGATTTTGTTCTTTCTTGCTCATTTCTATAATCACTTTCAACAACAATCTCTTCACCATCTATTTCATTGTCTACTTGGTTTGCCTTTTTTCATTTTCTTTTCCTCTGGAGAAGTTGAATCTTCTCAGTATATTCTTGGGCTTTTCAGTTATTCTCATCTTCTTATTTGCCTTGGGTAGTCAGTTTGAAGGACTATCATCCCAAATTCACAATTTTATATTTTCTTAATTCACTTCTCTCTGATCATAATAGGAAACACCATCTCTTTTGAATTACTCAAGTGTAGCGAAATAAGTTTCCAAAGCTAAATTGCTCCCTCCTTACGGTTCCCCAACCATTCTTGGTAAGAAATTTCACCATTATATATTTTGGTGAAAAAACGCATCTAATTCATCTAGGGTTGGTCTGCTATAACATCCCCTACTTGGAGACCCAAAACTAACGGCTATGGATGCTGCAGTCATCCATAATTATTAATCCTCGGTGACCAAATACAGTAATGTTAGATACATTGATACACTAAAACAAATGAATATGGAATTTTTTTAAAACATCAAACAAGTTTCACATTCCAATTCAAAATATTTCAATTTCATTACATAATCCCAATACAAGAACCATTTTTAGAGAAAATATGTCTTCTACAACATACGCCAAGAGCGACATATGAAGATGCCCCCTCAGATGATCAGAGCGTGTATATACATAATATAGGTAATTTAACAACTTTGCCTTTACAAAATCAACACAGCCGAATCAAAATAAAAAAGAACTCTAGATAGCTATCATGTCTCCTGCACATCTTCGAAAGCTATTTTTCTAATAGGTACCTGAAAACCTCGACTATTAAACTACTCAAAATCAATTGAGTACCCAAGAGTTTAAGGGGAAAACATAAACTTCAAGTTAGACATAAAGCCTGGTATGAATAGTAATCTACCATCTTAAAACATTTAGATATGTAGTGAAACCACGCCGTTTAGCGTAATGGGTTTTCCCCTCACTAGTATCCTAAAACATTTATAAAACCATATATTGTGCTCCTGCATCCACAATGGTTAAAACAATTCAAAACAATTAGATGATATGCAAACAAGTAAATCAATTCTAGATTTCCAATCCTTATTCATTCTGACTGACTGTCTCACTTATAGTTTTTAGGGTCACTATTAATCTATTAGTTTTCATAGGTTTACTAATAACCTATTTAAAGTTTAAAGACTCCATGTACAGTAACATGGTTTTCATGGGATCACTAAGAACTTATTGGCCCCTGCCAATATCTTTACTGCTTCATGGGTTCTCCCTGAAATTATTGGTAACTCCAATTTCTTTCCTCTTGTCCTTGTTTTCATGGGTTGACTAGGAACCTATTGACTTCTATCAATATCTTAATTCAGATAGTATTCATGGGCTAACTATACATCTATTGGCCATCGCCAATATCAAATCATAGTTTTCATGGGCTAACTATGAACCTGTCTTCCTGACATCTTCATTTATACATAGTTTTCATAGGCTTACTATGAACCTAGCCCCTGCCAATATCTTTAATTATTTGATTCATATTCACAACTGGGTCAACCTAGCTTGTTATTCTGCCCTTCCCCAAATTATGATTATGGTTTCATTACAACGTGAATATATATATATATATATATATATATATATATATATATATATGCATGTATATGAAGAAGCAAACTTAATAACATAACAATATCACTTCTACGGGTTTAATATCCTTGAATTCATTTTATATAAAATTCGGTTAATTCCTTTAACCCATTAATCAAGGAAAACTTCTTCAAAACTCCATTTCAAAACCCCTTTACTTAGCCATGGGTTTTTCCTTCAAAATGAGATTGGGTTATTTGTTTTGAAAAACTAAGATTTCGAAACCTTCAAAACTTTGCTTTCGACCTCACTGGATAACCTCCTTCAAAAGCATATAAATCTCTTTTCAAAACATTAGGCCCTTGCCTTTCGAAACACTTTAAAACATCTCTTTCAAAGCCTTTCGAATGTAATCAAGTATTACTTATTAACTCTTAGAAGCATAGCTTCGAAACCATTGAATGTACCCCTTACGAAACCTTTGAAAGTACCCCTTTCGAAACCTTTGGAATTATCACTTCCAAAACCATTGAAAGTCCCTGCTATAAAACCATTAGGTTTATATTTAAAAAATCATTGGGGTCAAAGTGAATATAAAAGAAAGTATCTCTTTCGAAACCATTCATTATCACATATAAGTATTGGGGAAAACTTGATGGCGTCGGCATAACCCTTTCGAAAGCTTCAAAACATTTAAGAAAAAAAATTGAAGGTTAGCATCGAAACCCTCTTTCAAAGCCATTGCCTTCAAAACCCTTGAACCCTTTCGAAAGTATTTAGGAAGTGGCTTATTAAATCTTTAAAAAAAAACTACCCTTCGAAAGCATTGATGACTTCAATACACTCAAAAGGCAAAAGAACTGTAGTAGGGTTTCGACTAGGTCGGAACCACCATTTTCGAAAGCATTGCTTTATAAACATAGAACTCATTCGAAAGATTATACTTAAAAATGAAAGATGGAAATCTTCTACGAGAGCCATTAAGACAACCTTTTTCGAAAGCATATGTTTTGACTCCTTTGAAAGCTTTAATAAAACAAGCCAGGCGCCTTTTCATTTGAAAGTAAAACTAAGGTTTTGAACCCATCGGAAGCTATGCTTTCGACACTATGCCTTTCGCCTTCCTTCAATCCACCATGTACCATTTAAGTGATGCCTTATGTATTGGTTTCGGCTTTGTGGGGATTCGACTAGATTGGAGGCGGAAGCTATGGGTCGAAAGGTACTTGTAATTGAGGCGAAACCCACTTTTCCGGGTAAATCTGATTTAATGCCAATTAAAGCAAACACTTTCTAACTAACCCGCCCACGTGTAAACTTGTGATTGATTTCCTCAACTTTTCAAATTTTTTGCCAAAATAACTGCCGCTTAATTTCAGATCTAAACCAAGGTTAATTTAGCAAATAAGCCCTTGCATTAAGCAAAACCAAAATTTCACTTAAATCCTTCTTCTAAAATAATTTATTTTCCAAAGTAAATCTCTTAGGAAAAATCCCCAAAATTACATAAATTCGCTTTTAACATGTTATCTAACATGTCTAAATTTTAGACCCAAACTCTCAATATAATTTCTAAAATAAATTTCTAAATTAACCATATTTTTCTTTTAAAAATTCATAACAATCTTTCCACAGCTTGGAAAATTATCAAAATTAAAACCCACCTCCAAAATCATGTTTTACATAACATATAATTTTTCCATGGCATTCGAACATCAATTTCAATCGGTTTTTACCTAAAACCGCATAAATCCGCATTTAAACAATTTTGTTTAAATCAAACAAATTATAATTCAAGCATATCATCATCCAAAACATCATAGAAACGAATTTAATCTTAAATTCATAAACATATGTTCATAAAAAAATAGATATGGTATAAATTATTATTCACCTTGATTAAGATAACGAGATTGGCTTGAGATTAAAATTTATTCTCCTTCTTTAATTCCTTAGCTTGATTTGAATTTCTCTTCCTTAATAACGGCGGGCTCCTCTTCTTCTTTTTTACATTTTTGAATTTTGTGAAAATGAGAAATGAACATCAATGGAGGGTGTAGCCATGGATATATAAGGGTAAGGTGTGGCTAATTCCAAATATGCTCTTATGAAATTTAATTAGCATACAAACCATTCTTAAGCCCATTTATTTATTTAAGCACGACCTCTAAATATTTATTAAATTCTCAATCCCCTTGTCACTTAATATTTACATTATTCTATTTAATTTATCTAATTAAATCTCCTGAATAAAGTTATCAAAAATTAGGGGTGTTACAGGCTCTCCTCCTTAAAGAATTTCGTCCTTGAAATTCAGTAAGGACTAACTACTAAACATAGCAATTATATGTAACGACTCCTAACAACTATACTAGTCTACCTGACTAGCAATTATCTATATGAATCTAAAATAGACATACCCTCAAAGCAGATCAAGATACGTATCTCGAATCCTGTCCACTATCTCCCAATTATAGTCCTTCTCGTTCTCGCCCCACTGAACTTTCACCAACTTGACAGTCTTGTTCCTCAATCTTTTCTCATCTCTCGCTACAACCTGAACTATTTGTTTAAAGAAAGTTAAATTAGGCTCTACCATCAAATCTTCTGACCCCATTGGAGGAATAGTAGTATCAGGATCATGCACATACTCTCAAAGGTGAGACACAAGAAATACATTACAGACACCTACCATACTGCTCGGCAACTCTACTCTGCATGCAAGCTTTCCAATCCTCTCTGTAATCTCAAATGGACCAACATATCTTAGTGCCAGCTTCCCTGACTTCCCAAACTGTACCACACCCTTCATTGGTGATACTTTAATGGAAACCTTATCTCCAACTGAGAACCTTAGGTCTTTACGCCTCTTATCTGTGTAACTCTTTTGTCTAGACTGAGCTTCCTTCATTCTTTCTTGGATCAACTCAATCTTCTCTGACGCCTCCCTAACCAAATCTGGACCCAAGACTAATCCGTCTCCGGTCTTCGACCAACATACTGGCGATTTACGTGGCCTTTCATACAAAGCTTCAAAAGCCGCCATTATTATACAAGTATGATAACTATTATTATAGGAAAACTCAACCAAATGTAGGTGATTCTCCCATGATCCACCAAAGTCCAATACACAAGCTCTTAACAAATCCTCGAGTACCTTATTGACTCTCTCTTTCTGCCCATCTGTCTAAGGGTGATATGCTATACTCATCTTAAGCTTAGTGCCTAACCCATCTTGTTGACTCTTATAGAATTCACTAATGAACAAAGAATCTCTATCACTGACTATGCTATTAGGAATCACAGGTAGTCTAACTATGTTCTTCATGAATAACTTAGCTAAAACAGGTGCCATCATGGTTGAGTTAACTGGAATGAAATGGGCACTCTTGGTCAACCTATCCACTATGACCTGTATACTTTCGTTTCCTTTATTTGACATTGGCAACCTATTAATAAAATCCATGGATACCAAATCCTATTTCCAAACTGGAATCTCTAAAGGCTTAAGCGACCCACTCAGCTTCTGATGTTCGGCTTTCACTTATTGATAATTTGCACACTACCTAACCGACAAGCCAACATCCCTCTTCATACCTTCCCAATAGAAGCTCTTCTTCATATCTTGATACATCTTGGTCCCTCCAGGATGAATGGTAAACTTGGATCGATGACATTCTCCAAGAATTTCTTTCCTCGAGCCCTCAATATTCGGAATGCACAATCGTCCCTTCTTTCTCAACCATCCTCTCTAGTCAAGGCTAAAATCTTTTAGCTCATCGATCTTCGATCCAACCTCAAGCCTACTAATCCTCTTGGCTAATACTAGATCCTCCTTCTGCTTAGAAGCAATCCTTATGGTCAACACTGGTCGAACTTTCAAATAGGACAACATAGCGGTATTTTGATTAGAACTAGCAGTCGATCTTAACTGCACACTACAGGTGGTCAATGCTTCTAAATCCTTCCATTCTGCCAACATAGCTAACACCACCTTCTGATGTCTTCTGCTAAGAGCATTCACTTCCTTATTTCCTTTCCAAGTGTATACTCTATACCAAAATCATAAGCTGCCACAAACTTCAGCCACCTCAACTATCTCATATTCAACTCCTTTTGAGAGAATAAATACCTCAAAGACTTATTATCTATGTATAGCTCAAATCTCTCCCCTAAGAGATAATGCCTCCAAATTTTCAATACGAAGATTACCACAACCAATTCAGTTCCACATGCATCGGTATACATCACTAACCCTTGCTTTCCATCTTGAATTACTAACACAGGTGCATTGGTCAACAAATACTTTAACTTAAGGAATGCTCCCTCACATTTATCGGACCAGAAAAACTTCACATCCTTCCTAGGTAGCTTAGTCAAAGGTGCTGCTATCCGCGAGAAATCTTTGATGAATCTCTGGTAATAACCAACAAGTCCAAGAAAACTTCTAATCTCAGTCATCGTCTCTGGTCTCGTCCAATTATTAACGGTTTCAATCTTATCTAGATCGACTGACAAGCCCTTTTCTAAAACCGCTTGACCAAGAAACTTAACCTCTTTCTTCCAAAAATAACACATGGAAATCTTCGCCTTCAGCTGATGCTGCCTCAGCATCTCAAGCACAACTCTAAGATGAACCTCATGATCTCTTTCATCCTTAGAGTATAGTAAAATGTCATCTATAAACACAACCACAAACCTATCCATGTACTCTTGGAAGACTCAGTTCATCATATTCACGAAGAAAGCAGGTACATTCGTTAACCCAAATGGCATTACTAACCACTCATACAAACCATACCTAGTCCGAAATGCTGTCAAAGTAATACTGTCCTCTACCACTCTTAACAGATGGAAACCTATCACCAAATCCAATTGGGAAAACACTCTAGATCCACACAACTGATCAAAAATTTCATTAATTCTTGGCAAAGGATACTTATTCTTGATCGTCCTCTCATTCAACTTACGATAATCGATGCGCATTCTCAACAACCCATCTAGTTTCTTTATGAACATCGCGGCTGCTTCCTAAGGCGAACTGCTTGGTCTAATAAAATTCCTTCCTTCTAGATCCACTAGCCACACTTTCAATTCCTTCATCTCATTTGGTGTAATTCTGCTAGGTGGTCTACTCACAGGTTCAGCTCCAAGCACAAGATCTATTTGAAACTCAACAACTCATTTGGGTGGTGGTCCTATGACTGGCTCAAAGACATCTACAAATTCTCTTGCTACCCGAACCTGACTTAGCTCTTCTCCCACTTTCATTGCGCTTAACGAAGCACAACTACTTCGATCAGAATTCTCCATTGAGAATATGATTTGGTTATGACTATCAGGGTGTCTTAGTGATATCTCCCCATCCTGGCAAAATATCCTAGCCTCATACTTACTCTACCAATCCATATCCAAAATGATTTCAAAATCTACGAAATCAAAAACCTACAGACTACATGCTAAGTTATGACCTAACAAATCAAGTTCTAACTGGTCACATCTCATCCCCAGAGTTGCATACCCTCCTATTAGATTTGCAACCCTTAAGGAAGTAACAAGGTATGTGGGTTCTAAGCATAACCTATCAACCAAACACAGGGATATAAATGAATGTGATGCACCAGTATCAAATAGTATCCTAACCGGTATAGTCAGAATTAAAAACGTACCTTCCATCACAGTCTTCCCTTTTTCAGCAGTAGTTGGCTTAGTAGATTATGGTACAACAACAACAACCTTTCCCTTGTACGCCCTGACCGGTTCTGGACACTGATTCTTATAATGCCCAACGTGGTCACAGTTGAAGAACTTCACATTCCTCTTATCTACAGCCTTCTCCCCCTTGCCTGACCGGCACTCATTTGCATAACGACCCTTCTTTTCACATTTGCAGCAAACTAAATCAGCCTTCACCTTCTTGGCAGCATCTCCCTTCTGGGCTCCCTTCTTCTTAAAGAAACTTCCTCTACTTTCCCTGAGAACCTTAGGTTTCAACTGGCATCTCTCTAGCACAAATAGCAAGCATTTCTTCATGGCGAATTTCCATCTCCATCATTACATTATAAGGATCACGGATATCTGTCAGGGTCTCCTTAGCAAACTCAGGTCTTAATCCCCAAATGAACCTCTCATTCCTCCTTATGTCTATGCCCATAGTAGCATGTCCATATCGGGACAGCTCATCAAATCTAGTAGCATACTCGATAACCGACATTCTCCCTACCCTAAATCCATAAAATTTCTCAGTAATGCTGACTTAGCAACTTCAGAAAAAAACTTCTATTCAAATCTTCTTTTAAAAACCGCCCAAGTCAAATCCTCCTTAGGAACCTCGCAATAACATTATTCCACAAATGAAGTGCTGCCCCTTACATCTACCTAGAGGCTAGCCTCCTCTTCTGTGCATCATCCAAACCTAAATCAGTAAAAAAATTCTCTTGTAATGTAACAGCCAATCCTCAAATTCTACGGAATCCTCAGTTCCCATAAACGGTTTCCCATTGAGACTGGTGTAATCTCTGCTCGGCTTAGCATAATTATTCCCAACTGAAGCCATATGATTAGTTCCTCCAACATTTTCAGCTTCTCCAGTAGCAGCTCCCGCTTGCATCATATGACGAAGAACTGATACATCGATCCCATATCTATTGGTGGATTTTCGGCACCCACATTGGCATCAACATTTTGGTTAGCATTTGCCCGTCGACACAGATTCCTCCTAGTGGGTCAAGCATTTCCATTGGTTGTGGTGCTTCCTCCTCTATATTTCCTCTTTTATTTCCTGCTTTCATATCTTCTATCTTGTAAATCTACATAAGAGCTTTAGTAAGATACAAAAGAACAGTCTAACAGAGAGGGGAGTACGTACTTAAAAATATATATCAAATTCAAGTATATTACTATAGTGTTAACCCAAAACCCGATCTTATTTTCTGATTCATTGGATTAGTTTGAAAATCTTTTAGGTTTAAATTTCTTTTAAGTTTCATAAACCTGTGCTCTGATACCAACTTGTAATACCTCCTACTTGGAGGCCCAAAACTAATGGCTACGGATGCTGCAGTAATCCATAGTTATTAATCCTCGACAACCAAATACGAGAATGTTAGATATGTTGATACATAGAAACACATGAATATGAAAAAAAATTAAAACATCAAACAAGTTTCACATTCCATTTCTAACCATTTCAAATCCATTACATATCCTAATACGAGAACCACATTTAGAGAAAATATATTTATCACAACATACGCTAAGAGCGATATATGAAGATGCCCCCTTGCATGATCAGAGTGTGTATATATAGGCAATTTAACAACTTTGCCTTTACAAAATCAACACAGCAGAATCAAAACAAAAGAGAACTCTAGACAGCTATCATGCCTTCTGCACATCTCCGAAAGCTTATTTACCTAAGAGGTTCCTAAAAACCTCAATCTCAAACTACTCAAAATCAATTGAGCATCCAAGAGTTTAAGAGAAAAACATAAACTTCGAGTCAGACATGAAGCTTGGTATGAATAATAATCTACCATCTCAAACCATTTAGATTTCTAGTGAGACCACGCCACTTAGCGGAATGGGTTTCCCCTTACTAGTATCCTAAAACCTTTATAAAACCATATACCGTGCTCCTGCATCCATAATGGTTAAAACAATTCAAAATAATTTGATGGTACGTAAACAAGTAAATCAATTCTGGATTTTCCATCACCATTCATTCTGACTGTCTCATTTATAGTTTTTAGAGTCACTATTAACCTATTAGTTTTCATGTACTTACTAGTAACCTGTTTAACATTTAAGGACTCTCTATCCAGTTACATGGTTTTCATGGGATCACCAAGAACCTATTAGCTCCTGCCAATATCATTACTGTTTCATGGGTTCTCCCTGAACCTATTGGTAACTCCAATATCTTTCCTCTTATCCTAGTTTTCATGGGTTTACTAAGAACCTATTTACTTCTGTCAATAACTTAATCCGAATATAGTTTTCATGGGCTAACTACAAACCTATTGGACCCTACCAATATCAAATCATAGTTTTCATGGGCTAACTATGAACTTGTCTTTCTAACATTTTCATTTATACATAGTTTTCATGGGCTTACTATGAACCTATTGGCCCCTACCAGTATCTTTAATTAATTTAATTTATACTCACTACTGGATCAACCTAGCTGGTTATTCGGCCCTTCCTAAATTACTGTTATGGGTTCATTATAATGTGAATATATATATATATATATATATATATATATATATGTATATTTGAAGAAGCAAACATAATAACATAAAAATACCACTCCTGTGGGATTAATATCCAAGAATTCATTTTATATAGAACTGGTTAATCCCTTTAACCCATTAATCAAGGAAAACTTTTTCAAAACTCCATTTCAAAAATCTTTTACTTAGCTATGGGTTTTTTCCTTTAAAATGAGATTGGGTTATTTATTTTGAAAAATTAAGGCTTTCGAAACCTTCAAAACTTTGCTTTCGACCTCACTGGATAACCTCCTTCAAAAGCATACAAATCTCTTTTCAAAACATTAGGGCCCTACCTTCGAAACACTTTAAAACCTCTCTTTCGAAACCTTTCAAATGTAATAAAGTATTACTTATTAACTCTTAGAAGCATAGCTTCGAAACCATTGAAATTGATACTTTCAAAACCTTTGAAAGTACCCTTTCGAAACCTTTGGAAGTATCCCTTCCGAAACCATTGAAAGTCCCTCTTTCGAAACCATTAGGTTTGTATTTATAATATTATTTGGGTCAAAGTGAATATAAACAAAAGTATCTCTTTCGAAAACATTCATTATCGCATAAAAGTATTGGAGAAAGCTTGATGGTATTGGCACCACCCTTTCGAAAGCTTCAAAACATTTAAGAAAAACATTGATGGTTAGCATCAAAACCCTCTTTCGAAGCCATTGCCTTTGAAATCCTTGAACGCTTTCGAAAGCTTTTAGGAAGTGGTTTAGTACATTTTTAAAACAAAAGCTACCCATCGTAAGCATTGATGACTTCAATCAAAAGAACTATAACAGGGTTTCGACTAGGTCGGAACCACCATTTTCGAAAGCATTGCTTTATAAACAAAGAAATCATTCGAAATCTTATACTTAAAAATGAAAGATGGCAACCTTCTTCGAAAGCCATTAAGAAAACCCCTTTTGAAAGCATATGTTTCGACTCTTTCGAAAGCTTTAATAAAATAAGGCAGGTGCTTTTTCATTTAAAAGTAAAACCAAGGTTTCGACCCCATCGAAAGATATGCTTTCGACACTATGCCTTCCGCCTTCCTCCAATCCACTATGTACCATCTAAGTGATACCTTATGTATTGGTTTCCGCTTTGTGGGGGCATTGACTTAATTAAAGGTGGAAGCCATGGATCAAAAGGTACTTCTAATAGAGGCGGAACCCACATTTCCCTGGTAAATCTGATTTAATGCCAATTAAAGCAAACACTTTCTAACTAACCTACCCACGTGTAATCATGTAATTGGTTGCCTCAACTTTTTAAATTCTTTACCAAAATAATTGCCACTTAATTTCAGATCTAAACCAAGGCTAATTTAGCAAATAAGCCCTTCCATTAAGAAAAATCAAAATTTCAGTTAAATCCTCCTTCTAAAATAATTTATTTTCCAAAGTAAATTTCTTAGGAAAAATCACCAAAAATGACAGAAATTCAATTTTAACATTTTATCCGACATATCTAAATTTCAAACCCAAACTCTTAATATAATTTCTACTAAACCCAATTAACCATATTTTTCCTTTGAAAATTCATAACAATCTTTTCATAGCTTGGAAAATTATCAAAATTAAAACCCAACTCCCAAATCATGTTTTACATAACATATAATTTTTCCATGGCATTCAAACATCAATTTCAATCAGTTTTGACCTAAAAGCGTATAAATCCCCATTTAAACAATCTTGTTTGAATCTAACAAATTATAATTCAAGCATATTATCATCCAAAACATCATAGAAATGAATTCAATCTTAAATCCGAAGACATATGTTCATAAAAAAATTATAGATGGTATATATTATTATTTATCTTGATTAAGATAAGGAGATTGGATTGAGATTAAGATTTATTCCCCTTCTTTAATTCCTTAGCTTGATTTGAATTTCTCTTCCATAACAATGGCCGGCTCCTCTTCTTTTCTTACGTTTTTAAATTTTGTGACAATGAGAAATGAACATGAATGGAGGGTGTAGCCATGGATATATAAGGGTAAGGTGCGACTAATTCCAAATATTCCCTTATGTTATTTAATTAGCTTACAAACCATTCTTAATCCCATTTATTTAATTAAGCATGGCCTCTAAGTATTTTTGAAATCTCAATCCCCTTATCACGTAATATTTACGTTATTCTATTTAATTTATCTAATTAAATCTCCTGAATAATATTATCAAAAATTAGGGGGGTTACATCTTCCAAAGAAAGCGTTGCAGTAGGAAGGTTGGTTCATTATTACGAACAAGTTTCAAAAGTTCTAGAATGTGGAGGAACTCCAATCTACACTGGAAGCTTGATCCGCCCTATTGGAATAGATCCTTTATTGCTGAATCCAAAGATTGGCCTAAAGCTTGATCTAACTTCTCCTCTGGAATACCCATTTGATCGAAAGCATGCTTGAAAATGACATTTATTGCACTTTTGGTGTCTACTAAGACCTTTGTTACCACAAAGAGCCCAATTTGTGAAGTTATCATCAACAAATCATTATGCGAGTGATGGACTCCCTTCAACTCCCGTGGAGTTATTGTTAAGTTAGGCATTTGAAGAGTATATTTACGTTTTTTGAGTGGTGGCTCCTCTTGAATAGAAAATACCCCTTCTCTTCTTCCCTTACGTATATGCTATTGGCTTCTTTGCTGCTTCCAATGCGTTGTGGACCTCTATGGATGACAGCTATGCGGTTGATTAGAGGAATGAAGTCCAGTTGAGAATTATTCTCTATTAAATTTATAGTATTTATTGGGGGCCTCTGATTTTTCCTTTCTGGATTAGAGGGTTTTTGATCCTCCAAGACAAACTCCTTCAAAGATCTAAACCAAATCATATTCTGGATTATCCCGGCCAATACATGACATTCGTAAGTTTTATGTTCGTTTTCCTAATGGTAAGCACAAAAATCTCCCCTTTCTTCAGTTCTGAATTGTTCCTTGCCATATAGGGAGTAGGGAAGTTTCCTCCAGCCTTACCATAGCAAAAATATAGGAAATGAGTTTATTCAAAGCCACATACTTGGATTTTGAAATCTCCTTCCATCTTCCTCTTCTATTTTGATCCCACATTGGCTTATTGTTGGGGTGATCATAGCTAAATATTCCTCCTTCCTTCTTTGGTTAGGAATTCTTCTTAGCACGGTAAATTTTGTCCATACACATAAATTTATCATCTTGGAAATTAAAATCTTATATATCCCTACACCCATGGACATAGAGTTCCTTCCAAAAGGGGGTCTACCCAATTAATCCTGAGCATACTGCCATCAGTTTTCCCTATCAGTCATATTTTTTACCTTCAGTGCCTCAATGTTGAATCTCTTCAATTATTCGCCATGCAACTCTCTAGGCCTTTATTTGACATTTGATAGGAAACTAGAGTCAATAGTTGGATCTTTGCATATGCAGAATTATGCTGAAAACTCATAAGAAAATTAATTCCAAGAGTAAATAGTTTTCTCTCTATAGTACCTATACCATTCGACAGCTGCTCCATGAAATTTTATAAGAAAGAATCTACAATGCACTACTCTAGAAGCATTGTGAAAATCTATTTGGCTCCGAAAAGCTAACAGATGGTCATTGGGGTCAGTGGTTTCATTATACTTTAATGATGGGATTTTGATGTGCGAAGGAATTCTAACAGACATTATTTCCTCTATGAATGGAGCTTTAGGAAGATTACTATTTACACTAGGGTTAAGGGTTTTCTTTTCTTTAAGACTAAGCATGTCTTTCACTACTTTGTTGGCCATGTATTTTGGTTATGATTTATCATCCTGATAATCCCATTTGAAGGGCTTGTATTCTTTGTCTGAAATTAAGCTGCCCAACAGCTTGGAATATCTTCTTATTCTCCTTTCTTTGCTTTCTGTTTGATCGTTCATCTTAATTTCATTACCCTGCGAGTTCGGGGAATAGTCTATTGGCCCTTCATTTTGAGTTTCTTTCTTCCTTTATAGACCCATGATGCTTTTACCCTTATCCTTGCTTTTGAGTAGTAAGGTGTCTACGTTCCTCCTTGAAGATTCCACTTCTTATCCTTCTTTAGTAAGCTTTGCTGCTTTAGAAGACTTCTGATAAAGGACATTCTCAAGAATTTCTTGCAATACTGTAATCCATTTTGTTAAATCCTAAATCTTAGCCTCTTTTTTTGTTGGATTCACTGGCGTCTAAGGCTTCCCGGGTTCCATGTTCTCTAATAAATAGAAGTTTGGGCTGATATTCCTCCAAGTTTGTTCGTTGTACAATCTCTTTGTTCGAAACATTGATTTTTTAGCTCTCACCATGTACCTACAATTTTTTTTACATAATTAGTTTCTGAGTAAGAAAATATTGGGTCGGAGGTTCGATCCTTCTTCTAGTGCCAAAAATGTTTGACCAAAAATTGGTTCAACATTCCAAAGTGTTGTTCAAGGTAATATTATTTGGAGTCGTCCTATTAACAGTCATGAACTTGGATATAGTCCTAAGGTTTTAGAAATTCAAGTCACAAGTCCATTGGCAAGATAGGAAAATAGCGTGATTTTGATAGTTGATTGTTTTTTCGACAATGAATGATATAGGTAATCCACGTATATTATAGTTCTTTGTTCATATGTCACTAGGCAAAATAGGCTTTATGCGAATAAAACTTCAATTTAGTCAAGGAATCAAATGGCTTTGTTTAATATATAAGTCCAAATACAAGACCAAGTCCAAAGAATAAGTTATATGCATGTCCATTCTCTCAATAATAGTCAAAGGCACATATATCATAGGCATATGCCATGGAATGTTTATTGTCCAAGGTCTTATATGCAAAATGTTACAATATTACAATCGGCACTAAAATCCCGAAATCAATTTAGGGTTTATAGCTTTGAGAAATGGAAAAAGAATTAATTGCCTCTTCTTAAGTAGCGAAGGGAGTCTATTTATAGAGGTTGTGGAGCAACATGGTTGCAATGTATTCATCTAGCTAGATATTCAACATCTCCTTTGCATTGTTGACATTCGCCATCTCCCTTGCATTAATGATATTCAACATCCCCCTTTGCGTTATTGATATTCGGCATCTTCATATATTGTTCATATTCAACATCCTCCTATATGACTAATATTCGATCTCTTGCCAACATTTGACATCCCTTCCTTGTGTAGAAACTAGGTATTGCTATCTATTTAGCGATTCTTTGCAATAATTAATTTTGTAAATACTCGACATCATGTCTGCATTAGTAAATTCTTGACAAGCTTTATCACTTAGAGATGTTTCACAATAGTTAACATTGTAAAGGCTCGATGATAGTTATTTATCCGAAGCTTATTTTCCTAGAGAGATTTTCCATCCCCCTCTTCTAGTTAGATGCTCGATACTCTTTATCGGGGCGGTATCCTTTAGAAATTCGACATATTTTAGTTATCTGATGTTCAATACCACTTTTGAATACGGACTTAACATTTGTATGCTTGGCACGCTCATTACTTATATGTCTGACATGATTACTAATTTAGAGACTCGATATCTTTGTATAATGCTTGATGCTCAGAATCCCTTTTTGTTACATATCTAGCATTGTTCCTTGTCGTAGTGGCTCAACACCCTTCTATCATTATAGAATCTCATAATCACTAATTGTTTAGAGGCTTGTTATATCCAAAATTATATGCTTGACATGTCTGATCGCTTTGCAAACTTGCCACTTTCATTACTTTACAAGCTTGAGACGTCTTCTATGTATAAATTCGACAACTTCTATATAAATTCGATACCACTTATTTACAGGCCCGATACCCTTTTTGTACACCACCTTTAAAGCTTCGGTATTAATGATTTTAGGGATTCGACAACTTTGATATTATGTTTGCATGGACTTTATTTGCATATAGTACTTAAATATAGAGCTTCTCTTTATGTGCTTGGCCCACTTGATAGCATAGTATATTTACCCTCTTGATTGTTTACTAGATGCAAAATACAATCACTTGACTGTTGGAAGTCGTAAAGTATATTTTTCATCCTTATGCATTACAGATTCGATATGTCTTCTTTAGAGGTTCGGTATATTATTGATTTGGGATCTTAATATATCACCATGAACATTTTAGCTTGTCATATCGTCATGCATTTACAAGTTCGATATCTATCTTTGAATGCTCATATATCCTCTTATTGATTGAGTTACCTCTCTTTCCTTTGGTAACTCTTTCGATCTAGTTGTTAGAAAATATATGGATAACATGGCAGTTGGCGATTGGCCTAGCGTTGGTACTTGGGAAAGCAAGCTTGACGTCGAAGTTGCCTTTAATTCTGTTACTCTTTATGTATTGTTTATCATACTTAGTATTTTACCAAACTATTTAATGTATTTTTGTATATGGTGTTTTTGACTATGTACTGTTTTGAGATTATGTTTTGAATATTCTCTAAGAACTATTTTCAGTATTTATATTTTTCTGCCTTTCACTGTGAGATCTAAAAGTGTAGTATTTCTTAGACTTTATCCTTTTATGTTTAGTCCCTGAAATGTATAAAAACCTTGATAGCTGATACTTCTCGACATAGACGTGAGTCTAGAAGTTACTCTATACTTTGCATTAATTTTTGGGAGGTGCAGGTTGTCACAGTTGGTATCAAAGCCTAGATTTAAAATTCCTTAAGGATTAGGTGCGTATGGAGGGAACACACTTGGAAAGTTTTTCAAATATTTTCCAAAAAGTTTTCCAAAGGGGTTTCAAATGGGTTTTCAAAGTACGTATGTATGTATGTGTATATATATATATATATATATATATATATATATATATAGGTAGAAGGTTTTTTAAAGTTTTATATAAGTGTAATGTGAATAACTCCTCCGCTTTAATCTTGCCAATACTATTTATAGAAAAGTTGCTAATAAATTCCTAAAATCGTAGACAGAACGGATGAGTGATTCTATTGATTATGTGCAGCACCTCGTAAAAATTAATAATAAATCAACTAATAAGAAAAGAATTAATTAATAAATTAATTATATGGCTAAATATGGATTTTTTTTTTAAAATTTTAGAATTTGACCACAGAAGTTGTCATTGTGTTCGTGACGATTTTCTAACAAATTTCCATATATATATTTTGAAAAACGGATCTCTAACAGAAAAGTTATCGATGTTTGAAGCCATCAGATTCAGAATAATTTAAATGGAATTCAAATTCCAATTAATAATTAATTCCAAAATTTGAAATTCAAAAATTAATAGTAAGTGGACTTGGGTTAAGTAAACATTAAAATAAATTTTAACGTTAATTTATAATTCAGGAATGAAATAAATATACAATGGCAATGAAAGTAAATGGTCCCAAAATAGGTGAACGGTCGGCCGCTCACTAGGACTGGTCAACCGCCTAGTGTAGACCGGTCGATCGATGAACGATGGTGGCAGCCAGGGTTTTGTGCATTTGAGTGGTCCATATTTTATTATTTTAAACTGACTTAAATCCAACGATTTCAGCACTCTCTAACCACTATAAATAAGAGCATAACCCCCTTAGTTTTATTCATAAATTATTTTAGGATCAAGCAAAGCTCTGCCAATGTCTCTCCTCAAAGATTCAGAAAAAACTCTATGGTTTTAGTTAAGAAATTATTGTTCAATTTCTAACTCTTTTCTCCTCCAATCCCTAAATTTTTGAATCTAATCCGTATATAATTCCCTTTTTGTGTATTACTAAAAGGAGAGATATATAAGAGATTAAAGCATGCTTATCAAATCTAAATGAGGAAGATCTAAGGACTGATTGTGAGTAAAAAATTTAGTATTTCTTATTTTAGTAATTGTATAGTATAACTTGGATTTGATATATGCCTTTAAGGAATTTTGTTTACGAAAATATCACACTAAAACACCAAAATTCTCTTAAAGAAAAATGTCAACCCTTAAGTTAGAATATCAGTTATTATATATTAAAATAATGGAATTGTGTAGGTATTGCAAGTTTGATGTTTAACATTCAATTCCACTTCTTATCCTATTCTTTGGATCTGATTAAGGGTTTTGAAAAAGAGTAAATTAGAAAATGGTTTGTAAGGTACAAATTATTATTCATAGTTTGCACCCCTTATTTTTGCAATTTAAATAGAAACTCCCTTTTTCAATTTTATACGAAGAAGTTGAATAGGGCATAAAAGTAATTGTAAGTCTTTTATTAATGTTGATTCCATTACTTGTATAAAATCAGTTAGGTATGGATTTTATTTTGTACAAGTCTGTTGATTGAATTGTGGATATTGGATATGTGGTATATCTGTTGACATGGAAGTATAAATATGAAGTTTTGACATTTAAACATTATCTTAGGGCACAATCTTCTCACCCTTAAAAATATATTAGGCGTGTATGTGTATGTATACATATTATCGTAAATGATGTATAATTATAACGTGTTAACTATAATAGGTTATTAATTATCATTAAATTTCCCTTGGGAAAGAAGTTAAATTGTAAAGGTAAAATAAGAGTTTTCTTACAAGGCCTTAATATGGAATGCAGTGAGATGTGTGATATATGTTAAGTGAGCATTATAGATTATAACTAAGTTATAAGGATGTGAGATCAGTTAAAAGTACACAGAAGTTTGCCCGGCTAATATGGCTACTAGCAACATGACTTGGGGCTGATGTAGACATCGCTAATAATGAGTACCAAAGGAGGATGCGATGTGTCCTAAATTCTGTAGGGAAAACCTTACCAGTTAATCTAGCTACCGGTATCTACAAATAGTCGGACTAATGTGGGATGTCACTGTTGGGTTGTGGGTCATAATATGAAGGACCTGCTTAGGGGTTGAAGGTATTAAGTGGCTGGTTGAGGGCCCGTCTTTTCTTAATGTAGGAAGTAGTACATGGTCAAGGTTATTGGTTAGGCATGGTAGAGGATATCTCGAGGAAGGTCCGCCTCAAATTTGAAGTATTAAGTGGTCTAAAGAGATTCATGCAATGTCAGCAAGATAGTACCGGAGAGAAGCCCGCTTTGGAATAGATATTAAACGATGGGGATCTTTCTTGAATGAGGTATTAAATGGACAGAGCCTGCCAAGTTCCTATTAAAAAAGTATTAAGTGGCTTGGGATCTATCTATTACATTGTTAGGAAATTATTGACAATGGATATGGGTTATTGGATTGAAAGGATAATAGTCATGGACTTGGACTGGGAAAGCCTTAGGGCTTATAGTTGAAAAAATTATAGCATGGTTAAGGTACGTAAGATATATTCTTATTTAAATTATACTACCCAAGTACTATTATGATAAGGCTCGAGATTTTATTTGCTAGACATTGTTGTTCCGACTCCTCCTCATTACAATAAGGTTATAGATAATGATGCAGATTTTCAGAGATAGTGACGGAGATGCAGACTTATGGCAGTTGTTTAGCTATCTATGTTATTTTTCTATTTATAATGTACCCACTGAAACATGATGTATTTAAAAATATTGTATTTTAAATATTTGTCGTTGTTATATGGAAATATGTTGTTGTTTTGACATTTGAATTTCTAATGAATGGGTGCTGTTTTGATATAACATTTTATCCTTTTGCTGTGATACTTTGAATGTGTAGTTAGATTGCTCTGAGTATTGCTCTTTAAATCATTTTACCAACCAACAGCTAGCTTTGGAACGGGTCTAAGGTTCGGCCATTTCTAGATTGAAAATTAAGCCCGTTTCGAGGCGGGTTGTTACATTTGGTATTAGAGCCAGGTTACTTGGTCAATTGGAATAGGCATGCATATGTGGTGTTTTATTTTTGAAAGTATTTTCAAAAACCCTACTATATAAACACACACTGTTTTTGAACATACAAAAACACACAAGGTAAACCTTTACCTCAACTTATAATACTATCTTAGGAAATTATAACTAAAAGTTTAACCTACAAATTGTAGTCTTTGGCTAAAAATCATTCTTTTGAACCCCTCACAAGAGATACCCACTATCCGAAGGATGCTTGAATTGTTTCGAAAATACTTCAAGTATTTCCGACAAGTTCCCACTCCTCAACCTGTTGTACCGGTGGCACCTACAGCTCAGCTTGCTAAAGCAGCATCCCGCCATAGAGACTTCCCCAAGATGTGCAAAGATTTCTGAAACATGGAAGGAATGGTCTATTTAGGAACATAAGGTTTCATGGAGATAAAGGCATGGATAAATGATTATGAGAGGATATTTCGAGAGCTTCATTAGAAGGACTAGATTATGCAAACAATGGTAGCTTGGTACCTTAAAGGAGAGGCCTTAGATTGGTGGATGATTGTGGTTGAGGAGATGAGGGTAGAATTATTACTAGGGATGAGTTCATAAATTGATTTGAGTTGCAATTTATGTCGAGGGCTAAGGTAATCTTGCAGTTGGAGAAATTTATACATCTTAGGCATGGAGACTCCACTCTGAAGGAGTGTATCAGTAAATTCACAAAGCTAGCTAAGTTCGGAATGAGTTTGATTAATACCATCATGAAAAAGGCCATGAAGTTGGTTAAGGCCTAAAATCCCCATGTTGGGAATTGTTATTGACCTAAGTACCCACTAGTGCTATGTATGAGACATTGGTTGAGATGGCTTTGCTGTAGACATCAAGTGTGGAGGAGAAGTAGAAGGAGAAGGAGAAAGCAGAGCCTATTCAAAATCAAGGAGGAGTGAAGAAGGGAGGCTTTTGGGAGAATAAGAAGGCAGAAGGGAAATTCTAGAATGAGGGAAAGGTGTATAAGAGATGCCAAAGGAAAGGACATATCATGAAGGATTGTAGAGTGAACCTAACGAAGGAAGATTTTAGGGGGGAAGTGGTACTATTTCCACGAAGTGGGGTAGTTTAAGAATGAGTGTCCAGTGCTCATAAAGGAAGGGCAAGAGTGGGCAAGCCTACACCATTGAGGTTGCCCTATCTCGAGTAGACCTCCCTCTACAGACCAAGAGAAGGCAGAAATGGAAGGTATAACTTTTATATTTAGGAATACAATTCGTACCCTGTTCGATTTTGGAGCATCACATTCGTTCATAGCTAGGAATATAGTTTACTCCTTGAAATTATCACCTACCCAATAGTAGCATCAAATCCTATTGGGGGGTTGACACATCATTCTTTAATTTGCAAACACCTAGCCATGGACACATGTAACGTTAATTTCATATGTCATGCATACATTCTTAATTTTGAGGGGTATGGAATTATCATAGGAATGGATTGGTTGTCATACTATGAGGCTATCTTAGATTGTGATAAGAGGGTTGTATAGTTAAAAAGTTGGAAAGGGCAAGAAATAGATGTTCGCTATACACCCCAAAATTCAGTCGAGTTAAAATACCTATACTCAATTAACCTATTATAAGATGAACTCTCATATGTACCCATAGTTCAAGAATTCTTCGATGTCTTTGAAGAAGTCTCAGGTTTCCCACTCGCAGGGAGATCAAGTTCAGGATTGATTGGGAGAAGGATGCTAGACCAGTCGCTATGCCATTAAGCTACATTCCCATAAAAAAGGCAATAATTAGATAAGTTGATCTCAGAGCTTTTGCAGAAAAGATTCATTCGAAGAAGTACTTTAGAATAAGGAGCCCTGTTGTCTTTTCCACTAAGGCAGACGACTCATTAAGGTTATTCGTCGAATATAGGAAACTCAACAAGTTGACTAAGAAGAATAGGTATCTATTACTTAGGATAAATGATTTGTTCGATCAGCTTGTGGCAGCCAAAATCGTCTCCCAATTGGACTTGGAAACTAGATTTCATCAGTTGAGGATTGCAGACGACTGCAACCGAAGACCGCATCTTGCACCCTGGATGGACTTTATGAATGCGAAGTGATGCCTTTTGGATTGACGAATGCCTCCGCATACTTTGTAGATTTGTTTGAATAGAGTATTTTGAGGGAAATTAAATAAATTTGTTGTTGGGTTTGTTGATGACATCTTAGTATTCTGCAAGAGTGAAAGAGACCCTGAAAATCACTTGAGGGAGATACTAGGGACTTTGAGAAGGCACCAACATAAAGCCAAATTCTCAAAGTATCACTTTTGGAAGAAGGAGGTGAGTTTTCACATTGTTTCCATGCATGGATTAGTCATAGACCCTGCAAAGGTAAAAGCTATTCAAGGGTGGAATGTTTCGAAGAGCGCCATAAAGGTTACCAGTTTTCTTGGGTGGTAGGATACTATAGGAAATTCATAAAGGGCTTTGCAAAGATAGCATTCCCTTGGACCCGCTTAACCAAGAATAATCTAGTCTTTGCTTGGGATGAAAGATACATGAAAGAATTCAAGAAGCTAAAGGAACTACTAACAAGTGCATCGATACTTACCATTTTTGATAGGACGAAGCCTTTTACAATTTACATGGATACATATGGCATAGGATTAGGAACAATTCTTATGTAAGAGGGAGGGTGATAACTTATGCTAGTAGATAATTGAAGGATCATGAGAAGAGATATCCAACTCATGACTTAGATTTAGCGGTTATTGTTCTTGCCTTCAAAATGTGGAGGCATTATCTTTTGCGGGAAAGGTTTGAGTTGTTAACAGACCATAAATCACTCAAATACCTATTTTTCCAAAAGGGTTTAAATCTTAAGTAGTAAGGTGGATGGAGTTTATAGCATCTTACGACTTTGAAATATAGTATATCCTTCGAAAAGGGAATGTTGTCACTGACGCTGTTAGCCAGGGGCATGCTACCTTAGGTGCTATATGTGAGCGAAGGCAGTTGGAGTTCCTTTTGAATTTCAACTTCAAGGCCCCAACAGAACCCACTCAAAGCTATTTGGTAGTAATGGAGGTTAGGCCATCATTGATGGACCACATTGGACTTAAGCAAAAGAAGTATAAGGAGATAATAGATATTTAAGGTAAGGTAAGTAGAGGAGAACATTTTCCCACGTCAGTAGATATGCAGTTGACAAGAAGGGTTGTTTAAGGAGAGATGGATGCCTTTATGTTCCAAAGATTGATTGTGTGTTGGAGGAAGTACTTGCAGAGTGTCACTATTCAAGGATGACCATTCACCCCGAAAAAGATAAGATGTATAAGGATATGAAGTGAATTTCTAATGTCCAGGAATTAAGAGGAGAGTAGCTTAATTTCCTTTTAGATGTTTAACATTCCAAAGGATAAAGGCTGAAATAGGGAAGCCTGGTGGATTGTTATTGCCTTTGGAGATTCCAACTTGGAAATGGGAGCGTATATCGATGGACTTCATAGATGGGTTGCCTTGGAGCCAAATAAAAAATGAAGCAATTTAGTTTATAGTGGATAGACTCACAAAAATCACCAATTTTATTCCTGATAGGAGCAATAGGACCGCATCATAACTAGCATAGGTTTTATGTCAAAAAGGTAGTTCAACTTCATGGAATTCCGGTTAGCATCGTTAATAATAGGGACCCCTTATTCACTAGCGAATTTTGGATGAGTTTGCAGTTAGCTTTAGGAACTTCATTAAATCTTAGCACCGCTTACCACCCATAGGTCGATGGTTAAACTAGAAGAGTGAATAGAGTTTTGAAAGACTTGGTAAGAGCTTACATCATGGATTTTGGTGGGTATAGGGAGCAGGACTTATCTTCAGTCAAATTCATGTATAATAGTAGTCGTTAAGCGGCGACTGGTATGGCGCCCTATAAAGTGTTTATGGAAGGCTATGATAATGACCAAATTATTGGTGGGGAATCAGCGAAAAAATCCTACTCAGACCAGATTTAATTCGCACGACTTTGGGAAAGGTAGAACTAATTAGGCAGCGAATTAAGGTAGCACAAGATCACCAGAAATCCTATGCGGACAGGTGAAGAAAGGAGTTAGGGTTTGAAGTAGGGGACATGGTGTTTGTCAAAGTTCCCCCGCTTAAGAAGGTCGTGAGATTTGGAAAGTTGAGAAAATTAGCACCAAGATTTGTTGGGCCATTCCCAATTTTGGAAAGAACATGAAGACTTGCTTATTGTATGGAGCCATTGGATAAGTTGGCAGGACTCTATGATGTTTTTTTATGTTTCGCACTTGAGGAAATGCTTTCATAGCTCAACGACTGTGGTAGAGCCTGATCAATTGGAAAACATTGAGACGGAGCCTATAGCATCCCGTGCCACTACAAGCATCATGGAGTTTGGAACTTGGAAGATACGCAATAAAGTAATTAAGCTAGTTCGAGTACAATGGAGGGAAAATCCAATGGAAAGCATGAGGACTTCTCATCCTAAGCTTTTCCTAGCAAACTTCCTCTCTCCAATTTCTATTTTGGTTGCATCGTGGTTGCTAGATCGGATGGTGGGATATGGTTGCCAAACTTTTCACTGTTATTTTTGCACTCATATAGAAAATGTTTTGCATGTTTAGGATGTTGCATCCATGCCTATATGTCATGACATTTGCATTCACGCTAGGATTGAGCTCACTTGTAGTATGTCCACATACATAATCACATTGCACTTTTGGTTGAGTAGATGGTTGTGTAGATAACATGGCAGTATAACATGGATTCTTAGTGCACGTTACGTTGTCCATCTTTTAGGGATTTAAGGGACGAAATCCTTTTTAAGAGGGGATAATTTTGCACTCCTTAAAAATTATTAAGAAATTAACTAATAAGAAAGGAATTACTTAACAAATTAACGATAAGGCTAAATACATAATTTTTTTAAATACTAGTATTTGACCATAAAAGTTGTGTCGTTGCGTTTGTGATGATTTTAGGATCAATTTCCATATATGATGTTTTGAAAATGGGGTTCAAATGGAAAAGTTATGGATGTTTGAAGTTTTCAGATTCAAAATAATTTGAATAGAATTCAAATTCAAATTAATAATTAGTTCCAAAATTTGAAACTCAAAAATCAAAAGTAATTAGACTTGGGGTTTAAGTAAACGTTAAAATAAATGTTAATATTAATTGATAATTAAGGAATGAAATAAACATACAATGGCAAAAAAGTAAATGGTCCCAAAATAGGTGAACCAATCGAATGCTCACTATGACCGGTCAACCGCTAGCGGTCGACTACCTAGTGTAGACTGGTCAGCTGGTGAACAATGGTGGCGGCTAGTGTTTTATGCATTTGAATGGTCCAGATCTTATTGTTCTAAACCAACTTAAATCCGATGGTTCTGATGTTTTCTAACCACTATAAATAGGAGCCTAGCTGTCTCACTTTAAGTCACAAATTATTTTGGGAACCAAGCGAAGCTTTGCCAGTCTCTCTCCTCAAAGATTTAGAAAATACTCTAGGACTTTAGGGAATTTTATTGGATGTTTATTATTCAATTTCTAAACCTTTTATCCTCTAATCCCTAAATTTCTAAATCTGGTCTGTATACAATTCCTTTGTTGTATATTTATAAAAGGAAAGATCCATAAGAGATTAAGGCAGGCAAATCAAATCCAAAAAGGAAAGAGCTAAGTACCGATTATGAGTGGAAATCTTAGTCTTTTTTATTTCAATAATGGTATAGTACAACTTTGATCCGATATATGCCTTTGGGAAATTTTATTTACGAAAACGTCACATTAAAACCCCAAAATTCCCCTAAAGCGAAATGTTAATTCTTAAGTTAGAATCTCAATTATTCTATATTAAAATAATGAAATTTATGGATATTGCAATTTTAATGTTTTACATTTTATTCCACTTCTTATCTTTGTCTTTGGATCTGATTAAGGATTTTGAAAAAGAATATATTAGGAAAATGGTGTGCACGGATTCTATTATTCATAATTTGCACCACCTATTTCCTCAATTTAAGTAGGAATTCTCAATATCAATTTTATACAAAGAAGTTGAATAAAGCGTGAATGTACTTGAATTGTAAGTTTTTTACTAATGTTGATTCCATTATTTTAGTATAAAATAAGTTTGGTATGGATTCCATTTTATACAAGTCCATTGATTGAATTATGGATATTGGATATAGGGTAATTTGTTGATATGGAACTGGACATGTATAAATTCGAAGTTTTGACATTTAAACGTTAGTCTATGGCTCAATCTTCGCATGCTTAGAAATATTTTAAGTGCGCTTGTGTGTATTATAGTAAATAATGTATAATTATAATGTATAAGCTACGTAATTAATAGGTTACTAGTTATCATTAAATCACCTTTAGGGAAGAAGTTAAATTGTAAATGTGAAATAAGAGTTCACTTATAAGGCCTTGTATGGAATGCGTGAGATATGATAATATGTTAAGAGAGTGTGTAACGACCCATATTTTTGATGATAGGATATTTAAATAATTGATTTAAATATATAATCGTTAATTAAATAAAGGACTAAAAATATGATTTTTCGCATATAGTCGAATCAAGACTCGAGTCCACTTCCATTGAGTTTGGATTAACATGGCGAATTAAAATGAGTATAAGGATTGTTATATTTATAGGTCGGATGATGCGATGACCAAAACGATCTTGAGATGCGTATAATTAGCTCGTCTTCATCCATCAGCTGCGACTCCAAACCTGTTTTCTAGTCTACTCATTTAAAAGCATCCAATATGATAAGAGGAAACATAAAACCTTAGGTCAGATAATTGTTTGATGTGAGCAGTAAATGACTATCAAAAGCTGTACTGAAAAATTTCCAAATGGTCCTAGACGAGTACAAAAAAACATACCTAACATGTCCCTACCGCTAAAGAGTTATCACATAGTAATAAGATATAATATGCTACTCAAATAAACGAAAATGGGATACTATAACAGAACATGATAGAAGAATCTAAACAGCCTCCTCCATTGACCCTATTCCCAATCCCTTCTCCAACATTCCTATAGATGATAGCCTTCCCAAGAGAAATAGAAAACATAACAACCATAGCAACCATCAACCAAATCTAGCTATCATCTTCTAAAGCCTTGAATATATAATAACTCATATGGCCCCGTCCTTGCTTGTTAGAAACTAATGTAAATCCCGGTTCTTGATTGTGTTCTGCCATACTTTTAGGTCCAAAACCCTGCATGGTTATCTCCTACAACAATTATAGTACCTCCATACCATTTGACACTAGACCTTCCCGGAGCGGTACATGATACATGACTGGCACTACCAGCCCTCAGGTTCCCTAGCATGTAGTACCCCAGCTTGAACACAACCAGAACAATCCGAGTACAATGATTCCCTGGTACTTCCAAATCTTTATAGTTTTCACAACTCTAATCCATTTTTTAGCACGATTCCTGCCGCTCAACCCAATCCATTATACCATAGCCTCGTTCCATCCCGAGCTGTCTATCAACTCCTTGGATCCTACTCCTTATTCGAGCCCCCGATCGAAGAGCTGAAACTTCATCATGATATGACTTCCAAACCTAAGAAGTAACTAGCGAGCCACAACTTCCAGCATGATCCACTACAACCCTAGAGTCCCCACCACGAATCTTATACCCAATAGAGCCAATAATTTGGATCGATACCAATCCGATCAAAATGGATTGTTGCCGATCCAAATACTTAACTATTTTGGACTCCATTTCCCTTCCAGCCTCTAGTTCACTCCCTCTAGATGCCATAGAACCTTAGCCATTCCTTTAGTCTTCGGGTCTTCTCTTTTATGAACCATAGCCAATCCAACGAAGATGATCCATCCAATCTTCAACACTTGGCCTATCCTTCGATCCAACTTTATAGAGCCACCTTAGAACCCATGTTCTTTTCCCTATATAAGTTTCTCCTCAATTGGAGCTCAAAATTCAGATTGGCACTGATCCGATCCAATTGGATCGGTGCCGTTCCAAAGACTTAGCTCCAATTGTGGTGCAATTCACAAAACATCCTCCTGGCGTGATCTAAAGCTAATCCTCCAAGTCTCAAGCAATTTCGATGAACTTTGCTTTCGATATACTTCGACCAACAATCTAATTCCTATAACAAGCACGACACCAGCAAAAGAATCAAGCATAGAAAGTAATCCAAACATAACAGCGAACCAAACATAGCAAATCATCCAATTACCTCCAATATGAACATACAAATCATCCGATTCAATCTATCATCACAATTCTAGCACAGATCTAATCTAACACATAGAATTTCAAAGCCAAATGTACACAAATGACATTAGTCAATGATCTAATCCTAACTACATGTTTAATTAGGCTAATCTATAGTTTCTAAATATGAAATTACCTAAGTCCACTCAAGTTAATTTGATAATTCTAACCTTTAATCACCTAACTATAACATATAATCCATCATAGACTAGGGAGAGGTCATAACCACTTACCACATCTACCAAACCTATAAAATATGATGAAGATACGATCTGGATAGTGAGAAATTAGATGAAGATGCAGCCAAAGTGATGACATCAAGCTCCTAGTCGAAGATCTAGCCTCTAATTTTCAACTAGAGACGATTTGAGATGAAATCCAATGATGAATGGAGAATTATAAAGGATTTAGGGTTTGAAGTTGATTTGAAATGAGAGATAAACTTTCAAATGGTCTCTCTCACCTCATATTTATAGCAAAACCTCACTAGACTAACGGGCTGCTAATTCGGCCCATTAATCCCCTTCTTGCTCTGACCAACAAATTTTAAAACTTAAAAACTGTTATAACTTCCTAACCACTTATCCATTTTTCCTATATGACTAGTCTACGGAATGGCAAGCCACCATCCCGAGGAAAGGAAATAGGTTAAAGCATCTAATTCGGCTTTTTATCAAAAATTATAGTCGAAATAAGACCTTCAGGGGAAAAATGGTCATATAGAAATTCGAGAAAAAGTATAGATGTGTAATGCATCCCTAAAATTCATATCCCAAAATATTAGAATCATACGGTCACAAATGAATTAAATAAAATTATTTTATGATCCTTCAATATGCAAAATATTAATCGTTACATGCTTCCCCTTTTTAGGAATTTCTTCCCTAAAATACCTAAGTAAACACAAGCAACCAAGGTAATCTCGCATGCTTACCAGTCACTAGCAAAGACTTAACAATCTAATCAAATAGTTAAATCAACAATAGTAAACAAGATCTATCCTGGCGTGTGAAATTATAATAGTATAAGATACAATGGTGCAAGTAGATACGACATATGGGTCTTACCACTCGAAGAGTTTTGGATAGGCCATCCTCATACTCTCTTCAGTCTCCTATGTAATCTCTATCGTCCTCACTCCATTGCACCTCAACTAGCTTAACTACCTTCCTCCTAAGCTGTTTCATCTCATTCGTAATGATTTGAAGTGGCTTATGAGGTCTTGAAACTTCTGGCTCAACCTCTATTTCTTTAACTGATCCCGTGTTACCACAATATCTGAGTCATGTGCAAACTTCCAAAGATAGGAGATATAAAAACATTGTACCCTCCATCTTCGGAGGTAGGTCCACTCTATAAGCCAACTTCCTAATCTCTCAATAGTTGTAAACGGTCCAATAAATCTAGGTGCTAATTTTCCCTTCCTATCAAATTGAACAACATTCTTCAAAGGAGATATCTTAACAAATACCATATCTCCAACTGAGAAGTCCAAATATCTTCTTCTCTTGTCTACGTGACTCTTCTGACGATCTTGAGCAGTCCTCATTCATTGCTGAACGATCTCTATCTTCATTAACGTTTCTCTAATCATTTGGGCCCAAGTATCGGTTTTCTCATCTGCTTCCCACCAACATGAAGTCGAATTACAAGGTCATCTATAGAACCCTTTATATAGTGCCATGCCAATACTTGATTGATAACTGTTGTTATACGCAAACTCTACCAAATTCAAATGATCTTTCCAAGATCCTCCAAAATCTATAATACAAGCTCGAAGAAGATCTTCCAAAATCCGATTCACCCTCTCGGTCAGGCCATCCATCTGTGGGTGATAACTGTGCTCAAGTGCAGCTAGGTTCCCAAAATCTCTTGCAAGCTCTTCCAGAATCCACTGGAAAACAATAGGTCTCTATCGCTTATAATACTCTTCGGCATGCCATCGAATTGAACAATCCACTTAACATACAATTCTGCCGACTTGGGTGTCGTTCTGGTAGACTTGACAAATATGAATCTTGCATTCTTGGTCAGTCGATCTACCATTACCCAAATACTATCATATCCTGCTCTAGTATATGGTAATCCATCTATAAAATCCATAGATATCTATTCCCATTTCCATTCGGGAATACTAGTGGTTGTAGCAATCTACTAGGATCCTTCTGCTCAGCCTTCACAAATTGGTAATTCATACACTTCGAGATGAATTTTCCAACATCCTTCTTCATACCTTCCCAGTAGTAAATCCTCTTCATGTCTCTATACATCTTGTTACCACCAGGATGAATGGTCCATCTGGAATGATGGGATTCCCTTAGTAATTCATCTCGTAATCCATCCATGTTTGGAACAACCGGTCTTTTATCCTTATGAAGCCAACCATCTTGGTCAATCTCGTACTGCCTCAAATCTTCAGATTTCACTCCCATCTCAATCTTCGCCATGATCTCTACTAGATTATCATCTTGCATCTTGTACCAATCCTTTTTATGTGAGTAGGTATGATCGATAGACTTGCTAACATCTCAGACTCGAGTTCACAGTGTGGCTTGAAATCAAATCCAGCTATATACTCCATATGCTTCCATTAAAAAAACATAGTTCCTAATCGAGCATGTCTTCTGCTTAGTGCATTTGCTACTACATTACCTTTTCCTAGAGTATAGGAAATACCAAAGTCATAAGAGGCCAAAAACTCTAACCACCATTTTTGTCGCAGATTAAGATCCTTCTGAGAGAAAAGATACTTCAAGGATTTGTGGTCCATGAATAGCTCAAATCTTTCTCCCAACAAATAGTGCCTCCACATCTTCAAAGCAAACATAGTCGCCGCCAACTCAAGTCATGGGTTAGGTAATTCCTTTCATGCGGCTTAAACTGTCGACTAGCATAAGCAACAACTCCCTATTTCTGCATGAATATAACTGCAAGACTAGTACCTCAAGCATCCATGTATACTGTTATCTCTTCATTCCCACCTGGAATAACCAATATAGGTATACTCATCAATGTCTCCTTTAGAACTAAAAATGCATGCTCACATCTAGCATCCCAAGTAAAAATATGATTTTTCTTGGACAAGTTGGTTAACGGTGCTACAATCTTTAAGATGTCCTTTATGAAACGCCTGTAATATCCCGCCAATCCTAGGAAACTTCTCACATCCATAGCATTCTTGGGCTGGTTCCAATCTTGGATCGCTGCCACTTTTGCAAGATGCCCTGCTATTCCTTGTTCTGACACAACATGACCCAAAAATTCTCACTTCTTTCTTCTAGAAGTAACATTTAGAGAACTTAGCTCTCAAATTGTGCTTTCTCAAAATCTCAAGCATAATCCTCAAGTGCGTTTTGTGCTCTTCCTCTGTTCTGGAGTAATTTAGGATGTCATCCACGAACACACGCACAAGCTTGTTCAATTGATCTCTGAAGACTCTGTTTATAAGATCCACAAAGTATGTCGGAGCATTGGTCAATCCAAAAGGCCTCACCAGCAACTCGTAGAAACCTGACAATGTCTAAAATGCAGCAATAGGCACACTTTCTTTAGCCACTCTCAACTTGTGATATCCTGTTGCCAAATCCATTTGTGAAAACACCTTTGCACCATGCAGCTGATCAAACAAGTCATTAATCCATGGAAGTGGAAACTTATTTTTTTTTGTAACCATGTTCAACTCCTGATAGTTCACACATAACCTCAAAGAACCATCCGCCTTAGTCATGAATACACCAGGTGCATCTCATTCGGATATGCTTCTCCAAATGAATCCTTTCTTCAGTAGATCATCCACTTGCATCTCTAACTCTTTCTGTTCTCTGGATGCCATATGCCTCAAAGGCATCACTATAGGTCTGGCTCTATCCACTAAGTCAATCCAAAACTCGATCTCTCTATGAGGCATCAATCCTATCTCTTCCTCAAAGACATTAGGGTACTCTCTAGAGATAGACATAGATGACAATACTTCTCGTGGAATCCCAAGTGAATATGGAAAGATGACCAATACCCCATCCTTTGGTAAGCAGCGTATCACTACTATCCGCCCTTCCACATTTTTTTTATCACCTCCAGCTTCTTGCAATCCACAACGTCGCATACCTTTTAAGCTAGTCCATTCTCAAAATAATCTTGAACCCAGAAAATTTAAGAACAAAGCAATCATAAAGCAAAAGAACATCCATGACTTGTAACACTAAGCCACGACAAATCATACAAAGACTAGTAGATCTTCCAAAAGGGTTCGTCACAATCAAAGGTCGGTCTACTATCTCGGGTTTCAAATCTAGTCTGCACACTAAATCGCCACAAATGAAAATATGCGAAGCTCCAGTATTAAAAAGAAATCTAACAGAAAGATCTCTGAAGGAAAGCATACCTTGCATCCTAACTCCTTTCCCTTTATCCTTAGCAATAGGAGCACAAGATGAAGTCAGGACTACATCTAAAGCATATGCCAGTTCCAGACATTCCTTCTTAATATGCCCTTTCTTTTCATAATTATAACACTTCTTGACAGCCTTGAATTCCTTAATATAGTGGCCCTTCTCCTTGCAACCATGGAAAAAAATTTCACTCTTATTCTTTTTTGACCCCCTTTTCCTTACTGTTGTTGCTACTTCCTTTTTCCATTCCACTTCTTCTTACTTCCACCGCCCTGCCGTATTTTTGGTGCCTCTTTCTCAGCAATATCAATAATAGCAATCTTATTCTTTAGGCATGAACACTCACGTCTAAAGGTTTTCTCTACAATTTTCTCAAAAGGCACTTCAATGTGGTTCATTAACTTCTTTCCTAAGTGGGCGTCCAATCCAATGATAAATATCTCATTCTTCTTCAAAGATGTATCAGTAAAAGACATCCCATACTTCGAAAAAGCATCAAATTCTGCCACACACTCAAAAGCAGACATCTCCCCTTGCTTCAACTCAGCAAATTTTTTAAACAGCACAGACTCTTGAGTGCAAAAATGAACTTCTCCTTAAATCTAGCCTTAAACTGATCCTAAGCAATCCGATCGTCTAGAGTAGCAATGGTAACAACATTCCACCAATTCATTGCTCGACCCTGTAGCTGTCTTGAACCAAGCTTCCTCTTCACAGGATCTTCCATATCCATATCCTTGAGAATGCATTCACAAATATCTATCCAATCTTACACTTCAATAGTTGATTCTATTCCCAAGAATGGCTTCCTTCCAAGAGTAGAATAATCCTTGCAAAGCTTGGCAAAGTCAATCCTAGGCACTTGCAAAGGAGCACCACCACCTAAACCTACACCAAAAGTAGTTTGGTCTCTTCTAAATAGTGAAGCCACCATTTCATCGAACATGCCTTGAAAATCGGGTGTAGCAGCTCCCGATCCCACTCCCTCTTCCACTCCTGAAGTGGAGTTATTACTAGCAGCATTCCTTGTGTTTTGATTCATTCTTATATATAATATGAATGATTAGCCTCATTCCAAGAAACACTGTAATGGTAATAAAGTGCATACTATACCATATAATATTACTAAACATAATATCTTCATTAACAAGTACGCTCCCTCCTTTAGCATACACTATCAACTTACTACGGTTAACTCGTTACCAAAGCTCTGATACCAAATGTAACGACCACCCCATACTACCCACATATCAGTAACCTAAGAGAGCGCCGTAACCATGTCGGGCTGATATTGAATGATCATCAAGGTTAAAATTTAAGGAAGAAAACATGTTGCATATCTCACAGCGTATGGATAAAATATAATATAGAAAATATACAATAGAATATAGTGAGCCATAATAAATGAAAATAACATCTCCACTAAATCATGAGTTATGGTACAAACGTCATAATATCTTAGTACAACATTTCCTCACTACATCCCTCAGAGTACATAGAAATAGATAGTGGAAACTACAAATATAGAGTAATATGCCATAGCTTCTCTAAGCTCGTCTTCGTACAGGAGCTGCGACTCCAAACCTGTCATCTAGTTTACAAATTTAAAAGTACCCAAGATGATAAGAGGAAACATAAAATCTTGGGTCAGATAACAGTCTAGTGTGAGCATTAAATGACTACCCAAGATGATAAGAGGAAAACATAGTACTAGACATATAGAAAAACCATACCTGATATGCCCTTATAACCAAAGAGTTAGCACATAAAATAAGATATAATATGCTACTCAAATAAACGACAGTAGGATACTGTAAGAGAAGAGGATAGAAGAATCTAAGCAGCCTCCACCATTGATCTTATTCCCAATCCTTTCTTTAGCATTCCTATAAATGATAGCCTACCCAACAGAAATAACAAACATAACAACAATAGCAACCATAAAATCCATCAACCAAATCTAGCTATCAGCTTCTAAAGCCTTGAATATATGATAACTCGTATGGCCCCGTCCTCGCTTGTCAGAGACTAATGGAAATCTCGGTTCTCGATTGTGTTCCTCCATACTTTTAGGATAGAAACCCCAAACAATTGTCTCCTACACTACCTCCTTACCGTCTAACACTTGACCCTTTCGAAGCGGTCCAGGATACACGGCTGGTGCTACCAACCTCCGAGTGCCCTCGCCTATAGTACCCCTGCTTGAGCACAACTAGAATACACCGAGTTATCAACGATTTCTTGGCGCTCATAAATCTTCAAGGCTTCCATAACTCCAATCCATTTTCAGGCATGAGTCTTGCCACTCAGCCTAGTCCATTATACCAAAGCCTCGTTCCATCCCAAGCTGTCTATCTACTCCTTCGATCCTACTCCTTATCCGAGCCACCGACCAAAGAGCCGAAACTTCATCATGCTATAACTTCCTAATCGTAGAAGCAATCAGTGAGCCACAACTTCCAGCATGATCCACTATAACCCTAAAGCCTCCATCCCGGATCTCACATCCAATAGAGCTAAATATTTGGATCATTACCGATCTGATCCAATTGGATCGGTGCCGATCCAATTAATTAACCAATTTGGACTCCATTTCTCTTCCAGCCTCTAGTGCACTCTCTCTAAATTCCATAGACCCTTAGCCATCCCTCTTAGCCTTCAGGTCTTCTCTTCTGTGCATCATAGTCGATCAATCCAATCTTCAACACTTGGCCTATCTTCTGATCCAACTTTATAGATCCACTCTAGAACCCATGCTCTTTTCCCTCAATGAGTCTCTCCTTAATTGGAGTTCGAAATTCGGATTGGTACTGGTTCGATCCAATTGGACCGGTGTGATTCAAATATTTAGCTCTAATTGTGGTGCAATTCATAGGACTTCCTCCTGACGTGCTCCAGAGCCTTTCCTCCAAGTGTCATGTAATTTCGACAAACTTTGCTTCTGATATGCTCCGATCACTAATCTAAGTCCTAAAACATGCACAACACTAGCAAACGAATCAAGCATAACAAGTAATTCAAACATAACAACGAGTCCAACATAGCAAATCATCCAAGCACATCTAATATGAATATACAAATCATCCGATTCAATCTACCATCACTATTCTAGCATAGACCAAATCTAACATAGAATTTCCTAGCCAAATATACACAAAAAACACTAACGAATGATCTAATCCCATTTACATGTTTAATTAGGTTAATCTAGGGTTTCTAAATCTAAAATTACATAAGTCTATTTAATTTGATAATTCTAACCTATAATCACCTAACTACAACATATAATCCATCACAGACTAGTGAGAGATGATAACCATTAACCAAATCTAACAAACCTATAAAATACGATGAAGATCCAATCTAGACAGCAAGAAATTAGATGAAGATGCAGCCAAAGTGATGAGATCAAGCTCCTAGTTGAAGATCTAGCCTCTAATTTGCAATTAAAGACGATTTGAGATGAAATCCAATGAGATGAATGGAGAATTAGAGAGGATTTAGGGTTTGAGGTTGATTTAAAATGAGAGATAAACTTTCAAATGGTCTCTCTCACCTCATATTTATAGCCAAGCCTAATTAGACTAATGGACTTGCTAATTCGGCCTATTAATCCCCTTCTAATACTGGCCAACAGAATTTAAAACTTAAAACTGCTGCAACTTCCAAACCACTTATCCTATTTTCCTATATAACCACTCTACGGAATTGGAAACCCCCAACTCGAATAAGAGAAAAAGGTTAGAACATCTAATTCGGCTTCTATCAAAATTTATAGCCGAAATAAGATCCTCAGGAGCAAAATGGCAACATAGAAATTTGGGAGAAATAGTAGATTTGTAAAACATCCCTAAAAACCATATCCCAAAATATTATAGTCATACGACCAAAAATGAGTTAAATAAATTATTTTACGATCCTCCGATACACAAAATACGGGTCGTTACATGGAGGAACATGGTAGGTACCAAATAGTAAAAATTGTATTGAGTTGGTAGGGCTGCGATGGATATGCATATGCTACGAGATCGTTGATGACACGAAGAGTTTTCTACTATACTCAAAGCAAGGGTATTGTATAGTGGGGACGCCCATGGGTTGATAGTTGTATACCCTGGACCTGTGGTTTTAGGTCTAGTGTCCGGCTTCAGGATGTGAAACATGTATCCAGCTTTAGGATGCGAGATACGAGAGTACAACGAAGAACCAAGATTTACACTAGTCTCTGACATGGGGCCATACAAGTTATCATATATCTAGAGCACATTGGGTGACAGTTAGTATTGTGCGATGGATGTTATGTTTGTTATGGTTGCTTCACTAGCCACTTGTTACCCTAGGGATGTCACATGAGGTAGGTATTATGCATAGGGATACCTAGACACCCCAACAATTTACTTACTTTGGAGTAGGTTTTATGGATGGAGATACCTAAGCACCTCGATAGTTTACTGATTATGGAGTTTCCCTTTTATTATGTTGTAGAGTAGCATATTATTGATGTTATGTGCTGACTCTTTAGTTGCAGGGAGAGGTCAATAATGATTTATATACCCTCTATTCCGTATACTATATCGGCTTTTATAGTATTTTTGATTATTTATCTCTCATAACAGACTATTGTTTGACCTGAAGTTTTATGCTTTGCATTTTATTATCTCAGGTACTGTTAAATGAGTAGGCTAGAGAGCAAGTGTGGATGACATATGGAGTTCTATAGATGGACAAATAGGAGGTGATGTTTACTCATACTTATATTTTAGTTTTTATGTACATTATGCTGTGTGACACTGTGGGGCCTTGACAGTGTTCGACTTACTATTATTAGAGACATTTATCAGTTGAGTTTATATATCAGTTATATAAACTCTTTTACTATGTTGTATAACTCCGTGGATCTTATACTTTGATAATTAGTTCACATTGTTATTACTGTCTCGATTATTTTATATCTTTTTTGATTATCATATTTTATTTGATGTGATGTGAGATATACGATAGGTTATGTGATTATTTTTTGTTTCCTTTTTCTTCTTTTCCATTCTCTTTGTCTTCCATTTCCTCTTCTTTTACCTCTTTTCTTTCCTTTGACTACTGTTCTACATCGTAGGTTTAGGGCGGTCATTACATTTGGTATCAGTGCTTTGATTACATGAGTAAGCTGAGTTGATACCACAATCTAGTCGAGATAGGGTAAGAATTATCACCGTAGACCGTATCTAAATTATGTATATATGAGAGAGTTTGTATTTGTTATATATTTTGATTGTCAAAACTATATAATAGTATATATAGTACATAAGTTTTATTACACACATGAGCACTATTGATGCAATTTTCTTTATGGAGACGGATTATCCTTATTATAGAGTAGGAATGATCTAGCATATGAGATATACTACTATTGACTCTATCTTTAGAATTGAGAATTAAGCGGCATTGGAGTTAGTAACGTTGATTGATGGGATATGTTCACAGAGATGGTGCGAATCATTTTTCGGAATGCCTAATTTGTTTTACATGATTATGGTGCTTAAGTGCAAAGGGATAGAGTCGACTTTTTCAAGCTATATAAAGACTATCAGAATATGAAGGCAGACTGTTCTTTGGAATGGAGTCGACCATTGAGAAGCGAGATTGGATGGTTACTTGTGAGAGGATCTTCGATGACTTAGAGTTAGATGAAGCAATAAGGTAGAAGTTTACCTCTGGATAACTCCAGGGATGAACAATGAAGTAGTGGAGTTCCTCTATAGCTTTGATTCTCGAGGATCGATTTAGTTAGGATTAGTTTATAGTTCGTTTTGAAAAAGATATGTCTCGACTTTACAAAGTCGTTGTTGTTTAGGGAGTTCGTCGGTTTGAAATAAGGTGGTATGTTTGTGTCGGAGTATATGACCGAATTCGAAGTCCTATCGAAGTATGGTCTATTTTCCATTGATATCCCTACATAAAAAGATGGAAAGCTTAACATTGGTTGAGTGATCATCTTGGGAAGTGATTGATTGGTCGTATTGACAAGAGTTTCAAGAAGGCTATATGATGAGAGAGCCTGTACCCAGTGTAGAAGGGTTGTCCCGAACCAGCAGAGTTGGAACAGACCTTGGAAGCATGTGTGTTGATGTCATTTTGATTTTGTCGAGTGCTCCATCAATGAAAGATAATGGAAATAGCACTACCCTTTTAAGGTATGCTTTCCACTTATGGCATTTCCACATGTGTTTTATTTGAATTCAAGGTTTCATATTCCTTCATACCCAGTGATTTGACATATAGATTGAGACTCGAGATAGTTAACCGATCCTTAATTGTGACGGATCTAGTTAGAGGCCTAGCTAGCCTATACATGGTTTGTCGAGATTTTATCTTATTGAGTCATGGATGTTTATTTGTTTGTTATTGATTTGTTTGGGGTTTATTTGGGTACGGTATTATAGTTTAATAATGGACTAGGTGAAGGGGGTACAAGATAATGGTTGATTATGAGAGGTCAATGGTAACGATTAAGGTTATAAAGGAGCGAACAGTTGCGATAGGTTACCTATAGAGGATGAGGTTAAAGTTAGCTTTCTATATTTGCTCGATATTCCACATAATGAGTCTCATCTTTCTGTAGCTATAGAGTATCCGAATATATTAGATGAGGTGACCGGATTACCACCATATGGGGACTGAGTTCCACATCGATCTTGTCAGAGGAGCTAGACCAGTAGTTGTGCCTTTAAGGCATATGACGCCTAAAGAGCAAAGGAAGTTAAAGGTGCGGGTGAATGACCTATTGAGAAGATGGTTCATTCATAGGAGCATATTTGGGTAGAATGCACCTATAATGTTTGCCACTAGGGTAGATGACTCTTTAGGGTTGTTTGTTGACTGTCATGAGCTGAATTAGACGATGAACAAGTTTCCACTCCCGTTTATTGATGGCTCGTTCAATTTGCTTTATAGCACGAGGATTTTCTCTTAGTTGGACCTTGCGATGGGGTTTCACCAACTAAGAGTATTTAGAGAGAGTGACAAATATAGTGTTTTGTACACTACCAAGATGTTTGATTAGTTGGTTTTGCCATTAGGCCAATCATTATGTCAGCATGCCTTGTTGATCTCATGGACTGTGTTTTGAAATAAGGTGAAGAAATAGAAGAGAAAAGAACAGAAAACGAAGAAAAAAGAAGCATCAGCTAACCAAATTACCAGTCGCATGTCTCACATCGCATCAAAGTAAATAAAATAATCAGTACATGCGTAAAACAATAGAGACAATAATAACATTGTGAAATAATCATTTGAATAAGATACACTTAGTTATACAACACCATAATAGAGTTTATATAACTGTAAAGTACACTCAACTAGTACACTGTCTCATAATAGCAAATCGACACCGTCAAGGCTCCACAGTGTCACACAGTGGAAATATAATAACAAATGCACATATAAGTATAGATAACCATCACCTCCTGTTGGTCCATTTGTAGAACTCCATAATCATCCACCGGCTTTCAATCTACTCATTTAAGAGTACCCGAGATAACAAGAAGCAAAGCATAAAACCTCGAGCCAGACAACAGTCCCGTGTGAGCGATATCAAATCTCAAAGTAGTATAAAACTTGATCATATATGGAATAGAGGGTATATAAACCATACTTGACCTGGCCCTGCAACTACAGAGTCAGCACATAAACATAAGTAACATGCCACTCTATGACATCGTAAAAAGGGTATACCATACTCATTATCTGTCAGGGCGCCTAGGTATCTCCACCTATAGTCCTTACTCCATACTAAGTTAACTTCAGGTATCTAGGTATCTCCATCCATACCAACTACACACTAAGTCAAGTCATGGTATCTAGGTATCCCTACCGCAATACCTACATAGTGTGACATCCCTAGAGTGACAGGTGACTAGTGAGCAATCATAACAAACAAAGCATCCATCTAACATACTAACTATAACCCAATGTGCTAGATATACAATGACTCATATGATCCTCTGCAATTGTCAAGGACTAGTGGAAATCTTGGTTCTCTATCATACTCGGTACAGGTGGATCTGTTTCAACCCCAACACGCTACCATGGCCCAGTACTCTCCCACACCTACTGATACTAGGTTCAGGGGTGGTCTAGGGTACATAACCATCGCTGCCAGCCATTGGGTATCATCCACATATAGTACCCCTGCACCGAGAAGGATAGAAAACACTCCGAGTCATCAATGATCAATAGGAATTAACACATCCATTGAGCCCTACTCACTCGATACAGATTTGAACCCTACTGGCTCACTACAATTTCTAGGCACAAACCTTAACACTTAACCCAGTCTACTGTCCACAGCCTCACTCCAAGCCAAGCTGCCATCCTCGATCCTACTCTCCGCCTGAGCTCTCGATCGAAGAACCCTACCATCATGCCATCCGAAGCCCAAGGTCCAGCATGATCTATAGAGTCCTAATATTATCATCCTAGAGCCTATTCCATACATCATCGAGTCACTATCCACAGTTTCAGACTACCAGGTCGAAGTACCACATGCTTGCCTCACCATCAAAATCACCGGGTTGAAGCACTATATCACCACCTCACCATCAATATCACTAGTCGTAGGTTAATAACATCCAATCTCAAAACCCGTCGCACAAACAAACCATCACATCGCTCATCTTGATATCTCATCAACGTCTAAGCCACATATCGGGCGAATTTCCAATCAACAACAATGATGGACACTGACCACTCTACTATGGTCAATACCATCCACCTTGGTCTTGTACTTAACCGAACAGTTAAGTGAGACCAAATAGAAACGTCCGGCATCCACTCTGAAACCCAGATTAGTCGTCAAGTATCCCAAACGCTCTTCTACAGCTCATCCCATTCATTAGATTTCCACATGTGTGGAACTCCAACGTATAATATGCTACCTAAAATCAAATCATCGCTAATCGACGTTTTCAACCAAAACAACCAAATAACAAATAAACTAGATGATTAAACATACACACAGACATCCACACATCCAAACGACCATACATCCATCCAAAACAACATACATACAACATAAACAATCTATCCATATCAATTAATATGGGAAATAACATCAATAATAGATCTAATCTAATATTTCACTATGGCATAATGATGGAAAAAACATGATATTCTTTATAAATCATTTGAAAATAATTATATATTCTTTTATAAAATTATAACTATTGTATAATAATAATAATATCTTGTTTAAAAATCAAATCATTCCCGACCATCAATATAACATTAAATAACCAACCATAGTAAAGTGAAAGACAATATAACACACCTCACCAAATCTGTCCAAACTAGTACCAAAATGTAGATCTTGCCATCTCGAACGTAACATAAGAAACCGCATCAAAAACTGACATCATATGCAAAAGATATGATTGATATAAGAATCGAGATTAACGAGATAATTAGTTAATAAAATAAAATACTAATCATTTTAATTAAGTCATCAACCTTTCTTCCACCTTTCTCTAAATTTTCCATACATGAACAAAGCATCAGGATGTGTACAAATTAGTGTGATATAGGCCAGACTCCATGAAATCGATCGCCGTTTATCCAATAGTTTTCTCTTAACTTGCTTAACCCATCTACATCGAAATCGCCTAGATCGATGCCGCTGTATGAATTTCATCCAATCTCAACCTGATCATAATACGTGAATGTCGCACATGGCCATAGTTGATCGCCATCACCAAAATCTAAGGAAGAATGCGTCTCATCAAGAGAAATGCCATGGTCACCTCTGATTCATCAATCATCGCTTCGATTTCCAGGGAACTCAAAACCTAGTCGCGATCATGGAATCGTTGACATCGCCAATCTCGATTGCACACTAGATCCATACCACCATCATGAAGCTCTCAATAATACGAGCTTATTGGAAAGATTTCATGATTTTTATGGAGTAGATTATGAGAATTTGATTTTTGAATGCCAAGATAAATGTTCGACTATGGATTTTCTTCGTATGGATTCTATAGTTAAATGGGAATTGACTTTGGAGGAATAAATTTGAAAGGGGTATTTATATAATATTTTATTACTCCATTTATTTAATTTATCAAATAAATGGTCATGCATTTCGAGTCCGTATAATCACAGCCGCATCCGATCATCATGAAACCCGTCTGTGTACGTCACCTCATTTTTTTGGAACCAGCGGTACTAATTTCATTGCCATCCGAGACTATGCCTCGGAAGGCTAATTTCGCGTATTTTGAGACCATTTTGGCCATCGGATCGTCTAATCTTGAAATATTACGATCCTTGTACTCATTTCGATTCGCAACATCAATCCAAACTCAATGGAAGTAGTCTCGAGTCCTGATTCGGCTATATGCAAAAGATCACATTTTTGGTCCTTTATTTAATTAAAGATTGAATATTTACTCACCTCAGCCAAATCTATCCAAACCAGTGCCAAAATGCAAATCTGGTCATCACGAGCGCATCGCAAAGAACCGGATCCAAAATGGACCTCATGTACAAAAGATACAATTGATATAAGAACCATGACTATCGAGATAATTAATTAATCAAATAAAACACTAATCACGTAAATCATTAACCTTTCTTCCACCTTTCCCTAAATTGCATGTACATGAAAAAAGCATCAGGTCATGCACGAATTAGTGTGATACAGAGCTATACTCCATGAAATCTATCTCCATGTGCGCCAATAGTCTTCTCTTCGCTTGCTCAACCCATCTACAACGAAACCGCCGAGATCAGAGCTTCCATATGAATCGCATCCAACCTCAACCCGACTGTAATACATGAATGTCGTACATGGTCATAGTTAATCGGTCATGACCAAAATCTGAGGAGGAATGCATCTCATTAAAAGAAACAAGATGTCACCTCCGATTCATCAATCGTCACTCCAATTTCCATCGAACTCAAACCCTAGTTATGGCCGTGGAATGGTCGACCTTGCCAATCCTAATTGCACGCTAGATCCATTCAACCATCACAAATCTTTCATTGATGCAAAATTATAGGATTGGGTGTCAGGATTTTTAGTGGAGTTGATTAGGGGAATTCAATTTTTGAATGCCAAGTTAAATGTTCGGCCATGGATTTTCTTTGTATGGAGGCTACAGTTAAATGTGAATTGACTTTGGGTAGATAAATTTTAAATCGGTATTTACATAATTTTTTACTACCCATTTATTTAATTTCTCAAATAAATGGTCATGCATTTTGAGTCCCTACGATCACACGACGCGTCCGATCATCACAAAACTCATCTTCGTATATCACCTTATTTTGCCAGATCTAACGATATTAGTTTCGTTTCCATCTAAGAGTGCACCATAGAAGGCTAAATTTGCTTATTTTGAGATTGTTTTGGCCATCGAATCGTCCGATCTTAAAATATAACGATCTTGATACTCACATTTCTATTTGCAACATCAATCCAAACTCAATGGAAGTTTTCTCAAGACCTAATTCGGCTGTATGCGAAAAACCACATTTTGGGCCTTTATTCAATTAACGATTAAATATTTAAATAAACTATTTAAATATCCGATCATTAAAAAACACGAGTCATTACATGAGGGATCACTTGAGTAAATTTATGCTTGTGCCTATTGATGATACTTTCGTCAACTCATGAAGGAAAGAAGAGCACAAGGCACAATTGATGATTGTGTTATAGGTACTGAGAAAACACCGATTGGTGATAAGATTTTGGAAGTACTGCTTCTAGAGGAGGGAAGTGATAAGCTTTGGTCACGTTTTTTCAGAGTATGACATCATTATAGATCTTGTAGTTGCGAAAGTCGCATGTTTGAATAGACCCAAGGTAGTAGCATCGTTGACCTATTTAATAGAGAGGGTCGGACTTTTATTTTAGACATGAGGTACGGACACACAATGATGAGTCTGACTAAGAGGTTGATGAGTGCATCGACCTTACTCATTCTGAGCGAGAATAAGGAGATAATAGTACACACATGCCTATGGTACTTAATTGGATGAGATATTGATATCGGACGGTAAGGTTCTCACATGTTAGTCAACAACTAAAACTGCATAAGAGGAAGTATCTAACTCTTGATTTGGAGTAGGCCTGTCAAATGGGTTGGGTTGGGTCAAAATGGGTTCGGTCCATTTATGACTCGTTCTTTTTTACCCGCTTATAACCCAACCCATTTATGACCCAATCCGTTTAATAAGCGGGTTACCCATTTAACATATTTAAAGATTTAAATTTGATTTGACTAATAAAAAACAAATAAATATAAAATTATTCTAATTCTAATTTTTGTTTTTGGAATTCCAATAAAAATTTAAAATTTTAATTCTAATTTTTATCAAAATACAAATATGGGGATGTGGTGGCCTGTTATTTTCTAAATACAATTGTTAGTCCCTCTTGGAGAACTACAATGTGCGTTCACAAGATGAAGTATTCCAGTGTTACATATTGTCCATAATTTAGAAGGGAGTTAATCGGTCGAAGTCTCACCTGATTCCGAGTTAGTATGAAGAAGTTATTGCAGTCTGAATAAAAAATTAGCGGCTTCTGCACTAGGCGGAGTTCATATGCGTGGATGTAGTAGCCTGTTATTTTCTAAGTACAACTGCCAGTCCCCTTGGAGAACTATAGTGTGCATTCACACGACAAAGTATCCGAGTGTTACATACTGTCTGCAATTTAGGTGGGAGTTAATCGGTCAAAGTCTCGCCTGATTCCGAGTTAGCGTGAAGAATTTATTGTAGTCTGAACAAAAAAATAGCGGCTTCTGCACTAGGCGGAATTCATATATGAGGATGTAGTAGTCTATTATTTTCTAAGTACAATTGTCAGTCCCCTTGGAGAACTACAGTGTGCTTCACATGATGAAGTATCCGAGTGTTACATACTGTCCGTAATTTAGATGCGAGTTAATCGGTCGAAGTCTCACCAGATTCCGAGTCAATACGAAGAATTATTGCAGTATGAACAAAAAAAAATAGCGGCTTCTACCCTAGACGGAGTTCAAACATTGAGATGTGATAGGCTGTTATTTTCTAAGTACAACTGTCAGTCATCTTGGAGAACTACAGTATGCGTTCATAAGATCAAGTATCCAAGTGTTTCATACTGTCCGTAATTTAGGTGGGAGTTAATCGGTCGAAGTCTCCCCTGATTCCGAGTTAGTATGAAGAATTTATTGTAGTCTGAACAAAAAAATAGCGGCTTCTACACTAGGTGAAGATCAAATATGAGGATGCGGTGGTCTGTTATTTTTTAAGTACAACTGTCAGTCTTCATGAAAACTACATTGTATGTTCAAAATTCTTTTTTTTTTAAATTTATATTAAAATTCAATATTTTTAATAAATGGGTAAATGAATTACCCATTTATAACCGTTTTACAAATTGGTCAACCCAACCCATAACCCATTTAATAAAACATTTAAATGGGTTGACCCAACCCATTTAAAAGTAGGGTAAATGGGTTGGGTCATATTTTTATAGGTCTAATTTAGAGCTCGAGGCGTTAGATTTCATTTTGGGGATTTAGAGGCATTGTCTATTAGAAGGGAGATTCAACTGTTCCGTGATTCCACATCGTTGAACTGTCTCTTCTCTGAGAAGGAGTTTGACCTTCGCTATTATCGATGGTTCGAGCTCTTAGTCTCCTATGACATTGACATTTCCTATACATCCATATGAAGAATGTAGTTGCTGATACTTCGATTGGAAGATATATCAGTTTAGGAGCGGTATTCCTAGAGTGGGCATTGCTCGAGCTTATCACTGGCTATGACTTCAGAACTCGATGAGCTAGGGCCAAAGGTGATAGCTAGTTTGACCATCAGACCTACTTTAATTTAGTGAATTGGTGCTAGTCAAGAACGTGAGACTAGACTAGTGGAGATCATGGCTAAATTAAAAGAGCGAGTAGAGTCTGTAGGGTTGTTGCAGTGCGGACCCAACCGAGAGCATTGGTTCTATAGGGATGAGAGAGTGCTTGTTCTTAAGTGTTGGGAAGATATATTCGTACACTGGTTCGATGGATTGTCGATGACGAAGGATAGCATGATAGCGTTTGAGTCACAGTCGATTGATTGACGAGGAATGCTAGATTTCTATTCCTTAAGTCTAGTAGAATGGCATCCGTATTTGTCGAGTTATATTCGGGATGGATAGTATGATTCCATTGTATGCCAAGAGCATTGTAAGTGGTCGAAACATGTTGTTCGATGTGGGTTTTGGGAGAATTTACAAGAGGCGTTTGGGAATTTGACATCGAATCGATTATATAATATTGAGACTGAACCAAAAACTTTGAAACCTCATACACCTATTTGTACCGACAGATGTGATAAAAAAACAATAGGAGGGTAGTGGAATAGTAGAGGTTCAATGGAGTGGAAGCAAAGGCGATTGTATATGGTAGACTGAGAAGAGCAGGAGGACTACTTGTTCGAAGCTCTTTAGATGGTGAAATTTCATTTGTACCATCATACTAGATTGTAACGACCCTAATTTTGACTAACATTATTTAGGACATTTAATTAGGTAAATTAAATGAAATAATGTAAATGGCTAATGGATTGAGATTTGAATAATAGAGCGTAGCTGTGCCTAATAAACTAATGAATAAGGGGAAAATAAAATGAAACAGATAAGGGTGATAGGATAAGGGCAAAATAGGAATGATTTATATTCTTATATCCTAAACCCTAATGCACTTTATCATTTTACACGTTCATAAACAAAAATTGAATCAAGGCCGACCACCACTAGGAGAAAGTAACGAGGAAGAAGCTTATTAATTTAATTCAAAGCAAATCTCAACTCATCAACAACAAGCTAATGTAAATAATAGGATACATCTCATATTTTCTTATTTTCGGTTCTAGATCAGATCCAAATATGTTTTGCAAACTATATGCCAGGCTTTGAATGTTAAATAGATATATATGCTTGTTGATGAATTTTGTTTGTTAATATAGATTTTATGATATATTATGATTGAAAAAATCTATCAAATGATATCCAAACAGCTTACAATTTTGATATAAGGTTAAAAATACTATTTTAGGAATGGATTTAATGTTTTATATTTTTATGAATTAATGTGGATTTATTTTGAATTTTCTAGTAAAGAAAATGGCTAGATTGAGTTTGAATTAATTACGGCTATTATATGTTAGCTTTTGGTAAGAAATTTATATATGTTAGAAAACATATTAAAGGTGATTTATGAGAATTTTTGGAGGATCTTCCTAAGTGTTTTAATAAGTATATAAAATTATTTAGCATATGAGACTTAAATGTTTTATATGTTTATAAAAGAAAGAGGGGCAATTTGTAAATGCTTTAAATTGTTAATCTCTAAAATTCGATAGCATTTTTAGAAAAGATTTTGGAAAAGTTTTAGAAGCCAATCATATGTTGACAAACAAAGAAAGTTGGTTAGAAAGAATTACTTTATAAAGTTAAAAACCAATTTTGCAAGGATTTACTGCTTTGCTACTTATAACATCAACTTTCGACCTCATACTGCCGCCAATATCTAAGTCGAAACCAATACACATGGTATCAGCTTCGGTATGTAGTGGATTGGTGTTAGGCGAAAGGTATGGAGTCGAAATAAGGCTTTTGAAGGGGTTGAAGTGCTTCTGGAAACTTAGAACAATTTTGGTTGTAAATGAGGATTTCGAATGAGATGGCTTTCGAATTGGTCAAATGTTTTAAAGAAAGAGCTTTTGAAAGAGGTTGCCACCTTTGTTTTATAAATGATCTTCCGAAGGGGTCGAAACCCCTGCTGTCGCATTTTACCTTTCGAAGTAGTGCAGTCGAAAGGGTTTTTTGCTTGAAACCCTAAGTTGCTTCTCCAATGCTTTCAAAGGGGTTGGCTTCGACACCATCCACTTCTTTTATTTAGGAAAATGCTTTCGAAAGAGTTGCATTTGTCCCCGTTGTTTTGAGGCCCTTTTGATATTTTGAAAGCTAAACCCAAAGGTTTTGAAAGTAACGGTTTTAAATGATTTTGAAGCTATGTTTAAAGTACTTTTACTTGAACCCAATGCTTTCAAAAGGTTTGATTTATGTAAAGGACTTAATGCTTTCGAAAGGTATATGATAAAGGTTTCGAAGGGGTAGCTCCCTAATATTTTTGAAAGGTTTACCTTTATTGTTTAAACGGAGGGGTTTTAATGTTTTCAAAAGGCATGTTTAAAGTGTTTTGAAAAGAAGATGTCTAAGATTTTATAAAGCTTTTGAAATCGACACTTTCAATGTTTTTGAAAGATCTAATGTAAATGGTTTCGAAAGGTATGTTTTGACCTTACGGCCAAAGGTTTTAAAGTAAATTGTTAACTTGTTTCGAAAGAGGAGCTTACAATAGTTTCGAAAGGTTACTTTCAAAGGTCTCGAAAGAGGCTGTTTAAAGCTTTTAAACAAAGTTTTCAAATGTTTTCATCAATATTGTTTTGAGTAAAGCAAATAATATGTTTTCCTTGTTTAAGTATGATTCAAAGGATTAAATAATTTGAAAAGGTTTTCAAGGAAAATTTAATAGGTAGTTAACCTAAGTAAATGACTCAGATATTTGATTACCATATGGCACTAGTATAGGGTCGTGCCCTATACATTAGCCATAGCCCCTAGCTAATTTAGTCCAAAATTCCAGCGTGTAGGGCTAAGTCACGGGTAAGACTTAAATGATGTTACACACATAAAGGAATATACAAAAAAGGAGAATAGGTTATTGGTGACCCGGCAAAACCATTAGGATCAGGTGACCCTAGGAGAAGTAAGTTAAGGGAAGACCGTCCAGGTGTGTGTGTAACATATGTTAGATTATTTATTTTGTCTAGTAGGCCCGAGTCAGCCAATGGTTAGTAGTTAGCCAAACAAAACTACAATTTTCAAACAGACAGTCCATTTATTACCTGATTTATCAGCATATAAGATATTGCTATTATTGTTTTAATTAGTTTGATTGCAAGATTATGATTTGCAAAAGATATGTTTTAAAGGGATATTAGTGAGGGGAAACCCATTCCACTAAGTGACATAGTCTCACTTAATATCAGTAAACGGAAATGTAATAGTAATATTCACACTAGGCTTTTTGTCTGACTCAAAGTTTATGTTTTCACCTTAAGCTTCTGAGTGCCCAAATTAATTTGAGTAGATTTAGAGTTAGGGTCTTTTAAGGTTTAGTAGGTTGGACGAATAAAGCTTCTGAAGACATGCAAAATACAATGCTGGCTATATATAAAAGCTATTTAGTTTTATTTCCACTATGATGTATTAAGACTGATATGTCTATTTAGTACTCTGATTATCCAAGGAGGCATCTTCATATGTCACTCTTGGAGTATTTTGTAATAATTATATTTGATCAAAACCTAAGAATCGTTTTGGGATTATGTATCTTAATATGAAATATTAATCTGAAATGTAACTAGAAAAATTGATTTAGTCTGTGTTAATACTATTTCATATTCAAGTGCTTCTGATATTATGGATACCATTAATATTACCTTATTTTATCACCGGAAGTTAATACTATGGATGACTGCAGCATTTGTAGCGCTTAGCTTCGGGCCTCAAGTTAGGGGATGTTACAACTTAGTATCAGAGTGTAGGTTTATGAAAAAACTTAATGAGTTTCAAACATAAAATGATTTTTGAAAACTTAATCCTAAGGAATTGGAGAAAAGACTTGGGTATGGGATAATGCTATAGTAACGTACTTTTATTTGTTATATATATATATATATATATATATATATATAAGTATATGCTTTTTCTCTGTTCTCCCATCCCTCTTAGGCTATTCTTCTGTATTTTACAAAGGCTCGAATGTTGATTTTACGGACGTAAGATATGGAGGTTAAAGGTGGAAGAGTTAACATTGGAGGGTGGAGCACCACAACCAATGGGAATGCTAGACCAAATACCAGGAGGAACCCAGGTCAAGCACAAGCTGCAAATGTAGGTGCTGGAGTCCCGCAATTGATATGGGAGCAACGCGTTAGTTTTTCGTTAACATGATGCAAGCAGGAGTTGCTGTGGGGGTAGTTAGGAGAAATGCTGAAGAGGGAAATCAAGAAGCTCCAGTGGTTAATAATTATGTTGTTTTAAGTAGAGATTATGCAACGCTGGGTGGAAAGCTGTTTATTGGTACTGAAGACATAATCAAAGTGGTTACTTCATTGAGAGAGAGGATTTTTTTTGATTTGAAGCACAATGATGAGTAGAAGAGAAGGCTTTCTTCTAAGCAATTACAGGGAGCAACACTATTTTGGTGGAACTGTGTCACTTCTTGGAGTCAATGAGGAGACCATGACTTGGGCTAAATTTGGAAGGAGGTCCGAGGAGAGATTTATTTCGGAGGTTGCTGAGTCTATTCTACCTAGGATGTTTGTTGTGTTAGAGCAGGGACATATGACAGTGCTTGAATATGCAACAAGGTTTGAGGAGTTAGCAAGATGTGAATGCGCTATGGTTGATACTGTCATTAAGAGGAATGAAAAGCTCATTCGTGGGTTGAATCCTGAGCTTGCTAAGGCCATGTTTTCGCATATTAGAGATCCATGCGATGTTGTTGTTGAAATGGCTTTATGGTAGGAAGAGATGCTTGCTTATCTTGAAGGAAACAAGGCAAAGGAAGCTCAAGGAGGCCAAAGTCCAAAGTGGAAGATTTTCCATAAGAAAGTAGTTCAGTGAGGTGGAGCGGCTAAGAAAGGAAAGGCAAAAGTTGTCTGCTACGACTGTGATAAGAAAGGACACTATTTATGAATGCCGAAAGGGCAAAGGGAAGAAAGCTGTTGAGAAGGAAGGAGTGAGATGTTTCAATTACGATCAGACTGTACACTATAAGAACCAGTGCAAGGAGCTAACCAAGGATGGAAAAGGTAAGTTGTTTGCATTGGAACCTGTTACCTCAAGACTAACAGCAAGAAGAAAGGAAAAACTATGTTAGGAGGTACGCTTTTGATTATCAGTTAGAGTTCTATTTGATACTGGTGCATCATGTTCTTTTATATTTCATTGTTTTATAGATAAATTTAACCCAGAACCCTCATACCTAGTTACTTCCTTAAGAGTCACAAATTCGATAGAAAGGTATGCGACACTCAGGATGAGATGTGACCATCTAGAGCTTGAATTGTTAGGTCATGCATTTGTTTGCAGTTTGCATGTGTTTGAATTCGTAGGGTTTGGAAATATTTTTAGTACAGATTGGTTAAGTAAATACGATGCTAGGATATTTTGCCATGATAGGAAAATATTGCTTAAATGCTCCGACTGTAGTGATCGGATTGTATACACTGTAGAAAACCCTTGTTTTGAGGTTATGCTTTGTTTGGTGTTATGGAAGCAGAAGATGAGTTAAATTGAGTTTTCATTGTTAGAAAATTCACAGATGTCTTTGAACCCGTGGTAGGTTTTTCGTCGAAACGAGCTATTGAGTTTTGGATAGATTTAGTACCAGGTGCAAAACCGGTGAGTAAACCGCTAAGCAGAACGACACCTGCCGAGATGAAGGAGTTAAAGGTGCAGTTCGTGGATTTGGAAGGCAAGAACTTTATCAGACCAAGCAGTTCGCCTTGGGGAGCATCCATAGTGTTTGATAAGAAGCCGAATGGATTGTTAAGGTTATGTATCAATTATCGTAAGTTGAATGAGAAGATGATAAAGAACCGATATCCGTTACCTAGAATTGACGATTCGTTTGACCAGTTGAATGGAGCCAAAGTATTTCTTTAATGGATTTAGCAACAGGGTTCCATCAGCTTAGAGTGGCAAAGGATAAATGTTGGGTGGATTCTCACCACCGGCCCAGCCCTAACCGAACCACTTACCTTCCGAACCAGGCACCCTCCACCGGTTCAGCACTCCACTGCCTGCCGAGCATCTCCTTCCCTATGTTACCGAACCAACCCATTTGGCATCAATCCCTTCAACCTCTCCACCACTGGATGAACCACTGCCGGTCCGAACCAACTCCATGTACCCACTTGCCGAACCAACATACTCCACCTACCACCGAACCAAACTAGCCTCCTATCTACCGAACCAAGTCGCCTCCAACCTACCACCAGACCAAACCACCCTCACCACCGAATCAAACCAACATTGCCACTACCGAACGAAGGTAAAGGCCAGGGCATTCCGGACCAACTCGGCCAGGCCAGCTTGCATCGGCCCAGGCCATCCAGCGGCTACATACATCCAAGACCCCTACCCCCAGCCTCACTCTATAAATAGAGGGGCAGGGGTACAACAATGACAGACAAGTTTGAGAGCTCAAGCACGGAAGGAAATTTCAAACAACTTTTATAAACTTGTAATCAAGGCTTTGTACTTGTAATCTGAATAGTAAGAGGAGAATAACATATAAAGTGGACATAGGCACGTTCTGGCCGAACCACTATAAATCTGTGTCTTTTACAGTTTAGTCCCTGCTTTTTATATATTTGCATAAATCCGCCAAATCACTGAAAACAATATAAAATCAACTAAATCATACGACTTGGAGGTGTTTGTCCATTTTTTGTGCAAACATTTTTAGTGCTTTCACTGAGAGTTGAAGAGCTCGAAGCTTCAGCTTCTCCCACTTAACCCTTTTTCTGTCAGCATCGTTCATTGCTTGGAAAATATGGCTTTCGGACGAAAGAAAAATGCTAACAAAGGAAAGGACATCGCAACTGGCAGCATCCCATATCTAGTGACCAGAGACCATGACAATCGTCCAGTTCCAACAGCAAATTTAAATTAGGAAAATCCGACAGCCCCTGCTACGGAACAACCAATTACAAGGACGGATCTAGACAGGATTGTGGCTGAAGTAACTAACCGCTTCGCATCTCAACAAGAAGCCTTGGTGGACCAACTCATGTCACGCTTAAGGGATGCTGAAGAATCCAACCACAACACTGAATCATGGGGCGAGTCCCGATCTGGAGGATCTGGGAGACGACAAAGGTCTTTCTTCTTCGAAGAGGTTAACAACAGAAACAGCGATGGTAGGAGCCGAGCCCGGACTCAGCCCGAATTCTGACCCGAGGAAACACTTGGAACCGAACCCAACATGGGAGGCACCAGGCAGGGGGCGATGTAGCCGAGCCTGTCATGCTACCTAACCATGGAAACACCAGTAGACGGGGCCGAGCTGGAGTCTAGCCCGAAGTTGGACCCGAGGAAGTGCTAAGAACAGAACCCAGCAGGGGAAGATCAAGGCAAGGGCCAACTGTGGCTGACCCCAGCATGCCCCCGGAAGACCAGAGGCAGCCATTGGAGAATGTCAGGAGTGATAAACGATACCATCCTTATAGGTCATCTGGACGGAATCAATCCCGCAGGGAAGAACCAAACTCATTTTTATCTTCTCCAAATTCTAATGAAAGGATGACGCGATTGTTCAGAGAGTGCGTCCAAAGGGAGCAAAGGGATCGGGGGATAGGTGCTAGAGTAACCAGCCCCTTCACCCGCAATATCGAAACTGCCATCACCCCCCGGGAATGGAAAATGCCAACGATGGAACCTTACAAGGGAACCTCTGACCCCATCGTACACTTACAAAGATACACCCAGCATATGCTCATGAGCGGAGCAACAGAGGGAGTGTTGTGTAAATGCTTCCCACTATTCTTGGCAGATCTAGCTACCTCCTGGTTCTGCCACCTACCCCAAGGGTCCATCAGCTCATGGGAAATGTTGAAAGAAAAGTTCATCAGTCAGTTCCGCATTCATGTGGAACAACCCAAGGACGCTTATTCCTTATCTAATATCAAACAGAAACTCGGAGAGACAGTGCAACAATATCCGACCCGATTCAACGCCGCGGCGGCCGCAGTCCAAGATGCCGACGAGAAACTTATCCTAATGGCCCTCTGCAGTGGTGTACATCCGGATACTAAATTTGCTAGAAGACTAACCAAGGAAAAACCAGCTACTTTACCTGATTTCTTCCATGAAGCTGGAAAGTATATGAGACTTGAAGACGCTGCCACTGAGAGGCAGTCAGGGCAACATGCTAAGACAGCTCCAGACAGGGTTCCCGCTGCAGCAAAGGATGTTCGGAGAAGTGACTCTAGAGACAATGCTGGGGGCAAGAAGGGAGAAAAGCGCTTATATCGACCAGGACCAAGATTTGACTCCTACACTTCTTTGAATGAAAGAATCGAAAACATCTTCCTAGCCACCCAAGACAAAGTTAGATACAAGCGCCCCCCGCACAAGAAGGAGTCAGATAACACACTCCAGTCTGGAAAGTTCTGCCGCTTCCACGAATCCCATGGACATGACACAAATGAATGCCACCATCTCCGGGACTTGATTGAAGAACACATTAGAAGGAGGAGACTGGAACGCTTTGTAAAAAACCAGAACAGGACTCCAGTTCCCGCCAATGAAAACCCAGGGCTACCCCTCCCAGAGGTAGGTGGAGGAAATCGCAACACCAGCGGCTCTAGTCAAGAGAAGATAGTGGTCTATACCATATCGGGAGGACCACACATCGCCGACAGAAGCTGGGCAGAGATGGAAAGATACGGTACATCACTTAGAAACGATGAAGGCTACGTTAATTCTGTTATGGAAGAACGCCACCCGAAACGGAAAGAGAGTGACGACATCACATTCAGTAGGCGTGATCTAGAGGGAAGACAGTACCCACACATGGATCCTATGGTCATCTCCGCCTGGTTCGGTCCAGCCAAAGTTTTCCGAATTTTAATAGACACTGGAAGCTCAGTAAATATCCTATTCAAGCATGCTTTCGACAAAATGAAGCTATCAATGAAGGATGTGTCTCCCTGCAACAAACCACTACATGGTTTCACTGGAGATGCGAAGATGCCCCTCGAGCAACTGGATCTCTTTGTCGAGATAGGAAGTCATCCCCGCTCCGCTGTGCGGAAACAAACGTTTGTACTAATAGAGAACCATTCGGCCTACAACGCCTTTTTGGGAAGACCAGCCTTGTCCGACTTCCAAATTATCCTATCCCTATGGTGCATGAATATGAAATTTCCAACAGATAACGGAATAGGAGAAATGGAGGGAGATAAAGACGCTGCTCGAGACTGCTATGTAACTGAACTTCGCAATAACCGTAGAAAGGATAAAGGAAAAAAATATAGAGACTACTCTCTGCACGAAAAACTTGGAAGCATAGCAACTAAAGAAAGCCCCTCCTCTTCGATATACCAGTGATCCTTTCAATGAGTTAGACCTCAGGGACAAAGAGGAGGAGGCCACCGCCGAGCCTGCAGAGGCTATGAAATTCGTAGCTGTAGACAAACATGACCCAAGTAGACTATTGAAAATCGGATCTCAACTAAAGGAAGAATTAAAGGATCAACTCATTAATTTTCTTCGCCACAACATGGATGTATTTGAATGGACGCACGCCAACATGACAGGAATCTCCCCAGACGTAACATGCCACGTGCTGAACATCGATCCGACCAAGGTGCCAATAAAGCAGAAAAAGAGAAGCATGGGGGCAGAACGATCAGCAGCCCTCGAGGAAGAAGTAAAGAACCTACTTGCCAATAACTTTATACGAGAAGCCATCTACCCAGAATGGATCGCCAACCCGGTGCTGGTAAAGAAGGCTAATGGGAAGTGGCGAACATGCATCGACTTCTCCAACTTAAATGACGCTTGTCCGAAGGACTGCTTCCCACTCCCCCGAATCGATCAGCTCGTGGACAGTACAGCCGGACATGAACTCTTATCTTTTATGGACGCATACTCAGGATATAACCAGATCCCTATGCACGCCCCCGATCAAGACCACACTAGTTTCATCACCGACCGAGGATTGTACTGCTACAGGGTAATGCCTTTTGGACTTAAAAACGCCGGAGCTACTTATCAGCGCCTCGTCAACAAGATGTTTGCAGAACTAATAGGATGAACTATGGAAGTTTATGTAGATGACATGCTGGTAAAATCGAGGAAAGCCAACGATCATGTGAACCACCTGGACGAGATGTTTCAAGTACTTCGCCAATATGGAATGAAGCTAAACCCTCTAAAGTGCTCCTTCGGAGTATCGTCGGGAAAGTTCTTGGGATTCATCGTCCATGCCAAGGGGATTGAAGCAAACCCCGAACAAGTTCGGTCTTTGCAGGATATCAAGATACCATCCACTCGAAGAGAGATGCAAAGCCTAAACGGGAAAGTGGCCGCCCTAAGCAGGTTCATCTCTAAAGCAACCGACAAATGCATCCCTTTCTTTGAAGCTCTAAAGAAAGACAAAGGAAAGTTCAAATGGACTAACGAATGCTCGACAGCCTTCCTTAACTTAATCGAACACCTTCAGAGACCACCAGTACTCTCAACTCCGAATGAAGGAGAGGAACTATACCTATAACTTGCTGTATCGTCCCATGCTTTAAGCGCCGCTTTGGTGAGAGAATACGACCGCGCGCAGCGGCCCATATACTTTGTAAGCAAGAGATTTACTAGGGCAGAGGCCAGATACCCTAAAATTGAAAAGCTAGCATACTGTTTTCTAATCATGTCACGGAAACTGCGACACTGTTTTCAATCTCATTCCATCAGAGTTTTAACCGATCAACCGCTAAGGCAAGTACTCCATCGCCCCGACACCTCTGGGCGACTACTTAAGTGGTGCATTGAACTGAGTTAATATGATATCACCTACCATCCTCGCACCGCTATCAAGGGGCAAGCCATAGCTGATTTCATTGCCGAATTCACTACTAACGAAGGTAAGGAGCAATCTGAAATAGCAGAAGATATCAAGTGGAATCTCTTCGTAGATGGAGCATCAAATGAACAGGGCTCGGGGGCAGGTGTTGTGATAATCACCCCCAGGAGAAGGAAGCTGCACTACACCCTAAGGTTGGAATTCGCTGCCACCAGCAATGACGCAGAATACGAAGCAGTGACAGCCGGATTAGAACTTGCCCTGGAGATTGGAGTCGGTTCTTTATGTCTCCATAGATATTCTCAACTTATTGTAAATCAAATACTGGGAGAATTCCAGGCTTGAGGACAACGACTCACAACATATCTAAAGAAGACCAAGCTGCTGCTCAATCAATTGGATACTGTCTAATCAAACACACTCCTCGGGAAGAGAATCAGGAGGCCGACGAACTGGCAAAGCAAGCTAGCATGAAGGACGGCACTGCTTCCCGAACGATAACCATCTCAAAGCAACTGGCCCCGAGCTACGAGCCAATGAATATGATAGCTGCAATTGAAGAAGAAACTTGGATGACCCCCATCCGGAAGTACTTACAAAGTGGCACACTGCCCGACGGACGTAACGAAGCTAAGAAAATCTTAAGGAAAGCTTCCCGCTACACATTACAAGAAGGCATCCTCTATCGGCGCGGCTTCTCTAATCCCTTATTAAGGTGTATCGCTGGAAGGGAAGCCAGGGAAGTCTTGTCCAACATCCATCAAGGAAGTTGCGGAGATCACACCGGAGAACAGACTCTAGCAAAGAAAATACTCCGATATGGGTATTACTGGCCCACTTTAAACAAAGACGCCTTAGACTTCGTCAAAAGATGTGACAGATGTCAGAAATTTGCTAAGATTACTCGACTACCAACAAATGAAATTACTCAAATGACCAGCCCTTGGCCCTTTGCAATATGGGGAATTGACTTGATTGGCGAACTGCCAATGGGACGAGGCGGAGCTAAATATGCCATAGTGGCAGTTGACTATTTCACCAAATGGGTGGAAGCGGAACCTCTAAATAAAATATCTTCGGTAAAAGTTATTAACTTCTTGATCAAAAATGTTTTATGCAGGTACGGGGTTCCACTCAAAATCATATCGGACAATGGACTTCAATTTGACAGTGAGGAATTCGCCGACTGGTGCCAAGAGCACAGAATTTACAAAAGCTTCTCATCTGTGGCTTACCCCCAGGCAAACGGACAAGTCAAAGCTGTCAACAAAATCCTCAAAACCTTAATCAAGAAGAAACTTGAAAACTCAAAAGGAGCTTGGGTGGATGAACTTCCTACGGCACTTTGGGCCTACCGCACATCTTACAGAACATCAACAGGGCATACTCCTTTCTCTTTGGCATACGGATCGGAGGCCATGTTCCCAGTTGAAACTGTAGTGCCTTCCCACCGTAGGATCCACTACAACCCAGAAGAGAACGAAGAACTCCTCCACTTTTCTTTGGATCTAATTGAGGAGAGAAGAAACGATGCAACACTCAAAGCAGCAGCTCACAAGCAAAAAGTTGCAGCACAATACAACTCCAAAGTCAAGCACCGCAGCTTACAAGAAGGAGATCTTGTCCTCAAGCGGATCTTCCCGTGCCCCGGAGCGCTAGATCCAATCTGGGACGGACCCTATGTAATTCATAAAGATCTCCGCAACGGAGCCTATATTTTGTCAACAGTGGACGGAGAGGTGTTCTAGAGGGCATGGAACATCCAACACCTCCGTCGATACTTTTCTTAACTTGTACTGCCCATATGAAGTGAATTAACAAAGAGAATCAGTGGACGTAGGCATTTTCGTGCCGAACCACTTTAAAAATCTTGTCTCTTTTTAACTTGTTCCTTTATATCTTGGCTGCTTGTTAAGCTTTATCCTTTTCTGTTGAACGAAATCATGTATGACGACATTTCCATTCTGGACACTTCATGGCGCAACCTCACCTGGACAAGACCCAACAGGTACTATGCGAATCTATGCACTCGCCAATGAGACACTTTTGCTCCAGCATCCCTCTGCTGCGGGTTAACTCATTACTCACGACTGCCCTCAAAGCCAACTGTAATGAGCCGATTATAAGCCATCAAGAAGGCCGACTATAGCCGATGGCAGCTCATTACGGCGTTCGGCTCGTCGGCAACTGTGAACCTACTTTAAGCCCCAACATAAGGTGTGGCCAGCCAGGGGTAGTTCACGGTTGATGATCGGCACCCACGCTAGCCGGCCACAGTAAATCGAATAATACCCACGATTATGGGCCATAATGGCTCAGGTAGTTACTGTGCGCGATCTCGGCTCCGATATGTCTTAAGTGTGGCTGTGGTAAAAAAGATAAACTCCCCGCGGAGGCGTAAGATGGGTGACAAATGTCTCCAAGACCCACAGCTAGGGAAAGTGACTACAAAACCCGTTTGCCACGAACTTAAGCATATCGACGGCTTTCCGTGATTGGAAGTTTTACTGTTTCTCATATTTCCATTACATTTAAAAACTTTTCTCCTATCCTATATAACAGTCCCTAAAGTACAAGTCACAAAAAAGGGAACTCTCGCTTGTGGAAATATGAGCTCACATTCGAATGACGGAACACTCAGCTACATTCCATACTCAGTCACGCAAGACATTCAAAGCAACCTTCTACAACTAAAACACGAAGGGCGGTACTTTCTTCTCTTGTATACAAATATGTAGCTTTAATTTATTCACACGTCATATTGGCATTACAAGACATGAAATAATATTTTAAGCAGAAACTTAGCATCAAATACGATTGAATCACATGCATAAACACGCAGCTGTATCTCTCATGCAACATATCAAAATGACAACAGCATTCAAACAAGACAGAATCAGCTTATGTTATAAAATTACATAAAGTCATTCTTTACAAATAATATAATTATAAGTTACATTAATGTTTCGGACTAACATAGACAGCAACCAAAATATGTACAAGTCAAGTCAAAGAATCGGGGCTTCGCCTCCATCCCGCTAGCCCTCCGGATCTACTTAACTGCAGGATCGGAACTCTCAGCATGTACTCCAGAGGTCCCGCCTGTCCAATTCAGAAGAGAATCCATCAATTATCACGAAAGATAAGCAATCAAATCATGAAAAGGTTAAAAGGGAAGACTTACCAGTGTCTGCTCACTGGTCATCATCCTCCAGTTGCACACCCACTTCCTCGGCGGCAAGCAGCCTCATGTCTTCCTTCACTGCCGCCTTCTCCTCCTTGGTGAACTGTACGGTAACCACATCCATTCTGAAGGCCGCGCCACCCTCTTTATCCGCTTCAACCTTGGCTTCCTCCAAAGCCCGGAGATATATCCTAGCTATAACCCGGGGATAATCGTCCATCCAGGACAGGTTGCCCTGCCTCCAAGTACGGAAATACATGTCCTGGAGCATCTCGCCCATCATTCCCTCGTTCTCCTCAAATTCTTTCATCCGGGCCTCAGAAGCCGATAGTCGTGCGACGACAACATCTCTCTCCAATCGGTATCTCGAGCAGTCAGCCCGAAGGGACTTCCGCATCACTTCCATCTCCTCCTTCAGCTTGGCCTGAGCAAGCTCTGCGGCCTCGAGCCTCCCAGATAACTCCTCTACCTGCTCAAGATCCGCTCTCCGAACCTCGTCCACCGTTGCGATGCCCATGTCAATTCGCTCCTTGCAAACAGCCTCCATTTTTCGCAACTCAGCCTCGCTAGCCTCTTCCATGGTTTTCTTTAGTCGTCGGAGGGCCGCCTCATGCTGGGATATCTGGATAGCCTGATCGGCAAGCTGTTTGGCCTGATCAGAAACCTGTAGCCGCAACCGAATGTCAGCACTTTCGATTTCCTCCCCAGCCTTGGCCAATCGAGCGTGATGCTCCATTTGCCTCTTTGTCTCCTCAGCCACCCGATCGATGCTTGCCTTGGCCTCATTCCCCATGGTCACAATCCAAGTAGTAAGCAAATCGAGGTCTAAGGACTTAGCCTCATTAAGCACCCGTACCATGGGATTGCGGGGAAGAAGATGCTCACCCGCGGCCTCGTCAAAAGAGATGTCCTGAAAACTCGGGTCCAGATCCGGGTGGCCGGCAAATGGGTTGCGAACCAAACCAGGATGGTCTATCGGGGTGACGGTTGGATTTTCGGATGGATGTGGAGAAGGCATAAACTCAGTATCCTCCTCAGTAATATCATGGATAGGCTGGACTGGAGCCTGATGGCCAGGTGAAGGTTCAAACGAAGATCGCCCCCTCTTCCTCTTTTGCATATCTTCTTCAATAACTCCGAGAAGAGGGCGATATCTAACCACATCTCCGGGACGGCGAATTGACGGCTTTGGTTTGGCAGAAGCTTTGAGTAGCTTGTACTGTTCAAGGCGGTGCCGAATATCTGATGTCTTGGCCACCTTACCCATTCCTGGAATAAAAACCAAGTGTTACAAGCATGCATGAAACTATGATCCGAGAAATATGTTAAGTTAAAAGGAGTAGGAAAACGCGCTTATTTTACCAACCCTGAGGGGGAGTGGGATAACGCAATAAGTCCTGAATCTCATTCCAGGATGGGAGCTGGCCATAAAATATTATTAAGTACTTATCATAAGGGGAGTCTGCGAAAGTTAAGAATTCACCTTGAACCGCCGGATTTGCCTTAGCTGAAGGACCCTTAGGAGATGGATCGACACCAGTCCCAGCCTTGTCAGCCTTCTTCGCCTTCTCCACCGAGGCTGCTCCTTCCTCCAACCCCTCGAAAGCCTGGCGGAAGGCATCATCCGTCCACTCCTAGATCTCCCATGCCTGCTCGAAAGACAAAGCCCCGGCACCACTACCACCCTGTCCTTCACCTTCTCCATCTCCTCCGCTCTCCTCCTTGCCTCTTTCCTCCTCTCCACTTTCCTCCTCCGGAATATCTGGATATGTGCCAGGAGAGGGTCCATCAGACTTCTTGAGCTTCTTACCTCCGACAACTGGAGGTTTTGTGAAAGTCTTCCTCTTGCCACTCTTCGCCGCGGCTCCTCCTTTAGCTTGAGCAGCCCTCTCTTCCGCCGTATCCCTCTGCTTGACCACGGATTGATGTGGCAGGATCAGGTTGAGCCCCAAAAGTGTAGCGTTCCAGATCAAGTAAGCAGCCGACCTATCCCTTCTCGAAATAGCTTCTATTTCCGCTGCCGTCTGAACTAGGCGATCATTCTCCACGACCGCAAAACTACCTGTCGCTAGCAAATAAAAACACATAAGAAGAAGCATTGCAACCAGAACGGAAATTATAAATAAAGCCTTGACTTACATCCGGAGGTGAAGCGATGGATAGAAACGGAATCGTCCTTGACGAAAAACCATTCCTTCTTAAACATGCTGTACTTCGAATACAAGTCCAGGACGGGCTTGAATGATACGGCCGATTCCAAGCTGATATATGGAGACCCCTTCTTGTAGCCCCTCAGATTATACAGATACCGGATCTCCCGGTTGGAAGGAGGACACCCGTATCTCCTCTGAAAGACGACGAAAAGACTCACCAGAACGGCGTAGGAGTTAGGCTGAAGCTGGAATGGAGCCACCTTCAGGTATGTGATGAAGCTAACTATTCAGGCGTTGAGAGGTAGGATAGCACCACACATGCAATGATATCTGCTGCAAGCAAAGTAGCCTTCAGGGGGGTCATACGGCATCACTCCTTCCCCCGGCAATAGCATGCGTGCTCTATCGATCCCAAAGGAACGGGATATAACATCATGCTGCTCCTCTTTGAGGGAGCTTGGAAAACAGTCGGGTGGGGAATTCAAGAGCCCCTGAGGGCCATATCCATCCACTAATGACCTCGGGGTAGGTCCACGTCGCGCTGGTCCCGGCTGGACTGGAGGCACGACGGAAGACTCACTTCTGTCCGATGATTTTTTCTTTTCTGATCGGGTTTCCACTCTTTGAGACATTTATCTGCAACACAAGAAAAGTATATCGTTAGAACATACAAGCAGCGTAGTCTGCAACTTCACTCGAATTCAAAACTCAAAAGATAAAGGTTTTCAGGTTCATTTGGTAGTACAAGACCGAAAGGCTATTCGGCACCCAGACTACGGAGCTCATCCGGTAAGTCAAAGAAAAAAGCTCATTCGGTACATAGAACCCCCCGGTCCCATTCGGTGAATCGAAGACTCTAAGGTCATTCAGTAGTCCCAATACGAAGACATATTCAGCATTAAAAGTCTTTTGGCTCATCCGGTATTAGGTCCATTCGGTAATCGGCATCACCAGAGTCATTCAGCACTCACGTCATTCGGTAGTTTATAAACAAAAGAATCATCCGGCAATTACCTAGTCCGGTTGTCAAAAGGTTTCAGCAGTATAGTTGATTCGGCAGAAATCTGTTTCGGCTCCCTCGGTTCGGTAAGGAATAACGAAGGTGTGTAGCCCCTACTTATAGGCAAATATAGGATACCGGACCAAATGGATCGGCGCTCAGGGACCGAATGGAAACACCCTAGCTAAAACAAAGCGCGACATATACTAGCATATGCCCCACTTTGGAGGGCAAATGTTGGGTGGATTCTCACCACCGGCCCAGCCCTAACCGAACCACTTACCTTCCGAACCAGACACCCTCCACCGGTTCAGCACTCCACCGCCTGCCGAGCCATCTCCTTCCCCATGTTACCGAACCAACCCATTCGGCGTCAATCCCTTCAACCTCTCCACCACCGGATGAACCACTGCCGGTCCGAACCAACTCCATGTACCCACTTGCCGAACCAACATACTCCACCTACCACCGAACCAAACTAGCCTCCTATCTACCGAACCAAGTCGCCTCCAACCTACCACCGGACCAAACCACGCCCTCACCACCGAATCAAACCAACATTGCCACTACCGAACCAAGGTGAAGGCCAGGGCATTCCGAACCAACTCGGCCAGGCCAGCTTGCATCGGCCCAGGCCATCCAGCGGCTACATACATCCAAGACCCCTACCCCCAGCCTCACTCTATAAATAGAGGGGCAGGGGTACAACAATGGCATACAAGTTTGAGAGCTCAAGCACGGATGGAACTTTCAAACAACTTTTATATACTTGTAATCAAGGCTTTGTACTTGTAATCTGAATAGTAAGAGGAGAATAACATATAAAGTGGACGTAGGCACGTTCTGGCCGAACCACTATAAATCTGTGTGTCTTTTATAGTTTAGTCCCTGCTTTTTATATATTTTCATAAATCCCCCAAATCACTGAAAACAACATAAAATCAACTAAATCATACGACTTGGAGGTGTTTGCCCATTTTTTGTGCAAACAATAATATTCCTTTAAGGGCATTTAGAACCCGATATGGATCGTACGAATAGTTAGAAATGTCGTCCGGACTGACTAATGCGCCAGCATTCTTTGTAGATTTGATGAACCTTGTTTTTCGAGAGCTCTTGGATAGGTTCGTGTTGGTTTTCATAGATGATATTTTGATATACTCTAAAGACGAAAGGGAGCATGAAGTTCATCTTAGAGTAGTGCTTGAGACATTGAGGCAGCATCAACTAAAAGCGAAATTTTCAAAGTGTCATTTCTGGAAGGAAGTGAAGTTTCTTGGTCATGTAATCTCAGAGAAAGGGTTGTTAGTAGATCCGACTAAGATTGAGGCAGTGAATAATTAGAAGGGACCCAAGACAGTGACCGAGATAAAGAGTTTTCTTTGATTAGCTGGTTATTATCGAAGATTCATTAAGGATTTTTCAAGGATAATGGCACCGATGACCAAGCTAACCCGAAAGATGTGAATTTTGTTTGGACTGATAAGTGTGAGGATGCATTCCAAAAGTTGAAACACTTATTGACGAATGCATCTATGTTAGTTGTTCTAGAGGGGAATCAGGACTTAATGGTGCATGATTAGGAGCTGTGTTAATGCAAAGAGCTAGAGTGATTACCTATGCATCTCTATAGCTTAGATCGCATGAGATTAGATACTCAACTCATGATTTGGACTTAGCTACGGTTATTTTTGTGTTAAAGGTGGGGAGACATTACCTCTTAGGAGAGAGATTTGAGTTGTACACGGATCATAAGTCTCTAAGATATTTATTCTCTCAGTTGGAGTTGAATATAAGACAACAAAGGTGGTTAGAGTTTTTAGCTACTTGTGACTCTGGTATTAAGTACACACTAGCAAAAGGCAACAAAGTTGCGGATGCACTTAGCAGGAAACATCAGAATGAAATATTGGCAATGATAGCTGAGTGGAAATATTTAGAACCATTGACCATGTAAAAACCCAAAAATTTGAGCTATAATAATTAATTAACGAATTAATTAAACAATAAAATAAGTTTGTAAAATTTTCTGAATCGAGCTACGGGAGTTACACCATTGAGTCCGTGGATATTTTCTGATCAATTTTCATATATAACTTGTCGAAATCCAAGTCAGTATGGAGAAGATACGAGAGAAATACGAAATAAGAATTATACACACACACACACACACACACATACACACTGAGGCTTAGGTCGACCCAAGCTTGGGGCAGGTTGACCTTAGGGTCGACCCCCAATAAAGCTAGGTCGACCCGCCTATGTAAATGAATGAAGATTCGTCCATGTCGATGCGTACGCATCATAATTCCATTTTCGTTCAATCTTGAGCGTTCTTAACTGCATCCAACAGTACCTAGAGAGCCTACGACGTGGTTGCACCAGATTTAGTCTTCAAATTCAATGGTCTGAGATCCCTAAGCTACACTATAAATAGAACCCTAGACCTACCTATTTTTCTCATTCAGATTTTCTCCCAATTGTGTTCATTGCCTAAGGCTGAACCGTAAATAGAAAATTTCTCTAGAGAGAAGATATTTTTTATAAAAATATTCTACACCCTAGAAGTGGATCCAGAAAGGCCAAAGGTTAGAGCTAAGGACCATAGGTGAGTGTTTTGTAATTATTTTAGATTTTTAAGTAATTTAAAATAATAGGGTTCTCAATAGTTGTAGTTTTTCTACAATTTTTAGACAGTTTTTATGCAAGTTTATTTACAGTCGATTTTAACGTAAATTTCAGAAGTTCTTTTTAATCTATTTTATTCAGCTATTTTATTCAGTTATTTACAGTTATTTCGTCCGTTTTAAATTGAAATTAGCCTGTAAATGTTAGTTTCCTTTTATAGAGATTTAAGCCCTTTTTACGTGAATAAAATATTAAAAAGAGAAGAGTTCGCTAATATGGATTAAAATAGAAGAAAAACACTAAATTTATAGAAATTAGATTTAAAATAAGAGAAACCGAAATAAAATAGAGATGGACTAAAATAGACAAATGTAAGATATTTGCAAGCATGACTATAACAAGAGGTTATAACTAAAAAGAGAAAGTAGAAGAGTAACAGTTGCAAGAACAATTATAACATAGGTTATAATTAGAAAGAAAGAGATAACAGAAGAGGCTTATTATGAAACTTAGACCTTGGATTAGCTAATAAGCAAATATAGCAGAAATAACAGAAGAGGCTTATTTTAAAACTTAGACCTTGGATTAAGTTAATAAGAAAATATAACAAAAATGACAAAAGCGGCTTATTTTAAAACTTAGATCTTGGAATATGTGAAAAAGAAAATATAGCAGAGATAACAGAAGAGGCTTATTTTAAAACTTAGATCTTGAATTAAGTTAGTAAGAAAACATAGAAGTAGGGCCCATACTTGTGATATCCCAGATATTTGAAAATATAAATTTAATAATCTGTGTTAAAATTTCAATTGATTTGATAATTTTTGATAATAAATTTTGAATTTGAATCTTTGGTTTAAAATAAATTTAAGTTTTAGAAATTTAAGTGTTTAAAACAAATTGAATGATAATGTTAAATTTTAAATGTTTGAATTTAAAAAGAAAATTTGTTTTAACTCTTGTGAAACTTCTTTTATAAGAAAAGTATTATTTATTATGAAATGAAAAGGTTTTAAATTGTTTTTAAAAAAAAAGAAAAAAAAACTTGTTAAAGTTAAATTTTAATTTAATGATTTGTTATTCATTTAATTATTAAGGTAATTAAGAATAATTAACTTATTGAATAAATTAATAAAATGAATAATTACTCAAAGTAATTAAGAGCTTAATCTTAAAGGATTGAGATTAATTATTCTTAGAATAATTAACTTATAATTTATGAATCATTAATAAATAAGATTTGATTTTTAATTAATGATTAGTAATTAATTAATCAAGAAATAAAGGATTAATTAAGTTATAATTAACACTTAATTAATTAATTAATTAATTAAAGGATTTATTAATGGGTTAATTAATGATTAATTAATTTGTAATTAATAATGATTAAAATATGTTAATTATTTTAGAAAAATAATTTATAAATTGTTAATAGTTAATGAAGGTCATTAACTAAGGATTATTTAACAATTAATTAATGTGATTAATTTTAATTATTAATTAAGTTAATTAGTTTAAAGACAATCATTTGTTAAATATAATTACTTGTGAAAGTAATTAAGGAATTAATTACTTATTGTAATTAATTGAGTTTAATTTGATTAGATTAAGTTAATTAATTCGGTTTAATTAATTTAAAATAATCACTTGATGATTTGAGAAGTATAATAACATAATGTAATTAAATGAAGAAATTACTTAAAGAAGTAATTTAAGGGGTAATTACTGTATGTAATTAATTGGAGGTGATTTGTTGATGAAAGTAATTTGAGTATAATTACTTTGTGAATAAATCAAGGGATTAATTTAAGATAATTAATTAATGAATAATTAATTTATTTTGTGAAGTAATTAAGGGTAGTTAATTACTAAATAGAGTTAATCAAGGGTGATGAACAATTATTGTTTAATTGTAGATTAATTACTTAATGTAATTAATTTAAATAAGAAAATGTAATAGGAGATCATTAATTATTATAATTAATCATGTAATTAAGAATGGATTTATCTAGAAATAAGTAATAAATGAAGGAATTAATTAATGTAATTAGTCAAGAAGTAATGTAATTAATTATAGTTAATTAATTAAGAAAGTAATTAAAGATTAATTACTATATTTGGTTAAGTTGAGAAATTAATTAGTGAATAATTACTTGAATATAATAAAAGATTAATTAATCAGGGATGATTAATTAAAATAAATAATTGGTTGATGATTAATTAATTGATTGATAATTAATCAATAGTGATTAAAGCAAGTTGATATTGATGAAGTAATTAATTTAATTTATTTTAAATTAATTAGAAATAATGTAATTAATTTAATTCATTTAAAATTATATTTGGTATGATTATAAATCATGGTTTATATGGTTGGATGATATTGTTTGCCTTAGATGGTTTGAATCTCAGATATGAGATAGATAATGTTGAGTGATTTGGATGCATCGGTTGCATTGTGATGTTGATATAGATTATCTTTTTGGATAATGATAATATGGTTTATCTGATGTAATAATAATGTTGATTATCCGTCGTGAATCTGTGATTTATCTATTTGAATATATAGATAATTGAATTGTTTTAAACCTTTAAAACAACTTGGCCTTAAAAGACACGCTTTGGATTTCGATGAGACCGGGATCGGGTTCCCATATTTGGATATCCGAAAACCACATCAATCCAAATTAACGATAGGTCGTGAATCTTATGTGAAGAGTTAAGACTCGAGGTGTAAGAAATATACGTCAGTATAACTCTAGGGGTGATTCCGTGATGAGTTTGACGGAGCTAGTTCTTATAGGTTTGAGATGGTGATTCAGAGTGCAAGGGTTATCGTCGTTAACTCTGAGGGTGATTCCAAAATGAGTGTAACGAGATAATGCCTTTGGGTTCGCTCGAACCCGGAAGGAACTTGTATGGATTGAATGCTTTCAGACCATCGTCAGGTGGACGATGAGCATTCTAAGAGATGTGTTCTCTAAAGGTAATCGTAGCCTCAAGCCTCATCAACCAGGAATGGCTAAAACAGGGGAGGTGCAGCAAGGCTAAGTGGGTCATGCCTAAGTAGGACAAGATTTTCCCCTGTCTAGAGGTCCCTTTTTATTTCGGCTGTGTGGGCGGTTGGAACGTAAGCCAACTGCGGGGTTGTCTTGTTCGAGACTGTCCAGTAAGGGATGGTTTCGGTCTTGTGTTGCAGGGGAGCGGGCTTACTCCTCGGTACGTTGATCCAGGCCACGTACTGTGACGGGCGGTACCCCAGTAGCCCTGCCATTGTATGGAATCCAAAATCCAATAAGTGCCAACGGTTTTGATTGTATTACCCACTTTTGTGGCTAGTAACTGGAATTTAATAGATGTAACAATTTCGGCTATTTCATATTTACTTAAAAACCCTAGACCTATTATAATATCACCGGATTTCCTATCAAATGTTTTGGTTAGCGTAAGGTAAATTTTTTTCCATGTTTATGTGTGGGAAGTCTTACGTGATACCTTTCTTTTCAATGGTTTTTCAAAGTTAAGCAACTTTAACCTGCTACTCACACCAGACCCATGTCTAACCCAGAGTTTATCTTCTGTTTTCTTACACTCTTGGGTACTCAAATTTTTACGAGTAGCCAAGGGATTCAGGTTAGCTTTTGACGAATTATGGAGTTGCAATGGAGCAGGAGGCTTCGGCGTTAGATATATAGTTCCGCTGTGTGTTCTCTGTGTTGGTATTTCTTTGTTTGAGTTGTATTGAGTTGTATAACTAGACAGGTGTTTATAACTGTCTAGTATGTGATGTGTAATTCTATGTAACTCTGATTAGTGTTGATACTATGTATATTATGTTATTAATATAATTTATTCGTTCCGCTGTTGAGATTCTGGTGTTGTTCTTCCTTCTTCTCTTTCTTTCTCTTTTCTACCCCTTTCTTTCTTCATGATGATGCGATTTTCTGTGGTGAGAAAATCGGGTCGTCACAGGTGGTATCAGAGCGCTAGGTTGAGTGAATACCTAGGCTTTGAGGTGATTTCTTTCTTGAGAGAGCGTATTTGTGTGTGTGTGTGTGTGTGTGTGTGTGTGTGTATTTACTTCTACCTATTTGTTGGGTTACCTGTTCGGGTTTGCCAATATAAATTATAAAGGTAGATAAGGTAGTGGTGTGTGTGTAACACGACAACTACCATTGGTTGGAGTTTGAATGTTGAGGTTGGAAGTGTATCTGTCGAGACTGTAGATGTAACGACCCGCTATTTTGGACCATTCAAATCGACAATAAAACCATACATATCCAACTTGAATAATTCAAAATACCGAATTGTTAATTAAATTTGGCAAAACTTAAAAATATACAGTAAATAAATCAATCACAGATCACAGAGTAATATAATGCAGTGGAATAAATAAAGAAGAGTAGTTCATGAAGCTACTATATACAACAGAGTTGGAAAAATACAACCGAATAGTTCAAATGCAGTGAAGTCTCCAATGCAACAGATGACTTCTCTGAACCAATCAACTGGAAAGGCTAGAATCTGAATCGATAGTTGGATTTCCAAATGAAGCTCCGAACTCCAAAGGTGAGTCTCAAATGCTGTATCACTCAGTCTGACCCGAGCGTAAAGCAAAACACAAAACACTCGAGTCAGGATTAACATTCATATATCAATAAATCCAACTCAAGTGAAATATCAACTGAAATAAAAATAACTTTAAGGATGTTTGGGATAACCATCCTCTAAGGGTCTATTAAACTTTCTATAAGGTAGAAATATACACTATAACACCGAGGTCATTTCAGCTTAATTTATACTTCAAAACCAAATCTCATTTTCACTTCAAATATCTCTATATTTCCCAAAATAGTATTTATATATATTAAATAATTTATACAGTAAAGTATTTCAATTTCCTTAACTTAACAAATCGTTCCAACATCAACCCGACCTTCCCATTCAAATTAAATTCAATCTCAATTCATCAATTTAAATTCAACCCAATTTCTAAAATAATCACTGAAATTTTATCGATCTCAAATTCGGATTTATAATCACAAATACCCCTTTATATTTCCATATATTTCAAAACTTTAAGTATTCAACGTTTCATCTAAATTTTCATTCAATTTAGTTTTCTAAATAATAAATTCAAATTTAGTTCAACCTAAATTTTCATTTTAATTCAATTTAGTTGCTAAATAACAAATTCAACTACGTTGATTTCAAATACAGATCCGAATCTCAACACAAACCATTTAAATTCCAATATAGTTCTAGGCTTTAATATTTAAATGTTCTATATAACAGTTTCATATAGATCTCGATTTAACCTCATTATTATTTAGTCTTGAAATACTCCCTGATTAGATTCAATATCATTTAAGCAACCTTAAATTACATTTTACTCCATGTTTTCTTTAATTTATTTAAACGTGAAATATTCGTTAAATCACATAAATCAAAAATTCAGTTATAAAATCATACCCATTAAATTTCCCATTCAAAAATTTCAAATCGATTTAATTAAATAAATCCTCATTTAAATACCATTTTTACAAACCCAAATTTATCTTCCAATCTTAATTATTCAATTTATTACAAGAGAATCTATTTGAAATATAGATTTACATAAATACTTAACCATATTATACGTATTAAATCAATCTAATTCAAATCAAATATTACTGCTAAATTTATATATACAATTTTCATTTATATAATATCTTAAGAATCAAATTTATTAAACCATATATTTCTTTCCAAAATTATAGAAATTATTTTCAAAATATTTATATGGACCAGTGGTGTCTGTATATATTTCCTATCATATAGTCAAGTGCTACGGATATTTATCATTTCAATCCGTATACTAAATATATACGGATGGATATCATTTCAACCCGTAATCCCAAATTCAATTAAATGAAAATCGCTTGGGTTTATCATTTCAACCCGTAACGATTTTCTCCTATTCTAAAGTCTGTTCGAGTATGTATCGTTTCAACCCATAGTGATTTCTAAACTACAGGGAACTTGCAGGGTGATAACAGATATGATAATAATATAACAACAGGCATGTATCATCAGAAATTAAATAAAGTATAAACAATAGGATATGGTGTCATATCCCATAAGTGAACAGTTACAGGTAATAACATATATAACAATTTAAATGACTATAGCATCATATTTCAATTGTCGTTTCAATTGAAATCAAATTTTGATAAATAAAAGAATGTTAATCAAGAGTGATTGCTCACCTTTCGAGGCTAGAGAAATTTGTCAAAGAATTGAGCTACGAATCCAATCACGAATTCCAAAGCAAATGAAGGTTGGCACGGATTATGGACAAAGCTGATAAATAAGGGATTGACGAAATCAGATCAGAACTGGATCGGTGAGGATAATTGGAATAAGCAACTTGTATATGACTATATGTGTATGATTCATATTCTACACTCAACACATGCTGGCCGAACACATATACCTATATATACAACCCTACGCGACACTATATAACACATCCGATATAATATATAGTCGTAACTGATATAGCTAAATACAAACCTTATCATAATACGTATATAAAATTTAACTTTGACTTATAACAAATATATTTATAAACAAATATATAACAAACTTAATATGTGTGGACCTACGACTTATATTATATTTTAAACAAACAACATTTATTAAAACCAATATATAATAATTCTTACATAACTAAGTATATATATATTTATCTATATATTAACATCAAAATCTATGTATTTTCAAACTCAGGTGTAAACTAATATATAATACAACTAGATAGCATATATACATTATGTATAAATGAATATACGCTTAAAACAGTATTTTTTTATATTTAAAACCATATACTCTCTTTGTATTTTATTATAAATGAACAAACAGAATATACATCATCTGGCCAGTAAAGAAAATATGCACATGCGAAAATTTTATACGTAAATACAATATACAGACCAAACTTTAAATCGCTAACATATATACAAAACACTCACACCTATATAACTTAAACTTTCGTTTATGTATACCTCTATGTCACAGCCGATTGTATGTATGACTTAGTGAACAAATTTTATAAGCAGATTCCAAAACCTATACTATCTTTCATCAAAACTATAACCTACACTCAACTCAATAACTTGCTGTAAACACTGACAACCCGATATAAATAACTATACACATATTCCCTTATAATATACACGGTACTATATATCTTCACCTAACTTATCAAACCCAAATGTGTGTGTGTGTGTGTATATATATATATATATATAACACATAAAATTCCAGATTTATAGTTTAAGTAACTGAATATATAGACAACGACGACTTACATATATATGTAACAGGAGGGGGGCCGACCAGAGGGTTTCAAGGCCGAGGCGGGTTGCGACAACGGAGATCTGGAAGCATCGGCAACAGGGAGATGGTGGTATTTCAGCCGAACAGGGAAAGTTGGCGCAAGCTGGAGGAGGGGAGGTCAGGATGGATGCACGCAAGTTCGGTTTGGGCACAGATGATGGCCGCTGGAAATGGTACAGGCTGTGCATGGGTTTGGAGTAGATTTGAGGAGGGCTGGTCGGTGAGAAGGCAGCGCGGAGGTCAGAGGTGATGCCGTGGAGGGTGGCAGGCCGATGGTGAAGGAACGGTATGTGAATCAGCGTGAAGGATGATAGCAGATTGTTGTTGTAGGCTGCTAGAGTTGGATGTTGGAGGCGGTGGTGGGTTTGATTGATGATGAATGTAAGAAATGATGTAGGCAGTAGAGTGGGTTGTAATTGGAAATGGTATTATAAATCACCATTTATTTTATAACAAAAGAAAAGGCAAACTTTAAGCCCGTGAATCCAGGAAATCAATTTATAAATTAAACGTATAAAGTTTTATACGTTGAGACTTTTGAACGGTATGGGATTATAATCGCTGAAATTTTGGAATAAATGTTGAAATAAATGCTAGCGGTTGTTTTATTCTAGCTGTTTGAAACTTGAATGGACAGGAGAAACAAAGTAATAAATGAAATCAACGTTCACGCTATGATTCAGCAGAAAGTTAAAGCAAATAATTATTGTGGCCCCGTTGCACGTTTTAAATCTGAAAAGGCAGTGTAACAGACCATATAATAAATTGAAACGATGGATTGATAACAGCTGCAAGTATATATTAATAGAAAAGAACGGACAGAGAAAATTTTGTGAAACGTACTGAAAATAAATATGAAGTACCTATTATATTATACGTTTCTTTTTGAATGCAGAGTCCAAAATTTGAAAGCCGAGTAACAGTTAACCCTTGATTTGGTGAAAATAATTGTAGCAATTAATGAAAGAAATAGATAGCAATGGTCACTTTGCTTTAATTTAGCTGACCCATCAAAGCAAATTATTTATAATTTAACCGGTAGGAAACGTAAAGGAACGTACCACCATAAAAATGAAATTGATAACATCTGTGCATTGATTCTGCAATATTTATTAAAGAAATTGATTCTGCAATATTTATTAAAGCAACTTATTAGCTAGCTTGAATTAAATAGAATTTCACGATGGAATAAACTTTGATAAAATAAATTGAAAATTTAAAATCTGCTATGTTTAATTGGACGTAATCCAAATATTAAATTTTTATCTCAAAATATTATTATATAAAATTTCTCAAAAGTTTCAATTAATTACGTTAAATAAAACCATTTAAAACTATTAAAATCTATGGGTTGTTACACTCCCCCCCACTCAAAACTTTTCGTCCCCGAAAAGGTAGGAGGTAGGAGAATAGAACAACCAGAAATAAAATAGATTGAAAGACAAGATAAACAATTAATTTAGAACTATATAAATTTTGTTTGAAATATTTATTTGATAACTTCATTTGAAATTTAATTTTCTTTAATACTTTAATACTTTTCAAACTCCTTTAAAAACAATCATTTACATTATTACTTATATTTACAAAGAGGCTATTGAAATATTAAATCCAAAATTCATAAATTTTATTTTGTTTCAAGATACCTTCCAAATATTATTATTAAATCACAAATCATTTTTTTTAAAATATGTTTTATTTTAGATAAATAACTTCTAAAATATTTATAACACTAAAATTTCTATTAAACCATGTAGTATATAATTAAACAATATTTTAAAGGATATATCCAACAAGGAAGGAAGGTAGATTTGTAAAACAGAATCAAGGTGAATAACTAAACTGAGCAGATAAGGTAGATGCAAGGAATAGTATCGGGCACGAATAATTAATCTAGAACCATAAGAATTGAAATTTCAAATATTAATTCAAAATTTCTTTGTTGGGAAAAATACTTTTATAATAAATACCTTTATAATAATACTTTTATAATAAAATACTAATATATCGAAATAGATTTTCCTTTCGAAAATACTTTTATAACTCGATGTTTCAACAAGTTTATCCTCGTTCTTGCAGACTCTGGCCATGCGTTGATCAAGCGCAAAGATAGAATTCTTCAAGTACTTAGTAGACTTGTTTCAACACCTAATGAAAATACTTGAAAAACCTTTAAAACAGACATGGAAAGTACAATCCAAACAAAACAACCAAACCAAAACCTTTGTCCGACCATGGTTCGCAGATACATAATGGTTATGCCTGGATCCCCCAGGAAATAATCCGTATCCGTAAGCTTTCTCAGCCCTGCGAGTTACGCCATGATGACTAGTAGAGTGCAGGATACACAATGGTTACGCCTAGGTCCCCCAGGAAACAATCCGTACCCCTAGGCTGTCTCAGCCAGGCAGTTTCGCTACTATTTGCGACCTACACAGATTGCAGGATACACAATGGTTATGCCTGGATCCTCCAGGAAACAATCCGTACCCCTAGGCCAGACTCAGCCAGGCAATTGCGCTATGCAGTCGCGAGAGGAAAAAAAACCATGAGTTACGCCACGGTGGGAACACTCGAGTATTACATCCGGAAAACCAAAAATCAGAGAGAATAATATCGATAGAATGTATCCACGACGTGGCCACAAAGCGGATATCAAGCAGAAGGCACTTTCCATATCTTTACTTCGAAAATATATATCATATAGTACCCTTTCAAATCACTTTCAAATATCGAACTTATATAAAGTCCATATATATAGGATTCCATTTTCCCCAAATCGAATACTTTCCAAATCAATAGTAGATCAAATCATACTTATGTAGACTTCGATTATATAAAATCTCTTTCCAAATTGAGTACCTTTCAAATCAATAGATTTCAAATCAACTTCATACTTATGCAATCCATTTTATATAAGTTCGACCACTCCCAAATCAAGTGCTTAGTAGTCTAAGGTTCTCAATTTCAAATCATTTCAATATCAATTCAGTTTCAAAATCATATATGATTTCACCAAATTTTCTTCCAATTAAATATCTAAATTTAAAAGTTCCCAAAATAATAGGTTTGGAAAATTATCCCAGTTTCCAAATTAAAATAATTCAAGTCAAACAAATTCATTTCCAAAATCACCATATAAGTATTGGTTTTTAATTCCCATTTACTTTCAAAACTAAATATTTTTCTCAAAACAATTATACTCAAAATGGTTTCCAAATTTTATAACTATCCCTTTAAAACCTTTAAACTATTGATTCTATATGAAAAATCCAATTTTCCTTTGCAAATTATTTATTTAACAAAAGTTTCAAATTTACTTAAGTCATACTCTTCATATTTTGAATATCAAAACTAGACTTATATTCTTTATCAAATATTTTTACGCCCATCGAAATTTCTTAGTTTTAAAATTTTAGACCTTGATTTGGAAGTGTTCGAACCTTCAAAATAGTTAGGGAAATCAAATTTTCAATTCAAGAGTTGAAAATCAACAATAAATCAATAAATCAATTATAAAATCCAAAACTCGAGGACTGAATACCGGTCTCTCTTTAAATTGTTTCAATTATATACATATATCTTTCGAAAATATCAAATTTTACTTCAGAATTTGAAATCAAAACGGTTTTACAAAATCACTCGCATAGCGAAGCTATCAAAGTGGCCTCTCCCCACTCTGAAGCTCGAAAATCAATGTCGATGATGCGTGCACTCATCACCGAAATTATTCTCCAGCGACATAAGTGAGTTATGGACTTCTATTTTCTTGAAAACTTCTTTGAAATTCTTCAAAATTATTGGAATTCAATTGAAATCATTTGAATCATTTCTTATTCGAAAAAGTACTTTTTTTTTAAATCGTATTATTTTTATATATTTTCCAAAATCTTAAAACCAATTTCAAAATACCGGCATTCAATTCTCGACTTTCAATTTAACACTTTAGTTATAAATCATTTTTATATAAATCAATTTCTTATAAATTTTCAAATTTCAAATCCTTAACCTTTTTATATCGAACAACCTTTCTTATTTGTTTTATATATAGTTATATAATCCTTAACGGAAACATTTTCTTTTTATATATAGAATAAAATCATAGTTATTCAAAATATAAATTTCGATATATAAAACAATTTCAAAAATACAAACATACCCGAGCTCTCAAAGGATGATTCAAGGTTAGATTTCAAAACAAACAGAGATTCAAATTTCATATCAACGAAAACAGGAACATGAATGTCTTATTTGAGAACTTCAGTTAAGAAAAAGATACAATAGAGTTTACCGAAAGTAACATAACAACTGCTGACAACAAACAAATCCACAGAAAACCCCCCGACATAAACAAAGCATCGGTATTAATTCTACTGGGTGGGACTTCAACGGGTCCAGAACACTCCCCCTCAATATGGCCCCAACTTCTACATTTCTTGCATAAATGCACGACATGCCCATCCTCCCTAAGGAACTGCGGAAACGCAGCCTTCCTTCCGTACTTCCTCACAGGACAATTCCTGGCTATATGCCTAGGCATCCCGCAGTGATAGCAAATGGTTGATTGGTCGACTGATGTAGTGGGTGCAGCTTTTACTTTCTTCACCTTCTGGCAGCGACTGGGAAAGTGCCCCGTACTTCGGCATTTAAAATAGAAGATCTTGAATCGATAACGCTTGCCCTCTTTCTTCTTTCCTTCATCTCTCTTCCCGCACATGGCTGCATAATGTCCCTTCTCATGACACCGATAACAGATGACATGGTCATAAGGTCCAGGTCCTGCCCTTTCCCTCCATAGCCTTTCCCACTTCTCCATTGCTTCCTCCTTTTCCTTACGGCTAGTGCTTTTCGAGATCGACGAGCTGCTTTCTGCTCTTCCGATTTTGCCATCTACAAAATAGTTTCCTATCATTCAAGGAGTCCAAAATCGAACAAGATAGAGGTTTCAAAATTTTAAAGGGGAAACTTGACCAAAGGAAGTTTTCAAAACAAAGTGGAAAGGGTCGAACGAAAATGAGGAAATGCAAATTCAAAATAGATGATGGATATACTTCTATAAATCGTGGGCAACCTTAACCGGGTCAACCGTGCCTTCAGGAATATAATCGATGCGGAATTCCAAAACAAATCGACATATCAAGATATATTAGCATCGTAAACCGAGGATACGAAAATTTTCGGTGAATCAATGCCAATTGTAAAAGAGTTTTCACCCCCTTTACAAACCATTTAGTGGAGTCATTGGATACTCCAGAATCAAAAGATATAAATAGAGAGAGACAAGAATGAATTTGGGAACCGAGGGACATTCCAAAATTCAAAGGAAATCGAGTCAAAAGGAAGAGATTCAACTCGAGTGAAAGTGATTCTGTAAATAAATTTACCATATATGCTAAGTTTTGCCTAGAGCCGAAGCTCTGATACCAACTGTAACGACCCGCTATTTTGGACCATTCAAATCGACAATAAAACCATACATATCCGACTTGAATAATTCAAAATATCGAATTGTTAATTAAAATTTGGTAAAATTTAAAAATATACAGTAGATAAATCAATCACAGATCACAGAGTAATATAATGCAGCGGAATAGATAAAGAATAGTAGTTCATGAAGCTACTATATACATCAGAGTTAGAAAAATACAACCGAATAGTTCAAATGGAGTGAAGTCTCCAATGCAACAGATGACTTCTCTGAACCAATCAACTGGAAAGGCTGGAATCTGAATCAATAGTTGGATTTCCAAATGAAGCTCCGAACTCCAAAGGTGAGTCTCAAATGCTGTATCACTCAGTCTGACCCGAGCGTAAAGCAAAACACAAAACACTCAAGTCAGGATTAATACTCTTATATCAATAAATCCAACTCAAGTGAAATATCAACTGAAATACAAATAACTTTAAGGATGTTTGAGATAACCATCCTCTGAGGGTCCATGGAACTTTCTACAAGATAGAAATATACACTATAACACCGAGGTCATTGCAGCTTAATTTATACTTCAAAACCAAATCTCATTTTCACTTCAAATATCTCTATATTTCCCAAAATAGTATTTATATATATTAAATAATTTATACAGTAAAGTATTTCAATTTCCTTAACTTAACAAATCGTTCCAACATCAACCCGACCTTCCCATTCAAATTAAATTCAATCTCAATTTATCAATTTAAATTCAACTCAATTTGTAAAATAACCACTTAAATTTTATCGATCTCAAATTCGGATTTATAATCACAAATACCCCTTTATATTTCCATATATTTCAAAACTTTAAGTATTCAACATTTCATCTAAATTTTCATTCAATTTAGTTTTCTATATAATAAATTCAAATTTAGTTCAACCTAAATTTTCATTTTAATTCAATTTAGTTGCTAAATAACAAATTCAACTACGTTGATTTCAAATACAGATCTGAATCTCAACATAAACCATTTAAATTCCAATATAGTTCAAGGCTTTAATATTTAAATGTTCTATATAACAGTTTCATATAGATCTCGATTTAACCTCATTATTATTTAGTCTTGAAATACTCCCTTCTTAGATTCAATATCATTTAAGTAACCTTAAATTACATTTTACTCCATGTTTTCTTTAATTTATTTAAACGTGAAATATTCATTAAATCACTTAAATCAAAAATCCAGTTATAAAATCATACCCATTAAATTTCCCATTCAAAAATTTTAAATCGATTTAATTAAATAAATCCTTATTTAAATACCATTTTTATAAACCCAAATTTATCTCCCAATCTTAATTATTCAATTTATTACAAGAGAATCTATTTGAAATATAGATTTACATAAATACTTAACCATATTATATGTATTAAATCAATCTAATTTAAATCAAATATTACTTCTAAATCTATATATACAATTTTCATTTATATAATATCTTAAGAATCAAATTTATTAAACCATATATTTCTTTCCAAAATTATAGAAATTATTTTCAAAATATTTATATGGACCAATGGTGTCTGTATATATTTCCTATCATATAGTCAAGTGCTACGAATATTTATCATTTCAATCCATATACTAAATATATGCGAGTGGATATCATTTCAACCCGTAATCCCAAATTCAATTAAATGAAAATCGCTTGGGTTTATCATTTCAACCCATAACGATTTTCTCCTATTCTAAAGTCTGTTCGGGTATGTATCATTTCAACCCATAGTGATTTCTAATCTACAGGGAACTTGCAGGGTGATAACAGATATGATAATAATATAACAACAGGCATGTATCATCAGAAATTAAATAAAGTATAAACAATAGGATATGGTGTCATATCCCATAAGTGAACAGTTACAGGTAATAGCATATATAACAATTTAAATGACTATAGCATCATATTTCAATTGTCGTTTCAATTGAAATCAAATTTAATAAATAAAAGAATGTTAATCAAGAGTGATTGCTCACCTTTCGAGGCTTGAGAAATTTGTCAAAGAATTGAGCTACGGATCCAATCACGAATTCCAAAGCAAATGAAGGTTGGCACGGATTATGGATAAAGCTGATAAATAAGGGATTGATGAAATCAGATCAGAACTGGATCGGTGAGGATACTTGGAATAAGCAACTTGTATATGACTATATGTGTATGATTCATATTCTACACTCAACACATGCTGACCGAACACATATACCTATATATACAACCCTATGCGACACTATATAACACATCCGATATAATATATAGTCGAAACTGATATAACTAAATATAAACCTTATCATAATACATATATAAAATTTAACTTTGACTTATAACAAATATATTTATAAACAAATATATAACAAACTTAATATGTGTAGACCTACAACTTATATTATATTTTAAACAAACAACATTTATTAAAACCAATATATAATAATTCTTATATGACTAAGTATATATATTTATCTATATATTGACATCAAAATCTATGTATTTTCAAACTCAGGTGTAAACTAATATATAATACAACTAGATAACATATATAGGTTATGTGTAAATAAATATACGCTTAAAACAGTATATTTTTATATTTAAAACCATATACTCTCTTTGGATTTTATTATAAATGAACAAATAGAATATACATCATCTGGCCAGTAAAGAAAATATGCACATGCGAAAGTTTATACGTAAAAACAATATACAGACCAAACTTTAAATCACTAACATATATACAAAACACTCACACCTATATAACTTAAACTGTTGTTTATGTATACCTATATGTCACAGCCGATTGTATGTATGACTTAGTGAACAAATTTTATAAGCAGATTCCAAAACCTATACTATCTTTCATCAAAACTATAACCTACACTCAACTCAATAACTTGCTGTAAACACTGACAACCCGATATAAATAACTATACACATATTCCCTTATAATATACACGGTACTATATATCTTCACCTAACTTATCAAACCCAAATGTGTATATATATATAACACATAAAATTCCAGATTTATAGTTTAAGTAACTGAATATATAGACGACAACGACTTACATATATATGTAACAGGAGGGGGGCCGACCAGAGGGTTTCAAGGCTGAGGCGGGTTGCGACAACGGAGATCTGGAAGCATCGGCAACAGGGAGATGGTGGTATTTCGGCCGAACAGAGAAAGTTGGCGCAAGCTGGAGGAGGGGAGGTCAGGATGGATGCACGCAAGCTCAGTTTGGGCATAGATGATGGCCGTTGGAAATGGTGCAGGCTGTGCATGGGTTTGGAGTAGATTTGAGGAGGGCTGGTCGGTGAGAAAGCAGCGCGGAGGTCAGAGGTGATGCCTTGGAGGGTGGCATGCCGATGGTGAAGGAACGGTATGTGAATCAGCGTGAAGGATGATAGCAGATTGTTGTTGTAGGCTGCTATAGTTGGATGTTGGAGGCGGTGGTGGGTTTGATTGATGATGAATGTAAGAAATGATGTAGGCAGTAGAGTGGGTTGTAATTGGAAATGGTATTATAAATCACCATTTATTTTATAACAAAAGAAAAAGCAAACTTTAAGCCCGTGAATCCAGGAAATCAATTAATAAATTAAACGTATAAAGTTTTATACATTGAGACTTTTGAACGGTATGGGATGGTAACCGCTGAAATTTAGGAATAAATGTTGAAATAAATGCTAGCGGTTGTTTTATTCTAGCTGTTTGAAACTTGAGTGGACAGGAGAAACAAAGTAATAAATGAAATCAACGTTCATGCTATGATTCAGTAGAAAGTTAAAGAAAATAATTATTGTGGCCCCGCTACACGTTTTAAATCTGAAAAGGCAGAGTAACAGACGACATAATAAATTGAAACGATGGATTGATAACAGCTGGAAGTATATGTTAATAGAAAAGAACGGACATAGAAAATTTTGTGAAACGTACTGAAAATAAATATGAAGCACTTATTATATTATACGTTTCTTTTTGAATGCAGAGTCCAAAATTTGAAAGCCAAGTAATGGTCAACCCTTGATTTGGTGAAAATAATTGTAGCAATTAATAAAAGAAATAGATAGCAACGGTCACGTTGCTTTGATTTAGCTGACCCATCAAAGCAAATTATTTATAATTTAACCGGTAGGAAACGTAAAGGAACGTACCAGCATAAAAATGAAACTGATAACATCTGTGCATTGATTCCGCAATATTTATTAAAGAAATTGATTCTGCAATATTTATTAAAGCAATTTATTAGCTAGCTTGAATTAAATAGAACTTCACAATGGAATAAACTTTGATAAAATAAATTGAAAATTTAAAATCTGCTATGTTTAATTGGACGTAATCCAAATATTAAATTTTTATCTCACAATATTATTATATAAAATTTCTCAAAAGTTTCAATTAATTACGTTATATAAAACCATTTAAAACTATTAAAATCTACGGGTCGTTACAGTAGATATAATACCGTCTCGAGTGAGTTGTGCAAAGTGTAGAGATTTCATAGATCTCTGAGGTAACCTGTTAAGGTTCGGAGTATATCTTTGAGTTTGATGAATAGAGTTTGGATCTGTCGGTTGGGCATAAGAGAATAATGGTATACTGATACCTCAGGAATTAGTAGCTGTGTGATGAGACGCAGTGACTATGGATTGTGTCCGAAGATGTTTCTTTGGAACAAGTTTAAGAAGTATATCTGCTTCGATGTTGTAACTGGATTCAGCAGGATGTTTCCGTCTGGTTTGAGGTCCGAGTTTTCTCGAAGAGTTTTGGATTAGGAAGTCTTTGACATCGATGTCAGCAGTGCAGCTCAGAGTGTTCTGTGCTTGCAAGAAGGTCTTCTGGATAGTAGTTTTCTGGATATTGAGTTCATAAGAAGCAAAGTAGATCCATTTCTTCGATGGATTGGCTAGATAAGCGTAAGCTGTTCTGATTGGTAAAGAGAGAACGGTTTTCTTTGGATATTGGACTGGTTGATCGCAAAAGTGACTTGCGATAGTTTGAGTGTTCTCTTGAGATCCAGGGGTTTGGTGAAGCAGTTTAGGATCTGGGGGCATCTGAGTTTTCTTTTTTGGATCTGTTGGACCATATGTCTGAGATATGTTGTCTAGTTTATGCTTGAATTTTTCTTCTACTCTAGATCAGAGTTGTGCAGCGGAAGCAGTTTGGAAGTACTTTTGTTTTATCTTTTCCGGATAGGAGAAGTAAGTTAGTCTTCGAATATTTGTGGAGTAGTATTGGTGTTCTTGGTTTTGGATTGATCTTGAGGAGATCATTCTGTTGGATTGTTTTGGTCCAGTTTGTTTCTATAGACATCAGCGAAGGTTGAGCAGATCGGGAAAGATGAGGGCAGCCCAGGATCGTCAGAAGTTTTTTGTGAATAAGAGACGAATGAATTTGGATTCCGGAGTCGGAGACTTGATTTTGGTTAAATTTTCTCCGATCTAAAGAGCTTGAAGATTGAGTGAGACTGGGTAAGTCAGCTCCGAGGGGTTTTGGATCTTTTCTGTGTTGTTGTGAGGATTGATGTTTGATTTTCAAGGTTGAATTGCCAGTTTGGATTATTGGGATTCAATGTGTTTCACGTATCTATGAGGAAGTACGTGTATGATTTATCTCTAGTGGTGGAACCAGTAGTTCAGGAGGATGTGATTGTCGAGTCAGACTTGTCTGTAGTCTGATATCCTGTTGAGTTTTGTAGATCTAGTTGGATAGGAGCTCTATAGCTTAATAGTATTGATTGTTTAGATTCTATAGAGCGAGTATCCCGATATTTATACTGGGGAAACTGGTGAAAATTGTATCCAGAATTTTTCTGGATAATTAGATTTATTTGATAGGATAAATTGGTTGCTATGGTTGTTAGCATATGATTAATATATGCTTGTTTTTTAAAATAAAATCTTAAGATAGATTATTAAATTACCTTTGCTTTTAAATTTCGGGGACAAAATTCTTTTAAGGGGGAGGAATGTGATATCTCGAAAATTTGGCAATATAAATTTAATAATCTGTGTTAAAATTTAAATTGATTTGATAATTTTTGATAATAAATTTTGAATTGATCTAATAATCATCTTTTAATAAATATTTAAATTAGAAGATTTTATCTTTTTAAAGCTAGTAAATTGTTTCTTTTTATAATATATATAATTGTATATATTGTAAATTTATAAACTTTGATTTGGGACTTAATAAATGGATCAATTTTCTAGTTTTAATTTATATTTGGAAAATTGGAAATTTGATTTAAATTTAACATTTAATTTTTCAAACCAATTCAATAAATAATTATATGATTTATATATAAGGTAAATCTTATTTTTTTAAATTTATATTTTAGTTGGCTTAAATATGAATTTGAATTAGATGAACATTAAAGCTTTGTTTTATTTTTCTTTTTAAAAATATTGCTTGAAATTTATATATAAGAATTTAAAATACAATTTACATATGATTTTAATATAAGAATTTAAATTATTTGATATTGTTTAACTTGTTATTTTCAAATGATAATTTTAATACTTAGTTTTTATGATCATAAATAAATTTTGTTAGAAATAGGATTTGTTGTTGAATTCAATAAGAGTTATATATGCATATATATAACTTGATTTTTTAAATTGGATTTGATAAATTAATTTAAAATATGAATTTAATGTTTTGAAATTTAAAGGAATAAATATTTAAAACTATTTGAACAAGTTTATATTCATAATTAGTTTGTTTTATTTCTTTTAATTAGAAAAAGAAATAAATTCATTTATATATTACATAAGAAATAAAATAAGATTTAAAAGCTCTTATAAAATAAGTTAGAGTTTTATAACAATTTAAATTAAAATTTGAATACTTAAATACATGTGTAAGTTTCTTAAGATACTAAAAGACATGTGTTAGTCATTTAAGAAAACAAAGCAACAAATGTTTAAAATTTGAACAAGTGTCTTTTAAGTTTTCTTTTTATTAAATCAAAAAAAAATTCTTATATAAAAACTTTGCTCCTCATTCTACTTTCTTTTTTATTCTTTTTTTTTCAAACTTAAGAAAATTTTCAGTTAAAAATTATGCAGAACTTCTTCATTCAAAAACAGAAGACTAAAATCTGTAATCCCCTCAAAATATAAATCTTTAGCCAAGAAATCTGCCAATTTCTTCCTCAAAAACTGTTTGAATCTTCTTCAAAACCAAAAGTATTTTCAAAACTGAAATGCATGTGAATCTGAAATGAAAACCATCCTCAAAACTGTAGCCCTTCAATTCATAAACCTGAAATCATTCTGCAACCTCAATTCAAATACCTGAAATTCATTTGCAACTTCAAAATCATGCATGCATCTGCAGCCTGCATTTCTGTTTTAAATCAACAATGCCTGCATCATTTTCTGGAATCATACATGTAGCTGAAAATCAGGGAGCTTAAGCAATAAATCAAGATTCAAGTCTTTAAAAAGCAAAAGAAAACTAAAGTTTTTTAAAGAAACAAAACTGAAGCAACTCAAGTTTTGGAAATGGAGACACAATTCAGTTTCAAGTCTTCTTCAAACAAGGGCTCTGTTCATATATAAATCAGTGAGTAACATTTTTATTTAATATATTTATGTATAAAATTAGTTGTTTGTTTACTGTGGGAATAAGTGTGTGGATGAATATGATGAAATGCTTTGAATATATGTATGGGTTTTTATGAATGTATGCTTGCTGTGAAAATGTGTGTTTGGGCCTGTTCTAGAATTCAGGTTTAAAATCCTGATCAAGTTCATGATCTCATATTTAAATTCTTGTTATAGTTTAAGATTTAAACAGGTATGTATGTAATCTAAGTTAAAGTTTTTATTTTTACTTTAATATGAAAAATAAAATAAAACAGTATGGTCTTTGGGAAACACTAAGCAACAGAGCAATCTGTTGAAAATAAGAATTTAATCGTTTAAATTCTTTGACTTAAGATTATCAATAGGTTACATGATCAAAAACTTGAATTTTAAAACTAAAATTGGAATTTTTAGTTTGTTTTTGATTGAGAATTTCTGGTTTAACCAAAAATCCTATTTTGGGTTGATTCTTTAAATCTAGAAGATTAGATTAGCCAGAATTGTTTATGGTGATAGAATGGTGATGGTAGGATCATGGAAAAATACTGGATGAAGGATCAAAGCAGTGTGGTGATGGGGAATTGGAATTGAAGATTATAACCCTAGTTTTTACTGTAATCAGTAAATTGATCGGCACGACTTAGATGGGTGATCGAGTTCACCCAAATTTGGGGAATTGATGGTGGATTGCTTGTCAAAGGTGATGGTGGAAGGACAGAATTTCTGGTGGTCGGATTCTTGAGATTGATGCATTTTTACAGATTCGACATTGCTTCCTGATTTAGCTCGAATGCTAAATTTTGATTTGGGGTTCTGAAAATTTATTTGAGGGCCGGAATCGAGTTGGAGGGTGGTCAGTGACTTGCGCGTGTTGTCGCGAAGGGGTCGGAGTTGTTGCCGTGGCGTTGCAGGTGCACGGCGTTCTTGGGTATCAGCTGATTGTTTGGGGAAGAAGGAGACTCGTGTATGTATCGGGTTGTTTCTGGTTTTTGCTCGGAGCTGTAGGTCAGTGAACTCGAAGTAAATTGTTGTGGGTTCAGGGGAGAATGGATGATACAGGTTTAAGTATTAACTCGTCAGTATTTTAGTAAATAAATTTCAAAATGGAAATGGTACTGGAGTGACTCGAATTTGTTAGCATTTTACTCGGGTTATTTTAGTGTTTAGCTCGAGTTAGTTTGATCAAGTTTGAAAACTTGTCTTGTTTTCAAAATTTAAAACTAAAAGTGTAAGCAAAGATTTAAATGAGTTTTAAATCTAAGTTAAATTATGAATTCAAATTTCATTTTGAATCATAACCGAAAATGAATAAGTTATTAAATTCAAATTTGTTTAAATAAACTTTAAAGGGGTTTATTGTTTAAAATGTTATAAAGAAATTTGAATTTAAATTTGAAATTGAAATGTAAAAGAAATGTTTTAAACAAAGTTTTAAACTAATTCAAATTTTGAATTTGAATCTTTGGTTTAAAATAAATTTAAGTTTAGAAATTTAAGTGTTTAAAACAAATTGAATGATAATGTTAAATTTTAAATGTTTGAATTTAAAAAGAAAATTTGTTTTAACTCTTGTGAAATTTCTTTTATAAGAAAAGTATTATTTATTATGAAATGTAAAGGTTTTAAATTGTTTTTTAAAAAAAGAAAAAAAACCTTGTTAAAGTTAAATTTTAATTTAATGATTTTTTATTCATTTAATTATTAAGGTAATTAAGAATAATTAACTTATTGAATAAATTAATAAAATGAATAATTACTCAAAGTAATTAAGGGCTTAATCTTAAAGGATTAAGATTAATTATTCTTAGAATAATTAACTTATAATTTATGAATCACTAATAAATAAGATTTGATTTTTAATTGATGATTAGTAATTAATTAATTAAGAAATAAAGGATTAATTAAGTTATAATTAACACTTAATTAATTAATTAATTAAAGGATTTATTAATGGGTTAATTAATGATTAATTAATTTGTAACTAATAATGATTAAAATAAGTTAATTATTTTAGAAAAATAATTTATAAATTGTTAATAGCTAATGAAGGTCATTAACTAAGGATTATTTAACAATTAATTAATGTGATTAATTTCAATTATTAATTATATTAATTAATTTAATGATAATCATTTGTTAAGTATAATTACTTATGGAAATAATTAAGGAATTAATTACTTATTGTAATTAATTGAGTTTAATTTGATTAGATTAAGTTAATTAATTCGGTTTAATTAATTTAAAATAATCACTTGATGATTTGAGAAGTATAATTACTTATTGTAATTAAATGAAGAAATTACTTAAAGAAGTAATTTAAGGGGTAATTACTGTATGTAATTAATTGGAGGTGATTTGTTTATGAAAGTAATTTGAGTATAATTACTTTGTGAATAAATCAAGGGATTAATTTAAGATAATTAACTAATGAATAATTAATTTATTTTGTGAAGTAATTAAGGGTAGTTAATTACTAAATGGAGTTAATCAAGGGTGATTAACAATTATGGTTTAATTGCAGATTAATTACTAAATGTAATTAATTTAAATAAGAAAATGTAATTAGAGATCATTAATTATTATAATTAATGATGTAATTAAGAATGGATTTATTTAGAAATAATTAATAAATGAAGGAATTAATTAATGTAATTAATTAAGAAGTAATGTAATTAATTATAGTTAATTAATTAAGAAAGTAATTAAAGATTAATTACTGTATTTGGTTAAGTTGAGAAATTAATTAGTGAATAATTACTTTAATATAATTAAAGATTAATTAATCAAGGATAATTAATTAAAATAAATAATTGGTTGATGATTAATTAATTGATTGATAATTAATCAATAGTGATATAAGCAAGTTGATATTGATGAAGTAATTAATTTAATTTATTTTAAATTAATTAAAAATAATGTAATTAATTTAATTCATTTTAAATTAATTATATTTGGTATGATTATAAATCATGGCTTATATGGTTGGATGATGTTGTTTGCCTTAGATGGTTTGAATCTCAGATATGAGATAAATAATGTTGAGTGATTTGGATGCATTGGTTGCATTGTGATGTTAATATAGATTATCTTTTCGGATAATGATAATATGGTTTATCTGATGTGATGATAATGTTGATTATCTGTCGTGAATTTGTGATTTATCTATTTGGATATATAGATAACTGAATTGTTTTAAACCTTTAAAACAACTTGGCCTTAAAAGACACGCTTTGGATTTCGATGAGACCGGGATCGGGTTTCCATATTTGGATATCCGAAAACCACATCGATCCAAATTAACGATAAGTCGTGAATCTTATGTGAAGAGTGAAGACTCGAATTATAAGAACTATACGTCAGTATAACTCTGGGGGTGATTCCGTGATGAGTTTGACGGAGCTAGTTCTTATAGGTTCGAGATGGTGATTCAGAGTGCAAGGGTTATCGTCGTTAACTCTGAGAGTGATCCCAAAATGAGTGTAACGAGATAATGCCTTTGGGTTCGTTCGAACCCGGAACGAACTTGTATGGATTGAATGCTTTCAGAACATCGTCAGGTGGACGATGAGCATTCTAAGAGATGTGTTCTCTAAAGGTAATCGTAGCCTCAAGCCTCATCAACCAGGAATGGCTAAAACAGGGGAGGTGCAGCAAGGCTAAGTGGATCATGCCTAAGTAGGACAAGATTTTCCCCTGTCTAGAGGTCCCTTTTTATTTCGGCTGTGTGGGCGGTTAGAACATAAGCCAACTGCAGGGTTGTCTTGTTCGAGACTGTCCAGTAAGGGATGGTTCCGGTCTTGTGTTGCAGGGGAGAGGGCGTACTCCTCGGTATGTTGATCTAGGCCACGTACTGTAACGGGCGGTACCCCAGTAGCCCTGCCATTGTATGGAATCCAAAATCCAATAAGTGCCAACGGTTTTGATTGTATTACCCACTTTTGTGGCTAGTAGCTGGAATTTAATAGATGTAACAATTTCGGCTATTTCATATTTACTTGAAAACCCTAGACCTATTATAATATCACCGGATTTCCTATCAAATGTTTTGGTTAGCGTAATGTAAAAACTTTTCCATGTTTATGTGTGGGAAGTCTTACGTGATACCTTTCTTTTCAAAGGTTTTTCAAAGTTAAGCAACTTTAACCTGTTACTCACACCAGACCCATGTCTGACCCAGAGTTTATCTTCTATTTTCTTAAACTCTTAGGTACTTAAATTTTTACGAGTAGCCAAGAGATTCAGGTTAGCTTTTGACGAACTATGGAGTTGCAATGGAGCAGGAGGCTTCGGCGTTAGATATATAGTTCCGCTGTGTGTTCTCTGTGTTGGTATTTCTTTGTTTGAGTTGTATAACTAGACAGGTGTTTATAACTGTCTAGTATGTGATGTGTAATTCTATGTAACTCTGATTAGTGTTGTATACTATGTATATTATGTTATTAATATAATTTATTCGTTCCGCTGTTGAGATTCTGATGTTGTTCTTCTTTCTTCTCTTTCTTTCTCTTTTCTACCCCTTTCTTTCTTCATGATGATGTGATTTTCTGTGGTGAGAAAATCGGGTTGTCACAGTACTGGTAGCATTCCTTTTATGTCAGGAATTGATAGTCTCACAATAGTTAGGTGAGAATGGGACATGCTTATGCTGATTATGGTAAATAAGAAGTGGCTAGTAGATAGAGACTCAAATCTAGGGATTGGAAAAGGGCGCAATATTAGAAATTGTTTGTTATTACCAATACAGACAGCATTCCCTTTCAGGACTAGAACTGATGGTCTCACAACAGTTAGGTGAGGCTGGGCAGCATTTCCTTTCAGGACTAGGACTGATGGTCTCACTACAGTTAGGTGAGGCTGGGCATGCTTATGCTAATTAAGGTAAATAAGAGGTCAAAATAGGGGACGACAGTAAGTGTGTACCGACGATGACCGTGCGTGCGACATCAATTAGGGTAAATAATTCGCTACTGTGTCATATGCGCTAAAGAGGTGACCTTTTACTGTGGGACCAACAGGATTGGATCAGCTCACAGTGGCACAACAAAGATAGAATAGGCCGATCAAAGGGTAGAATTAGGATTTTATCCTAATCAAGATAACAATTGAGATAGAATTAGGGTTTCAGCCTAATCACAACAGTTTGAAAAAAGTGTAAACAATTAAAGCAAATAGTCAAACAGAATCAGAAACACTATTTTATCCAAGTTTTATCTTTTTTGTATTTTCCTTTCAAGCTAGAACTATTGCATAATCTATTATCTTTATCTTTCTTAAAAATGATAGTAATTACTTTCACTCACCAGACTTATTGTCTGACCCACTCCTCTATTTTCCTTTTTCCCCCCAATAGGCTAGCAGAGTTGAGTACATTCAGGTTGCTTGGAGATTCATTCCTGAAGTTCTCTCTTTTCAGATGTATTCTTCTACTTTTCATCCTTTTCTTTGACTTATGATGGATTGGTACTTGTGAGAGGAATTATGATTATTATTGTTACTTTTGTACTCTGATTTTATGAGATTGAAATGTATTTTCATGAGATATGAGATATTTTGAGTTTTTGAAACATGTTATGTTTTTATGACTTACATTGAAATGAAGTTTAATTTTGAATGACAAGTTATTATTTAAATGTTTTTTTCGCTGTTTTACTTATTTGTCTTATGAATCTTAGTCTCTTCGATATATTAGCTATACCTTTAACTCACCGTATCCTTTAATGTTCCCTTTTTGGGTATATTAAAGGGTATGAGGTATTTCATTTGGTATTAGAGCCTAATGTTATAGGATCCCTAAAACCTGTTTTAAAAGTAAAGTATTTTTCAAAGGTAACATATTTTTAAACTATTTTTTAGAAAGAAACTCTTAGAAATAGTTTTCGTAAAAATCCCCTTAAAGACCATTTCAACCTTCTTTCGATTCTTTCAAGACTAAAATCTCTTTTTCTTTACATAGTATGGTGGACTCCCCAAATCTTCCAGAGGGTGTCCAAGCCACTACTTGGTTCCGTAGATAGCATAAGCTACGGCACCAGAGGTGCAAGGGATAGCGCCTAATTTAGTATCGACAGGTGGAGATCCTATTAATCCACCTACAGCAGCCAATTTTTCTAAGATATGCAAGAACTTCACTAATCTAAGAGGTAGAACATTTTCTGGCATGGAGGATTTCATGGGAGCGACATATGAGTCACTTATGGACATGTCAGATGTAGCTAAGAAAGATGAGGTTAAGGAGGTTCTTTGTAAAGGCCCGCTAATCCGTACCCCTTTTGAGCTTGCAAAATTCCACAACAATTCAACACAAAGTGGAACAAATGTACGAGTCTTCGGGTTTGAAGAAGAAAGAGGTAGAAGAAGAAAAGAAAACAACATCAGAATCTCACATTTCACAGCGGAAAAAATATAATAGATAAATGAATATCTTTAAAACAAAGAATTATATCAGTTGTTACATTACATCACATTACATTATCAAAGTGTTACAATAACAAACAGCGGAAAAGAATATAACATATACTAGTGATACGCTTCGCCATCCAGCTTGCTCCAGATCTCCACAACATCTCTTTTTCGACTTCGCTCCAGAATAATGATAACCTGACTCTAGGCTGCCCGTGTGGAAAATTGTGGGCACCCAGAGTTTAGAAAGAAAACAATAAACTCCAGGTCAGTCATAGGACTGGTGTGAGATCTTAAAAACAGTTATTTCCAAAAAGAAAGGAAAAGAAATCCGCTATGCTTTTTGGAAAATGAAACTACCATAAGGCCTCCCGCCACACATACAATGCAAACGCAGAATTGGAGGAGATTTCACCTTATGATAGTCAAATATGCTTAATACGCAAAATCCTTTCGGTATTATTATTAGTGCATAGTACAGAAAACATTTCGAAAGTATAATATTAATCTAAGCCAGCATAGACATTCCGAACTATGCTTACTATAGCTACCATCCAAACAGTGGTGACCACCTTAAGTAAATGGCAGGTTATACAACTAAAACCGTACAAGGCGCGTATTGGAGTTTGGATTTCCAACAAATGGTTAGGCTAAGGAACTTTCTACTACCACATGGGTACGCCTCTGGAGGGACGTCCCGAGAACTTAACCAGCTCTCTGCCAACACAAGGCCGGGTTACCTCTGTAAATAGGTGACAACTACACGAGCATGCCATCCCCTGGTCGTTTGCGACCTTTATCCGAGGATCCTCAACCACAAAGCAACAACCACAAAGAGTAATAGATTTACAGGAACCACATAGGTTAAATATCTATGCTCCATAAGATGATACCGCCCTTTTCCAAAAGGAAATGACATACCCTAAAGGGCGCGACCCTCATAACCTTGCCGCATCTTTCCTGTTTTGACCATTTTCGGGGTGTGAGGTCCGACGAAGTTTCGTCCACAAAGCTACACTTTTCACAAAGTCATGCTTTGATTAACAAATGATCAGCAGCACTTCGTATGCCACATTACCAAATTGGAAATGTATCACTAGTAACCATCAACTACATAACCTGTGAGCTCGTACGTCTCAGAGAAGGGTGTTAAGCTAAGAGAATAAATTCTCCGCCACCAACAGAAATGCATTTGATAGAAATCAGCTTTATATCTCAAAGCGTAATGACAGACACACATCCATACAAGTACGTTTTGGGATCGAACGGAACCGAAGGCACTTCAAAGAAGCCCTTGCAAATCCGGATATTCACTAATCACGTATGGAATCCCCATCACAAAGGGTGATAAAATCCCTATATCGGAGCAACCCTGTGCAGAGACATTCGACAGGTAATCCTTTCATTTTTGAAAATACCCGGTCTTCAACACCGTCTTCAGACGCAATCCCATTTCGTCGTATCATTATTCGGAATGAGTTTTATGACACAAAGTCCTCTCCCGGCTAATCCGAATAATGAGCGCTTATTTTAAAAAATAAGCGTTCAATCAGATTTCAAACAAATCACAACAAATTTCCACTTTGATCTTTTAAATAAAAGATCCATCACAATCACAAAGGTTCGATGTGGGTTCCGAATATCCATTTGGAATCCGGCCCCCGGTCGCATCGAAATTCAAATGTCATTTCAAGGCCAATATTGATAGTCGGTTATTTAACTATCAATAAATATTTACAACAATCACCAAGATTTAAATAATTTTTCCCAAATATTTATTTTTCAAAAATATCTTTGCGACATAAAATTTTAGCACTTCAACTATTTGAAAACAAATTTCAAATCACTTTTCGCAGTTTAATACTTTGAAAACAATTTCAAATCATTTCCATACGCGGAAAACATTTTCAAATATTTATTCATTTCCACTGAAAATCTGCCGAGTTCAAATACTTTAAAATAATTTAAATCACTTATCCAAAATATATACTTGGAAACATATAGATAAAACTATTTTAAAACATTTATTTAAATATTAGTTATGAAAATATTATATAAATGTCTCATATAAAAATTCAAGTCCAAACTAATTTTTAAAATCAAATTAGTAGATAGGATATAACTATTTAAATATCCATTTTCTAAAACAAATATCAATTAAATCTTTAAATAATCACTTCTATAATTAATTAAACAAATCTTTACTTTAAAGATTTTCAAAATAACTTAAGAACATAATTTCTCCAATTTTTTTCTTTCAAAACCATCTATAGAACTTTTAATTTATATTCGAAAGCTACTTTGAAAACATACTCGGCTTTCCAAGGAAAGTACACCTTCCATTCTACAATGGTTCGTTCAAATCAATTTATAAATCTTTCTGGATTTATTTTAAATTTACGTTCCAAATCCGTAAATTCCTTTCCACACTTTTAAAAATAACTCAATGTTTATTTTCAAAACAAAATTTCCTTTTCTTTATAAGTTCCCTTAGATTTCCAAATATCCACTATCAACACCAAATCAATTTTCAATTTGATTTCCAAATTTTATTTTAAATACCAAATCAAATTCCAAATTGATTTCTAAATTTATTTCAACACTAATTCGATTTTCAATCAAACACCTAATCAATTTTCATATGGATTTCCCACAGATTTATTCTTTTAACACCAAATCAATTTTCAAATTTTTGTTTAAATAAATACCTTTATTCTTTCCAAATTATTTAAAAATCATATTTTTAAAATAAATTCTTCACCTTTTGAATATTATTACTTGAAATCCATTTATTAATTTTTTTTCCATATTTTGGAATTTTATTCAATAGGATTTCACTATAGATTTTCTACTTAAATTTAAAATCCAATTTTTATTTATTTCTGGTATCCTATGATACCAAAAATATTGTTCGGCTAAATTTTGACCTTCAACGATTTCAATCATAATATAATCACACACAAATTTTAAACAATCAACATACAATATTGAAACAAATTCAATTATTTAAGGAATCCAGTTGGATCCCTCCAACTTGTTTTCCCTGCACCTGCAGACGTTAGTACAATAATTAAATACCCATTCCACTTCGAGGTGAAATATCACGGTATATGGGATTTATATAATATCATCCGCTATTATGCGGCGCATAGGGTCTAATTAAAAATACTAATAATAATTAATCATCCAAACACACAACCAACCATTTTAAGTTTAAATATCACAATTCAACAATCAATCAATAATTGAAATTTTCAATTATTATAATTTGAGTGAGAAGATCTCACCTTTGCTTTGCATGCAATCCATTTCCAATCCATCTTGATTCGTTTTCATGTCTTTTCACCTTGTATAAATAATTTTATCATTTATTAATATTCGAATAAATCGAACAATTAAATTTCCATTATAAATTTTTAATTCAACTAATATTTGTTGTTTTAAACTAATGATTTAATTTTAATCAAAGAATTAATTTTTATACTAATTTCCTTTTACAATTACTTAGTAACTAAATAATTAAACGAACCATTTAAACAAATTCATTACCTTAATACTTTGTTTTAAAATAAGTTTGTAATTCACAATGTATGCATATATATATTTTCCAAAATCCAAATTTTATATAACTTTCTAATTCAATATATTTAAAACTGCTGCCTTTATGGATTATCCAGATCTTTTCCAGTTTAACATGGAAAAGAAAAACAATATAAAACTTTATTTAAAAATCATTCCCAATTTAGAATTATTTCTGCTTTAAACTTCGTATATTTGTTTTACTGTTTTAAACCTCTGTTTTTCAAACCTTATATATACATTTGTATACAATCTAATAAAATAAAATAAATTAGAATAAAATACTTACACTGCGCCTAAATGCCGAAGTCGATCTCAACATCAAAATCATTGGGATGACCTACAGGCGACGTCGCACTGCCAATCCGGTTGCGAGCTCAATGCAAACCACACCACTACCAAATCTCCTTCCTGTAATCGCACGCCCCCTGACCTCAAATCCAGATCGTACCACCTCCATCATCGATTACCCAGCCTTACCTTATCGACGACGCAAGCTCTGACCCTCTGGCACAAACTCGAAACCCACGCGAAGCAAAATCCAAATCTCAATTGAAATCGGCTTCGACCCCATCTCTTTATTCCATTACGAACGAAATCAATTTCATTTGGTCGTTCGTTCCACTGGAGAGGCTCGCGATTTGTTTAATAGAGAGGAGGAAAGAAATCGATAGATTGGGAGGAAGGCGGGAATCAAGCGAAGAGATTTCATTCTGCCATGCTTTATGATTTGAACGATTGAAAAACTCAACTTCGATTTGAATTTGATGAAGGAAGCAACCATTAATTTGATTTCGAGTCGTCTGGATTTGAAGATGATAAGGAAAGTTCGGCTGTATCCTCTAAAAGAAAAGAATAAGGATGAAAATAAAGGGGGAAAGCGTGTTCGAGAAGGCAAAGGAAGCGTGTTTGAAAAATCTGGCTACAATGATTGAGATGAGAGGAAAAAGTTTTGACGTGAAATAAATTTGACTGGTTAAATAATGTATTAATTTGATTTAAATTTAAATCTAAATCGACTCGAATTACTCAACCTAAAATCTGGACCTCCTATCGCGCGCAGCGTGCCGCTAGGGGTTTAAAATGTTATACCCTTATTCTGAACACAATAGAAAAGGTTCTGAGTGCAAATTTGATCGTATGGAAAAGATAGCTTTTTGAACCAGTTATTAAATCAAATTTCGATATAACTTTCAGTGTGTTTGCTTATCGTACAGCCAAACGACAACTCCAAACAATATGAAAATTGAAATCCGATAATAATACAATATTATGGATCCAATGGAACTGGTTTCGTCGAATTCCGAGGCTGTGCCTCAGAATGCTATTTTTAAATATCGATTTAAACAATATGATTTCAAAGCTGAATAAAGTATTTCCAAATCAAATTCTGAAGCTTCCATTAACCTCAGTATTATCAATATAAATTTTCTAAGCCATCAAATTATTTTTAACAAGCTAAAAATTGAAAATTCAATATTTTATCTAACTTCAATAAATTAAATTCAATAATAAATTGCCAAATTTAAGGTTAAAATTGAAATTCAAATTTAAAAACAACTTCCAATATTTAAAATCAATTAAATATTTTAATTTCAAATGTTAAAAATTTCCGGGTCCTCACATCCTTCCCCCCTTAAAAGAATTTCATCCCGAAATTACTAGTTAAGAAGAATGATCCTTAAGCCATTTATTATTTTTTCCAATCCAAATAGTTTTATCAACTTGCCCAAAACAAATCTTTTTATTTAAGACCCATCATTAATTCAACTAACTTTCCAACTTCAATTATAAGTTCCGAACAATATTGTTTTCTTTAACAACTCAAATTTAAATTTAAATTTCAAATTTTCAAAATTTTCTCAAAATTTTTCTAACACTCTAAATTTTCAAAAAAATTCGTCAGCGTCTCCTTTGTGCGGCTAGCTCGGTACGACTACAAAATGGCACCACAGGCCCCCCAGATTCAAAAAGAAAATAAAAAACCAAGTGGCTAGACAAGAAAATCATCAAATTTCATACTGAAATTTAAATACATACCTTTTTGTCGAGCAATTTAAATTATCTTCAGAATCAAAATCCAATTTATCCTTTGTCTTTAACACACCTGTATATCCTGATATCCATAATGTCCAATTTCAACATTCAAAAATCATTTTTGCACATTTCTTTACAAAAGTTTGAATACTTACATCTTATACCATCTTTACTTCGTTATTGAAGTTATATATTCATTTTCATTCAACTTTACATTTTCAATTTCATTTGAATTCGATTTACACTTTCAATTCTGTTTGGATTAAATTTAACTTCTAAATATTAAATTTTTATCAACTATCTTTCATTCACAACTGATTGATATTTTTATTTTAAATTAATTTTATTTACTAATTCATTACAAATTCCAATTCATTCTATCTCAAACCATTTATTTTTTTCACCTTTATTATCTTTAGTTCACTTCGAACTAATTTTACAACTTCATTTTATTTCACACAATTCAAATTGGTTTTCAATATTGAATTTCAATTCTAGTTTTATTCTTTTGCTCTTCCCCAAACACAATTAAATTTCAATTCACCTTTTTGGTTTACAACCACTTTTATTTAAACTGGATTTCAAATTCCATATGAATTTAATTCATCTTTCGTTTATAATTATTGAATTCGATTCATTTCAAACCATATCTAAATTTATCATTTCTTCTATTAGTTTCAGTCACTACTTTTATTCTAATACTTCGCTTTGTTTGTCACAAACAAAATTCAATTACAAACTCGAAATGAATTTCAACATTCAATTTCATTTTCTTGCATTTCAATTTCATTTTGAATCCATATCATCATTTTATTTGACTTAAATTTTCAATCTCAATTATTTTATTCAATTTTCATTTTTGATTCCACTTGAATTAAATTTTCCTTCCAACTTATTTTGATTCCACATTTACTTTTATCTAACTTCTCTTTAAGTTAGATTTTTATTTTAACAACTTCAAACTTTACAAGTTGTCAACTTAATGATATTCCAGAAATATTTTATATAACATTCCAGAGTCTTTTCAACAATTCAAAACCATTTTTTTGAAATCATTTCAAATTAACCCTTTTAAATTTCTAAAACCAGACCCAGTTTTCAAACAACTTCCATTTAAAATAATTTTGCAGCAATTCCTCTTTGTGAAACTCGAAAATGAACATCGATGATGCTACAAGCATCACCGAAGTTATTTTCCAGCGACCTAAAAGAGTTTAGAGCTTTCATCCCTTCAAAACACTTTTCCAAAACCTTTGAAAATCATCTTCAAAATCAAATGGGATTTAAACTTCCCAAATCTCCAAAATTTTCAAATTCTTTTCAAAATATTTTTTCAAATACTTCTCTGGAATTTCGTTTCAAATTACAAATCACATTTACAATTTATATTCTCAAATTCCATTTGTATGTAAATTTATTTCTTAATTTTGGAGTTACAATTTCAATTTCCTATTCAAATGATAATAATATTATCACTTCCTAACAATCAAGCAACCATATACTATTATAATTTACAAAGACTATTTCCTTTATCTACGAAAATAGTTTGGGTAAAATTATTTCATTCACCCTATTTTAAAAAAAATACCTGTCGAATTGTTCTGTCTGAGTGTTTAGAGATCCCTATCGATAGAGTTGTACAGACTATATCGACCAGAATCCATATACCACTCAACAAACCAATCATCACAATATAAAACAATTTTTCATATTCACTAACAAATACGCGCTCATATCTATTAATACACTCAACTCATTCTAGAGTACTACTGACTCTATCTCTAATGAGTAACACCCAATAGAGCCAAGGTTGTCGCTTAACCAAATGCTCTGATACCACTGTAAAGGCCCGCAAATCCATACCCCTTTTGAGCTGGCAAAATTCCAGAACAATTCAGCCCAAAGTGGAACAAATGTATGAGTCTTCGGGTTTGAAGAAGAAAGAGGTAGAAGAAGAAGAAAAGAAAACAACATCAGAATCTCACATTTCGCAGTGGAACAAATATAATAGATAAATGAATATCTTTAAGAAAAACTATATCAGTTGTTACATTACATCACATTACATTATTAGAGTGTTACAACAACAAACAGCGGAAAAGAATATTACTAGTGATACGCTTCGCCATCCAGCTTGCTCTTGATCTCCATAGCATCTCTTTTTCGACTTCGCTGCAGAATAATGATAACCTGACTCTAGGCTGCCTGTGTGGAAAAATTGTGGGCACCTAGAGTTTAGAAAGGGAACAATAAACTCCAGGTCAGTCATGGGACTGGTGTGAGATATTAAAAACAGTTATTTCCACAAAGAAAGGAAAAGAAATCCGCTATGCTTTTTGGAAAATGAAACTACCATAAGGCCTCCCGCCACATACACAATGCAAATGCAGAATTGGAGGAGATTTCTCCTTATGATAGTCAAACATGCTTAATACGCAAAATCCTTTCGATATTATTATTAGGGCAAAGTGCAAAAAACATTTCGAAAGTATAATATTAATCTTAGCTAGCATAGACATTCCGAACTATGCTTACTATAGCTACATTCTAAACAGTGGTGGCCAACATAAGTAAATGGTAGGTTATACAACTAAAACCGTACAAGGCGCGTATTGGAGTTTGGATTTTCAACAAATGGTCAGGCTAAGGAACTTCCTACTACCACATGGGTGCGCCTCCAGAGGGACGTCCCGAGAACTTAACCAGCTCTCTGCCAACACAAGGCCGGGTTATCTCTGTAACTAGGTAACTACTACATGAGTATGCCATCCCCCAGTCGTTTGCGAACTTTATCTGAGGATCCTCAACTACAAAGCAACAGCCACAAAGAGTAATAGAATTGCAGCAACCACACAGGTTAAATATCTGGGCTCCATACTATGATACCACCCTTTTCCAGAAGGAAATGACATACATTAAAGGGTGCGACCCTCATAACCTTGCCGCATCTTTCCTGTTTTGACCATTTCCGGGGTGTGAGGTCCGACGAAGTTTCGTCCACAAAACTACACTTTTCACAAAGTCATGCTTTGATCAACAAATGATCAGCAGCACTTCGTATGCCACATTACCGAATTGGGAATGTATCACTAGTAACCATCAACTACATAACCTTTGAGCACGTACGTCTCAGAGAAGGGTGTTAAGCTAAAAGAATAAATTCTCCGCCACCAACAGAAATGTATTTGATAGAAATAAGCTTTATATCTCAAAGTGTAATGTCAGACACACATCCATACAAGTCCATTACGGGATCGAACGGAACCGAAGGCACTTCAAAGAAGCCCTTGCAAATCCGGATATTCACTAATCACGTCTGTAATCCCCATCACAAAGGGTGATAAAATCCCTATACCGGAGCAACCCGGTGCAGAGACATTTAACAGGTGATCCTTTCGTTTTCGAAACTACCCGGTCTTCAACACCGTCTTTAGATGCAATCCCATTTCGTCGTATCATTATTCGGAATGGGTTTTATGACACAAAGTCTTCTCCCCGCTAATCCGAATAATGAGCGCTTATTTTTAAAAATAAGTGTTCAATCAGATTTCAAACAAATCACAACAAATTTCCACTTTGATCTTTTAAATCAAAGATCCATCACAATCACAAAGGTTCGATGTGGGTTTCGAATATCCATTTGGAATCCGACCTCTGGTGCCATTTAAATTCAAATGCCATTTAAAGGCCAATATTGATAGTCGATTATTTAACTATCAATAAATATTCACAACAATCACCAAGATTTAAATAATTTTTCCCAATTATTTATTTTTCAAAAATATCTTCGCAAGATAAATTTTTAGCACTTCAACTATTTGAAAACAAATTTCAAATCACTTTTCGCAGTTTAATACTTTGAAAACAATTTCAAATCATTTTTCCTTACGCGGAAAACATTTTCGAATATTTATTCATTTCCACTGAAAATCTGTCGAGTTCAAATACTTTAAAATAATTTAAATCACTTATCCAAAATATATACTTGGAAACATTTAGATAAAACTATTTTAAAATATTTATTTAAATATTAGTTATGAAAATATGGTATAAATGTCTCATATAAAAATTCGAGTCCAAACTAATTTTTAAAATAAAATTAGTAGATAGGATATAACTATTTAAATATCCATTTTCTAAAACAAATATCAATTAAATCTTTAAATAATCACTTCTATAATTAATTAAACAAATCTTTACTTTAAAGATTTTCAAAATAACTTAAGAAAATAATTTCTCCAAAATATTTTTTTGCCAAAACCATCTCTAGAACTTTTAATTTATATTCGAAAGCTACTTTGAAAACATACTCGGCTTTCCAGGGAAAGTACACCTTCCATTCTAAAATAGTTCATTCAAATCAATTTATAAATCTTTCTGGATTTATTTAAATTTACGTTCCAAATCCATAAATTCCTTTCCACACTTTTAAAAATAACCCAATGTTTATTTTTAAAACTAAATTTCCTTTCCTTTATAAATTGCCTTAGATTTCCAAATATCCACTATCAACACCAAATCAATTTTCAAATTGATTTCCAAATTTTATTTTAAACAACAAATCAAATTCCAAATTGATTTCTAAATTTATTTCAACACCAATTCGATTTTCAATCAAACACCAAATCAATTTTCATATGGATTTCCCATAGATTTATTCTTTTAACACCAAATCAATTTTCGAATTTTTTTTAAATAAATTCCTTTATCCTTTCCAAATTATTTAAAATCATATTTTTAAAATAAATTCTTCACCTTTTGAATATTATTACTTGAAATCCATTTATTAAACTTTTTCCCATATTTTGGAATTTTATTCAATAAGATTCCACTATAGATTTTCTACTTAAATTTAAAAATCCAATTTTTATTTATTTCTAGTATCCTATGATACCAAAAATATTATTCGGCTAAATTTTAACCTTTAACAATTTCAATCACAATAAAATCACACACAGATTTTAAATATTCAATAAAATATTAAAAAAAATTCAATTATTTGAGGAATCCAGTTGGATCCCTCCAACCTGTTTTCCCTGCATCCACAGACGTTAGCACAATAATTAAATACCCATTCCACTTCAAGGTGGAATATCACGGTATATGGGATTTATATAATATCATCCGCTATTATGCGGCGCATAGGGTCTAATTAAAAATACTGATAATAATTAATCATCCAAACTCACAACCAACCATTTTAAGTTTAAATATCACAATTCAACAATCAATCAATAATTGAAATTTTCAATTATTATAATTTGAGTGAGAAGATCTCACCTTTGCTTTGCATGCAACCCATTTCCAATCCATCTTGATTCGTTTTCATGTCTTTTCACCTTGTATAAATAATTTTATCATTTATTAATATTCGAATAAATTGAACAATTAAATTTCCATTTTAAATTTTTAATTCAACTATATTTGTTGTTTTAAACTAATGATTCAATTTTAATCAAAGAAATAATTTTTATACTAATTTCCTTTTACAAATTATTTTTAGTAACTAAATAATTAAACGAACCATTTAAACTAATTCATTACCTTAATACTTTATTTTAAAATAAGTTTGTAATTAGAATAAAATACTTACACTGCTGCCTAAATGCCGAAGTCGATCTCAACATCGAAATCGTTGCGACGACCTACAGGTGACACCACGCCGCCAATCCGGTTGCGAGCTCAATGCCTACCACACCACTTCGAAATCTCCTTCCTGTAATCGCACGCCCCCTATGACCTCGAATCCAGATCGCACTACCTCCATCATCGATTACCTAGCCTTCCCTTATCGACGATGCAAGCTCTAGCCCTCTGGCATAACTCGAACAAAATCAATTTCATTTGGTCGTTTGTTCCATTAGAGAGATTCACGATTTGTTAAATAGAGGGGAGGAAAGGAATCGATAGATCGAGAGGAGGGAGGGGCTCGAGCGAAGAGATTTCGTTCTGCCATGCTTTATGATTTTTGAACGATTGAAAAACTCAACTTCGATTTGAATTTGATGAAGGAAGTGGCCATTGATTTGATTTCGAGTCGTCTGGATTTGAAGAGGATAAGGAAAGTTCGGCTGTATCCTCTAAAAAGAAAAGAATAAGGATGAAGATAAAAGGAGGAAAGCGTGTTCGAGAAGTCAAAGGAAGCGTGTTTGAAAAATCTAGCTACAGTGATTGAGATGAGAGGCAAAAGTTTTGATGTGAAATAAATTTGGCTAGTTAAACAATGTATTAATTTGATTTAAATTTAAATCTAAATCGACTCGAATTACACAACCTAAAATCTGGACCTCCTATCGCAGTGTGCCGCTGGGCGTTTATAATATTATACCCCTATTCTGAACACAATGGAAAAGGGTGCGAGTCCAAATTCGATCGTATAGAAAAGATAGCTTTTTGAACCAGTTATTAAATTAAATTTCGATATAATTTTCAATGCGTTTGCTTATAGTACAGCCAAAAGACAACTCCAAACATTACGAAAATTGAAATCCAATAATAATACAATATTAAGGATCAATGGAACTAGTTTCGTCGAATTCCGAGACTGTGCCTCGGAATGCTATTTTTAAATATCGATTTAAACAATATGATTTCAAAACTGAATAAAGTATTTCTAAATCAAATTCTGAAGCTTCCATTAACCTCAGTATTATCATTATAAATTTTCTAATCCATCAAATTATTTTTAACAAGCTAAAAATTGAAAATTCTATATTTTATCCAACTTCAGTAAATTAAATTCAATAACTAAATTGCCAAATTTATAGTTAAAATTGAAATTCAAATATAAAAACAACTTTCAATATTTTAAATCAATTAAATATTTTTATTTCAAATGTTAAAATTTTCCGGGTCGTCACATCCTTAAATCAGAAAACTCTAAGAAGCAGTGGTGGAAGAATAAGAAGGATAAGGACTAGAAGAAAGGAGAAGGACCTCAAAAAGGACAGATTAAGAAAGGCGAGAAATGTCGTAGTTGTGGATTGGTTAGGCATTTCACAAAGGGCTGTAAGAAGGACACGATGAAGGGGAGGTGTTACAACTATGGGTAGCTTGGACATCTTAGTAGAGCTTGTCCTCAGAAGACAGGGTAGAGACCAGGCGCATCTACGGCGCAAGTACAAACTTTGGATGTAGCACCTTCTAGTAATGGACCGAATCGAGGTAGGAAAATTTCTGTAGAAGGTTTTATCTCTATTTCGGATTTTCCTATTGGGAATCTTTTTGACTCTGGAGCATCATATTCTTTCATTTTTAGTTCCTTGGTTGATTGTTTGCACTTAGATATTTCTCTAGTAGTAGACCCTATAGTTGTTTCAAACCCCATAGAAGGATCGGCACATTTATCCATGATTTGTAGGGGTTTGAAATTTTTTGTATTAAGTGTAGAGTTTGACTGTGATGCTTGTGTATTGGGGTTTTCGGGATATGAGATGATTTTGGAGATAGATTGGTTATCCACTTATGGTGTGATATTGGACTGCGAGAGGAGAGTCATTAGACTAGAGACATGTAGCGGACGGACTCTTGAGGTTTCTTGTGACACATAGGGGTCAGTCATGTTGAGCTTCCTTTATTCACTTGATTCATCACTAGGAGAGTTAGATTCGGTTCCAGTTGTTAGAGACTTCCCAGATGTTTTTGAGGAGGATAACGGACTACCCCCTAAGAGTGAAATCGACTTTAGGATCTATCTGAATGACAATGCTAAGCCAGTGGAATTGCCCGTAAGACACATGGCACCTAGGGAGAGAAAGGGTTAAGTAAGCAGATTGGTGAGCTATTGGAGAAAGGCTTCATCGGACAGAGCATATCTAAGTGGAGAGTGCCAGTCGTCTTCTCTACAAAGGCGGATGGTTCCCTTTAACTTTGTATATAGAGTGGAATAAGCTCACGAAGAAGAATCGTTACCCACTTCCTAGGATAGATGATCTTTTCGATCAGTTGGTTGGCACTTCAGTATTTTCTCAGCTAAACTTAGCCACTGCGTTTCATCAACTAAGGGCCATTGATAATAGCATCGATAAGACAACATTTAGGACACCCGATGGATTCTATGAGTGGTTGGTTATGCCGTTTAGGCTGACCAATGCCCTAGCCAATTTTGTAGATTTAATGGGCTGTGTTTTTCGAGATGTCCTAAATAAGTTCGTTGTAGTGTTTGTGGACATCATTTGGTGTTTTCCAAGAGCATGGAAGAGCATGATATTCATCTTGAGGTGGTTCTTCGTACACTTTGTGTTCATCAGTTGAAAGAAAAATTCTCGAAGTGTCACTTTTGTGTGAGGAGGTGCGTTTCTTGGGGCACGTAGTCTTAAGAGAGGGTTTAGCTATGGATCCACTAAGATAGTAGCAGTAAAGGATTGGAAGGCCCCCAAGAATGTCGCCGAAGTTAGAATCTTCCTAGGTCTAGCCGGTTATTATAGGAAGAGAGCAAACCTTAGTCCAATGTTCTTGGAGTGGAAACGCCAAGAGTTTATTTCCACCTCTGATTTTAAGCCCTCTACAGATATTACCCTTGGATTATTGGCGGCACTTGAAATTAAGCCTACCTTTATAGATTAGATTGGCCTGGGGCCGCGAGAAGATTCAGAGCTTGTGGATATTATGGATAGGATTAGCAGAGGAGAGATCTTTAGACATATCCAACTCTATTCCATCGATAGTAAAGGGTGGCTAAGGAGAGATGGAAGACTTTGTGTCCCCGCACAGGTGATTTGATGAGAGCAGTTCTAGCAGAAGCACACCATTCTCGAATGACTATTCATCCGGGTGGTGATAAGATATATAGGAACATGAAGAGAGTATTTTATCGGAGTGGCATGAAGAAGGATGTAGCAGATTTTGTGGCTAGTGTATTGTATGCCAAAGGGTCAAGGTGGAGCAACAGAGGCCTGGTGGATTGCTTCAACCATTGGATGTACCCGAATGGAAGTGGGATAGTGTTTCGGTAGACTCATAGGTGGTTTACCCCGATCTAGGAAGAGGAATACCAGTATTCGGATTATTGTAGATCGTTTGACTAATTATGCCTACTTCATTCTATTTAAGAGTAAGAGGACAACACCTTATTTGGTATCCATATACGTTCGTGAGATAGTTCGACTTCATGAAGTTCCCTCTAGCATAGTGAGCGACAGAGATCCTATATTTACTAGTGAGTTTTGAAGGAGCTTGTAAGAGGCTTTAGGGATGCAGTTTAGATTGGGTATGGCCTATCATCCTCAAACAGAAGGCCAAACAGAGAGAGTTAGTAGAGTTCTTGAGGATTTGTTAAGGATATGAATTCTTGATTTTAGAGGGACTTGGGATGACTCCTTTTGAAGCCCTTTATGGAAGATCTTACAAGTCACCTTCATGTTGATTGGAGTTTATAGAAAGATTGCTACTTTGGTTTCGACATGGTTAGAGAGACTTTGGAAAAGATTGATTTGATTAGAAGAATAATGAAGATGACCCAAGATAGACAGAAATCCTATGCAGATAGGCAAAGAAGGGATATTGAGTTTGGGGTAGGAGATTTGGTTTTTATTAAGATGTCTCTGCTAAGGAAGGTAGTGAGGTTTGGATCAAGTGGGAAACTTGCTTCCAGATTCATAGGACCGTTCCCTATTGTGGAAAGGGTATGGAAGATGGCGTATTGGATAAAGCTATCAGAGAGGCTAGCCAGAGTTCATGATGTTTTCATGTTTCACACTTGAAAATGTGCTTACATGATTCAGCAGAGTTAGTGGAACCTAGCCAACTTGAGAAAGTTGAAGTATGGAGAGAAGCATCGGTTCATCGCATTCCTACCAAGATTGTTGGACATGATATCAAGAAGCTTAGGAATAAGAAATTCCCATTGGTTAAGGTGCGGTAGGGAGTTCTATGTGGGAGGCTGAGAAGAAAATACGTACCTCTTATCTGCATCTTTTCGATAGTTCGTCGTGAATTTCCTATTTCCATCTTTAGCTTTGAATAAGTTCTTTCCTTTAGTATCCTTTAGGAGGGTAGATCTTAGGATTCAACCTATGGATGGTAGGACTGAATGTAAACATGTTACTAGAACATGTTATGTATGATGGATGCTAGTGGTTGCAAGTGTTTGCTGGTGGATGCTAATGGATGCATACACACACACGACACTATTATCTCTTAGGGATCGGCCTAACTAGGTCACTAAAGCATATGCATATGGATGTGTGTGCATTTGTTTTTTTATTCCATGGTTGCTATAATAAATGATTATCATATGATTGTTGCATTTGGATGATGATTGTAGCACGCATATAGAACTATCAATTGTTATTAGGGAATTTGCATTCATTTGGATACATGGCACATATATGATTGCATAAAAAAGAGGTCGACTGAATTAGTAGACCCCTAATCTTTTGCATTAGTTGGGGACATTAATGTTATGCTATTGCATATGACATAAATTGCATTATAACGCTTAAGGACAATGGGCGTACTGGATGATGGTTGAATATATGGCTGTAGAATTTGGATGAAAATATTTATTTTATTCTTCTATCCTTGGAGATTTTGAGGACGAAATCCTTTAAGGAGGGGAGAATGTAACAACTCAAAAATTTGAGCTATAATAAATAATTATCCAATTTATTAAATAATAAAATAAGTTTGTGAGATAGTCAGAATCGAGCTACGGGAGTTGCACCATTGAGTCCGTGGCGATTTTCTGATCAATTTTCGTATATAACTTGATGAAATCTGAGTCGGAATGGAGAATATACAAGAGAAATACGAATTCACAATAAAATGAAAAAAATATACTAAGGCCTAGGTTGACCCAAGCTTGGGTCAGGTCGACCTTAGGGTCGACCCCCAATAAAGCTAGGTTGACTCGCCTATGTAAATGAACGAATATTCGTCTAGGTCGACTCGCCTATTTAGTTATCTACAGTTATTTATAGTTATTTTGTCTGTTTTAAGTTGAAATTTAGCCTGTAAATGTTAGTTTCTTGTTATACAGATTCAATCCCTTTTTACACGAATAAAATATTGAAAAGAGAAGAATTCGCCAATATGGACTAAAACAGAAGAAAAACACTAAGTTTACATAAATCAAATGCAAAATAAGAGAAACCAAAATAAAATTAGAGATGGACTGAAATAGGCGAATGCAAGATATTTGCAAGCATAAGTATAACAAGAGGTTATAACTAAAAAGAGAAAATAGAAAAGTAACAGTTGTAAGAACAATTATAACATAGGTTATAATCAAAAAGAAAGAGATAACAAAAGAGGCTTATTTTGAAACTAAGACCTTGGATTAACTTAATAAGCAAATATAGCAGAAATAACAGAAGAGGCTTATTTTAAAACTTAGAACTTGGATTGAGTTAATAAGCAAATATAGTTGAAATAACCAAAGAGGCTTATTTTAAAACTTAGACCTTGGATTAAGTTAATAAGAAAATATAGCCGAGATAACCGAAGAGGCTTATTTAAAAAAATTAGATCTCGAATTAAGTTAATAAGCAAACATAGAAGTAGGGCCCATACCGACAGCATTCCCTTTCAGTCAGAAATTGGTGGTCTCACAATAGTTAGGTGAGGCTGGGACACACTTATGTTAATTGGGGTAAATATGCGGCCAATAGTTAGAGACTCAAATTTACGGATTTGGGAAAGGGCGCAATATTAGAAATTATTTGTTATGACCAGTACCAACAGCATTCCCTTTCAGGACTAGGACTGATGGTCTCACAACAGTTAGGTGAGGCTGGGCAGCATTCCGTTTTAGGACTAGAACTGATGGTCTCACAATAGTTAGGCAAGGCCAGGCACACTTATGCTAATTAGGATAAATAAGTGGTTAAAATAGGGGGCGACAATTAGTGTGTACTGGCGATGACCAAACGTCCGGCATCGATTATGGTAAATAATTCATTACTGCGTCTTACGTGCTAAAGAGATGTCTTTTGCTGTGGGACCAACAGGATTAGATCAACTCATAGTGGCACAACAGAAATAGAATAGGCCAATCAAATGGTAGAATTAGGGTTTCAGCCTAATCAAGATAACAACTGAGATAGGATAAGGGTTTTAGCCTAATCAAAGAAGTTTAAAGAAAAGTGCAAACAATCAAAGCAAACAGTTAAACAGAATCAGAAACAATACCTTATCTGAGTTTTATTTTTTCTGTATTTTCCTTTTAACCTAGAACTATTGCTTAGTCTATTATCTTTATCTTGCTTAGAAATGCTAGTTAATTACTTTCACTCACCAGATTTATTATCTGACCTACTCCTCCATTTCCCCCTTTTTCCCTCCGATAAGCTAGCAGAGTTGAGTAGATTCAGGTTTCTTGGAGATTCATTTTTAAGTGTATTCTTCTACTTTTCATCCTTTTCATTTGGCTTATGATGGATTGGTACTTGTAAGAGGGACTATGGTAATTATTTTTACTTTTGTACTCTGATTTTATAAGACTGAGATGTATTTTCATGAGATATGAGATATTTTGAGTTTTTGAGACATGCTATGCTTTTATGACATATTTCGTAAGGAAGTTTAATTTTGAATGACAAGTTATTATTTAAATGTTTTCCGCTGTTTTACTTATTTTTCATGTGAGTCTCAGTCTTTGTGATGTTTTAGCTATACCAATAACGCACCATATCCTTTGGTGTGGCTTTTTTGGGTATACTAAGGGGTGTGGGGTGTTTTAGACCACATGCAGGATATAGTGGAGAACTAAAGCTAGGTCTAGTTAGGAAATTGTTGTATTGTCATGTTTAGAAGTTCGACCGGTGACGATCGAAAAGATTACTTCTAAACAGAAGGAGGATCCATTATTAGCTGAACATATCAGGAAGTTAAAGAAATGGAACCGAGAGCGATGACTTGAAAGATTCCAGTCTTGACCAGAATAGGTGGTTAAGGAAGAAAGGATGACTATGTATTCCGAATGTGGAAAACATTAGGAAGGAAGTTCTGAAAGAATGCCATCATTTGAAGTTCACTATTCAACTTGTAGGAATTAAAATATATCAGGATATGAAAAGGAGTTTTTTCTGAGAAGGTATGACGAGAGATGTAGGCTTATAGGTGAAATGGTGCTTGAACTGTCAACAAGTGAAAGCCGAACATCAGAAACCAAGTGGATTACTTCAGCCTTTAGAAGGTCTGGTATGGAAATGGTATTCTATTTCAATGAATTTTATAGACGGGTTGCCAAGGTCAAATAGAGGAAATGAAAGTAGATGGGTTGTAGTGGACAGGTTGACCAAGAGTGACCATTTCGTTCCAGTTAAGTCAAGCAGGACAATACCTGTTTTATCTAAGTTATTTATGAGAACATAGTTAGACTGCATGGAATTCCTAGTAAGATAATAAGTAATAAGTTTCCTTATTTACTAGCGAGTTCTAGAAGAGTTTACATGAGACTTTAGGTACCAAGTTCAAGATGAGTATTGCTTACGCAGACAAATGGGCAAACAGAAAGGATTAACAAAGTCTTAGAAGATTTGTTATGAGCTTGTGTGCTAAATTCTGAAGGATCATAGGAAGACCATCTACACTTGTGAAGACCATCTACAAAGTGGTATGGTAGTGTAGTTGGGTGGTGATGGAGTAGTACAATGGTTAGGTAAGTGTGCAGGCAGAGGTTGAAGGAGGGTTGAAATGCAACAATGGTAGGGTAGCAACAGTTGTGGATGGGAATTGTGAAATGCACTGTGATGTGAGTGTGTAGTGGTGTCAAATAAGCAGTTCTGAAGTTGGGGTGTTTGAGTAAGAGGGTTGGAAGTGGTAATGAAGTAGACAGAGGAGATGAAGTGCACATTTTTTTGCTGAAATTTGATGTGCACAGATATTTGTTGATGGATGGTAGCTGTTGGGCAGTTGATGATGGATAATGGCAGTAAGTTAAGGCAATGGTCAGCACTAACGGAGTAGTGTTTATGTAAAAACGGGTGAATTGAATGAAGGGGAGGGGCAGCAAGGGTTTATGTAACTAGAAATAGTGAATAGTGAAAGGAATTGTTGTAAAACAGAGAACAGCTGTGTCCATAGAGAGGGTATGCATAGTGTTGTGCACAGTAACTGCAATGAAAATGTAATGCAATGTAAATCAAAATAGAATTTGAAAAATGTAAATAGAAGTGAAGTAGAATATTTTTTTGGAAATTGTGTATGTTTAAAAAAAAATAGAAATGCAAATGCAAATGCAAATAGAACAACAACAAGCACACAAACAAAATAACAACAAAAAGTACACACAAACACACAACAATATTTTTTTTAAATACAAATTAACATACAAAACAGACTCATACTAAAATAAAATAAAAAATAATTCAAAGAGTAAAATTTAAAATCAAATTAATTCTTCGGTAACAACGCCAAAAACTTGTTTAATCGACCAATTTTCTATCGGATTAGAAAATCACCGAAATAAAATATGATAAAAATTACCCAAACGCACGACATACAATTTTAGTACATGGCAAGTACGGGTCGATCCGCAAGGACTTGAATTCGATTTAAAACTATCTACTCAATCAAAGTAAACCAAGATTTGAAGTTGTGTTAAGCTAAAAATGTAAAACTAGCAAAAAAAGTGAATAAAAATAAGAGAGTAAGACAATTTAGAGGCAAATCCCTTCTCACATAAATCAGTACAAATGAAATTACGATCTCTCCTTTTTGGTCATTAGTGAGTTTCGTTGATGTGTGTATCATAAGTACGACCTATTTATGCTATTAATTATCCCAACATAAACCATCAAACTTTAACACACCCGCTAAACCACTTATTAACTCTCATGAAATTTAACAACAAACATGAAAATAAAATCTATTCAAGGCATAATCTACTTAATTTTACTATTGATTAGTATTATAGACCATCAAATTTTGATTCTTAGATTCACTTCATAATCATATGTAGATGAAGAGGTAATTTGTGTTTATGTTTGTTTAAGGATAGCCTATTTGGTGTCAACAACATATGCTATCAAATTCAAAGCTAAACAAAAAAAATATATTTACCACATCAACCATTCCATCAAGCACAAAAAGAGATCATAAATTAGAAAATTTATTGAATATACATGATTAAGAGAGCTTCATTACCCATAAATTGTGGGGGTTTAGCTTTTCATAGTTGTTATCATTTCAATAAAAGTAGAGTTCAACATGGAACACAAACAAGAGAAAAATGCAAGCTAATTAAAATTGAAAGAGAATTAAACTACTTGCATAAATTAAATCTAAGCTGCTAGTATAAAAGAAATGAATAAGAATTAAAACAACACGAATTAAATTGCATTAATAAAATTACATAGGAAGAAAATAGCTTAGAAAGCCATTTAAGAGAGAAAGTGAGTTTATATTTACAATTTGTGCCTCCAACTAAACTAACTAAAGAAGAGGCTAAGAGCTCATTACATGAAACATAAGGGGTATTGTTAAATGCCTAAAACCCCAATGCATGTTTTAGGGGACTACCCAAATTACCCCTATAGAAAGTGTAGCCACCAAGTTATCGTTAGTATGAATTAATCCTCTTTTAAGTGTGCATGCAATTTTATTGTCCACTAACATATGCCTTAGCTCCTAATTGTAGATCATGGTAAGTGGCTAAATGGGGTCCTCCATGATTTCATGAATTGATTTATTTCCTTCTTCATTTGCCTTCTAACACTTGTGCATGCATATTTCTATGAATCCCTCTTCCATTTGAATCCAAATTCCTATATAATAACATAAAAATGTTTAAGTAAATTTTCTCAAATTAAATCATACACATAAATGACCATTTTTCCCATATGAAGATAAATATATGATGATTTGAAAATAATTGAAATTTGGATTTAAACATGTTTAGATACCCTATATGCTCATTTTCCTAATTAAATTAGATTAAATATGAAAGTAAAAATATGCACATTTATGTGCACATCACCTGCTGCCGCGTTCTACCTTACGTAGCAATGCTTTCGAAAGGGTTTTTTCGCTTTAAACCCCGAGCCACTTTTCCAATTCTTTCAAAGGGGTTGGTTTCGACACCATCCACTTCTTTAATTCGAAAAATGCTTTCGAAAGAGCTGCTTTCGTCCCAGTTTTTTAAGACCCTTTTGATATTTTGAAAGTTAAACCCAAAGGTTTCGAAGGAATCGTTTTAAATGGTTTCAAAACTATGTACCACGTACTTTTACTTGAACCCAAAGCTTTCGAATGGTTTGATTTATGTAAAGGACTTAATGCTTTACATGATAAGAGTTTCAAAGGGGTGGTTCCGCAATGTTTTTGAAAGGTTTACCTTTAGTGTCTAAATGGAGGGTTTTCAATGTTTTCTAAAGGCATGTTTAAAGTGTTTTGAAAGGAGGATGTCTAAGGTTTTATAAAGCTTTCGAAAGGGACACTTTCAATGTTTTCAAAAGGTCTAAGGTGTGACGCCCCACCTCTATACCCTCACTAGACAAGGATACTGCGAGATAATGCCGTCAACTAGCGTGGAGAATAAGGCTATTGAGGAGCGACCATCTGTATAATTGCTTTGTGCGAGTACCGATATGCCAGATAAAAATATAATTTTTCATCACAAGAGGAAATTCGACATACCGACACAAACTCAAAGCTACTACACAGTGGCTATATGAAATCTTCGAAAACAAATATAGAAATATCATAATACAAATCAGTCACAGAAGTTCATATCACAAAGGCGGAAATAGATATGAATATATAACACTTAAAAGTGTACATCAGAGTAGTGGTCTGACAAGATCCACAATATCACAAAAGAATAGTTACAAGTGCTACCCAAAAGAATAAGTATACATCATGGAGTCTATATGTATACAACAAAATCAACCACTAATCTAGTAGTTAGCCAAAAGTCAGAATAAAAATCCCAGATGAGGAGTCAAGTAGAAGCACCTGTAACATCTCGGTCTGACCCAAGTATTATTTAATAAGAAAATAATAAACGGATCAGTCTAACTATAAATATCAGATGAAATGATATAGAATAAGAGATATGACAAAAATGTATGATAACCATAATGTCGTACTATGATAAGTATGTAATTGAAAATCAACCAGAGATTAATCAATATCACAAGAATATTCTCAAAGATCAAAAAGAATGCCATACTCTTGATTTTTATTCACCAAGTCACAAATATTGGCAAACATCACAATGCAAATCATAAAAGTTGTTGAAACACAAATTCACCAATGCACAAATATTGATAGAACTTATCAGTGAAATCACAATAATTGACGAAACACAAATTCTAGAAATCATCAATAGAAATCTAAAAATCACAAAAAGGGGGAGGCCTATCACAAAACGGGAGCATGAAAGCTCACCAACACGTGTGTCACAAAATGGAATGTTATTCCATGGTTGCTAACCATTAATTTCGAGCCGAGGCTCCACAAAACGGCCCAAAGACCATGGGTCGCTACCCCACCAATTTGAGTCGAAACTCCACAAAAACGGAGTTTAGCCTCCCTCGCAGACAAAGAGACATTGCACAATGCTAGTCTAAATCACAAAAATGATCGCCATCGATCATCAAGAAGTGTCATTTACACTAAGCTAGTAAATAGATGAATTTAGCTTCATGTCCCATAACCACTGGCTTAACTTAAATATTTACGAACAAATTGTAGATTTCCACTCGAAAGTTGTCACAAGAGTTTCAATCGAACAAGTCCAAGAATTAACCGACGAAGTAAACGCAAGCGTTTCGTACCACTTTTTTTACCAAGTCGTTTAATTAGATTTCTCATAGGAGTGAGGTAAAGGTTTGTATATACTAGTAGATTGGAAAATGGTTTAAGAAACGAGCTTTGTAATAAAATAATGTTGAAATCGTTTTGATAAAAGAGTTTTAATATTTACTACTAGTATTGAAACCTTTATATTTTTAAGTGACAAATTACAAAAATGATTGTAGAAACAATCAATCATCAAAATTCACATACGAAGACGTGAATCGAATCCAAAGAAATCGATACCGAATCCATCAAGATGGATGTTCCCAAAAATTCAAAGAAAGAAGTCATCAAAGACAATAACAAGTGATAACAACTAACCGGATCAACAAAAATCGAAAACCTTGAAAATTTACTCAAAAATAGCCAAAATAGGCAAATTAAACAGTTCCAGACGTCTGGTAGGTGTTCCCAGACATCTGGCCCTAGGTTCTGGAAGTATATGTGTTTTTCTCCCTTCTATTTTTAATTCCTGGGCCATTTCAGACGTCTGAAATTTTCAACCAGACGTCTGAATTTGATTTCAGACGTTTGGATTTTGTTTCAGACGTCTGGATTTGGTTTCTACCTCTTCCAGACCCCTTTTCAGACGTCTGGATTTTTCAACCAGACGTCTGGATTTGGTTTCAGACGTCTGAAATTTTCTGCTAGGCAAAAAAACAGCCTAGACAAAAAATGGCAAATCCAAACCGAAATGCGATCGAATGAGCGATGGATGCTAGGGATTTATGCCAATCGACAACTCAGCACTATAGGCTCTTTGATATGCCACAAATAACATGTTCAAACATCCAAGATAGGATCTTTAAAGATTTTGACTTCAAAACACCAAAATTGGAAAATTCACCAAATCAATTCAAATCAAAAGCAAATGAACATGAATAGATGTCAGGAATTCATACCTAACAACAATAGTTATAGACATAGATGTGAGTTAAAAAACTTACATTTAAACTCAAAATCACAAGAGAGAAGCTATAGAGCAATGGCAAGAACAATCACTCTTCAATTCCAACCCAACAAGCTTGAATCTAAGCTTAAAAGAGAAACATTTCCAAAGTTAGGTTTAGGAATTTCTGAAATTGAAAGGAGAATGAGTTGGAGAAGAAGAAGAGAAGGCTTACCAAAGCTTCTTCTATGAATTTGGAGCTAGAACTTGAATTTGAAAAGATCATTAGGGCTTGGACTTTTAATTTCCCATTCCTCTCTCCATTGTTGCTAAAGCTTGAGTATTAGAAAAAATAAGAATGAGGTGAAGAGGAGAGGTGGACTGAGCTAGAGTAATAAGTGGGGTTAATGGGCTGAAACCCAACCCAAAGCCCTAAGCGAAAAGTAGCAAAATTCTACTATCTCCAAACACATCGAAGTTTATACTCAAAAAGGTCGCAAACGTCATTTTGAACTCGATGGGGGTCGTCTCGAGTCTTGATTCGACCGTTTGCAAAAAGTAGCTTTTCGGACAAAAAATCCGACTAACGATGCTATATTTAAATAAAATATTTGAATACACAATCGTAAAATATGCGGGTTGTTACATAAGGTAAATGGTTTCGAAAGGTATGTTTTGGCCTTGCGGCCTAAGGTTCAAAGTAAAGTAGTTAACTTGTTTTGAAAGAGGAACTTACAATGGTTTTGAAAGGGGTACATTGAAAGGTCTCGAAAGAGGCTGTTTAAAGCTTTTAAACCAAGGTTTCGAATGTTTTCATCAACAATGTTTTAAGTAAAGCATACATCATGGAAAATAGAATTGAGTAAAGAAAATAATATGTTTTCCCTATTTAAGTATGATTTAAAGGGTTAAATAAATTTGAAAAGGTTTTCAAGGAAAATTTGATGGGTAGCTAGCCCTAAGTAAATGACTCAGATATTTGATTACCAGATGGGACTGGTATAGAGCCGCGTCGTATACATTAGCTATAGCCCTTAGCTAATTTAGACGGAAATTCTAGTGTGTAGGGCATAATCACAGCTAAGACTTAAATGATGATACACACATATAGGAATATACAGAGGAGGAGAATATATTATTGGTAAGCATGCAAAACCATTACGATCTGGTGACTCTGGGAGAAGTAAGTGAAGGACAAACTGTCCAGGACCGTGTCTAACAGATGCTAAATTATTTATTTTGGTTGGCAGGCCTTAGTCAGCCAACGGTTAGTAGTTAGCCAAATAAAACTATATTATTCGAACAGATAGTCCATTTATTACCTGATTTATGAGAATATATAATATTGCTATTATTGTTTTAATCAGTTTGATTGCATGATTCTGATTTGCGAAAGATATGTTTTAAAGGGATATTAGTAAGTGGAAATCCATTCTACTAAGTGGCATGGTCTCACTTAATATCAGTATAATAGTATTATTCACACTAAGCTTTATGTCTAACTCGAAGTTTATGTTTTTCTCTTAAACTCTCGAGTGCTTAAAGTTAATTTGAGTAGATTGAGAGTTAGGGTCTTCTTAGGTTTAGTAGGTTGGACGAATAAAGCTTCTGAAGACGTGCAGGAGGCAATGTTGGCTATATATAAAAGCTATTTAGTTATATTTCCGCTATGATATATTAAGACTGGTATGTCTATTTAGTACTCTGTTCATCCAAGGGGGCATCTTCATATGTCGCTTGTGGCATATTTTGTAATAAATATATTGGATCAAAACCTAGAAGTTGTTTTGGGATTATGTATCTGAATATGAAATATTGATGTAAATGTAATCAGAAAAATTGTTTTAGTCTGTGTTAATTTTATTTCATATTCAACTGATTCCAATATTATGGACACCATTAACATTGCCATATTTTTTCACCGAAAGTTAATACTATGGATGACTGCAGCATCTGTAGCGCTTAGCTTCGGGCCTCAAGATAAAGGATGATACAACTTGGTATTAGAGCATAGGTTTATGAAAAAACTTAAAGAGTTTCAAACTTAAATTGATTTTTGATAACGTAATCCTAGGAATTGGAGAAAAGACTAGGGTATGGGATAACGCTATACTAACGTACTTGAATTTTCTATATATATAAGTATATGATTTGTCTCCATTCTCCCATCTCTCTTAGGCTATTCTTCTGTATCTTACAAAGGCTCGAATGAAGATTTTACGGACATAAGATATGGAGGCTAAAGGTGGAAGAGTTAACATTGGAGGGGTGAGCACCACAACCTATGGGAATGCTAGACCAAATACTAGGAGGAACCCAGGTTAGGCACAAGCTGCAAATGCGGATGTTGGAGCTCTGCAAGTTAATATAAGAGCAATGTATTAGTTTTTCATTAACATGATGCAAGCAGGATTTGCAGTGCAGTTAGCTGGAGGAAATGCTGAAGGAGGAAATCAAGAAGCTCCAATGGTTAATAACTATGCTGTTTTGAGTAGAGATTATACAAGGCTGGGAGGAAAGCCACTTATTGGTACTGAAGATGCAATCAAATTGGAGAATTGGTTACTTCATTGCGAGAGGATTTTTGTTGATTTGGGGCTCAATAATGAGCAAAAGAGAAGGCTTACTTGTAGGAAATTAAAGGGAGCAACACTGTTTTGGTGGAATAGTGTCACTGTCGGAGTAATTAAGGAGACCATGACTTAGGTTGAATTTAAAAGGAGGGTCGAGGAGAGATTTATTTTAGAGGTTGTTAAGTCTATTCTACTTAGGAAGTTTGCTGAGTTGGAGCAGGGAGATATGATGGTGCTTGAGTATGCAACCAGGTTTGAGGAGTTAGCAAGACATAGATATGCTACGGTTGATATTGCTACCAAGAGGAATGAAAAGTTCATTCGTGGGTTGAAACCTGAGCTTGCTAAGGCCATGATTTTTCATATTAGAGATCTATGCAATGTTGTTGTTGAGATGGCTTTAAGGCAGGAAGAGATGCTTGCTTATCTTGAAGGAAACAAGGAAAAGGAAGCTCAAGGAGGGCAGTGTTGGAAGTGGAAGTTTTTCCATATAAAAGGAGTTCAAAAGGGTGGAGTGGCTAAGAAGGAAAGGCATAAGTTATCTGTTATAAGTGTGATAGGAAAGGACACTATGCTCATGAATGCCGGACATGCAAAGGGAAGAAAGTTACAAGAAGAAAGGAGTGAGATGTTTCAATTTTGATCGGATTGGACGTTATAAGAACTGGTACAAGGAGCCAGCCAAGGATCGAAAAGGCAAGATGTTTGCATTGGAACCCGCTACCTCAAGACCAATAGTAGACGAGAAAGGAAAAGCTGTGTTGGGAGGTATGCTTTTGATTCATGGTGTATTAGTTAGAGTTCTATTTGGTACTAGTGCATCACATTCTTTTATATTTCATTGTTTGTTAGATAAACTTAACCTAGAACCCTTATACCTAGTTACTTCCTTAAGATTCAAAAATCCGATAGGAGGGTATGCGACAGTTGGGATGAGATGTGACCACTTAGAGTTTGAATTGTTAGGTCATGCATTTTTTTACAGTTTTCATGTGTTTGATTTCGTAGGTTCTAGAATTATTTTGGGTATGGATTGGTTAAGTAAATACGATGCTAGAATATTTTGCCATGATAGGAAAAATATCGCTTAGACACCCTGATTGTAGTGATCAGATTGTATACATTGTAGAAAACCCTAATTTTGAGGTTAATACTTTGTTGAGTGTTGTGGAAGTAGAATACGAGTTAAATTGAGTTTTCGTTGTTAGAGAATTCATAGGTATTTGGAGATGGACGATCCACTGGCCGAAATGATCTCAAAATGCATGAAATTAGCATCCCGAGGCGCAGTCTTAGATAGCAACGAGATTTATACCGTTGGATTCAAAAAATAAGGTAATGTACGCAAATGTGTTTCATTGCGATCGGGTGAGTCGTGTGATTGTACGGGATCGAAACGTTTGGCCGTTTATTTAAGAGATCAAGCAAACAAATAATTAAATATTATTACTTGTATCCTCAAGCTAGATCTCTCTCTTTCACTATTTTCATTTTTACTATTCTGTTCAAGAATAGCCGCTTCCCTCTAAATCATTTCAAAAATAAAATCGAGATATCCATTTCACTAAAAGTCACGAAACAGATCAAACGAGCTTGTATTAGCGAGAGCTTCACGATGATAGTGGCGGAATTTGTTCCATGTTGATTGGCCAAGATCGACCCATTCATGGCCGATTAGAGTTTGATTTTGCAGGATCTTAAAGCAAAGATAGATGGGTCCAAGATTTCCATTATGATTCTCACATGAATGGGACTATGCGGCTTCGATTTGGTAGCATGTGGCACACTAAGGCAAAACATGTCTATGGCTTGGACGAGAGCATCCCATTAGGTCATGATTCTATACATGAGGCCAAGGTTTAATTATTTGTGTCTAGGGCGAAGAAATCATGGAGAGGAACACACTACGTTCATTGGTTTCCGAATTCGTTAAGTATTCTTCGATAAATCAAAAGGGGAAAGAAGAGGATATGCATGGCCTTGATTTGGAATCTCTATGCATGTATAGGTTATATGATGGAGAAGAAGGATTAACTGTCAAGTACGGTAATAATTATTTAATTAGTGAATTTCATATTTAGTTAATATCAAATCGTATTTAATCCATATCCTTTTGCATACTAGATCCATTTTGGATGTGGTGTCTTGTGTTACGCTCGTGATAGAGAGATCCGCGTTTTGGCAGTGGTTTGGACAACTTTTGTTGAGGTGAGTGATATTATCCTCACTATACTATGATTGGTTGTATAGTATTAGATCAGCATTTTGGAATGATTTTTGTTTAAAATGTGATTTTCCTATACTTATACACCTAGTAGATTTTTATAAAAGAAAATAAAAGTTTTGTGAATCGAGTAGGGGGTAGGTGTCAAAAAGGCTCGTGGTGGGAGTCATGGAGTGGAGGAACATGGTGGGCTTCAGGTAGAGGAAATTGTATTAAGCTAGTAAGGATCAGATGGATGTGCATATGCTAAGGGATCGTTGATGACCTAAAGTATTTTCTGTTGTACTCGAAGCAGAGGTATTGTCTAGTGGGAACACCCATGGATTAGTAGCAAGGATCTGTATACCCTTGACCCATGGCTTTGGAACTAGTGTCCAGATTTAGGCTACAAGACATGTATCCAATTTTGGGCTGCGATATACCAAAATACAATGGAGAATTGGAATTTCCACTAGTCTCTAGCATGGGGGCCATACGAGTTATCATATATCTAGAGCACATTGGGTGATATTTAGTATTGTTTGATGGATGTTATGTTTGTTATGGTTGCTTCACTAGCATCCTATCACCCTAGGGAGGTCACACGGAGTAGGTACTATGCATAGTCATACCTAGATACCCCAACAGTTTACTTAGTTTGGAGTAGGTATTATGGATGGAGATACCTAGGCATCCCGATAGTTTACTTATTATGGAGTACCCCTTTTATGATGTTGTAGAGTAGCATATTTTTGATGTTATGTGCCGACTCTTTGGTTATTGGGAAAGGTCAGGTATGATTCATATACTCTCTGTTCCATATACTATATCAACTTTATAGTATTTTGATATTTTTTTCGCTCGCATCAGACTGTTGACTGACCCAAGATTTTATGCTTTGCTTCATATCATCTCAGGTCCCCTTTAATGAGTAGGCTAGAGAACAGGTATGGATGACATATGGAGTTTTGCATATGGACTACAAGGAGGTGACACTTATACTTGTATTTGAGTTTGTTATTGTACATTCTGCTATGTGACACTGTGGAGCCTTGATTGTGTTTGACTTACTATTATTAGAGATGGTTATCAGTTGAGTTTATGTATCAGTTGTATAAACTCTTTTACTATGTTGTATATGATTAGTTCACATTTTTACTACTATCTTGACTGTTTTATATATGTGCTAATTATTGTATTTTATCTGGTGCGATGTGAGATATACGAAAGGTTATATGATTATTTGATGTGTTCTTTTTCTTCTTTTCCATTCTCTTCTCTTCTGTTTCCTCTTTTTTTACTTCTTTTTTCCTTTGACAACCATTTTGCATCGTAGTTGTAGGGCGGTCATTACAGAGTGTTACAGATTATGATGAAGTTATAGGGATGCAAGGTCAATCAAAAGCACACAAAAGTCCGTCCATCTAATTTGGCTACCAGTAGTGTGGCTTTGGGGCTAATGTAAGATATCGCCTATAATAAGTACCTATAGAGGACACGAGATTAGTCCTAGGATAAACCTACCCAACTAATCTGGCTACCAGTACCTATGAATAATCGGACTATTGTAAGACGTCATGGTTGGGTTACGGGTCGTAATACAAAGGATCCGCTGCAAGGTTGAAGGTATTAAATGGATGGTTGAGGGCCTGCCTCTTCCCTATGTAAGATGTGACGACCTAGAATTTTTAACAATTTAATATTTAATTGATTTTAAATATTTAAAAGTTAATTTTAACTTGAATTCCAGATATCAATATTTACTTGATAATTAAATCATTGAATTATATAGTTTAAAAATTGAATTTAATAATTGAAATTGGGTAAATTATTGAATCAGAAATTTCTAAGCCTGTTTAAAATAATTTGAAGGCTTATAAAATTTATAACGATGATACTGAAAATAATAGAATAATTGAAATTTAATTTAAAGGTAATTTGTTCAATTTTAATAATATATTGTTTAAATCGATATTTAAAAATAGCCTTTCGAGGCACAGTCTCGGAATTCGACGAAACCAATTCCATTAGATCCATAATAGTTAGTTATTATCACATTTCAATTTTCATAGCAATCGGAGTTGTCGGTTGACCATGGCAACTCAAAACGCTTAGAACTATTTTAATAGATTTAAACTAAAATTGATCATTTACTTCTGTAACTTGCACATATGATCGAATTAGGCTCCGCATTACGTTCCATTGTGTTCAGAATACGGGTAAAACCTTATAAACGCCTGTCGACATGTCTAATTCGGGGTTCGAAATTTTGCGTTATGTGTAACGAGATGTTTTGAAAATTTAATAATATTAAAAATATAAAAATATAAAAGTTAAATCACCGGCCACCCTATATCGTACGCGAGCCACCCTAGACCTGAATTGCGTCGACCTAGCTATCTTTTTTTTTATGATAGCCGAGTACTTTGAAAACCCAGGGAAAAAATTCTTCAGAGCGAAAAACAAAAATGGCTTCCTCTTAATTTCAAAATCGCTACCACTCCCTTACTCTTTTGTTTCCAGCAAACGAAATCGAAATTGTCCGTTCTCAAGAGAAAAATAAATAAATGAAAGATGAGTGCAAACGCGAAGGGGGTCGCGTGGTTTCGATCACGACTGTGGTGATGCGCGATCTGTTCGACCTCAGGATTGACATTACGGACTCACTCGAGGGGTACGAGGCGGCAACTGAGAAGATGAGAGGCGATTGGCGACCGAAGTCGTGGTTTTGGGTCTTGGAAACCGTGATTTCGCAAAGGCGGTGGTCTTGGACCGCAACTGCATAGGGGCGGTCGGGTTTTGGAGCCGGTTAGGGTAGATCCGAAAGGCCTGGCAGTGAGGAGGGGTTTCGGCATGTGTATTGTCGCGTGGGTGCTACCGTGATTGCAGGAGGATGTCACGATCGTTGGATAACATGGATGAATGGGCGGTGGTGCCAGATCGTTGAGGTCAACAAGGCAGTTTGGGGTTCTAGGTTTGGTTCAATTTGAGGTAGGGCGTGTAATACTTGTCGCGGGGTGGGTTAGGCGAGCACGATGCGAGGGCGAAGTCGCAGCTTGTTTTGGTGAGCAACTCCTTGTTTTCTTTGTGTTCTGTTTTGAAATTTGGAATAGATAGAATAATTTGAATGGATAATGAATTAATTCAATTAATTAATGATTGTGCTAATTAATTTAATAATTAAGGGTTTGAATTAATTAAATTAAGGATTAAGTTAAATTAATTTAGAACAATAAATTAATGGTTGATAGGTAATTACTTAATGTAATTAATAAAACAAAATTTCTTTGTGAAATTAACTAAGAGGTTAATTAAAATAGTTAATTGAGGAATAATTTATTTATTTAATGAAGTAAATAAAAAGGTAGAAAATTACAGGTTGAGATTGATCGAGAATGATTGATATTGTGGTTAAATTAAAGTAATTGATTGAGATTAGAACAAATTAAAATATAATTGGAAATCATTAATTTATATAATAATTGATGTAATTAAAAATTGATTACTTAAGAATAAATCAATTCAATAAACAATGACTTATGAGAAATTAATTACTATAAGTAATTAAGAATTAATGTAATTAATATAGATAATTAATTTACGAAGTAATTGATTAATTTATAAAGTAATTAAGATTACATATTGATTTTGGGTTAAGAATAATTAATATCGTGATATTAATAAAAGATATTTACTTGAATGTAATTGAAAGATACTTAATCCAGGGTGATTAATTAAGATGAATGGATACGGAAGAGTTGATTAATTAATTAATTTGGAATTAATTTATTGTAACGACCCGTAAATTTTCGATAATTAAAATAGCTAATTTAAAAGATTTCATGATTTAATGTTAGAAAAAAATTTGTAATTTCGTTTGGAATAATAATAACTGGAATGAATTGCAACAATAATTATCCAAGTAATGAAAATGAATGCTACTTAGTGAATGCCTTTGAAATCAATAGTTGAATAGGATAATAAATGTTGAAATTCATTGGGTATAATAGAGTAATTGGTTGATAAGTAAAATCTATGTAAAATCAAATATTGAAGATTGAACAGGTAAAAATTTTAAATTAAATATTTGGAAATTATTGAATAATTTAACAATGGAAATTGAATAACCGTATAATGGAAATAGTTGTTCTATAATTTTAATTCGTTTCAAAAGTTAAATTTTATAAGTTCGTTTTGAATATGTCAAAAGATAGTGATTTAAGAATAATCAAATTTGTTAAATTTAATATTACGAATGTTTGAATAAATTAAATTTCGAATTTGATATGATTAATTTGATATTGAAATTTAATATATGAAAATAGAGTGAATAATTGAAATTTGATTTAATATGATTCAAATTGGTTTCCAAAGTGAATGTAAGTTATATTTGGATTTTAATAGAGTTAATAAGATTTTAAAATTGGAATTTATTGGATAAATTGAATAACGGGTTTAATATGATTAAAAATGATTTGTAAAATTTTATTTTATCATATTGGAGTCATAGTGATGTTATAGAACTTTTAAAACTGAATTTAAAATTTATTTGTGAAAATTGAATATTTTAATATTTAATTAGCGACTGAAAAATAGCCAATTTTCGAACAGTCTCAGAATCGGACGAAACTAGTTCCATTGGATCCGTAATAGTTAGTTATTATCGTATTTCAATTTTCGTAGCAATCAGAGTTGTCGGTTGACCGTGGCAGCTCGAAACGCGTTGAAATTGTTTTAATATTAATTTGGCGAGTTAAAATAGTCATTTTTCAAACAGTCTCGGATTTTGACGAAACTAGTTTCATCGGATCCGTAATGTCATATTATTGTAAGATTTCAAATTTCGTGTCAATCGGATTTACCGTTTGTCCGGGGCAAGCCAAAAAGCATAGAAATTAGTTGAATCGGTTTAATTTAAATTTGATCGTTGATTGCCGTAACTCGCTCATATGATCGAATTAGCCTCCGAAACCTATTCCATTGTGTCCGGAACGTGGGGTAAACCTTAGAAACGCCTGCCGGCACGCTTCGTTTGGAGTTCGGAAAATTTTCGGTGAATAGTGTTTTTGCAATTTTCTATAAAAGGACCCATCCTCTTCCATTTGCTCCAAACCCTAACTCTTTTGACCAGCCGCCACTTTCATTTTCGAAGGCCAGAAATTGTCGAACTTCCTCATCAATTATCTCCAAATCCGTGAAGAATTAGCAAAAACTCTCAACTACAAAGTTGTAGATCTCAACGAGATCTACAAATCCAACGGTCATGATCGTGATTGGGTCAACGAATCGTCGGGAAATTGACCACAAAGTCAACACATTTTCACGTTTTTCGAGGCCAAAGAGGAGGCCGAGCTTGACATGGTGGCGGCCGAAGGTAGCTCTTGTCTCGAGCTTCGATATGGCGCTTGCTGATCGAGTTGAAGTCACTTGTGGTGGTCGCAAAATGGAACCCTAGTTTGGAGCTTAATGGGTTCTTGCGTGCTTTTTTTTTCCTCTAGAGCTAAGTGAGGGAAGGTGAAGAAACGAACGGCTTGGATCTGGGTCAAGGGGGGACGTGCGGCCCTGATTTGTTTTAGGGTAAAATTAGAATAAAATTGTGAATTTATATGTATATTAATTCGTTTAACCTTTAAAATATCATATCTTGTCCGTACGAGGTCGGAATCGGACGAAACTTTTTGCGTTGGAATCGTATAGACGAGCACTACGCTATGGAATTGGAGTGGAGTCATTTGGAGCTAGATAAAATTTTGGGTTAAATCGAACGTCGTTCGATTTGATTTAAAATCGAAAATCAAGGTGAGTGTTTTATAACGCTCACAACGTACTAAATATCTTTATGCTAGTTAAATTGACATTATGAAGTGTTATGTTTTTATTTGTCGTTGTTTGATAAAATTTAATTATCATATAGATTGTCATTTGAATTAATCGTTGAAATTAAATTGGCAGTTAAATTTAAATTGAAATTGAAATTGAATTGCGATTAAATTACCTGACATTGATAACTATGAAATTGCTATGAATTGTATTGTTTATTGGATGATGTATGTCGATGGATGTTATTGGTTGATTGCTTATATATATATACTATTATGCATACATATGACACTGTGATTTGATTTAAGTGATATATATTCATCCTTGACATTTAATTGAAATAAATAATTACTTGGCCATAGGATAGAAAACTATATACGGACACCGGATTGGCTTAATTAATAAATTTTAAAAATCGCCGATTTGAAATTTGTTTAAATGTTTTGATTTAAAAATTATAAATAGAAATCAATTTATAAAAATTGAATTTATCGAAATTTGAGTTTGGAATGTTGAAATAAATTTTGTTTAAAAGAAATTGTTAAAAAATTAAGTGGAGGCTTTGGAATTTAAAATCAGGATATGATTGAATTTCGAAATTGATTTGTTTAAAGATTTAACCTTAATTCGAGCTTTAAATATTACTAAGTAAAAGTGATATAAAAATGATATTTTGAAATCGAGCTTGGAATTGAACCATATTTGAAATTTGGATTTAAACTTGAATATTGATGGAGAATTTGTTAAGTGTTATAAATGGATATTTTGAAATCAAGCTCCAAATCGATAAAAATTGAAATTGAATAAATTGAAGGTGAATGTAGAATTGAATTGATTTGAAGTTAAAGTTGACGTTGTTTTGAATTGAAATCGAAATTGAATCGGTAGAATGGAAATTGAAATTGATTTGAATTGGGAAGTTATAAATTGAAATGGATTGGTTTTGAAGCTGTTTTATTTGTTTTCCAAATCACTCGGTTATATAAACCATTTTGGATACTTAAACTGTTTTAATCTATTTTAAATCTACTTAACCCGATTTAAATTATTTTAAACTAATTTATCTATTTCACATCCATTTTAAGAGTTTAAGTATTTTAAGTATTTTAATTATTTAAACTACTTCTAAACTACTTAAAACTATTTTTCTAAGATTCCAAACTGGTTAATAAGGTGAAATGTTTATGTTTAAATCTTGAATTTAAATACGAATTGAGTTAAATGAAGTTGCAACCTAAATTGAAATTCGAAATGATTTTGAAATCGAAATGAGATATTGATGCGAAAAATGATTTTTGAAACGGAATCTTACATTTGAATAGATACGTTGATATTTGAAATGGACTTGATTTTTGAAGCGAATATGATATTTTGATATCAATTATGAATCGATTTGAAATATAAAAGAGCCAACGGTGTAGTAATACGTAGTTATTAAAGAGACCGTGATCAGATATGGACATACTCTCTGTCGATACCGAACACCACTTTAATAACTATTATACGCGGAGTGTTGATCCAGAATGAAGTGGATGGTTTGGTGAACGCGTTGACTGAAGAAAAAGAACGATATTGGATGACCCCTGACATGACTAAAACAGGAGCCGCGCCGGGCCATTGAGGTTCGCCACCTCTAGCGGACACGCTTCTTCGATACCATTTCTATTACATTTGTGATTCGATTTGGGTGCACCCTTTGATTTGGGAGTGGTGTTTCGCGGTGTTGGGGTAGCTGCTGGCTATGCTGAACATCAGTCTGGATCACGCAACTACTAGTATCCTAGTTGGTATCGCCTCATGTACCTTGTCATACTGATTATCCTATTTGCGACCACTACGTTTTGTTTTGTGTTATACCTTTGGGGTACCCTCTGATAACCACCAGTTTACGGTGGGGCTTACGGTGCTGTATAGACTATGGCATTATAAAAATGTGTTAAGGGGGATTATGGTAACGCCTTAACGCTATTTTGATACTTTATATTACTGATAGACATTATCTACTTAGCGTACATTACAACATAGTAGATAGTTTAACGGATCCTTAAGAGATGGAAAATCCCGTAACATCTCTTGAGTTATTGCACGCACGTTGACACTGGATATGAGATGTCAAACCCCTTAAACATCTCTGACGCCGTTACACTCATATTTATTTACGGTTGATTTAACTTTCATAAGGATATTTTAGTCCTGACTCGAGTGATTTGTCTTTCATTACGCTCGGGTCAGTCCTGAGTTTTTTAGATTTTTGAAGATCTATTCTGGAGGATGAAGACGAAGATTTGGTATACTATTACTATTATTACCCTTGCATCATGCTATCGGCTGCGTTATTTTATTTGTTCTGTTGTATATGTATAACTCTGATAAATATTGTATAAATAATTGTCAAAGTATAGTAAACAACTTCATGAACTGTTTATTTGACTATTATATTTTATCGTTCTGCTGCGAGATTCTGTGTTGTTTCATTTCCTTTATTTCTCTTTCTTTTCTTTTCTTATTTACCCCAATAACTATCTGCCCTTTTGAATGGTTTGGAATCAACATGTGTATTTGATCGTCGGTTTAAACAGTCCAAAAGGGCGGGTCGTTACAGTTGGTATCAGAGCTTTGGTTTAGCGATAAACCTTGGCTCTAGTGGGGAATAACTGATTGAAATAGAGGTAAACTATATGAATGAGTTGAGTGTATATGAGAGAGCGTACTTGTTATTTGATATAAAATGGTTTTATATTGTGTTAACTTTGTTCCGTTGAGTATTTATGAATTCTGGTCGATACTTGGGACGCCAAGGCGTCGATAGGAATTTCTAAACACTCGAATAGGACAAACCAACACAATATCATTTTGGAATATATTTTATATAAAAGAATTATTTGAATATTTATTCATTTTGATTGAATTGATTGTTAGGAGATGATAATATTAGATTATTATCGTTATTGTTTGATCAGTCAATATTTACAACAATTGATTAAATAACAATGGATTTAGGAAAATTAAATCTTGTAAACACAATTGATAATGAATATAAATGAATTTTAACTTGGATTTGGGAATTTAAATTCCGGTGTTTGAAATTGACTTACAAGAATTTGAAAAATATAATATGAGTATTTTATGATAGTATAATTGAGTTGAAATTGTTTTCGAAGGATTTTTTTTTAATGATATAAGTGTTATATTCCCTTCTCTTGACGCTAGAAAATGATTTCGGTGATGAGTGCACGCATCATCGGCGTTTATTTTCGAGAGTCCGAGTGGGGGAGACCACTTAATAGCTTGTCCAAACCTTGTTTTGATTCAAATTTTATTTTATTTTGTATTCTCTATAGTATGATTTGATATATAAATTATATAAGTATATATTATTCCAAAACTTGATTTGAAATGAAACCGGGATTGGAATTCCTAAGTCCTTTAATAATTAATGATTTTTTTTAAATGATTGAAATGAATTTATACTTGAATCATTCAGGAACTTCTGAATTGTGAAATGAGAAATGAACCTAAGAGCTAAGTGAAAATATCAATTGAAGTAGAAATCCTTAGAATTAGGAAATTATGAACTTAAAATAAAATTGAAACTGTAAAACTCGCATAGTATTAAATTTCATTCTATAACATAGATATAACTTACCAAAATATTTAAGAAGTTCAAAAATGTTATATGAATTGTTAATTAGATAATATACAAGTATAGGATTGAATAATGAAATATGCATTTAATTAATGGTTTGCAAATATAAATAAAATTGTTAGTAAATAATTGGAATTTAAATTAACATTTAAAGGTGATTCACAATTATGTTAATATAAAATGGAAATACTATATGTGAATGTAATTGTGAAATTAAATTATAGTGAAATTTAAGTAATGACTTAAGAATTAATTAATTGAAAATTCAACTTTAAATGAAAAGAAGTTGTATGTTGTTTAACTACATTCTATTTGCATAACTATAACTTACCAAATACTTAAAAGGTTTAAAATGCTAATAAGGATAAGTAGAGAAATAATATACCTGTGTAAGAGTGAATAATAAAATGTGAAGATCTCTTGATAGTTGTAAATATAAAAGAAATTTAAGCTGTAAAATGAATGATATATCTAAGTGAATAAATAAAATTTAAAATTAATGAAATATAAAATTGGTAAATGGAAACTAATTAAATTTGAATATAACTAAATGTCAATAAACTTGGAAGTGTATGAAATTAAAATTTGACTTGGAAATGTAAATTGATTTAGTGTAGATTTTGGATGGATGTTAATGTTTGATATGCATTGGTTGTTAGATGGATGAAAATTGATTAAGTAGAATTCATTAGTGTTAATGGAATTGAATAAATGGAATAAAATTTTAAAATAATTAAATTCAAATTTGAAGCAAAGTGAAATTAAATATAATTGGATTCAATTTAAATTGAAGCAAATTGACTTGAATTTAAAATGTGAATGAAACAAACTTGAATAAATCGGAAACAAATTAAATGTAAACTTAATGCATGGATGAATAAGAAAATAAATGACTTTGTGTTTATGATTGTTCTTTATAAAATTTGAAGTTTTGATGGTTTGCACTTTGAAATAATAAAAGCAAATTTTGGGAAAAATCCAAAATTGTCCAATATATGCTGAAACGAAAACAACCATAACTTTTAAATAGCTAAACGAAATTCGACGATATTGGACCTTTTGAAAAGCTTAGAAATTATAGCACAACTTTTGTTTAGATAACTTGAGAAAATTCCTTCGTCTACTAGGTTAAAAACTTGAATGTTACTCGCTGTCCTGTGTAAAAATGAGTAAAATCAGTAGTATACACCCTTAGTACTTTAGCCATATCATTTGACTAGTTTATCAGATTTTGATGATCTTGCACTTTCTGGAAAGCTAAGAACTTAAGCTAAAACTTTTGTTTTGAGTGTTTTGTGTTTTGATGTCGTTTAGAAGGCCGAAAATGTCGGTGAACGTCGCTGACCTGCGCAATTCATTGCCCAGGCTGAGACGTATCCTCTGAGTAAAACGACCATAGTTTTTGAACGAATGGTCCGAATTCGATGATTTTGGACATTCCGAAAAGCCTGAAATGAATGCAACAACTTTTGTTTAGATTATCTTGCTGAATTTTATCGTTTAGGTGACCTAAAACTAGGATTTGTTGGCTGTCCTGAAATTGGAATCTCAGTTTTGAAGCTAAATATGTTATATATATGTTGTGTAGGCTAAGTATATCGATTTATCTTTATATGCATGGTTCTAACTTAGTTATTGAGTGTTTAGTAGGTGCGGATTGCGCTTGCTTCGCATTTGGAGGTCGTTTTCGCGCTATATTAGCCGTATATGCTTGCTAACAATATATAAGGTACATATCTCGGATTACATACCGTACTTTACACTTTTTCCCTGCGGGATGCCTCATCACTTGATGAGATGTATATTTGTGATATATATACTGTCATTTTTTTTTCCGATCGGGCCACGCAAAGGGGACTCTGCCGAAATTTTCCGTAAAATCCGGGTGTTAGAAATTTTTTTATAACTTGTTTTGATTACTAACTTTTAAAGTTAGGAAGCCGTTTGGAGTAACTTAGTGGAAGCGTAGTTATAACTTTATAAATGGAATTTCATTGTTTATAAGTGGATACTTTTTAATAAAATATATCAAATGTTGAATTCTTTACTTAGTTCCTTTTCCCTTCTTTTTCCTTTTCGGGGACGAAAAGTTTTGAGTGGGGGAGAGTGTAACGACCCGTAAATTTTCGATAATTAAAATAGCTAATTTAAAAGATTTCGTAATTTAATGTTAGAAAAAATTTGTAATTTCGTTTGGAATAATAATAACTGGAATGAATTGCAACAATAATTATCCAAGTAATGAAAATGAATGCTACTTAGTGAATGCCTTTGAAATCAATAGTTGAATAGGATAATAAATGTTGAAATTCATTGGGTATAATAGAGTAATTGATTGATAAGTAAAATCTATGTAAAATCAAATATTGAAGATTGAACAGGTAAAATTTTTAAATTAAATATTTGGAAATTATTGAATAATTTAATAATGGGAATTGAATAACCGTATAATGGAAATAGTTGTTCTATAATTTTAATTCGTTTCAAAAGTTAAATTTTATAAGTTCGTTTTGAATATGTCAAAAGATAGTGATTTAAGAATAATCAAATTTGTTAAATTTAATATTACGAATGTTTGAATAAATTAAATTTCGAATTTGATATGATTAATTTGATATTGAAATTTAATATATGAAAATAGAGTGAATAATTGAAATTTGATTTAATATGATTCAAATTGGTTTCCAAAGTGAATGTAAGTTATATTTGGATTTTAATAGAGTTAATAAGATTTTAAAATTGGAATTTATTGGATAAATTGAATAACGGATTTAATATGATTAAAAATGATTTGTAAAATTTTATTTTATCATATTCGAGTCATAGTGATGTTATAGAACTTTTAAAACTGAATGTAAAATTTATTTGTGAAAATTGAATATTTTAATATTTAATTAGCGATTGAAAAATAGCCAATTTTCGAACAGTCTCAGAATTGGACGAAACTAGTTCCATTGGATCCGTAATAGTTAGTTATTATCAGATTTCAATTTTCGTAGCAATCAGAGTTGTCGGTTGACCGTGGCAGCTCGAAACGCGTTGAAATTGTTTTAATATTAATTTGGCGAGTTAAAATAGTCATTTTTCAAACAGTCTCGGATTTTGACGAAACTAGTTTCATCGGATCCGTAATGTCATATTATTGTAAGGTTTCAAATTTCGTGTCAATCGGATTTACCGTTTGTCCGGTGCAAGCCAAAATGCATAGAAGTTAGTTGAATCGGTTTAATTTAAATTTATCGTTTATTGCCGTAACTCGGTCATATGATCGAATTAGCCTCCGAAACCTATTCCATTGTGTCCGGAACGTGGGGTAAACCTTAAAAACGCCTGCCGGCACGCTTCGTTTGGAGTTCGGAAAATTTTCGGTGAATAGTGTTTTTGCAATTTTATATAAAAGGACCCATCCTCTTCCATTTGCTCCAAACCCTAACTCTTTTGACCAGCCGCCACTTTCATTTTCGAAGGCCAGAAATTGTCGAACTTCCTCATCAATTATCTCCAAATCCGTGAATAATTAGCAAAAACTCTCAACTACAAAGTTGTAGATCTCGACGAGATCTACAAATCCAACGGACATGATCGTGATTGGGTCAACGGATCGTCGGGAAATTGACCACAAAGTCAACACGTTTTTCACGTTTTTCGAGACCAAAGAGGAGGCCGAGCTTGACATGGTGGCGGCCGAAGGTAGCTCTTGTCTCGAGCTTCGATATGGCGCTTGCTGATCGAGTTGAAGTCACTTGTGGTGGTCGCAAAATGGAACCCTAGTTTGGAGCTTAATGGGTTCTTGCGTGCTTTTTTTTTTCCTGTAGAGCTAACGTGAGGGAAGGTGAAGAAACGAATGGCTTGGATCTGGGTCAAGGGGGGACGTGCGGCCCTGATTTGTTTTAGGGTAAAATTAGAATAAAATTGTGAATTTATATGTATATTAATTCGTGTAACCTTTAAAATATCATATCTTGTCCGTACGAGGTCGGAATCGGACGAAACTTTTTGCGTTGGAATCGTATGGACGAGCACTACGCTATGGAATTGGATTGGAGTCGTTTGGAGCTAGATAAAATTTTGGGTTAAATCGAACGTCGTTCGATTTGATTTAAAATCGAAAATCAAGGTGAGTGTTTTATAACGCTCACAACGTACTAAATATCTTTATGCTAGTTAAATTGACATTATGAAGTGTTATGTTTTTATTTGTCGTTGTTTGATAAAATTTAATTATCATATAGATTGTCATTTGAATTAATCGTTGAAATTAAATTGACAGTTAAATTTAAATTGAAATTGAATTGCGATTAAATTACCTGACATTGATAACTATGAAATTGCTATGAATTGTATTGTTTATTGGATGATGTATGTCGATGGATGTTATTGGTTGATAGTTAAATGTTTGATGTTTATTTGCTTATATATATATTGTTATGCATACATATGACACTTTGATTTGATTTAAGTGATATATATTCATCCTTGACATTTAATTGAAATAAATAATTACTTGGCGGCCATAGGATAGAAAACTACATACGGACACCGGATTGGCTTAATTAATAAATTTTAAAAATCATCGATTTGAAATTTGTTTAAATGTTTTGATTTAAAAAGTATAAATAGAAGTCAATTTATAAAAATCGAATTTATCGAAATTTGAGTTTGGAATGTTGAAATAAATTTTGTTTAAAAGAAATTGTTAAAAAAATTAAGTGCAGGCTTTGGAATTTAAAATCAGGATATGATTGAATTTCGAAATTGATTTGTTTAAAGATTTAACCTTAATTTGAGCTTTAAATATTACTAAGTAAAAGTGATATAAAAATGATATTTTGAAATCGAGCTTGGAATTGAACCATATTTGAAATTTGGATTTAAACTTGAATATTGATGGAGAATTTGTTAAGTGTTATAAATGGATATTTTGAAATCAAGCTCCAAATCGATAAAAATTGAAATTGAATAAATTGAAGGTGAATGTAGAATTGAATTGATTTGAAGTTAAAGTTGACGTTGTTTTGAATTGAAATCGAAATTGAATCGGTAGAATGGAAATTGAAATTGATTTGAATTGGGAAGTTATAAATTGAAATGGATTGGTTTTGAAGCTGTTTTATTTGTTTTCCAAATCACTCGGTTATATAAACCATTTTGGATACTTAAACTGTTTTAATATATTTAAATCTACTTAACCCGATTTATATTATTTTAAACTAATTTATCTATTTCACATCCATTTTAAGAGTTTAAGTATTTTAATTATTTAAACTACTTTTAAACTACTTAAAACTATTTTTCTAAGATTCCAAACTGGTTAATAAGGTGAAATGTTTATGTTTAAATCTTGAATTTAAATACGAATTGAGTTAAATGAAGTTGCAACCTAAATTGAAATTCGAAATGATTTTGAAATCGAAATGAGATATTGATGCGAAAAATGATTTTTGAAACGGAATCTTACATTTGAATAGATACAATGATATTTGAAATGGACTAGATTTTTGAAGCGAATATGATATTTTGATATCAATTATGAATCGATTTGAAATATAAAAGAGCCAACGGTGTAGTAATACGTAGTTATTAAAGAGACCGGGATCGGATATGGACATACTCTCTGTCGATACCGAACACCACTTTAATAACTATTATACGCAGAGTGTTGATCTAGAATGAAGTGGATGGTTTGGTGAACGCATTGACTGAAGAAAGAGAACAATATTGGATGACCCCTGACATGACTAAAACAGGAGCCGCGCCGGGCCATTGAGGTTCGCCACCTCTAGCGGACACGCTTCTTCGATACCATTTCTATTACATTTTTGATTCGATTTGGGTGCACCCTTTGATTTGGGAGTGGTGTTTCGCGGTGTTGGGGTAGCTGCTGGCTATGCTCAACATCAGTCCGGATCACGCAACTACTAGTATCCTAGTTGGTATCGCCTCATGTACCTTGTCATACTGATTATCCTATTCGCGACCACTATGTTTTGTTTTGTGTTATACCTATGGGGTACCCTCTGGTAACCACCAGTTTACGGTGGGGCTTACGGTGCTGTATAGACTATGGCATTATAAAAATGTGTTAAGGGGGATTATGGTAACGCCTTAACGCTATTTTGATACTTTATATTACTGATAGACATTATCTACTTAGCGTACATTACTACGTAGTAGATAGTTTAACGGATCCTTAAGAGATGGAAAATCCTGTAACATCTCTTGAGTTATTGCACGCACGTTGACACTGGATATGAGATGTCAAACCCCGTAAACATCTCTGATGCCGTTACACTCATATTTATTTACGATTGATTTAACTTTCATAAGGATATTTTAGTCCTGACTCGAGTGTTTTGTCTTTCATTACGCTCGGGTCGGTCATGAGTTTTTCAGATTTCTGAAGATCTATTCTGGAGGATGAAGACGAAGATTTGGTATACTATTACTATTATTACCCTTGCATCATGCTATCGGCTGCGTTATTTTATTTGTTCTGTTGTATATGTATAACTCTGATAAATATTGTATAAATAATTGTCAAAGTATAGTAAACAACTTCATGAACTGTTTATTTGACTATTATATTTTATCGTTCCGCTGCGAGATTCTGTGTTGTTTCATTTCCTTTATTTCTCTTTCTTTTCTTTTCTTATTTACCCCAATAACTATCTGCCCTTTTGAATGGTTTGGAATCAACATGTGTATTTGATCGTCGGTTTAAACTGTCCAAAAGGGCGGGTCGTTACATTTATGAAGGAATCTAAGTGATTGAGGTTTGAAATTCAATTAGAACCAATTAAATTGATTTGTACGTGATTAAGTTTTGCTTCCGAATGATTGAATGGTATTGGATGATTTGAAGGAGTTAATAACTCTGATATGAAATGTTCTTTATTTCATTTGGATAACTTGGGATAGGATTCGAAGAGGCCGGGGTCGGGTATTAGGAAATACCTGAAACCACTTCGAATATTTTATAGATTGATATGTGAAATCTATATGCTTGAGTGAATGTGATTTAAAGGAAATTGGACAATTTAAATATAAGCCTTAGTACTTAGAAAATGGATGTGTGGAATTAATGATATCTATAACTAATTGTGGCTTTGTGAATTGAATTGAGTTATCCCGGGTTTTATATAAGTTGTTTTCTTTAGTATTCCATGTTAGTTGAGATTACTCACGCTGGTTTCCAGCCTGACCCGAGTGTTACTTTGATGTAATGTTCAGGTCAGACCGAGTATTACAGATTTTCAGGTAAGAACGTTCTGAAGCTCAGGAGGCGAGCTGGATGGCAGGAACGTATAGAGTATCACGCTGTATCATATTATTGTAAATCTAAGACATGTTGATTTGTATATGTCCAGTATTTGAGTATATGTGTAACTCTGATGTATTAAAATGTAATCGACAGATATAATATTCTTGTGTAGACTGTTATTATTTATTATTATATTTTATCTGCTGCGAATGTGAGATGTTGTTGATTCTATTCTTCTTCTTCTTCTATCTCTTTCTTCTTTTTCATAACTATCTGAAAATTTCAACTTCGAAAATTTCGGGTCGTTACAGTTGGTATCAGAGCTGAAAGGTTAAGGGAGAACCTTGGCTCTGGTGGGGATTACTCATTAAATAGAGTCCGCAGTACTCTAGAATGAGTTGAGTGTATATATATATATCTATGAGAGCGTACTTGTTATTTTCTTATATAAAGGTTTTAAATGATTTTATATAAAAGTATATTTTGATATATAAAAATATATTTCATTCTAATAAATATTAAAGCGATTGGTTGTTAAATTATTGAAATTAAAATTAAGAAGTAATATAATGCGACCAAATTGAAGTCTTGACTTGGAATTAAATTAAGTAAAAAGGGAAATACAACCAAATTAAAATTTAAGTAATTGAAAACGAAATTATAAATCTGGTCCCAGAATTTGAAAATTTTGTTTCAAAGTAATGAAAAATAATAAATAAGTATTATTTGGATAACTGGGACTTGTTGCAAACAATGGGTTGTTTGAAAATTTGATTTGAATTAAAAACCAAAAGTGGTCTAAAATTTAAGGATGACCTCGTGTGTAAAGGAAATATTATGTATGAATAAGGAATATACATAAATCAAAAATAGTTTGAATAAACTCTAAATGTTGAGTTTGAAATTTGGAATGGGATGTGATACCCAAAGTGATAAGTTTTAAGTGGGAAGATTATTATTGTGAAGTTTAAGGATTAAATGAGGTTGATTGGATTAAGCAAATCGAATTTAACTTGGGAGAAGTTAAATAAGTTTGAATGAACAACTTGAATTGGAATTTAACTTGGAAAGTTCAATGGTTAATTTGACTTGGTAGTTTGTGTGATCTCAAAATGGGTGTGAGATCTGGAAATTGGAAATGGATGGACGTTTAGGATATGGAATCACTTTAAATTGAAGATTTGAATAATTGAGTTTCTAAATTAAAATTGTTTAAGAACTGGCTTCAAACTGGAAGATAAAATTTAATATTAAATTAAAATTTTAAAATAAAATTGTATTGAACTCTTATTTGAACCTTGAAATACATAAGTTAAGATAATTTAAAATGGAATTTTGAGAATTGGACTCAAAAATTAAATTGATTAAAAACTTTGAATAAAAGTTAAATTGGTTTAAAAAGTTAAACCAACCTTTGAGAATTTAACTCGAATTTAAGATTGAAATTGAATCTGGTTTGAGTAAATTGGATTGGTGATTGAAGATGTATAAGTTTAAGAATTTAAATGGGAAATTGAATTGGATTATATTGAAATGATTTGAATTTGAAATGGGTTCAATTGATAATAATTCAAATTGATTGGAACAATTTGAAATTATAATTAAAGTTGAACAGGATTAAAATCAAATGGAATTTGATTTAAATTGGGAAAGGAATCAAGATTGATTCAACTTGAATTGGGTTTAAATAAATTTCAATGGAAATTGGAGTTATTCAAATTGGAATTGGATCAATTTAAATGGAAGTGTAAATTTACATTGAATTGTTGGGGAAGTGAACAGTTTGACTCTTGACTATTTTCAATATAAATTATTTTGATATAAACTTATTTTTCTAAGCTATTAAATATATACAACCTTTCTTTCTTAAAACCAAATTATTTTATACCTGTTTTACAATTATTTTTAGAGCTATTTAACCATTTTTCATCTGTTTTCCAAACTAATAATTATTTTCCAACTACTTATCTATTTTAAAAAATTTCAAGCTATTTTCTAAATATAAACTGGTCGGAGTTTAAACTGTTACTTATTAAATACCCAACTGAGATAAGGATTGAAGTGACAATTCAATGGAATTGAGGCAATTGTGAATAGAAAGGAAATTGATATAGTTAATAATAAATGAAAATAAATACGTAGGATGTACGTATATTATTCTATTCGCATAGTGATTTGATCCAGATTCGAGCACAGAATTTCGAGAGAGTTTATCGATCCAAGTTGGGATTTTTCACTCGATTTTCGACGGCGAACCTGGATATGGATTGTTGATTGGTTCTGGATATTCTCTATCATAGTTATGGCTATGCAAGGAGAATGACGGTTTCTGATCAAGAAACTAGATCTGTGTCCGCACTAGGAAGTCGGATGGACGATACTATTCGGAAGTGAAATTGTGTGATCGAGTGCGCGATCAAATTGGTATGGCGTACGGATGATAAGTGTACATCGTACGGATTTGAATGAAATTGATATTGAAAAGAGTAATCAAATTGGAATATTCGATTTTGAATAAACAAAGTTATATATCTTTGTTATATAAGATAAATCTCCCCTTGTTGAATTTATTGCTGGAAGAAAAAGGATTTTTGAAAGTGTTTGAAGTATAAAGGGAATTTTATACAAGATTGAAATGATCCAAAGTTTTAAATTTTTTATATATATTGAATATATATATATATATATATATATATAAAGGATCTTATGAGGAATTTGAAAAAGGGTTTTGGGAACCTTTGGATTTTGAAATGCTTTTGATTTTTGGGTAAAATCAATTTTGAATTTGGAAAGCCTAGTTTGAGAATTATCGATCTTTGGATAATCGATTTTGTGTAAAGGAGTTTTATATGAGATCACACTAGGTGTATGATTTGAAAGATACTACACGTGTATAGTATAAAGTGTTTTGATGATGCTCTGGGGAAAAAGGCGCTCCCTTGAAATGAACTTCTCAGGAGTGCCACCGGGTGGTGCTGCCTTGAGCCCAAGGAGGGTTCTAAAGTTGATCCTGTGAGGAGTCCGGACAAAACTAATTCCTGAGGATTATTGGTAGCGAAAGTCGAGGGCGCTGATGCCTACAGGGGCATTTGAGTTATGCTGTGACGACAGTGTAACTCGATGTCACTACGATATACTGTGGGGGCCATAGCGAAAATCGTGTGGAGGATGAGTGCCAACAATCTACACTTGATTTTGCTGGGAAGGCAACGCAACATCGGTAGAATACGATCTATGGTCGAGTGGAGTGGAGAAGTTTCATTCTTTTGACAGCGAAATTCGAGGGCGCCGATGCCTACAGTTATATGGGTTTTAGCTGTGATAGCTACGTAACCCCAGTTGTAGCTGCGATCTGTTGCGGGTTCCATGGCGTAATTGAGGGGCACGGAGGCCTACAGTTATCTATGGATTTTGTCGGGATGACAACGTAACCATCGGGTTAACTGCGACCACGGATGGGGGTGATGATTTCTAGAGCATTCTCACCAAAGATATTTCCACTATATTTTCAAAAAAAAAAAAACTGTTTTCTATATCTTCAATAAAATTATTTTCCAAGTATTTTCACTAGATGTTGAAAACGGGTTTACCAAGTACTTATAGATTTTCAGTCCTACGCCTAATCAACGTATGACTGAATTTCTGTGAGAACGAGGATGGACTGGTTAAGACATCGAGTTATAAGAAATATTTTTATTAAAAGCTATTTTAATAGTATTATCTGAGATTAAAGAATTCCTAAAATTTTTAAATAAAGGTGTTGGAATTTTGAAAGATGAAAGAAAATCCAAACTGGAATTATAAATAAAATTTAACTCGGTTAAATAAATGGATTGTAAGTTAATAAAGGAATTTGGAGATGGATTCGAATGGTAAATTGAATTCGACTTGGATTTAATAATGAATTAAATAAGAAGAGATGTGTTGTCGTATGAAATGAAAATGAATTATAATAAGCAGAGTTTGAGTTGCAAACAAAACCCAGGTAAGTAGAAATAAATTGAAAATGGCCTTGTAATTAGTTAAATGAGTCATGAATGAACTGAATTTGGGAATTTAATTTATAATGACTAATCAAATGAATCTGTAGATTGAAATGAGATTTGATTGAAATAGAATCAAGTTAAGGTGAAAAGAAAATTTATTTGCAAATGATGTGAGCTCAAGTTATGAAGTTGAAATAATTTGAAGAAAGTAAATTCACTTAAGTTTAAAATTAATAAAAGTTTGGCTTCGAGCAAAAGTAAAGATTATAAAAGTCTGGGTTAAATTAATTTGGAAATGGTTATTAATTTATAAGTTTGAATGTGCCAAGCTTAATAAATTGTTTTAAATGAATCCAATGCGGAGAAAAAATGAAATGCAAATGTATGGTTGGTGAATAAATTAGAAATGAAATGGAACTAAATATAAAATGAGTTAAAATCAATCTGAAGTGGTTATAACTAAAATAGATACTTATTTAGCGAATATCGTCGAAATTGCATAACAATAATAGTTGTTTGGTATAAACAAAAGTAATTAAATTTCTGTGAGTTGATAGAGATTAAATAAATTGGTTTTAGAATTAATTGAAGTGAATATGAGCTTGTTTGGATTAAAAATCAATTGGATGTAAGAAATTGAGGTGCAAACCATTAAAATTGAATAAAATGGCTTATGAATTGGTTGAAAGCAATTGAATTAGTTTTGAAGACATATTAATTGCTCATGGAAGTTATTTTGATTGCATTTCTTTTAGAATTGAAGTGTTATAGTTGTTTAAGTAAGAGAAATGTTGTAAACTTCATATATATAGTGCTTATATGTGTAAATTGAGTAAGTACAGGTACCTGAAGGCCGTTTGGCTGGATTTGGATGCGATATATGCTAAAAGAAATAAGCTGCTTGCTTAAAATGCTAAATAAAGGTACGCCTACGTAATAAAAACAGGATATATGAACTGTTTTTGATTTTTCGACCGGGTGGGTCGATGTATATATATTTATATCTCTTGTCAAATTGCAAAAGCTCCTCCGTACAAAGGAGACTCTGCCAAAAATTTTCGAAAATTTTGGGAGTTAGAAAATTTTTGAAAATTTTAGCAGAAAATTTTGTAACGACAAAATGATTTCAAATTGGAAATTAAAGTAAATCAGTAGATGAAACTAATATAAATCAGTTATAAATGAAAGATAAATTCAATATTCAGAATTGAAGACAAATTGAAATCATATGGAAATGGGCAAAACTAAATTGAAATAGATATGAAACCTATGTAAGAAAATGGATAAAATGATTGGAAAGGTTACGATTGGATATTATTGTTAAGTAAGATATGCAGGGATTATAGGGGAAAAGAAAAGTGGATTTGATTTCAGGAGATAATGTGAATTGCCCGACAAAAGGCATGTATTTAAGTTTCTGTATGAAATTGAATTGGGTTTTTGATCTAGCCACTTGGCTTTTGTTTTCTTTTGGAATTTGCGAGCCCGTAGAGGCCTTTTGTAGTTGTACCGAGCTAGCCGCGCAAAGGAGACGCTGGCAAAAAATTTCGAAAATTTAGAGAGTTAGAAAAATTTTGAGAAAATTTTGATAATTCAAAATTTGGTTTTAAATTGAAATTTAGATGATTGAGCAAAAGGATATTGTTTGAAACTATAGAAGGTTTTAGGAAATTAGCTGAAGTGATAGTAGGTCTTTAATAAAAGATAGTTGGTAGGATGTTGAATAGTGAGTTTTGGGAAAAGTAAACGGGCATTGGTCCATTCTTCCTAACTAGCAATTTCGAGGACGAAATTCTTTTAAGGGGGGAGGAATGTGACGACCCGGAATTTTTAACAATTTAATAATTAATTGATTTTAAATATTTAAAAGTTAATTTTAACTTGAATTCCAGATATCAATATTTACTTGATAATTAAATCATTGAATTATATAGTTTAAATATTGAATTTAATAATTGAAATTGGGTAAACTGTTGAATCAGAAATTTCTAAGCTTGTTTAAAATAATTTGAAGGCTTATAAAATTTATAAAGATGATACTGAAAATAATAGAATAATTGAAATTTAATTTAAAGGTAATTTGTTCAATTTTAATAATATATCGTTTAAATCGTTATTTAAAAATAGCCTTTCGAGGCACGGTCTCGGAATTCGACGAAACCGGTTCCATTGGATCCGTAATAGTTAGTTATTATCGGATTTTAATTTTCGTAGCAATCAGAGTTGTCGGTTGACCCTGGCAACTCAAAACACTTAGAACTATTTTAATCGATTTAAACTAAAATTGATCGTTTACTTCCGTAACTCGCACATATGATCGAATTAGGCTCCGAATTACGTTCCATTGTGTTCGGAATACGGGTAAAACCTTATAAACACCTGTCGGCATGTCTAATTCGGGGTTCGAGATTTTGCGTTATGTGTAACGAGATATTTTGAAAATTTAATAATATTAAAAATATAAAAATATAAAAGTTAAAACACCAGTCCCCCTATATCGTACGCGAGCCACCCTAGACCTGAATTGCGTCGACCTAGCTATCTTTTTTTTATGATAGCCGAGTACTTTGAAAACCCAGGGAAAAAAATCTTCAGAGCGAAAATAAAAATGGCTTCTGCTTAATTTCAAAATCGCTACCACTCCCTTACTCTTTTGTTTCCAGGAAACGAAATCGAAATTGTTCGTTCTCAGGAGAAAAAAATAAATGGAAGAGGAGTGCGAACGTGAAGCGGGGTCACGTGGGTTTCGATCGCGGCTGTGGTGATGCGCGATCTGTTCGACCTCAAGATTGACATCACGGACTCACTCGAGGGGTACGAGGCGGCGACCGAGAAGATGAGAGGCGATTGGCGACCGAAGTCGTGGTTTTGGGTCTTGGAAACCGCAATTTCGCGAGGGTGGTGGTCTTGGACCGCAACTGCATAGGGGTGGTCGGGTTTTGGAGCCGCTTAGGGTAGATCCGAAAAGCTTGGTGGCGAGGAGGGGTTTCGACATGTGTATTGTCGCGTGGGTGCTACCATGATTGCAGGAGGATGTCGCGATCGTTGGATATCATGGATGAATGGGCGGTGGTGCCAGATCGTTGAGTTCAACAAGCCAGTTTGGGATTCTAGGGTTGGTTCAATTTGAGGTAGGGCGTGTAATGCTTGTCGCGGGGCGGGTTAGGCGAGCACGAGGCGAGGGCGAAGTCGTAGCTTGTTTTGGTGAGCAACTCCTTGTTTTCTTTGTGTTCTGTTTTGAAATTTGGAAAAAGTACCCAGATAAATTATTTAAAACAACAACAAGAATAATAAATTTTTTGGTTATAAACTGGTAATAAAAGGAAGAAAATTTATTTCAGCTAGGTAACACTTCAGCCAGTTATTGCAGATTAAAATAATAATAATGATATACATATATATGAAACAGTTAGCTTATAGGTTGACTAGTATATTTATATGAGAGATGAGGATGTATATAAAACATGTCATGGAATGTTAATTAAATTAATTAACTGTTAATGGGTTGTTCGGTTATTTCAAATTTTAATAACAAACCGTATAATATTCATACAAGGTCCAAAACTGGGAGATAAGGGTCGAGATGGAACTGGATTGCCAAACAAAAATCAAATGTGAGTAAATCTCACTCTGTTTGATTTTTATTTAGATTTAAATGGTTAAATTTAAATAATTGGTTGATTGATTGAGTTGCTTGAATGTGTGCTGATGATCTGTGACTTTGGTTTTGTTTGACTCTCGAGTTAAATGTTGTTTGAATCGAATCATTTGAGTTTTAAATGTGATTAAACTTAAATCATAAATAAGAGAATGGTTCATTTTAAAGTTAATGAGGGTTTAATGATTGGTGATTCATTAAATAGATAGAATAATTTGAATGGATAATGAATTAATTCAATTAATTAATGATTGTGCTAATTAATTTAATAATTAAGGGTTTGAATTAATTAAATTAAGGATTAAGTTAAATTAATTCAGAACAATAAATTAACGCTTGATAGGTAATTACTTAATGTAATTAATAAAATAAAATTTCTTTGTGAAATTAACCAAGAGATTAATTAAAATAGTTAATTGAGGAATAATTTATTTATTTAATGAAGTAAATAAAAAGGTAGAAAATTACAGGTTGAGATTGATCGAGAATGATTGATATTGTGGTTGAATTAAAGTAATCGATTGAGATTAGAACAAATTAAAATATAATTGGAAATCATTAATTTATATAATAATTGATGTAATTAAAAATTGATTAATTAAGAATAAATCAATTCAATAAATAATGACTTATGAGAAATTAATTACTATAAGTAATTAAGAATTAATGTAATTAATATAGATAATTAATTTACAAAGTAATTGATTAATTTATAAAGTAATTAAGATTACATATTGATTTTGGGTTAAGAATAATTAATATCGTGATATTAATTAAAGATATTTACTGGAATGTAATTGAAAGATACTTAATCCAGGGTGATTAATTAAGATGAACGGATATAGAAGAGTTAATTAATTAATTAATTTGGAATTAATTAATCCTTAGGAATCTAAGTGATTGAGGTTTGAAATTCAATTAGAACCAATTAAATTGATTTGTATGTGATTAAGTTTTGCTTTCGAATGATTGAATGGTATTGGATGATTTGAAGGAGTTAATAACTCTGATATGAAATGTTGTGTATTTCATTTGGATAACTTGGGATTGGATTCGAAGAGGCCGGGGTCGGGTATTAGGAAATACCCGAAACCACTTTGAATATTTTATAGATTGATATGTGAAATCTATATGCTGGAGTGAAAGTGATTTAAAGGAAATTGGACTATTTAAATATAAGCCTTGGTACTTAGGAAATGGATGTGTGGAATTAATGATATCTATAATTAATTGTGGCTTTGTGAATTGAATCGAGTTACCCTAGGTTTTATATAAGTTGTTTTCTTTGGTATTCCATGTTAGTTGAGATTACTCACGCTGGTTTCCAGCCTGACTCGGGTGTTACTTTGGTGTAATGCTCGGGTCAGACCGAGTATTACAGATTTTCAGGTAAGAACATTCTGGAGCTCAAGTGGCGAGCTAGATGGCAGGAACGTATAGAGTATCACCACCATATCATATTATTGTAAATCTGAGACATGTTGATTTGTATATGTCCAGTATTTGAGTATATGTGTAACTCTGATGTATTAAAATGTAATCGACAGATATAATATTCTTGTGTAGACTGTTATTATTTATTATTATATTTTATCCACTGCGAATGTGAGATGTTGATGATTCTGTTCTTCTTCTTCTTCTATCTCTTTCTTCTTTTTCATAACTATTTGAAATTTTCGGCTTCGAAAATTCGGGTCGTTACAAGTTGTAAATGGTTAGGGTTTATGGTTAGGCACGGTAGAGGATATCTCATGGAGGGTCTGCTTTAGATTTGTGGTATTAAGTGGCCTAAAGAGATTCCATGCACTGTCAGCTAGGTATTACTAGAGCGGAGTCCACCTTGGGATATGTATTAGATAACAAGAACCTACCTTGAATGAGGTATTAAATGGCCAGAATCTGCCTAATTCTCATTAAAATGTATTAAGTGGTTCGGGTGCTATATCTTACATTTTTAAGATATTATTAACGATTGATATGGGTTATTGGACTGAAAGAATAATGGTTATGGAATTGGAGTTGGAAAGCCTTAGGTCTTATAGTTGAAATACCGGTAGTATAGTTAAGATATGTAAGACACATTCTTATTTAAATTATACTACTCAAATACTATTTTACAAAGCTCGAGATTTTGTTTGCCAGATATTGTTGTTCTAACTCCCTCCTCATTACTATACAGGCTAGAAATGATGATGCAGATTTTTGGGGATGGTGGCAGAGACGTATAGTTGTTGTTATTGATTAGCTATCTATGTTATTTTTTTATTTCTAATGTACCCATTGAAACATGATGTATTTTAAAATTTTGTATCACAAATATTTGGCATTGTTATGTGGAATTATATCGTTTTTGACATTTGAATTATTTAACAGATAGGCATTGTTTTGATGTTATATTTAATCCTTCGGTCGTGAGATTCTAAATGTGTAGATAGATAGCTTTGTGTATTGCTCTTTAAATCAATTTCACCTACCAATAGCCAACTTTGGAACGAGTTTACGATTCGATGCGCCTTTTATATGTTGAAAAGTAGTGCTATTTCGAGGCGGGTAGTTACAATACTGTTCATGCGATGTAGTTGAGATTTCAGATGTGAACGTCTCGATTTGTTCCGTCGATATCAGCAAGCAAACGGTCAAGCTGACCTAACCTTAATAGAGGACCTATAGAGCAAACCCCGGCTGCAGTTTCTGCCCACCCACCCATCGTTGATTTTGCTGAGCTATGTAAGGGCTTTGTGAGCCTAGGCGGGAAGCCTTATGTAGAGACTGAATCGTATGTAGATTTGAGGACATGGATTCATAGTTGTAAGTGGATTTTTGGATTGATGGGCCTTAAAGATTATGTTAGAAGATAGCTTGCCACTTGGCATTTATAAGGGAAGGTCTCGGAATCGGTAGGATGTGGGAACTGCTGAGATTGATAAGAGAGAGAGATTACTTGGGTAGAGTTTTGGAGATGTTTTGAGATGAAGTTTCAGTCCAGGGTTGAAGAGGGAGGGTGGTTGGAGAATTTTATTCATTTACATCAAGGAAAGATGTCGGTGAAAGAGTATGTTAATCGGTTCATTGAGTTTTCCTAGTTTTGGAATGAAGCTGATCAATACCCCTCATAAGAAGGCTTTGAAATTCGCTAAGGGACCGATTCAACCTATTCAGGATTTAGCCTTTAGTCATATTCCTATGGGTGTGACTTTTGAGGGATTGGTGGAGATAACTTTATTGAATGTTGTTTACAAGTAGGAGGTGAAGGGTGAGTCGAAGAAGATAGGAAAAAGGCACTACAGTAGAACCAATGCAAGCGCGAAATAGGACCCAAGGGAAAGATCAAGAAGCAAGAGAAGTAATATAAGAATTGCAGCAAGAAGGTGCATTTTGTGAGAGAATGCAAGGCAGACAGTTCAAAGATTAAGTGTTACTACTGCATTAGTATGGGCACAAAAGGTGGGAGTGTCCAACACCTCAGGAAACCTCTACCTAGGAGGTTTCATCATATGCATTGGATGCTATTCCAAGCTTTAGTGAGCCTCCAATTGCAGATAAGGGAAGAAGTCATGATCGAAGGTGTGTTAACTTTATCTGATTTACGTATTCGTACCTTGTTTGATGTGGGGGCATCACACTCTTTTATCTTGATTAGACTTGTGGATGAGTTACACTTAGAAACTAGCATAGTTATAGACCCGTGGTTGTATCAATCCTTGTTGGAGGATCATCTTATTTATTCATAATATGTAGGGTTTGAATTTTTTTATCTTGGGGGTCGAGTTCGATGCTTTTGTCTTAGAATTTTTTGGGTTCGATTTGATTTTGGGCATGTGTAGGACGACGATGTATGGTGCGATTCTAGGTTTTGATAGGGAGGCTTTTAGGTTGAGTACTTGTAGGGGACGCAGTTTATATTTTTATTGCAATACTAGATGTTAAGTTATGTTGAGCTACCTATATTCATTAGACTTATCACATGATGAGTTAGATACAATGCCTATAGTTAGAGATTACCTGGACATCTTGTCTAAAGTTACCGGTCTCCCACCTTAGAGAGAGATCGAATTTTGGATTTATCTTCTGGCAAATGCCAGACTTATCTTATGGAGAACACCAGACATGTTGCCATACGCTTGATGCATATAGTTCCAAAGGAGAGACATGATTTGAATGAGCAAGTGAATGAGATGCTGGAGAAGGGCTTCATTGGGAGGACTATTTCAAAGTGGAAAGCACCGTTGTCTTTGCCACCAAGGCAGATGGTTCTCTAAGACTTTGCATTGATTATTAGGAGCTGAATAAACTAAGAAAGAAGAATCATTAACCATTACCCTGCAAAGGCGATCTCTTAGATCAGTTGATTGGAGCGATGGTGTTCGTAGAGTTTGATTTGGCAACGGATTCCATCAGTTACATATAGCTGAGGATAGTATTCAGAAGACTGCTTTTCATATGCCTAACAGAATTTATGAGTGGTTAGTCATACCCTTCAGACTGATCAATGCACTTGTAATATCCCGGAATTTCGAGGAATTTAAAATATGATAATCTCTTAATTAAATCATTTAAAATGGATAAAATTGTTATCTTCAAATATAAATAACCAAAATAAAATTTATATGATGTTTTTAAAATTAGAGATAAATTGATTTTAAATAGAATAATTACTTAATTTGTGTTATTTTATAAATTTGATTTTAATAGGCTTAACATTTCAAATTTTAATAAGTGTTGTTTAAATATATATTTATTTAAAAATTAACTTTAAAATTATAATTTAATATTTCTAAATTTAATAGCGTGTTTGTTTAATTTAATAAAGATATATTTGATTTGATTTTAAATTGAAGTTTAAATTGAATTTGAATTTGAAATCTGGATTTAAACTGAAATTTTAAAAAGAATATATCTCTTGAAAATTATTTTAAAGTTTTTATTTTTAAAAAAATAATTTTTTTATATTAATTTAAAACAAAAGAATTTTATTTATATAAATTTGGAAAATATTTATTTAATAGAAAATAAATGAAAAACCATTTAAAATAACATCTAAAAATGGATCAAATAATTTTATATGATTTTATTAAGAATCTAATTGGTTTTTATTTGATTTTCTTTTAAAAGTTTTATTTTTATAAGATAAGAAAAAGCATTTATAAATTTATAAAAGCATATACATATTAGGAAAATTAATAATAAAGTCTTATAAGTCATTTAAAAATAAGAAAGAACAAGTGTTAAATTTTAAAGCTTATTAATTAACATGTGTAAGTAGATTAGGATTAGTAATGACAAATGTAAACAAAATTAAACAAGTGTCGTTCTCTACTTAATTTTGATAAACCACAAATTACAAATTATAACCTCCATTTCCTTCTTCATTCTTTTTCTTTCAATTCAGAAATTAATGGACACTCTTGTATTCAATTTCCCAAATCAACCTGAAAACCATTTTTTCAAATCCCAGTAAACTTTCCTCAAGAAAACTAACCTGTTCAACTCTACAACCCTGAAATTACTTTCTCAAAAATCAAAACCTGTAACAAGACAAAACCTGTAACCATTTTTATCAAAAAAAATTCAAAGTCTGTAATGTTATCTTCAACCTGAAGTTCATTCCTCAAACAAAAATAATCAACTCTGTAATCCTCTATTATCAAAGCATTTTCAAGGCCTATAGCATTTTTCAAATACTACAAGCCTGAAATCAAAGCTTGTGACAAATTTTCATCTCAACCCTGTAACTTTTTCTCAAAACCTATCAACCAAGCTTTTAGCTTCATAATGCAATCTGGAAACAATAAATTTTCAAAATCTTAAGCCATCATCATCTTGTTCCAGTCCAGTCAGGCGTTTCAGCTTCAAATGTTCAAGCTTCAAAGAATTTCATTCTTAAGTCAAGCTACATAAGTTTCAGGAATCAAGCAATATAAATATACAATTTTCAAATTTTCAAAAGGGTTCAGTTACCATCCAGTTTCAAAACTCTCTGCTTTTTCTAAGGTGAGTAAACATTTTTAATTAAAAAGGTTAAGTAGCTAAATAATCGTGTTTGAGATATTCCTGTGATAATCTTGCTCTGCATGTGTGTATAATCTATGGGAAGTTGTTGTATTTACATGACTGTGTTCAGAGGTGCTTTGTTCTTCTCTGTTCTTTGTACAGTATATTCAAATTTAGATAAAATTTCATTTTTCCCTTTCTCTGATTTCCTATAGGATTTTGTTTATAAACAATAAAAGTTTGTTTAGACTTGAATTAAATTTTAAAAATGAATTTAAGTAAAAATGCTTAAAGGTTTATCTGGAAATTATGGATGCAGTGAAAACGCTTTTAAACATGCTAATACCAAACACTTTAATTCATTAATTCAGGAATTTAACTCGAATCTACTATTAAAGATAGGATTTTTAAAACAAACATGAGAATTTTTAATATTGAATTGAATGAGTATTTGGGAAATCTCTGGAAAATGGTTCTTGATCATTTTCTGGTGATCGGAGGTATGCGAGGGGTCGAGTTTTCGTCTGAAGCTAGAGTGTCGATCAGGTTGCTTGGGAAAAATGGTGGTTGAGGCGATAGGGGACTGTGGCATCGGCGGTGATCGGAATTAGTTTATAACCCTAGTTTTTGTATAGTTTGGGTTTTGGGTCACTACGTAGGCTCTATTTGATCGAGTGCTGTGTAATTCTGGGAGATGATAGCGTGTCGGCTCGGCAAAAGATGGCCAGTACCGCTCGACCTCTGGTGGTCGAAGGGAATTTGTGGGAAGCTGTTTTTGGTTCCAGGCGAACTGGTTAGTCAATCTTGATCAAATATTTGTTTGTGTGGTTTTGTGGTCGGGTTGTGATGTTGTGATGTAGGGTGAAGTGACGGAGGCAATGTCGATGGTCGGAGTAGCCTCGGGTGGTGGTGCATGTGAATGTGATGGTGGGTGCGTGTCAGAAGGGTTTGGGCTGTGAAGGTCTCGAAGTCGCGTTCGAGTTTTTGGATGGGTAGCTCGAGTTCGTTCTCGAGTATATTGGAAGTGATTAGCTTGTAGTTTTTTTTTAAACTTGAAATTTAGTCCAAGTTTAAAAGAAAATGGGAAGTAAGGGAAAAACTCGAGTTTGACTCAAGTAAGCTTCGGGTTCGAAGCGAAGCAGAATATTAAACTGTTTTAAAGGTTTTAAAAGTTTTAAAAACTTGGGCTTTTTGAAATTTAAACATTTAAATTGGTTTAAAACTCTTATATAAATTGCTTGATGTTTAATAAATGTTTTATTAAACATTTTGATTAAGAAGTTTTGAAGTTTGATAAATTTAAACTTTGTTAAGAAAATTTAAAGTGATTTTAAAATTGAGTTATGAAAGTAATTTTAAAAGTTTATATAAAAAGACAAGTTTTAAATTCAAATTAAAACTAGTTATTAAAACTATAACCTGATAAATATTTTAAGTTATGTTAAGTTATGTTTTGATAACTTTTATTTATCAAGTTAAATGATTGTTTTAAAAAAAACTTAATCAATAATTTAGTTATGTAAAGATAGTTATAAAGATAAATGATGTAAATATGTTAAGGGTTATAAAAGCATTTGTAAGATAATGTTTTATCTTAATTAAGGTTTTAATATCTTAATTTTGATTATGTTAATTTAAAAAAAATGAAGTTTAATCAATTTGTTTAATTATAAAGGATTGACTAAGAAAATTTAATTAAGGGAAAATAATTTACTTGATTAATAAATGATTAAGGATTAAAGGTTAATTAATTTAAGATTAATTAAATTGTAACTAAAAGATCATTAACCAGATTATCAATTAATGATTAGGGATTAATAAATTAAGTATTTAAGTGTAATTAAAACTTAATTAATCAAGTAATTAAGATTGATTAACTAAGTGATTAATGAGTAATTAATTAAGTAATTAGAGTTTACTTCACTAATAATTAAGAAGTGCTTAATTTGTAATTAGGTTTTATTAATTAATAATTAAGTTTTATTAATTAATAATTAAGTTTTGTTAGTTAATAATTTAAGGATAATTAATCAGTAATTAAGGATCAGTTAAGAAGTTTTAAGTGGTAATTAATTGATTAATCAATGGTGATTAAGGATTAATCAAATGGTAATTAAGGATTGATTAACTGTTAATTAAGGATAAGTTAACGGTTAATTAAGGATAAATCAAATGGTTAATCAACTGGTAATTAAGGAATAATTAATCTTTAATTAAGTGGTCAATTAATAATTAGTTTTATTAATTCACAATTAAGATATAATTAATTAGTTAATTAAAGATTAATTAATTATAAAAGTAACTATGGATTAATTAATTTGTATTAAGAATACTGATTATTAATTAAGGTTATTGATCAATAGTTGATGGTTAATTAATCGGTTAATTAAAGGTTAATTAATTGATTATGAAAGTAATTAAGGATCAATTACTTTGTATTAAAGGAGATTAATTAATAATTGAGGTTTATTAATTGATAATTATTTAATCTAGGATTAGGGGTTGATTAATTGATTAATTAAGTTAATCAAGGAGTGATTAATTAATTAAGGTTAGTAATTAATTTATGATTGTATGAGCAGGATTAAGTGATTAATTCTTAAGGGATTAATTTAATTTAAGTAATTAAATTGATTATGATATGAATTGATAATGCTTTCTTATGAATGATTGATTGTTGAATGTCTGAATTGGATGATATCTATGGGATGATATGCTGTGACATTCTATGATATGATATTGGATATATTAATGATAAATATGTGATATTTATCTGTGTTAATGCTGTGTGAATTCAAAGCATTGAATTGAATTGAATTGTTTAAACCTTCAAACAACTTGGCCTTTAAGACACGTTTGGATGTCGATGAGACCGGGATCGGGTATCAAATTTGATTATCCGAGAACCACATCGATCCAAGTTAAATGTTAGGTCGTGAATTTAAGTGAAGATCGAGTTGAAGACTCAAAGTGTAAGAACTATCTGTCGTTAAAAACTCCGAGGGAGATTCCAATACGAGTTTAACAGATATAGTACTTTCATGTTCGGGATGGAGTTTTTAGAGTGCAAGGGTTATTGTCGTTAACTCTGAGGTGATTCCAAAATGAGTGTAACGAGATAATGCCTTTGGTTTCATTCGAACCCGGAACGAACTTGTATGGATTGAATGCTTTCAAAACATCGTCAGATGGACGATGAGCATTCTAAGGTAGATGTGATCTATAAAGGTAATCGCAGCCTCAAGCCTCATCAACCGGGAATGGCTAATATAGAGGAGGTGCAACAAGGCTAAGTCGGTCATGCCCAAGTAGGATGAGATTTACCCCTTGTCTAGGTGTCCCTTTTTATTCGGCTTTGTGGGCGGTTGCTAGCTAGAATCGCCGAGGTTGTCTTGTTTGGAACTGTTCAGTAAGGAATGGTTCCGGCTTTGTGTGGCAAGGGATTTAGGGTGGATCCTTGGTTCGGTGATCTAGGCCACGTACTGTGATGGGTGGTACCCCAGTAGCCCTGCCATTGATGGAAACCCATTCTTCCTATGTGCCCTTACGGTTTTGATTGTATTACCCACTTTTGTGGCAAGTAGCTGGAATTTAAGGAATGTAACAATTTCGGTTGTTTTCTATTTATTTGAAAACAGTAGACCCTATTATAATATCATTGGATTTTCTATCAAATGTTTTGGTTAGCGTAAGGTAAAAACGTACCCATGTTTATGTGTGGGGAGTCTTACGTGATACCTTTTGTTTTCAAAGGTTTTTTAAAAGTTAAGCAACTTTAACCCGTTTACTCACACCAGACCCATGTCTGACCCGGAGTTTATTCAGTTTTTCTTAAGCCCTTGGGTACTCAAATTTTTATGAGTAGCAAAGGGATTCAGGTTAGCTTTGACGAATTCTGGAGGAGATATGGAGCAGGAGGCTTCAGCGTTTGTAGTTATATTGTGTTTCCGCTGTGATGTATCTCTGTGATGTATGTGTTGTATTTGAGTTGTATAATAGACAGACTTTTATAACTATCTATCTTGTGTTGTTGTATCTGTGTAACTCTGATGTGTAATTGACTATGTAATAGTTATGTTATATATTATATTTCGTTCCGTTCCGCTATGAGATTCTGATATTATTGAGTTCTTTCTTCTATCTATTCTATTTTCTACCTCTTTCTTTCATAATAATGATGCGTCTTTCTGTGGAGAGGAAGGTGGGTCGTCTCACTTGGTATCAGAGCATATGTTGAGATAATACCTAGGCTCTGGAGCGGTGTCTATCTTGAGAGCGCGTATTTGTAATTTTTATATAACTACATGCCTATATAAATTTGTTGGGTATCTGTTCGGATTTCCAACATGAGTTCTAGAGGAGTTTTATCTCTCTCTTTGTTTAGTTGACCATCCTATCTTTGTATCTAACCCTATAGATGGAGTAACCGAGATAAATCAGATTTGTAGAGGCTTAAGATTTTATTATCCCACCCATAGTTTTCTAGAGACCCTTTTTATTTGATTTGAAGGGTTTTGATCTTATTTTGGATTTGGATTGGTTGGATAGTATTGGACTATTTAGATGGTGAAGCAAGGATTGTATCTTTGGAGGCTGAGTTGGGAAGAATCGCAAAAGTGACTTGCGATGATGCCAAAGTTCTTTTGAGTCATCTTCCGCATGGAGTGAGGCATCTCCAGAAGGTGTAGAGTCCATCGAGGTTGTCAGTGATTTTTCGGATGTTCCAAGGGAGCGAAGGGTTTCCTCATCGGGAGATAGAGATTTGGATCGTCTTAGTTTCGAAAGCAGTGCCTGTTGTTCAGCCTAGTTTTTCCCAGTTGGAATTCAGCTGTTGTCTTTGTGGCCTAGACGGATGTCTTTTGAGATTCTGTGTGGATTTGATGAATCGATTTTTTGGGATTTGTGATATAAGTTCATTTTAGTTCATCAATGTTTTTCTTGTCTACTCCAAGTCGGAAGAGGAGAGCTAGCGACATTTGGAGTTGGGATTAGAGGCTTTGATGAAGCATTTTGTTTTTGGTGATGGAGTAGAAGCAACTGAAGTTTTCTGGTTTGGAAGAGTTCTACAGGAAGTATAAGTGGTCTCGAGATTTTCTTGGATTGAAGGCAAGGCTGACTAGTGTGCCTGTTCTAGCTATTTCTGATGGCAAGAATAAGTTTGAGATCTGCTCGGACGTTTGTGTGTGTCTGAGAGAGATGAAGTGAGTCAAAAAATGGTCAATGTTCCAGTTTTGAGATTAATGGCCAAGGAACGTTGAGGATCATAGAAAAGGATTTGTGTTCCGAATTCTTGGATTTTGAAGCAAGAAGTTTAGCAGGAAGTCATCACTCTAGGTTGTGTCCAACCCAGGGTGTTCAGAGATATATGAATATGAAGAGAGTCTTCTGGTGGCCAAGCACGAAGTAGGATGTAGCTGCTTTCATCTTTGGATGTGCGATCTGTCAACAAGTGGAGGTGATCAGCAGAAGACCGCAGTTGTTGTAGTCTTTGGAGGTTACGAAGTGAAGTAGGAAATGATTTCTTTGGACTTCATCGACGGTTTTCCAAGGACCAAAGAGGGAATTAAAGGAATATGGGTGATTATGGATTGGGTGACCAAGAGCACCCATCTTATTCTGGTTGAGGCAATCCGTTCTGTAGCATCTTTGGCTGAGTTTTTCTTGAGAGTTTGTCTGACTGCTTGGTGTTCCAGTCAGCATTGTTAGCAATTATGATCTTATCTTCTCCAGCTAGTTTTGGGAGGCTTTGTGATCTTCTTTGGATTCGAAATTTAGTTTGGATACATCGTATCATTCCCAGACCAACGGAAAGGCTGAACCAAATCTTAGAGATTTGAGAGAGCTTGTGTTTTGGAGTTTTGTGGATGTTAGGAGGAACATCTACATTTATTGGAATTCTCATATAGTTATCAGGTAAGTATCTGGATGCCACCCTGTGAAGCTTTGTTTAGAAGACCTTGTATATTTCCATTCTATTGGGAAGAGTCGGTGTGGTTCTTGGTCCAGTTTTGGTCTGTGAGGTATCTGCGATGGTGGAGCTTATCAGGAGAAGATTAGTGTTGTAGTCTTCAAGGTTGAATTGCCAGTTTGGATGGCTAGAATTCATATTGTTTTTCATGTATCTCATCTGAGGAAATACGTGAACGATTTATCTTTTGTTGTGAAGTTAGGATTTCAGAGTATGTCTTGGGAAACTCTGAATAGTTTTAGGAAGACTTATCCGGATCCATGTCCGGATAGCTAGGATTATTTGATTTTATAAATTGGTTGTTTAAGTAAACTGTTTGTTTGGATGGATTGTTGTTGGTTGATAATGTTTGACTGATAGGTATGCTTGGATGGTTAAAATGAAATAAAGGGTTTTGGATTATCTTTATTTTAGATTTCGAGGACGAAATTCTTTTAAGGGGGGAGGAATGTAATATCCCAGAATTTAGGGGAATTTAAAATATGATAATCTCTTAATTAAATCATTTAAAATGGATAAAATTCTTATCTTCAAATATAAATAACCAAAATAAAATTTATATGATGTTTTTAAAATTAGAGATAAATTGATTTTAAATAGAATAATCATTTAATTTGTGTTATTTTATAAATTTGATTTTAATAGGCTTAACATTTCAAATTTAATAAGTGTTGTTTAAATATATATTTATTTAAAAATTAACTTTAAAATTGGAATTTAATATTTCTAAATTTAATACTATGTTTGGTTAATTTAATATAGATATATTCGATTGATTTTAAATTGAAATTTTAAAAAGAATATATCTCTTGAAAATTATTTTTAACGTTTTTATTTTTTAATAAATAAAATTTGTTTTATATTAATTTAAAACAAAAGAATTTTATTTATTTAAATTTGGAAAATATTTATTTAACAGTAAATAAATGAAAAAGCATTTAAAATAGCATCTAAAAATGGATCAAATAATTTTATATGATTTTATTAAGAATCTAATTGGTTTTTATTTGATTTTCTTTTAAAAGTTTAATCTTTATAAGATAAGAAAAAGCATTTATAAATTTATAAAAGCATATACATATTAGGGAAATTAATAATAAAGGCTTATAAGTCATTTAAAAATAATTTAAAAATAAGAAAGGACAACTGTTAAATTTTAAGGCTTATTGATTAACATGTGTAAGTAGATTAGGATTAGTAATGACAAATGTAAACAAAATTGAACAAGTGTCTTTCTCTTCTTAATTTTGATAAACCACAAATTACAAGTTATAACTTCCATTTCCTTCTTCATTCTTTTTCTTTCAATTAAGAAATTAATGGCCACTCTTGTATTCAATTTACCAAATCAACCTAAAAACCATTTTTTCAAATCCTTGTAAACTTTCCTCAAGAAAACTAACCTGTTCAACTCTACAACCCTGAAATTACTTTCTCAAAAATCAGAACCTGTAACAAGACAAAACCTGTAACCATTTCTATCAAAACAAATTCAAAGCCTGTAATGTTATCTTCAACCTGAAGTTCATTCCTTAAACAAAAATAATCAACTCTGTAATTCTCTATTATCAAAGCAATTTCAAGGCCTGTAGCATTTTTCAAATACCGCAAGCCTGAAATCAAAGCTTGTGACAAATTTTCATCTTAACCCTGTAACTTTTTCTTAAAACCTGTCAACCAAGCTTTCAGCTTCATAATGCAATCTGGAAACAACAAATTTTCAAAATCTTGAGCCATCATCATCTTGTTCCAGTCTAGTCAGGCATTTCAGCTTCAAATGTTCAAGCTTCAAAGAATTTCATTGTTAAGTCAAGCTACATAAGTTTCAGGAATCAGGCAATATCAATATACAGTTTTTAAATTTTCAAAAGGGTTCAGTTTCCATCTAGTTTCAAAACTCTCTGCTTTTTCTAAGGTGAGTAAACATTTTTAGTTAAAAAGGTTAAGTAGCTAAATAATTGTTGTTTGAGAAATTCCTATGATAATGTTGCTCTGCATGTGTGTATAATCTATGGGAAGTTGCTGTATTTACATGACTGTGTTCAGAGGTGCTTTGTTCTTCTCTGTTCTTTGTACAGTATATTCAAATTTAGGTAAAATTTCATTCTTCCCTTTCTCTGATTTCCTATAAGATTTTGTTTATAAACAATAAAAGTTTGTTTAGACTTGAATTAAATTTTAAAAACGAATTTAAGTAAAAATGCTTAAAAGTTTATTTGGAAATTATAGATGCAGTGAAAACTCTTTTAAACATGCTAAAACCAAACACTTTAATTCATTAATTCAGGATTTTAACTTGAATCTACTGTTAAAGATAGGATTTTTAAAAACAAAAATCAGAATTTTTAATATTGAATTGAATGAGAATTTGGGAAATCTCTGGAAAATGGTTCTTGATCATTTTCTGGTGATCGGAGGTATGCGAGGGGTCGAGTTTTCGTCTGAAGCTAGATTGTCGATCAGGTTGCTTGGGGAAAATGGTGGTTGAGGCGATAGGGGACTGTGGCGTCGGCGGTTATCGGAATTAGTTTATAACCCTAGTTTTTGTATAGTTTGGGTTTTAGGTCACTACGTGGGCTCTGGTTGATCGAGTGCTGTGTAATTCTGAGAGATGATAGCATGTCGGCTTTGCAGAAGATGGCCAGCACCGCTCGACCTCTGGTGGTCGGAGCTTGGTGGTCGAAGGGAGTTTGTGGGAAGCTGTTTTTGGTTCCAGGCGAACTGGGTAGTCAATCTTGATCAAATATTTGTTTGTGTGGTTTTGTGGTCGGGTTGTGATGTTGTGATGGAGGGTGAAGTGCTGGAGGCAATGTTGATGGTCGGAGTAGCCTCAGGTGGTGGTGCATGTGCACGTGATGGTGGGTGCGTGTCAGAAGGGTTTGGGCTGTGAAGGTCTCGAAGTCGCGTTTGAGTTTTTGGATGGGTAGCTCGAGTTCATTCTCGAGTATATTGGAAGTGATTAGCCTGTAGTTTTTTTTAAACTTGAAATTTAGTCCAAGTTTAAAAGAAAATGGGAAGTTAGGGGAAAAGTCAAGTTTGACTCGAGTAAGCTACGGGTTCGACCTGAAGCAGAATATTAAACTGTTTTAAAGGTTTTAAAAGTTTTAAAAACTTGAGTTTTTTGAAATTTAAAATTTAAAATTGGTTTAAAACTCTTATATAAATCACTTGATGTTTAATAAATGTTTTCTTAAACATTTTGATTAAGAAGTTTTGAAGTTTGATAAATTTAAACTTTGTTAAGAAAATTTAAAGTGATTTTAAAATTGAGTTATGAAAGCAATTTTAAAAGTTTATATAAAAAGACAAGTTTTAAATTCAAATTGAAACTAGTTTTTAAAACTATAAATTGATAAATATTTTAAGTTATTTAAAGTTATGTTTTGATAACTTTAATTTATCAAGTTAAATGATTGTTTTTTAAAAAAAAAACTTAATCAATAATTTAATTATGTAAAGATAGTTATAAAGATGAATGATGTAAATATGTTAAGTGTAATTAAAGAATTTATAAGATAATGTTTTATCTTAATTAAGGTTTTAATATCTTAATTTTGATTAAGTTAATTTAAAAAAAATTAAGTTTAATTAATTAGTTTAATTATAAAGGATTGATTAAGAAAATTAATTAAGGGAAAATAATTTACTTGATTAATAAATGATTAAGGATTAAAGGTTAATTAATTTAAGATTAATTAAATTGTAATTAAAAATCATTAACTAGATTATTGATTAATGATTAGGGATTAATAAATTAAGTAATTAAGTGTAATTAAAACTTAATTAATCAAGTAATTAAGATTGATTAATTAAGTGATTAATGAGTAATTAATTAAGTAATTAAAGTTTACTTAACTAATAATTAAGAAGTTCTTAATTTGTAATTAAGTTTTATTAATTAATAATTAAGTTTTATTAATTAATAATTAAGTTTTGTTAATTAATAATTTAAGGATAATTAATCCGTAATTAAGGATCAATTAAGAAGTTGTTAAGTGGTAATTAATTGATTAATCAATGGTGATTAAGGATTAATCAAATGGTAATTAAGGATTGATTAACTATTAATTAAGGATAAGTTAACAGTTAATTAAGGATTAATCAAATCGTTAATCAACTGGTAATTAAGGAATAATTAATGTTTAATTAAGTTGTTAATTAATAATTACTAATTAGTAATTAGTTTTATTAATTAATAATTAATAGATAATTAATTAGTTAATTAATGATTAATGTGACGCCCCACCTCTATACCCACGCTAGCCAAGGACATTACGAGGTAATGCCGTCAACTAGCACGGAGAATAAGGCTGTTGAGGAGCGACCATCCGTGTAATTGCTTAGTGCGAGCACCGATATGTCAGATAGTACATCATACATTTTCTTTTCCAGAGAGAAACCAACATACCGATACAAACTCAAAACTACTACATAGTGGCTATATATATTCTTCGAAAACAAACATAAAAATAAACATAACACAAATCAGTCACAGATATTCATATCACAGAGGCGGAAAAAGATATGAATATAACACATGAAAGTGTACATCGGAGTATTGGTCAAACAAGATCCACAATATCACAAAAGAATAGTTACAAAAGCTTCACAAAAGAATAAGTATACATCAATGAGTCTATATCTCAAATGTATACAACCAAAAACTACTAATCTAAGTAGTTAGCCAAAAGTCAGAATAGTAAACACCAGAAGTGGAGTCAAGTGGAAGCACCTGTAACATCTTGGTCTGACCCGAGTATTATTTAATAAGAAAATAATAAACGGATCAGTCTCACTATAAATATCAGATGAAATGATATAGAATAAGAGATATGACAAAATCGTATAATAACCAAAATGCCATACTATGATAAGTATGTAATTGAAATCAACAAGAGATTAATCAATATCACAAGAATCTTCTCAAAGATCAAAAGAATGTCATACTCTTTATTTTTATTCACCAAACCATAAATATTGACAATAATATCAATGCCAACCACAAAAGTTAATGACACACAAATTCGCTAATGCACAAAAATTGATAAAGCTTATCAATGAAAATCACGAAAATTGGTGAAACGCAAATTCTAGAAATCGATCAATAGAAATCCAGAAATCACAAAAAGGGGAAAGAGGCCTGTCACTAGAACGGGAGCATGAAAACTCACCCACACGTGTATCACAAAATGGAAAGCTATTCCATGGTTGCTGTGACGACTCGGAATTTTGAGCAATATCAATTTAATAATCTTTGATAATAATTAAATTGATTTGATCATTTTACATTATAAATTGACAAGTTAAAACTTATTTTACAGATTAATAATAATAATTGGTTAATATCTATTAATATTTTTCTTTGCAATATAAATAGGCAAGATTAAATTCTTTGGAAGTTTATAATAATTTGATCTGGAAATATTTATTTTAGTAAATAAGAAGTTTTTAATGTAATAAAACTTTGTATTCAAATTGTAATATATATAAATGTATATATTGTGATTTGATATTTGTTTTAAAATTTAATATGGAAATTAACAAATTTAATGTTAGAATGTTTCTATTTGAAATGTGTATATATATTTGTATATATATGTTTTAAATAGGAATTTTATTAATTTGAGTTTAATAAGTATTTCCAAACTTTATTTAGATATATATTTAGTTTTGATATTTGAAATGATAGTTTGATTTAATGTCTTTGAAATGATATTTGAAATTTAAATTTTAAATAATAAAGTTAATTTCTTATTTTATAAACATATATTTTAGCTTTTGTTTTTAATAAGATAAAATTGTTTTAAAAATTTATATAAGGAGTTAAACTAATTTTCTCAATTTATGAACAAATGATAAAATTAAATTGATTAAAATACAAGTTATTTAAAAATGCCTATATGAATTTGTTTTTAAAATAATGAAAGCCTAAAGTTTATTTTTATAAGATGGAAGCATTTTATAATTATTTAACATTACACAAATACTTATATATATAGCTTAAAGAGATTATTAAAGATAAAATAACATTTAAAAGAAAATTTAATAACACTTATAAAACACTTGTAAACATTATAGGATATGTAAGGACATTTGTAAACATAGGAGTATATGTGTAAGTTAATTAAGAACTTGAATGTGACAAATGTCTTCCTCTCTAATAATTTAATTTAAAATTAAATTGTAAAATACAAAATGAGCTTCATTTTCAGTAAAAGAATTCCTTTACTCTCTTCAACAACAAAATAAATGCAAATCAAAGATCAAATGAAATAAAACTGAGATTCATCTCAGATCTCTGTTTTCTAGTTCTTCATCTTCTTAATAAAAGTTTATATAAATCAAAAGAAGAATCTGTAAAATCTGGAATTGAAAATCTTCAAGAGGCTGGGAAGTAAACATTCATCATGCAAAGGATAATTCAGAAGAAACATCAACATGCAATTTCATTTTCAAGTCCATCAGTAATCAATGCAAAGAATTCTGTTTTCAACATGCAAATAAAATTGAAGCTTGGAAAAGAAAAATGCAGTTCTGCTCTCTGTTTTCTAGAAATTCAAGGTGAGTAAATAAAGTTTTAAAAACAGTTTTAAATCTTAAATTTCATCTTGTTCTTGTGTATGAAATCTTGATGAATTGACTGGATTCTTGGATTTAAACTGTTGCATGATTGAGAATGTGGTTTGAATATCTGTGTTGTTAAAAATATACTACTGTGTATAAAAACAGTTTCAAATTTTACAATAAATTCAATAACTAACTTATGAATTCGAACTTGACTTAGAATTGTGAATTGAAGTTGTTTGTAATCAACTAACTTATCATCTAAAAATGTTTGTAAGTTTTAAATTTGAAGAATTAGTTATAAAATTTCAGATTTACAGTGAAACTTTATTTTGGGTCAAATCTTTATTATTTCAATCTTAAGTTTTGATCTTATAACTAGATTACATATAGTAAATCATGATTTTTACTGAACATATCATGATTTTTAGATTAGTTTTTAGTGTGAATTTAGGATTTTTCTATTTTGGGCAAATTGATCGAATCACGGCAATCCATGGCGAACTGAGTCTCGCTGTTGGTCATGAAGGTGGAGGGGGCTTCAGTGGTCATGCGAAAAATGCTCTTGGATTTTATCATAGACTGCGACGTCCAGAATTGATTGTTGTAGGGTTTAGCAACCTGGTAGTGTCGTTGTTGTTTTGATGGGTTTTGCGGGTTCGAGAGTCTTTTGTGAACGATCGCGAGAGGTTAGGGAGATGATGGGAAGTGAGATGAAGCTACAGTGGTGATGGTGTGGTCTCCGGTGAAGGGGATGGTCGGAGGTGGTTGTAATTGAGGTTGGGGTTTTCGAACAGTTTGGGTTGAGGGTCGAAATCTCGTTCTCGATCGAGTTTGGATTTTCTGGGCTTGGGAACTAGATGTTGGGATCGATTGTGTCTTGGTGGAAGCCGGAAAGAGTATCGCCGCCGACCAACGGTGGTGTGCACGTTAACGTGCACAGATCTGTGCTTCGGTGGTGGTTCTGGGAAGAAGAGGGGAGGGAACTCGAAGTATGCTCCGTGTTTTCGTCGTTCTGGCTCGAAGCAGGGGGTAGGTAGGGGAAACTCGGGGAAGTCACTGGGTTTTTGTGTAGCTTACTCGGGTTTGGGTAGGGGTTTACTCGGGTATTAGGTATTCAGGGATTAGAACAAGTTGTTTAAGTTGTTAAAACAAAGGAAGTTTGATTTCAGAAATAAAGTTTTTAAAACAGAGGTTAAACAAGTTTCAAATTTAAAATTGTTCAAAGTTATGTTTTAAAACAAGTTTATATATTTTAAAATACGGAAGTTTTAAAATAAAATAAGTGGATTTGAAATAAAGTTTATATTAAACTTTATTAAATAAATTTGGAAAGGTTTTAAAGATTTTAAAGTTCAATTTAAATATGTTTAATTATAATTGATTTTTAAATGTCATATTTTAATGATTAAGAATTGATAATCAATTGTAATAAAGAATTATCTTATGTAAATTGGAAATTTTGATTTAATTAAAGATGAATTAATTTGGAAAAAATAATTAAGATAATTTTTAACCATTGAAAGGTTATTGGTTAATATAAATGTGTTAATTAAGATAATGGTTCCTTGTTTCAGTTTTTTTTAATATAGTAAATTAAAGAATCATTTAATTATTTTAAATGATTAAGTTAAATAGTTAATTAAGTAATTAACTTGTGATTAATTAAGATAATCACTTTGGATTAATCTAATATAATTACTTAGGGAAGTAATTAAAGTAATTAAGTGGTTAATTACTAAAAGTAATTAAGTAATATGATTTAAGAGTTAATCATTTGAGTTATTAATTAAAGAATTAATTAATAATTAGTTAAAGGTTTAAATTATTTGATTAATGATTAATTAATAAAAAGGATTAAGAGTAATTAATTAAGATTATAATTAATGAATTAATTAATAGAAATAATTTATTAATTGTTAATTAATAATTTAAGAATAATTAGTTTATAATTAAAGTTTTAATTACTAAATGTAATTAAAGTAATTAATCAAAGGTGATTAATTAAAAATAATTAATCAAGTATGATTAATTAAAAGTAATTAATCAAGTATTTAATTAAAAGTAAATTAATCAATGTGATTAATTAAAAGTGATTAATCAGGTAAATTAATTAAAGGATAATTAAGGAATAATTATCAGGATAATTGAGAAATAATTATCAGGATAATTAAAGAATAATTAATCAAGGTTGATTAATTTAAAAAGGTAATTAAGAGGTAATTACTTAGTATAATTTGAAAGTAATTAACCAGGATGATTAATTAATATGGTAATTAAGTAATAATCACTTATAGTAATTAAGTGATAATTAATCAGGGAAGATTAATTGAAATGGATAATTAAGTGATGTTAGTTAATTAATCTGTAATTAATTAATGAATAAGAAGTTGGATTGAAGATAATCCAAGTGATTAACTAAGGATTAATTTAATTTAAGGATTAATTAAATTAATCAAGTTTGAATCAAACTTGTTATGAATGATTAATGATTGGATGGTATATATCATTGGATGAGTTAATGATATTGGTTGTTGTTGGATGACATTGATTGATGGGTGATGATGTGAATATGCTATATCTGAATGTGATATATATGTTGCTATGTGATAGGTATAGATGCATGTGATAATAGATGCTTATCTATATGTGTTATATGGAATATCCATTTATGTTAAGTGATATTTTCTGAAATATCTGTTGTTTAAATCCCTTAAGTATAACTTGGACATTAAAATGGCGTTTGGTTTCGATGAGACCGGGATCGGGTTTCCATATTTGGATATCCGAAAACCACATCGTTTCCAATTAAACATTAGGTCGTTAATCCAAGTGGAGCAAGTGAAGACTCGAGGTGTAAGGGCTATACGTCAGTATAACTCTGTGGGTGATTCCGTAATGAGTCTGACGGAATAGTGCTTATAGGTTCGAGATGGTGAATCAGAGTGCAAGGGCTATGGTCGTTGACTCTGAGGGTGATTCCAAAAATGAGTGCAACAAGATAGTGCCTTCGATTTCGTTAGAACCCGGAACGAACTTGTATGGATTGAATGCTTTCAGCACATCGTCAGGCGGACGATGAGCATTCTAAGATAATTGGTCCTATAAAGGTAATCGAGCCTCAAGCCTCATCAACTGGGAATGGCTAAAACAGGGGAGGTGCAGCAAGGCTTCGTGGGTCGCTCCGACTGGAGAGCGAGATACATCCCTGTCTAGATGTTCCTTTTTATTTCGGCTTTGTGGGCAGTTGGAACTGCAGCCAACTGCGAGGTGGTCTTGTTCGGGACTGTTCAGTAAGGAATGGTCCCAGCCTTGTGTTGCAGGGGAGTGGGAGTACTCCTCGGTACGGTGATTTAGGCCACGTACTGTGACGGGCGGTACCCCAGTAGCCCTGCCATTGATGGAAACCCATTTTCCCTACGAAACCCTACGGTTTTGTTTGTATTACCCACTTTTGTGGCTAGTAGCTGGAATTTAATCATGTAACAATTTCGGCTATTTCATATTTACTTGAAAACCCTAGACATTATTATAATATCGTTGGATTTCCTATCAAATGTTTTGGTTAGCGTAAGGTAAAAACTTTTCCATGTTTATGTGTGGGAAGTCTTACGTGATACCTTTTCTTTTCAAAGGTTTTCTAAAGTTAAGCAATCTTAAACCGTTTACTCACACCAGACCCCTTTCTGACCCGAGTGTTTATTTTCTGTTTTATTAAACTCTTGGGTACTCATATTATATATGAGTAGTCAAGTGATTCAGGTTATCTCTTGACGAATTCTGCAGGAGCTTTGGAGCAGGAGGCTTTGGCGTGTAGATATATAGTTAGAGTTTCCGCTGTGTGTTATTCTGTGTTGATGTTCTTGTATTGTATATTAGACAAAAGTGATATAACTGTCTAAATTGAGATGTATAGTGTGTACTCTGATGTATATGATACTATGTATATGTTCTATATTATATTTAAATCGTTCCGCTGTGAGATTCTGAAGTGTTGTTTTTTTCTTTCTTCTCTTTCTTTTCTTCTTCTATCCCTTTCTTTCTTAATTAGTGATGCGATTTTCTGGTGATAGAAAGTCGGGTCGCTACAGTTGCTAACCATTAATTTTGAGCCGAGGCTCCACTAAAACGGCCGAAGACCATGAGCCGAAGCTCCACTAAAACGGCCCGAAGACCATGGGTCGCTACCCCACCAAGCCGAAGCTCCACTAAAAACGGGGTTTAGTCTCCCTCGCAGACAAAGAGACATCGCACATTGCTAGTCTAAATCACAAAATGATCATCAATGATCGATAAGTGTAAATTACGCTAAGCTAGTAAATAAATGAGTTTAGCTTCATGTCCCATAACCATTAGCTTAACTTAATTATTTACGAACAAATTGTAGATTTCCACTCGAAAATTGTCACAAGAGATTCAATCGAACAAGTCCAAGAATTAACCGACGAAGTAAACGCAAGCGTTTCATACCACTTGTTTTACTAAGCCGTTTAATTAGATTTCTCGTACGAGTGAGGTAAAGGTTTGTATATACTAATAGATTGGAAAACGGTTTAAGAAACGAGCTTTGTAATAAAATAGTGTTGAAATCGTTTTGATGAAAGAATTTTGATATTTACTACTAGTATTGAAAACCTTTATATTTTGAAGTGACAAATCACAAAAATGATTGTAGGAACAATCAATCACTAAAATTCACATATGAAGACGTGAATCAATTCCAAAGAAATCGATATCAAATCCGTCAAAAATGGAAATACCCAAAAATTCCAAAAGTAGAAGTTATGAAAGTCGATAAAGGTGATAACAACTAATCGTAGAAGAAGAATCGATTAATGATTGGAAAAGCAATGCAAAATGAGTATAAATTGGCAAAACAGGGAAATAGGAGCAGGTCGGTCGACTGAACTCTCTGAGTCGGTCGACCGAAAATAGTCCAGAAATGTTTCGGCTACAGCTTCGGTCGACCGACTCAGAGAGTTCGGTCGGCCGAACCCAAATCCTGCACTTTCTACCCTATTTAATAGAAGTGCAAACTCACTTAATTTACAACCGGTCGAGCATGGACGCTAGGGGATTACGCCCATCGGCTACCCGGTCCTATTGGCTCCTCGATGCATCGCCAAAAACATGTTCAATCATCAAAGTTAGGATTTTAAAGATTTGAACCCAAAACACTAAAAATTGGGATATTCACCAATTCAATCCAAACCAAAAGCAAGTGCACATGGATAAGTGTTAGGAATTCATACCCAACAATCAAAGATAGTTATAGACAAAGATATGAGATAAAAATCTCACCTTTTCACAAAATCAATGAAGAAGAAACTTGAAAGCAAAGGAAGAATCAACCACACTTCAACACAACCCAAATGGGCTTGAACCTAAGCTCAAAAGAAGAACATTCGCAAAGTTAGGTTTTGGAATTTCTGAAAATTGAAAGGAGAATGAGTTGGAGAAGAAGAAGATGATGCTTACCAATAGCGTCTCTTTGGATTTGGAGTTAGATGTTGGATTTTCTAATGGAACTAGGGTTTTGAAATTTTAATTTCCCATTCCACTCTCCATTTTCATTGAATCTTGAATGTTAGGAATTAGAAATGAAGTAATGAAGAGGAGAGGGTTGGGACTGAGCTAATAAGTGGCGTAAATGGGCTCAACCCAAACCAAAGCCCTAAGTGAAAAAGTGGCAAAATTCCACTAACTCCAAACATATCAAAGTTTATACTCAAAAAGACCGCAAACGGCGTTTTGAACTCAACGGAAGTGGTCTCGAGTCCTAATTCGACCGTATGCAAAAAGTAACTTTTCAGACTATAATCCAACTAACGATAAAATATTTAAATACTCAATCGTAAAATATGCGGGTTGTTACAGACTCCCCTCCTTAAAGAAATTGCGTCCTCGCAATATTTAAGAAGAAAATATATAGTAATAACCATGAAAGCATATTCAACACAATATAAATTTGAAATAAGAAGTTCACCTCAAAGAGCACGAGAAAGTAAGTCCGGATGTGTTCGCTCGATGAATTCTCTAGATTCTCAAGAGCAATCCTTAGGATTTGAGGACCATTGAACTTTAACAAGCGGAACATCTTTATTTCGAAGGCGTTTGACCTCCGAAGCAATAATACGAATAGGATGTTGCTCATAAGTTAAATTAGGCGAAACTTCAATTTCTTCCACAACACCGGGCTCAAGAATAGAATCGGAATCTCAAAGGCATTTCCGTAATTAAGAAACGTGAAGCACGTCATGAATAGTAGAAAATTGAGCGGGTAATAAAAAGTGATAAGCCATGGAACCAAGGCGTTCGGTGATGGGAAATGGACCAATATATCTAGGTGCTAACTTTCTCGATCGACTAAAACGTACAACACCCCTCATAGGTGAAACACGAATAAACTCAAGATCTCCCACAGAAAATTCTAATTTCCTTCTCCGGTTATCGTCATAGGATTTTTGTCTACTCTGGGCTTCTTTCATCCTATGACGAATAAGATCAATCTTTTCTGTGGAATCACGAATAAAATCTGGAACTAAAACCAGCTTCTCACCGGCCTCAAGCCAACAAGAAGGTGATCGGCATGGCCTTCCATAGAGTGCCTCGAAAGGTGCCATACCAATACTGGATTGAAAGCTATTATTATAAGAAAACTCAACAAGAGAAATATGATCTTCCCAACTTCCACCAAAATCAAGAACACATGCACGAAGAAGATCTTCAAGAGTTTGATTCACACGCTCGGTTTATCCATCGGACTGAGGATGATAAGCGGTGCTAAAATTAAGCTTCGTTCCTAAAACTTTTTGAAGACTCTTCCAAAATCCACTAGTAAACAATGGATCACGATCGCTAACAATAGAAGTAGGAATTCCATGTAATTTAACAATCTCTTTAATAAAGAGTTTGGCCAAAAGTGGAACGGTCCGGTTAGACCGAACGGGAATAAAATGGGCGGATTTAGTAAGTCTATCAACTATCACCCATAAGCTATCATGACCTGAACGAGAACGGGGAAGGCCATCAATAAAATCCATGGAAATTTGGTCCCACTTCCAAATTGGAATTTCTAAAGGTTGCAATAACCTACCGGGCCTTTGATGCTCGGCCTTAATGAGTTGGCAAGTCATGCAACACTTAACAAAGTTAGCAATATCATATTTCATTCCCTTCCAATAATAAAGTCGCTTCATATCCGCGTACATTTTACTACTACCGGGATGAATGGTAAATTTAGAACGATGAGAATCTTATAAAATGTCTTTATGAAGATCACTAATATTTGGCATGATAAGTCTACCAAATTTTCGAATACCGCCACGAAATCAATATCAAAGTCTTTCAAACCTTCAATATCGATTTTATCCCTAAAATTTTGTCCAAGAAGAGCCAATTCGGGATCTAGCTTTTGAGCTTCAATAATGCGGTCTAAAAGAGAGGGATGAGCCTCAAGGCTACATAAAACAAGAGATGAACATAAATCGGAAACACGATCTCGAATCTCACAAGTGGATAAAATTCTAAGATCATTCCATTCGGATATCATCGTGGAAACAACCGTCTGCTGTTTTCGGCTAAGCTCATTGGCAACACGGTTTCCCTTTCGGGAATAAAACGAATATCAAGATCATAAGATGCCAGGAACTCGAGTCAACATGAAGTTCCTTGTGAGAAAATAAATATTCCAAAGATTTATGATCGAGGTGGAGAACAAATTTCTCCCCCAAAATGATGATGCCAAACTCTAAAAGCGAAAACAATAGCCGTGAGCACTAGATCGTGAGCGGCATACCTAGTCTCGATCGGCTTTAATGATTTAGAAGCACAAATGATAGAACATTCTCATTCGCAAGAGAACGACACCCAAACCAATACAACTAGCATCGGTAAAAACAATGAAATCTTGGTTCCCTTCGGGAATCACAAGAATAAGAGTATCGAAAAGAAAGAATTTAATCTTCTTTCCCGAAAAGATCAAAATTTTCAAAATTACATTTATCTTTATGTAATAATCTTTCTAGAAAAATTTACATTTCTACAAGTCAATTTATTGTGTCAGATTGTCTCATCAAAGCGTTTAGGAAATTCCTATCGATAACGTTGATCAAGCACGTCGGCCAGAATTCTTAAAGCACTCAATGGGCAATACAATCACCAAATCATCTTCTATATGATAAATAAGTCTCTTAAGAATTTTAAGAACATTCTTTGTACATTTTAAGAACAAAATCTAATTATGCTTATAAATAAATCTTATGAAAAAGATTTGCAAAATTTTAAATTTTGTTTTCATCCCATAATCAATAAATACAAGAATGGAGTCATCGAGATATTCGTAGAATAGTCGATACATAAAATGGATGAAATAAGCTGGACAAACTGAATGACATAACAAGTCATTCGTAAGAATCATAACGAGTGCGGAATGCGGTAAGTGGAATGCTAACTCTCACAACTCGTAGCCAAATGAAAATTGGTGGCAAGGTCGAACTAAAAAGACCTTAACACCACTCAAAAGATTGCTTAGGAGATAATCCTAAGACAAGCTCAAAAATACCGAGAAATTCCACAAATTACCCGAATGAGAAAAAGAACGATTTCCTCATCTTGTGGGTTTGAAGAATAAAAATGATGCCATCAAATTGGAATCAAAATCACAAAGAAAAATGGAAATCTGCTTAACAGATTAAAAATGTCGAAGACGAATAGTCCACTCGGGGCATGGAATATGGCTTCTTAAAAATCGAGCCAATCCTTTCACAAAAATCAATTCCGAAGTCTAAGTAACGCATAACATGCAAATGGCCCGGAAAGAAAAATCACATAAAATAATTTCGACATCAATAAACAGCAAATTGAGTGTTGCGGATCCACCGACCGGATTCGCAGTTCTCAAAAAAACAAAATCACCAAACCCAAAATGTTTTAAAGAAAATGAATCAACAAGTTCTTTTGATATAAAATGATAAGATGAACCCATATCAAAAAGAACTAGAATAGGAATATCACGAAATAAAATAATGCCATCGAGGATTGAATAAAAAATACCTTGACCAAGAAAAATGTCACTGGGCACATTTAGCTTTCCTTCTTTCCTACTTTGAAGTTTGGGCAAGAAGATAAAAGATGACCCGGATTTTTGCAATAGCGGCAAGTAAGGGGTTTTGGGCACTTAATTACATAATGGCCCGTGGAACCATAGTTGTAGCATTGTTTACGACTAGAGGTAAGAGTCTTTGCTACCGAAGTTTCTTGTTCCCCCTTCTTCTTGCTTTGAAGTGTGGGGCAGGTAGAAATATGATGACCTGAATTTTTGCAATAACGACAAAAGAGTGGCTCCGGACACTCCTTTGCATAGTGGTCCTTAGAATTACAATTGTAGCATCGTCCACAATTAGGGATTGGAGTCTTTGCTACAAAAGTAGTTTGCTTCACCTTCTTATTGGGCTTGGGGCTTTTGAACTTAATATGCCTCTTCTTGAAATCCCAATATCACCATCAATTCCTTTATCAGCCTCTTCATGTCGCAGAGTGATATCCACAAGACGACTGAAATGAACTTCAAGTTTCAAAGGTAGAACCTTTTCGGGGTTCTTATTCAAAGAACAGATAAACTCTTGATTCTTTACAAGATCCAAAAGTTGTTGGGCATACATAAATACGCTATCCAGAGAAGGGCTACTGGATTGACTAGCGCTAGGACTGCCAGAACCAACCATTTCTCTTCTTTAAGAAAGAAAGGAAATAAGAAGAAAAAGGTTATTCACAAAATGAATATCAAACAATAATGATTGATAAAGCAAGGAATCACAAAAGAAAATAGGATAGGACGGTTCGAAGACCCGAATAAAATCCTAAGGCACGACTCCTAAGATGGACTTAGGACGATTATCCTTGTTAAATTATTCTACATTGTTCCGAAGTTTGGCTCTGACACCAAGCTGTGACACCCCACCTCTATACCCACGCTAGCCAAGGACACTACGGGGTAATGCTGTCAACTAGCACGGAGAATAAGGCTGTTGAGGAGCGACCATCCGCGTAATTGCTTAGTGCGAGCACCTTTATGTCAGATAGTATAACATGCATTTTCTTTTCAAGAGGGAATCCGACATACCGATACAAACTCAAAAATACTACACAGTGGCTATATATATTCTTCGGAAACAAACATAGAAATAAACATAACACAAATCAGTCACAAATATCCATATCACAAAGGCGGAAAAAGATATGAATATAACACATGAAAGTGTACATCAGAGTAGTGGTCAAACAAGATCCACAATATCACAAAAGAATAGTTACAAGAGCTTCACAAAAGAATAAGTATACATCAATGAGTCTATATCTCAAATGTATACAACCAAAAACTACTAATCTAAGTAGTTAGCCAAAAGTCAGAATAGTAAACACTAGAAGTGGAGTCAAGTGGAAGCACCTGTAATATCTTAGTCTGACCCGAGTATTATTTAATAAGAAAATAATAAAAGGATCAGTCTCACTATAAATATCAGATGAAATGATATAGAATAAGAGATATGACAAAATCGTATAATAACCAAAATGCCATACTATGATAAGTATGTAATTGAAAACCAACAAGAGATTAATCAGTATCACAAGAATCTTCTCAAAGATCAAAAGAATGTCATACTCTTTATTTTTATTCACAAAACCATAAATATTGACAATAATATCAATGCCAACCACAAAAGTTAATGACACACAAATTCACTAATGCACAAAAATTGATAAAGCTTATCAATGAAAATCACGAAAATTGGTGAAATGCAAATTCTAAAAATCGATCAATAGAAATCCAGAAATCGCAAAAAGGGGAAAGAGGCCTGTCACTAGAACGGGAGCATGAAAACTCACCCACACGTGTATCACAAAATGGAAAGCTATTCCATGGTTGCTAACCATTAATTTTGAGCCGAGGCTCCACTAAAACGGTCCGAAGACCATGAGCCGAAGTTCCACTAAAACGACCCGAAGACCATGGGTCGCTACCCCACTAAGCCAAAGCTCCACTAAAAACGGGGTTTAGTCTCCCTCGCAGACAAAGAGACATCGCACATTGCTAGTCTAAATCAAAAAATGATCATCAATAATCGATAGGTGTAAATTACACTAAGCTAGTAAATAAATGAGTTTAGCTTCATGTCCCATAACCATTAGCTTAACTTAATTATTTACGAACAAATTGTAGATTTCCACTCGAAAATTGTCACAAGAGATTCAATCGAACAGGTCCAAGAATTAACCGACGAAGTAAACGCAAGCGTTTCATACCACTTGTTTTACTAAGCCGTTTAATTAGATTTCTCGTACGAGTGAGGTAAAGGTTTGTATATACTAATAGATTGGAAAACGGTTTAAGAAACGAGCTTTGTAATAAAATAGTGTTGAAATCGTTTTGATGAAAGAATTTTGATATTTACTATTGAAAACCTTTATATTTTGAAGTGACAAATCACAAAAATAATTGTAGGAACAATCAATCACTAAAATTCACATACGAAGAAGTGAATCAATTACAAAGAAATCGATATCAAATCCATCAAAAATGGAAATACCCAAAAATTCCAAAAGTAGAAGTTATCAAAGTCGACAAAGGTGATAACAACTAATCGGAGAAGAAGAATCGATTAATGATTGGAAAAGCAAAGCAAAATGAGTATAAATTGGAAAAACAGGGAAATAGGAGCAGGTCGGTCGACTGAACTCTCTGAGTCGGTCGACCGAAAATAGTCCAGAAATGTTTCGACTACAGCTTCGGTCGACCGACTCAGAGAGTTCGATCGGTCGAACCCCAAGTCCTGCACTTTCTACCCTATTTAATAGAAGTGCAAACTCACTTAATTTGCAACCGGTCTAGCACGGACGCTAGGGGATTACGCCCATCGACTACCCGGTCCTATTGGCTCCTCGATGCATCACCCAAAACATGTTCAAACATCAAAGTTAGGATTTTAAAGATTTGAACCCAAAGCACTAAAAATTGGAATATTCACCAATTCAATCCAAACCAAAAGCAAGTGCATAGGAATAAGTGTTAGGAATTCATACCCAACAATCAAAATAGTTATAGACAAAGATGTGAGATAAAAATCTCACCTTTTCACGAAATCAATGAAGGAGAAACTTGAAAGCAAAGGAAGAACCAACCACACTTCAACACAACCCAAATGAGCTTGAACCTACGCTCAAAAGAAGAACATTCCCAAAGTTAGGTTTAGGATTTCTGAAAATTGAAAGGAGAATGAATTGGAGAAGAAGAAGATGATGCTTACCAATAGCTTCTCTTTGGATTTGGAGTTAGATGTTGGATTTGCTAATGGAACCAGGGTTTTGAAATTTTAATTTCCCATTCCACTCTCCATTTTCATTGAAGCTTGAATGTTAGGAATTAGAAATGAAGTAATGAAGAGGAGAGGGTTGGGACTGAGCTAATAAGTGGGGTAAATGTGCTCAACCCAAACCAAAGCCCTAAGTGAAAAAGTGGCAAAATTCCACTAACTCCAAACATATCAAAGTTTATACTCAAAAAGATCGCAAACGGCATTTTGAACTCAATGGAAGTGGTCTCGAGTCCTAATTCGACCGTATGCCAAAAGTAACTTTTCGGACTATAATCGGACTAACGATAAAATATTTAAATAAAATATTTAAATACTCAATCGTAAAATATGCGGGTTGTTACAATTAATTAATTATAAAAGTAATTATGGATTAATTAATTTGTATTAAGAAATATTGATTAATAATTAAGGTTATTGATCAATAGTTGATAGTTAATTAATCGGTTAATTAAAGGTTAATTAATTGATTATGATAGTAATTGAGGATTAATTACTTTGTATTAAAGGAGATTAATTAATAATTGAGGTTAATTAAGTGATAATTAAAGAACAATTAATCTGGGATTAAGGGTTGATTAATTGATTAATTAAGTTAATCAAGGAGTGATTAATTAATTAAGGTTAGTAATTAATTAATGATTGTATAAGCAGGATTAAGTGATTAATTCCTAAGGGATTAATTTAATTTAAGTAATTAAATTGACTATGATATGGATTGATAATGCTTGCTTATGAATGATTGATTGTTGAATGTCTGAATTGGATGATATCTATGGGATGATATGTTGTGACATTCTATGATATGATATTGGATATATTAATGATAAATGTGTGATATTTATCTGTGTTAATGCTGTGTGAATTCAAAGCATTAAATTGAATTGAATTGTTTAAACCTTTAAACAACTTGGCCTTTAAGACACGTTTGGATTTCGATGAAAACGGGATCGGGTATCAAATTTGATTATCCGAAAACCACATCAATCCAAGTTAAACGTTAGGTCGTGAATTCAAGTGAAGATCGAGTTGAAGACTCGAAGTGTAAGAACTATCTGTCGTTAAAAACTCTGAGGGAAATTCCAATACGAGTATAACGGAGATAGTACTTTCAGGTTCGAGATGGAGTTTTCAGAGTGTAAGGGTTATTGTCGTTAACTCTGAGGGTGATTCAAAAATGAGTGTAATGAGATAATGCCTTCGGTTTCGTTCGAACCCGAAACGAACTTGTATGGATTGAATGCTTTCAGAACATCGTCGGGTGGACGATGAGCATTCTAAGATAGATGTGATCTATAATGGTAATCGTAGCCTCAAGCCTCATCAACCGGGAATGGCTAAAACAGGGGAGGTGCAGCAAGGCTAAGTGGGTCATGCCCAAGTAGGACGAGATTTACCCTTGTCTAGATGTCCCTTTTTATTTGGCTGTGTGGGCGGTTGCTAGCTAGAATCGCCGGGGTTGTCTTGTTCGGAACTGTTCAGTAAGGAATGGTTCCGGCTTTGTGTTGCAGGGGATTTAGGGTGCATCCTCGGTACGGTGATCTAGGCCACGTACTGTGACGGGTGGTACCCCAGTAGCCCTGCCATTAATGGAAACCCATTCTTCCTATGTGCCCTTATGGTTTTGATTGTATTACCCACTTTTGTGGCTAGTTGCTGGAATTTAATGAATGTAACAATTTCGGCTATTTTCTATTTATTTGAAAACCCTAGACCCTATTATAATATCATTGGATTTCCTATCAAATGTTTTGGTTAGCGTAAGGTAAAAACTTACCCATGTTTATGTGTGGGGAGTCTTACGTGATACCTTTTGTTTTCAAAAGTTTTTTAAAAGTTAAGCAACTTTAACCCGTTTACTCACACTAGGCCCATGTCTAACCCGGAGTTTATTCTTTTTTTCTTAAACTCTTGGGTACTCAAATTTTTACGAGTAGCCAAGGGATTCAGGTTAGCTTTGACGAATTCTGGAGGAGATATGGGGTATGAGGCTTAGCGTTTGTAGTTATATTGTGTTTCTGCTGTGATGTATCTCTGTGATGTATGTGTTGTATTTGAGTTGTATAATAGACAAACTTTTATAACTGTCTATCTTGTGTTGTTATATCTGTGTAACTCTGATGTGTAATTGACTATGTAATAGTTATGTTATATATTATATTTTGTTCCGTTCCGCTGTGAGATTCTGATATTGTTGAGTTCTTTGTTCTATATATTATATTTTCTACCTCTTTCTTTCTTAATAATGATGCGTCTTTCTGCGAAGATGAAGGCGGGCGTCTCAACACTCACCTACTTTGTTGACTTGGTGAGTTTAGTTTTTAAAGGGTTCCCTAAAAAGTATACGGTGGTATTTGCGAATGACATATTAGTTTATTCAAAAAGCGAGTAGGAGCACATGTTGCATTTATAAGAAGTTCTCAATACACTTCGTGATAATAAACCGGATAATTTTTTTTCCTAAGCATCACCTTTGGTGCGAGGAGGTAAGCTTTCGGGATACGTTGGCTCAGAAAGTAGACTAACAGTCATTCATAGTAAAACGCTATAGTATTGAATTGGCATGTGTCGAACAATGCTACAAATGTGAGGAGTTTTTTGGTTTGGCAGATTATTATAGGAAGTTCATTAAGGAATATGCAAAGATCTTTTCCCCTTAAACCCGCTTTACCAAGAAGAATTTGCTTTTCTCATGGGACGCAAATTATGAGGATGCTTTTATTAAGCTGAAGGAGGCGTTGGCTAGTGTGCCTGATTTACTTTTACCCGATGGCACGAAGGCATTCACAGTTTATGGCAAGCTTATGGTGTGGGGTTGGGTGTGTTTTGATGTAGGAAAGGAAAGTGGTGAGCTATTCTAGTCGATAGTAGAAGGTCTACGAGAGAAACTGTCATAACCATGATCTTGAGTTAACGGACATTGCCTTTGCACTCAAGTCATGGAGACACTATCTTTTATGAGAGCGGTTTGAACTTTTTATGGATCATAAGTCTCTAAAGTATTTATTCTTCCAAAAGGATTTGAACTTAAGGCCACAGGATTGGATGTAGTTCTTAGCATTGTATGACTTCGATATCTCATACACTCCAGGTAAGGGAAATGTTATAGCCAATGCCTTCAGTATGCAGCATGTGGCGCTGAGTCCTTTGTTCTTAGAGAGGAAGTATTTGGATGCTATTTCTATGTTTGATTTTAGACCATCATCATACATATCTTCGGGTTTTTTTAGCAGCTTTGGATGTACAGCCTACACTTATGGACCGCATGGCGTATAGTCAAAACCAAGATAACGAGCTATTAGAAATTTTTGAGAGAATTAGTAGAGGAGAGCAGTTGAGTCATTTGAGGCGTTATACCTTTGGCTTGAAAGGGTGGTTACAAAGAGATGGTAGATTATGCATTTCCCTCATTATGGATTTGATTGACATGGTACTAGCTGAGTCTCATTTTTTTAGGATGACCATTCATCCTGATGGAGACAAAATATACCGTGACACGAAGAGAGTCTTTTATCAGCCTAGCATAAAAGAAAAAACATGTGATGGAGTATGTATCTCAATGTATGACTTGGTAAAGGGTAAAGGTAGAGCAGAAGAATCCAGGAGGAAGGTGTTGGTGTTGTCAGATTTGGGTTTCGTCCAGAGATGGGGAGAGCGAGCCGTGCATGCACGATGAAGATGCACAAGCGCACGAAGGCAATGTAATTTAGACTGGGGAAGATGGATTTGTATTTTAATGAGGGTAATTCAATAACTAATTAAGTTAAGTGAATTTAATTGTTTAATTAGTCACTAAATCTTGTGATTTGAATAACTCTTCCATATGAGGTCAGATTTGAATGCGGTCATTTGCGTTGTAGGAATGTTAGCCACATGTTGAAACTAATATTTTTGGATTCGGAGGTAGTTTAATTTTGAGCTAAAGACCAAACTGGAAGGTGAAGCGTCAATTAGAATTTCTACGAGTTTACTCACCTTTAAATAAACTACGTAATATTTATGCTGCTATAAATTATTGTTGAATGCGTGGATGATAATTTATTTTGTTATTTCTTTGTTTGTTTGGATTTAAATTTCTGCTTGAAAAGTGGATGACATGAATAACAATTGTGTTGCAGGGAACAAAACAAAAGGAAAGTCAAAGTATATGTAGTGAATAAGTCATTACGGAATAGTTCGAAAAAATACACATACGTCTATGTGATTTATGGGGGACTTTTGTAGAGAGACCCTAAGGGGTTTCTCGCCAATATTAATTTTACTTATATTACGAAGTTGGTTATATTTTTGTTTGGTTGAATTATTTGTGACATATTTCTTTATTTGTATAAGGGTATCATGGCAATTATCGCTAACTGTCACATATGAAATATCATCTCCTTAACCCTTGTCGTGTGTCAAACTTGAGCTTGTATTTTTACAAAATAAATGTTTGGTTGTGTTTTTGCACTTGAAAGTTGTTTAAACTGTATTTTCAAGTATTTTGAGAACTTTGAAAATAAATGACAAATGTTGATTCAAATTTATAAAAAGAGTTATAAATTTAATTAATTATCTTTTAGAATAATTAATGTTGTTTAAAATTCATAAAGAGATTAGAAAATTTGATTAATTATATTTTGAGATAATTAATGTCATTTTAAAATTTTAAAATACAAAAAATGGATTAATTATCTTTCGGATAATCAATGATGTTTAAATTTATGAATATTATTTACCTAAAATATTTTATAAATTCTTTTCAAATGCGTTTTAAGGATTGTATAAGTATTTGAAAAGAATTAGAGGTTTAAATATATTCTTAATTATTATCTAACTATAATAAAGTTAATTAATAAATTTATTAATGATGTCTAAAGTTAATTAAATATAAATATATTCTTAATTATTATCTAACTATAATAAAGTTAATTAATAAATTTATTAATGATGTCTAAAGTTAATTAACTGATTTAATAAACGCGTTTTAAAGGCTAATTAAGTGATTTAATACAAATGATTAAAGTTAATTAACTGATTTAATAAAGTTGTTTAAAGTTAATTAGTTGATTTATTAAAGGAGTCATAAGTTTGATTAATTTTCTGTTGGGATATTTAATGTGATTTTAAAGTTATAAAAGAATTATATCAATTATCTTTCAAGACGATTAGCATTGTTTTGAATTTATAAAAGAATTTTAGTTGATTGATTATCTTATGGGATAATAAATTTTGCTTGAAATTTATAAATGACAGTTTATAAATGAGAAAATCTTTCAAAAGAAATTGTTTTTTAAAATAAAGCTAAGTGTAAATTGTATTGGGTTCGTAGTAAATAATGTTTTAATGACATTTTTTTGACCTTCCTTTTTAATGTGCATAAAGTATAATCTTCTCTTAAAAAGTAATATTCTAAAGAGTATTTTTAAAGTGTTTTGCAAATATTTGTGATGTGAAATTCAAGCACAAGTTTGGGTTTTAAAAGTTTACAGATTTGATTTGGGTACAGAAAGGATAAGAAATTCATTTTCATAAACGATATCACTTATATAGAAAGGATTTAGTCATACTTTTAGCAGTAAAAGTTGAGGTATGGAGACTCGTTTCTATCTCAAAAGTTAAAATGTCAAGGCAATGACTAGAGGTAGTACTACCTTAACTTGTTCGTGTTCATTTTCAACCGAGGAGTAGCACAAGTTTGAAATCGATGAGTAATGGTAAGGGCATGAGATTTAATTTCAATATATGATTATATTGATTATTCTCGATAGTCAGTTTACTGATATTGCTTTAGCTTTCTTCTTTTTGTATCCTTAATTTAATACGATTTATTTCTCTTTTGAGCATTGACATCCTTTATCGAAAATGACTAAAACCAAAGCACGAGTGAACATCAAGCTATGTGGGGTTGCTCTCATTAGGTATATTCACATCTACTCTAGATTAGATTAGATGGTATGCGCGTGGAGATGTGAAATACGTGGATTATCGGTAAGGTTAGCAAGGTCTGGCTTGTACATTTTCGAGACAGTTAGACAGAAAATGACCCTCTTAAGTATATTTTCTAGAGGTATACTTTCGGTAAGGGGGCACACCTTCCTAGTCATTGTTGGAAAACTTCATTTTCCTTGTTGATTCAAATCTTTGAATTGTTTCTTTAATTCCATTGAGAAGTTCCTAGAGCTCTTCTCAATGTTTAATTATTTGTTTCATTTTTAAGTATGGATTTTGATCATTTTTATGCCCATCCTTTGATGTTTGGGTTTTTTTAAATTTATTTCCAATCATTCGTGTGCGGAAGTTGTTTCTTATGAGATAAAACCCCTTCCGTGTTTAGTAGCATAGCCTCATAGAATTATTATATGTTCATCATATCTCATGAGTTTTCTTCTGTTGGTTTTCCAAATTGATCTGAGTGTTATTTTTATTATAATGCTTAGGTCAGATCGAGTATTTTTCCAGATTATCGTTGGTGTGTCTTAGAGCTCATGGATTCGAGCTAGATGTTCATCTGCCGTAGTGTTTTTCATTTTCTACTCTATTATTTTGTATATCCATTAGCAATTGTAATGTCTAGAAATTATGACTATCCGAGCTAATGTGGTTGTTTTTAACTCTAATATATTATGTATTTTAGAGTGAAAGCTTTTACTGTCATGTTATATTATATGTGATTGTTCCACTATGAGATTCAATTTCTCCTATTCTCTTTCATTTTATTTACCTAACAATCTGCCTTTTCGGCAATTGGATGTTCGATAGTTGGACACATGGATGTATTTGGTGCCAACTTTTGATGGTAAAAAAGGCCGATCGTTACAACGACCTTGTAGATCACGGTCGTATTTGTGGGACACCACAGATAGGATTATTCCTGGACTGGATATGGTGAGGGAAGGAACAACACATGATTGGCAGAAGTCATATGTTGACAAGAGACAGAGTTAGAGTTCGTAGTTGTAACGCTCTATAAAATTAATAAGAAATAATAAGCTAAATTAATTAAGTAAATAAGATAAGCCTAAAAGTGGGAATTTTGAGAAAGTCAGAATTTGGCCACGAAAGTTGTGTCATTGCGTTCGTAGCAATTTTCTGATCAATTTCCATGTATGATGTTTTGAAAACTAAGTTTAAACAAAAAAGCTATGGACTTTTGAGGTTTTAAGATTTAAAATAATTTAAATGGAATTCAACTTCAAATTAATAATTCATTCCATAAATTGAAATTTGAAAATTAACAATAATCAAACTTGGAGATTAAGTAAATGATAAAGTCAACGTTAATGTTATAAGTATGATTTAGGAATAAAATAAATTATCAATGGCAAGAATAAACATCCCCAAAAAAAGGATCACCGATCAACCGGTAGCGATCGATCGATAGTGTAAGGGTGGTCGACCGGTCCTTGTGTGTGGCATCTAGGTGTTTTGTCCAAACGAAGAACAAGATGTTATTATTTTTAACTAATTTAAATGCAATAGTTCTGGTGCTTTCTAACTACAATAAATAAATGCCTATCCTCCTCACTTTTATTCACAAATTATTTTAGAAACTAAGCAAACCACTGCTATCTCTCTCTTCAAATATTCAGAAAAATACATTAAGGTTTCAGGCAAGGATTTTATTTAATTAATTATTCAATTTCTAATCCTTTTCTCCTCCAATCCTAAAATTTCTGATTCTAATTCGTATACAATACCTTTGTTGTATATTTCTAATTGGAGAGATTAGTAAGAGATTAAAGCAAGCATTTCAACTCTAGAAAGTAAAGAGCTAAGGATTGATTATAGGTGGAAATATTTTTTTTTCCTATTTTAGTATTTGTATAGTATAAATTGGATCTGATATATGCCTTTGGGAAATTTTGTTTATGCAAACGTCATACTAAAACCATAGAATTCCCCTAAAGCGAAATGTCAATTCTTAAGTTTGAATCTCAAATATTCAATATTAAAAAAATGTAATTGTGTAACTATTATAATTTGATGTTTTACATTCTATTCCACATCTTATCTTTTTCTTTGGATATGATTAAGGGTTTTGAAAATAAAAAATTAGGAAATTGTGTGTAAGGTATAGATTCTTTTGTTCATAGTTTGCACCGTCTATTTCCGCAATTTAAATAGAAATTTCCTTTTTTAATTTTATACAAAGAAATTGAATAGAGCGTAAAAGTATTTTAATTGTAAGTTTTTATTAATGATTGATTCCGTTATTTTAGTATAGAATAAATCGATCATGTGTAACATCCCTCACCTGGAGGCCCAGAACTAACGATCATAGATGCTGCAGTCATCCATGGTTATTAATTTTCGGAGACCAATTGCAATAATGTTAGATACGTTGATATAACAGAAATACATGGATATGAATTTTTTTAGAACCATTAAACAAATTTCTCATTCCATTTCAATCATATTTCAAATTCATTACATAATCTCAAATTCGAGAACCTCGTTCATAAAAAATATAATTACTACAAACTACGAGAGGAGAGACATATAAAGATGCCCCCTTGGATGGTCAATGTATATATATATATGACTAAACAACTTTGCCTTTTCCTCAAAACACAACAGAATAAAATAGAAAAGAACTACTTATTAGCTAGCTTGCCTTCTATATGTCTTGAGAAGCTTATTCGTCTAAAGGAGAACCTGAAAACCTCAACTCTCAAACTACTCAAAATAAATTAAGCACTTGAGAGTTTAAGGAAAAGTACATAAACTTCAAGTCAGACATAAAGCCTGGTATGAATAATAACCTACCATCTCAAATCATTTAAATATCTAGTGAAACCACGCCACTTTATGGAATAGTTTTCCCCTCACTGTTATCTTACCTAAAATTTACAATAACCATATACTGCGCTCCTGCATCCACAATGGTTAAAAACATAGCAATTTAAAATCTATCATGATGATATATGTAAACATTCAAAATAGCCTGGATTCCACATCCCTATTCATTTAACTATCTGTCTCAATTATAGTTTCTAGGGTCACTATCAACCTATTATTTTTCATAGGCCAACTAGTAACTTGTCCAAATCTTATGGACTATATGTCCGGTTTCATAGTTTTTATGGGATCACAAAAACCTAGACCTGCCAATAACTTCATTCAATTATTTCATGGGTTCTCCTTGAACCTATTGGTATCTTCAATAACTTCTTCATATGATAGTTTTCATGGGTTGACTATGAACCTATTGACTTTTGTCAATAACTTTATCCAGATATAGTTTTTATGGGATCACTACAAACCTAATGGTCCCACCCAATAACTCTTTCCAAACATAGTTTTCATGGGTTTACTATGAACCTATCTAATCTAACAACTTCTTTAATCATTCTTTGGGCATCCTATATTCTGGTCTACCAGACCTTCTGAATATAACTCTACTCATTTAGGAGTTAACTTAATTTATATTCGCTACTGGGTTAACCTAGCGAGTTAATCTACCCTTTCTCCTCCAAACAGTTATGGATCCATTATACAGTGAATATGTTTATAGAAGAAGCATATAGAATAACTGATCATAACATAGTAATACAAACATTTTTAATACCCTTAAATCCATTTGCACCAGAAATATGGTTAATCCTTTTACCCATTAATTTCACCAAGGAAGGATTCTTCAAAAACTCCAAAATTAAGGCCATTTCAAAGCTCTTTTATATTGCCATTGGGTTTTCTTTAAAAATGAGACTGGGTTCTTTGTTTTGAAAACTAAGGCTTTCGAAACCTTAGACCTTTACTTTCGAAACCATTAGAATATATCTTTCGAAAGCATTCAAATCTTCTTTTCAAAACACATAAACATATGACTTTCAAAACACTTTAAAATATCTCTTTCAAAAAAAATCAAAACATTCCTTTTGAAAGTATTAAAGCATATCTTTTCAACTTATGGAAGCATAGTTTTGAAAGCTTTTGAAAGTACCTCTTTCGAAACCATTGGGTTTAATATTAAATATAACTTTTGGATCAAAGTGAACATAAGCGAAAGTAACCCTTTCGAAACCATTTATCTTCAAATAAAAGAGTTTGGGGAAAACTGATGGCTTCGAAACCATCCTTTCGCATGCATTAGTCTTTAAGTAAAACGATTGGAAGGATAGCTTCGAAACAACTTTCGAAGCCATCACCTTCGAAACCTTTAGTTTAAATGGCTGCTGACACCCTTTCGAAAGCATTGGAAAGTGGCTTGCTATATTTATAAAATAAAGCTTTCCTTTCGAACTTATTGAAAACTTCGAACCTATTTGAAAGGTATGAAGACGGCGACAAGGTTTCGACTTGGTTGAAAACTATGCTTTCGAAAGCTCCATTTTTAAAACATAAAACGCGACAACTCATTTGAAAGCTACCCTAAGAAGGCGGCAACCCCTTTGAAAGCTCTACTCAACCCCTTTCGAAAGCATCTCTTTGAAATCAAGGAAAGCGACATCTACTTTTGAAAGCAAGTAAAGTCCTTCGAAAGCCATTTAAAATGGCCTCAACCCCTTCCAAAACATGGTTTCAACTCTATACCCATCATTTTTCTCCAATCCACTACATACCAGAGCATTGATACGATGTATATTGTTTTCGATTGGGCTAAGGGCAGAAGTTTAAGGACCAAAGGTTGCTATTGGAAGTGGAGAAACAATAAATCTATGGAAAACTATTTCATTGCCTTTTTAAGTAAATGCTTTTTAACCAACTTGCCTATTTGTAAAATTATAATCGGTTGCCGTTAAATTTACCAAAATCTTTTCTAAAAGACTACAAAATTCATTTAGAATTAATTCAAAATAATTAAAAAAGAAGCCCTTTCCTTTAACAAAACAATTAAGACATTTAAGTCCTTCGGCATAATGAATTTAATTTCCATAGTAAACCACTTAGGAAAATTTCCTAAAAATCATCAAAAATCACTTTTAATATGTTATCTAACATATATAAATTACAGACCCAAAATCTTTTGTATAATATCCAAAATAAATTTTTAAACCCAACCATTTATTTCTTCCTTCAAAAATTAATAATAAAGTATCCATAACTTGGATAATTATGAAAATTTAAACCCATCTACAAAACAATGTTTTATAAAAAAATATTAAATCCTCGTGGCATTTAAAATCCAATATATATGATTTTAACCTTAAAATCGAATCAAACATTCTTTTTTAAAACAAACGTGACATATTACCCAAGAATATCATCATTCATCAAAACAGATTTAAATAAAAACCAAAATCAAATATTCATGAAAACAAAAATAAGATGGTTTTGATTATTATTCACCTTTTTGGATAAGGAACTTGAATTTGTCTTGCTTAATTCTCCTTGCTTTATTCCTTAGCTTTTAATTGTTTTTTCTCCTCTTTTCCCTAGGTTATGGTCGACTTAAGCTCTTTGGTTTATGTTTTAGAATTATGAACCTGTTAAAAGAAAAATGGGAATAAGGGTTTAGGAGTTTAGGGTTATGGTGGACGGCTGTTCCCCATAATACCCTTGCCTTAATCTCTTTTTAATTATCTTATAAAACCATTTCCATAAACTCATTCTTTTAATCTGATTTGGTTAAGCATGACCTCTAATGAATTTTCAAATCTCAATCCCCTTATCACTCTAATCTTTACATTATTCTATTTAATTTATCTAGTTAAATCCCGTGAATGTTATTTAAAACTAGGGATGTTACATTATGGATTCTATTTTATACGAGTCTGTTTATTTAGTTGTGGATAATGGATATAGGACATATGTGTTAATATAAAATTGAACTAGCATAAATTTGAAGTTTTGACATTTAAACTTTAGAGCGTGTATATATATATATATGTGTGTGTGTGTGTGTGTGTGTGTGTGTGTGTATTAGCACAAATAACGTATAATTATGTCCGTGTGCATAGCTCAGTTGCGTAGGGCTGCCCAGCAATCATGGAATAAAGTTCCTTGAGGTCGCGGGTTCCAGTCCTAGAAAGTTGTACTGTGTAACTCTTAAGACGTTTAATGGTTATCCCTTAAAAAACAAAAATGCTTAGGGATTAATGCTCCTTGTCGGGCTGGCTAAAAGAGGGGTCGGTTGTAGCGGACCATCCGTATCCCCAAGCACTACTCTCCAGAGTAGGGTTTTTTCTTTAAAAAAATAATGTACAGTTATAACATATTAATTGCATAGTTAATATAGTATTAATTATCATTAAATTTCTCTTAAGAAAATAATTCATTATAAAGGTGAAATAAGAGCTTTTCATATAAGGCCTTGATTTGTTGTGCGCTAAGATGTAGGATAATATAGTAAGAGAGTGTTTTAGATTGTGACTAAGTTATATGGATGAAAAGTCAATCAAAAGCACACTGAAGTTTGCCCATCTAATCTGACTACCACCAGCGTGACTTTAGCGTTGATGTGAGACATCACCTATAATAAGTAACCACGGAGGACGTGAGGTTAGTCCCATTTTTGTAGGGTAAACCTGCCTAGTTAATTTGGCTACTAGTATGTAAGAATTATCAAACTAATATGAGATATCATGGTTGGGTTGTAGGTAATAATAAGAAGGACCTGCTTCAGGGATTGAAGGTAGTAAGTGGCTGGTTTGGGGTCCGCCACTTCTCTAACATCCTGATATTTTCAACCATTCGCATCGACACATGTCGGAACTGAATTGCTCAAAATACCAGATTGTTAATTTAAATTTGGCAAACTCAGCATATACAGTAAATAAATAAATCACAGAATCATAGACACAGAGTAATATGAAAATAAGCAGTGGAAACAAAGAAATAGTAGTTCATGAAGCTACTATATATATATATATATATCAGAGTTAAACAAGATACAACAAAAGTCTCAATACAAAAATAAGTGCAAATCTGAATACATCACTGGAATCGACTGAAAAACTAAAAACGAAATAGATAGCTGGATCACCAAGGTGAGTCTCGAATGCTGTATCACTTAGTCTGACCTGAGCATAAAGCAAAACACAAAACACTCGAGTCGGGATTAACATTCTTATATCAATAAATCCAACTCAAGTGAAATAACAACTTAAATACAAGTAATTCAAAGGATGGTTGGGATAACCATCCTCTAAAATCCGTTAAACCATCTACTATCTAGTAATACATGCTATTATAATAATGTTGAAAGTAAAGTATAATATATTTTAAAAATAGCGTTAAGGCATTACCATATTCCCCTTAACACGTATTATAGTGCCAATAGTCTATACAGCACCATCGTACCTCCAGATCGAGAGACTACCATAAATACTCCATAGGTACAATACAAATCAGACTCGTAATAAAGCATGCTAGGGTAGGTGACATGGCACAACTAGGCAATGCCAGGGTAGATATACCAACACTTCCGGACTGGTGGTAATGCATAACCGTAGCTACCGCCCACCTCAAGCCACACTCCTAAAAATCAAAGGTGCACCCAATCAATCACAAAGTAATAGAATGGTATCGAAGAAGTGTGTCCGATCAGAGGAGCTACCTCATTAGCCTATCGATTGCTCCTGTTTTAGCCACCTTATGCCAACTCACGGGAGTCTGGTCCATGTATATACCTCATATAGGATCGTCGCCGCCATCTTACTTCATTCTGGAATCTCCACCGCATACACAGTTGTTAAAGTGGTTTTCGGAGTTGGAGGAGAGTATGATAACTTCCGATCCCGGTCTCTTTAACAACCCAATGTTATTATAACACCGCGGTCATTTCAAAATAGTTTATACTTAAAAACCAAAATATCACTACCATTTCAAAACCATATCAATACGATATCATTTCCATTTCAAAACCAAATTCGATATCATTTCCATTTCAAAACCAAATCAAAATGATATCATTTCCATTTTAAATATATTCACTTCCAAACTCATAGTACTTCAAAGTTATAACACTTTCGAAACCAAACACTTGAAATTATAATACTTTCAAAACATAATACTTTGAAATTCGTAACTTTGAAAATATAACTTCCACGACTTAAACAGTTTAGATATTAAAATAGTATATAAAATAAAATAGTTATAAGATAAAAATAGTTTATATAAAAGAGTTATTAATTAAAATAGTTTATATTAAAATAGTTGGTATATTAAAATAGTTTATATAAAATAGTTTATTAAAATAATTTATAAAGTAAAATATAAAATAATTTTTAACTATAATTTAAAATTACTTTATATAATAAAATAATTTCCACAAACTTCACAAATTGATTCAAATCAACTTGAATCCCAAAATTCAATTTAAATCAAATCTCAGTTCATAAATTTCAACTCAATTCAGTTCTTAATAAACCATTTCAAATTACATTGATTTCAAATACAAATTTGAACCATAAAATAAACTATTTCAATTTTAATATATTTCAAAGTTTTAAATATTCCATAATTTCAAAACTAAATTTGATAATTTCATATATATCTTAATTCAATTTACTATTATTTAGTTTTGAAATATTTACTAAATAAATTCAATATCATTTAAATAAAACTTTAAATTTCAAATAACTGAATATTCCTTTAATTTATTTAACTTGATTATTCATTTAATCACCTTAAACAAAAAATCAAGTTATAAAATCATATCCCTTTAAAATTCAAATTCCATAAGTTTCAAATCGATTTTAATTAAATATAATTCATAATTAAATACAATTTCAAATCAATTTCAAATCTATCTTCTCAACCTTAATTTATTAAATCATTATAAAATCTATATTAAAATATAATTTAAATAGATACTTAACCATATTATATTTTAATAAAATCAAACTTTATTATCATACTTATTCTATATTAAAACAAATTTATACATAGCTTAATATCAAGAATTTTACTATATATAAAATAACATTTATATGTTACCTAAAATCATTAAATATATAAAATCATATATTTCTTTCCAAAACCATAGAAATCATTTTCAAAAATATTTGTATATAGACCAACGGTGTCTATATATAATTTTCTATCCTATGGTCAAGTGATACAGATATTTATCATTTCAATCTGCAGTGTAAATATATACGGGTATATATCATTTCAACCCGCAATCCAAAATTCAATTCTAGTGAAAATCGCTTGGGTCTATCATTTCAGCCCATAAGGATTTTCTCCTATTCTATAGATCATTCGAGTATGTATCATTTCAACCCATAGTGAATTCTATACTAATAGGGAATTTGTAGAGTGATAACAGATATAATAATATAACAGGCATATATCATCAATATAAGTAACACATAATGACGTCAGATGTTACAGGTGAACACAAACAAATAACAACATATATGTGGCAATGTAAATAACTAACAGCAGCATATTTCAATTGTCGTTTCAATTGAAATCAAATTTAATAAATATAAAAAAATTAATCATGAGTGATTTCTCACCTTTCAAGGCTAGAGAAGTTTGACAATAGAACAAGCTACGAATTGCAAAAACGAATCCCAAAGAAATGATAGATTGGCACGAATTGGATAGACAAGCTGATAAATAGGAATTCGATGAGAACGCATATACACAAAATTCTGAGTCTAATATTAACACAAAAAAAATAAAAAAATAAAAAAAATAAAATAAAATGTTTATAATATTCTCAAAATCAATATTTTAGCTTTAAGACCCATAAATAAAATCTTTATACATATATATCTATAACCAATATATAACTTTCTGATATACTATATACAATCAAAGAGGTTTCACCAAACAATATATATATAGGTATACGTTTACCTTTCCAAAGAAAAACATGAAATAGGCAGAGAGAAGAGACGACAAGGTGATGGGTTCAAGCGTTGATCGGTCTGGCATCTCTGGACAGAGGAGGAGTGAGTACTAGAAGGCGGAGGCTGCTGAGATGGCGATCGGCAAATAGAAAGGTAGAGAATGAGAGGGTCGGCTGGGCTAGAGTTACTATCGAAGAAATACCTATATATATGTATATATTTAATGGGATAAAATGAAAAGAGAATGGGAAGAGGTGGTAATGTACAAGCAGATTTCATTTGTGACAGTAAAATTAACCAATGTTGCATCGAAAAATGTAGGAATAGTAAAAGCCAAAAGTGAACAGATGGAAATAGTAAAAGTCATAAAGGAATTCAGAGAATTGATAATAGCAAGGTCCATTCATTTCTGATCGTTGGAACAACCGAATGGTCAATGGAGAACCAAAAGATTTTAAAACCGATACCGATATGGAATCGTTATCACAGATTCCGCTGCGTATCGGACTTCAAAACACATAATTGAATGTATCGCAAAGATTAGTACGACGAGACAATCAAAAGGTACACAGATATCAGTGGTACAATCGAGCTACCAAATGTCGATATCGGTACTTAAATGTTGCTAAAATGTCATAAATAAGATGAACGAAGCAATATAAGTCCAAATTTGAAGAAACAAAATATAGCGTCTCACTCTGAAGATGATTTACAAATTTTCTATAGAAAATATTCAGGTTTGGAAAATATTTTATTATCATCAATTATTAACTGATTTGAATTAAAATAAATTCACAAAATAAAATAAACTTGCATATTATCTGATGAAAGTTTACCAACTACTATATTGAAATAGACGTATTCCAAATATTAAACTTTTATTTCAGATTTTATTATTTAAAATTTCAACTAATTAAATTAATAAACCACAAAAAAATTTGGGTCGTTACACTCTCCCCCATTCAAAACTTTTCCTCTCTGAAAAGGAACAAGGTAGGAGAATAGAAACAACCAGAAAGAAAGTTGATTAAAAAACAAAATAAAATAATTAAATTTAAACTATATAAATTTTAATTTAAACAAATTAATATTCAATAATTGATTTTAAATTAAAGATATTTCAATAAGTTGATTTAATTTCAATTTATTAATTCTTTCAAAACAAAATTTATTTTATTTATCTCATTTATTAGATCCATTTGATTTTTCTTAAGTAAATTTTCTTATAACTCAATCTTAACTATTCCTAATTTCTATTTATTTATTTCATTATCTAATATTCAATTTATCTCTATTAAACCTTTCTATAATCATAGATTTGAATAGTCATTTGTTATAATCATAATTGATTCAACAAATTTAATCCTTCCTTATTCCAAATAATTACTAAATTTATTCCACTTAATATATCTTATCACATATATTAAGTATACCTACACTTATTATAATTACTCAAATTTATCTAAAATTTCCTTAACATTATTCCATATTGTAAATTATTCGATTACCTATTCAACTTCTGAATGATTTAGGTAAGTTATATATTGGAAACTAATTGAGCATTTTACAAGTAAAATTTTCCAATTCGATTATTTCAAAAATTTTGGCTTCATTTTAATAATTGAAAACATCACTTAATTAAGAATTTAAGAATTACATTTCCAATTAATTTCAAACCATTTAGAGATACATATATATATTCTATATATCCCAAACCAAATCTATTATCATATACCTATATATAATATATATATATATATATTTATATATATACACATATATGTAAATCTAGTCATACTTTAGAAATTCAAATCAATTTAATTTCCAAAACAAAGTGTAGCAAGCTACAGAATGGTCTCTCCACTCCGAAACTCGAAAATGAATGTCGATGATGCGGCCGTCATCACCGAAATTATTTTCCAGCGACAAAAGAGGAGAGCATCGATTTAAAACTTTCAAAATTCTTTGAAAATAATTTCTATTTGAAAACAATTTAAATAATATACACTTTAAAACTTTAAAACCAGAGTTTGAAATCACCGAAAATTAAATTCACAAATTCTAAATTTAAATTCAATTTTATTCCAAATTAGTTTATAACTTTGTTTGATAAATTCATTTATTTATTATTGGAAAAGTCAATGGTTTATAAAACAATAATCAAATATCATTATTTTAAACATCCAGTTAACTATTAATTTCCAAAAAAATTATATTTATATATAATATAATAATACATACAAAATTATTAAATTTCGAAAACAATTGTGTTAGCTTTCCATGTTCAAGTGTTTTGGAAATTCTATCGATAGCGTTGATCAGATGAATCGATCGAAAACCGAAATCAACATCAACAACTCAAACAACATAATATATAAAACATTTTTAATGTTAGTTTACAAATACACTTCCTCGCTCGGTGATAAAAGAATGTATTTCAAAGCAAGGATAGAGATTCACATTTGATGGACCCAGATCAAAGAGAATTTTGATTCAAATGTAGGTTCGAAACAAAGATAAGATGATTAAATAACAAAATAGAAAGATGGATAAGTTTATATAAATTGTGGGCAACCTTAGCCGGGTCGACCGTGACTTCAGGAATAAGATCGATGCAGAATTCCATGGCAAATCGACATTCGATCACAAAAGATAGAATTCAGGCATAGCAGGAGATAAAAAGCATTGTAAACCGAGGATACATAAATCTCCAGTAAATCAATGCCTGTTGTAAAGGAGTTTCATCCCTTTACAAATCATTCGAAGATTGGTGAGACCGCCGATTTATTATAGAGATTGTTTGAAGTGGAGTTATGGGATACTCTAGAATCAAGAAGAATTTGGATACGGGAAGACAAGAGTGGATTTCAGAATGAATGGGAGAGTTCCAAAGTTCAAAGGAAACCGAATAAAAGAAGAAGGAATTCAAGCTCGAAGAAAGTGATTCCGTAATTAAATTTACTCTATATGCTAAGTTTGCCTAAAACCAAAGCTCTGATACCAAATGTAACATCCTGACATTTTCAACCATTCGCATCTACACATGTTGAAATTGAATTGCTCAAAATACCATACTGTTAATTTAAATTTGGCAAAACTCGGCATATACAGTAAATAAATAAATCACAGAATCACAGACATGGAGTAATATGACAATAAGCAGCGGAAACAAAGAAATAGTAGTTCATGAAGCTACTATATATATATCTGAGTTAAATAAGATACAACAAAAGTCTCAATACAAATATCAAGTGCAAATCTGAATACATCACCGGAATCGACTGAATAACTGAAAACGAAATAGATAGCTGGATCTCCAAGCGAAGCTCCAACTCCAAAGGTGATTCTTGAATGCTATGCCACTCAATCTAACCCGAACGTAAAGCAAAACACAAAACACCCGAGTCAGGATTAACATTCTTATATCAATGAATCCAACTCAAGTGAAATTACAAATTAAATACAAGTAACTTAAAGGATGTTTGGGATAACCATCCTCTAAGGATCCGTTAAACTATCTACTATGTAGTAATATACGCTATTATAATAATATCTAAAGTAAAGTATAATATATTTTTTAAAATGCATTAATGCATTACCCATATCCTTCTTAACACGTTTATAGTGCCAAAAGTCTATACAGTACCATCGTACCTCCATATCGGGAGGCTACCATAAATACTTCATAGGTACGACACAAATCAAACTCGTAGTAAAGCACGCAAGGGCAGGTGACACGGCACAACTAGGCAATGCCAGGGTAGATATATCAATTACACTTCCGGACTGGTGGTAACGCGTAACCGCAGCTACCGCCCACCTCGAACCACACTCCCAAAAATCAAAGGTGCACCCAATCAATCACAAAGTAATAGAATGGTATCGAAGGAGTGTGTCCGATCAGAGGAGCTACCTCATTAGCCCGTCGATTGCTCCTGTTTTGGCCAGCTTATGCCAACTCACGGGAGTCGGGTCCACGTATATACCTCATATAGGATCGTCGCCACCAACCTACTTTATTTTGGAATCTTCACCGCGCACACAGTTGTTAAAGTGGTTTTCGGAGTTGGAGGAGAGTATGACAACTTCCGATCCCGGTCTTTTTAACAACCAAACGTTATTATAACACCGCGGTCATTTCAAAATAGTTTATACTTCAAAACCAAAATATCATTGCCATTTCAAAACCATACCAATACGATATCATTTCCATTTCAAAACCAAATTCGATATCATTTCCATTTCAAAACCAAATCAACATGATATCATTTCCATTTCAAATATATTCACTTCCAAACTCATAGTACTTCAAAGTTATAACACTTTCGAAACCAAACACTTGAAATTATAATACTTTCAAAACATAATACTTTGAAATTCATAACTTTGAAAACATAACTTCCACCACTTAAACGGTTTAGATATTAAAATAGTATATAAAAAAATAGTTTAAGATATAAATAGTTTATATGAAAGAGTTATTAGTTAAAATAGTTTATATTAAAATAGTTAGTATATTAAAATAGTTTATACTAAAAATGATTTATATTAAAATAGTTTATATTAAAATAATTTGTAAAGTAAAATATAAAATAGTTTTTAACTATAATTTAAAATTTCTTTATATAATAAAATAATTTCCACAAACTTCACAAATTGATTCAAATCAACTTGAATCCAAAAATTCAATTTAAATCAAATCTCAGTTCATAAATTTCAACTCCATTCAGTTCTCAATAAACCATTTCAAATTACATCGATTTCAAATACAGATTTGAACCACAAAATAAACTATTTCAATTTCAATATATTTCAAAGTTTTAAATAATCCATAATTTCAAAACTAAATTTGATAATTTCATATATATGTTAATTCAATTTACTATTATTTAGTTTTGGAATATTTACTATATAAATTCAATATCATTTAAATAAAACTTTAAATTTCAAATTTCAATTTATTTAACTTGATTATTCATTTAATCACCTTAAACAAAAAATCAAGTTATACAATCATATCCCTTTAAAATTCAAATTCCATAAGTTCCAAATCAATTTTAATTAAATATAATTCTTAATTAAATACAATTTCAAATCTATCTTCTAAACCTTAATTTATTAAATCATTATAAACTCTATATTAAAATATAATTTAAATAGATACTTAACCATATTATATTTTAATAAAATCAAACTTTATTATCAAACTTATTCTACATTAAAACAAATTTATACATAGCTTAATATCAAGAATTTTACTATATATAAAATAACATTTATATAGTATCTAAAATCAATAAATATATAAAACTGTATATTTCTTTCCAAAACCATAGAAATCATTTTCAAAAATATTTATATATAGACCAATGATGTCTGTATATAATTTTCTGTCCTATGGTCCAGTGATATAGATATTTATCATTTCAATCTGCAATGTAAATATATATGGGTATATATCATTTCAACCCGCAATCCAAAATTCAATTCAAATGAAAATCGCTTGGGTCTATCATTTCAATCCATAACGATTTTATCCTATTCTACAGATCGTTCGGGTATGTATCATTTCAACCCATTGTGAGTTCTATACTAACAGGGAACTTGCAGAGTGATCACAAATATAATAATGTAACAGGCATATATCATCAATATAAGTAACACATAATGGTGTCAGATGTCATAGGTGAACAGATACAAATAATAGCATATATATGGCAATGTAAATAACTAACAGCAGCATATTTCAATTGTCATTTCAATTGAAATCAAATTTAATAAATATAAGAACATTAATCGTGAGTGATTGCTCACCTTTCAAGGCTAGAGAAGTTTAACAACAGAACAAGCTACGAATTGCAAACACGAATCCCAAAGCAAAGGTAGATTGGCACGAATTGGATAGACAAGATGATAAATAGGAATTTGATGAGAACGAATATACACAAAATTCTGAGTCTAATATTAACACAAAAATAAATAAATAAATAAATAAATAATATAAAACAAAATGTTTGTAATATTTTCAAAATCAATATTTTAGCTTTAAGACCCATAAATAAAATCTTTATACATATATATCTATAACCAATATATAACTTTCTAATATACTATATACAATCAAAGATGTTTCACCAAACAATATATATACGTTCAGCTTTCCAAGGCAAAACATGAAATAGGCAAAGAGAAGGGACGATAAGGTGATGGGTTCAGGCGTTGATAGGTCTGGCATCTTGGACAGAGGAGGACCGAGTGCTAGAAGGGCGGAGGCTGCTGAGATGGCGATCGGCAAATAGAAAGGTAGAGACTGAGAGGGTCGGCTGGGCTAGAGTTGCTTCTGAAGAAAAGTAGTTGTGTATATATATTTTTTAGTGGAACAAAATGAAAAGAGAATGGGAAGAGGTGGTATTTTATCTGTGACAGTAAAATGAACCAATGTTGCATCAAAAAATGTAGGAATGGTAAAAGCCAAAAGTGAATAGATGGAAATAATAAAAGTCATAAAGGAATATAGAGAATTGATAAAAGCAAGGTCCATTCATTTCTGATCATTGGAACAACCGAATTGTCAGTGGAGAACCAAAAGATTTTAAATCCGGTACCGATACGAAATCGTTATCACAGAATCCACTGCGTTACAGACTTCAAAACACAGAATTGAATGTATCGCAAAGATTAGCACGACGAGACAATCAAAATGGTATATGGATATCAGTGGTATGATCGAGCTACCAAAAGTCGATATCGGTATCAAAGTATTGCTTAAATGTCAGAAATAAGACAAACGAAGCAGTAGAAGTTCAAATTTGAAGAAATGAAATATGATATCTCACTTTGAAGATGATTTACAAATTTTCTATAGAAAAATATTTAGGTTTGGAAAACATTTTATTATCATCAATTATTAACTTATTTGAATTGAAATAAAATCACACAATAAAATAAACTTGCATATTATCTGATGAAAATTTACCAATTGCTATATTGAAATAGACGTATTCTAAATATTAAATTTTTATTTCAGAATTTATTATTTAAAATTTCATAAAATTTCAATTAATTAAATTAATAAAACCACTAAATTTTTTGGGTCGTTACAACTTCCCTATAATAGAAGTATTAAATGGTCGGGGTAATTGGTTGGGCATGGTGGAGGATATCTTAGAGAGGGCCCGCTTCATGGTTGAAGTAGTCGGTGGCCTAAAGAGATTCCGTGCAATGTCAGCTAGTTAGTACCTTCATGGTTCAATACTTAGTAGATAAGGAGTTACAGATTTTTGAAGTCAAATGTTTTTAACTGATACTTTCAAAAACAATGAATGGAGGAGATTTTCACAGGCTTTGGTAGATCTAACAGTATGTACATACCAAGGCATAATCATATTACAGTACATACTTGAGGTATATATCATCGATCTATCCATAACCCAGTTATATATATACATATATATGCTCAAAAGTGATAATCTGTATAAAAAAATGGTTATTATACTCACTATTTTTGAGAGATGAACCACTGCTGCTTTACTTTCCTCTTGCCTCAAGCCTTTTTATTGTCTTTAATCCTTTAGATGATTTGATTACTCCTTTGACTTGATTTATTATGTGGATTTGATTTTTGTGTGATATGATTAAATGTTTATGCCTTGATTTGAAGTTTTTGCTATGTGACATGATTAAATGTTTGTGCCTTGATTTGAAGTTTTTGCGATGAAGATGTTTCCTATATGCATATATACACATAGAAAGTATAGATATATATATCTGTATATTTCTACTTTTTTTCCATGTACATGTTCACATGCTTGCATATTTAAATATTTGTAACGACCCGTAATTTTTGATAATTAAAATATTTAATTCAATAAGATAGTGTAATTTAATATTTGAATAATTTAAAATTTATGGTTTATTAATAAGAAATAGATCGAATGCAATGTTAAAAATGTTAATTCAAGGTAATTAATAACTACTTTAATGTATGTCTAATTAATTGAAATGATTGTAAAGTTAAAATTGGTTATAGGTTGTAAATAAAGAAATAGGTTTTAATAATGTAAATTTAATATAATAAATGACTAATTTATTGAAATCTCAAATAACCGTAATAAATTGTAAAATTACATTGGTTAGAAATTGTAAATAAGAAGTTAAAATCAATGTGAAGTTATTTGTTTTGTTAGTTAACCATAAACTTGGTAATGTGTTTGAATTGGCAAATTGTAACAATAGTTAATTAAACCATTGAAATTTAATTAGTTAAAAATGGTAAATAAGCGAATAAATTAAATATTATAATTAATTGGTGAAATAATATGTAGCTCATTGTAATTGGGAAAAATCAGGGAAGTGTAAGTAGTTATAACATTTATTTGAAGATAATAAAACTATAAGTGTGATTAAAGTAAGAAAATGTGACAATTGTTATTCTACCAATTTAATCAATCTGTTAAATTTAATTTGGAATAAATTGCGACTAAATGCAATTAAAATTTACGTTAATGTAAATTAAGATGAAATTGGAGAATATTAATGTAATAAGATATTAACCAATAACTATGCCCATATGATAATGATCGATTGTAATAATAGGTGTTAATACAAGAATGGACTAATTTATGAAATAAATGTTAGAATATGAGATGAATGGTAAATAGTTGTGGTATAATGAGAATTCGTTTGAAATCCAATATTGAATATAAACTGCAACAATAGTTGTTGGAATCCTTTAATCGAAAAGAAAAGACAAGTGCATTGTAATTAATAAGTTCAACATAAGAACTTACATTTTAAATTAAATTAAGATAAATATTTTAATGAAAATTTTGACTTGAAAAGAATAAATTGTATGTTTTCTTCTAACTGGAATAATAAATGTTTAATTTGAATAAATGATGGAGTGAATGTTTTAGTGAAAGAATAACATAATTTGTTATTTGAAATGCATTTTGGAGAAGTTGATTTTCAATAAGATAAGAACATTTACTTTGTAAATAGTATATAAATTTTGTTGTATATGAAATTTAATCAAACATGTTTGAATTGGTAAAAATGAAAAGAAAACAGTGTTCATAATTAGAATTTGTTGAAATTAGTAATGAAATGAATTGCAATTAGATTAATTGAAATATTTCAATTAAAAGTAAACATAAATGAAATTGTAATGAATGACTTAATATAGAAACTTGCATTTTGTTTCAATATGGAACGAACATTTAATTAAGATAATTGCATATTTTGATATGTATGAAAACAAAACTTTCATTTTGAATAAGTATGATTTTGGAAAAAAAATTTGAATTTTAGGATAATACACACACACACACACACTTTAATATCCGAATTTCTAAATATATCAGAGGGTTCATGGTCGTGTAAATGTTATGGAATCAATTAGAATTACTTTTAATTAAAAATTGTACATAAATTACATATGTTCACTTATATTTATTTTTCCATTTCATATATGGTTAAAACTTGTAAATTTGTTGCATTAATGTAACCGTTACAGTAATAAAAAAAGTAAACTAAATCATTTTATAATGCATAGATAGATATGTATTCATTAATTAATAAATTTGGTTTGAGTAACATAAATAAATGAATAGATTAATTGACTGATTGATTGTTAATTGATTGATTGCGCTAATGGAGTGTGCATATAAATTAATGTAAAACGAACATTTTAATATAGAATTTAATGATAAATATGTGTATATATGGGTTTGTTGAAGTGAATTAATAGGAGCAAGTTTTGGAATTTGGATCCCAAAGGTTTGTTTATAGTATATAAGTGGTCCCTTCATTTACTTTGCATTTATCATCACATCCATATTCTCTTTCTTTTCATTTCAAGCTCTCCATATAGGTATCATTTGAGCATCCATTTAATTGTTAGACTACTCATTCGTTTCTTATTAATTAATAATTGCCTCATTCTTTTCATTTGTTTCTCATTTGTTCGTTTAATCCTTTCATGTGCTTTACCTGAAGTTTTTTCTTTTTTCTTTTTTCTTTTTTCTTTTTCCATTTTTAATGTGAACATCCAAATTAATTTTCATGCCATCTAATTAGCATTTACTATTCTCCATTTCTGAAGTTTATTTTGTTCACATGTTATTAGTTCTTGTAGTTTCCTTTCATTAGCAACTCTTTCATCTGAAGCTTCATATTAAAGAACTGAAGATTTATTTTTATCTTTATTCATATATTTATTCCTTTACTTTACCTTTTTCAATACTATCATTTTAAGGCTATTCGTATTCTTACTTTATTTCAAATTACTAGTTTGTTTACATATACTTTATTAGCTTTTCATTTGTTTCCATCTTCATCCCTGCAGCCTCATTTCATTTTTCAAATCTCATCTTCTGGAGCTTCATTCCTTCAAACACACTTTCATCTCATTTGCTCTCACTCACTCTCTCTCTCTTTCTCTCTCTCTCTCTCTCTCTCTCTCTCTCTCTCTCTCTCTCTCTCTCTCTCTCTCTTCATTTTCCTCCTTCTTCTTTATCTTCCTTCCTCGAATCTCCTTCTTATTTTTTTCAAAGCCTCCCTTTTCTTTTTCTTATTCTTCAAATCTTCTTCTTCTTTTTTAAATCTTCGTTTTATTTTTCAATTCTTCATCTTCTTTAAATTTTCTTCTTCTTTTCCAAACATACTTCTTTTTCCAAATCATTTTCTTCAAATCCATATCTATACAAACTTCTCTGTCTCTTCCAAAAATTTCTATAAAGAAATAGAAGATTAAGATAGCAAGTAAACAAATCAAAAGGAGGAAGTAGTGGCGGATCCAAATCCGACTAGAAAAGGGAAATCCATAAGGTGAGTGTTTTAACCCATTCACAACTACTAAATTATTTTATGTTAGTCAAATTGAATTTATGATATGATTTGGAATTGAATGGTTGATGTTTGGTATATTTAAATTGTCGTTCTAATTAAATTTAACTTTTATTGCATTTAATCATCGTTTAATTTAATATTGAATTTAATTGTCAATTTAATACTTGTTAATGATAGTCGGTTATATGTTGATGTTTATTGGTTGATTTGGGCGATGATTGTGATGTATGTTTAATTGTCGATATTGGATGATTTGATGTTATATTTATATTGTTATAACATTGCAAGTTCCCTTAGTGATTGTTAGAAAATCCCTATGGGTTGAAATGATACATACCCAAACGATCATATAGTATAGGAGAAAATCGTTATTGGCTAAAATGATAAACCCAAGCGATTTTCATTGATTTGGTATTTGAGTTTGCGGGTTGAAATAATATATACACATAAATTTAAATTTTTTTGCGGATTGAAATGATAAATATCTGTATCACTTGACCATAGGGTAGAAAATTATATACAGACACCAAATTAGTTAAGTTTAATGATTTTAAAACCCTTAAATCTTGAATTGGATGAAATGATATTTTGAGGGAATTTGATTTATATAAATTGAATTACTTTGAAAATCCAAGTTTGAAGGTTGAAACTGGAAATTGATTTAAATTGAAATTCTAAATTATTTAAATCTATTTAAAGTATTTTAACCCATTTTAATCTATTTTAAATCTATTTAATATATTTTAATCTATGTTAAACTATATTAAACTATTTTAATCTATTTTAAATTATTTTAATCTATTTTAAATTATATTAATATATTTTAATCTATTTTAAACTATATTAAAATATTTTAATCTATTTTAAACTATATTAATCATTTTTTAAACTATTTTAAACTATCTTAAACTATTTTTAAAACTATTTTAAACTATCTAAAAATTTTCTAAATTTCAGGTTTTGTAAAGTGGAAGTTTTATATTTAAATCCTTGATTTTTAAGTAGAATATGATTAAATTATGTTGTAATATAAGTAAGGATTTAAAAGACATATTTGAGGAATATGATGATTTTAAATGAGGATTTAATCTTTTTTGGAAATTTGAATTTGAAAGCGATATGATTTGAAATGTGATATATTCGAAAGTAAATATGATTTCGAAAATAATATGGTTTTAAGGATATGATATTTTGATATTGAAACGGTTTTGGAAATTTAAAAGAACCATATAGTGTGAAATAAGCATTTGGTTGTTAAAGAGACCACGATTAGATATTGTTATACTCTCTACCAACATCGATACATGGTGGAGATTCCAAAGTGATGTAGGATGGTTTAGTGTTTGATTCTATATGAGGTGTTTACGTAGCCCTGACTCCCGTGGGTCAGCTTAGATGTGACTAAAACAGAAACTATACCTCGGCCAAGTGAGGTCGAAAGGATCGGACATGTTTCTTCGATACCATATAATGACTTTGTGATTTATTTGTTGGCCTCCCATTGATTCGATTATGTGAGTGTGTTCTGAGTTAGGAGGTTGTAGCTGCTATGCGTTACCACTAGCCCGGTTTTGCAAAACGGTAGAGTCCTACGCTAGCATTGCCTCGAGTGCTGTGTTCACATGCCCTATCGCACCTTGTACAAGTTTGTTTTATACCATACCTATGGAGTGCCCTCTGGGTAAACCTCACGGAGGAGCTTACGGTACTGTATAGACAATGGGAATATATAAAATGTGTTAAGGTGGTATGAATAATGCCTTAACGCTATTTTAATACTTTACTTTACGGTAGACACTATTATAATAGCGTATTGTACTATGTATATAAATAGTTAACAGATCCTTAGGAGATGGAAATCATGAACATCTCTTAGTTATAGCACTCACGTTAGACAATGGATAGGAGATGTCAACCCCCATAAACATCTTCGACGCCGTTACACTCATATTTATTTACTATTGATTTAACTTACATAAAATCTTTTAGTTCTAACTCGAGTGTTTTGTCTTTTCATTGCGCTTAGGTCGGTCTGAGCTCTTCAGTGTATCGAAGGTTGCTTTTCTGCAGGTTGAAGAGGAAGATTTCGTACCATTACTATTTATTATATCTATAATTGTAATGACCTGTATTTTTAACGCTTTTAAAATACTAAATTAAATAAAATTTTAATTAAAAATCCGATAGAAATAAAATTTTACGATTTATTAAATGGAAATTTCTTTGTATATATGTTACAAATCCAAAACCAAATTCGTAGACGACCAATTTCGATAAGACCAATAATGTAATACATATTAAAACGTAATGTAATAATATGAAATAGTCGTGACCAATAACAAAAACCAAATTAATAATTTTAACGTAAGAAGCGTGCGTTTTGCGTTAAATGAAAATTTTTGTTAAATAAAAATAAACAATAAAATTTCGCAACGGAAACTTGATATTTGGAATGCGTATAGTTAAACATAGCAACGGGTAAATTTTCGTCCGAAAATATGAAAATTTATTTCATGCGTAAATTTACTTCAACTTAATCAGTTAAAAAGCGATGGAAATAAAACTTTTTCAAAACCAAAATATTTTTACATAGAAAAATTCTAAACCATCTTTTGAACAAGTTGTCAGTTTGTCGTTTTTCCAAATTCGGACATTTTTAGCTCCGTCGATCTTATTTTTCTGAGTTTTTCATGCATTTTCGCTAGTATAAAAATTTCAAATTTTTATAATTAAATCATACCACTGATATCCATATACCGTTTTGATCGTCTCGTCATGCTGATTTCTGCAGTATATTCGTTTTTTGTTTCGGAGTTCGTAACTCATCAAAATCAGTAAAACAATTACCGTATCGGTACCTGTTTCGTTCCTTTTGTTTCTATGTCCATTCATTTACCCACATTATTATACTAATGGTCTCTAGCATTTGTATTTCAAAAAAATCCAACCGGTGTCTTTTATTATTCCTATCCATTCAATGTTTTCTAGTTCATTCAAATTCTATTCGTTCTGTTCAAATTCTATATTTTTTTTACACTCCATTTTTCACATTCCAACATATTCTTCTATTACTTCTGATGAATCTCTGAGAAAATTATTGTGTAAAAAGTAGGATTGACGTCCATCCCTTGGCCTTTCACGTACCCTTCATAATTTGATTTTCCCAGACTAAAATTCATGCACATCATTTTTCCACCCAGCACGTCTTTCCTTCCTGCTCACTTCCTTCTTCCATCCCAAGCTCCATGTCCAACTGGCCTCTGCATGAAAGCGCCACAACAGCCTGCTCCTCTGCCTTGAATTTCCTGTGATGGCCGAACCCGAGGCCACGAATTGGCCAAGCACATGCCGCTTGTTACAGGCCGTGGCTGTGCCGACATTCCACTGTTGCAGCAAACACAGTCTTACCGAGGTCCGCCCCTAGCCTCCCATGCTGCTGCCTTCCACCGTGCTAGCCTGGGTCAGCTTTCTCCGCCTTGAAACCCTTCACCGTGCTCGCCTTTCGCCCGCTCTCCTCCTTTGCTCACGCTAAACAAGCCTCGCGCGCAGCTCCTCCGAACCGTCACCTCCCCTTCGCCGCTTCCTGCCACCGTCCGCCCCTCTTCTCCTTGATCTTTCCAGTTATATAAAAACAGGTCAGTTATTGTTTTATAAAAAGTATTAATTTTATAATATATATTTCATGTAGCTGCATATATATATACACACACATAAATAAACATAATCGGTTTCAGGTTTCTATAGATATTAGTATTTTATTTTGCTTGTTTATAATTCACATGATGTTACAGTATTGCAATTGTATTATAGATTTCAAATGGTTATTGCGCGCTTCGTATTATATATGTACATTTTGTATACAATAATATACTAAATTTTATTGTTACGATTTTACACTACATCATATCATAAGGTTAGCCGTATATATCTAGATATGTTAGCGAATATAGTGAGTGTGCATGTAATTATTAGTTGCAAATCTAAGTATGTTGTATTCACAACCTTCCCATACATTTGAATTCACATATGCATGACATCAACTGTAGTGACAGTTCGCTATCTTGTCTTGATTCAAAAAAAAAAAGTATATATATTATATACAGTGCTTGCATTGGTTGTCTACATACACATTTTCATAGTACTATATATATATTAGCATTTGTGTGTGTCAGCATATATATTGTATTTATATATTTTAATAGATATAGTTTAGGTACAAGTTATGGACGGTCTGCACATATTATAGTGGCATGTATATTGTTTACGTGTGTGTAAAGGTTTTGGGCGACTCATACATATTTTTATAGTCTGTATATATATCATAATATACATGTTTTATTGGGCAGTACATCTCAAGTTTGGTGTATAATATGTATGACTATAATGCATGCAAATTGTGTATTTAGATGTATACTATATTATACTTTATTATTTTGTATTATATTACATATATATACGTTACAGTTGTATATACATTGCTTATATATTTGATATGTTGTGATAAATAATATAAAAAAAAAATTTAGTATCTGGCACTTTAAAAAATTATACATATATATTGAGAAAAAATATATATAATTTGTATACATGTTTGATTTCAATGTATATATAAATTTAAGGTTTGTTTAAAATGTATATGTATTTTAAATTGAATATTGGGTTTAAGAAAATTAATAATATAATATACTTTTGCTTTGATTTTTTTTATCTGCATCAACCTAGTTCTGATTCGATTTATTCTATTCAAACTATCAGCTTTGATCGTCGAACCGTATCCATCTAGCTTTGATTTGGAAGTCGTGCTAGCATTTCATAACTCAATCTCATTGCCTATTCTATCTGGCCTCGAAAGGTGAGCAATCACTCACGATTAATGTTCTTTTATTTATTAAATTTGATTTCAATTGAAACGACAATTGAAATATGCTGCTGTTATTTGTTGCACTGTCATTTATATATCTGTTCACCTTGACATCTGACACCATTATCTGTTAATTATACGATGATAATCAAGTTTGGCTGATGAATGATTGATTGTTTGTTGTTTATATTGAATGTAAATTGAAATGCGATAAGTGATAAATATTATGCAATTGAATTTGACGTAGGATAGTTTAAAAATGTGAATCCACATAGGTGTTGAATTTGATTAGTTAAATTTGTATAATATGACTTCTTTTAGACTGTTAAATTAATTGACATGTAGAATAGTGATAATTACACTTTGAACCATTGAACGTATTTTGGATAAATTGTTGTAGTATAAAATTTAAATTGAACGACAAGTGGAAAAACCGTAATGTAATAATCTTTAATCTACATGAAATGATAGCGTAGATTCTAGAGATAATTATATTAATTCGCACAAACAACAATGCGAATTAATACGATTATTTCGGGATTATTTGAATTAATTATTGGATTGTTGTTGATTGTTGTTATTGCTTGTTTATTTACTTTGACACCATCCATGTTATCACACTGCAAGTTCCCTTTGTTATGTTTGATTTTTGAATTGGAATTGGAATCGGAATCGGGTTGAAATGATAAATACCCAAAATGAACTTGACTTAGGATAGATAATTTAATAAATACGATTGGTCAATAATTTGATTTAAAAATAAAATAATGATTTTATTCGAATAAAGAATAAGTTTTGAAATGAAACTGGAATTTGAATTTGATGAAAGGTAAATGTAAAGATTGAAATCTGAAACAAATATTAACGTAGTAATTGATGAAAGAACATTGTTTGAAATTTAATTATTTAATAATTAAATTTGGAATTATTAATAAATAATTTGGAATTAGTAATGATTGAGTTTTGAAATTATTGAGTTTGAAATCATTTAATAATTAAATTTGAAATTATAATTAAGTTTGAAATTATTAAGTCGAATTTATACTTAAGTTGGAATGATTCGATGATTAAATTTGAATTCATAATTAAGTGGAAATGATTTAATAATTAAGTTTGAATTTGTAATCAAGTTTGTAATTATGAAGTTTTGAAATTATAAATAATTAAGTTTGAAATTATTTAATAATTAAATAAGATTGAATTATTTGATAATTGAATAAAATAAAAATAAAATATAAAAAAATTGAATTCTTTGATAAGAGAATTTGAACTTTTGATTAAGTAAATTTTGAACTTCGTTATAAATGAAATTGAGTTCCTTTTTTTATTAAAGTTTTGGAAAAATTATTTAAGTAAGTTAATAAGTGAAATTGAAACTTCTCAATTATGCGAAATTTAGTTCTTTATTTAATTGAGTTTGAAATTTGTAACGAAGTTAATAAATAAGTGAAAATTGAATTTCTTTAACAAGAAATAAAAAAGCGTTTTATTGAAATAAATGTAAGACTTGAAATTTTAAGAATTTGATTGACAAATCAAATTTAAGTAAATTTGTAAGTTTTGTTATAATGAAATTGAACTTAAGTAATTGATTTAATTGAGTTGGAATTTAAATGAAAATTGTTTAAATGATAAATTAGCTTAACGAATATTTAATAAAACCGATTAATGAATTGAAATTGATTTTGAATGTTAAATTAAATTAATTTAAATGATTTCAAAATGAAACTTATATATACGAACTTGAATTAATAATTGAATTGTTTAAATAAAATTGAAATTGAATTGTAAGACTTTGAAATGGAAATTTGGAAAGTTGAACGTAAATTTTGAAAATTGATTTAGAAAGACATATGAAATGTTAATTTACGAATTGAAATTGAAATTGAAATTGATTTGGTGATATATTTATTAAACGACCAATCGGTGTAATAATTACGAAAGTTATTAAAGAAACCGGTATCGGTTATGGACATACTCTCTGTCTAAACCGAAAACCACTTTAATAACTATACGCGGAGTGATGATCCAGAATGAAGTGGTTGGAATGATGTACGCGATGATTGAAGAAAGAGAACGACAATGGATAGCCTTGACACTTGTGTCAAATTGGAAATGACTAAAATCAGGAGTCGTGCCGGGCCAAATGGGGTTAGCCACCTCGAGCGGACACACTTCTTCGTAACTACTACTCATTACATGTGATTGATTGGTGCACCCTCGGAATTTTAGGAGTGTTGTTTCGCGGTGTTGCGATCGCTGCGGCGATGCGTTCTCACCAGTCCGGATCAGGCGAACGGTAGTTTCACTACCTTGGGTATTGCCTCATGTGCCTTGTCATACTTGTATCCCTATATACGCGACCACTACGAATTTGTTTTGTTTTATACCTATGGAGTACTCCCTGATATCCCACCAGTTTACGGTGGAGTTTACAGTGCTGTATAGACTATGATGCTTATATAAAATGTGTTAAGGGGGATAATGGTAACGCCTTAACACTATTTTGATACTTTATATTTCTGATAGACATTATCTATTTAGCGTACACTACTACATAGTAGATAGTTCAACGGATCCTTAGAGGATGGTGATTCCAACATCCTTTGAGTTACTTGTATTTCGATTGCTATTTCACTTGAGTTGGATTTATTGATATGAGAATATTAATCCTGACTCGAGTGTTTTGTGTTTTGCTTTACGCTCGGGTCAGACTGAGTGTACCAGTATTCGAGGCTCACCTTTGGAGTTGGAGCTTTGCTTGAAGATCCAGCCATCTATTCTGCTTCCAGTATTCAATGATTCCAGTGATGTATTCTGATTTGTATCTGATGTATCGTATTACTCATCTGTTGTAAACTCTGATGTATCTTATATATTTATATAGTAGCTTCATGAACTACTATCTCTTTTATTTCCGCTGCATATTATTACACTGTGTCTGTGATTATGTGATTATTTATTTACTGTATATCTGAGTTTTGCCAAATTTTAAATTAACAATTCGGTATTTTGAATTATTCAAGTCCGACAAGTGCGGAAGCGAATAGTCCAAAATAGCGGGTCGTTACAATAATGACTTAGTATTTCAAACCATTCAAATCGACAATCATCCACTCGTGTTAGACTTGAATTGCTCAAAACAACAGATTATTAATTTATATTTGGAAAATCTTAGCACATACTGTAATGACCCGACATCCGTCTCCACAGAATGATGCATCATTAATAAGAAAGAATGGGATAGAAAAGAGAAAAGAAAGAGAAGAAAGAAGAAACAACATCGGAATCTCAACAGTGGAACGAATAAATTATATTAATAGTATAAGTATTTACATAATATACAATACCAATCAGAGATACACAACATACATATCACATATACTACACAGTTATAAACACCTGTCTAGTATTTACAACTCAATTTATCACAACAAAGAGATACAACACAGAGAACACACAACGGAACTATTATCTACAACGCAGAAGCCTCCTGCTCCATTGCTCCTCTACAATTCGTCAAAGCTAACCTGAATCCCTTGGCTACTCGTAAAAATTTGAGTACCCAAGAGTTTATGAAAAACAAAATATAAACTCTGGGTCAGACATGGGTCTGGTGTGAGTAACAGGTTAAAGTTGCTTAACTTTCAAAAACCTTTGAAAAGAAAGGTATCACGTAAGACTTCCCACACATAAACATGGAAAAGTTTTTACCTTACGCTAACCAAAACATTTGATAGGAAATCCAGTGATATTATAATAGTGTCTAGGGTTTTCAAGTAAATATGAAATAGCCGAAATTGTTACATCTATTAAATTCCAGCTACTAGCCACAAAAGTGGGTAATACAATCAAAACCGTTGACACTTATTGGATTTTGGATTCCATACAATGGCAGGGCTACTGGGGTACCGCCCGTCACAGTACGTGCCCTAAATCACCGTACCGAGGACCACTCCCGATCCCCTGCAACACAAGACCGGAACCATCCCTTACTGGACAGTCCCGAACAAGACAACCCCGCAGTTGGCGTACGCTCCAAACTGCCCACACAGCCGAAATAAAAGGCACATCTAGACAGGGGAAAATCTTGCTCTCAAGTGGGGGCTACCCACGAAGCCTTGCCGCACCTCCCCTGTTTTAGCCATTCCCGGTTGATGAGGCTTGAGGCTACGATTACCTTTATAGAACACATCTCTTAGAATGCTCATCGTCCACCTGACGATGTTCTGAAAGCATTCAATCCATACAAGTTCGTTCCAGGTTCGAACGAAACCGAAGGCATTATCTCGTTACACTCGTATTGGAATCACCCTCAGAGTTAACGACAATAACCCTTGCACTCTGAATCTCCATCTCGAATCTATAAGTACTATTCCGTCAAACTCATTACGGAATCACCCACAGAGTTATACTGACGTATAGCCCTTACACCTCGAGTCTTCACTCGCTCCACTTGGATTCACGACCTAACGTTAATTTGGATCGATGTGGTTTTCGGATATCCAAATATGGAAACCCGATCCCGGTCTCATCGAAATCCAAAGCGTGTCTTTTAAGGCCAAGTTGTTTTAAAGGTTTTAAACAATTCAATTTCATTATCTATATACACACAGATAGATAATATACATATTCATAATAGATAATCAACATTATCATTATCAAAAGATAATCCAAATCATCATCACAATGCAACCATGTATCCATATCACTCAATATTACTTATCTCATTTCTGAGATTCAAACCAATCAAGGCAAACAATCATTATTCAACCATATAAGTAATGATTTACCATACCAATTATAATTAATTTAAAATGAATTAAATTAATTACATCATCCAAATTAATTTAAAGTGAATTAAATTAATTACTTACTCAATATAAATCTTACTTACATCATTATTAATTAATTACAATTAATTAATTAATTAATCTCTAATCAATCACCTTAATTAATCACCCTTGATTAATTATTCTTAATTACATCCAAGTAATCATTCTTTAATTAATTTTACAAATTAATTATACTTAACCAAATACAGTAATTAACCTTAATTAAATTAATTAACTATAATTAACTACATTAATCCTTAATTAATTATATCAATTAATTACCCTTAATCACTTCTTATTAACTAATTAATCTTAATTAATCAATCTTAATTACATCATTAATTATATTAATTAATGATTTCTAATTACAATTTAATTAAGTACCTTTTTTTAGATTAATTACATTAAGTAATCAAATCTAAATTTAAACCATAATTGTTAATCACCCTTGATTAACTCTATTCAGTAATTAATTATCCTTAATTACTTTACCAAACAAATTAACTACTCCATAATTAATTATCTCAAATTAATTCCTTGATTAATTCACAAAGTAATTATACTTAAATTACTTCAATTATCAAATCACCTTCAATTAATTACATATGGTAATTACCCATTGATTACTTCCCTAAGTAATTTCTCTTCATTAAATTACATTAAGTAATTTCACTTCACAAATCATCAAATGATTATTCTAAATTAATTAAACTGAATTAATTAACTTAATCAAATCAAATTAAACTTAATTAATTACAATTAGTAATTAATTCCTTAATTACTTCCATAAGTAATTATACTTAATAATTTACACAAATGATTATCTTTTGATTAATTAATCTAATTAATAATTAAAATTAATCACATTAATTAATTAATTAAATAATCCTTATTTAATGACCTTCATTAACTATTAAACAATTCATTAATTACTTCCTAAAATAATTAACTTATTTTAACTCATTATTAATTACAATTTAATTAATCATTAATAACTCATTAATTTACCCCAAATTAATTAAATAATTAAGTGTTAATTAAAACTTAATTAATCCATTATTACTTGATTAATTAATTATTAATCATTAATTAAAACCAAATCTTATTTAATTAATTATTCTTAAATTACAATTAATTATTCTAAGAATAATAAATCTTAAACCTTTAAGATTAAACCCTTAATTACTTTAAGAAATTATTTATTTCATTAATTTATTAAATAAATTAATTATTCATTTAATTAGCCTGATAATTAAATGAAATACAAATCATTAAATTATTACTTAACTTTAACAAGTTTTAAATCAATCTAAATCCTTTAAATGATAATAATACTTTTATTATAAAAGAAATTTTTCAAAAGTTAAAACAAATTTTCTTTTTAAAATTAAACCATTTAAATTTTTACATTATCATTTAAAGTTGTTCAAACACTTTATAAAAACTTAAATCTATTTTGAAACAAAGATTCAAATTTAGATTTGAATCAAATTTAAACTTTATTTAAACATTACTTTATATTTCAATTTCAAATTTAAATTCAAATTCCTTTAAAAACATTTTTAAACAATAAACTGCTTTAAAGTTATTTTAAACCAATTGAATTTAAAACTTATTTATTTCCAGTTATGATTCAATTTAAAACTTGAATCCATAATTTAAAGTTAGATTTAAAACTTATTTAAATCTTTGCTTTACACATAGAAAATTTCAGTTTAAACTTGGGAACAGAACAAGTATTTAATCCTGTAATAGAACTAACTCGAAACCCAAATAATTTGCTCTAGCCCAACCTAATCTGGCCCGAGTAAAACACAAAATAACTCGAGCAAAATTCAAAAACAACTCGAGTAAAACTCGAGTAACATTCATTTGCATTTATTCTAATCTACGGCTACTAACAGGTTTACACATGAACCTGTAACAACACACTCCCGAGACCTCATCTCAACGACTTCGAGTCTCCTACTTTTCTGCTTCGAGCAAATCATGTTGCAACCCGTCACCATACTCGAGAAATCCTTCTTCCCAAAAACTATCTGCTGATACCCCCAAATGCCGTGCACCTGCACCACAATTGCCGACACCTTCGGCATCTCGCAACCATCCACGCACGTCGGCGATCACTTTCCCACACGTTCCTGACCATCAATTCGATTACAGAAACTAAAAATCAAATTCGAGCATACGAGCTCAATACTGGAAGTAATGTCGAACCTAGAATTTGCTCAAATCCCAAACTCCGATCACCTAAGAATCTTCACCGCCGGCCACAAACCCTTCCATGCCCCAACTACCTTCTCCCAAAAATTGAGACAACTCGGTCACCTATGGAAGTCGTCCCAAATAATTTCTTCAAGTAACATAAAACTAGGGTTATAATCTTCCATCCCTAAATCATTACTGACTTAATGCATTAATCCCTTATCCAATATTTTTTCCACATCTTAGTTCACTACTCCATCACCATAATCAAAATTTTCCACTCCAATCACCCAGATTGTCAGATTTAACCAAAAACATAATTTACAGTTAATCCAGAAATCCCCTTTCAAATTTAAACTAAATTTTTTGAATTTAGTTTTTAAAATTCAAATTTTGATTTATGTAATTGATTTAATATCTTAAATCAATGAATCCTATATAATTAAATTCTTACTTGCATATATAAATTTTGTTCTGTGGTATTCTGCTATTCCAGAGACATTTCAGGTTTCTTCATATTTTATTTTTATTAAATAAAAACTTAAACCTTAATTTAGGATACACTAACATATCTTGTTAGAATTTTGAACTTAGATATGAACTAGATTATGAATTCATGGTTTTTGAATCAATGCTTAAATTCTAGAATCTAGAACAGGGAAGAATAAAATCACAGCAACATGCATTCAAACCCATACATACATACAGACAATTTTCATCATACTCATCACATGAAACAATTCAAGCAACCATATCAATTTAAATTAGTTTTAAAATAAATTCTTACTCACAGGTTTTTAGAGGCAGAGCATCTATGTTTTGACAAGTTTTAGATTTGCTTTTTCCTGATGCATGCTTCCAATTCCATTTGTATGCATGCTTTTAAACTTCAAGTTTCTCCTTTTTATTTTGTAAACTTAAACCTTAATTTACTGCAAATGCCTTAAATTCCTATGCATGCTTGACTGAATGCTTTCCAGCAATTATGTAGGCTTCCAGAATTTCATTTTGCATGCAGTTTTGTCTTTAGGTGAAAAAAATTGCAGGATATTGCAGAATGAATTGCAATGCAGGTTGATGATCAGGTTTACACATGATTTTCCTTTCAGGCTTGAGGATGTGCTAATGATTTTCAGACATGGATTCAAGAGGCTACAGGTTAATGTATTTGAAGGATTACATGTTTATGCTTTGATTTGCAAAAATGGAAATTTCAGATTGAGGAAATATTGGTGCAGGTGGGTTCTTTGAGGGGATTTCAAATTTTCTGTTTGAAGAAAGATGTAGATTTTGGAACTTGGTTCAAGTTTTTGATTATAGATTTTTCAACTGAAATTTCTCTTAAGTTATGAAGAAGAATAGGGAAAAGAAAATGAAGTGAGAAAAGAAGTGTTTATATAAGTAAATGTTAAAAACGAAAATCCTAAATCTTTAACATTTGTCACTTTAATTAGTTTAGGCCTTAACACATGTAAATTAAATGTCTTATTACACATGTAATCTAAGTATTTTAGTTTTAAATTTAAATTGTTTGTAAATACTTTTTAAACCTTAATTTGTTCCTTCTTATGCATGTAAATGAGTTTCTTACATTTTTAATTTATTAAAAAGAAATGAAACAAACAAATTATGAATATAAATCCAAATATTTTTATGTATTTATTCTTTTAAATTTCAAAATATCAAAGTCAAATTCAAATTAAATTATACATTTCAAAATAAAAATCAAGTTATATATGTGTGCATATATAACTCTTATTAAATTCTAAAATAACAAATCCTATTTCTAACAAAATTTATTTAGGTTTATAAAAACTAAGTATTATCATTATCATTTGAAAATAACAAATTAAACAATATTAAATAATTTATAAACGAGATTATAAACAAATTAAGATCATTTGTAATTTTTATTTTAAATTCTTATATATATAAATTCAAACAATATTTAAAAATAAAATAAAACCAAGCTTTTAATGTTAATCTATTTTAAATTCATATTTAAGTTAATTAAAATATAAATCTAAACAAATAAGGTTTTTCTTTAATATAAATTATATAATTATCTATTAAATTGTTTTGAAAAGTTAAATGTTAATTTTAAATCAAATTTCCAATTTACCAAACATAAATTAAAATTAGAAAATTAATTTATTTACTAAGTTCAAAATCAAAGTTTATCAATTTTACAATATATTCAATTGTATATATTGTAAACAGAAAACAGTTTATTAGCTTTAAAAGATAGAATCTACCAATTTAAATATTTATTAAAAGAAGATTATTAAATCAATTCAAATTTTATTATCAAAAATTATCAAATTAAATAAATTTTTAAGCACAAATTATTAAATTTATATTGCTCAATTTTCGGGATATCACATACCTCCCCCTTAAAAGAATTTCGTCCCCAAAATTTAAAAGCAAAGGTAATTTAATAATCTATCTTAAGATTTAATTTTAAAACATAAGCATATATCAAACATATGTTAACAACCATAGCAACCAATTTACCTAATCAAAACAAATTTGATTATCCAGAAAAATTCTGGATAAAATTTTCACGAGTTTCCCCGGTAAATATCGGGATACTCGCTCTATAGAATCTAAACAATCAATGCTACCAAGCTACAGAGCTCCTATCCAACAAGATCTACAAAACTAAATAGTATCAGACTACAAACAAGTCTAACTTTAACAGTCTCGTCCTCCTGAGCTGCTAGTTCCACAACCAAAGATAGATCATACACGTACTCCCTCAGAGATACGTGAAACACAACTAATCCCAGTTATCCAAACTGGAAATTCAACCTTGAAAATCAAATACCAATCCTCACAAGAATACAGAAAAGATCCAAAACACTTCGGAGCTGACTTACCCAGACTTACCCAATCTTATAGCTCCTTACAGAGAAAACTTCCCCAAAATCAAATCTCCGTCTCAGGAATCCAAATTCCTTCGTCTCTTACCCACAGAACTGTTCTGATGATCCTGGGCTGCCTTCAACTCTCCTGATCAGCTCAACCTTCGCTGATGTCTCTAGAAACACACAGAACCAAAACTTCTCAACAGAATGATCTCCTCAAGAACAATTTCCAAACCAAGAACACCAACTCTACTCCACAAATATTAGAAGACTAACATACTTCTCCTATTCAGAAAAGATAAAACAAAAGCATTTCCATCTGCTTTCGCTGCACAACTCTGATCTGGAGTAGAAGAAAAACTCGAGCATAAACTGGATAACACATCACAGAAATACGGTTCAACAGATCCATAAAAGAAAACTCAGATGCCCCATCTGATCCTTCTACTAAACTGAACCACCAGTAGTATTCCTGGAATCCAGTCGATAAGAAAACTCAGCCTCCAGGTGCAGACAAACTTCTCATAGCTCAAGAGAACACTCAAACTATCGCAAGTCACTTTTGCGATCAACCCGTCAAATATCCAAAGAAAAACTGTTCTCTCATTACTAATCAAAACAGTCTATGCTTAACTAGCTAACCCATCGAAGAAATGATTCTACCCGGCTGCTTCTGAACTCCTTCAGAAAAACTGCTAACCAGAAATCCTTCTTGTCAGCATAGAACACTCCGAGCTGCACTGTTAATACCGATGCCAAAGACTTCCTAATCCAAAATTCTTCGAGAAACTCGGGTCTCAAACCAGACAGAAACATCCTGCTGAACCCAGCCACAACATCGAATAAAACATACTTCTAAAACTTGTTCCAAAGAAAAATCTTCGGAAACATCTATAGTCACTGTGTCTCATCACACAGCTACTAATTCCTGAGGTATCGAGATACCATCAATTTCTTATGCCCAACCGACAGATCCAAACTCTACTCATCCATCTTCAAAAATGATCTCTAAACCTTTACAGGTCACCTTCAGAGATAAATGGAATCCTTCATCACTACAAAGCTTATTCGAGACGGTATTAGGTCTACAATCTCGACAGATACACTCCCAACTTTATCACTCAAACTCCAACCATTGGTAGTCGTGTTACACACACTACTACCCCTTCTACCTTTATAACTTACGTTGGAAAACCTGAACGGGTAACCCAACAAATAGGTAGAAATATATATATATACATATATATATTAAAAAAACAAATACGCTCTCTCAAGATAGACACCACTCTAGAGCCTAGGTATTCACTCAACCTAAAGCTCTGATACCACTGTAATGACCCGACATCCGTCTCCACAGAATGACACATCATTAATAAGAAAGAAAGAGATAGAAAAGAGAAAAGAAAGAGAAGAAAGAAGAAACAACATCAGAATCTCAACAGCGGAACGAATAAATTATATTAATAATATAAGTATTTACATAATATACAATACCAATCAGAGATAAACAACATACGTATCACATATACTAGACAGTTATAAACACCTATCTAGTATTTACAAATCAATTTATCACAACAAAGAGATACAACATAGAGAACACACAACGGAACTATTATCTACAACGCAGAAGCCTCCTACTCCATTGCTCCTCCACAATTCGTCAAAGCTAACCTGAATCCCTTGGCTACTCGTAAAAATTAGAGTACCCAAGAGTTTATGAAAAACAAAATATAAACTCTGGGTCAGACATGGGTCTGGTGTGAGTAACAGGTTAAAGTTGCTTAACTTTCAAAAACCTTTGAAAAGAAAGGTATCACGTAAGACTTCCCACACATAAACATGGAAAAGTTTTTACCTTACGCTAACCAAAACATTTGATAGGAAATCCAGTGATACTATAATAGTGTCTAGGGTTTTCAAGTAAATATGAAATAGTCGAAATTGTTACATCTATTAAATTCCAGCTACTAGCCACAAAAGTGGGTAACACAATCAAAACCGTTGGCACTTATTGGATTTTTGATTCCATACAATAGCAGGGCTACTGGGGTACCGCCCGTCACAGTACGTGGCCTAGATCACCGTACCGAGGACCACTCCCGATCCCCTGCAACACAAGACCGGAACCATCCCTTACTGGACAGTCCCGAACAAGACAACCTCGCAGTTGGCGTACGCTCCAAACTGCCCACACAGCCGAAATAAAAGGGACCTCTAGACAGGGGAAAATCTTGCTCTCAAGTGGGGGCTACCCACGAAGCCTTGCTGCACCTCCCCTGTTTTAGCCATTCCCAGTTGATGAGGCTTGAGGCTACGATTACCTTTATAGAACACATCTCTTAGAATGCTCATCGTCCACCTGACGATGTTCTGAAAGCATTCAATCCATACAAGTTCGTTCCGGGTTTGAACGAAACCGAAGGCATTATCTCGTTACACTCGTATTGGAATCACCCTCAGAGTTAACGACGATAACCCTTGCACTCTAAGTCTCCATCTTGAATCTATAAGTACTATTCCGTCTAACTCATTACAGAATCACCCACAGAGTTATACCGACATATAGCCCTTACACCTCGAGTCTTCACTCGCTCCACTTGGATTCACGACCTAACGTTAATTTGGATCGATGTGGTTTTCGGATATCCAAATATGGAAACCCGATCCCGGTCTCATCGAAATCCAAAGCGTGTCTTTTAAGGCCAAGTTGTTTTAAAGGTTTTAAACAATTCAATTTCATTATCTATATACACACAGATAGATAATATACAGATTCATAATAGATAATCAACATTATCATTATCAAAAGATAATCCAAATCATCATCACAATGCAACCATGTATCCATATCACTCAATATTACTTATCTCATTTCTGAGATTCAAACCAATCAAGGCAAACAATCATTATTAAACCATATAAGCAATGATTTACCATACCAATTATAATTGATTTAAAATGAATTAAATTAATTACATCATCCAAATTAATTTAAAGTGAATTAAATTAATTACTTAATCAATATAAATCTTACTTACATCACTATTAATTAATTACAATTAATTAATTAATTAATCTCTAATCAATCACCTTAATTAATCACCCTTGATTAATTATTCTTAATTACATTCAAGTAATCATTCTTTAATTAATTTTACAAATTAATTATACTTAACCAAATACAGTAATTAACCTTAATTAAATTAATTAACTATAATTAACTACATTAATCCTTAATTAATTATATCAATTAATTACCCTTAATCACTTCTTATTAACTAATTAATCTTAATTAATCAATCTTAATTACATCACTAATTATATTAATTAATGATTTCTAATTACAATTTAATTAAGTACCTTTTTTTAGATTAATTATATTAAGTAATCAAATCTAAATTTAAACCATAATTGTTAATCACCCTTGATTAACTCTATTCAGTAATTAATTATCCTTAATTATTTTACCAAACAAATTAACTACTCCATAATTAATTATCTCAAATTAATTCCTTGATTAATTCACAAAGTAATTATACTTAAATTACTTCAATTATCAAATCACCTTCAATTAATTACATATGGTAATTACCCATTGATTACTTCCCTAAGTAATTTCTCTTCATTAAATTACATTAAGTAATTTCACTTCACAAATCATCAAATGATTATTCTAAATTAATTAAACTGAATTAATTAACTTAATCAAATCAAATTAAACTTAATTAATTACAATTAGTAATTAATTCCTTAATTACTTCCATAAGTAATTATACTTAATAATTTACACAAATGATTATCTTTAGATTAATTAATCTAATTAATAATTAAAATTAATCACATTAATTAATTAATTAATTAATCCTTATTTAATGACCTTCATTAACTATTAAACAATTCATTAATTACTTCCTAAAATAATTAACTTATTTTAAATCATTATTAATTACAATTTAATTAATCATTAATAACTCATTAATTAACCCCAAATTAATTAAATAATTAATTGTTAATTAAAACTTAATTAATCCATTATTACTTGATTAATTAATTATTAATCATTAATTAAAATCAAATCTTATTTAATTAATTATTCTTAAATTACAATTAATTATTCTAAGAATAATAAATCTTAAACCTTTAAGATTAAACCCTTAATTACTTTAAAATTATTTATTTCATTAATTTATTAAATAAATTAATTATTCATTTAATTAGCCTGATAATTAAATGAAATACAAATCATTAAATTATTACTTAACTTTAACAAGTTTTAAAATCAATCTAAATCCATAATAATACTTTTATTATAAAAGAAATTTTTCAAAAGTTAAAACAAAATTTCTTTTTAAAATTAAACCATTTAAATTTTTACATTATCATTTAAAGTTGTTCAAACACTTTATAAAAACTTAAATCTATTTTGAAACAAAGATTCAAATTTAGATTTGAATCAAATTTAAACTTTGTTTAAACATTACTTTATATTTCAATTTCAAATTTAAATTCAAATTCCTTTAAAAACATTTTTAAACAATAAACTGCTTTAAAGTTATTTTAAACCAATTGAATTTAAAACTTATTTATTTCCAGTTATGATTCAATTTAAAACTTGAATCCATAATTTAAAGTTAGATTTAAAACTTATTTAAATCTTTGCTTTACACATAAAAAATTTCAGTTTAAACTTGGGAACAGAACAAGTATTTAATCCTGTAACAGAACTAACTCGAAACCCAAATAATTTTCTCGAGTCCAACCTAATCTGGCCCGAGTAAAACACAAAATAACTCGAGCAAAATTCAAAAACAACTCGAGTAAAACTCGAGTAACATTCATTTGCATTTATTCTAATCTACGGCTACTGACAGGTTTACACATGAACCTGTAACAACACACTCCCGAGACCTCCTCTCAACGACTTTGAGTCTCCTACTTCTCTGCTTCGAGCAAATCATGTTGCAACCCGACACCATACTCGAGAAATCCTTCTTCCCAAAAACTATCTGCTGATACCCCCAAATGCCATGCACCTGCACCACCATTGCCGACACCTCCGGCGTCTCGCAACCATCCCCGCACATCGGCGATCACTTTCCCACGCGTTCTCGACCATCAATTCGATTACAGAAACTAAAAATCAAATTCGAGCATACGAGCTCAATACTGGAAGTAATGTCGAACCTGGAATTTTCTCAAATCCCAAACTCCGATCACCTGAGAATCTTCACCGCCGGCCACAAACCCTTCCATGCCCCAACTACCTTCTCCCAAAATTTGAGACAACTCGGTCACCTATGGAAGTCGCCCCAAATAATTTCTTCAAGTAACAGAAAACTAGGGTTATAATCTTCCATCCCTAAATCATTACTGACTTAATGCATTAATCCCTTATCCGATATTTTTTTCCACATCTTAGTTCACTGCTCCATCACCATAATCAAAATTTGCCATTCCAATCACCCAGATTGTCAAATTTAACCAAAAATATAATTTACAGTTAATCCAGAAATCCCCTTTCAAATTTAAAATAAATTTTCTGAATTTAGTTTTTAAAATTCAAGTTTTGATTTATGTAATTGATTTAATATCTTAATAAATGAATCCTATAAAATTAAATTCCTACTTGCATATATAAATTTTGTTCTGTGGCATTCTGCTATTCCAGAGACATTTCAGATTTCTTCATATTTTATTTTTATTAAATAAAAACTTAAACCTTAATTTAGGATACACTAACATATCTTGTTAGAATTTTGAACTTTGATATGAGCTAGATTACGAGTTCATGGTTTTTGAATCAATGCTTAAATTCTAGAATCTAGAACAGGGAAGAATAAAATCACAGCAACATGCATTCAAACCCATACATACATACAGACAATTTTCATCATACTCATCACATGAAACAATTCAAGCAAACATATCAATTTAAATTAGTTTTAACATAAATTGTTACTCACAGGTTTTTAGAGGCAGAGCATCTATGTTTTGAAAAGTTTCAGATTTGCTTTTTTCTGATGCATGCTTCCAATTCCATTTATATGCATGCTTTGAAACTTCAAGTTTCTCCTTTTTATTTTGTAAACTTAAACCTTAATTTACTGCAAATGCCTTAAATTCCTATGCATGCTTGATTGAATGCTTTCCAGCAATTATGTAGGCTTCCAGAATTTCATTTTGCATGCAGTTTTGTTTTTAGGTGAAAAAAATTGCAGAATATTGCAGAATGAATTGCAATTCAGGTTGATGATCAGGTTTACACATGATTTTCCTTTCAGGCTTGAGGACGTGCTAATGATTTTCAGACATGGATTCAAGAGGCTACATGTTAATGTATTTGCAGGATTACATGTTTATGCTTTGATTTGCAAAAATGGAAATTTCAGATTGAGGAAATATTGGTGCAGGTGGGTTCTTTGAGGGGATTTCAAATTTTTTGTTTGAAGAAAGATGTAGATTTTGGAACTTGGTTCAAGTTTTTAATTATAGATTTTTCAACTGAAATTTCTCTTAAGTTATGAAGAAGAATAGGGAAAAGAAAATGAAGTGAGAAAAGAAGTGTTTATATAAGTAAATGTTAAAAAGAAAATCCTAAATCTTTAACATTTGTCACTTTAATTAGTTTAGGCCTTAACACATGTAAATTAAATGTCTTAGAGACTTACACATGTAATCTAAGTATTTTAGTTTTAAATTTAAATTGTTTGTAAATACTTTTTAAACCTTAATTTGTTCCTTCTTATGCATGTAAATGAGTTTCTTACATTTTTAATTTATTAAAAAGAAATGAAACAAACAAATTATGAATATAAATCCAAATATTTTTATGTATTTATTCTTTTAAATTTCAAAATATCAAAGTCAAATTCAAATTAAATTATAAACTTCAAAATAAAAATCAAGTTATATATGTGTGCTTATATAACTCTTATTAAATTTTAAAATAACAAATCCTATTTCTAACAAAATTTATTTAGGTTTATAAAAACTAAGTATTATCATTATCATTTGAAAATAACAAATTAAACAATATTAAATAATTTATAAACGAGATTATAAACAAATTAAGATCATTTGTAATTTTTATTTTAAATTCTTATATATATAAATTCAAACAATATTTAAAAATAAAATAAAACCAAGCTTTTAATGTTAATCTAATTTAAATTCATATTTAAGCTAATTAAAATATAAATCTAAACAAATAAGGTTTTGTTTAATATAAACTATATAATTATCTATTAAATTGTTTTGAAAATTTAATGTTAATTTAAAATCAAATTTCCAATTTACCAAATATAAATTAAAATTAGAAAATTAATTTATTTACTAAGTTCAAAATCAAAGTTTATCAATTTTACCAAATATAAATTAGAAAACAGTTTATTAGCTTTAAATGATAGAATCTACCAATTTAAATATTTATTAAAAGAAGATTGTTAAATCAATTCAAATTTTATTATCAAAAATTATCAAATCAAATAAATTTTTAAAAGCAGATTATTAAATTTATATTGCTCAGTTTCCGGGATATCAAATATACAGTAAATAAATCAGTCACAGAATCATAGACATGGAGTAATAAAACAATAAGCAGTGGAATAGAAAATTAGTAGTTCATGAAGTTATTATATATTCATAAGAGTATAAAACATAATGCAGTAGAAATCTCAAATACAAAGTAGTCTCGAATACAAAAGTAGCTGACAAGAATGAACATAAGAAACTGGAAATAACAGAAGGCTGAACATGTAAGACAGATCTTCACGCTAAACTCCAAGCTCCAAAGGTGAGTCTCAAATACTGTGACACTAAGTATGACTCGAGCATAGAGCAGAACACAAACCACTCAAGTTAGGATTAACATTCTTATACTAGTAAATACAACTCAAGTGAAATGTCAATTGAAACACAAGTAACTTAAATGATGTTTAGAATTTCTATCCTCTAAGGATCCATGGAGCTATCTACTATGTAGTTATATATGCTATATAGTATGACTATATACAAAATAAAGTATTAAAATAGTGTTAAGGCGTTACTCATATCCCCCTTAACACAATTTATATATTCCCATAGTCTATATGGTACCATAAGCTACATCAAATTAGTGGTTTACCCATAGGGCACACCATAGGTACGGTGCAAAAAAAACTCATAGAAGGCGCAATAAAGCATGTGACAAGGCACGCAAGGCAATGCCCAGGGTAGGATTCTACCATTTTGTGGATCTAGACTGGTGGTAATGCATAACAGCCACTACCGCCATCCTCGAGACACACTTCCAAATCAAAAGGTGCACCCAAATCAAATCACAAGGTAATAGAATGGTAACGAAGAAATGTGCTCGATCGGAGGTGCGACCTCATACACAATCGTCGCCAAACCATCCTACTTTGTTCTAGAATCTCCACCACATGCACAGTTGTTAAAGTGATTTTGGTATTGGCAGAGAGTATGACAATATCCGATCCCAGACTCTTTAACAACCAAACGCATATTTCACACCATGGTCATTTTATATTTCAAACAGTTTATATTTCATATTAAAATACCATATCCATTTCAAAATTGTGACGACCCGGAATTTTTGGATGTTTGAAACTAGAATATTTAATTGATTTTAAATGTTTAAAAGTCAATTTTTAACTTGAATTCTAATATCACTAATTATTGGGTAATTTAATTATTCAGTTAAATTATTTGAAGTTGGGTAAAATGTGAAATCTAGAATTTTTAGCTTGTTAAAAATAATTTAAGGGCTTGTAAAATTTATATTGATAGTACTGAAGATAGTAAAGTGTTAAAATTGAATTTGGAAGTGTTTTGTTAAGTTTTGAAATTTTGCCGTTTAAATCGATATTTAAAAATATCATTCTGAGGCATAGTCTCGGAATTCGACAAAGCCAGTTCCATTGGATCCGTAATATTGTATTTTTAGCGAATTTTAATTTTCGTAGCGTTTGGAGTTGTTTTGTGTGCGTATGATATATAAACGCGCTAAAATTTATATCGAAAATTTAATATAATAACTAGGTTAAAAAAACTATCTTCTCCATACGATCGAATTAGGACTCGAAAACTTTTCCATTGCGTTCGGAATAAGGGCATAACATTATAAACGCCTAGCGACACGCCTCGATAGGATGTCAAAGATTTTAAGCTACGTAAATCGGGACAATTTGGATTTGAATTTGAATTAATTTATATTTATATCCTGGTCAGACATCAGTTGAAATTCCTTCACATCAGTTGTCTTTTTATTCACTTCAGGCTACTGTAGCAAGTTGAGTGGATCACGTAAAAATATTTTCCTTGTTCCCCTTTCCAGCTGATAACACGCAATCTTCCTCTGCAATTTTCAAACGCAAGCTGTTTAAACAAGAATGAAAACCTAGCCTCTTTCTTCATTCGAACCGGAGTCAGTTCGAACGTCTTCCTCCCTCGTTTTCTTTTCTCAAAATCGAATAAGTTAATCTTCAAAAAAAACAAAAGAAAGGAAAAAACGGCAATTGAAATCAATTCAAAAACAAAAATCAAGCCCCGTTCAAGTCGAAATCGAACGAAATCAAGGCGAATTCGATCTCGCACGGGCAAATGAGGGCTACGACTTGTCGAAGATAGTGATACTTGCAGGGGCGGCGGCGGTGTCGAAGGCCAGGCGTAGTCGAGTCAAGGCGAATGGAAGTTACGAGAGCAGTGGCAGTCGAGGTCGAAGTCACGTACGTTTCGATTGCGGCAAGGAAACTCGCGAGCACGTGAAGTACGACTTGAAGTTCAATTGAGGGAGCGTTGTCGCCGGCTTCAATGTTGAGGTCGCGAGTGGCAGTTGAGCATCGCAAGGGTTTTCGAGCATCTCGTGTGGGTAGGTACGGCGGCGGGTAGGGTTTCGCGATGGTGTCGCGATACGACTTGAGGCAGAGGTACTTGTTTCCTTATTTATTTAATTTATTCCTCGGTTAAATCGAATTTAAATTTATATGTGTTTGGAATTACAGTAAGGTTTAGAAAAAGGAAACTATTTAATAAGTGTAAACCTTGAAAAAAAATGGTGATGTTGAATGCTGAGCAAGTTATATAAAATCAGATTTCTATTTTATTGAAGTATATGTATATACATATGGGTTTGAAAGGAAAATTGCAGTAAAGAAAATTATATATACATTTACAGACATATTTGTAGATAGAAATTTTTGTATATAGTTTTTGAAAAAAGGGGGGGGGGGAGATTTATATAAAACTTGATTTTTAACCAGTATAAATTACTTTTATAAGTGTAAGTGTTTTCAAAAATGATAATAAACATGCATGTACACATTTTACTTTACTAGCTTGTAACTTGGGCAATAAACCGATTTAATTTATTTTAGTCACCAAAGATAATTTAGTTAAGGAGAATTTTTTAAATTTGAATTTATTAAACGTTAATAGATTTTTCGGTTAACCAAAGATATTAATAAATTGAATAAATATTTATACAAGGTCAAAACATCGAGAAGGAGGCAAGCCGGTTTGGAATTGGGATGCTAATAAAATAAAGGTGAGTTAATCTCACTCATCTGAATTATTATAGACAAATTCAAATTATTGTTTGTTTTGCTTGAATAATGATTTTCATTAGTTAAAAAAAATTAAATAGACCCTATGCGCTGCATAATAGCAGAGGATATTATATAAATCTCATATACCGCGATATTCCACCTAGAAGTAGAGTTGGAATTTTATTGTACTGACGTCTGTGGATGCAGGGAAACAGGTTGGAGGGATTCAACTGGATTCCTCAAAATTATTTAGATTGTTTTAATAATTCTATGTTATGTTAATTGATGTTCTGTGATGAATTATATTGATAATTGGAATGTTTAATGCTATGGTTTGCTTGAATATATTTCGGTACACTGAGTTATGAAAATATATAGAACTAGCTTTTTGAAAAGAAAATAAAAGAGTGAATCTTTAAGTAAAATTATCATAGAGAATTTAAATAAATTAAAAATGAATTGGAAAAGAATAAAAAGTGATTTCTGAATTCTAATAAATAAAATTCCAAGTGCGGGAAATGAGATTTTGAATAAATGGCATAAGTGATTTTATTTTTAAACTCAAGTGATATTATTTCAAGAAATAAAGAATTTATTTTGAAATTCAAGGTTTAAATTTATTTGAAAGGATAAAGAAGAAATTTGGGGAATATGAAATTGGTATTTTCAGTTAAAAGATTTTAAATCATAATTAAGGAATGAAAATATGAAGTTAATGGATTTTGAAATAAAAGGAGTAAGTAAGGAAATTTATTTAAAGCTGAAGTAAATTGGAAAATTATTTGGGGATTGATTTAAGTGTGTAAAACAGGGATTTTTAAAAGAGAAGCGAGACTTGAAATTTATAAACTGGGTTTATAAAAGCAAAGCCATATATCAGTGGATATTTGAAAAAATAAATTCACGGTGGGAATTCATTAAAGGAATGGGTAAATTTATTTAAAAATAAATAGTGATTTAGTTTAAAAAGATGTGGAAGGAAAGTGTATTTCCCTGAATAGCCAAGTACGTTTCAAACAAATTTTAAGTATAAGTAAAGAGTTTTAAGTTGTTTAAAAGTATATTTTAGAAAAGTTATTATTTCTAAATGTTTAAATTTTAAAGTAAGTATATTTTTCTAATCTAGTATAGCAGTAATTATTTAAAGGTGGCTTGGTATTAAGTTTTAAAAGTTAGAAATTCAGTTTTATATTGTACAAAGTAGTTTTATTTTAAATATTCTTAAAGTATATATTTTGAATAAGTATTAAAGTAATTTTTAATTTAAATGTTTTAAAGGATACTTTATAATAAAGCGTTTTAAATTATTTTCAAAATCTAAAGTTTTTGTGCATGGTGTTTTCAGTGGAAATAAATATTTGGAAATTTATTTCATGAGGAAAGTGTGGTTTGAAAACTGTTTTTAAAGGGTTGAAAATGGAAATATATCTTACAAAGATATATTTGAGGTTACTAAATAATTCAGGAGAAATTATTTATGTTTGATGGTTGTTGTGAATGTTAATTGATAGTTAAATAACCGACTATCAATATTGGCCAATGCGCTGATCGTTTCGAAGAGACCGAAATCGGGATTTATTTCCTGAAAACCACTTCGATCCGGTTTATACGTTTTCGTGAGGAAGACGAGTTTTGATTAGAAGGTGGAGCAGTGAAGTGCAAGGCCTAGTCGCTACTAATCGTGAGGTGACTCCAAAATGGATGTAGTAGGTGTATTGCCTTCGGTTCTGTTCGAATCCGGGACAGACTTGTAAGGATGAATGCTTTCAGAACATCGTCAGGTGGGCGATGAGCATTCTAAAAGATGCGTTCTAAAAAGGTAATGCTTAGCCTCGAGCCTCATCAACCGGGAATGACTGAAAATCAAGGTTTATGCAGCAAGGCTACGTGGGTAGCACCCATTAGGGTGAGGTCATCCCTGTCTAGATGTCCCTTTTTATTTCGGCTTAGTGGTGCGGTTGCTAATCCCAACCGTAGGGCGATCTTACTCGGGATTATCTAGTAAAGGGTAGTCCCGGTCTTGTGTTGCAGGGGATTGTGAGTAATCCTCGGTACGGTGATCTAGGCCACGTACTGTGACCGGTGGTACCCAAGTGCCTAGTCATTAGTTGAAAATCCATTCTCCCTACGTGCCTATACGGTTTTGATTGTGCCCAAATATTGCTGAAACGTGAGATGCATGCATTTCAGCTAGAGTCTATTTTACTTTCTATAGACACTACTATAATATCAGAGGATTTTGATAAAAAGTGTTTTGGCTATTGTAAAGTAAAAACCCGACATGTTTATTTGTGGCGTAGTCTTACGAGATGGTTTTATTTCAAAGAACTTTGAAACTTTAATAATCAATTTCAATGTGGTTTTCTCACGCTGGTATTCCAGACTGACTCGGGTGTTATTTCACTATAATGCTCGGGTCAGACCGAGTATTATAGGATACAGGAAAGGATGCTGTGGAGCTCAGGAGACGAGCTGGATGGCGATACGTACTTCCGTACTTGTCTTAAATATTCCGCCGTGTTGATTAGCTGTGTATTCAGCTTGTGAGGACGGATTATGATTACTGTCCAGTTGTATGTTATGTATACTCTGATGATGTAATGTATAAACAGGTTTGTTTTTGTGTAAAGATCATTTATTATATATTATATTTTATTCCGCTGCGATGGTTAGATTCTGATGTTGTTTTCTATTTTCTTCTTCTACCTTTTCTTCTTTAACCCAAATGGTTCGTATTTCCGTTTATCTTGAGTTAATTGATGGAGAATAGTGTCGACTCACGGGGTACGGAACTGCGGGTCGTTTCATTTGGTATCAGAGCGAGGTTAAGCGAGAACCTTGGCTCTGGTGGGAATTACTCATTAGAGATAGAGTCATTAGCACTCTAGAATGAGTTTGAGCATATTAATAGTTATGAGCGCATATTTTTTTAGTGGATATAAAAATGTTTTTATATTGTGTTGATTGATTTATTGAATGGCATATGAACCTTCGTCGGCACAGTCTGGACAACTGTATCGAAGGGGTTCCTAAATACTTGAATAGAACAATTAACACAGTATTGTTTTAAATGTGGGTGAATGAAATAATTTTACCCAAAAATATATTTTGATATAAAACAAATATTTTCTTAAATTGTTATATAAGTTGGATGTTTGGATAATAATACTCTAAAACAAATAAGATTATAAAAATTGAAGTGACTTGTGTAATCAGAAAAAAGGGAACTTGTATGAGCATAAATTATACAAATGGATTATAGTTAAATTTTGATTTAAATCAAATTTGTAAATTTAAAATTCCAGAGATTTTGGAAGTGTTTTTCGAAGTGTTTTGAAGATAAATAATAGCATTATTATTTTGGAGGTATTTCTAAAAGGAAATTGTTTCGAATAAATTTTGGGAAGGGATATAGCATTAAGCTCACTTCAGTCGTTGGAAAATAATCTTGGTGATGACTGTGCAGCATCATCAGTATTCATTTTCGAGTTTCTAAGTAACGGATTGCTGCCAAAATTTGATTTTTTCAGAAGAACAAGTTTTGTTTTTGAAATTTCAAAAGAAATTTGTTGGGGATAAAAAAACCAGGGTTGGTTTAAAAATTTGAGAAGTGTGATTTTAAGATAATGATGATTTCAAAATGATTTGAAAACCAAAAGCCGGGTATTTAAAAATCCTGAAATCCTTATTTAAATAATTTGGAGATCATCAGGAGATAAGTTATAAATTTATAATGGTGAATGATTTTGATGAGGAATATGGGGATTGGATTTTGGAATTAATACTAAAGGCGAAAGTTAAAAATAAGGATTTAACTTTGATTAATATTAAACTTTGAAATTTAATTGATGATTGGAAGAAATAAATGGATTAATGGGATAATGAAAATTAAATTTGGACTGAGAAATAAAATTAATTAGAATTAAATTAACTTAAGCAAAGTTAATAATAATGAATTGGATTTGAAGTAAGTTGAAAGGAACGGGAATGAAATTAAGGTGAATTGTGTGGGATGGTATTAAATGAAATTAAGTCCTTGCTTAACAAAATTCAAGAGAATGGTAGGATGCTAGATTTAACTGAAGTTAAGTTAAATAAAATTGAATTGAAATGAATTCAGTTGGGTTATAGATGATATTAAATGGAATAAAATTCGTACTTAAATAAATAAGCGCAAACTAAGTAAGTATTGAATTGGGATAAATAAGCTTTGAAAGCTTATAAAAGAATTGAAAAGCATTGAAATAAAAATATGCTTGGGTTAAGTAAGGATCACGAGATTAAAATGAAATGAGAATGTGCTTAATTATAAATGAATGGGAGTATAAAAAAATAAGCGAGTGATCTATGAGAATTTGAATAGTGAAATAGGGGCCAAAATAAATTTGTTTGGTATTTCGAAATGAAATAAAAATCCAAACTTGAGATATAAAATAAGATTGAACTCAGGAAAATTAAATTAAGTGATTTTTGAAGATAAAAATCAAATATTGAATTGCAAGTTAGAAGGGGACTAATTTGAAATAAATGTGTTAAATAAAAGTTGAATTGTGAGTTAATAAAATTGGTTTGTGAATTAAATGATAGGAATAAAACTCGAGTATATATAATATTCATCGCATATTGTAGGTGGGTTAATTATGAATCGAAGTTGTTGTCAAGTGAAATGGAATTGGATTATAATAGAAATGATTTGAGTTGCAAATAAAATCCAATTCGAGTGTGAATGAGTTAAATATGTGCTAGGATATTATTTTGATAAATTGAGAAGGTGAATTAAAATTAAATGGATGAGCTAACTGAATTAAATGGAATTTGATTAGATGAGAATTAAATGGAAGTGAACTTAAGTTTGAAGTAGGAATAAATTGACGTAAATTGACTTAAGTTAAAAATAATTAGAAGCTCGACTTCGAGTAAGAATGGAAGTCCATTAAATAAAAGCTTGGGTTGAATTAATTTGGGAAATGGTTATTAATATTAGCATTGAATGTTGTCAAGCTCAATGAAATGGTTTTAAAATGAAACCAATGCGGAGATGAGATGAAAGGAAAATGTATGGTTGGTGAATAAACTAGAAATGAGATGGAATTAAATATAAATTGAGTTTGAATCAATTTAAAATGGTTATAGGCTTAAGTAATTATTTATTCACATGAACATAGTCGAATTGCGTAGAAATAAATTATCGTTTGACGAAAACAAGATTAAATAAAATTCTATGAATTGATAGAAGTGAAATAAAATTGATTTTAAAATCAATTGAGTTGAATATGAGCTTGTTTCGATTAAAAATAAATTGAATGTAAGAAATTGAGTTGTAAACCATTAAAATTGAATGAAATGGCGCATGAGTTGGTTGAAAGCAATTGAATTAGTTTTGAAATCATATAAATTGCTCATGGAAAGTGCTTGGTGCATGTTGCTTATGAAATGCATGTGTTTAGCTATTGAAAGTAAGTGAAATGTTAATAAATTTTGTATATTTAGTACTTATATGTTTGAATCGAGTAAGTACAGGTACCAAGAAGCCGTTTGGCTGGATTTGGACGCGCTAAATTGCTAAAATAATAAGCCGCTTGCTTAAAATGCTAAATAAAGGTACGCCTACGCAATAAGAATAGAAAATATGAACTGTTTTTGTTTTTTCGACGTGTGGGTCGATGTATATATATTTATATCTCTTGTCAAATTGCAAAAGCTCCTCCGTACAATGGAGACTCAACCAAAAATTTTCGAAAATTTTGGAAGTTAGAAAATTTTTGAAAATTTTTGGAAAAATTTTCATTAGCAACAAAACAATTTCAAATTGGAATAGAAACAAGGGATTTCGGAAATAGAAATTTAAGCTAATTGTTTGGTTGGAACTTAAGGATTAAAAAAATTGAAGATGGGTGTCGGGAAAATATATTGAATAAGCATTTGAGTGAAGATTTAATAAAAATATGTGAAATGATAAGCGTTGATAAGGGAATAGAAATCAGATGAATGTGAATAAAAGATAATTGATATAGTTGATAATCAGTTGAGATAAATACATAGGACGTACATACGTTATTTTATTCGCATAGCAATTTGATCCAGATTCGAGCATAGAATTTCGAGATAGTTATATCGATCCGAGTTAGGATTTTTCACTCGATTTTCGACGGCGAACCCTGGATATGGATTTTGATTGATTTTGGAAATTCTCTATCACAGTTATGACTATGCAAGGAGAATGGCAGTTTTTGATCAAGAAACCAGATCTGAGTCCGCACTAGGAAGTCGGGTGGGGGATACTAGTTCGGAAATGAAATTGTGTGATCGAGCGAATGATCAAATTTGATATTGCGCACGGATGATATATGTACATCGTACGAGCTTGAATGAATAAATATTGAAATTTTGTAATGGAGTCAATAAAATGATTTTGAATGTTGTCATTGGATATTATTGCTAAGTAAGATATACAGGTATTATAAAAGAAAAATTGGGATTTTTGATTTCAAAAGACAAATTGAAATTTGCTCGGCAAAGGTATGTATTTAAATTTCCGTATGAAATTTGATGATTTTCTGATCTAGCCAATTGGTTTTTTGTCTTTTTTTTGAATTTGGGGGCCCGTAGAGGCATTTTGTAGTTGTGCCGAGCTATCCGCGCAAAGGAGACGCTGGAGAAATTTTTCAAAATTTTAGAGAGTTAGAAAAATTTTGAGAAAATTTTGATAATTCTAAATTAGGTTTTAAATTCAAATTTCAATTGTTAAGTAAATAATATTATTAGGACTTATGGATAAGCTTTGTAACAACCTGCATATTTACCAATTGTATATTTAAATATTTTATTTAAATATTTTATCGTTCGTCGGATTTTGGTCCGAAAAGCTACTTTTTGCAAACAGTCGAATTGGAACTCGAGACCACCCCCATTGAGTTCAAAATGACGTTTGCGACCTTTTTGAGTATAAACTTCAATATGTTTGGAGATAGTAGAATTTTGCTACTTTTTCTTTAGGGCTTTGGGTTGGGTTTCAACCCATTAACCTCACTTATACTCTAGCTCAGCCCTCTCCTCTCCATTCACTCATTCTAACTCCTCAAACTCAAGCTCCAACTGAAAATGGTGGAGAGGAAGGGGAATTAGAAACTCCAAGCCCTAGTTCCTCTTGCTAGCCCCAATTCTTGCTCCAAAATCAAAGAGAAGCCATTAGTAAGCATCCTCTTCTTCTTCTCTAACTCTATCTCCATTCAATTTCAGAAAATTCCTAAACCTAATTTAGGAAATGTTTCTCTTTTAAGCTTAGATTCAAGCTTCTTGTGTTGAGATTGAAGTGTGGTTGATCTTCCTTCGCCTTCAAGCTTCTCATTCATTGTTTTCGGATTCAAAGCTGAGATTTTTAATCTCACATCTATGCTTATAATTCTCTTCGATTGTTAGGTATGAATTCCTAATGCTTATTCGTGTGCATTTGCTTTTGGTTTGGATTGATTAGGTGAACATTCCAATTTTTAGTGTTTTGCGTTCAATTCTTTAAAAATCATAACTTTGATGTTTGAACATGTTTTTGGTGATGCATTGAGGAGCTTATAGGGCCGGGTAGTCGATTGGCATAAACTCTTAGCGTCGTTGCTCGAGCGAATGCAATTTGGTCGAGATTGGATCTCATTAGGATGGGCTGGGAAGAGGCTGGCATCCGGTCCGGTCGACCGAGCTCTGCTGCCGGCCGACCGACCTGCTGCCAAGTGCATAAGCACTTCTCTATTTATGGTCCGGTCGACCGACTACAGAGCTCAGTCGACCGACCTGCTTCTCGAACTATTTTTCAGAACAGGGTCCGGTCGACCGAGCTCTGTAGCCGGCCGACCGACCTGTTGCACTTTTTCCCACTTCGCCTAACTGTTTGAATTTCCAACTTTAATCGATTCGTGTGGTTTCCTATTTGTTGTTATCAATTATTATGACCTTGATGACTCTTTTTAGGGATTTTTGAATATCCATTTCGATGGATCCTTTATCGATTTCTTTGGATTTTATTCACTTCTTCGAATGTGAATTTTTATGATTGATTGTTTCTACAATCACTTCTATGATTTGTCACTTTAAAATATAAAGGTTTTCTATACTAGTAGTAAATATCAAAACTCTTTCTTAAAATGATTTCAATACTATTTTATTACAAAGCTCGTTTTCTAAAACCGATTTCCAATCTATTAGTATATACAAACCTTTACCTCACTCGTATGAGAAATCTAATTAAACGGCTTAGTAAAACAAGTGGTATGAAACGCTTGCGTTTACTTCGTCGGTTAATTCTTGGACTTGTTCGATTGAATCTCTTGTGACAATTTTCTAGTGAAGATCTACAATTTGTTCGTAAATATTTAAGTTAAGCTAGTGGTTATGGGACATGAAGCTAAGCTCATATATTTACTAGCTTATTGGTAATCGACACTCCTCTTTGATCATGACGATCATTTTATGTTTTAGACTAGCATTGAGCAATGTCTTAGAGATTTTGGTTCATCGGATGTCTCGCTGTACGACGTCGTTGTTCCCTTTGATTGTGTTTTGGTTCATCGGATGTCTCGCTGTACGACGTCGTTGTTCCCTTTGATTGTGATTTGGTTCATCGGATGTCTCGCTGTAGGACGTCGTTGTTCCCTTTGATTGTGATTTGGTTCATCGGATGTCTCGCTGTACGACGTCGTTGTTCCCTTTGATGGTGTTTTGGTTCATCGGATGTCTCGCTGTACGACGTCGTTGTTCCCTTTGATGGTGTTTTGGTTCATCGGATGTCTCGCTGTACGACGTCGTTGTTCCCTTGGATTGTGATTTGGTTCATCGGATGTCTCGCTGTACGACGTCGTTGTTCCCTTTGATGGTGTTTTGGTTCATCGGATGTCTCGCTGTACGACGTCGTTGTTCCCTTTGATTGTGATTTGGTTCATCGGATGTCTCGCTGTACGACGTCGTTGTTCCCTTTGATTGTGTTTTGGTTCATCGGATGTCTCGCTGTACGACGTCGTTGTTCCCTTTGATTGTGATTTCTGGATTTCGTGTGTTGAATTCTGGAATTTATGTTTCACCAACTTTTACGATTGGCATTGATATATATGTCATTTATTGTGGCTTAGTGAATGAAATTAGGAGTATGACATTCCTTTTTATCTTGAGTAGATTATTGTGATATTGATTAATCTCTTGTTGATTTTCAATTACTTATTTATCACAGCTTGGCATTGTGATTATTATATGTTTATGTCATATCTCTTATTATATATCACTTCATCTGATATTTATAGCTAGACTGATCCGTTTATTATTTTCTTCTTAAATAATACTCGGGTCAGACTGAGATATTACAGGTGCTTCTGCTTGACTCCTTATCGGACTTTCATCTGATCTTTTGGCTAACTACTTAAGTTTAGTAGTTTTTGTTGTATACATTTGAGATACAGACTCTATGATGCATACTTATTCTTTTGTCTAGGACTTGTATCTATTCTTTTTGGATATTGTGGATCTTGTTTGACCACTACTCTGATGTACACTTTCATGTGTAATATTCATATCTATTTCCGCCTTTGTGATATGAATTATCTGTGACTGATTTATGTTATGTTTATTTCTGTATTTGTTCGAAGATATTATAGCCACTGTGTAGTAGCTTTGAGTTTGTGTCGGTAGGTCGGATTTCCCTCTTGATAAGAAATTCATGTTATACTATCTGACATATCGATGCTCGCACAAAGCAATTATACAGATGGTCGCTCCTCAACAGCCTTATTCTCCGTGCTAGTCGACAGCATTACTCCGTAGTGTCCTTGGCTAGCGTGGGTATAGAGGTGGGGCGTCACAGCTTGGTATCAGAGCCAAACTTCGGAACAATGTAGAATAATTTAACAAGGATCATCGTCCTAAGTCCATCTTAAGAGTCGTGCTTTAGGATTTTATTCGAGTCTTCGTACCGATTCATCCTATTTTCTTTATGATTCCTTATTTTATCAATCAAGTTTGATTGAAATTTACTTTGAGAATAACTTTTTCCTCTTCTTTCTTTCTTTCTTAAAGAAGAGAAATGGTTAGACCAGGCCGTCCCAGCGCCGGTCAATCTAGTGCTACTCCCCAAGATGGAGTTTTCATGTCTGCCCAGCAGCTTCTTGATCTAGTAAAGAATGCTCAAGCTGCCGGTCCCAATTCAGAGCCTACTCATCCTAGATCCGGTTTTGCACGCTTGTGCAGAGACTACACCGATTTGGGAGGAAGGCCATTCACGGGATTCGAGAGTGTTATAGAAATTCAAGCTTGGCTCAAATCATGCGATCGCATCTTTTCTCGCATGAACCTTATTGATCTACATCGAGTCCAAGTGGCTTCTAGCATGCTCCAAGAAAGAGCGTTAGATTGGTATGAGCTTTTAATTTCTGAAATCGTTGAAGCGGATCTCACTTGGGAGCAATTCCGGGCAATATTCGAATTGAAATTTGTGTCGGAGGCCGAAAAAGTAACTTTGGCCCGGCATTTTATTGACCTTGTTCAAGGTGAATCTTCTGTGACAGACTATGTCGCATCTTTCGAATCTCTTTCTAAGTACGGGGTTGAATACATCAACACCCCATTGAAGAAAAATCAGAGATTTGTCTATGGCTTGAATAAGAATCTTAAGAAGCCATTACTTCTGAAACTTGAGGTTTCATTTGATCAGCTTATTGATATCGCTCTTCGTCTTGAAGAGGCCGATAGAGAAAGCGATGTCGAGGTTGGGAGTGCCAAACCGAACTCCAACAACACCAAGAAGAGGCATCCCTTTATTAGGTTCGAAAGTCCTAATCCTAACAAGAGGGCGAAGCAAGAGACTTCTATAGCACATTCTCCTATCCCTAATCGCGGAGAATGCTACAATTGTGGCTCTAGGGACCACTATATAAATAGGTGTCCAAGGCCTATTTCTTGCCGCTATTGCAAAAGTGCGGATCATTATATATCTTCGTGTCCCAAGCGTCAAAGCAAGAGAGAAGGAAAGCTGCAAGTCCCTAGCAACACTTCTCGTGGTCAAGGTATTTCTCATTCAATCCTTGATGACATTTGCTTTTTGATTATCTTGTTCGTGTTCTTTTTGATATGGGTTTCATCTCACTATTTTATATCAAAAGAACTTGTCGATTCTTTTTCTTTGAATATTTTGGGCTTGATGACTTCTTTGAGGATTGCGAATCCGGATGGTAGATCTGCAACACTCAATTTGCTTTTATTTGATGTCGAAAATTATTTTATGTGATTTTTCTTTCCGAGCCGATATTTTTACTTAGGCTCCGGAATTGATTTGTGCGATAGGATTGGCTTAATCATTAATGAAGCCTATATCCTATTTTCTCGAGAGGACTATTCATCTTCGACATTTTCAATCTGTTAAGCAGATTTCTGTTTTTCCTTTATGATTTTGATTCCAACTTGATGGCATTATTTTATTCCTTAAGCCCACTTATAAGGAAAGTTTTATTTCTCTCATTCATGTAGTTTGAGAAATTTTCCGGTATTTTTGAGTTTGTCTTAGGATTATCACCTAAGTAATCTTTTGTGTAGTGCTAAGGACTTTTCAGTTTGACCTTGCCACCGATTTTCATTTGGCTACGAGTCGCGTGAGTTAGCATTACACTTACGCACTCCGCACTCGTTATGATTCTAATGAATGACTTATTTTGTCATTCAATTTGTCCATCTTATTTCATCCATTTTATATATCAAATATTCTATGAATATTTCGATGAGACCATTCTTTTATTTATTGATTTTTGGATGAAAATAGAAATTTAAAATTTTGCAAATCTTTTTCGTAAGATTTATTTATAAGTAAAACTGGATTTTGTTCTTGAAACGAACAAAGAATATTCTTAAAACTTTTTAAGAGATTCATTTATCCTATAAAAGATTATTTTGTAATTATATTGCCCGTTGAGTGCTTTAAGAATTTTGGTCGATGCGCTTGATCAACGTTATCGATAGGAATTTCCTAAACGCTTTGATGTGACAATCAGACACGATGTATTGACTTGTAAAACGTAAAAATTTTCTAGAAAGATAATTACATAAAGATAAGTGTAATTTTGAAAGTTTTAACTTTATGGGAAAGAAGATTATTTAAAAGAAATTCTTTCTTTTCGAAACTCTTATTCTTGTGATTCCTGAAAGGGAACCAAGACTTTGTTATTTGTACCGATACTAGTCATATTGGTTTGGGTGTCGTTCTCTCGCAAAAGAGAATGTGCTATCACTTGTGCTTCTAAATCATTTTAGCTTATCGAGACTAGATACGCCACTCATGATCTAGTGCTCTCGGCTATTGTTTTTACTTTTGGAATTTGACATCATCAGATTTGGATAAGAAATTTGTTCTCCACCTTGATCATAAATCTTTGGAATATTTATTTTTCTCATAAGGAACTTAATTTACGTCAACCACGTTGACTCAAGTTCCTTATATCTTATGATCTTGATATTCTTTACCACTCCCGAATGGGAAATCATGTTACCGATGCACTTGTCGTTGGCAACAAGTGGTTGTTTCTTTGATGATGTCTGAATGGAATTATCTTTTTATTAAGTTCATCGAACGTTTTGATATACTTCATTTTATTGAGCTTTATCTCATTCCTTTTATGGACTAGCGTCCGATGTTCTTTTATGGTGTTCGGTTCATCGGATGTACTGTTATTATACTACATCGATGTTCCGTCTTATCTGGATTCATTGGATGTACCGTTTGTACTACATCAATGTCTTTGCTTTTGGATTCATTGGATGTACCGTTTGTACTACATCAATGTTTTTGCTATTTGATTCATTGGATATACCGTTTGTACTACATCAATGTCTTTGCTATTTGATTCATTGGATGTACCGTTTGTACTACATTAATGTCTTTGCTTTGGTTCATTGGGCGTACCGTTTTTATACTACGCTGATGTCCCAAATTATTTGAGTTTCTAGTTCCTCAGGCGTACCGTTTTTGTACTACGTCGTTGCACCAGCTCAATTTTCTGCTATTCTTGACGTTCTCCACGTCTTTTATCTACGGAAATGCTTTTATGTTTCTGGTTTTATTCTTGTGCCTGGTGATATCGTGGAAATTGAAGTTTCACCAGATTTGATTTATGAGAAACATTCTATTCGCATCATTTCTTTGGAGGTTGAGCGCCTTCGATATAAAGATATTCTATTTGATAAAATTTCAATGGTTCTCAAATCCTAAGGATTGCTCTTGTGAAATCTTGAGAATTCATCGAATGAAAACTTTCGGATTTACTCCTTCGTGCTCTTTATGGTGAACTTCTTGATTCAAATTTTCTTTTGTGTTGATATGCTTCCACGGTTGTTACTATATATTTCCTTCTTAACTATTGCGAGGACGCAATTTCTTTAAGGAAGGGAGTCTGTAACAACCCGCATATTTATCAATTGTATATTTAAATATTTTATTTAAATATTTTATCGTTCGTCGGATTTTGGTCCGAAAAGCTACTTTTTGCAAACAGTCGAATTGGGACTCGAGACCACCCCCATTGAGTTCAAAATGACGTTTGCGACCTTTTTGAGTATAAACTTCGATATGTTTGGAGATAGTAGAATTTTGCTACTTTTTCTTTAGGGCTTTGGGTTGGGTTTCAGCCCATTAACCTCACTTATACTCTAGCTCAGCCCTCTCCTCTCCATTCACTCATTCTAACTCCTCAAACTCAAGCTCCAACTGAAAATGGTGGAGAGGAAGGGGAATTAGAAACTCCAAGCCCTAGTTCCTCTTGCTAGCGCCAATTCTTGCTCCAAAATCAAAGAGTAGCCATTAGTAAGCATCCTCTTCTTCTTCTCTAACTCTATCTCCATTCAATTTTAGAAAATTCCTAAACCTAATTTAGGAAATATTTCTCTTTTAAGCTTAGATTCAAGCTTCTTGTGTTGAGATTGAAGTGTGGTTGATCTTCCTTTGTCTTCAAGCTTCTCATTCATTGTTTTCGGATTCAAAGGTGAGATTTTTAATCTCACATCTATGCTTATAATTCTCTTCGATTGTTAGGTATGAATTCCTAACGCTTATTCGTGTGCATTTGCTTTTGGTTTGGATTGATTAGGTGAACATTCCAATTTTTAGTGTTTTGCGTTCAATTCTTTAAAAATCATAACTTTGATGTTTGAACATGTTTTTGGTGATGCATTGAGGAGCTTATAGGGCCGGGTAGTCGATTGGCATAAACCCTTAGCGTCGTTGCTCGAGCGAATGCAATTTGGTCGAGATTGGATCTCATTAGGATGGGCTGGGAAGAGGCTGGCATCGGGTCCTGTCGATCGAGCTCTGCTGCCGGCCGACCGACCTGCTGCCAAGTGCATAAGCACTTCTCTGTTTATGGTCCGGTCGACCGAATACAGAGCTCAGTCGACCGACCTGCTTCCCGAACTATTTTTCAGAACAAGGTCCGGTCGACCGAGCTCTGTAGCCGGCCGACCGACCTGTTGCACTTTTGCCCACTTCGCCTAACTGTTTGAATTTCCAACTTTAATCGATTCGTGTTGTTTCCTATTTGTTGTTATCAATTATTATGACCTTGATGACTCTTTTTAGGGATTTTTGAATATCCATTTCGATGGATCCTTTATCGATTTCTTTAGATTTTATTCACTTCTTCGAATGTGAATTTTTATGATCGATTGTTTCTACAATCACTTCTATGATTTGTCACTTTAAAATATAAAGGTTTTCTATACTAGTAGTAAATATCAAAACTCTTTCTTAAAATGATTTCAATACTATTTTATTACAAAGCTCGTTTTCTAAAACCGATTTCCAATCTATTACTGTATACAAACCTTTACCTCACTCGTATGAGAAATCTAATTAAACGGCTTAGTAAAACAAGTGGTATGAAACGCTTGCGTTTACTTCGTCGGTTAATTCTTGGACTTGTTCGATTGAATCTCTTGTGACAATTTTCTAGTGGAGATCTACAATTTGTTCGTAAATATTTAAGTTAAGCTAGTGGTTATGGGACATGAAACTAAGCTCATATATTTACTAACTTACTGTAATCGACACTCCTCTTTGATCATGACGATCATTTTATGTTTTAGACTAGCATTGAGCAATGTCTTAGAGATTTTGGTTCATCGGATGTCTCGCTGTACGACGTCGTTGTTCCCTTTGATTGTGTTTTGGTTCATCGGATGTCTCGCTGTACGACGTCGTTGTTCCCTTTGATTGTGATTTGGTTCATCGGATGTCTCGCTGTACGACGTCGTTGTTCCCTTTGATTGTGATTTGGTTCATCGGATGTCTCGCTGTACGACGTCGTTGTTCCCTTTGATGGTGTTTTGGTTCATCGGATGTCTCGCTGTACGACGTCGTTGTTCCCTTTGATTGTGATTTGGTTCATCGGATGTCTCGTTGTACGACGTCGTTGTTCCCTTTGATGGTGTTTTGGTTCATCGGATGTCTCGTTGTACGACGTCGTTGTTCCCTTTGATTGTGATTTGGCTCATCGGATGTCTCGCTGTACGACGTCGTTGTTCCCTTTGATTGTGATTTGGTTCATCGGATGTCTCGCTGTACGACGTCGTTGTTCCCTTTGATGGTGTTTAGGTTCATCGGATGTCTCGCTATACGACGTCGTTGTTCCCTTTGATTGTGATTTGGTTCATCGGATGTCTCGCTGTACGACGTCGTTGTTCCCTTTGATTGTGTTTTGGTTCATCGGATGTCTCGCTGTACGACGTCGTTGTTCCCTTTGATTGTGATCTGTGTTGAATTCTGGAATTTATGTTTCACCAACTTTTACGATTGGCATTGATATATATGTCATTTATTGTGGCTTGGTGAATGAAATTAGGAGAATGACACTCCTTTTTATCTTGAGTAGATTATTGTGATATTGATTAATCTCTTGTTGATTTTCAATTACTTATTTATCATAGCTTGGCATTGTGATTGTTATATGTTTATGTCATATCTCTTATTATATATCACTTCATCTGATATTTATAGCTAGACTGATCCATTTATTATTTTCTTCTTAAATAATACTCGGGTTAGACTGAGATATTACAGGTGCTTCTGCTTGACTCCTTATCGGACTTTCATCTGATCTTTTGGCTAACTACTTAAGTTTAGTAGTTTTTGTTGTATACATTTGAGATACAGACTCTATGATGTATACTTATTCTTTTGTCTAGCACTTGTATCTATTCTTTTTGGATATTGTGGATCTTGTTTGTCCACTACTCTGATGTACACTTTCATGTGTAATATTCATATCTATTTCCTCCTTTGTGATATGAATTATCTGTGACTGATTTATGTTATGTTTATTTCTGTATTTGTTTCCGAAGATATTATAGCCACTGTGTAGTAGCTTTGAGTTTGTGTCGGTAGGTCGGATTTCCCTCTTGATAAGAAATTCATGTTATACTATCTGACATATCGATGCTCGCACAAAGCAATTATACAGATGGTCGCTCCTCAACAGCCTTATTCTCCGTGCTAGTCGACAGCATACTCTGTAGTGTCCTTGGCTAGCGTGGGTATAGAGGTGGGGCTTCACAAGTTTGGAAAGCTAGAAAAAGGATTAATGTGTCTTTAATAAAAAAGATTGTTTTGAGAATTGTTTAGAATTGTTTGGTTTTGGGAAAAAGTAAATGGATATTAGACCATTCTTCTTAACTAGCATTTTCGGGGACGAAATTCTTTTAAGAGGGGTGGTATGTGACGACCCGAAATTTTTGGATGTTTGAAATTGGAATATTTAATCAGTTTTAAATGTTTAAAAGTCAATTTTTAACTTGAATTCAAATATCACTAATTATTTGGTAATTTAATTATTCAATTAAATTATTTGAAGTCGGGTAAAATGTGAAATCTAAAATTTTTAGCTTGTTAAAAATAATTTAAGTGCATGTAAAATTTATATTGATAGTACTGAAGATAGTAAAGTGTTAAAATTGAATTAGGAAGTGTTTTGTTAAGTTTTGAAATTTTATCGTTTAAATCGATATTTAAAAAAAGCATTCGGAGGCACATTCTCGGAATTCGACGAAACTAGTTCAATTGGATCTGTAATATTGTATTTTTAGCGGATTTCAATTTTCGTAGCATTTGAGTTGTTGTGTGAGCGTACGATATATAAACGCGCTAAAATTTATATCAAAAATTTAATATAATAACTGGGTTAAAAAAACTATCTTCTCCATACGATCGAATTAGGACTCGAAACCTTTTCCATTGCGTTCGGAATAAGGGCATAACATTATTAACGCGAAGTGGCACGCCTCGATAAGATGTCAAAGATTTTAAGCAATGTAAATCGGGACAATTTGGATTTGAATTAATTTATATTTATATCCTGGTCAGACATCAGTTGAAATTCCTTCACATCAGTTGTCTTTTTATTCACTTCAGGCTACTGTAGCAAGTTGGGTGGATCACGTAAACATTTTTTCCTTGTTCCCCTTTCCAGCTGATAACACGTAATCTTCCTCTGCAATTTTCAAACGCAAGCTGTTTAAACAAGAATGAAAACCTAGCCACTTTCTTCATTCGAACCAGAGTTAGTTCGAACGTCTTCCTCCCTCGTTTTCTTTTCTCAAAATCGAATAAGTTAATCTTCAAAAAAACAAAAGAAAGGAAAAATGGCAACTGAAATCAATTCAAAAACAAAAATCAAGCCCCGTTCAAATCGAAATTGAACGAAATCAAGGAGGATTCGATCTCGCATGGGCAAATTAGGGCGGCGACTTATCGAAGATAGTGATACTTGCAGGGGCGGCGGCGGTGTCGAAGGCTAGGCGTAGTCGAGTCAAGGCGAATGGAAGTTACAAGAGCGGTGGCAGTCGAGGTCGGAGTCACATACGTTTTGATTGCGACAGGGAAACTCGCGAGCACGTGAAGGATGACTCGAAGTTCAATTGAGGGAGCATTGTCGCCGGCTTCGATGTTGAGGTCGTGAGTGACAGTTGAGCATCGCAAGGGTTTTCGAGCATCTCGTATGGGCAGACACGGTGGCGAGTAGGGTTTCGCGATGGTGTCGCGATACGACTTGAGGCAGAGGTACTTGTTTCCTTATTTATTTAATTTATTCCTCGGTTAAATCTAATTTAAATTTATGTGTTTGGAGTTACAGTAAGGTTTAGAAAAAGGAAACTATTTAATAAGTGTAAACCTTAAAAAAATGGTGATGTTGAATGTTGAGAGAGTTATATAAAATCAGATTTCTATTTTATTAAAGTATATGTATATACATATGGGTTTGAAAGGAAAATTGCAGCAAAGAAAATTATATATACATTTACAGACCTATTTGTAGACAGAAATTTTTGCATATAGTTTTTGAAAAAAAGGGGGTTTATATAAAACTTGATTTTTAATCAATATAAATTACTTTTATAAGTGTAAGTGTTTTCAAAAATGATAATAAACATGCATGTACACATTTTATTCTACTAGCTTGTAACTTAGGTAATAAACTGATTTAATTTATTTTAGTCACCAAAGATAATTTATTTAAGGAGAATTTGTTAAATTTAAATTTATTAAACGTTAATAGATTTTTCGGTTAACCAAAGATATTAATAAATCGGACAAATATTTATACAAGGTCAAAACATCGAGAAGGAGGCAAGCCGGATTGGAATTGGGATGCTAATAAAATAAAGGTGAGTTAATCTCACTCATCTCGATTATTATAGACAAATTCAAATTATTGGTTGTTTTGCTTGAATGATGATTGTCATTAGTTAAAAAAAATTAAATAGACCCTATGCGCCGCATAATAGCGGAGGATATTATATAAATCTCATATTCCTTCGATATTCCACCTAGAAGTGGAATTGGAATTTTATTGTACTAACGTCTGTGGATGCAGGAAAACAGGTTGGAGGGATCCAACTGGATTCTTCAAAATTATTTAGATTGTTTTAATAATTCTATGTAATGTTTATTGATATTCTGTGATGAATTATATTGATAATTGGAATATTGAATGCTATGGTTTGCTTGAATATATTTCAGTACACTATGTTATCAAAATATATAGAATTGGATTTTTGAAAAAGAAAATAAAAGAGTGGATCTTTAAGTAAAATAATCATAGAAAATTTAAATGAATTGGAAAAGAATAAAAGGTGATTTTTGAATTCTAATAAATATAATTCCAAGTGCGGGAAATGAGATTTTGAATAAATGGCATAAGTGATTTTATTTTCAAACTCAAGTGATATTATTTCAAGAAATAAAGAATTTATTTTGAAATTCAAGGTTTAAATTTATTTGAAAGGATAAAGAAGAAATTTGGGGAATATGAAATTGATATTTTCAGTTAAAAGATTTTAAATCATAATTAAGGAATAAAAATAGAAGTTAATAGATTTTGAAATAAATGGAGTAAGTAAGGAAATTTATTTATAGGTGAAGTAAATTGGAAATCAATTTGGGGATTGATTCAAGCGTGTAAAACCGGGACTTTTAAAAGAGAAGTGAGACTTGAAATTTATAAACTGGGTTTATAAAAGCGAAGCAATATATCAGTGGATATTTGAAAGAATAAATTCACGGTGGGAATTCATTAAAGGAATGGGTAAATTTGTTTAAAAATAAATAGTGATTTAGTTTAAAAAGACGCGGAAGGAAAGCGTATTTCCTTGAATAGCCAAGTACGTTTCAAACAAATTTTAAGTATAAGTAAAGAGTTTTAAGTTGTTTAAAAGTATGTTTTAGAAAAGTAATTATTTATAAATGTTTAAATTTTAAAGTAAGTATTTTTTTAATCTATTATAGCAGTAATTGTTTAAAAGTGGCTTGGTATTATGTTTTAAAAGTTAGAAATTCAGTTTTATATTGTACAAAGTAGCTGTATTTTAAATATTCTTAAAGTATATATTTTGAATAAGTATTAAAGTAATTTTTAATTTAAATGTTTTAAAGGATATTTTATAATAAAGTGTTTTAAATTATTTTCAAAATCTATAGTTTTTGTGCTTGGTGTTTTCAGTGGAAATAAATATTTGGAAATTTGTTTCATGAGGAAAGTGTGGTTTGAAAACTATTTTCAAAGGGTTGAAAATGGAAATATATCTTGCGAAGATATATTTGAGGTCAATAAATAATTCAGGAGAAATTATTTATGTTTGATGGTTGTTGTGAATGTTAGTTGATAGTTAAATAACCGATTATCAATATTGGCCAATGCGTTGATCGTTTCAAAGAGACCGAAATCGGGATTTATTTCCTGAAAACCACCTCGATCCGCTTTGTACGTTTTCGTGAGGAAGACGAGTTTGGATTCGAAGGTGGATCAGTGAAGTGCAAGAGCTAGTCGCTACTAATCCTGAGGTAATTCCAAAATGGAGTAGTAGGAGTAGTGCCTTCGGTTCCGTCCAAAAGGTAACGCTTAGCCTCGAGCCTCATCAACCGAGAATGACTGAAAATCAGGGGTTATGTAGTAAGGCTAAGTGGGTAGCACCCATTAGGGTGAGGTCATCCCTGTCTAGATGTCCCTTTTTATTTCAGAATAGTTGTGAGGTTGCTGATCCCAACCGTGGGGTGATCTTACTCGGGAATATCCAGTAAGGGGTAGTCCTGGTCTTGTGTTGTAGGGGATTAGGAGTAATCCTCAGCATGGTGATCTAGGCCACGTATTGTGACAGGTGGTACCTTAGTGCCTAGTCATTAGTTGGAAATCCATTCTCCCTACGTTCCTGTATGGTTTTGATTGTGCCCAACTATTGCTGAAACGTGAGATGCAAGCATTTCAGCTAGATTCTATTTTACTTTCTATAGACACTATTATAATATCAGAGGATTTTGATAAAAAGTGTTTTGGCTATCGTAAGGTAAAACCCGACATGTTTATTTGTGGCGTGGTCTCACGAGATGCTTTTGTTTCAAAGAACTTTGAAACTTTAATAATCAATTTGAGTGTGGTTTTCTCACGTTGGTATTCCAGACTGACTCGGGTGTTATTTCACTATAATGCTTAGGTCAGATCAAGTATTATACGATACAGGAAAGGATGTCGTGGAGCTCAGGAGACGAGCCGGATGGCGATACGTACTTCCGTACTTGTTTTAAATATTCCGCTGTGTTGATTATCTATGTATTCAGATTGGGGGGACAGATTATGATTACTGTCCAGTTGTGTGTTATGTATACTCTGATGATGTAATGTGTAAACAGATTTGTTTTTCTGTAAAGACCATTTATTATCTATTATATTTTATTTCGCTGCGATGGTTAGATTCTGATGTTGTTTTCTATTTTTTTCTACCTCTTCTTCTTTAACCTAAATGGTTCGTATTCCGTTTATCTTGAGTTGATTGATGGAGAATGGTGTCGACTCAAGGGGTACGGAACTGCGAGTCGTTTCGAAAATCATATCACTTTCGAAATCATGTTCACTTTCGAAATCATATCACTTTCGCATTTAAATCCAAAATCTAAATCATAACAATCCCAAATTAAACAGTTTAAATATTGAAAATAGTTTATATATATTGAAATAGTTATAAATTAAAAATTGTTTATATATTTAAAAATAGGTTATAAATTAAAAGTAGTTATGTACTAAAAAGAATTTATATATTAAAAATAGTTTTAAATTAGAATTGTTTCTTCCAATTTCATAAATCAATTCAAATAAACATTAGTTCCTAAACTTCAATTCAAATCAATCTCAGTTCAACAATTCCAATTAAAAAGTTCAATTCAAAATCTCATTAAAACCATCTTTAATTTATATCAACTTCAAATCCAACTATAATTTTAAACCATTTCCAATTCAATAGGTTTTAAAGTTAAATATTCAAACATTTACAATAACTCAATTTTATAATTTCATGTATACTTCCAAATTCTACATTTAATTTATTTAAATTTGAAACTATTAACTTAATCATTTTTATAATATTTAAATTAAATCTCATATTACAAATTTAAATCAAATCAATATTTAAATATCTAACTTCGATTATTTTTTGAGTCTAAACTATCCACCTAATCACTTTTAACAACATTTAATTAATATCTTATATTACACAATTAAGTAGAAACTAAATATTCTATTTCAGTTTATTTGAATTTGAAAATATCCATTTAATCGCCTTTTATCAAAATCAAGTTATCAAGTTATAAACTTTATACCTTTAAAATCTCAAATCAATAAGTCCAAATCAATTTTTATTTAAATTCAATTCTTAACAAATTAAATCACAAATCAATTAAATCTATCTTCGCAACCTTAATTATTAAAGTTACTACAAAATCTAATTTAAAGTATTAATTAAAATTTTAATACATACTTAAAATATTATATATATCATTAGTTGAATTAAATTCTTAATAAATTTATTATATTAATTATTATTAAATTAAATCTTGTAATTATTAAATCTATTTTAAATCTTATTTCATATATTTTAAAAATAATAAAATTATAAGAAATTTTTTATAATTTATATTGTAAGCTTAACTTATAATTTTGAAATTCCCTAAACATATAAATTTAAAAATCTAAATTTTACCATATCAAAATAAATATTTATATTATAATTTAAAATTAATATTTATCAAAACCATTTATTTTCCTTTCATATTTTGGAACTCATTTCATAAATAGACCAACTTTGTCCATATATAGTTTTCTATCCTATAGTCAAGTGATTCAGATATTTATCATTTCAATCCGTAATAAGTTAATATTTATGGGTATATATCGTTTCAACCCAAGATCCCAAAATCAATGAAAATCGCTTGGTTTTATCATTTCAACCCATTACGATCTTCCCCATAGTCTATAGATCGTTCGAGTACGTATCATTTCAACCTGTAGGGAATTTATAAACTAACAGGGAACTTGTAGAGTGAGAACAAATATGATAATAATATAATATATCAACAACAAACATATATCATTAGTGCCAAATTTAAATATAATATATACAACGAGTTATGGTGTCATATGTCATAAGCAAACAATTATAGATAATGTCGTATCATATTTAATAATTGAATAACTAAAAATTCAAATATATCTCCATATATCAATCGTTATTTCATGTGAATTAAATTTACTAAATGTAAGAATGTTGATCGTGAGTTATTGCTCACCTTTTGAGGCTAGAGAAATAACAACAGTGAAGAACGATGCAAACGGACACGGACATGGATATGCAATAAACGGGACAGTGAGACAAGAGACAAACTGCTATTGTGATAATCCTCGGACAACTAGCACAAGTCAAAGCAAAGCTAGAAACTTGACGGCGATATGCAAAATGGCCGCGACACGTTAAATATCTTGAATTCAATGGAAAACAATATATATTTATATAATAAATACTTACATACATACACACACTTTATCTTTTAAGAAAAACAAGTGGAAAGAAGTAGCAAAGGGTGCAGCTATGACAAGGAGGAGGGTGAACTATGATGGACATATTGGCTGTCGGCGTTTGGAGTGGAGAGGGGAGGAAATTGTTTTGCTGCAGCTGTTGTATGGGGTTTTGGAGGAGAAAAAGGCAGCGCATAAGCGGAGTAAAGGCGGCACGGGCTTGGGTGATGGGGTCGGTTCGGTGGTGAGGCAAGTGAAAGTGGAAGGCAAGCTGCGAAGCGGCTATAGTGGAAGGCCAGGAAGGCATGGGTGACAAGTTGCTTGGTCAGGGTGTTCGGCCACATAGAGGGGTGATGCTGAGGGCGTGGCATTGCTGCTGGTCAGGGGAGGAGCGGGTTGAAGGGAGGTGGACGACCGTGTTGTGCTGGGTGTAGGTGGAAGGTGGTGTTTGGTCGGAGGAAGGCTGTTGCACAGATGGGGAGTTGGATTGTGCGTATGGGTGAAGGGGTGGCACAATGGAAACGGTGTCACGTGGGTGGGTTTGGATGAGGCACGACATGGATTCAGTGGCATGGTCAAATGGAGGAAGAGGGGAACAAAGCTATGTGTTCGGATTGTGTGGCTGACCCGGAGAGAAGGTGGATTGGGTTTGCAAATTTTAGAAGAAGATTCAACAGTACCTTCTTTATATATATATATATATGTGTGTGTGTGTGTGTGTGTGTGTGTGTGTGTGTGTGTGTCCTAGAACGAAGAATAGCAAGTTGAGGCATGGAGGGGATTAGAATAAAGGTGGTGGATATGAGTTTTGGGGAGGCGATGAGCACTGGCAGCGAAAGAAGGAGATGACCAAAGTCACAGCAACATGAACGCAAACTTGATTATCATATATTTTTTTATATAAGAAAAATGATAGAAAGAGAAGCGTAGGGAGAAGAGGATGAAAGCACATGAAACGAACCACTAAATATAAGTGAAATAGTGGAATAAAAAAGTAAGTAGGTTGGATTCAGCAAATAATAAAGGTGGGTGGCTATTTATTTTCTCACACGGGCAATTAAATGATCATGGGAAACAAATGGACTCGAACGGGTACCGATACAGCTGACTGTTTCACGGTTTTCCCCACATACCAGACATCGAAATGCACAAATGAATATACTTCGGAGATTGGCATGACGAGACGAACAAAATGGTACACAGATTTTAGTGGTACGACATCCTATCAAAGGTCGATATTTCGCTGCCAAACTCCTGCAAATTTGCCGAAAATAAGATAAACGGGGCTAGAGAAGTCCTAATTTGACGAAATGTAAAATGACATCTCGTTGAGAAAATTGTTTACTAATTTATTGCATAAAAATATTCAGGTTTCGAAAATATTTTATTCTCATCAATTTAACTGATTTTAAATTGAAATTGAAAATTACACAATAGAACTAACTTCATATTTTATGATGAAAATTTAGCATTTGCTGTGTTTAAATAGACGTATCCAAAATATCAATTTTTCATTGCTAAGTTTCATAGTTTAATTTTTTACAAAAAATTCGGTTAATTAGGTTATTTTAAACCGTTAAATTTCCAATCGTTACATTCTCCCCCACTCAAAACTTTTTGTCCTCGAAAAGAAAGAGTGGGAGAATAGAGACAACACAGAGGAAATATAGATTAGAAATACATATTACCAGATACAATAATAGAATTAAAATCATATAGATTTCATTAATTTATTAATATTCAGAATTTATGGTTTCAATCCATTTATTCATTCAATAAATATTATTGTATTCACATTTGGTTGATTTCAATTCAATGTATTTTCATTCAATTGATTTGCTTTCAATTTTTTAGCATTTGTCAGAAATTTTGTTTCAAAACAAAATTTATTTTATTTGACTTATTTTTCTAATCCATTTGACTTAACTTAAGTTAGTTCCACTTTATAATTTAACTTCAACTATTTTTGTGTCCATATTTATTTACTCAATTCTCTTTTATTATTTAATTTATTTTATTTAACATTTCCTATAACATAAATTAAGTGTACAAACATTTATTATAAGTACTCAATTTTTATTTATGCATTCCCTTATCAAAATTCATTTTTGAACATCTTATTGCCTATATTTATATTGCACATTATTCCATTACATTCAATCTTTTCTCAGGTAAGCTTTTATTAATGTTTTCAAATATAATTAAGCACTGTACAAAATTTTCTTTTATTTACAACATTTCTATTAAGAAAATATTTATTTTGAACATTTTATTATTTAATTTTCTCTTGTATAACCTTCAATTATATATTCACATTCTACTTTTAAATTTTTGGATATTTCAGGTAAGTTATATATATTTTAGAATGCAATTGAGTATTATATAAATAAATTTTATCCTTGTTTCAACAATTTCAAATTTTTTCAATTCCATTTCTCATTTTAAACACTCCAATTATTTGAAATTTTTGCTTCATTTCAAAAATTTAAAATCATTACTTAATATAAAACTTAAGAATTAAACTTTCGTTTCAGTTCAAACCATTTTGAAATAACTATATACATATACATACATACATATATATATATATATATATATATATATATATATATTATACATCATATAATACTCAAGAATTTCAAATCAAATCCATTTCCCCGAACAAAAGTGTAGCAAAGCTGCTACGAGGTCTCTCCACCTCGAGACTCGAAAATGAATGTCTATGATGCTGCAGTCATCACCGAAATTATTTTCCAACGACGAAAATGAGATTACTGGCTTCTTTTAGAATTCTTTGGGAACAATTTACATTCTAAAATACTTTCAAATAATATATAGTTTCAAAACTTTGAAAACCAAAATTTTGAAAAGAACCATAAATTTAATTCTCAAATCCTTAATTAAAATTCATTTTATTTCCAAATCAAATTTAATAAACCATATTTTTAAAATTTCATTTTTTATATCATTTAACAATAGTCAATGGTTTACAAAACCATAAATGATAATATAATATTATCATTTCTAACAATCAGTCCATTTAACTACCCCATTTTCAGAAAATTGTACCTATATATAAAATACACACATACATAAAATTATTTCATTTACTAATTTCAAAAACAATATTGTGTCAGTTTGCTCTATTCAAGTGCTTTGGAATTCTTATTGATGGCGTTGGCCAGACGAATCGATCGAAACCCCAAGTCAAACTTAACAATTCAAACAATACAATATAAAACATTCTATATTAATTTCAAATACACTCCCTCATAGGATGATACAAAATAGATTTAGAATAAGGGTAGAGAGATTAGAGTGACCCTAATCAAAGCGAATTCTAACTAAGAAGATAGGGTCGGTAGGAAGATTAGATAATTAAATTACAAAAGAAGGAAAGATGGATAGACTTATTAATCGTGGTGACCTTAACCGAGTCAATCAATACTAAGAAAGGATGAGCATATCATCAATGAGAGTAGGGACAAACTTATTGAGAACATCGAGGAAAATGCGATTCATGAGAAGAAGACATGAGTACTGGTTAGTCCAATGGATATGACTAACCATTCATAGAAACCATTCATTTGGGAGGAAGGACAATAGGTTGAGCTCTTGGAAAAAGATCGATGCGTAATTCAATTTCTCCTCCAGGAAGTAGGGAGGTGACTTCACCAAGCATCAAGATAATCCCTGACTATCTGGGTGGAGTCGAGATCATAAGGCCGAGGATTAAGCGAAAAGATAAAAATGCCTGCACAATCCTAAGGCAATTGATATACAACCACAAGAGAACCCCCCCGGTCGTTTGCAAGTGAAATGGTTTAGGCTTTGCAAGAGATAACAACATCAAAACCAAGGATGTAGAAATCTCTGGTGAATCGACGTCGGTTATAAAGGAGTTTCACTCTTTACAAATCATACAAAGGTTGGCGGGACCATCGATGGGATTTGTCACACAAGGATGAAGTTGACGATTGTAGTTGCAAGATAGGCTCAAATTTATTACATAGATCGATAGAAATAGAGCTATGGAATGCTCCAGTATCAAAAGAGCACGAATAGGATGGATATGAATAGATTTCAGAACAAAGGATAGTTCTAAAGATTCAAAAGAAATCCTAATCGAAGAGGGTCCTAATGAAGAATTTCAAGCTCGAATGAATATGATTTTATAATTGATTCTACTCATTCTAGGGTATCTCTACCCTATCTCTAATGAGTATTTACTCCACACGCTAAGTTTTTCCTAAACCTCGCTCTAATACCACTTGTAACAACCTGGTATTTCGAGCCAGTCAAATCAACAATCATCCACTCATGTCAGACTTGAATTGCACAAAACAATAGATTGTTAATTTATATTTGGCAAAACTTAGCATATACGGTAAATAAATCAATTACATAACCATAGACATAGAGTAATAAAATAATAAGCAGCGAAATAGATAAATAGTAGTTCATGAAGCTACTATATATACATCGTAGTATAAAACAGCAACATAAATCTCAAATACAAACTAGTCTCGAATACAAAAGTAGCTGACAAGAATGAACATAAGCAACTGGAAATAACAGAAGGCTGAACAAATATGACATATCTTTAAGCTAAACTCCAAGTTCCAAAGGTGAGTCTCAAATCCTATGACACTCAGTTTGACCCGAGCATAAAGCAGAACACAAAACACTCGAGTCAGGACTAACATTCTTATATTAGTAAATTCAACTTAAGTGAAATGTCAACTGAAATACGAGTAACTTAAAGGATGTCTGAGATTTCCATCCTCTAAGGATCCATGGGACTACCTACTATGTAGTAATATATGTTATTATAGTATGTCTATCAGTAAAGTAAAGTATTAAAATAGCGTTAAGGCTTTACCCGTATCCCCCTTAACACAATTTATATATTCCCATAGTTTGTACAGTACCATAAACTCTGCCAAACCGGTGGTTTACCCAGAAGGCACTCCATAGGTACAGTACAAAACAAACTCGTAGAAGGCGCGATAAGGCATGTGACAAGGCACGCGAGGCAATGCAGATGGTACGATTCTACCATTTTGCAGATCTGGATTGGTGGTAATGAATAGCAGCTACTACCTCCCACTTTGATGCGCACTTCCAAATCAAAAGGCGCACCTAAATCAAATCACAAAGTAATAGAATGGTATCGAAGAAATATGCCCGATCGGAGGTGCGACCTCACTTGGCCCGATATAGCTACTGTTTTAGCCACATCAAGTTGACTCATGGGAGTCGGTGCTGTGTAAATACCTCATATAGAATCATCGCCGAACCATCCTACTTTGTTCTGGAATCTCCACCACGTGCACATTTGTTAAAGTGGTTTTAGTACTGGCAAAGAGTATGACAATATCCTATCCCAGTCTCTTTAATAGCCAAATGCTTATTTCAAACAGTGGTCATTTTATATTTCAAAAACTTTATACTTCATATTAAAATATCTTACCATTTCAAATCATACTACTTTCGAAATCATATTCACTTTTGAAATCATATCACTTTCACATTTAAATCGATTAAATCTAAATCATCACAATTCCAACTTAAACAGTTTAAATATTGAAAATAGTTTATATGTATTGAAATAGATATAAATTAAAAATAGTTTATATATTTAAAAAGGTTATAAATTAAAAATAGTTATATATTAAAATGAGTTGATATATTTTAAATAGTTTCGAATTAGAATCGTTTCTTCCAGTTTCACAAACCAATTCAAATCAACTTTAGTTCCAAAAATTCAGTTCAACAATTGCAATTAAAAGGTTTAATTCAAAATCTCATTAAAACCATCGTTAATTTATATTGATTTCAAATCCAGATTTGAACAGCAATTTTAAGCCATTTCCAATTCAAAAGGTTTTAAAGTTAAATATACATTTACAACAACTAATTTTATAATTTCATGTATATGTCCAAATTCAACGTTTATTTTATTTAAATTTGAAAATATTAACTTAATTATTTTTATAATATTTAAATAAAATTTCAGATTACAAATTTAATTCAAATCAATATTTGAATATCTAACTTCAATTAACTTTTGAGTCTAAAATATCCACCTAATCACTTTTAACAACGTTTAATTAATATTTCAAATTCATAATTAAATCAAAACTAAATATTCAATTTTAATTTATTTAAATTTGAAAATATCCATTAAATCACATTTTATCAAAATCAAGTTATCAAGTTATAAATTTCATACCTTTAAAATCTCAAATCAATAAGTCTAAATTAGTTTTTATTTAAATTCAATTCTTAATAAATTAAATCACAAATCAATTAAATCTATCTTCGCAACCTTATTTAAAATATTACTAAAATTTTAAATACATACTTAAAATATTATATATATTATTAGCTAAATTAAATTCTTAATAAATTTATTATATTAATTATTATTAAATTAAACCTTATTATTTTAAATCTATTTTAAATCTTATATTATATATTTTAAAAATAATAAAGTTAAAAGTAAAATTTTATAATTTACATGTTAAACTTAACTTAAATTTTAAAATTTCCAAAACATATAAATTTAAAATCTAAATTTTACCATATCCAAATAAATATTTATATTATAATTTAGAATCAATATTTATCAAGATCTATATATTTTCCTTTCAAATTTTGGAAATCATTTCAAAAATAGACCAACGGTGTCCGTATATAGTTTTCTATCATATGGTCAAGTGATACTGATATTTATCATTACAATCCGCAATAAGTTAATATTTATGGGTATATATCATTTCAACCTGAAATCCCAGAATTTCAAAATCAATGAAAATCGCTTGGTTTTATCATTTCAACCCATAACAATTTTCCCCTAATCTATATATCATTCGGGTATGTATAAGTTCAACCCATAGGGAATTTCAAAACTAACAGGGAACTTGTAGAGTGAGAACAAATATGATAATAATATAACATATCAACAACATACATATATCATCAGTGATAAATTTGAATATAATATATACAATGGGCCATGGTGTCATATGTCATAGGTAAACAATTGTAGATAACCTCATATCATATTTAACAATTAAATAACTAACAATTAAAATTTAACATCATATTTCAATCAACATTTCGTGTGAATTAAATTAACTAAATATAAGAATGTTAATCATGAGTGATTGCTCACCTTTCGAAGCCAGAGAAATAATAACAGTGAAAACGTTGCAAGCGGACATAGACACGGATACACAACAGATGGGACAAAGAGACAAACTGCTATTGTGATAATACCCAGACAACGAGCACAAGGCAAAGCAAAGCTAGAAACTTGACAGCGATAAGCAAAAATAGCCGCGACATGTTAAATATCTTGAATTCAATGGAAAACAATATATATAAATATAATACACATATATATACTTTGTCTTTAAAAAACAAGTGGAAAGAAGAAGCGAAGGGTGCAGCTACGACAAGGAGGTGGCTTAACTGTGATGAATATTGGCTGTCGACGTTTAGATTGAAGGGGGGAGGAATCTATGCAGCTGCAGCTGCTGTAGGGGGTTTCAGAGGAGAAAAAGGTGGCGCACAAGCGGAGTATAGGCATCACCGGCTTCGGTGATGGGGTCTGTTTGGTGGTGAGGCAAGTGAAGGTGGAAGGCAGGCTGCGAAGCGAATATGGTGGAGGGCAAGGAAGGTTCGGGTGACGAGCTGCTGGGACAGGGTGTTCGGCTGCCTTGAGGGGTGATATTGAGGGTTGTGGAATTGCTAGTGGTCAGAGGAGAAGCGCGTTAGAGGGAGGTGGACGACCATGTGGTGCTAGGTGCAGGAAGAAGGTGGTGTTTGGACGGAGGAAGATTGTTGCACAGATAGGGAGTTGGACTGTGCGTATGGGTGAAGGCGAGGTAAAGGGGTGGTATGGCGGAAATGGTGGTCGGGCAGCTGGTTTGGACGAGACACGACATGGGTTCGGTGGCATAGTCAAACGGAGGAAGAGGGGAACAAGGCGGTGCGTTCGGGTTATGCGGTGACCCAGAGAGAAGGTGAATCGGGTTTGCAAAGTTTAGAAGAAGATTCAACATGTAACGACCCATAATTTTCAACAATTAAAATCTGTTAATTTAATAGTATTTGTGATTTAATAATTGGAAAGAATAAAAATTTGAGATTTATTAATGAAATAATAACTAATAATGAAAGGTATCAGTGTTAATTAAAGTTAATTTTTAACAATTGAAATGAAATTCCAATAAAGGAAATAATGTAAATGTTATACTTGGTTTTAAATTGAATATTAGAAAACAAATGTAAATATTTAATTAACTAATGAAATAATATATTGTTAATGGTAATTGAATAAATTACTGTTATGTAAGAAATTGTAACATTTGTTTGTAAATAATAAATTTATAAATGTGATAAAAGGTTATTAGTAACAATTATTATATGCTACCTATTTATTTGGTCTGTTAAATTTAATTAGAAATCAATTGCAATTAATTTCCTAAATTAGTGTAGTTAATGTAGGTAAGCTGATAATTAGATTGTTGATTACTTAGTGGAATAAGGTATAATTAATTGTCATTGATAATGGTAGCGGGGTAGTAGTAGTTATAACCATTAATTGTAAATGTAACAACCCGTAATTTTGCAAATATTTTAAATAAAATTTATTTGAAAACCTAGATTTTAAATAATTTAAAAATTGAAAAATTGGAATTTTATAATATATTTTTGGGATTTGTTGAGAATTATTTTTCCAAATATAATAAAATAAAGATTTTTCTGAAATTTAAATTTTTGGTCAACTTTGGTCAAAATTTGACTTTTGGTTGAAAATTTTAAATTTGAATTTTAAATTTTATTCTTTTTCTTTGAATCTAGACTTGATTCTAATATTCTTTATAATTTTCGTTTCATTAATTTCTTATTTATAATTTTCAATTCTATAAAGTTTCAGTGTTTTACACGCAATTATTTTCCGTATTTTATTTCTTCTGTTTTTATTTGAGTTTTGGGCTTAAATTGGTTCATGATTTGGTTTGTTATTGTTGAAGGGCTTTTCCTAATGGCCTAGGCTATCCAATGGTCATCTATTGTCTGTTCATTTTGAAAAGATGTCTCTTGAGAAATCTTATATGTACAAAACTTCTGACTTCTCCTTTCTCTTCTCATTTTCTTCCTACTTAGAAGTTTCTATAGTAAAGTTTTCTTCTTCCTTTTTCTGTTTTCTCTTCTTTATTTTGTTCGTCCTTTCTCTTCTTTATTTTGACCTACCCTTGCCATAGCCGACCTCCTCCTTGCCTCCACCATCACCAAGTTGATAGGCCATCAACTCCATAGGCCGAACCCTCACTTATCCTTACCATGGCCGTGATCAACATCCCCTATCCTAACCAACCCTTGCCAAAACCCTAGCCGACCCCATGTTTTCTCCTCTTTCCCTTCCTATTTGCCTCGGCCACCATCTCTTTTCCTTGCCTAGCTGTGACAATTCACCTAGTAGCCATGACCGTAGTTGCCTGGACCAGAAATAAATCATGGCCGAACCAAGATCCTTAGTGGCCGAACCCAAAGTGCTTAGGGCCGAACCCAAATGCCATTTCCTTTGCCTTTTTGCCTTCCACACCTTGCCCTCCCATTGTATTCACTCTAGTCGTGCCTTATGGCCATACTAACCGAGCCTATCAAGCCCAAACCATAGTGACCGAGCCTATTTCCTATGTGGCCGAGCCTACTTGTGTTTTGACTAGTCAATTTGCTTTGTGTTTTATTTATTTTTCATGTATAAATATTTACTTATATATATATATATATTTATTTTGTTTGCTTATAAGATTTGCATTTGGGTTCTACTTCCACTCAAGTTTGATTCGTGCTTTGTCGTGCTTTTCGGAGTTGTCTTGTTGTTTGAATCATCATCTCTAGCCAAAGAAGGTGAGTTTATCACTCTCGACTACGTACTTATATTATAGTGAATCGATGACTTATGGAATTGTAGTAGTGATATGCTATGATGTTAGTTATCTTATGTATGCCTGTGATATGATATTACATGATGTTATCGCCTGATGATATACCTGTTATCACCTTATGTTTACCTGTTTTATCACTTGACATGATATGCTATGTTATTCTGTTCATTTTATATTTTGTTTCTCACACTGCAAGTTCCCACACTATGGGTTGAAATGATACATACCCAATCGGACTTTAGAATAGAGAAAAATCATTATGAGCTAAAATCATAGGCTCAAGCAATTTTTATTTGACTTGGGATTGCGGGTCTGTAATGATAAAACGTGGGATTTTATAAATTACGGATTGAAATGATACATATCTGTATCACTTGACCTAGGTTAGAAAATATCATACAGACCCGTGGTTAGTTTTAAATAGTTTTCTAAAAAATTATTAAGTATTTTGAATTTTCAAAAATATATGAAATTTTAACTTAAATTTGTTTTAAGTGATTTAAATAATATATATATATATATATATATATATATATATTGGTTTCTATAAGTTAAAATTTTATAAGTAATTTTTTTTATAAGTTGATAAATGTTTTTAAATTGTAACTTAAGATTTAATTTATATTTTAATCTAACTTAATAATTGAATTTGATGGAATTTTTAAATCTAACCTAGTATAAATATGTATTTATGGAATGGATATTTAAATAAAATAATAGTGTCTTTATTATAAAAATTTGAATTTAGGTTAGCACTGTGCTTTTGACCTAATATGGGAAAATACAGTTTGAATTGGATATTTTGTAATAAATTTTATTTAACTAAAATCATAGTTTGATTAATATCCAAATGAATTATTTTATATAATAAAATAGATATTATATAATAACTATGATAAAATGAAGATATGATGTTTAAATATGTTATACTAGAATTTGTAGCATTTCCAAAACGCTATGATACTTTAGGTTATTTTTTTAAATGCAACCGTGTCTAGAATGTAACATTCTCGAAATGCTATTGTATAAGGGTCACATTTTCAAAGTGCTATGTTTTTCTAAATATTACATTTTCAAAGTGCTATGGTTTCCAAATATTACATTTTTCAAAGTGTTATAACTAAGTGTATAAATTTGGAAGGTTACAAACTTTGGAAAATGAATATTATTTTGAAAGAATGGTGACATTGGATTTAAATGGTTTTGAAATAGATATGTATTGATTTGAAATGTAAACCATTTGAAATAAATAACCATGGGTTATAATAACGTTTGGTTGTTAAAGAGACCGAGATCGGAAGTTGTCATACTCTCTGCCAACTCCGAAAACCACTTTAATAACTGTGTATGCGGTGGAGATTCTAGAATAAAGTAGGATGGTGGCGACGATCCTATATGAGGTATATACGTAGACCCGACTGCCATGAGTTGGCATAAGGTGGCTAAAACAGGAACGATTCTCGGGCCAAGTGAGGTAGCTCCTCTGATCGAACACACTCCTTCGTATGCCATTCTATTACTTTGTGATTGATTTGGTGCGCACCTTTGATTTTTTTGGGAGTGTGGCTCGAGGTTGGCGGTAGTGGCTGCTATGCGTTACCACCAGCCCGGATGCGTAATTGGTCTATCTATCTTGGCATTGCCTTGTCGTGCCGTGTCACCTACCCTAGCACGCCTTGTGCGAGATTGATTTGTGTCGTACCTATGGAGTATCCTCTGGTACCCGATCTGGAGGTATTACGGTACGGTATAGACTATTAGCACTATAAAATGTGTTAAGGTGGAAAATGTAAAGCCTTTATGCTATTTTTAAATGTTATATTTTACTTTAGACATTATTATAATAGGGTTACATAGTAAATAGTTTAACGGATACTTAAAGGATGGGCGGTCCCAAGCATCCTTTAAGTTACTTGTGCATTTCCATTACTGTTCACTTGAGTTGATTTACATTTTATAAGTATGTATGTCTTGACTCGAGTGTTTTGTTTTTTGCTTTCCGCTCGGGTCAGCCAGAGTATCCCAGCCTTGGATTCATCTTCAGGAGCTAGAGATTTGCTGGAGATTTATCTATCTATCTAGTTGTCTATCTATTTCCATTTCAGTTATTTCATTTCAGCCATTGATTATGTATTAGTGGACTTATGTATTTGGATTTCCTATTGTATTTGCTTCTAGACTCTAGCATTATGTATTTTGTTTTGAGACTATGTATGTAGTAGCTTCATGAACTACTATGGTTATTTTATTTCCGCTGCGAATTATTCTGATATTTTGTGTCTGTGATTGATTTTATTTGCTCTAAAATATATTAACAATCTGTTGTTTTGAATTATTCAAGTCCGACATGCGTGGTTTTATTGTCTATTTGAATGGTCCAAAATAGTGGGTCATTACAGTAAATAATAAACTTATAAATGCTGTAAAGTGTAGTAATGGCGATGACTGTTGTTCGTTACCAACATATTTAATCAATAGAAATTAAATGCAATTAAATGTTGCATTAATATAAGTTAAGACAATAAATGAAATTTGTGAATGTAATAAAAGGAATAGAATTGTAATTATAATTGCCTAGGCAATTAATTGATATAATAAAAGAACGAAACAAGGATAAATAATTAATTGGGATTTTTTTAATTATTGTGTAAAGTTGATAAGATCGATATAATTGGAATGTAGTAGTTAATACAAATAAAAGATGAAATTGCAGAATATGAGTGTAATAAGATATAAGCCATGATAATTAATCCATAAGGTAACAATTGATTATATATAAAAGAAGGAAAGTCAAATAAATGGATTTATTGGAAATTTAAATTATAATTAATAAATTCATTGAAATGGAAAATAAACATTGTAAATTGTAAAATATTCAATAATAAATTAATATAGAAATTTGTTTTAAAAGGATTATAAATTACTAAGAAATCCAAAATGATGGGAATTGTAAATTATTAAATTTGAATTGAAAAGTGACTAACTTAATTCAATATTAATTTGTCTAATTAACGCGAAAATAACCATTTTGGCAACTATCTCGGATTTTGAAAAAACTAGTTTCATCGGATCCGTAAGGGTGAATTATTGTAAGGTTTCAAGTTTTGTATCGATCAGACTTGTCGTTTGATCGTACAGACTCGAAACGTGTAGAAATCAACTTAATTGAAATCAATTTCAAATAAGCTGATTTTCTTAAGATAACTTCTGTATACAATGAAATTAGCATTTGAAACTATTTCCACTGAGTTTAAAAATATCGAAAACCTATATTTTGATATATTGGATGACCCATTTCCGTTTCGGGAACGAGACGGGCTTTTCGTGTCGTTGTTATCGTTTCGATCCTACCCTGCCTATATATAAGCTGTTACGAACCCTAACTGTTTCTCACTTCGTTATTTTTTACGTACATCTCCTTCCTCCTTCTCAAATGAAAGAACATCAAACCTAGTTCCCAAATTTCTAAAATCTAATTTCAATTTCAAAAAAAAGTGGTTCTGCGCAACTTCGGGTCGCGCTTCGGGTTTCAGAGGCTAAAACCCTACAGCAACTTCGGGTTAGGAAGAAAATGACTCGGGTGTCTGGCCGTTTTGGCAAAAACTCAAAGCAAGCATCGGGGATTTGAGGCGGCAGACCGAAGTTGAACCAAAGTCGACCCATGAACAAAATTTTTCAATATTCTAATTATCATAACTTTTTCACACGAGCTCGGATTCACGTGGGTTTATTTCATTGGGATTGTATCGAAATTCCGGACATTTTGACGCTGGTTTGGACAAATTCGAGACTGTTGAAATTTGAGCCTTTATTTGAATTTCAAATTGATTTGAAATTCAAAGGTGAGTGTTTTGACCCACTCACACTTCTAAAATTTCTTATGTTAGTTAAATTAAATTTCAAATGTGATTAGGAATTTATTTATGGCTATTTGGTATATTAAATTCTTATTTCTGTTAATTTGAATTAGTTTCAATTAAATTGTCACTTAAATTATTATTGAAATTATAATTTCCACTTAATTACCTGTAAATAATAATCTGTGAATTGTGAATATTCATTGTTTGAATTGGATGATAATTATGATGGATGTTTGATTTTTTTTACATTGGATGATTGGATTATTGTTTGATTTATATATTGTGATCATTCTACAAGTTTCCTTAATTATTATTACCTAAAAATCATTATGGGTTGAAATGATAAGCCCGAACGGTTTTCATTGATTTGAAATATTGATATTTGGTACTGGTTGAAATCACATATACTCATATAATTTCTTGGATTTGGATTTTATTTGGAACTGAGTTATTTGAAGTTTGAAGTTAAGTCAAACTTCGAATTTGTTTAATTAGATGATTAAGATTGATATTTCGAACTATTTGAAATCTTTCAATAATTATATTCACGTTGTACACTTGATAGGAGATGGAAAATCCCATAACATCTCTGAAGCCATTGCACTCGCGTTTTATTTTAGAAATTTGACATACATAAGATCTTTTAGTTCTGAATCGAGTGTTTTGCTTTCATTACGCTCGGGTCAGTTTGAACTTTTTCAATGTATTGAAGACCATTTTATTTTCTGAAGGACGAAGACGAAGATTCAGTATATTATTACTATTTATTATAATTATTCCATTACATCATGTATTCCGCTGCATTAATTATTTATTTCTACTATATGTATAACTCTGTTTTGGATTGTATAAGTGTAATCACGTGTTATTTATAAAATAGCTTTATGAACTACTAATTTGATTATTATATTTTGCCATTCCGCTGTGAGATTCTATGTTTTATTTTTCCTTCTTTTCTTTTATTTCTGATTTACCCCATTAACAATCCTCTCTTTTGAATGGTTTGAATTAGACATGTGTGGTTTATTGTCGATTTAAACCGTCCAAAAGGGTGGGTCGTTACAGTTGGTATCAGAGTCAGGTTTAGACATGCCTTAGTCTGTTGGGATTAATTCATTAGAGATAAGGTAGTAATACCCTAAAATGAGTATGTCTAAGTGTAGTTAAGAAAGCGCGTATTAGTTAGTGTTATAAAAAATGTTTTATATAAGTTTTGAAATGAAATTATATTTTTCCTAATACTATATATAATATATAAAGGAATAAATTTTTATAACTAATATAGTTATTTGTAACGTGTTTGATTTATTAAATGGTAGTATTTAGTTATTTTCATTAATTGTGGATTTGTTGAGTTTTTGTCAGTTTATAAACATAGGCTAATTATTGTTGATTGAATTAATAGACTAAACAGTAGTTTAATAATGGTGTATTAAAGAGAATAAAATGAATAATTTGGATATTTGTTTAATAGAATTGAAATTTTTTGTTGTGAAACTTATTGTTTGTTGATTGGTAGTTTCAACTATTGAAATAAAATGGAATATTTGGATATTTTGGATAATCAAACCTTCTGAATTAATATATGAGTTGAAACTTAGAAATTGTGTTGAACTTGATAACCTTAGTTTGAAAGCAAGTGAAATAAGGTTTAATTTGTTATATATATGTCTAATTAATGAATAGAATTGTGGTATACAATCTTGGCATGGAATGTAATAATTACAAGTGTGAACTTTAAGCCTTGGGATGTTTAAATTGAAATTGAGTAAGGAAATGTTGTAAATGAGATTAAATTGGGAAAAAAATGTTTATAAGCTAAATTAACATTTATGAAATGTGTCATAAATAAATTGAAAGGTAAAGGTGAAACTAATTGGGATAAGTAAATATGAATTAAAAGTGACATGATTATAAATAAAGCCATGACTTGCAAAATGTTACGAAATAAATGGATGTTGCAATAAATGGTTATAAATAAAGTTGTGATAACTTTAAACACGAACAATGTCTTATAAATGGAATTAAGCTTTTATAAATTGGTTATTACCTTAATAAAATTCCTTATGAAATGATTTGCAAATAAATGTTGCATTAAATGAGAAATATTACTTGTGAAATGAATGTAATTTATATTAAAGAGAAATATAAGCAATATTATGAGAATGGATATACTAATGTTTTATTTTAAATGGAGAAATTCTGTGAAACAAATATTAAAGTATGAAGTGATATTTGTGTTAATCAATGAGATTAACAATGAATTTAACTGGAATGCAATGATGATGAAACAAACTGGAATAACTACATAAGTTGTATGTATATAATTTTATTCGCAAAATTTATTTGATATGGATTTTTGGTTTGGTTCTAGAATTCTCTATCGTAGTATATGGCTATGCGAGGAGAATGATGGTTTCTAGTCAAGAAACCATATCGAAGTCCGCATTTAGGGAAGTTGAATGGACAATACTAGTTCGAAAGCGAACTTGTGTGATCGAGCGAGCAAACGAATGTGATTTGTTAAATGATGACATATGTACATCTTATGTTCTAATATTATTGATATGCTTTGATGCTGAAATTGAAACTTGTTGGGTTGGATATCTTTGTAATTTAAATTGGAATTTTCTTTTATGCAAAACTACTATTAATTTAAAACCATTTTTCAAAACAATTTTCTTTTATTTTTCTTATACAAACTATTTTCTTTTATTTTTCTTATACAAACTATTTTCATTTATTTTCTTATACAAACTTTCTTATTCAATTTGATTTACAAGCTATTTTATAAACAATTTTATTTACAAAACTGTTTTACAAACTATTTTATTTGCAAAACTATTTTACAAACTATTTTACACAACCATTTTATATACCAAACTATTTCCCAAAGCGATTTTATATACAAAAACATTCTAAATTTAAAACCATTTATAAAGCAAAGATGTTCAATCCCATATGGCTTTTCATACAACGAAATTGATTTTGGAAATTTTTGATTCTTGTATAAGATGGACTTTATATTAGTACAAGTGATTTTGAAATTGTTGATTTTGGGAGGTATTCAATCTGAAGATATAAATCTTAACGGAATTTATATAAGAATGATTGGATATATTCAAGATTATTGATTTTGGAAAGTACTTTATTTGAAAATGAAAGCTTACATATAATGGAATTTATATAAATGCGATATTTGAAGCTATGATTTTGAAAGGGTACTGTATATGGTATATTATATTTTGAAGTAAAAGGTGTGGGGAAGTACCCTCCACAAAGAAGTATAGTATGATATGCTTCGACCCAGATGGACTTGGGGAATCCAGGAATGGATTCGACTGATAAACCCTAATGGACTTCGGCGAATTCAGAAATGGATTCGAACTGATATGGTTGTCCGGAATTAAACTCATAAGTTCCTCGATTTTTACCAAATGGTTCTTTAGTTTACCCAATGGAGGCGCTTTTGATCCTAAGATCTGTTGTTTATGGATCTTTTGGGAAGGAAGTGCATCCATTGCGTGAATCATTGAATCAGCAACGTACCACTGTAGCAGGGGTCGATGGTCCCTTGTTTATGAACTGGCTATGATACTTTTTTGGAATCCGGAAGGTAGAAGGATCTTTTGGACAGTTTTGTGTCCATTGCGTAAATACTGGATCAGCAGCGGGTCACTGCTATCATATTATCATCATTTGACATTGTATTTTGAGCGGTACTTCTCATACCTATTTTTAAGTATATTTTCACTGGATGTTGAAACAGGTCTACTAAGCACTTGGAGAATTCTAGCCTTGTATCTGATCAACGCATGGCCAGAGCTTGCAAGAACGAGGATAAACCTGTTATGACATCGAGTTATAAAAGTACTTTAATAAAGTATTATATAAAAGATATTTGGCCATTTTTTTCATTTCTAAATACTTTAAAATGTTTAAAATATTGTTTATTTATATACAACATGGTTTAATAATCAATTGTTAGTGTTGTAAATATTTTAGAAGTTATTGATTAAATAAAACATATTTAAAGTAAATGATTATTGATTTATTGACAATGTTTGAAAAGTATCTTGAGATGAAACTAATAAATATATAAATAATAGATTTGATGTTTTCAATAGCTTCTTTGTAAATAGAAGTAATGATGTAAATAATTATTTTCAAATAGTTTACATATATATTTATAAAGATGTTGTTTAAAACATTTAAATGGTATTGATAAATGAAGCAAGGAATTTTACAAATGAATTTTTGAAAAGTATTAAAGTAATAAAGATGATTGATTTGCAAATGAAGCTTTCAAATGAATATTTCAAGTAAAATTTATATAAGTTTCTTTAAATGCATAATTTAAAGACATTATATAAATGGAAAAAATTGATTTGTGAAGTTTGTTTATAGTAATATACTTGACAAATAAAATTGAATCTCTATTTTGAAAGTATAGTTTGGAATATTTACTTGATTTCAAAGTACTAATAGTAAATTTATTGATTTATTTAATCTTTGAATTTTTGTATTTAACCATCATAAATGTTTTTCCATGATTTCATTTTAAAACAAATGTGTAAAAATTAATTATGAAGATATGAAATTTTATACTTTGATTTAGAAATTTATTGTAAGATTTGAATATACTATTAGTTTTAGTTTAATAATCTTGAGTTATACTTATTTTAAAAATAACGAGTTCAATAAATTTTCTTATTTAAGAAACTTCATTTTAAAGCTTATTTCAATGTTTTGATATAAATTTCTAACTTTGTTTTAGACTTTTGAAAAATCTTTACATAATGCTATGAGGATGTTTTAAATATATCATATATTTTACTAAGTGAATGAGGTTAAATGTTTTAATTGAATTTTTATATATATTGAAATATTTCCTTTCTCTTCAAGGGCGAATATCAAAAACTTAAAAAATAATTCAATAACCGAATTAAGTAATAAACTTAAGTAAGGCAGTAGAAGCTTAAGTAATATTTTATGAAATTATTCATTAATGACTTAAACCCTTAATGGAAAACAAATTATGTAAGTGATTGATCTTTATATAAATAAATGAATAGAAAAGTAAATAATGAGAAGAAAAAAACCCAGTAGAATAAACTAAAGTAAACTTAAATTAGAATTTCAATTATTGTAGTGGAATGAAATTTTAACTATTTAATAATAATTGGAACTTCTAAAGTTGAAAGTAAGAAATTAAATGCTAAGTCATAAATGAAATATACAAGGAATTTGAAATTTGTAATGTGTAAACAAAAAGGAGATGAAAATAAGAAATGAAAACTATCGAACATTTATTTACTAAAATGAAATAAGATAAACTTGTGTAACTTTCAATTTCATTCTTAGAATATATATATATATATATATATATATATTCTATATATATATATATATAAAACTTACCAGAACATTAAAATTGTAATGTTAAATAAGGATATGTAATGGAATATTATACAAGAAAAACATAAATAATGAAAGTGTTCAATGAAATTTACTTTTATAAATAAGAAATTTAATATGGAAATAGTTATAAATCTGAGTTGTAATTGCAGAGCTACTATAAATAAAATGAAATAGAGAGTGAATATTGTAAGCAAAGAATTATGAACTTAAGTTATTATTTGAAGCCATTGATAATTAAAGTAAATAATAAAATGAAAACTATATTAAATTGGATGATTGTAACTTCAGAAATGATTGATTACTTTGATCCGTTGTGAAGATTGTATGCTTATTTGCAAAAGATTGTTGTTACGTTGTATTGATTTATTTTGATTTTATGTGATGATAGTATGCTTTTGGTTGAAAGTGATTATTGTTATGTAATGTTGATTGTTTTTTTAATTTAAAACAATATAATCATTTCACTTCTACATAATTATTAATCACTCTGGATTATATAAGTGGAATACAGGTTATGGAAGCAATTGCTACTACTTTTGGTTTCATAAAATAAGAGTTATTTGCCCGACTAATAGGTACGTTCTCGGATTACGGTTTTCTAGCTTTTTTATACTTTTTTTCCCGTTGTTGGGATATATTATTTTGAAAAATTTGATATACGTTGTTATATTTTTGATATTATTATTTCTCCTAGGCCTCTCCATACAAAGGAGACTCTACCGAAATTTTCTATGGATTTTGGACTTAGAAATTTTTATGAAATGTTTTCAAAACTTTTGTTAACTTGAATATAAAAGGATTTAATTTGTTATAAATTGATATAATTTATTTAATTTATTAAAATTTGTAAAGCAATTATTTATAAATTAGATAATTTGAATAAGATATATTGATTTCTTAATTCCTTCTCCTATCTTTTTCCTTTTCGGGGACGAAAAGTTTTGAGTGGGGGAGAGTGTAACGACCCATAATATTCGACAATTAAAATTTGTGATATCCTAGAATTTCAAGGAATTTAAAATGTGATAATCTCTTAATTTAATTTTTTAAAATTGATAAAATTGTTATTTTCAAATATAAATAACCAAATAATAATAATGTGATGTTTTAAATATAGTTATAAATAGATTATTAAATAGGATAATTATCTAAATTGTGTTATTATATAAATTTGATTTTAAAATATGCTTATTATTTTCAATATAATAAGTGTTGTGTATACGTATATATATTTATTTAAGTTAGCTTTAAAATTAGAATTTAATATTTCCAAATTTAATATGTTTAAATTAATATAGATATATTTGATTTGATTTTAAATTGAAGTTTAAATTGAATTTGGATTTGAAATTTGAATTTGAATTTGAATTTAAAAAGAATTTATATCTTGAAATTATTTTGAATATAAAAGGATTTATGAATAAAGTTTTTATTTTAAAAAAAGATTTGTTTTATAATAATTTAAAACAAAAGAATTTTTATTTATATAAATTTTCAATACTACAACCTGTAGAATTTTTCAATACTACAACCTGTAAAAGCATTTTTTTTCAAATCTGAAGTTCAACAAACCCTGCTAGCACTTTCCAAAGCCTGTAAATCAAGATTTCAAGTTCAAATACAACCTGGAACTAAACAGGTTATCAAAGTCTTGAGTCATCATCATCTTGTTCCAGTTAAACAATCAAGCTTCAAAGCCTTTTCAGTTCTTAAGTTCAAGCAATACAAGTTTCAGAAATCAAAGCAACATCAATATGCAGTTTTCAAATTTTCAAAGGCTTCAGTTTCAATCCTGTTCAAACTCTCTGCATTTTCAAAATGTGAGTAAACATTTTAATTAAAAAGTTAAGTAGCTAAATAATTGTTGTTTGTGGAATTCTTGTGATAATGTTGCTCTGCATGTGTGTATAACTATGGGCGGTTGCTACATTTACATGATTGTGTTCAGAGGTGCATTGTTCTTCCCTGTTCTTGTTACAGTATATTCAAATTTAGACAAAAATTTATTTTTCCCTTCCTCCGATTTACTATAGGATTTTGTTTACAAACAATAAAGGTTTTTTTAGTCTTAAATTAAATTCTAAAGGTGAATTTAAGTAAAAATGCTTAAAAGTTATCTGGGAATTATGAACGCAGTGGAAACTCTTTTAAACATGCTAAAACCAATCACTTTAATTCATTAATTCAAGATCATAACTTGAATCTAGTATTAAAGTTAGGAATTTAAAAAAAAAAATCATAATTTTTAGTGTTGAATTGGATGTGAATTTGGGGGATGACTGGAAAATGATTCTTGAGCTTTTTCTGGTTGTCGGAAGGTCTGGAATGGTTGTAAACATCATTGGAGGTGGAGGAGTGTTTGCTGGTTCAGGCAAAAATGTCACGAGGTGTCATTGGTAACTGTGGCGTCGACGGTGGTCGGGATTAGTTTAAAACCCAAGTTTTTGTTTACTTTGGGTTTTGGGTCACCACATGGGCTCTGATTGATCGAGTGACATGAAACTTAGGGGAATGGTTGCATGTTGGGTCAGTGAGAGGTGGCCAGAGTCGCTCGATCTCTGGTGGTCGGAGCAGTGTGGTCGAAGAGGGTTTGCTGGAGGCTGTTTTGGGTTCCAGTCCCTCTAGATAGCTCGATCTGGTTCGAGGGCTTGTGAATGTGGTTTGATAGTCGGAATGGATTGCTGCGGCGTTGGGTGATGTGCCGAAGGGTATGGCGATGGTCGGAGTTGCTTCAGGTGGTGGTGCATGTGCACGAGATGGCAGTGTGTGTCAGTGGGTTTGCCGTGGGAATGTCTTGAAGGGATGCTCGAGGATTCGAGTGATGGACTCGAGTTTTTACTCGAGTAGACTTCGTGAGTGTTTTCTTTCCAAGTTTTAAAAACTTAGGAATAAATTTAAGATTTAGAAATTGGGAAAGAAAGGGGAAACTCGGGTTTGCCCCGAGTAAGCTTTGGATTCGACTCGAATCAGAAAATGTCAAATAGTTTTAAGAAATTTAAAAGTTTTAAAAACTTGTTTTTTTTAAATTTAAAAATTTAAATTAGTTTAAACCTTTTTATATAAACTATTTCATATTTAATAAAAGTTTTCTTAACCATTTTGATTAAGAAGTTTTGAAGTTTGATAAATTTAAATTTTGTTAAGTAAATTTAAAGTGATAATTAAAATTGAATTCTGAATGAAATTTTAAAAAATTTATATAAAAAGACAAGGTTTTTAAATTCAAATTTAAATTAGTTTTTTTAAAAACTATTAATTAATAATTGTTTTAAGTTATTTTAAAGTTATGTTTTGATAACTTTAATTTATCAAGATAAATGATTGTTTTATATTAAAACTTAATAAATGATTTAATTATGTAAATAATTTTAAAGATAAATGATGTAAATATGTTAAGGGTAATTAAGGCATTTGTAAGATAATGATTTATCTTAAGATAATTAAGGTTTAATGTTTTGTCATTAATTAAATTATTTAAAGGGGAATTTAGTATAATCAATTAATTTAATAAAGTATAAAGGATTAATTTAGAAATTAATTAAGGATAACTAATTTACTTGATTAATAAATGATTAAGGATTAAAGGTTAATTAATTTAAGGATTATTTAAAATTATAATTAAAGATCATTAATTAGATAATTAAAGATTATTAATTAATGATTAAAAGTTAATTAATTAAGTAATTAAGTGTGATTAAGATTTAATTAATCAAGTAATTAAGATTGATTAATTAAGTGATTAATGATTAGTTAATTAAGTAATTAAAGGTTACTTAACTAAAAAATTAAGAAGTGCTTAATTTGTAATTAATTTTTATTAATTAATAATTAAGGTCTTATTAAGTAATAATTAAAGGATAATTAATCAGTAATTAAGGATTAATTAAGAAGTTGTTAAGTGGTAATTAATTGATTAATCAAATGGTGATTAAGGATTAATCAAATGATAATTAAGGATTGGTTAACTGTTAATTAAGGATGGGTTAACTGTTAACTAAGCATCAATCACTTGTGATTAAGGATGAATTAATTTGTAATTAAGGTTGTTAATTAACAATTAAGTTTATTTAATTAATATTTAAGAGATAATTAATTAGTTAATTAATGATTAATTAATTAATTATAAAAGTAATTATGGATTAATTAATTTGTATTAAGAGATATTGATTAATAATTAAGGTTATTAATCAATAGTTAATGGATAATTAATCAGTTAATTAAAGGTTAATTGATTGATTGTAAAGTAATTAAGGATTGATTACTTTGTATTAAAGGAGATTAACTAATAATTAAGGATTATTAGTTGATAATTAAAGGATAATTACTCTGTGATTGGAGATTAATTGATTGATTGATAAGGTAATCAAGGAGTGATGAATTAATTAAGTGATTGTAATTAATTAATGGTTGATTAAGTAGGATTAGATGATTAATTATGATATGGATTAATAATTCCTGTTTATGGGTTATTGTTTGTGTAGAATGTCTGAATTGGATGATATCTACTGGATGATATCTATTGGAAGATGTACTATGATATTCTGTGATGTGATATTGTATATATCAATGCTAAATGTGTGATATTTATCCGTGTTAATGCTGTGTGAATTCAAAGTATTGAATTGAATTGAATTGTTTAAACGTTTAAACAACTTGGCCTTTAAGATACGTTTGGATTTCGATGTGAATGGGATCAGAGATCAAATTTGATTATCCGAAAACCACATCGATCCAAGTTAAACATTAGGTCGTGAATCCAAGTGAAGATCAAGTTGAAGACTCGAAGTGTAAGAACTATCTATCATAAAACTCTGAGGCTGATTCCAATACGAGTATAATGGAGATAGTACTTTCAGGTTTGAGATGGAGTTTTTAGAGTACAAGGGTTATTGTCGTTAACTCTAAGGGTGATTCCAAAATGAGTGTAATGAGATAATGCCTTCGGTTTCGTTCAAACCTGGAATGAACTTGTATGGATTGAATGCTTTCAGCACATCGTTAGGTAGACAATGAGCATTCTAAGATAAATGTGTTCTATAAAGGTAATCGTAGCCTCAAGCCTCATCAACCGGGAATGGCTAAAACAGGGAAGGTGCAACATGGCTAAGTGGGTAGCATCCAAGTAGGATAAGATTTACCCTTGTCTAGAGTCCCTTTTATTCGGCTATGTGGGCGGTTGAATAGCTACAACTGCTGGGGTTTTCTTATTCGGGACTGTCTAGTAAGGAATGGTTCCGGCCTTATGTTGCAGGGGATTAAGGGTGGATGCTCGGTACAGTGATTTAGGCCACGTACTGTGACAGGCGGTACCCCAGTAGCCCTGCCATTGATGGAAACCCATTCTTCCTACGTGCCCTTACAGTTTTGATTGTATTACCCACTTTTGTGGCTAATAGCTGGAATTTAATGAATGTAACAATTTCGGCTATTTTCTATTTACTTGAAAACCCTAGACCCTATTATAATATCACTGGATTTCCTATCAAATGTTTTGGTTAGCGTAAGGTAAAAACTTACCCATGTTTATGTGTAGGAAGTCTTACGTGATACCTTTGTTTTCAATGATTTTTCAAAGTTAAGCAACTTTAACCCGTTTACTCACACCAGACCCATGTATGACACGGAGTTTATTCTGTTTTTCTTAAACTCTTGGGTACTTAAATATTTACGAGTAGCCAAGGGATTCAGGTTAGCTTTGACAAATTCTGGAGGACAGATGGAGCAGGAGGCTTCAGCGTTTGTAGATATGTAGTGTTTCCGCTATGTTATATCTCCATGAAGATATATGTATTGTAGTAGAGTTGTATAATGGACAGACTTTTATAACTGTCTATTTTTTTTTTGTATCTGTGTAACTCTGATATGTAAATGACTATGTAATATCTATGTGATATATTATATTTTGTTCTGTTCCACTATGAGATTCTGATATTGTTGAGTTCTTTCTTCTATCTATCCTATTTCTACCTCTTTCTTTCTTATTAATGATGCGTCTTTCTGTGGAATGAAAGGCGGGTCGTTACACTTGGTATCAGAGCATACGTTGAGATAATACCTAGGCTTTGGAGTGGTGTCTATCTTGAGAGGGCGTATTTGTAATTTTTATATAAACATATACCTATATAAATTTGTTGGGTATCTGTTCGGATTCCCAACATGTGCTCTAGAGAAGTTTCACCTCTCTTTGTTTGGTTGACCGTCCTATCTTTGTATCTAACCCTAAGCGGAGCAACCGAGTTAGATAAGATCTTTAGAGGCATAAGGCTTTCTTATCTCCCCCATAGTTTTCTAGTGACCCTTTTGTATTGGATTTCAAAGGGGTTTGGTTTTATTCTAGGTTTGGATTGGTTGGATAGTATTGGATTGATTGATGGTGAAGCAAGGATTGTATATTTGGAGACTGAGTTGGGAAGAATCGCAAAGTGACTTGTGATGATGCCGGAGTTCGTTTGAGTCATCTTCTGCATAGAGTTGAGGCATCTCCAGAAGGTGTAGAGTCCATCAAAGTGCCAGATGTTTCCAAGGAAGCGAGGGTTGTCCTCACCAGGAGATAGAGATTTGGATCTTCTTAGTTTCGGGAGCAGTGCCTGTTGTTCAGCCTAGTTTTTCCCAGTTGAGGTTCAGCTGTTATCTTTGTAGTCTAGTACGATGAGTCTTTTGAGATTCTGTGTAGAGTTGATGAACCGGGTTTTTTGGGATGTGTGGTATAAGTTCGTCCTTATGTTCATCAATGTCTTTCTTGTCTACTTCTAGTCTGAAGAGGAGCGCAAGCGGCATTTGAAGTTAGTGTTAGAGACTTGAGGAAGCATTTTGTTTTTGGTGATGGTATTTCTGTAGATCCAGCCTGGATTGCTACTATTCAGGAGTGGAAGCAACCGAAGTTTTTTGGTTTGGTAGGAAGTTTATCAGGTCTATTTCTAAGATTTCTTCACACTTAACCAAGTGACTCGGAAAGGAACAAAGGTTAAGTGGACCCGAGTGTGAAAAGGCTTTCTTGGATTTGAAGGCAAGGCGGGATAGTGTTTCTGTTCTAGCAATTTCTGATGGCAAGAATAAGTTTGAGATCTGTTCGGACATTTGTGTATGCCAGATATGGATGGACTGAGCCAAGAATGGTTTGTGTTCCAGTTTGTGACGGATGTCCAAGGAACATTGAGGATCATCGAAAGGATTTATGTTCCGAATTCCTGGATTTTGAAGTAAGAAGTTCTGGCAGAGATTCGTCGCTCCAGGTTGAGTGTCCAGCCCAGGGTGTTCAGAGATGTATATGGATGGAGAGAGTCTTCTGGTGGCCAAGCACGAAGAAGGATGTAGCTGTTTTCGTCTATGGATGTGCGATCTGTCAGCAAGTGGAGGTGATCAACAGAAGACCGCAGGTTTGTTGTAGCCTTTGGAAGTGCCGAAGTGGAAGTGGGAAATGATTTCTTTGGATTTCATCGATGGTTTGCCCATGACCAACGAGGGGATATGGGTGATTGTAGACCAGTTAACTAAGAGCGACCATTTTATTCCGGTCAAAGCAATCCGTACTGCAGCATCTTTGGCTGAGTTTTCTTGGAAGAGTATGTCCGACTGCTTGGTGTTCCAATCAGCATTGTTAGCGATCATGATCCTATCTTCTCCAGCAAGCTTTGGGAGGCTTTGTGATCAGCTTTGGGTTCGAGATTGAATTTGCGTACAACCTATCATTCCTAGACCAACGAAAAGGCCGAACCAGATTCTAGAGATTTGAGAGGGCTTGTGTTTTGGATTTTGATCGATGTTGGGAGGACCGTCTGTATTGAATGGAATTCTCGTATAGTTATCAGGCGATTATCAAAATGGCACCCTATGGAGCTTTGTTTGGAAGACCTTATAGATTTCCATTCTGTTGGATAGAGTCGTGAGATCGTCTGGTTCTTGGTCCAATTTTGATCTGTGAGGTATCTGCGATTGTGGAGCTTATTAAGAAGAGATTTAGTGATTGTGGTCTATAGGATTGAATTGCCAGTTTGGATGACTGGAATTCACATTGTTTTTCACGTATCTCACCTGAGGAAATACGTGAACGATCTATCTTTTTTTGTGGAGCTAGGATTTCAGAGTTTGTCTTGGGAAACTCTGAGTAATTTAGGAGGCTTATCTAGATCTGTGTCTGGATAGCTAGAGTTGATTGTTTGAATGAATTTTTTGTTTGAACAAACTGTTTGTTTGGATGAATTGTTGTTTGGCTGATAGGAATGCTTGAATGGTTAAAATGAAATAAAAGATTTTTGGATTATCATTGTTTTAAATTTCGAGGATGAAATTCTTTTAAGGGGGGAGGAATGTGATATCCCGGAATTTCAAGGAATTTAAAATGTGATAATCTCTTAATTTAATTTTTAAAATTGATAAAATTGTTATTTTCAAATATAAATAACCAAATAATAATAATGTGATGTTTTTAAATATAGTTATAAATAGATTTTTAAATAGGATAATTATTTAAATTGTGTTATTTTATAAATTTGATTTTAAAATATACTTATTATTTTCAATTTAATAAGTGTTGTGTACACGGATATATATTTATTTAAGTAAGCATTTAATATTTCCAAATTTAATATGTTTAAATTAATATAGATATATTTGATTTGATTTTAAATTGAAGTTTAAATTGAATTTGGATTTGAAATTTGAATTTAAATTTGAAATTTAAAAAGAATTTATATCTTGAAATTATTTTGGATATAAAAGGATTTATGAATAAAGTTTTTATTTTAAAATAAGATTTGCTTTATAATAATTTAAAACAGAAGAATTTTTATTTATATAAATTTGGAAAATATTTATTTAATAATAAATAAATAAATACAAAAGCATTTAAATTAGCATTTAAAAATGGATTAAATAATTTTACATGATTTTATTTGGAATCCAATTGGTTATGGTCTTATTTTCTTTTAAAAGTTTTATTTTTATAAAATAAGAAAGAGCACATTTATAAATTTATAAAAGCACTTACTTATTAGAAAAATTAATAATAAAGGCTTTAAAATCATTTAAAAATAATTTAAAAATAAGTAATGACAAGGGTTAATTTTTAAAGCTTTTTGAATACATGTGTTATGAATTTAACAATAGTTTGTGACAAATGTATCAAAATTAATAAGTGTCCTTCTTTGTTTTTTTTTAATTTTAATAAACCATAAATTACAACATATAAAACTTCCATTTCTTTCTTCATTCCTTTTGCTTATCCTTTCAATTCAAACAAGTAATCAATGGCCAGTACTGTATTCCTTTCCTCAAAAATCAACCTGAAAGAATTTTACAAAACTCAAGTTCAAAATCTAAACCTATAACCAATGCTCAGTTCAAAACCTGAAACCAAAATTTTTTCAAAGCCTGTAATCTCCTCAAAAAAAATCACATCTGAGATTATTAAAGCATTTTAAAAAGCCTGAAACCTTCTGTTATCAAAACCTGAAACACCTCCTTTAAAATCAATACCTGTAAAATTCTCAGCTCAAAATTCTCAAAAACCAAAATATGTAACCTCTTTTATCAAAGCCTGTAGAATTTTTCAATACTACAACCTGTAAAAGCATTTTTTTTCAAATCTGAAGTTCAACAAACCCTGCTAGCACTTTCCAAAGCCTGTAAATCAAGATTTCAAGTTCAAATACAACCTGGAACCAAACAGGTTATCAAAGTCTTGAGCCATCATCATCTTGTTCCAGTTGAACAATCAAGCTTCAAAGCCTTTTCTGTTCTTAAGTTCAAGCAATACAAGTTTCAGAAAACAAAGCAACATCAATACGCAGTTTTCAAATTTTCAATGGCTTCAGTTTCAATCCTGTTCAAACTCTCTGCATTTTCAAAATATGAGTAAACATTTAATTAAAAAGTTAAGTAGCTAAATAATTATTGTTTGTGGAATTCCTGTGATAATGTTGCTCTACATGTGTGTATAACTATGGGTAGTTGCTGTATTTACATGATTGTGTTCAGAGGTGCATTGTTCTTCCCTGTTCTTATTACAGTATATTCAAATTCAGACAAATATTTATTTTTCCCTTCCTCTGATTTACTATAGGATTTTGTTTACAAACAATAAAGGTTTGTTTAGTCTTAAATTAAATTTTGAAGATGAATTTAGGTAAAAATGCTTAAAAGTTATCGGGGAATTATGAATGCAGTGGAAACTCTTTTAAACATGCTAAAACCAATCACTTTAATTCATTAATTCAAGATTATAACTTGAATCTACCATTAAAGCTAGGAATTTTAAAACAAAAACCATAATTTTTACTGTTGAATTGGATGTGAATTTGGGGGATGGATGAAAAATGATTCTTGAGCTTTTTCTGGTGGTCGGAAGGTCTGGAATGGTCGTAAACATCATTGGAGGTGGAGGAGTGTTTGCTGGTTCAGGCAAAAACGTCAGGAGGTGTCACTGATAACTGTAGCGTCGGCGGTGGTCGGGATTAGTTTAAAACCCTAGTTTTTGTCTAGTTTGGGTTTTGGGTCACCATGTGGGCTCTGGTTGATCGAGTGATGTGAAACTCAGGGGAATGGTTGCGTGTTGGGTCAGCGAGAGGTGGTCAGAGTCGCTCGATCTCTGGTGGTCGGAGCAGTGTGGTCGAAGGGGGTTTCCTGGAGGCTGTTTTGGGTTGCAGTCCTTCTGGGTAGCTCGTTCTGGTTCGAGGGCTTGTGAATGTGGTTTGATGGTCGGAATGGATTTCTGCGGCATTGGGTAATGTGCTGGAGGGTGTGGCGATGGTCCTTCAGGTGGTGGTGCATGTGCACGAGATGGCAGCATGTGTCAGTGGGTTTGCCGTGGGAATGTCTCGAAGGGATGCTCAAGGATTTGAGTGATGGACTCGAGTTTTTACTCGAGTAGACTTCGTAAGTGTTTTCTTTCCAGGTTTTAAATGCTTAGAAATAAATTTAAGATTTAGAAAATTGGAAAGAAAACGGAAATTTGGGTTTGCCCCAGGTAAGCTTTGGGTTCGACCCGAAGCAGAAAATGTCAAACAGTTTTAAGAAGTTTAAAAGTTTTAAAAACTTGTTTTTTTTTAAATTTAAAAATTTAAATTAGTTTAAATCTTTTTATATAAACTACTTTATATTTAATAAATGTTTTCTTAAACATTTTGACTAAGAAGTTTTGAAGTTTGATAAATTTAAATTTTGTCAAGTAAATTTAAAGTGATATTTAAAATTGAGTTACGAATGAAATTTTAAAAAATTTATATAAAAAGACAAGTTTTTAAATTCAAATTTAAACTAGTTTTTTTAAAAACTATTAATTAATAATTGTTTTAAGTTATTTTAAAGTTATGTTTTGATAACGTTAATTTATCACGATAAGTGATTATTTTATATTAAAACTTAATGAATGATTTAATTAAGTAAAGATAATTTTAAAGATAAATGATGTAAATATGTTAAGGGTAATTAAGGCATTTATAAATAATGATTTATCTTAAGATAATTAAGGTTTAGTGTTATGTAATTAATTAAATTATTTAAAGGGGAATTAAGTATAATTAATTAATTTAATTAAGTATAAAGGATTAATTAAGAAATTAACTAAGGGTAATTAATTTACTTGATTAATAAATGATTAAGGATTAATGGTTAATTAATTTAAGCATTATTTTAAATTTTAATTAAAGATTATTAATTAATGATTAGAGATTAATTAGTTAAGTGTGATTAAGACTTAATTAATCAAGTAATCAAGATTGATTAATTAAGTGATTAATGATTAGTTAATTAAGTAATCAATGGTTACTTAACTAAAAATTAAGAAGTGCTTAATTTGTAATTAAGTTTTATTAATTAATAATTAAGGTTTTGTTAATTAATAATTAAAGGATAATTAATCAGTAATTAAGGATTAATTAAGAAGTTGTTAAGTGGTAATTAATCGATTAATCAAATGGTGATTAAGGATTAATCAAATGATAATTAAGGATTGGTTAAATGTTAATTAAGGATGGGTTAACTGTTAACTAAGGATTAATCAATTGGTGATTAAGGATTAATTAATTTGTAATTAAGGTTGTTAATTAATAATTAAGTTTTAATTAATAAATAATTAAGAGATAATTAATTAGTTAATTAATGATTAATTAATTATAAAAGTAATTATGGATTAATTAATTTGTATTAAGAGATATTGATTAATAATTAAGGTTATTAATCAATAGTTAATGGATAATTAATCAGTTAATTAAAGGTTAATTAATTGATTATAAAGTAATTAAGGATTGATTACTTTGTATTAAAGGAGATTAGTTAATAATTAAGGATTATTAGTTGATAATTAAACGATAATTAATCTGTGATTAGAGATTAATTGATTGATTGATAAGGCAATCAAGGAGTGATGAATTAATTAAGTGATTGTAATTAATTAATGGTTGATTAAGCACGATTAGGTGATTAATTATGATATGGATTAATAATTCCTGTTTATGGATGATTGTTTGTGTAGAATGTCTGAATTGGATGATATCTATTTGATGATATGCTATGATATTCTGTGATGTGATATTGTATATATCAGTGCTAAATGTGTGATATTATCTGTGTTAATGCTGTGTGAATTCAAAGTATTGAATTGAATTAAATTGTTTAAACTTTTAAACAACTTGGCCTTTAAGATACCTTTGAATTTCGATGAGACTGGGATCGGAGATCAAATTTGATTATCCGAAAACCACATCGATCCAAGTTAAACGTTAGGTCGTGAATCCAAGTGAAGATCAAGTTGAAGGCTCGAAGTGTAAGAACTATCTGTCGTAAAACTCTGAGGGTGATTCCATACGAGTATAATGGAGATAGTACTTTCAGGTTCGAGATGGAGTTTTCAGAGTGCAAGGGTTATTGTCGTTAACTCTGAGGGTGATTCCAAAATGAGTGTAACGAGATAATGCCTTCGGTTTCGTTCGAACCCGGAACGAACTTGTATGGATTGAATGCTTTCAGCACATCGTCAAGGGGGGATGAGCATTCTAAGATAGATGTGTTCTATAAAGGAAATCGTAGCCTCAAGCCTCATCAACCGGGAATGGCTAAAACAGGGGAGGTGCAGCAAGGCCAAGTGGGTAGCACCCTAGTAGGATAAGATTTACCCCTATCTAGAGTCCCTTTTTTTTGCTGTGTGGGCGGTTGAATAGCTACAACCGCTGGGGTTTTCTTATTTGGGACCGTCCAGTAAGGGATTGTTCCGGCCTTGTGTTGCAGGGGATTTTGGATGGATCCTCGGTACGGCGATCTAGGCCACGTATTATGACGAGCGGTACCCCAGTAGCCCTGCCACTGATGGAAACCCATTCTTCCTACGTGCCCTTACGGTTTTGATTGTATTACCCACTTTTGTGGCTGGTAGCTGCAATTTAATGAATGTAACAATTTCAGCTATTTTCTATTTGCTCGAAAACCCTAGACCTTATTATAATATCACTGGATTTCCTATCAAATGTTTTGGTTAGCGTAAGGTAAAAACTTACCCATGTTTATGTGTGGGAAGTCTTACATGATACCTTTTGCTTTCAAAGGTTTTTCAAAGTTAAGCAACTTTAACCCCTTTACTCACACCACACCCATGTCTGACCCGTAGTTTATTCTGTTTTTCTTAAACTCTTAGGTACTCAAATTTTTACCAGTAGCCAAGAGATTGAGGTTAGCTTTGATGAATTCTGAAGGAGTGATGGAGCAGGAGGCTTTAGCGTTTGTAGATATATAGTGTTTTCGCTATGTTATATCTCTGTTAAGATATATGTATTGTATTAGAGTTGTATAATAGACAGACTTTTGTAACTGTCTATTTTGTGATATTGTATCTATGTAACTCTGATATGTAAATGGCCATGTAATATCTATGTGACATATTATATTTTGTTCCGTTCCGCTGTGAGATTCTGATGTTGTTGAGTTCTTTCTTCTATCTAAACTATTTCTACCTCTTTCTTTCTTATTAATGATGCATCTTTCTATGGAATGAAAGTCAGGTCGTTACAAAATTTTTTAATTTAATAGAATTTTTGATTTAATAATTGGAAAGAATAAAAATTTGGGATTTATTAATGAAATGATAACTAAAAATAAAAGGTGACAATGTTAATTAAAGTTAATTACTAACAATTGAAATGAAATTCCAATAAAGGAAATAATGTAAATGTTATACTTGATTTTACATTGAGTATGAGAAAACAAATGTAAATATTTAATTAACTAATAAAATAATATATTGTTAATGGTAATTGAATAAAATTACTGTTACGAAAGAAATTATAACATTTGTTGGTAAATATTGGATTTATAAATGTGATGAAAGGATATTGGTAACAATTGTTATATGTTATCTATTTATTTGGTCTATTAAATTTAATTAGAAATCAATTGCAATTAATTCCCTAAATTAGTGCAGTTCATGTAGGTAAGTTGATAATTCGAATGTTGATTAATTAGTGGAATAAGGTATAATTAATTGTCATTGATAATGGTAGTGGGGTAGTAGTAGTTATAACAATCAATTGTAAATAATAAACTCACAAATGTTGTAAAGTGTAATAATGGCGACGACTGTTATTTGTTACCAATATATTTATTCAATTGAAATTAAATGCAATTAAATGTTGCATTAATGTAAGTTAAGACAATAACTGAAATTTTGAATGTAATAAAAGGAATAGAAATGTAATTATAATTGCCTAGGCAATTAATTGATTTAATAAAAGAGCGAAACCAGGATAAATAATTAATTGGGATTTTTATTTAATTAACGTGTAAAGTTGACAAGATTCAATATAATTGGAATGTAGTGGTTAATAAAATAAAAGATGAAATTGCAAAATATGAGTGTAATAAGATATAAACCATGATAATTAATCCATAAGGTAACAATTTATTGTATAATAAGAAGAAATATCAAATAAATGGATTTATTAGAAATTTAAATTATAATTACTGAATTTATTGAAATGGAAATTAAACATTGTAAATTATGAAATATTCAATAATAAATTGATATAGAAATTCGTTTTAAAAGGACTATAAATTACTAAGTAATCCAAAACGATAGGAATTGTAAATTATTGAATTTGAATTCAAAAGTGACAAAATTAATTTAATATTAACTTATCTATTTAACGTGAAAACAGCCATTTGTCTTGGATTTTGACGAAACCTGTTTCATCGGATCCGTAATGGTGAATTATTATAAGGTTTCGAATTTTGTATCGATCGGACTTGTCGTTTGATCGTACGGACTCGAAACGCGTAGAAATCAATTTAATTGAAATCAATTTGAAATAAGCTAATTTTTTTAAGATAACTTCTATATACAATGGAATAAGGATTTGAAACTAGTTCTATTGAGTTTAAAGATATCGAAAACCTATATTTCGATATATTGGATGACCCATTTCCGTTTCGGGAACGAAACGAGCTTTTTGGGTCGTTGTTATCGTTTCGATCCAACTCTACCTAAACATAGGCTGTTATAAACTCTAACCGTTTCTCACTTCATTATTTTTGTAGGTACATCTCATTCCTCCTTCCCAAATGACAGAACATCAAACCTTATTCCCAAATTCCAAAACCTATTTTCAATTTTAAAAAAAAAGTGGATCTGCAGCAACTTTGGGTCACGCTACGGGTTTCAGAGGCAAAAACCTACAGCAACTTCAGGTTAGGAAGAAAATAACTCGGGTCTCGGTTCATTTTGGCAAAAAATCAAAGCAAGCACCGGGGATTTGAGGTGGTAGACCGAACTTGAACCCGAAGTTGACCCGGGAACAAAATTTTTCAATATTCTAATTATCATAACATTTTCAAACGAGCTCAGATTGACGTGCGGTTTATTTCTTTGGGATTGTAATGAAATTCTGAATATTTTGACTCTAGTTTGAAAAAATTCCAATACTTTTGAAATTTGGGCCTTTATTTGAATTTCAAATCGATTTGAAATTAAAAGGTGAGTTTTTTGACCCACTCACAGCTTCTAAAATTTCTTATGTTTGTTAAATTAAATTTCTGATGTGATTAGGAATTTATTTATGGTTGTTTGGTTTATTAAATTGTTATTCCTGTTAATTTGAATTAGTTTTAATTAAATTGTCACTTAAATTATTATTGAAATTATAATTATCACTTAATTACCTGTAAATAATAATTTGTAAATTATGAATATTCATCATTTGAATTGGATGATAATTATAATGGATGTTTGAATTTTTTTTACATTGGATGATTGGATGCTGTGTTTAATTTGTATATTGTGATCACTCTGCAAGTTCCCTTAATTATTATTACTTGAAAATCATTATCGGTTGAAATGATAAACCCGGACGGTTTTTATTGATTTGAAATATTGATTTTTGGTACTGATTGAAATGACATATACTGTGACGACCCAGAATTTTCGGTATTTGAATTTGAAAATATTTAAGTGATTTTAAATGTTTGAAAGATAGTTTGACTTGAATTTCAGATATCAGAATGAATTTGGCAATTAAATTATTGAATTAATTTATTGAAGTTGGTTAAAAATTTGAATCTTCGGTTTTAAACTGAATAAAAAAATTTCAAAAGGCTTAGAAAATTTGTGTTAAGAATACTGAATATAATAGAAGCTTCAGAATTGAATTTGAAACTGTGTTTAGTTTTGTATTTATATCGTTTAAATCAGTATTTAAAAATAGCCTTCCGAGGCACAATTTCGGAATGCGACAAAACTAGTTCCATTATATCCGTAATATGGTGTTATTATCAGATTTCAATTTCCGTAACATTCGGAGTTGTTGTGTAATCATACAATAAGAAAACGCGCTGAAATTTATATCGAAATTGAAATTAATAGCTAGGTTTAAAAAGCTATCTTCTCCACACAACCGAATTTGGACTCAGAATCTTTTCTATTGCGTTCGGAGTAGGGGTTTAACATTATAAATGCCTGGTGGCACGCCTCAACAGGAGATCGAGATTTTAAGTTGCAAAATTAATACGATTTAAATTCAAATTTGAATTTAAAATATAATATTTCATTTGATAATGTAGCAAGCCCTTGCAACACGTATACTTATTTGTTTCACGTGTTCTTCTTTGTTTTACACGCATCTTCGTTATGGAAAATATGATTTAATAAAAAATAAAGAGGCAGTCGATCTTCTCTTCAAAAAACAAAACAAACGAAAACTACCTTTCGTTCAAATTCAAAATTAATAGCTGAGCCTCCCCTCAGTTCTCAAAATTTATCAATTCGATTCAAATAAAAAAAAAGGGAAGGGGAACGCGACCATGTCGCGATTTCAATTTCGGGCCAGGCATTTTCGACTTCGAAAGAGGATCGAACGTAATTCGTTTGATCGAGCTTGAGATCTAGTGGCGACGAAGGCAAGGGAGTTTAGGTGAAGCGACGACTTGCGATCGCGCATGGTGGTCGAGTAGAAGATGTGGAGCACGACGAGACTACGGTTCGCGAGTTAGAGCTTTTCAAGTCAATTTTGTCCAGTTCAGGGACCGTGCGCAGGCGCGAGCCCGCGTCGAGACTAGGGCCGTGATATCTAGGGTTTCGGCGCAGCGGCCGCGCGCATTGGCCGATGTCAATGGAAGTTGCAAGCGAGGCGATAGAACTGGTGATGGGGTAGCTCACGATCATCATAAATGACGAGGCAAGGCGTCGAGGTGGAGGTTTGGGGCTGCGTTCGATTGGGATTATGGCGTTTTCCTTTAATTCAATTCGGTTTTATATATAATAATTTTTTTTGTTTAGGAAAATTTGTTAACAGTAAGGTAAATTTTTTATTAAGCTGTTTTTAAATTTTAAGTTAATCTTAATTTAATATGAACATGTACAGTAAACAGAAAAGAAAATTTATTAACAGTTGTTTTATTTAAAATTTATATATAGGTAGTTTTTAAGTTAATCTTAATTTAAAATTAAAATATATTTATGTAAAGCAGTTAATATACAAGTATATATCTATATATATATATTAGATTTTGAGAAGATATGGAAATTTTATAATGGGTAGAGTTGATATAAAATTAGTTTTTTATGAAATCTATTAGCTTATTTTATAAAATTCTATATGTAGTTTCAAGTGAAAAAGAAATAGAAAAAAATATACACATGCACTTTTCAATTCTAAAATAAAATTTTAAGGTGATTTATTTTGTTTATTAGCTTATTTATAATTTATTTTAATCACTAAAAATATTTTCTAAAAGAAATTTGTTAGAGATTTAATTTATTAGATAAAATGATTTATTAAAGGAAATTTAGTTTAAAATCGAATTGTTAGTTAATTAAATTTATCCAATAGGAAGATTTAATTTGTTCAACTAATTTGTATAATAATAAATCTTATAATATTTGTTACAAGTTTCAAAAATCATGAAATCAAGCTAGAATGGAAAATGGATTGCAAAATAAAAGCTAAGGTGAGATCTTCTCACTCAATCGCTGATTTAATTTTAATAATTAAATTTAAAATTGATTTATTGTGTGTTTGGATAATTAATTTATTATCAGTTTAATGGTTTAGACCCTATGCGCCGCAAAATAGTGGATGATATTATATTAAACCCATATACCGCGATATTCCACCTCGAAGTGGAATTAGTATTATATATGTATTAGGAGTTGTTGATTTCCCGCATTATATAGCGGATAAGACCCTATGCGCCGCATAATAGTAGGTGATGTTTTATAAATCCCATGTACCGCGATATTCCACCTCGAAGTGGAATTGGTATTTAATTATTGTGCTAACGTCTGTAGATGCAGGGAAACAGGTTGGAGGGATCCAACTGGATTCCTCAAAATATTTTGATTTGTTTTCAAAATTTTGTGTTGATTATTTATAATCTATGTGTGATTATTTGTGATTGAAACCCTTGAAGGCTAAAATTTAGCCGAATATATTTTTGGTATCGTAGGATACCAGAAATAAATAAGATTGGATCTTTAAATTTAGGTAGAAAATCTATAGTGAAATCTTATTGAATAAAATTCCAAAATATGGGAAAAAGTTTAATAAATGGATTTCAAGTAATAATATCCAAAAGGTGAAGAATTTATCTTAAAAATATTGTTTTTTAAATAATTTGGAAAAGATAAAGGAATTTAAACAGTTTGGAAAACTGGGTTTGGTTTTGAAAATTCAAAAAACAAAGGAATTTATTTTAAAAATAAATTCGGAAATTGATTTGGTGTTAAAAGAATAAATCATTGGGGAACCAATATGAAAATTGGTTTAGTGTTTGAATGAAAATCGATTTGGTGTTGATATAAATTTAGAAATTAAATTTGAAAATTAATGCGGTGTTTTAAAAATAAAACCCATGGGAAATCAATACGAAAATTGATTAGAAATCAATTTGGAATTGGATGTGGTAATTGAAACAAATTTGGAAATCAATTTGAGAATTGATTTGGTGTTGAAAGTGAATATTTGAAAAACGATTTGAAAATTGTATATCTATGGATATTTGAAGATTAAAATCCACAATGGGAATTTTACAAAAGAAAGGAGAATTTGTTTTATAATTAAATATTGTTTTATTTTAAAAGTATGGAAAGGAATTTATGGATTTGGAACATAAATTTAAAATAATTCCAGAAAGATTTATTAATTGATTTGAATGAACCATTTTAGAGTGAAATGCGTACTTTCCCTGAAAGCCGAGAATGATTTCAATATAGTTTATAAATATAAATTGAAGTTGTAAAGATGGTTTTAAGGAAAGAATGTTTTGGAAAAATTATTTACTTAAGTTATTTTGAAAATCTTTAAAGTTAAAATATATTTTAAACTATTATCGAAGTGATTATTTAAAGTTTTAAATTTATATTTGTTTTAGAAATTTGATATTTAAAATAGTTATATCCTATGTACTAATTTTATTTTAAAATTAGTTTTGGACTTGAATTTTTATATGAGATATCATTATAATATTTTTCATAACTAATATTTAAGCAAATATTCTAAAATAGTTATTTTAAATGTTTCCAAGTATATTTCGAATAAGTATTTTATATTATTTTAAAATATTTGAAATCGGAAGATTTGCAGCGGAAATGAATAAATATTGGAAATGTCTTCCGCGTAAGGAAAAATTGATTTGAAATTTATTTTCAAAGGATTGAAGTGTGAAAAATTGATTTGAATTTATTTTTAAAGTGTTGAAAAGTGAAATTTTATCTTGCGAAGATATTTTGAAAATAATAATAATTGGAGGAAAATTATTTGAAATCCAGTGACTATTGTAAATGATGATTGATAGTTAAATAACCGACTATCAATATTGGCCTTTAAATGGCATTTGAATTTTGATGCGACCGGGAGTCGAATTCCAAATGGATATTCGAAATCGAACCTTTATGATTGTGATGGATCTTTATTTAAAAGATCGAAGTGGAATTTGTTGTGATTTGTTTGAATCTGAATGTAACACTTATTTTTAAAATAAGCGCTCGTTGTTCGGATCAGCCGGGAGGGGACCTTGTGTCATAAAACCAATTCCGAATAACGATACGGTGAAATGGGATTGCATTTGAAGATGGTTTTGAAGACCGGGTATTTTCAAAAGCGAAAGGATTACCTATCGAATGTCTTTACACCGGATTGCTCCGGTATAGAGATTTTATCACCCTTTGTGATGGGGATTCTGGACATGATTAGTGAATATCCGGATTTGCAAGGGCTTTTTTGGAAGTGCCTTCGGTTCCGTTCGATCACGGAACGGACTTGTGTGGATGTGTGTCTGACGTTACACTTTGAGATGTAAAGCTAGTTTCTATCAAATACATTTCTGTTGGTGGTGCAGAATTTATTCTCTTAGCTTAACACCCTTCTCTGAGATGTACGAGCTTAGAGGTTTTGTAGTTGATGGTTACTAGTAACACATTCCCAATTTGGTAATGTGGCATACGAAGTGCTGCTGATCATTTGTTGATCAAAGCATGGCTTTTGTGAAAAGCGTAGCTTTGTGGACGAGACTTCGTCGAGCCTCACACCCCGAAATGGTCAAAAAAGGAAGGATGCAGCAAGGTTATAGGGTGTAGCGCTCCTTAGGGTATGTTCATTTCCTTGTGGATAGAGGTGGTATCATGGAATGGAGCCCATATACTTAACCTTTGTGGTTGCTGCAAATTTATTATTTTGTGGTTGTTGGTATTGAGGATCCTCGGATAAAGGTTGTTTACGACCGAAGAATGGCATACTCGTGCAGTAGTTACCTATTTTTGTAGAGGTAACCCGACCCTGTGTTGGCAGAAATCCAGTTAGGTTCTCGGGGCGTCCCTCTAGAGGCATACCCATGTGGCCCAGGATGTTCCTTAGCCTGACCATTTGTTGGAAATCCAATCACCAATGCGTGCCTTGTACGGTTTTAGTTGTATAACCTGCCATCTAATATGATAGTTATAGTAGGCATACTATAATGGTACGTATGCTGGCTAAGATTAATATTATACTTGCAAATGTTTTCTGCACTATGCACTAATGATAATATTAAAAAGATTTTGCGTATCAAGCATGTTTGACTATCATAAGGAGAAATCTTCCTCAAGTGTCCGATTGCATTGTGTGTGCCGGGAGGCCTTATGATAGTTTCATTTTCCAAAAAGCATTGCGGATTCATCTGTTAATGTATAACTTTTTTAAGTTCTCACACCAGTCCCATGACCGACCTGGAGTTTATTGTTCCCTTTCTAAACTCTGGGTGCCCATAATTTTTTATACTGGCATCCTAGAGTCAGGTTATCAAATTGGATCTGGATGGATTGCTGTGGAGAACTGGAGGCAAGCTGGATGGCGAGACGTATTATCTATACTATGTAGTATCAGCTGCGTTTGGGTTTGTGTAAGACAAATTTCTATATAGGCAAGTCATTGTTACTACCAATGTTATGTGTTGTTGTTGTTCTCTGATATTGTATTGTAATAACAGATATAGTTCTTTGTTTTAAAGATTATTCATTTATATATTATATGTTATTCCGCTGCGAAATGTGAGACTCCGTTATTGTTTCTGTTCTTCTTCTATCTTCTTCTTAAACCCTAACGGTTTGGTTTTTCGGCATTCGATTATGTGGCATTTAATACAGTGGACGTATTAATGTCGACTTTCGGGCGTCGTAAAATCGGGTCGTGACAAATTTGGTATTAGAGCATTTGGTTAAGCGACAACCTTGGCTCTGTTGGGTGTTACTCATTAGAGATAGAGTCAGTTGTACTCTAGAATGAGTTTGAGTGTAATAATAGATATGAGCACGTATTGGTTAGTGAATATAAAACTATTTTATATTGTGTTGACTTGTCGGTTGATTGTTTATAAATTCTGGTCGGTGCGGTTTGGCCAACTATATCGATAGGGATTTCTAAACTCTTAAACGAGATTAACCGACATAGTATTGTTTTAAAATCGGGTAAATGAGATAATTTTACCCAAACTATTTTTTGTATATAAAAGAAAATAATCTTTGTAAATTAATATACTATATGGTTGCTTGGATGTTAGGTAGTGATAATATTAAATTATTATCATTAAATTTGAATAAGAAATTGAAATCATAATTATAAAGCCAAGATATCAAATCCGTATACAAATAGGATTTGTAAATATAAATTGTAAATGTGATTTATAATAAAATTCCAGACGAATGTTTAAAAGAATTTGAAAGAATTTGAAGTTTTGAGATTTGGGAAAGATTAAATTCCTTTTAAGTTTGGAAATGATTTTCAAAGGTTTTGGAAAAAATGTGTTTGAAGGGATAAAAGCTCTAAATTCTTTTCAGTCGCTGGAAAATAACTTCGGTGATGACTGCAGCATCACCGATGTTCATTTTCGAGTTTCCAAAAGAGGGATTGCTGCCAAATTGGTTTAAATGAATGTTGTTTGCCAAAACAAGTTTGGATTTTTGAATCCAAAGAATAATTTGAATTGTTTCAAAAATGATTTTTGAAAGTTTGAAAAGACTCTAGAATACTATATAAAATATTTATGGAATATCATTAAGTTTGATAACTTGTAAGTTTGAAGTTGTTAAAATAAAATTCTAACTTAAAGTGAAGTTAGATAAAAGTAAATGTGGAAACAAAATAAGTTGGAAGGAAAATTTAATTCATGTGGAATTAAAAAAAATGAAAAATGAATAAAAGAATTGAAATTGAAAATTTGAGTTAATTTGAATAAATGTGAATTTGAGAAGTCTTATAGACTAAATGTTTGGAATAAAATCTATTAAGGTGAAAAATAAATTGTGAATGAATAAATAAATTTGCAATCACAAGTTAATGAAAGTGAACTGAATGTTGAAATTCATTTTGAATTTGTAAGTAAATAGAACTGGAGTTGGAATTGAATTTGATTTGTGATAAACAAAGCAAAGTATTGAAATAAAAATTAGTAACTAAAACTAATTGAAGAAATGACAAATTAATATGGTTTGAAATGAATTGAATTCAATATTTACAAATGAAAGATAAATTAAATTCATATGGAATTTGAAATCTAGTTTAAATATAAGTGGTTATAAACCAAAATAGTGAATTGAATTGTGTTTAGGAATGAACTAAAGAATAAAACTAGAATTGAAATTGAATGTTGAGATCCAATTTGAATTGTATGAAATAAAATGAAGTTGTAAAATTAGTTCGAAGTGAACTAAAGATAATAAAGGTGAAAAAAATGGGTTGAGATAAAATGAATTGGAATTTGTAGTAAATTTGTAAATGAAACTAATTTAAAACAGTGATATGAATCAATTGTGAATGAAAGATAATTGATAAATTCAATATTCGGAAGGAAAAAATTGAACTCAAATAGAACTGAAGTGTAAATTGAATTCAAACGAAATTAAAAATGTAAGATTGAAATAAAATCGATGTATAACTTCAATAGTGAAGTAAAAATGGTATAAGAAGTATATATTGAAAATTTTGTAAAGGAATGTGCAAAATAAATTTGAATGTTGTAATTGGATATTATGGCTAGCAGGATATATAGGTTTATTAAAGGAAATGGCATTGGGATTTTGATTTCGAAGATAAATTTTGAATTGCTCGACAAAAAGGTATGTATTCGAATTTCAGTATGAAATTTGATGATTTTCTTGTCCGGCTGCTTGACTTTTCATTTTCTTTTTGAATTTGGGGGCTTGTGGTGCCTTTTTGTAGTCGTACCGAGCTAGCCGCGCAAAGGAGACACTGGTGAAATTTTTCAAAAATTTAGGGGGTTAGAAAAATTTTGAGAAATTTTGAAAATTTAAATTTAAATTTAAATTTGAATTGTTAGGAAAACAGTGTTGTTTGGGAACCATGAAAGATTTTGAAAAGTTAGTTGAAATGATAATGTATCTCTAATAGAAAGATTTGTTTTGGAAAGTTAAAACTGTTTGGTTTTGGGAAAATGATAAATGGGTTAAGGATCATTCTTCTTAACTAGTAATTTCGAGGTGAAATTCTTTTAAAGCGGGAAGGACGTGACGACCCAGAATTTTTGGTATTTGAATTTGAAAATATTTAAGTGATTTTAAATGTTTGAAAGATAGCTTGACTTGAATTTCAGATATCAGAATGAATTTGGCAATTAAATTATTGAATTTAATTTATTGAAGTTGGATAAAAATTTGAATCTTCGGTTTTAAACTGAATAAAAAAAATTCAAAGGCTTAAAAAATTTGGGTTGAGAATACTGAAGATAATGGAAGCTTCAGAATTGAATTTAAACTGTTTTGTTCAGTTTTGAATTTATATTGTTTAAATCGGTATTTAAAAATAGCCTTCCGAGACACGGTCTCGGAATGCGACGAAACCAGTTCCATTAGATCCATATATGGTATTATTATCGGATTTCAATTAGCATTCGGAGTTGTCGTGTGATCGTACAATAAGCAAACACATTGAAATTTATATCGAAATTGAATTTAATAGTTGGGTTTAAAAAGCTATCTTCTCCACACGACCGAATTAGGACTCCGAATCTTTTCCATTGCGTTCGAAATAGGGGTTTGACATTATAAGCGCCTGGTGGCACGCCTCAATAGGAGATCGAGATTTTAAGTTGCAAAATTGATACGATTTAAATTCAAATTTGAATTTAAAGTATAATATTTCATTTGATAATGTGGCAAGCCCTTGCAACACGTATACTTATTTGTTGCATGTGTTCTTCTTTGTTTTACACGCGTCTTCGTTATGGAAAATATGATTTAATAAAAAATAAAGAGGCAGTCGATCTTCTCTTCAAAAAACAAAACAAACCAAAACTACCTTTCGTTCAAATTCAAAATTAATGGCTGAGCCTCCCCTAGGTTCTCAAAATCTATCAACTCGATTCAAATAAAAAAGGGGAGGGGGAAACGCGACCATGTCGCGATTTCGATTTCGGGCCAAGCATTTTCAACTTCGAAAGAGGATCAAATGTAATTCATTCGATGAGCTCGAGATCTAGAGGGGACGAAGGCAGGGGAGTGTGGGCGAGGCGGCGACTTGCGATCGCGCGTGGCGGATAAGCAGAAGATGTGGAGCACGGTGAGACTAGGGTTCACGAGTTAGAGCTTTTCGAGTCAATTTTGTCAAGTTCAGGGACCTTGCGCAGGCGCGTGATCGCGTCGAGACTGGGGCCGCGATATCTAGGGTTTCGACGCAGCAGCCGCGCGCGTGGGCCGATGTCGATGGAGGTTGCAAGCGAGGCGACAGAACTGGTGACGGGGTAGCTCACGATCATCGTAAATGACAAGGCAAGGCGTCGAGGTGGAGGCTTATGGCTGTATTCGATTGGAGGTATGGCCTTTTCCTTTAATTCAACTCGATTTTATACATAATTTTTTTTTGTTTAGGAAAATTTGTTAACAGTAAGGTAAAGTTTTTATTAAGCTGTTTTTAATTTTAAGTTAATCTTAATTTAATATGAACATGTACAGTAAACAGAAAAGAAAATTTATTAACAGTTGTTTTATTTAAAATTTATATATAGGCAGTTTTTTAGTTAATCTTGATTTAAAATTAAAATATATTTATGTAAAGCAGTTAATATACAAGTATATATATATATATATATATTAGATTTTGCAAAGATACGGAAATTTTATAATAGGTAGAGTTGATATAAAATTAGATTTTTATGAAATCTACTAGCTTATTTTATAAAATTCTATATGTAGTTTCAAGTGAAATAGAAATAGAAAAAAAATATACACATGCACTTTTCAATTCTAAAATAAAATTTTAAGGTGATTTATTTTGTTTATGAGCTTATTTATAATTTATTTTAATCACTAAAAATATTTTCTAAAAGAAAATTTATTAGAGATTTCATTTATTAGATAAAATGATTTATTAAAGGAAATTTAGTTTAAAATCAAATTGTTAGTTAATTAAATTTATCAAATAGGAAGATTTAATTTGTTCGACTAATTCATATAATAATAAATCCTATAATGTTTGTTACAAGGCTCAAAAATCGTGAAATCAAGCCAAAATGGAAAATGGATTGCAAAATAAAACTAAATGAGATCTTCTCACTCAATCGCTAATTTAATTTTAATAGTTAAATTTAAAATTGATTGATTGTGTGTTTGGATAATTAATTATTATCAGTTATATTAGTTTAGACCCTATGCGCCGCATAACAGCGGATGATATTATATTAAACCCATATACCGCGATATTCCGTCTCGAAGTGAAATTGGTATTATATATGTATTTGGAGTTGTTGATTTCCCGCATTATATAGAAGATGAGACCCTATGCATTGCATAATAGCGGGTGATGTTTTATAAATCCCATATACCGCGATATTCCACCTCGAAGTGGAATTGGTAATTTAATTGTTGTGCCAACGTCAGTGGATGCAGGGAAACATGTTGGAGGGATCCAACAAGATTCCTCAAAACATTTTGATTTGTTTTCAAATTTTTTTATTGATTATTTATAATCTGTGTGTGATTATTTGTGATTGAAACCCTTGAAGGCTAAAATTTAGCCGAATATATTTTTGGTATCGTAGGATGCCAGAAATAAATAAGATTGAATCTTTAAATTTGGGTAGAAAATCTTAGTGAAATCTTACTGAATAAAATTCCAAAATATGGGAAAAAGTTTAATAAATGGATTTCAAGTAATAATATCCAAAAGGTGAAGAATTTATTTTAAAAATATGGTTTTTAAATAATTTGGAAAAGATAAGGGAATTTAAACAGTTTGGAAAACTGGTTTTGGTTTTGGAAAATTCAAAAGACAAAGGAATTTATTTTAAAAATAAATTCGGAAATTGATTTGGTGTTAAAAGAATAGATCTTTGGGAAATCAATATGAAAATTGATTTAGCGTTTTAATGAAAATCGATTTAGCGTTGAAATAAATTTAGAAATTAAATTTGAAAATTAATGTGGTGTTTTAAAAATAAAACCCTTAGGAAATCAATATGAAAATTGATTAGAAATCAATTTGGAATTGGATGTGGTAATTGAAATAAATTTGAAAATCAATTTGAGAATTGATTTGGTGTTGAAAGTGAATATTTGGAAAACGATTTGAAAATTGTATATCTATGGATATTTAAAGATTAAATCCACAATGGGCATTTTACAAAAGAAAGGGGAATTTGTTTTAGAATTAAATATTGTTTTATTTTAAAAGTGTGGAAAGGAATTTACGGATTCGGGACGTAAATTTAAACTAAGTCCAGAAAGATTTATTAATTGATTTGAATGAACCATTTAGAGTGAAATGTGTACTTTCCCTGGAAGCCGAGAATGATTTCAATATAGTTTATAATTATAAATTGAAGTTGTAAAGATGGTTTTAAGGAAAGAATGTTTTGGAAAAATTATTTACTTAAGTTATTTTGAAAATCTTTAAAGTTAAAATATATTTTAAACTATTATAGAAGTGATTATTCAAAGTTTTAAATTTATATTTGTTTTAGAAATTTGATATTTAAATTAGTTATATCCTATCTACTAATTTTATTTTAAAATTAGTTTTGGACTTGAATTTTTCTATGAGGTATTATTATAATATTTTTCATAACTAATATTTAAGCAAATATTCTAAAATAGTTTATTTAAGCAAGTGATTATTCTAAACTAGTTTATTTTAAAATATTTGAAATCGGCAGATTTTCAGCGGCATTGAATAAATATTGGAAATGTTTTCCGTGTAAGGAAAAATTGATTTGGAATTTATTTTCAAAGGATTGAAGTGTGAAAAATTGATTTGAATTTATTTTCAAAGTGTTGAAAAGTGAAATTTTGTCTTGCGAAGACATTTTGAAAATAATAATAATTGGGGAAAATTATTTGAAATCCATTGACTGTTGTAAATGATGATTGATAGTTAAATAACCGACTATCAATATTGGCCTTTAAATGGCATTTGAATTTCGATGCGACTGGGAGTCGAATTCCAAATGGATATTCAAAACCAACATCGAACCTTTGAGATTGTGATGGATCTTTATTTAAAAGATCGAAGTGGAATTTGTTGTAATTTTTTTGAATCTGAATGTAACGTTTATTTTTAAAATAAGCGCTCGTTATTCGGATTAGCCGGGAGAGGACCTTGTGTCATAAAATCCATTCCGAATAACGATACGACGAAATGGGATTGCATTTGAAGATGGTGTTGAAGACCGGGTATTTTGGAAAGCGAAAGGATTATCTGTCGAATGTCTCTGCACCGGATTGCTCCGGTATAGAGATTTTATCACCCTTTGTGATGGGGATTCCGGACGTGATTAGTGAATATCTGGATTTGCAAGGGCTTATTTGGAAGTGCCTTCGATTCCGTTCGATCCCGGAACGGACTTGTATGGATGTGTGTCTGATGTTACACTTTGAGATGTAAAGCTGGTTTCTATCAAATACATTTCTGCTGGTGGCGGAGATTTTATTCTCTTAGCTTAACACCCTTCACTGAGACGTACTCGCTCAGAGGTTATGTAGTTGATGGTTACTAGTAATACATTACCAATTTGGTAATGTGGCATATGAAGTGCTGATGATCATTTGTTGATCAAAGCATGGCTTTTGTGAAAAGCCATGCTTTGTGGACGAGACTTCGTCGAGCTTCACACCCCGAAATGGTCGAAACAGGAAGGATGCGGCAAGGTTATAGGGGGTAGCGCCCCTTGCGGTATTTTCATTTCCTTTTGGATAGAGGTGGTATCATGGTATGGAGCCCAGATACTTAACCTATGTGGTTGCTGCAAATTTATTATTTTGTGGTTGTTGGTATTGAGGATCCTCGGATAAAGGTTGTTTACGACCGAAGAATGGCATACTCGTGTAGTAGTTACCTATTTTTGCAGAGGTAACCCGGCCTTGTGTTGGCAGAGATCCGGTTATGTTCTCGGGGCGTCCCTCCAGAGGCGTACCCATGTGGCCCAGGATGTTCCTTAGCCTGACCATTTGTTGGACATCCAATCACCAATACGCGCCTTGTACGGTTTTAGTTGCCATCTAATATGGTGGCTATAGTAGGCATACTATAATGGTACGTATGCTGGCTAAGATTAATATTATACTTGCAAATGTTTTCTGCACTATGCACTAATGATAATACTAAAAAGTTTTTGCGTATGAAGCATGTTTGACTATCCTAAGGAAAAATCTTCCCTAAGTGTGCGATTGCATTGTGTGTGTGCCGAGAGGCCATATGGTAGTTTCATTTTCCAAAAAGCATTGCGGATTTTTTTAAATTCTTCTGTTAAAGTGTAACTGTTTTTGAGTTCTCACACCGGTCCCATGACTGACCTGGAGTTTATTATTCCCTTTCTAAACTCTGGGTACCCATAATTTTCCACACGGGCAGCCTAGAGTCAGGTTATCAAATTAGATCTGGATGGATTGCTGTGGAGATCTGTAGGCAAGCTGGATGGCAAGACGTATTATCTACACTATGTAGTATCTGTTGCGTTCGGGTTTGTGTGAGACAAATTTCTATGTAGGCAAGTCATTATAACTGCCAATGTTGTGTGTTGTTGTTGTTCTCTGATATTGTATTGTAATAACAGATATAGTTCTTTGTTTTAAAGATTATTCATTTATATATTATATGTTTTTCCGCTGTGAAATGTGAGATTCCGTTACTGTTTCTGTTCTTCTTCTATCTTCTTCTTCTTAAACCCTAATTGTTCGGTTTTCCGGCATTCGATTGTGCGGCATTTTATACAATGGACGTATTAATGTCGACTTTCGGGCGTCGTAAAATTGGGTCGTGACTTATACCCACATAATTTCATGGATTTGGATTTTATTTGAAACTAAATTATTTGAAGGGTTTAAGTTAATTCAAACTTCGATTTGTTTAATTAGATGATTAAGATTGATATTTCGAATTATTTGAAATCTTTCAGTAATTATATTCACTTGTACACTTGATAGGAGATGGAAAATCCCATAACACCTCTAAAGGCATTGCACTCACATTTATTTTTAGAAATTTGACTTACATAAGATCTTTTAGTTTCAACTCGAGTGTTTTGTTTTCATTATGCTCGGATCAGCCTGAGCTTTTTCAGTGTATTGAAGACCATTATATTTTTTGGAGGACAAAGATGAAGACTCAGTATATTATTCTTATTTATTATAATTATTCCATTACATCATGTATTCCACTGCATTAATTGTTTATTTCTACTTTATGTATAACTTTGATTTGAATTATAAATGTGTAATCACGTGTTGTTTGTAAAACAGCTTCATGAACTGTTTATTTGATTATTATATTTTGTCATTCCGCTGCGATATTTTGTGTTTTATTTTTTATTCTTTTCTTTTATTTCTTATTTACCCCATTAACAATCCTCCCTTTTGAATGGTTTGAATTAGACATGTATGGTTTATTGTCGATTTAAACCATCCAAAAGGGTGGGTCGTTACGCAACAGTACCTTCTTTATATATAATCTCATATATATATCAGAACGAAGAATAGCAGGTTGAGGCACGAATGAGATTGGAATATAAAAATCTATGGATATGAGTTGTGAGGAGGCGATGAGCACGCGTAGGAAAAGAAGGAGGTGAGCAAAGTCACAGCAACATGAATGCAAACTTGATTATCAAATATATATATATATATATATATATATATATATATATATATATATATATTATAAGAGAAATGACAGAAAGAAAAGCATATGGGAAAGGGCATAAAAGCACATGAAACAAACCACAAATTATAAGTGAAACGATGGAAAAAAAGTCAATATGTTGGATTCAGCAAATAATAATGGTGGGTGGCTATTTATTTTCTCACATGGGCAATTGAACGGTCACGGAAAACAAATGGACTCGAATGGGTACCCATACGGCTGACCGTTACACGGTTTTCCCTGCGTACCAGACACCGAAATGCACAAATGAATATACCATAAAGATCGGCATGATGAGAAAAACAGAATGGTACACAAACATCAGCGGTATGACCATCCTATCAAAAGTCGATATTTCGTTGCCAAACTACTGCACATTTGCCGAAAATAAGATAAATGGGGCTAGAGAAGTCCTAATTTGGTGAAATGAAAAATGATGACTCGCTCAGAAAATGGTTTACTAATTTATTGTATAAAAATATTTAGGTTCCGAAAATATTTAGTTTTCATCAATTTAACTGATTTTAAATTGAAATTGAAAATTACATAACAGAACTAACTTTCATATTTTCTAACGAAAATTTACCATTTGCTATGTTTAAATTGACGTATTCAAAATATCAAATTTTCGTTGCTAAGTATTATAGTTCAAATTTTCACAAAAAAGTTTGGTTAATTACGTTATTTTAAATCGCTGGATTTTCGGTCGTTACAATATCCATACTAGTGCATCTTGTTATTCCACTGCATTATTATTTATTTCTGTTGTATGCGACTCTGATTCTGTATTGTAAAAGTGTAATCAAATGTTATTTGTAAAATAGCTTCACGTACTATTTATTTGATTATTATATTTTGTCATTCTGCTATGAGATTCTGTGTTTATTTCTTTCTTTCTCTGCTTTTTCTTATTTAACCCATAACAGTCTGCCCATTTGAATGGTTTGATTATATGTGTGGTTTATCGTTGATTTAAATCATCCAAAAATGCAGATCGTTACATTTGGTATCAGAGCTTTGGTTTAGTGATAACCTTAGCTTTGTGGGGTTTAACTCATTAGAAATAGGGTAGTAATACCCTAGAATAAGTTGTTGAGTGTATAATATAAGAGAACATATTTGTTAGTGTAATAAAATGATTTTGTATTGTGTTAATTTGTTCTGCTTTTCATAAATTCTAGTTAGTACATAGGACGCTATGGCATTGATAGGGATTTCTAAACACTAAATAGGGCAGACTGACACAATATTTGTTTTGAAATATAGGTAAACGAATAATTAAACCTAGTATATATTTTGTGTATAAAAGGATATTTTTTATAAATGATATAGTTGGATGTAATTTGTTGCTGTGCAGTTAAAGCGCTCGACAGATTCGAAGCGGTGGAGATGCAAAAAGTCATAGCGAGGATACAGCAAGGATATAGTGGGATATGGCGGATGGCTCTAAAATATCATATAAAATTCATACTTAATGTTTCTACATAGAAATGGTAATTAAATGAAAAATTATCATTCAATTGAATTACAACTAATGCATAAATAATTTTAAACAAAAAACATGTGCGAATATACTTTAAATAAACGTAAAACTGTTATATAACATAATTGAATATAGTAGAATATTAAAGTATTTTCATTTCTAAAAATATATTAAAAATTATATCAAATAAATTAGTTTCATAATTTTTATAATGTATAAATGCAATTTTTTAATTCATTTTATTAAAGAAGATATAGCAAAAATAGCAAAATATAGCGAGAATAACGGGATATAGCAGAAATTGAGGGGAATAAAGCGGAAAGGCTATATTTCGGAGCTATATGGAAAAATCGTAGTGGTAGAAATCCGCTATGAGATATAGCGGAGTTATAGCGGGACATTAACTACACAGATTTGTTGTTTGTTAGGTAGTGAAATTTTATAAACATTGATTGTAAAATAGGATTTACAAGTAAAGTAAATATAAATTGGATATTTAGAATTTAAGTTCCGGGATTTTGAAAATTTCTTTCAAAAGATTTTAGAATATAATATTAGTATTATTTGGAAATATTTTCCGATATAAATATTTCAATGTGATTTGAAAGAAAGTTTAGAAAAGAACTTTTAAAGGAAATAATTTCTATTCTCCCCTCTCTGTCGTTGGAAAAATAATTTGGGTGATGAGTGCACGCATCGCCGACGTTCATTTTCAAGTTTCAAAGTGGGAAGGCCACTGTAATTGTTTTACTATATACTTGTTTTGATAACAAATCTTAATTTTAAACTTCTAAATAGGATTTGGATATATAAGAGATATGATTATATATATATTATTTTGAAATGATTTGAAAATGGAACCCGGTATTTAGTTCTTATGTTTCTGTAAATTAGAAATTTCAATTACTATAATGAAATGAAATCTTGGCGACATTAATAATTGGAAACTTCTAAAACAGAAATACGAAATTAGATTTAAGTGATTTATGAAATATATAAGAAATTGGAAACTTGTAAATTTAAGAATAATGAATTTAGAAGATGTAATTATTAGACATTTTGTTAACTAAAGTGAATAAGATAATTTTGTAATTTTCAATTGCATTCTTAAAACACACACACGCACACATACACATGTAACGACCCATAAATTTTATGGGTTTGTAGATTTAATTAATTGAATTTTTGTGGAATGTTAAATAATAAAATTATGAATTGAAAATTTAATATTTGGAATACGTCTATTTAAACATAGAAAATGGCAAATTTTCAATTAATAATATGGAAGTTTATTTTATTTTGTCATTTTATTCAAATTCAAATCAGTTAATAATTGATGATAATAAAATGTTTATCAAACCCGAATATTTTTCTATAGAAAATTTGTAAATCATCCTCTGAGTGAGATGTCATCTTTCGTTTCTCTAAATTTGACCATTATTGCTCTGTTTATCTTAATTCCTGCATTTTTGCAGCATTTTTCGGTACCGGTTATCGACTTTTGATCGGTTGATCCTACCACTGATATCTATGTGCCATTTTGATCGTCTCATCATGCTGATCTCTACGGTATATTTGTTTCTGTTTTTTGATGTCCGGTACACAACGGAATCCATGAAAACGATTCCTTATCGGTAGCACTTTTAATGACCATTCAAATTTCAAATGGCTGAAATAAACGGCCATTAGCATTTATTATCAGTTGTTACTATTCCATCATTTCAATGCATTGATGGTTCGTTGTTTTCATCTCCATCAGTTTAAAATATATAAATTTTTATATTCGTTACACGTTTACATTCATTTATTTTGAACGGTCATTTCCTTTGTCATTCCCTGAATTTCGTGCGTAACTTTACCATAACCAATGCTTCATATTTATTACTTTAATTTTTTAGCTTAATCCAAGATGACCGTTTCCATCCCATAATCGTTTCAAAAATCAAAACGTATACGTTTGTATTCATTTTGAATGGTTCATCCTTTATTACCCTTTATAACTACATTATTTTCATTCGTTCTTTTCCTCTTCTTCATTGTTGCTGTCGTCCTCGCCCCTGCTCCTCACTTCTCATTCCTTCTTCTCTACCACCAGCCTCGTCCTCAACTTCTGCCCACTCTCTACACAAAACATCACTCCACCTTAGCCTCATATTCACAGCAAGCCACCAACCTCCCGCGCTCACCCATCTTGCCGTGCAACGGCTCCTGCCTATCCACCTCCACGTCGTTCAACATTCCTGGCTCTCGCGTGCAGCAGCTATGATACCCGGTAAATTTCAAGCAAATTTGAATGTGATAATCCCCATTATAAATTATTAAAAATTTGTAACTTGTTATTTTAAAACAATAATAATAATATATTGTACACACATATATATAGATTTTAATGAAATTATTATATACAAATTGAATTTGGGCTGTTTAAACATATATATATATATATATATATATATATATCAAATTGACTTTTAAATTGGATTGAAATTGAATTTGTATTTGGATATTTAAATTTTAAATTCAAAAGATAGATATATATCTTAAATATATTTTTTGGATTTAAAATGTATCTTATATGATTTTATTTTGAATAAAATTTGTTTTATATTATTTTCTTTAAAAGATTTTAGAGATTAAGATAATGTAATTACTAAATAGAAAATTTAAAATAAAAGTTATATAAACCATTTAAAATAAATTAACACATGCATAAATACACATGTAAGCTTAAGAACATATCTAAATACATGTGTAAACAAATTATCTAATAATAATGACAAGTGTAAGTTTATTCATACAAGTTTCTTAATTTTTTTAATTTTTCTTTTTGAAAAATGATAAAACTAAGTTATAGGAAAACTCTCTGCTTTCTCCCCTCATTTTCTTTTTCTATCTTCAAACTCAAAAAAAAAGAATCTGAAGAGAAAAAAAATCTAAGAAACCAAAAATCCTGTAACACTAAAATCAAAAATAAAAGAAAGCAAACAACATCAAGCTTTACAATCTCCTCCAAGATTTCAAGTTGAAAACAAATTCAAGATCAATACATCAAGTAAATCAAACAAGCTTCAGTTTAGGCAAAGTCAATCCAGATTAAAGTCCTTTCCTTCTGTCTCTGTTCTTTTAATCAGGTGAGTAAACTTGAAAATCTGATATTTATTGAACTAGCAGCGTAATGATCCTTTAAGTATGATCTGAATGATGTTGTGCATGATTTTAAGTATATAAATGTGTGTAATATTCATATTCATGATTGGAACATGGAAAGTAAGTTTCTGATCAAACTGAAAACTATGCATAAACATATACTTTTATAAAAAAATGTTCAAATTTGGATTCCAATTTGATGCATGTATGAAAATCATGTTGTTAGCCTGAATATTTAGATTGAAAATGAATGCATGTATGTATATAAGTGTTTAATGCCTGTGTATTGCCTGTGCATATGCAATATAATCCCTGTTGTGATTACAAGCTTTTTATTTCTAAATAAATCCAATATCTCATTATTGAATCATTGTTAGCTTTTGATTTGCAAATGAAAAATGATTGAAATCGTGAAACATCACTACTAAAAATAATTTCAGGAATTTATATTTAATATGTGTCGTGAAATTTTAAAAATGACAGTAATATACATATTTGGGTTAAAAATTTATAAATTCAATTTTAAGATTAGATTGCATGATTGAATTCATATTTGAAAATCATGAATTTTAATGTGTTTATCTCGATTTTTAGTTTTTTAATCATTGGGTAATCTCGAGTTGAATGGTGGGACCATTTTGGTGATTCATGTTGATTAACGGCGAATTGGGCGGTGTGTTTGGGCCAGAAGGTTGAGGGAGGAACAAGGATCATCAAAAAATGGGACTCGAATTTTTAAACGGTCGTCGTGGCTATGCGACGACAAAGTAGGGTTTTTGTTCCATGTTTTGTCATCAAGGTTCCAGCGTGGATTGCAACATCGGGACTTGATCGGAGGTAATCGCGATAGGGAATTAGGAACAGGAAGTCGAGGAGGAGCTACGGTGGAGAAGGCGAGGTACCTCGAGGCAAGGATCGTCGGAGATGGGTGGATTTCCGGTGATGAAGGGTTCCCAAGTTGTGGGTTTTGAGTGTTTTCGATTCACGATCGAATCGAGGTATTGGGGTGATCGTGTGCGGTTGCGAGGGTCACCTGCGAAGTGTTGAGGTCGGCGTCGATGGTCGGAGTGCCGTTGGTCGCTGATGTACGTGGACACGTCAATAGGCGTATCAGTGAGTGATGGATGAAGGTCGGGCTCGGGTTTAAGCTCGGGAACGTTCGAATTTTTCTCGAAGCAGGAGGGAAGTGGATTGTCCCATGTTTTGATCGGGTATTGAGGGTTTTTGCTCGAGTTGTTTTGTTATGAGCAGGGTTTAAAATTTTTATAGGAAATACTCAAGGTAAAAAGAACAAAGAATTTTGAGTTTGCAAATTTCAAGTTTAAAAGCAAAGTGAAACAAGTTTGAAGTTTTAAAAATAATTAGTTTCAAGGATAATTACGTAATGATAGTTAATGAAAGGAATTAAGGAAAGAATCATTAACTAGTGATTAAATAATAATCAATTAATTAATGTAATTAAATTAAGATAATTAATCAGTTAATTAATTAAGGATAATCACTTAAAATAACTGATTAAGTATAATTGCTTAGTAAAGTAATTAATGGATAATTACTGAATGTAATTAATTAAAGGTAATCACTTAATGAAGTAATTAGAGGATCATTAATTAATATAATTAATGAAATTAATCAAGGTTGATTAATGGAAGTGATAAAATAGAGTTTAATTAATTAATGTAATTAATTAAGGATCAATGCAATTAATTATAGTTAGTTAATTAATGGAAGTAATTAGTTAAGGATCATTAATTAATGTAATTAATTATTAATTAATGAAAGTAATTAAAGGTTAATTACTGTAAATGGTTAAGGACAATTAATTCGTATAATTAATTAAAGGCTAATTACTTATTATAATTAAAGGATAATTAGTCAAGGGTGATTAATTAGGATGGATAATTAAGGGATGACTAATTAATTGGTTTGTAACTAATTAACGTTAAGTAAGCAGGATTAATATTGATTAAAGTAATTAATTTAAAATTTATTTTAATTAATTATAAATGGTGGGACTAATTAATCTTTACTTATGGATGATTAATTATATCGATTGTTTTGGATTATTTGATATCCATGATATGCGATTTGTGATGCTATGTAAGACGATATGTTTGGTTGAACTGAGATAATATGGATTTTCTTTCTGTAATAAAATCACCTTGTGAATATGTTACTCTAAATACGAATTGAAGGGGTTCACTTAAACTTGGGTTAATAATGACATTGGATTCGAAGAGACCGGAGTCGGAATTAGAAAATACACGAAACCACTTCGAATAGTAATCTAAAATGTTTCATAAATTGGATATGTGAGATAAATCAGGCTGGAATGAAATAAGTTAAGTAATCTGGACATTTAATCTTGAGAACTGTTGTGTGAGATAAATGATTGAAATTGATTGACTATAATTTGTAAGAACTCCTAAAAGGTACGAGTTACCCTGGTAATACATAAGTTATATAGCTTGGTATTTAATATTATACGGGTTTACTCACGCTGGTTTCCAGCCTGACCCGGGTGTTACTTTGATGTAATACTCGGGTCAGACTGAGTATTACATATTTTCAGGTAAGGACGTTCTGGAGCTCAAGGAACGAGATGGATGGCAGGAACGTAGGGAGTGTAATCCGCTGTATCACATTGTTGTTTTATCTAGGACAAGTTATTTTAACTGTCCAGTGATTGTGAAATGTTATAACTATGACGTATTAATGTATATTAACTGATACAGTTTTCCTTTGTATAACTGTTATTTTATTTGGTATTATATTTTGATCCGCTGCGAATGTGAGATTCTGTGTTTCATTTCTATTTCTTCTTCTATCTGTTTTCTTCTTTTTCTAACAACTCGGAATTTTCGGAAGTGATGGATGAAGGTCGGGCTTGAATCGGGAACGTTCGAATTTTTCTCGAAGCAGGAGGGAAGTGGGTTGTCCCGTGTTTTGATTGGGTTGTTTTGTTATGAGCAGGGTTTAAGATTTTTATAGGAAATACTCGAGGTAAAAAAAACAAAGAATTTTGAGTTTGCAAATTTCATGTTTAAAAGCAAAGTGAAACAAGTTTGAAGTTTTAAAAATAACTGGTTTCAAGGATAATTACGTAATGATAGTTAATGAATGGAATTAAGGAAAGAATCATTAACTAATGATTAAATAACAATCAATCAATTAATGTAATTAAATTAAGATAATTAATCAGTTAACTAATTAAGGATAATCACTTAAAATAACTGATTACGTATAATTACTTAGTGAAGTAATTAATGGATAATTACTGAATGTAATTAATTAAAGGTAATCACTTCATGAAGTAATTAGAGGATCATTAATTAATATAATTAATGAAATTAATCAAGGTTGATCAATGGAAGTGATAAATTAGAGTTTAATTAATTAATGTAATTAATTAAGGATCAGTGCAATTAATTGTAGTTAATTAATTAATGGAAGTAATTAGTTAAGGATCATTAATTAATGTAATTAATTATTAATCAATGAAAGTAATTAAATGTTAATTACTGTAAATGGTTAAGGATAATTAATTTTTATAATTAATTAAAGGCTAATTACTTATTATAATTAAAGAATAACTAGTCAAGGGTGATTAATTAAGATGGATAATTAAGGGATGATTAATTAATTGGTTTGTGATTAATTAATGTTAAGTAAGCAGGATTAAAAGTGATTAAAGTAATTAATTTAAAATTTATTTAAATTAATTAGAAATGGTGGGACTAATTAATCTTTACTTTTGGATGATTAATTATATCGATTGTTTTGGATTATTTGATGTCCATGATATGTGATTTGTGATGCTGTGTGAGATGATATGTTTGGTTGAACTGAGATAATATGGATTTTCTTTCTATAATAAAATCACCTTGTGAATATGTTACTCTAAATACGAATTTAAGGGGTTCACTTAAACTTGGGTTAATAATGATATTGGATTCGAAGAGACTGGGGTTGGTATCAGAAAATACCTAAAACCACTTCGAATAGTAATCTAAAATGTTTTATAAATTGGATATGTGAGATAAATCAGGCTGGAATCAAATAAGTTAAGTAAACTGGACATTTAATCCAGAGAACTGTTGTGTGAGATAAATGATCGAAATTGATTGACTATAATTTGCAAGAACTCGTAAAAGGTACGAGTTACCCTGGTAATTCACATAAGTTATATAGCTTGATATTTCATATTATACAGGTTTACTCACGCTGGTTTCCAGCCTGACCTGGGTGTTGCTTTGATGAAATACTCGGGTCAGACCGAGTATTACAAATTTTCAGGTAAGGACGTTTTGGAGCTCAGGGGGCGAGTTGGATGGTAGGAATGTATGGAGTGTATTCCACTTTGTTACATTGTTGTTTATCTGGGACAAGTTATTTTAAGTGTCCAGTGCTTGTGAAATGTTGTAACTCTGATGTATTAATGTATATTAACCGATACAGTTTTCCTTTGTATAACTGTTATTTTATTTGGTATTAAATTTTGATCCACTGCGAATGTGAGATTCTGTGTTTCATTTCTGTTTCTTCTTCTATCTCTTTTCTTCTTTTCCTAACTATCTGGAATTTTTAGGATCGAAAATTCCGAGTCGTTACAGCAGCATATATGTGAGGTGATATTTATACATTGTCCTTTCCTTGGTCTCTGTTGCTAAGAATAAAAATATACAAATCCACACACACACACACACACACACACACACACACACATATATATATATATATACAATAGCGTATATATATACTCGAATTATATCTGTTATATAAATAAGTATACGATCTATTTGTATATATGGGTTTTAGTATACTTTTGTATTATTGATAAGATATTAACAATGTTTACATTTGTTTACAGTAATATATATATATATATATATATATATATATATGTGATATATAATAGTTTATATATATATATATATATTAGTTTGAACTGATTTTGAGAAAGATAATAACATATATATAGAAGTTGAATAAATTTTATATGTATACGTTGACCGTGTGTGTATATATGTATTGGCATATGGGTCAGTTTTGCATTTTATTAGTTATATAACGTGTCAGTTATTTATATGAATTTGTGACTTGAAATATGTTATAGTAAGTATGCATTTGAATATAATAGTCTGTTTTGCTTCCATAAGGTTTATATAATAGTTATATATATATATATATATAGGTTCAAGTATTAGGTAAAGTGTGTTAATATAGTTTGGTTTGCTGTTGTACATTATTAGTTATGTACGTGTTTTAAATTTGGTTTTATATCTTGATGATCTAATCTAATTTAAAGGTATATATAATAGTTTATAGACTTTTACTTTTCTAGTTTGTTGTTTAAGCTATGTATATAATGTTTGTGTGCATATTTGTAGAATCGTTAGATTTGTTAAAAAACGAAAATTAGTTTTGCAACAGATTTTAGAAAATATAGCTGTTGTGTGCATTCTGAGTAATACGATAAATTTTTTCATATACATATATTGACTTTAATCATAATAAAATTATATATACTTTTTAATATAAAATATACGTGTTTGTATAAAATTTTAAATCAGTCAGTTGTATAAGTTTTAACCAGTCGATATATATGTATTTAAATTATGATTTAGGTAATGCTTTGTATAAGAAGGTGAAATGTATATATACATTTTATATTTGACCTAAGTTACAAATCTATATATTTATATATAGACAGGATATATTTTCAGTTTTATGTTTGCAACTTTTATTTGCATATAAGTTATATATATAGATCTTATACACACACACACACACACACACACACATATATATATATATATATCTGTTGTTATATGTAAAGTGTTTACGTTATATATATTAGTCTAACTATTTTATTAGATATATACTATTATTAATATCTAAACGGTTTAAAAGTAATGTTATATTTCAGCTAATGTATATCGTATATATAGTATATAATGTTAGTATATTTAAGTTTTATAACCTACCACTTTATAATATAAAAGTATTGATTTTTACTATATATATTTTAAATTTGAAATGTATTTGAATTTAGAGTATGATTTTTATCTATATATAGTTATATATATATATATATATATATATATATATAAGTTCACTTGTCATCATCGATCGGTTCTAATTTGATTTCGTTTATCCCTTATCTTTCAGCTTTCCATCGAATTTGCATTCAATCTAGCTTTGCTTTGGATTCGTAACTCATTATATTGTTAGTCCTCTCTGATTCTATGTTTGCAACTCTGATGTATTAATGTATATTAACCAATACAGTTTTCCTTTGTATAATTATTATTTTATTTGGTAATATATTTTAATCCGCTGCGAATGTGAGATTCTATGTTTCATTTCTGTTTCTTCTTCTATCTCTTTTCTTCTTTTCCTAACTATCTGAAATTTTCGGGATCGAAAATTCCGGGTCGTTACAATTTGATATCAGAGCCAGGTTAAGCGAGAACGTTGGCTTTGATGGGTGTACTCATTAAGGATAGGGTCAATGGTACCCTAGAATGAGTTGAGTGTAATATATATGAGAGAGTGTACTTGTTATTTTCTTAAATAATGGTTTTAAAAGTAAATGATTTTTATATAAGTTTATATATAAAGCAATGATTCTTCTAACCATTATATATTAAGGTAATTGGTTGTTGTGTTATTTGAAAATAAAATAATGAGAATTAATTGGTAATAGTAATACAACCAAATTGAAATTAAATGAAGATAAGTTTGAAATAGATCCAAACTGGAACTAAAATCCTGAATTTGTAGAAGTAAGAATAAGAATTAAGATATATATATATATATATATATATCAAAATGGAAATTGAAAATGGATGCTATTAATTGGTGTTTAGATAAAATTTGGATGTTTATTTATCCTTATATTATTCTATTATTATAAATAATCTATGAAACTGAGAAATGGAATTGAAGATGATCTAAATTATGAAGTTTTAAATCTAAGCCCAGAAAATTTGGAATTTGTTTCAATGTGCTAAAAGAAATAATAAATAGTATTATTTGAATGAAAGGGTCTTGTTTCAAACAAGAGTTGTTTGAAGATTCTAAAGAAATCAGTTTTGAGTTAAAACCAAAGGTGGTTTAAAATTTAAGGTATAACTTGGTGTGTAAAGGAAATAAATAAATATGTATGTGGGTTATACATAATATTAGAACTGTTTTGTAATAAACTATAAGGTTGAGTTTTGAATTTTCCTTGAAATGTGATGTGAAACCCAAAGTAAAGTAAGTTTTTAAACTTAAGTGGGAAAATTATTAATCGGTAGTTTAAAATTTGAATGGGAATTCAAATTGAGTAAAGCTGTTTGGATTAAATTAAAGTGAAATTGACTTTGGGGAAAGTAAATAGGTTTAGAATAGACAACCTGAATTGGAAATTTCAAAATGAAATTAAGATTTTACTTGGGAAGTTAAATAGTAGATTTGAATGGGGAGTTTGTGTGATCCTAAAATGGGTATGAGATCTGGGAATTGGAAATGGATGGATGTTTTATAAATAAATAGGATGATATCATCCTATTGTGTGAAGAGCCAAATTATTGAGATAAAAATAATTTTAAAAACGAAAAAAAAACAGTTAACAAAATATATTTAAAGGATAGAATAATTTGAAAATAAATATCAAGAATGAGTGAAAATAAATAAGGAAGAGGATAATTGTTTTCAATAAATAACAATGAGAAGAAAATAACTAAGTATGAATGAGTTTTATATTCACATATCTCACATATAAATATTATATATGAGTAGCCAGAGAAGTATAGAGTGATAAAGCAAACTCTTATGATGATTAAGATATATGAAACCAATTTAGTAATATATATGCATAAATACATTTTAAAAAAAATATCAAGAGAAAACAAATTGTTGGAAACATTAGCAAGGAATTAATTGATAAAAAGAGATATGTGTGAACAATACAGGTTTAAGAAAATATACAATGAAGATAAGCCATATGAAAATAGTGTGTGAAACATGCAAATAGCATGTACACAGAAAAAGGCAGAAAAGCAACTATAACACCTAAAATGGAAATAAAAAAAAAGAAAATGGCATATTTAGCCATAAACATATGTACATAATTCTCTTATTTGTGTGAGCATAATATGGGTTTTTCTCTCCACTAAAACCCTAGCTAAATGTTTTAAATCAAACGAAAAGCAGCAGCTTACTCTGGGGAAAAACAGAAAGATAAAAAAATGGAGCAAACTCACACTGTCTTCTAGTCTAAGCATTCTCGGGGAAAAGAAGAAGGAAGGTGAGTGATTAATCATCTTTGAGATTTTAGGCATTAAGACCCAAGTTATGGGAAGCCATATTATTTTTATAAAACCATATCATGTTTTGTTTAATTTTTATTCTTTGAATAAATGAATGTTGATTATGGTGGGTAATTTGGCTGAGTTTTTGTCTGATGTTTTGATCTGTTTTGATTGTTTTGATTTTTGCTTTGAAAAAAAAACAAATAAACACCCTGATCACAGAAATGGATTTCAGTAGTTCATGATCCAGTTTCTTTTTTTTATAGAGATGAGCTAAATATTTTTACTGAGAAATAGGGTATTAATGAAGAATGAAGTAGGCAGTGTGAAAAAAAAAAGATTCTTGCTTATGTCTAATTCATTTAAAAAATGATACGAACAATGCAATATCATGTATATGTGCTGATTTGTTCCAATCATAAGTTAATATGTTTTAATGGGTTTTTCTCAAAAACCATACCCTATGTTCACAGTAAGATAAAAGTACTATTTCATATGACTTCACCAGATTTATGTAAGCAATGGGAATATTTCTGGAAATAAATATGTAAGCAAGTTTAGAAAACATGATTAAGTAAAAATGACTTTAAAATGGGATGTGGAATTTGCATGAATGCTTTGTAAGTATGGCTGAAACCCCTGAGTGGGTTCAATAATCTTTGATTTATGAAAGGAAGAAAAGAACATAAACATTTCCAGAATTAATAAAAAAAATTCTTTAGAAATAAAATTATTATGGTCTCTAGATTACAAAGCTAATTTAGGAGCTATGCCTTGATCTATTCATCATCAAGTGGATGATGGGTATGTGCATGACTTGTTAAAGTCCTGTAGGCCTCTGTGTAAAGGGTTAACAGAACTAAGCCCCTTTGCAATGCACACTTGGTGTTCAATGGCAAGAGTAAGACCAATTTAAAGAAAAAAATAGGATTGATAAATTAATCTGTGGAATTTAGGGAGTTAATCCACAGGAGTAGGTGTATGTATAACTGAATGGTGTGAATGGTTAAATGCTTGGGTACATGTATGTTGGAAAAAGCTTACACACACACACACTCTCTGATTTTTGTATGAACTTGAATAGCATCAAACATATAAATTCTCTGCATAGTCTTAGGTATTTACAAGTTATTTTTAACCTATGATTTCACTCACGCCAGAATATATTTTCTGACCCTATTTGTTGCCTTTGCAATCTTTGGGGTGTCTCATTTTCATTGAGGCAGTTCAAAGTGATGCTGCAGGGAAAGAAGCATGAGTAGCTTGCTTGAATGGATGTTTGAAGTTCTTGATGAATTTAAAATGCTTTAGAGAAGTAACAGTTTAATTGTAATAAATAATCTAAGCAAACTCTCTTTTATGTTTCGAGTATTTCCAGGATCGATACTTGCTTGGTTTGCTTGAAAAGAACATGTAAAAACTTAAGTATTATATGTGCTTGTGTGTTATTGATTTGAGTGACAGATTCTGTGGTGATCTAATGGATTGAGATGAAGGAAAATATACCACATAATCTGATATGTGGATATGTTCTCCTTGGTATGTTTGTTTAACTTCGGTTAAAAAAAATTAAAGTTGTTTTTGAATGAATAAATGCCTAAGTGTTAAGTGGATTGGTTGAACCAGGTCTTGGCTAACCAGTAAGGCATAAACTTGTCTTATAATTGATATAAGTACATGCAAAGCTTGAAGTCATAGCCTGCAAATCCTATCTGGACATCTGATTCTTTTAGTTAAAGCCTGTATTGCATTATGTTGTGAGTTCATGTGTATGCTTTGCACTTTAGTCTTCACTGCAACCCTATTAAACTAAATCCTTATTGTCTACAAGCTTGATTCCAAGACTGGTAGCATTTGATTTAGTCAAGTCTGTAGTAATTTGCAGTATCATATTGTCTTCATGCATATGGTTGCCTCTCACTTTAATCAGTTGAGTTCACTGCCTTCATGTACATGCCCAGTTTTCATTTTGTATATTAGTCTAGGGTTTGCACTTTGTTCATTTGTATTGTTTTCATATGTATGACTTTTAGATTGGTTTACAACTCCTTATTACCCACATGATCATTACGTGCTCTATGAACCAGAATATATGTATTTTACTTGACAGGAATTTGTTTATGCATGTTTATGTTTGAGTTTAGAATCTAAGCTAGACTAACTAGTGATCCATATATCAAACTAAGTTTAGTATGTCTTATCATCCTAAACCAACATGTATGAATTCTTGAATTCCCAAAGATCAAATTCAGGGGTTATTGATCCATGAATTAATTAATCTGGTTTACAAAATAATCTGGGAAATAAATACAAGAAAATAGTAAATGTAACAGTTGAATCATATAACAGACAATCTTGAGTCAATGGAAAAAAAATAAAAGGGAAGAAATAGCTAGGTGACACAAAACTTTCCAATTATGGAAAACATTGTGTGATTAAATTTCTTTGCTACATTAATACTCTGATAGGCAAAGAAACATTTATATATCTTCATATATATATATGAAATGACTTGATTTAAATACTGATATTTTTATATTAGTAAATCCTGGATCTTGGGAAATTAATTAAAGCAAGTGATCTCTTGTAAAAAAAAACTCAACTATAAATCATGAAAATATAGGAAAAAAAGGGGTCACTTCAGTTGGTATCAGAGCTATGTTACCAAAAACATAGCATATGTATAAAAATCTAATTTTCTTATATAGATAACATTCCGTGGAACAAACCAAAAAATATATAATATTCTCAGTAGGAATGAATTGCTGAAACGGTTAAATTAAAAGCAAGACTAACTAGTTATGCAAATTGTATAGTGAATCATGATAGGAAGACCACCAAACCCCGGAGCAGGACCCTCTAATGTAATACCCTTGGTCAACTTGCAAGATTTGGTGAGGGCATTTAGGGAAGAAGCAGTGCAGAGGGGAGAGAATCCTCATGAGGAGTCAGCTAAACTACTGAAAACATTCTCCAATTTAGGAGGCAAGGATTTTGAAGGCACTGAAGGGGTCATGGGTGTGAAAACATGGCTAAGAACTTTGGAACGGATATTTGCAGACATGCAAATCAATGATCAAAGGAAGAGGCAAATAGCTTCTAGAAGGCTCCAGGGAGCAGCACTAGATTGGTGGGAGGTAATCATCACAGGAAGACTAGAAAATGAGATAACATGGGATCAGTTCAAGGATATGCTTGAGGCTAGATTTGTCCCAGCAATAGCTAAGGCAACATTGCTCGAGGAGTTCATAAGGTTGAGGCAGGGACCAATGAGTGTGACTGAATACACTCAAAAATTTGAAAGCTTATCTAAGTATGGAACCATGCTTATAGGGAATGAGGAATCAAAGAATTCAAGGTTTATTCAAGGACTTAATGCTGGTTTAAGTATAGCAATGCTACCATACAAAGACAAAACATTTGATCAAGTCATAGATCTCACTCTTTCTTTTGAACAACGTGATAATGAAAGGGAGAAATTCAGGAACATGAGAGCTAATAACCACTAGAAAGGAAAAAATAGAGCACATCCTTAGTGAAGTAGAGATAAAGGAAGAAATTGGTGCATCAGACAATGTACACAGTGACATGATTGAATATGGAAAATTAAGCCTCATCTCCTTATGATCAACCCTGGTTGATAAAATAAGAAAGAGGCAGAATCAAGACACTAATTTAAAAGAAAAGAAGGACATGATATCACAAGGCATATCAGTGGAAAATTATGAAGTGGATAATAAAGGCTACGTAAGAAAGAAAGGGAGACACTGCATACCCAATGTAGAAGAACTGAAGCAAGAGGTTATGGATGAGCATCACAAGACAAAATACACTATACATTCAAGTGGTACAAAAATGTACCATGATCTTAAAAGAAATTACTGGTGGCCAGGAATGAAAGGGGCAGTGGCAAGATATGTGGCAAAGTGTTTAACATGTCAACAAGTTAAGGCAGATTATCAAAGACCTTCAGGCCTACTACAACCTCTGGAAGTGCCTACCTGGAAATGGGAAAGCATTTTAATAGATTTTGTGGATTGTTTGCCAAGAATAAGAAGAGGCAATGATAGTATTTGGGTTGTGGTTGATAGGCTCACAAAAACAGCTCACTTCATTCCAGTGAATTCAAATAGAAATGCTCACAAATTAGCTCAATTATTTGTGAAGGAGATAGTGAGATTACATGGAATCCCCAAGACTATCATTAGTGATAGAGATACCTTGTTTACCTGAAGGTTCTGGGGTAGCTTTCAAGAATCCATGGGGACAGAATTAAGCTTGAGCACAGCTTACCACCTACAAACAGATGGGCAAACTGAGATTATTAACAAGATTTTAGAGGATTTGCTTAGAGCATGTATACTTGATTTCGGAGGCAAGTGGGAAGATCATCTCTATATGGTTGAATTTGCTTATAACAATAGCTATCAGTCCACTATAGGCATGGCTCCATTTGAGGCTTTATATGGGAAGCCTTGTGTATCTCCTGCATGCTGGATGGAGGCAGGTGAAGGAGTATTGCATGGACCAGAACATGTGAAAGAGACCTCTGCAAGGATTGAACTTGTAAGGCAGAGAATGAGAGCAGCACAAGAGAGACAAAAAGCCTATGCAATAAAGGGAGAAGGCTAGTGGAATTTGAAGTGGGAAATTATGTATTTCTCAAAGTTTCACCAATGAGAAAAATATTGAGGTTTGGCAAGGCAGGAAAATTATCACCAAGATATATAGGACCATATGAAATTATTCAAAGAGTGGGAACTTTAGCTTATAAGTTGAAATTGCCAAAGGAATTGAGTAATATACGTGATGTATTTCATGTATCTTAATTAAGAAAATGGGTGCATGATAAGGAGACCATTCTGGAATCGCCTATACAAGTTGAAGTTCAAGAAAATATGGTTTATAAGAAGGAACCAATAGGTATTATGACTAGAGAAGAAAAGAAATTGAGGAATAAAATGATTAAATTGGTTAAAATCCAGTGGAGCTTAGATGAGAATGATTGAACATGGGAAGCTGAAGATAGGATGAAGGATATATATCCTAATCTATTTTCTACATAAAAGGTATGTCTAAGATTATGATAAACTTAAACATTACTTATGTGTGTTTGTTTAGTTTTGGATGCATAAGTTTCTGAAATTTCTGAAATGAAGTTATATCATGTATACAATTGGATGAAAATATAATAATCGTGGGACACAATTCCTTTTAGAAGGAGAGTATGTGAAGACCCAAATTATTGAGATAAAAATAATTTTAAAAATGACAAAAAAATCAATTAACAGAATATATTTAAAGGATAGAATAATATGAAAATAAATATCAAGAATGAGTGAAAATAAATAAGGAAGAGGATAATTGTTTTCAATAAATAACAATGAGAAGAAAATAACTAAGTGTGAATGAGTTTTATATTCACATATCTCACATATAAATATTATATATGAGTAGCCAGAGAAGTATAGAGTGATAAAGCTAACTCTTATGATGATTAAAATATATGAAACCAATTTAGTAATATATATGCATAAATACATTTTTAAAAAAAATATCAAGAGAAAACAAATTGTTGGAAACATAAGCAAGGAATTAATTGATAAAAAGAGATATGTGTGAACACTACAGGTTTAAGAAAATATACAATGAAGATAAGCCACATGAAAATAGTGTGTGAAACATGCAAATAGCATGTACACAGAAAAAGGCAGAAAAGCAACTATAATACCTGAAATGGAAATAAAAAAAGGCATATTTAGCCATAAACATATGTACATAATTCTCTTATTTGTGTGAGGATAAAATGGGTTTTTCCCTTCACTAAAACCCTAGCTAAATGTTTTAAATCAAAGGAAAAGCAGCAGTTTACTATAGGGAAAAACAGAAAGATTAAAAAAGGGGGGGAGCAAACTCACACTGTCTTCTAGTCTAAGCATTCTCGGGGAAAAGAAGAAGGAAGGTGAGTGATTAATCATCTTTTAAATTTTAGGCATTAAGACCCAAGTTATGGGCAGCCATATTATTTTTATAAAACCATATCATGTTTTGTTTAATTTTTATTCTCTGAGTAAATGAATGTTGATTATGGTGGGTAATTTGGCTCAGTTTTTGGTTGATGTTTTGATCTGTTTTGATTGTTTTGATTTTTTCTTTGAAAAAAAAAACAAATAAACACCCTGATCACAGAAATGGATTTCTGTAGCTCATGATCCAGTTTCTTTTTTTATGGAGATGAGCTAAATATTTTACTGAGAAATAGGGTATTAAAGAAGAATGAAGTAGGCAGTGTGAAAAAAAAGATTCATGCTTATGTATAATTCATTTTAAAAATGATATGAACAATGCAACATCATGTATATATGCTGTTTTGTTCCAATCATAAGTTTATATGTTTTTATGGGTTTTTCTCAAAAACCATACCCTATGTTCACAGTAAGATAAAAGTACTATTTCATATGACTTCACCAGATTTATGTAAGCAATGGGAATATTTCTGGAAATAAATATATAAGCAAGTTTAGAAAACATGATTAAGTAAAAATGACCTTAAAACGGGATGTGGAATTTGCATGAATGCTTTGTATGTTTGGCTGAAATCCCTGAGTGAGTTCAATAATCTTTGATTTGTGAAAGGAAGAAAAGAACATAAGCATTTCCAGAATTAATAAAAAAAATTCTTCATAAATAAAATAAGGATGGTCTCTAGATTAAAAAGCTAATTTAGGAGCAGTGCCTTGATCTATTCATCATCAGGTGGATGATGGGTATGTGCATGACTTGTTAAAGTCCTGTAGGCCTCTATGTAAAGGACTAACAGAACTGAGCCCCTTTGCAATGCACACTTGGTGTTCAATGGCAAGAGTAAGACCAATTTAAAGAAAAAAATGAGATTGAGAAATTAAGCTATGGAATTTAGGGAGTTAATCCATAGGAGTAGGTGTATGTATAACTGAATGGTGTGGATGGTTAAATGCTCGGGTGCATGTATGTTGGAAAAAGCTTATATATATATACTCTGATTTTTGTATGAACTTGAATAGCATCAAACATATAAATTCTCTGCACAGTCTTAGGTATTTACAAGTTATTTTTAACCTATGATTTCACTCACACCAGAATATATTTTCTGACCCTATTTGTTGCCTTTGCAATCTTTGGGGTGTCTCATTTTCATTGAGGCAGTTCAAAGTGATGCTATAGGGAAAGATGCATGAGTAGCTTGCTTGAATGGATGTTTAAAGATCTTGATGAATTTAAAATGCTTTAGAGAAGTAACAGTTTAATTGTAATAAATAATCTAGGCAAACTCTGCTTTATGTTTGGAGTATTTCCAGGATTGATACTTGCTTGGTTTGCTTAAAAAGAACATGCAAAAACTTAAGTATTATATGTGGTTGTGTGTTATTGATTTGAGTGACAGATTCTATGGTGATCTGATGGATTGAGATGAAGGAAAACATATCACATAATCTGATATGTGGATATGTTCTCCTTGGCATGTTTGTTTAACTTCAGTTTAAAAAATAATATTAAAGTTGTTTTTGAATGAATAAATGCCTAAGTGTTAAGTGGATGGGTTGAACCTGGTCTTGGCTAACCAGTAAGGCATAAACTTGTCTTATAATTGATATAAGTACATGCAAAGCTTGAAGTCATAGCCTGCAAATCCTATCTGGACATCCGATTCTTTTAGTTAAATCCTGTATTGCATTATGTTGTGAGTTGATGTGTATGCTTTGCACTTTAGTCTTCACTGCAACCCTATTAAACTAAATCCTTATTGTCTACAAGCTTGATTCCAAGACTGGTAGCATTTGATTTAGTCAAGTCTGTAGTAATTTGCAGTATCATATTGTCTTCATGCATATGGTTTCCTTTCACTTTAATCAGTTGAGTTCACTGCCTTCATGTACATGCCCAGTTTTCATTTGGTATATCAGTCTGGGGTTTGCACTATGTTCATTTGTATTGTTTTCATATGTATGACTTTTAGATTGGTTTACAACTCCCTATTACCCACATGATCATTACATGCTCTATGAACCAGAATACATGCATTTTACTTGACAGGAATTTGTTTATGCATGTTTATGTTTGAGTTCAGACTCTAAGCTAGCCTAACTAGTGATCCATATATCAAACTAAGTTTAATATGTCTTATCATCCTAAACCAATATATATGAATTCTTGAATTCCCAAAGATCAAATTCAGGGGTTATTGATCCACGAATTAATTAATCTAGTTTACAAACTAATCTAGGAAATAAAAACAAGAAAATGGTAAATGTAACACTTGAATCATGTAACAGACAATCTTGAGTCAAAGAAATAGCTAGGTGACACAAAACTTTCCAATTATGGAAAACATTGTGTGATTAAATTTCTTTGCTACATTAATACTCTGATAGGCAAAGAAACATTTATATATCTTCATATATATGATATGACTTGATTTAAATACTGATATTTTTACATTAGTAAATCCTGGATCTTGGGAAATTAATTAAAGCAAGTGATCTCTTGTAAAAAAAATCAACTATAAATCATGAAAATATAGGAAAAAGAAGGGGGTCACTTCATATTGTTATTAATAATCTTCAAACTGTGAATTTAATTTGTTTAAATAAATGATGGAATGGATTGTGGTAATATATCCATTATTGAGATAAAAGGGAAAATTTGAATTGGATTAGTTTGAAATGAAACTGAAGTTGAATTAGTTCAAATTCAAAAGGGAATTGGGATTAATTCGAATTAGAATTGATATGAATTGAAATTGGTTCAATTTGAAATTTATTTGAATTAATAGAAATTGTGATTAAAGTCGAATAAGTAAATTCAAATGGAATTTGATTTGAATTTAGGAAATAAATTATGGATTAATTCAACTTGAATCGGGGTAAAATCAAGTTCAGTGGAAATTTAAATTGAATTGATGGGAATGGAGATTGAGAACTTAACAGTTTGGCTCTGGACTATTTTCAAAATAAATTGTTTTAATATGAACCTATTTTTTTAAGCTATTTACTATATACAATCTTTCTTTTAAAAGCCAAACTATTTTATACTTATTTTATAATTATTTTTGTAACTACTTAACTATTTTACAACTGTTTTATAAACTAATTACTATGTTTCAACTACTTTATAACTAACTACTATTTTATAACTATTTTGCAATTATCTAACTATTTTATTACTATTTGTCTATTTTATAACTTCTTAACTATTTTACAGCTATTTTACAAACTAATAATTATTTTTAAAATATTTATCTATTTTAAACTTTTCAAGCTATTTTCTAAATTTAAGCTAGACAGAGTTCAAACTGTTTATGATTTATTAGCAGTTCAGATAAGAATTGAAGTGATAATCCAAACGAGGACTGAAGCAACTGTGAATAAGTGTATAGAAAGCATAAGTAAATGTGAATAGAAATGGGAATTGATTTGGTTAATAATCAATGAGGATAGATATGTAGGATGTACGTATATTATTCTATTCGCATAGTGATTTGATCCAGATTCGAGCACAGAATTTCGAGATAGACTATCGATCCGAGTTGGGATTTTTCACTCGATTTTCGACGACAAACCTGGATATGGATTTTTGATTGATTCTGGATATTCTGTATCATAGTTATGGCTATGTAAGAAGAATGACAGTTTCTGATCAAGAAACCAGATCTGAGTCCGTACTAGAAAGTCAGGTGGACGATACTAGTTCGGAAGAGAAATTGTGTAATCGAGTGAGCGATCAGGTTGATATAGCATATGGATGATATGTGTATATCATACGGGTTTGAATGAAATTGATATTGAAAATTTATGAATAAGAATTGTAGAATGGTTTTTGAAATGAAATATATATTTTATGAAATATATAATGAAATAAAGTGGAAATTTGATATTTCTGTGGTAGAAATTTATTTTATGGAAATAAGTAATTTGGTAAGTGACTTTATAGAGTAATCAAATTTGAATATTTGATTTGGAATAAACAAAGTTACATATCTTTGTTATATAAGATAAATCTTTCCTTGTTGAATCTATTGCCAGAAGAAAAGGGTTTTTGAAAAATACTTGAAGTATAAAAAGAGAATTTATACTAGTATGACGTGATTCAAAAGAGATTTTTCAAGGTTATATATATCTATATCTATATATCTATATATATATATATATATATATATATATGAAGGATCTTATGAGATTGATTTTGATGAAAGGTTTTTGGAACCTATGAATTTTGGAAAGGCTTTTGATTTTTGGAGAAAAATCAATTTTGGAAATTCTAGAAGCCTAGTTTGAGAATTATCGGTATGGGATAATCGATTTTGAGAAAGGAGATTCATAGGAGATTCGTACTAGGTGTATGATCTGGAAGATACTATATGTGTATAGTGTAAAGTATTTTGAAAATGGCTCTATAGAAAAAGGCGCTCCCTTGAAATGAACTTCTCAGGAATACCATAGGTTGGTACTGCCTTGAGCCTCAAAGGGGGAGGTTCTAAAGTTGATCTAGTGAGGAGTCCGGACAAACTAGTTCTTGAGGACTATTGGGTAGTGAAAGTCGAGGGCGTTGATGCCTACGGAGGCATTTGGGTTATGTTGTGACGATACTGTAACTCGATGTCACTGCGATCTACTGCAGACAATAGCGAAAGTCGTGTGTGCTGTTGAGAGCCAACAGTCTACGTTTGATTTTACATCGGTAGACTGCGGCCCATGGTGACATAGCAAAAGTTGAAAGGCCGTGAGAGCCTAAGGCTGCATTGGGGTTTGACTGATGTATTCTGCGACATATGTGGGAGTGGTGGAGTTTCATTTGGCAGCGAAAATCAAGGGCGCTGATGCCTACAGTTACATGGACTTTTACTGTGACGGCAATGTAACCCAGGATATAACTGCGATCTGTGGTGGGTTCCATGGCATAATCGAGGGGCGCGGAGTGCCTATAGTTACATGGACTTTATCTGTGATGGCAACGTAACCCAGGATGTAACTACGACCATGGATGAGAGTGATGATTTCCAGAGCATTCTCATCAAAGATATTTCCTCTATTTTCAAAAATGTTTTTGATATTTTCAATAAAATTATTTTCCAAGTATTTTCACTGGATGTTGAAAATGGGTTTACCAAGTACTTGTAGATTTTCAGTCCTATGCCTGATCAACATATGACCGAATCTCTGTGAGAACAAGGATGGACTGGTTGAGACATCGAGTTATAAAAAGTATCATTATAGAACTATTTTTGAAATACTATGTAGATTTTAAAAGTGTTTTAAAAATTCTTAATTATAAAGGGAGTTTATGGTTTAAAAATGTTTAAAGAATAATTTATTTGATTTTAAGTATTTTTATAAATTCTGGCTTCGTTCCTTTTCGAGGACGAAAAGATTCTAAGGGGGGAGGAATGTGATACCCCGAAAATTTCAAGAAAATTTGAATGTGATAATCCCCATTATAAATTAATAAAAATTTGTAATTTGTAATTTTAAAACAATAACAATAACAATAATAATATATTGTACATATATATAAATTTCAATGAAATTATTATATACAAATTGAATTTGGATTGTTTATATATATATATATATATATATATATATCAAATTGACTTTTAAATTGGATTTGAAATTAAATTTGAATTTGGATATTTAAATTTGAAATTCAAAAGATAGATATATTTCTTAAATATATTCTTTTGGATTTAAAATGTATTTTATATGATTTTATTTAGAATAATATTTGTTTGACATTATTTTCTTTGAAAGATTTTATAGATAAAGATAATGTAATTACTAAATAGAAAATTTAAAATAAAAGTTTTATAAACCATTTAAAATAAATTAACACATGCATAAATATACATGTAAGCTTAAGAACATATCTAAATACATGTGTAAACAAATTATCTAATAATAATGACAATGTAAGTTAATTCATACAAGTGTCTTAATTTTTTTAATTTTCCTTTTTGAAAATGATAAAACTAAGTTATAGGAAAACTGTATACTTTCTCTCCTCATTTTCTTTTTCTATCATTAAACTCAAAACAAAGAGAATCTAAGAAAAAAAATCTAAGAAACCAAAAATCCTGTAACACTAAAATCGGAAATGAAAGAAAGCTAACAATATCAAGCTTACAATCTTCTCCAAGATTTCAAGTTGAAAACAAATTCAAGATCAATACATCAAGTAAATCAAACAAGCTTCAGTTTAGGCAAAGATAGTCCGGATTAAAGTCCTTTCCCTCTGTTTCTGTTCTTTTAATCAGGTGAGTAAACTTGGAAAATCTGATATTTATTGAACTAGCGGTGTGATGATCTTTTAAGTATGATCTGAATGATGTTGTGCATGATTTTAAGTATATAAATGTGTGTAATATTCATATTCATGACTGGAACATGGAAAGTAAGTTTCTGATCAAACTGAAAACTGTGAGTAAACATACACTTTTATAAAAAAAAAAGTTTAAATCTGGATTCCACGTTGATGCATGTATGAAAATCATGTTGTTAGCCTGAATATTAGGATTGAAAATGCATGCATGCATGTATATAAGTGTTTAATGCCTGTGTATTGCCTGTGTATATGCAATATAGTCCCTGTTGTGATTACAGACTTTTTATTTCTAAATAAATCCAAATCTCATTATTGAATCATTGTTAGCTTTTGATTTGCAAATGAAAAATGATAGAAATCGTGAAACATCACTACTAAAAATAATTTCAGGAATTTATATTTAATATTTGTCTCGAAATTTTATGAATGACAGTAATATATATATTTGGGTCAAATTTTTTTATAAATTCAATTTTAAGATTAGATTGCATGATTGAATTCGTAGTCGAAAATCATGAATTTTAATGTGTTTATCTCGATTTTTAGTTTGTTAATCATTGAGTAATCTTGAGTTGAACGGTGGGACCATTTTGGGTGATTCCCGTCGATTAATGGCAAATTGGGCTGTGTGTTTAGGCCAGAAGGTTCAGGCACGAACAAGGATCATCAGAAAATAGGGCTCGAATTTTTAGACGGCCGGCGTGACTATGCGATGTCAAAGTAGGGTTTTTGTTCCATGTTTTGTCGTCGAGGTCTCAGCATGGATTGCGACATCGGGACTTGATCGGAGGTGATCGCGATAGGAGAATTAGGAACTGAAAGTCGAGGCGGAGCTGCGGTGAAGACTGCGAGGTACCTCGAGGCAAGGATCGTCGGAGATGGGTGGATTTCCAATGATGATGGGTTTCGGTTGTGGGTTTTGAGTGTTTTCGATTCGTGATCAAATTGAGGTATTGGGGTGATCGTGTTTGGTTGCGAGGGTCACGAGCGAAGTGTTGAGCCCGACGTCGATGGTCGGAGTGCCTTTGATCACTAGTGTATGTGCACACGTGCACAGGCGTATCAGTGAGTGATGGATGAAGGTCGGGCTCGGGTTTAAGCTCGGAAACGTTCGAATTTTTCTCGAAGGAGAAGGGATGTGGGTTGTCCCGTGTTTTGATCGGGTATTGAGGGTTTTTGCTCGGGTTGTTTGGTTATGAGCGGGGTTTAAGAATTTTACAGGAAATACTCAAGGTAATAAAACAAAGAATTTTGAGTTTGCAAATTTCAAGTTTAAAAGCATAGTGAAACAAGTTTGAAGTTTTAAAAATAACTGGTTTCAAGGATAATTACGTAATGATAGTTAATGAATGGAATTAAGGAAAGAATCATTAACTAGTGATTAAATAATCATCAATTAATTAATGTAATTAAATTAAGACAATTAATCAGTTAGTTAATTAAGGATAATCACTTAAAATAACTGATTAAGTACAATTACTTAGTGAAGTAATTAATGGATAATTACTGAATGTAACTAATTAAAGGCAATCACTTCATGAAGTAATTAGAGGATCATTAATTAATATAATTAATGAAATTAATCAAGGTTGATCAATGGAAGTGATAAATTAGAGTTTAATTAATTAAGGATCAATGTACTTAATTATAGTTAATTAATTAATTGAAGTAATTAGTTAAGGATCATTAATTAATGTAATTAACTATTAATTAATCAATGAAATAATTAAAGGTTAATTACTGTAAATGGTTAAGGATAATTAATTTGTATAATTAATTAAAGGCTGATTAATTATTGTAATTAAAGAATAATTAGTCAAGGGTGATTAGTTAAGATGGATAATTAAGGGATGATTGATTAATTGGTTTGTAATTAATTAATGTTAAGTAAGCAGGATTAAAAGTGATTAAAGTAATTAATTTAAAATTAATTTAAATTAATTAGAAATGGTGGGACTAATTAATCTTTACTTTTGGACGATTAATTATATCGATTGTTTTGGATTATTTGATATCCATGATATGTGATTTGTGATGCTGTGTGAGATGATATGTTTGGTTGAACTTAGATAATATGGATTTTCTTTCTGTAATAAAATCACATTGTGAATATGTTACTCTAAATACGAATTGAAGGGGTTCACTTAAACTTGGGTTAATAATGATATTGGATTCGAAGAGACTGGGGTTGGTATCAGAAAATACCCAAAACCACTTCGAATAGTAATCTAAAATGTTTTATAAATTGGATATGTGAGATAAATCAGGCTGGAATGAAATAAGTTAAGTAACCTGGACATTTAATCTTGAGAACTGTTGTGTGAGATAAATGATTGAAGTTGATTCACTATAATTTGTAAGAACTCGTAAAAGGTACGAGTTACCCTGGTAATTCACATAAGTTATATAGCTTGGTATTTCATATTATACAGGTTTACTCACGCTGGTTTCCAGCCTGATCTGGGTGTTGCTTTGATGTAATACTCGGGTCAGACCGAATATTACAAATTTTCAGGTAAGGACGTTTTGGAGCTCAGGGGGTGAGTTGGATGGTAGGAACATATGAAGTGTATTCCACTTTGTTACATTGTTGTTTATCTGTGACAAGTTATTTTAACTGTGCAGTGCTTGTGAAATGTTGTAACTCTGATGTATTAATGTATATTAACCGATACAGTTTTCCTTTGTATAACTGTTATTTTATTTGGTATTATATTTTGATCAGCTGCGAATGTGAGATTCTGTGTTTCATTTCTGTTTCTTCTTCTATCTCTTTTCTTCTTTTCCTAACTATCTGGAATTTTTGGGATCGAAAATTCTGAGTTGTTACAGCAGCACTAGCCGAAGCCTACGTCTCGTGCAACATGTATGTGAGGTGATATTTATACATTGTCCTTTTCTTGATCTCTGTTGCTAAGAATAAGAACATACAAATCCACATATAAATGCACAATAGCGTATATATATACTCAAATTATATCTATTATATAAATAAGTATATGATCTATTTGTACATATGAGTTTTAGTATACTTTTGTATTATTGATAAGATATTAACAATGTTTACATTTGTTTACAGTAATATATATATATATATATGTGATATATAATAGTTTATATATATATATTAGTTTGAACTGATTTTGAGAAAGATAATAACATATATATAGAAGTAGTATAAATTTTATATGTATATGTTGACCGTGTGTGTATATATGTATGGGCATATGGGTCAGTTTTGCATTTTATTAGTTATATAATGTGTGAGTTATTTATATGAATTTGTGACTTGAAATATGTTGCAGTAAGTATGCATTTGAATATAATAGTCTGTTTTGCTGCCATAAGGCTTATATAATAGTTATATATATAGGTTCAAGTATTAGGTAAAGTGTGTTAATATAGTTTGGTTTGTTGTTGCATATTAATAGTTATGTCCTTGTTTTAAATTTGGTTTTATATCTCGATGATCTAATCTAATTTAAAGGTATATATAATAGTTTATAGAATTGTACTTTTCTAGTTTGCTGTTTAAGCTTTGTATATAATGTTTGTGTGCATATTTTTAGAATCGTTAGATCAGTTAAAAAAAACAAAAATTAGTTTTGCAACGGATTTTAGCAAATATAACTGTTGTGTGCATTCTGAGTAATACGATAAAGTTTTTCATATACATATATTGACTTTAATCATAATAAAAATATATATACGTTTTAATATAAAACATACGTGTTTGTATAAATTTTTAAATCAGTCAGTTGTATAAGTTCTAACCAGTCGATATATATATGTATTTAAAAATATAATTTAGGTAATGCTTTGTATAAGAAGGTGAAATGTATATATACGGTTTATATTTGACCTAAGTTACAAATCTATATATTTATATATAGACATGATATATTTTCAGTTTTATGTTTGCAACTTTTATTTGCATATAAGTTATATATATATAGGTCTTATATATACATATATATATATATATATATATATCTGTTGTTATATGTAAAGTGTTTACGTTATATATATTAGTCTAACTATTTTATTAGATATATACTATTATTAATATCTAAACGGTTTAAGGGTAATGTTATATTTCAGCTAATGTATATCGTATATATAGTATATAATGTTAGTTTATTTAAGTTTTATAACCTGCCACTTTATAATATAAAAGTATTGATTTTTAATATATATATTTTAAATTTGAAATGTATTTGAATTTAGAGTATAATTTTTATCTATATATAGTTATATATACTTATATATATATATATAAAGTTCACTTATACCACTTGTCATCATCGATCGGTTCTAAATTGATTTCGTTAATCCCTTATCTTTCAGCTTTCCGTTGAATTCGCATTCAATCTAGCTTTGCTTTGGATTCGTAACTCATTCTATTGTTAATCCTCTCTAGCCTTGGAAGGTGAGCAATCACTCACGATTAACGATCTTGTATTTATTAAATTTCATTCCAATTGAAACGACAATTAAAATATGCTACTGTAGTTATTTAAATTGTTATATATGCTATTATCTATAACTGTTCACCAGTGGGATATGACACCATATCCTGTTGCTTATATTTTATTTAATCACTGATGATATATGCCTGTTGTTATATGTTATATTTTATCATATATGTTCTCACTCTACAAGTTCCCTGTTAGTTTAGAATTCCCTATGGGTTGAAATGATACATACTCGAACGATCAGTAGAATAGGGGAAAATCATTATGGGTTGAAACAATAAACCCAAGCTATAACACTCGTGGAATTTAGCTAAAAGTAATTTGATAATTGATTTAATATTTGGGATTTAATTTTGAAAACAAATTAGTAAAAAAATCTTAAAATAAATAAAATAAGTGAAAATTAGATGTGAATAAAATTCCAATTTTATTTTGAGTTTAAAATATATTGACAATGAATATTGTTGATTTGAAAATATTAAAATGAATAACTTGAAAACAAATTGGATTTATTTTGGAATTAATATGAAGATTCCAGAATAAATTAAAAATATAGGTTATGAAATAGTATTTTGGATTGGGATTCAATTATAAACATTTTGAAAATAAATATAGGTGTATATAAATATATAAAAGTAATAAGTACAAGATTTGAAATTTTATACTTGTACAAAACATAAATAAACATAGTTAATATACATAAGAAAATAAAGTTTGTAAATATAAAACTAACTAAGGATTTAAATATAAATTAAATTGAATATATTTAAATATCAATATATAAATAAATAAAAATATGTTAAATAGATAAGAATCATTTTCTTATGGTTGTGTAAATAGTTATAAAAAGAAATATAAATATAAAATAATATAAAGCTATTTGGATTAATGGATTTTAAAACTTGTATAAATATAATGTGTTAATGCAAATATAAAATACACATAAGAAAAATCAATTCACAAATTGGTTAAGGATTTAAAATAAATTTTTTAAATATGGAATAAAGTAAGATTTAATTAAAATTTTAAAATGCTTTTCTTTTATACTTGAAGATAAATATAATAGTATATATGTAATTAAATATAAAAGCTTATATATATATCTATATATATATATATATATATATATATTTTGAAATAAAGGAGTTGAAAAAAAAAATTGTATATACATGTAAACATAAGAGAATAAGGGTTTAAAACTAAAATTTTAACTAATTAAATCAAGGGGTGTAAACATAAAAATGCAAATTTGTACAAGTGTAAGGCATTCAATCACAAAGATGTACAAGTGTAAAACATGCATAAAGAAATTAAACAAGTGGCAAAGGAAATTTGTTTCCTTTTGAATCGAATTTTGTAAACTATAACTAGGGTGTTCATCTTTCCCAAGCCTGTAAACACAAAGTAAAACAGAAAAGCAATCAAAAAAAAACCAGGTTAAAGCTTCAAACCTGAAGCAAGTCCAGAGAAAAGAAAAATATTTCTTAAGCAAATCAAGTTTACAAATCAAATCCAAACCTGCATCTTCTTTAAATCTGGAATTTAACAGTTTCAGATATTCTCAAACCTGAAGAAAACAAAACTGCAAAACAAGTTTCAAAACCTGGAAAAGGAAGACTAATTCAAGTTAAAAGCCTAAAGCAGTAAATCAAAGGACAAGTTCAATATCTAGGCAAATACAAGCTGGAACAAGAAGATTTAAAATACCCAGTTTTCAAATTTTCTGCTCTGTTCTTCTCCACTTTAACTCCAGGTGAGCAAACATCACCCCTATCAAACTTTATCTGTTTTGTTTTGCTACATGTGATGAATCTGCGAATTTTGTTGTGAAAATTTTGTTATATGTGCTTGCATGAACCTCGGTTCATATGTGATGTGTATATGTGTCTGTAAGCCTTCCCTGTTCTTGTTCTCAGATGCAAGACAAATTCAAAACCTAAAATCAATTCCTCTATTACCTCTTAGTCTAAGTTGTTTAAGGAAAATATAGTTAAGAGAACTAAGACTTTAGTTTTTGAAAATACTTGTGAGTAAACTTAAAATTTTAGACCAGCTCTTTGTCTGTGATGATAAGTGTTTGTGTATGCCTATTTGTATACGTATTCATGTCAAGGATAGTGTGTATGCTTTGTTACAGGCAGATAAGTGTTGTTCCGGGTTTACAGAGTAAACCATTTCAAAAATTCAAATCTCTAGATGCAAGTAGTTTTGAGTTAAAATCTGTAAAGGAGATTTGTTAGAGACACTCGGATTTAAATTTTAAAAATAATCTCAACCATAGCATATTAGTAAATAATTTGAAATTGTGAAATTGCAGAGGGAAAACATTTTAAACAAAAAATTCAAGTATTTTAATTTGGAGTTTTGATCATTGGATCAGATTTATCTTGTAATATGATGATTTTTAAAAGGAATTTCACTATTTTTAAGTGAATAAACGTCGAGAATTTGTGTGATGAATGAAATTGTGATTTTTGGCAATTACTGGTCGTCGGCGAAGTAAAGTAGGTCATCGTCATGGCTGAAGGTAGCCAAAGGAATGAGGATTCATGGAAAAATAATCAATGATTTTATTATACGCCGTGGTGATCGATGGTCGTTGATTTAGGGTTTAGTAGCAACTCTTGGTCGGTTGGGTTTTACGAAACTGTTCGCTGAAGAGGGATCGCCGGAGTCTATCGGTGTGGGGGGAAAGTTTGGTGGATCGTTGGGGAAGCTTTGGTCAGAGGGACATTGTCGATGGTGGCCGATATCATCGGCGGCGGTGAGATTTGGCGTCATAGATGTGGTTCCAGTATTTGATCACGGGGGTCGATTTTGGTTGACGATGTGATTTTGGGTTGTGGGTTGCTCAGACTATCTTGCGTGGTCGTGGGTGATGTGCCGGTGGCATCAACAACGATCGACGAGGGGCGCCGTGCTTGTGCACGTATACGTGCAAGCTTACATATCTGGGTTTGAAGATTTTGGGGAAGAAAGATGGAACTCGGGGTGGTCTTGATATTGTAACCGTGTGAACTCAAAGTCGTACTCGAAGTATTCACGAGCATTCACCGATGTAAAAGTTTGAAAAAAAAGAGGCAGGAGTGGGAAATTTTCACGGGGAGGATTTGAATGAAACTCGAAGTTGGGGACGGGGAAGAACAGGGAATGGCTCGGGTGTTTTGAGATTGTAAAATTTGATTTCAGATTATCAAAATTGAAAAGAAAAATAGTTTTCCAGTTTTGAATTTAAAAATAAAATACGTACCAGCTTTGAAAGTAAAAGAAGATACGAATTAAGTTTCCAAATACAAAGAAAAAAAATCAAAGTTTTCAAATATAAGGAAGATGGTATAAAGTTTTAAAGCTAAATAAATTTTAAAAATATATTGAAGACAAATAAGTTTTAAAGGGAAATAATCCGAGTTTTCGAATTTAAATTGTAAACAAGTTTTAAATAAGTTTTCAAAGACTTTTTTTTTAGTTAAAAATATATTAGAATTGTTTGGGTTTCAATAATTATATTGAGATAATTATTTAAAAATGTTCTTAAATGTTTTAAATGAAGTTCGATGATGTGATTAAATAAGTGATTAAGATAAGTGATTTATCTTAATAAATTAAGGCCTTGGGTAATTGAGGATTAATTTATAAATTGATAATTAAGGGTTAATCATTAAGGAAAATTAATCTTTGTGATAATTTTAAGGATATTCAATTAATTTGTATGATCAATTACTTAATGAAAACGATTTAAGTTAATTAAATAATGATTTGAAGACTAATTAATTAAACTGATTATGAAATGATAATTAATTAGTGGCAAATTGATCTATGTAATTAATTAAGGATAATTAATTAATGCAATTAATTAAGGATTAACTAATTTATAATTAAGGATAAATTAATTATTAATTAGAGGATAATTAATCAGTTAATATTAATTAAATTAAGGTAATTAATTACTTAATCAAAAGTAATTAACTAATGATTTAAGTTAAGTAATCAAGTGATTAAGATTAAATGTTGATTAAGGATAATCACTTATTAATTAAGAATAATTAATTAAAATGATGATCAATTAAGGGGATAATTAATTAATTAAAGATAATTAATCGAGGGATAATTGAATAATCAATGGTTAATTATTTAAAATAAAGAGTTAATTATCTAATGATTAAAGATTGATTAATTTATTAATCAAATTTGATTTAAATAATTAGTAAAGGTTAATTAATTTATTAATTAAGGTTGGTTAATTGATAGTTAAAGGATTAATTAATTTATAAATTAAGGTTAATTAATAAATAATTAAAGGATACTTAATTAACATAAACTGTAATTAATTAATGTTAATTAACCAGTATTAGTAATTCATGAGTTGTTAATCTGATTTGAATTAATCAGACAATTATCTGATCTTACTTATGAATGCTTGGAGTCTATTGGATGATTGAATTGTTTGATACCCTGATATGTTCTGTTTGATTTGAGCTGTGTTTGATGTAATTTATTATCTGCGATATATATCTGTGATCTGTGAATAAAAGATAAGCGTTATAGTTTATACCGCTTAACAAATATATTGCTGTATTTGAATCTGTGCTGATTGATGATGTGGCACTTTTATTGTCTAAAACCCCTGGACCACACTTATACACACACGAATATCGAGTGCACGTGGAAAGGGGTTAAGCCATAGATTTTGAAATAGTTTTAAAGATTGAATTTTTGAATCCAAAATAGCTTTTGGAATTAGATTTGAAAGCTTTTGAAAATGAATTTCAAAAATGAAAGTTATTTTGGATAACTTGATTGAGTTTTGAAATTTAAATAATTTGATTTAAATTTGGATTCAAAAATTTGAAATTGAATTCTATGATTGGAAACTAGAGATTAAAGAGGGTATACAAGTTTATGTGGGTTTTAAACCATTTTAAAGTGTTTTTTAGGGAGTTTGCATTTAACCCAAAGATTTTTAACTTGTATAAATGAAATGGATTTTTCTGAAATGAAAACTATTTGTTTTCAAATAATAAAAGCTTTCACATAAGAAATGAACGTCCAATTTGTGTTAAAAGGATTTCAAGTCTAAAATGAAAATAATTTTCCAAGTTATGAATAAATCTTTGGAAACATGTTTTGAAATCTATAAATTAAATCTTTAATTTAAAAATTTAATGAGTTAATCTATGGAAATGGAAGTGTTTTGAAATCTATGAATAGATCTTTGTGAAACTAGGTGCATCTTGTGAGAAGAATCTTTTTAAAAGATTTGAAATGGTAATTTGGTTAACCATTTGAAGAAATGTTTTGGATTTTATAAGTTGTGACTTAACTGAAATCCCATATCCATATGTTTTTAAATATTATGCTCATTGGTCGGTTTAGCCGGGAGAGGACCTTGTGTCATGTAACCCATTCCGAATAATGATACGACGTTATGGATAGCATTTGAAGACCGGTGGTGAAGACCAGGTGTTTTCGAGAACGAAAGGATAAGCCGTCGATTGTCTCTGCACTGAGTCGCGTCGGTATAGAGATTCCCTAAGTGATGGGAAGTCTGATCGGGATTGTGAATATCTGGATTTGCAAGGGATTCTTCGAAAGTGTCTTCGGTTCTATTCGAACCCAGAACAGACTTGTATGGATGTGTGTCTGACATTACACTTTGAGATGTAAAACCGGTTTCTATCAAATACATTTCTGTTTGGTGGCAGAGATTCATTCTCTTAGCTTAACACCCTTCTCTGAGACGTACGAGCTCAGAGGTTATGGAGCCGATGGTTACTAGTGATACATTTCCAATTTGGTAATATGGCATACGAAGTGCTGCTGATCATTTATTGATCAAAGCATGGCTTTGTGAAAAAGCATAGCTTTGTGGACGAGACCTCATCGAGCCTCACAACCCGGTAATGGTCGAAACGGGAAAGATGCGGCAAGGTTTCTGGGGTAGCTCCTCTAGGGTATGACCATTCCTTCTGCAAAAAGGGTGGTATCATGGTATGGAGCCTAGATACTTATCATGTGGACACTGTAGTATATTTATTACTATATGATGTTGTTGGTGTAGAGGATCCTCGGATAAAGGTCGCAAACGACCGGGGGTGGCATATCTTAGGTTTTACTTCCTAGGAAGGGGGTAGCCGGCCTTGTGTTCGCAGAGAGCCGGGTAGGTTCTCGGCGCGTCCCTCCAGAGGTGTTCCCATGTGGCAATAGGAAGTTCCTTAGCCTGACCATTTGTTGGAAATCCATTCATCCAATACATGCCTTGTACGGTTTTAGTTGTACTACCTGCCATCAACTTATGGTGGCGCCCCACTGTTTGGATGGTAGCCATAGTAGGCATACAATAGTGGTTGTATGCTGGCTAGGATTAATATTATACTTTCGAAAGTTTTTTCTACACTATGCACTAGTAATAATATCAAATGACTTTTTGCATATCAAGCATATTTGACTATCATAAGGAGAAATCTCCTCCAATTCTGCGTTTGCATTGTGTGTGTGGCGGGAGGCCTTATGCTAGTTTCATTTTCCAAAAAGCATTGCGGATTTGAACTTTAAAAGCTTGTGTTGTTTGTTTTAAAAGACAAAACTGTTTTTCTTTGCTCACACCAGTCCCACGACTGACCTGGCATTTATTGTTCCTTTCTTAAACTCTAGGTGCCTACTATTTTCCACACAGGCAGTCTAGAGTTGGGTTTTTTCCAGATAGTCGAATAGTAGTTGTAGATTCGATATCTTCCAACCTTTTGGATTTGTGGATTGCATTTGCTACACTTCCGCATCCGCGACTGCACTTGCGTATCTTTGTGCATCGTTATTGGAAGTTCTCGCTAGCTTTGGATTGAAGATGGGGTTCTTGGAGTCGTCATTGAAGACATTATCTTTCTGCTGCTATTTCTTGTATCTCTGATAGTATTGTATCATTCTATTGTATCATCATTGTATCTGAATATTGTATCAAATGTTGTATATCAAATGTACTATTTCATTTTCTTCCGTTGTGTTGTACTTAATGTGTTATAAGCTCCGGAGAACCAGATTCGATGTTTGGATCTGCGGCATTTGAATATGAATGTCATATTCGGTGCCGATTTTCGAAGGTCGAGTCAGGACCGTTACAGTGGTATCAGAGCTGAAGGTTAAAACTTTAGCTCAGGAGTATAACACATTAAGTAACTCATTAGAGATAGGGTGAAGTATACCCCAGAATGAGTATATCCCTAAGATATTCATTCGAGTGCCTCAGTAAATTCTCTTACTATCCACTGATAGTGAGTATGAGTGCAAGAAGAGAACGAGATAGGGGACAGGGAAATACCAGTACAAATGGTCAATCCCTGTAACAACAATGGAAATATCTTTCTCTATCAATCTCCTTTGATTCGTCTTTTCAATTTCTTTGATTTCTTCATGGCAGCTCGAGGAAGAAGCTTCAGTGTGATGGTGGCCCTACGAATCGTGTAGATAAGTCTCTATTTCGTATTCTCTTCGTCCAATTTCTATCAGCTTTTCGTTTTAGCTTTAGTGAAATTTAAATTGAAATAAATTGGTTAACTAAAATATAAAGTTAAATAAATTGTATCGATAAAACAATTCCGATTAAACCAAATTTGAAATTCTATTGTAATTTCCTGTGAATATCAAAGTCCAAAGGGGGACAAATTATATGTACTTTGGGATATTTCAACTTGAATTGAATCCATTTGTTTGTTCTTTTGGGGTCTAGATATATTCTACGAACGTTTAGTTATCCCTTCGAACTAACCAATGCCCATGCATATTCGTAGATCTGGATGACCCGAATATCTTGTAAAGTGTTAAATAGATTCGTTCTCGTATCTATTAGTGATATTCTAATTTGGTGAGCCAAATACAGAATAGATAATCGGCTTGATTTGTGAGTTGATTCTCCATCTTTGTGTATCTATCCATTCTTTGTTGTCTCCCTGGCAAATTTTGGGGATGAAATTTTCTTAAAGGGGGGAACCTGTAACATTCTTAGAATTTAGCCAAAAATAATTTGATAATTGATTTAACATTTGGGATTTAATTTTGAAAATAAACTAGTAAAAAAATCTCAAAACAAATAAAATAAGTGAAAATTAGATGTGAATAAAATTCCAATTTTATTTTGAGTTTAAAATATATTGACAATGAATATTGTTGATTTTAAAATACTAAAATGAATAACTTGAAAACAAATTGGATTTATTTTGGAATTAATATGAATATTCCATTATACATAAGAAAATAAATATAGTTGTATATAAATATATAAAAGTAATAAGTACAAGATTTGAAATTTTATACTTGTACAAAACATAAATAAATTGGATTGGGATTCAATTATAAACATTTTGAAAATAAATATAGTTGTATATAAATATATAAAAGTAATAAGTACATGATTTGAAATTTTATACTTGTACAAAACATAAATAAACATAGTTAATATACATAAGAAAATAAAATTTGTAAATATAAAACTAACTAAGGATTTAAATATAAATTAAATTGAATATATTTAAATATCAATATATAAATAAATAAAAATATGTTAAATAGATAAGAATCATTTTCTTATGGTTGTATAAATAGTTATAAAAAGAAATATAAGTAGAAAATAATATAAAGCTATTTGGATTTAATGGATTTTAAAAGTTGCATAAATATAATGTGTTAATGCAAATATAAAATACACATAAGATAAATTAATTCACAAATTAGTTAAGGATTTAAAATAAAAATTTTAAATGTGGAATAAAGTAAGATTTAATTAAAAATTTAAAATGCTTTTCTTTTATACTTGAAGATAAATATAATAGTATATATGTAATTAAATATAAAAGCTTATATATATATATATATATATATATATATCTTTTGAAATAAAGGAGTTGAAAAAAAAAATAGTTTGTATACACATGTAAACATAAGAGAATGAGGGTTTAAAAATAAATTTTAACTAATTAAATCAAGGGTTGTAAACATAAAAATGCAAATTTGTACAAGTGTAAGGCATGCAATCACGAAGATGTACAAGTGTAAAACATGCATAAAGAAATTAAAAAAGTGGCAAAGGAAATTTGATCAAATTTTGAAAACTATAAACAGACTTTTCATCTTTCCCAAGCCCGTAAACACAAAGTGAAATAGAAAAGCAATCAAAAAAAACCAGGTTAAAGCTTCAAACCTGAAGCAATCCCAAAGAAAAGAAAAATATTTCTTAAGAAAATCAAGTTTGCAAATCAAATCCAAGCCTGCATCTTCTTCAAATCTGGAATCAAACAGTTTCAGATATTCTCAAATCTGATGAAAACAAAACTGCAAAAAAAGTTTTCAAAACCTGGAAAAGGAAGACCAATTCAAGTTAAAAGCCTGAAGCAGTAAATCAAAGGACAAGTTCAACATCTAGGCAAATATAAGTTGGAACAAGAAGATTTAAAATACCCAGTTTTCAAATTTTCTGCTCTATTCTTCTCCACTTTAACTCCAGGTGAGCAAACATCAACCCTATCAAACTTTATCTGTTTTGTTTTGCTGCATGTGATGAATCTGTGAATTTTGTTGTGAAAATTTTGTTTATATGTGCTTGCATGAACCTCAGTTCATATGTGATGTGTGTATGTGTCTGTAAGCATTCCATGTTCTTGTTCTCAGATGCAAGAAAAATTCAAAACCCAAAATCATTTCCTCTATTACCTCTTAATCTAAGTTGTTTAAGGAAAATATAGTTAAGATAACTAAGACTTTAGTTTTTGAAAATACTTGTGAGTAAACTTAAAATTTTAAACCAGCTCTTCGTCTGTGATGATAAGTGTTTGCGTATGCCTGTTTGTATATGTATTCATGTCAAGGATAGTGTGTGTGCTTTGTTACAGGCAGATAAGTGTGGTTCCGGGTTTACAGAGTAAACCATTTCAAAAATTCAAATCTCTAGATGCAAGCAGTTTTGAGTTAAAATCTGCAAAGGAAATTTGTTAGAGATACTCAGATTTAAATTTTAAAAATAATCTCAACCATGGCATATTAGTAAATAATTTGAAATTGTGAAATTGCAGAGGGAAAACATTTTAAACAAAAAATTCAAGTATTCTAATTTGGAATTTTGATCATTGGATCAGATTTATCTTGTAATATGATGATCTTTAAAAGGAATTTCACGATTTTTAAGTTAATAAATGTCGAGAATTTGTGATATGAAGAAATTGTGATTTTTGGCAATTACTAGTCGTCGGCGAAGTAAAGTAGGTCGTCTTCATGGCTGAAGGTAGCCAAGGGAATGGAGATTCGTGGAAAAATAATCAATGATTTTATTATACGCCGTGGTGATCGATGGTCATTGATTTAGGGTCTAGTAGCAACTCTTGGTCGATTGGGTTTTACGAAACTGTTCGCTGAAGAGGGATCACCGGAGTCTATCGGTGTGGGGGAAAAAGTTTGGTGGATCATTAGGGAAGCTTTGGTCAGAGGGACGTTGTCAATGGTGGCCAATATCATCGACGGCGGGTAGTTTTGGCGTCACAGATGTGGTTCCAGTATTTGGTTAGGAGGGTCGATTTTGGTTGACGATGTGATTTTGGGTTGTGGGTTGCTCAGACTAGCATGGGTGGTCGTGGGTGATGTGCTAGTGGCATCAACGTCGATCGGCGAGGGGCGCCGTGCTTGTGCACGTATACGTGCAAGTTTACGTATCTAGGTTTGAAGATTTTGGGAAGAAAGGTGGAACTCGGGGTGGTCTCGAGATTGTAACCGCATGAACGCGAAGTCATACTCGAAGTATTCGCGAGCGTTAACCGATGTAAAAGTTCGAAATATATAAAATAAAAAAGAGGCAGGAGTGGGAAATTTTCATGGGGAGGATTCGAATGAAATTCGAAGTTGGGGACGGGGAAGAACTAGGAATGGCTCGGGTGTTTTGAGTTTGTAAAATTTGATTTCAGATTATCAAAATTGAAAAGAAAAATAGTTTTTCTGGTTTTGAATGTAAAAATAAAATACGTACCAGCTTTGAAAGTAAAAGAAGATATGAATTAAGTTTTCAAATACAAAGGAAAAAAATCAAAGTTTTCAAATATAAGGAAGATGGTATAAAGTTTTAAAGCTAGAATAAATTTTAAAAATATATTAAAGATAAATAAGTTTTAAAGGGAAATAATCCGAGTTTTCGAATTTAAATTGTAAACAAGTTTTAAATAAGTTTTCAAAGACTTGTTTTTTTAGTTAAAAATATATTAGAATTGTTCAGGTTTGAATAATTATATTGAGATAATTTTTTTAAAAATGTTCTTAAATGTTTCAAATGAAATTCGATGATGTGATTAAATAAGTGATTAAGATAAGTGGTTTATCTTAAGTAAATTAAGGCCTTGGGTAATTGAAGATTAATTTATAAATTGATAATTAAGGGTTAATCATTAAGGAAAATTAATCTTTGTGATAATTATAAGGATATTCAATTAATTTGTATGATCAATTACTTAATGAAAACGATTTAAGTTAATTAAATAATGATTTGAAGACTAATTAATTAAAGTGATTATGAAATGATAATTAATTAGTGGTAAATTGATCTATGTAATTAATTAAGGATAATTAATTAATGCAATTAATTAAGGATTAACTAATTTATAATTAAGGATAAATTAATTATCAATTAGAGGACAATTAATCAGTTAAGATTAATTAAATTAAGGTAATTAATTACTCAATTTTAACTAATTATTTAAGTTAAGTAATCAAGTGATTAAGATTAATTGTTGATTAAGGATAATCATTTATTAATTAAGAATAATTAATTAAAATGATGATCAATTGAGGGGTTAATTAATTAATTAAAGATAATTAATCGAGGGATAATTGAATAATCAAAGGTTAATTATTTAAAATAAAGAGTTATTTATCTAATGATTAAAGATTGATTAATTTATTAATCGAATTTGATTTAAAATAATTAGTAAAGGTTAATTAATTTATTAATTAAGGTTGGTTAATTAATAGTTAAATGATTAATTAATTTATAAATTGAGGTTAATTAATAAATAATTAAAGGATAATTAATTAACATAAACTTTAATTAATTAATGTTAATTAACCAGGATTAGTAATACATGAGTTGTCAATCTAATTTGAATTAATCAGACAATTATCTGATATTACTTATGAATGCTTGGAGTCTATTGGATGATTGAATTGTTTGATACACTGATATGTTCTGTTTGATTTGAGCTGTGTTTGATGCAATTTATTATCTGTGATATATATATTTGTGATCTGTGAATAAAAGATAAGCGTTATAGTTTATACCGCTTATCAAATATAAGCATAATAGTTTATACCGCTTACCAAATATATTGTTGTATTTGAATCTGTGCCGATTGATGATGTGTCATTTTTATTGTGTAAAACCCCTGGACCACACTTATACACACACGAATATGGATTGCACGTGGAAAGGGGTTAAGCCACAGATTTTGAAATAGTTTTAAAGATTGAATTTTTGAATCCAAAATAGCTTTTGGAATTAGAATTGAAAGCTTTTGAAAATGAATTTCGAAAATGAAAGTTATTTTGGATTACTTGATTGAGTTTTCAAATTTAAATAATTTGATTTAAATTTGGATTCAAAAATTTGAAAATGAATTCTATGATTGGAAACTAGAGATTAAAGAGGGTATACAAGTTTATATGGGTTTTAAACCACTTTAAAGTGTTGTTTGGGGAATTTGTATTCAACCCAAAGATTTTTAACTTGTATAAATGAAATCGGATTTTTTTGAAACGAAAACTATTTATTTTCAAATAATAAAAGCTTTCACATAAGAAATGAACGTCCAAATTGTGTTAAAAGGATTTCAAGTCTAAAATGAAAATAATTTTCCAAGTTATGAATAAATCTTTGGAAACGTGTTTTGAAAGTTATAAATTAAATCTTTAATTTAAAGATTTAATGAGTTAATCTAAATTGAAATGGAAGTGTTTTGAAATCTATGAATAGATCTTTGTGAAACTACGTGAATTTTGTGAAACGAATCTTTTTGTTAAAAGATTTGAAATGGTAATTTGTTTAACCATTTGAAGAAAAGTTTTGGATTTTATAAGTTGTGACTTAACTGAAATCCCTTATCCATATGTTTCTAAATATTGCACTCATTGTTCGGTTTAGGCAGGGGAGGACCTTGTGTCATATAACCCATTCTGAATAATTATACGACATTATGGATAGCATTTGAAGACCGGTGGTGAAGACTGGGTATTTTCGAGAATGAAAGGATAACCCGTCGATTGTCTCTGCACTGAGTTGTGCTGGTATAGAGATTCCCTAAGTGATGGGAAGTCCAATCGGGATTGTGAATACCCGAATTTGCAAGGGCTTCTTCGGAAGCGCCTTCGATTCTGTTCGAACCCAGAACAGACTGTATGGATGTGTGTCTGACATTACACTTTGAGATGTAAAACCGATTTCTATCAAATAAATTTCTATTTGGTGGCAGATATTCATTCTCCTAGCGTAATACCCTTCTCTGAGACGTACGAGCTCAGAGGTTATGTAGTTGATGGTTACTAGTGATACATTCCCAATGTGGTAATATGGCATACGAAGTGCTGCTGATCATTTGTTGATCAAAGCATGGCTTTGTGAAAAAGCGTAGCTTTGTGGACGAGACCTCATCGAGCCTCACAACCCGGTAATGATCGAAACAAGAAAGATGCGGAAAGGTTTCAGGGGTAGCTCCCTTAGGGTATGACCATTCCTTCTGGAAAAGGGTGGTATCATGGTATGGAGCCTAGATACTTACTCATGTGGACACTGTAGTATATTTATTACTATGTGAGGTTGTTGGTGTAGAGGATCCTCGGATAAAGGTCGCAAACGACCGGGGGTGGCATATCTTAGATTTTACTTCCCGGGAAAGGGGTAGCCGGCCTTGTGTTAGCAGAGAGCTGGGTAGGTTCTCGGGGCGTCCATCCAGATGCATTCCCATGTGGCAATAGGAAGTTCCTTAGCCTGACCATTTGTTGGAAATCCATTCATCCAATACGCGCCTTGTATGGTTTTAGTTGTATTACCTGCCATCTACTTATGGTGGCGCCCCACTGTTTGGATGGTAGCTATAGTAGGCATATAATAATGGTTGTATGTTGGCTAGGATTAATATCGTACTTTCGAAAGGTTTTTCTACACTATGCACTAGTAATAATATCAAATGACTTTTTGCATACCAAACATATTTGACTATCATATGAGAAATCTCCTCCAATTCTGCGTTTGCATTGTGTGTGTGGGGGAAGGCCTTATGGTAGTTTCATTTTCCAAAAAGCATTGCGGATTTGAACTTTAAAAGCTTGTGTTGTTTGTTTTAAAAGACAAAACTGTTTTTGTTTGCTCACACCAGTCCCACGACTGACCTGGAGTTTATTATTCCTTTTCTAAACTCTGCGTGCCCACTATTTTCCACACGGGAAGTGTAGAGTTGGGTTTTTTTAAAATAGTCGAATAGTAGGTGTAGATTCGATAGCTTCCAGCCTTTTGGATTTGTGGATCGCATTTGCTACACTTCGGCATCCGCGACTGCACTTGCTTATTTTTGTGCATCGTTATTGGAAGTTCTCGCTAGCTTTGGATTGAAGATGGAGTTCTTGGAGTTGGCATTAAAGACATTATCTTTCCGCTGCTATTTCTTGTATCTATTATAGTATTGTATCATTCTATTATATCATCATTGTATCTGAATGTTGTATCAAATGTTGTTGTAACGACCCATAAATTTCAATGTTAAATTTTGTTATTTTAATAATATTTCATGAGTTAATATTGAAAGAAATAAAATATTGTAATTTTATAATGGAATGATAACTAAATTTAGACTGAAACAATGTTAATACAAGTCAATTGTCAACAATCTAAATGAAACTCCACTTCATTTTATTTAAGCATCATACGTTTGGTTATAAAACTAAATATAAGTAACAAATGTAAACATTTAGTTATTGTACAAAATAGATAGCTAATGGTAATTAAATAAGATCAATATTGTGTAAGGAATGATAATATGGGTGGTATAAATGGTTACACTGATTTATAGTGGGATGTAAAAGGTAATAAATTTATGTATAATTTGGGTAATAAAATAAGTTTATTTATGGAGTTAGATTGGTTATATTATCTTAGGCTATAAACCAAATAGAAGAGAACAAGCATAAATCTTAAGGGTATAATAACAATTATTATATATTCCTAATTTATTGGTCAATCAATTTATTTGAAATAAAGTCCTCTTGAATGTTAAGTAATTTTAATACTGTTATGGAGGAAACGTTAATTAATGATTTTTAATTTTAGTAACGGAAGAGCGAATGAGAATTTACAGAGAACATAAATTATTTATAAGTAAAAAGGAGTATATATTGAACAATTTATGATAATTGGATAATGCAGTGTTATTGGAAATTAATTAGTGTTATATATGGGATTTATACCTGGGTGGGCAAGTAGTAAACTTATAAATGAAAGAAAGTGAGTAGGTGACCCTTTATTTAGGTTATTTATTCATTTAGTATGTTGAATAAAAATTTGGGAATCAGATCTCAATTAAGGAAATTAAGTTGTACATTAATTTGAAATAAAATCTATTAAATATTACATTTATAGGGAATGTAGTACGAATGGTTAGGGATTGTCAAATTTGGTAAAAAGGGATTGGACTTAGGAAACTTTGTTAATTGAGTTCAAAACCTTAATTAATACGCGTAATTGACAAGATTCACATTTTTAAAAAATAACCGTTGATACAAATCTAAGATGTATATAGAAGTATTAATGTAGTGAAAGACAAACAAATATTAACTATGTTATTTGTGTAATTAATGGATAGGAATACCAAAGGCTAATTGTAGTAAGGAATATAAGTGGTAGAATGATAAACATTTATGATTTTATTTTTGTTAACATATGTTAAGAGATATGTTTATGATCTTAATTTGAACTTCTACTAATAACATGTATTACAGTAAGATTAAAAAAATGATAACATACGTCAGGTGTATTTAATGACATTGTTTGAATGTAATTAATAACGGTGATTATAATAATAAATGTTAATAAAGAATAAGAATGAATAAGTTTAGTAAAAGAGTAAACATTCATTTAGTAAAAATGTTTGGCAACTGAAAGATTGATTGTAGAGATGAGAAACTATTATTTAGTAAGAAATATATATAATTACTGTTTGTAGCGAATAGTGCATTAATATGATTAAATTACTATTAGATAGGAAATAATTGTTATACTTCTCATTACATTCATTTAGTCCATTTTGAAACTTAATCAACTAAAATTAATGTAATTGAAAATTTCCAATTAATAGGAGAGAGAATTCTAATTGTAAATTAATAGGTGTAAATAAAAGCAGCATATGTTTTGTGAAAATATAGGGAAAGACTGATTTAATAAAAAGAAAATTTTATATCAAATAAAATGAATGTTTCATCTGTGAATGCACGTTTAATTTCATTAAAATAAGAACAGAAAGATTGATTTCAAAGAAAGAAATATATGTTTATTTGAACCGTGTTTTAGCTTACAAACTGATTACAGGAATAGGAAAATAATCTATTTATTACGCTTGTGTATAAACAATGAATTTATAAACGTGTTTAAATAAACAATTGTTCTATTTCTTTATCCATTTTAGGTGTCTGTTTTAAAATCTAACTTTGTAAGTAACTGCAATTAATGCAATTCAAATGTTTCAATTAAAAAGAAAGGAAACGTTGATTGCAAGTAATAGATTTAATAAAAGAAACACACGTTTTGTGTTAAACAAAAAGGGTGTTTTATTGGAAATAAAAGATCATTTTGAGAAAACAAAATTGAACGTTATCATTTTTAAGGTAAGTATAAATATTTTATTTTGCATAGATAAAAACCTAAATTCGTACAAAGTGCTACTTTCGTTTGCAAACTTTTCCATTCCTACGTACATTCCCTTATCTATTATTAATGCCTGAAGCTTTAATAATAAAACATGACATTTATTTTTGTCCCTCCACATTCATTTCCTAATTATAAATAACCTACATCTTATTTCTTCTTCTACATTTTGTTTCTCCTAACACCTCATATTCAAAAGCTCTTATTCTTGCAACTCCAAAAGCATTCTTTTATAAAAATGATTTTTTTTTCATTTTTCGTACTGGAGAAGAACGAGGTCCTGTAGCGTGCTAAAGCTTTTGCTGATGTGGCTTATATTTTGTTAGGTATGTTTATTTCTTTGTTTAAATTAATTTTGTTTTCAAGCGATTTAACACGTGTAACTTTCTCATACGAAATCCGCTTCACGCGCGATTTTTTTTGTTAGGATCGTAATAAAATTCCGGATTTTTTGACGCTGGTTTGGACGAATTTGGAGACTGTCCAATTTTTAGATTTAAATTGAATTTTAATTCAATTTAAATTCAAACGGTGAGTGTTTTAACCCACTCACAACTTCTAAGTTTTCTTATGTTTGTTAAATTGATTTAAAATATGAGTAGAAATTTATTTATGACTGTTTTTCATATTTTTTTTTCATCATCTCAGTTAAATCGCATTTATTTAATTTAACTGTTCATTAATTTTATTATTGCATATAAATTGACAGTTAAAATTTATTTATTTTTCATACAAACTGCTAGTTAAACAGTTATTTATTTATTTATTTATTTATTTTGAATATAAACTGTTCGTTGATACCTGTTATATTTTATATGCTCTATTGATGTTTGTTTCAATTGATGATGATTGAAATAAAATTGGTTGATGATTGATATTGGGTGAATGGATGGTGTGTTCTATATTATATAAACTGCAAGGTATTATGCATTCTCATTTCATTCGAGATTGCGGTTTGAAATGATATACAACCGCATTTTTTTTAAATTTGCGGGATGAAATGATAAATATTCGTATCACTTGACCATATGATAGAAAATTATATACAGGCACCGCGGTATATATATAAATTTTTGAATGATTTTTATGGTTTGGATATGATACGGTTTAATAAATATTAAATTTGGATATTATATAAATACATTTTATATATACATATATAGTTAAATTTTGAATTTAAGCTATGTATAAATCGGCTAAATAAAAAATAAATAGGTTGAACAATGGAGTTTGATTATTTATGTTAAATGGTTAAGTACATGTTTAAGATATCGTATGTTTATATAGAGTTTTAATGATTTAAATCAGTTAAGATTGGGAGGTAAATTGGAAATTTATTTGATGGAACTTATTTAAAAATTTCTCTCCATAAGTTGATGTAAAACTTATTAAAGCTTGGAAATTTTAAAGGTATGGTATTTATAACTGGATTTTTGTTCAATATAAATTAAATGAATATTTCTAGTATAAATAAATTGAAGGAAATATTTATTTGTTAGAAATTTGAGTTTTATTTTATGGATTTATTTGGTGAATATTTCAAACCTAAATAATAGGAAAATAAATTGTTGAATAGAATTTTCAACCTGAGTTTTAAAATTGTTAAATTCTCAAAGTTTGAATATATTGAAATCGAAGTGTTTTATTGAAACTAAAAGAAATCTAAATTTATGGGGTTTAGACCTAAATTTGAATTGAATAAAAATTGTGAAGTCGCGGAAATTATTTTATAAAGTAATTTTAAATTCAAACCATTTTATTTTATATACTGTTGAATATCCAAACCGTTCAAGTTTTAGAAGCATGCTTTTAAAGCTATGAGTTTCGAAGTATTATATTTTGAAAGTTATAATTTAAATGTTTGGTTTCCAGATATTATAAATTTTAAGCAGTATGAATTTGGAAAAGAATAATATTTGAAATAAAAATGATATTATTGATTTGGGTTTTATAAAAATAATATGAAGATGAGTTGTTTTGGAAATGGAAGTGATATCGAATTTATGCGTTTTGAAATGGATAATTATTTTCTGGTTTTTAAAGTATAAACTATTTTAAAGACCGCAGTGTTATAATAACGTTTGGTTGTTGAAGAGACCGGGATCGGAAGTTGTCATACTCTCTGCCAACTCCGAAAACTACTTTAACAACCGTGTACGTGGTGGAGATTCCAGAATGAAGTAGGTTGGTAGCGGCATTTCCTATAAGGTAAATACGTGGACCCAACTCTCGTGAGTTGGCATAAGGTGGCTAAAACAGGAGCGATTGACGGGTTAATAAGGTAGCACCTTTGATCGGACACTTCCCTTCGATACTATACTCTGACTTTGGATTGATTCGGTGGCCACCTTCACTTTTGATTTCTTTGATTTGGGGGAGTTTGTCCGAGGTGGGCGGTAGCTGCGCGCTACGCGTTACCACCGACCCGGAAGCGTCATTGGTATATCTACCCTGGCATTGCCTAGTTGTGCCGTGTCACCTACCCTATCACGCCTTGTACGAGTTTCTATTTGTGGCGTACCTATGGAGTGTCTTCTCATAGTCTCCCGATCAGGAGATATGCAGGCATTGTATAGACTATTGACACTATTACGTGATAAGGTGGAAAATGTAAAGCCTTAACGCTATTTTAAAGTAAGTTTATTTTACAATTAGACACTATTATAATAGCGAAATATACTATATACTAAATAGTTTAACGGATGCTTAGGAGATGTAAATCCCGAGCATCTCTTGAGTTACTGCACTCATATTTTTTTCTGTTAATTTAACTCACATAAGATCTTTTAGTTCTGACTCGAGTGTTTTGTCTTTTCAATTCGTCCGAGTCAGTCCGAGCATTTCAGGATCGAAGACTTTAGCTCTGGAGGACGAAGATGGAGATTTCTATCATTATTTATTATTTGCACTACACTCATACTGTTCTGCTGCATTGATATTATTGGTATGTGAACTCTGATATTTATTGTATAAAGAAGAAGCAAATGTTTTGTAAACAGTTTTATGAACTATATATTGATTATTATATTTTATCCTTCCGCTTTGAGATTCTGTTTATTCTTATTTCTTCTCTGTTTTTCTTATTCACCCCATAACAATCCGCCCTTTCGTATGGTTTGAATTGGCACGTGTGTCGGTTTAAAGCGTGCGAAAAGGCGGGACGTTACAGTTGTATATCAAATGTACTATTACATTTTCTTCCGCTGTGTTGTACTTAATGTGTTATAAGCTCCGGCGAACCAGATTCGACGTTTGGATCTATGGCATTTGAATTCGAGTGTCATATTCTGTGTCGTTTTTGGAAGGTCGAGTCAGGATCGTTACACAAGCGATTTTCATTTGATTGAATTTGGGATTGCGGGTTGAAATGATATATAACCGTATGTATTTTAAATTGCGGATTGAAATGATAAATATCCGTACCACCCGATCATAGGATAGAAAGTTATATATAGACACCGTTGGTCTATATATAAATATTTAAAAATGATTTCTATGGTTTTGGAAAGAAATATACGGTTTTAATAAATATTGATTCTTAAAATATGATATACATATGTTATTTTATATAGACTTAATAATAATATTTAATTTAATTAAGATTGATTTAATTAATGTACAATATGTTTAAGTATTTATTAAAATTTACATTTAAAAAATAGATTTTGTAATAATTTGAATAAGTTGAGGTTAGGAAAATAAAATTGAATTTATTTGAAATTGTATTTAATTAAGGATTTTGTTTAATTAAATCGATTTGAAACTTATTGAATTTGAGGGTTTTAAGATATGATTTTATAATTTGATTTTGATTTAAAGTGATTAAATGGACATTTCAAGTTTTAAATAAATCGAAGGAAATATTTAGTTTAATGTAATTTAAGGTTATATGAATGATAATGGATTTATTAAGTGAATATTTCAAAACTAAATAATAATGAAGTTAAAATAAGATATATATGAATTATCAATTTAGTTTTGAAAGTACTATAATTTGGAAATATATATATTTGAAATGGAAATGATATTTTGTTTTCAAAGTATAACTTATTTCGAAATGACCATAGTGTTATAATGACATTTAGTGGTTAATAGCGTATACTTCTGCATATTAGATAGTTCCACAGATCTTTAGAGGATGGTTATCCCAAACATCCTTTAAGTTACTTGTATTTTAGTTGATATTTCACTTGAGTTGGATTTACTGTTGTAAGAATGTTAATCCTGACTCGAGTGTTTTGTGTTTTGCTTTACACTCGGGTCAGACTGAGTGATACAGCATTTGAAACTCACCTTTGGAGTTTGGAGCTTCGTTTGGAGATCCAACCATCGATTCAACTTTCAGCTTTTCCAGTTGATTTGTTCAGAGAGGTCATCTGTTTATATTGAAAACTTCACTATATTTGAGATATTCTGTTGTATTTATTTCAAACTCTGCTGTTTATATAGTAGCTTCATGAACTATTACTTTGTTTATTCTGCTGCATTATTATTATATTTGTAACGACCCATAAATTTTTAATAATTTTATTTGTTTTATTAATATATTTAATTGAAATTTTGTGAAATTTTAAACAACAAAATTCTTAAATTAAAATTTGATATTTGGAATACATCTATTTTAACATAACAACTGGTATTTTTTGCAGATAATATGAAAGTTTATTTTATTGTGTAATTCTATTTCAATTAAATCGATTTATATTTGTGATAATAAAATGTTTTCCAAACCTAGATATTTTTCTATAGATAATTTGTAAATCAACTTCTGAGTGGGATGTCATATTTTGTTTCTCTAAATTTGGAATTCTCTAGCCCCGTTTATCTTATTTTCGATAGATTTGCAGCGTTTTTCGGTACCGAATATCGACTTTTGATCGGATGATCCTATCACTAATATCAGTATACCGTTTTGATCGTCTCGTTGTGCCGATCTCTGCGGTGTATTCAATTCTGTGTTTTGAAATCCGATACCTAACGGAATCCACGAAATCGGTAACCGCATCGCTACAAGATCCATGACCCTTTGTTTTCTCTTACGTTTCAAACTTTGAATATGCATTCCAAGGAAGCAAATTAATTACTTTAGTGATTCTCTGAATTGTCATGCTACTTTCACTATTCCCTGTATTCAATTCCTTGGTAATGTTTCTATTTCATCCTCCCCCATTTATACCCTTCATTTTCTAACGGTTCAATTTAAAATATATATATATATATATATATATATAGTACAGCTTTTACATATTCCCTGTAGCCGAACTTTTCTTATCCCTTCCCACGAAACTTTTACCTGCTCATCTTCTCAATTACTTCCTCTTTTTATTTCATGGTCGATGCCACTTATAAAAAAATGCAAAGCTTTGCAAAGTTTATATTCTGTTGCAAAACCCCCGAGCGAACCCACCTAAGAATGGATCCAGCCCTATGCAACCACCATATCCCCATGCTCACTCCCTTTGCTTGTCTCTCTCACCTTCTCTCCTAAGGCCGAATTTCACCTCACCTCCCATACTACCCACCATCGCCATTCTTACTTGCTCCGCCAACCACATGTAGCCAAGCTCGCCTACCCTGCCGACCTTCTTTCAGCCAAGGTTTTTTGTAAGTGGTGTATATATATAAAAATAATAGTTATATAAGTATTGTTTGTGTTACATTTATTTCTAAAACTTACAGTATATATATAAAAGGCTTATATATGTTAGTATATGTTATTGAGGTAGTAAGATAATGTAGGTGTTTAATAAATTTGATTTTATTGTATATGTGAGCCCCACCTCTATACCCACGCTAGCAAAGAGTATTAATAGATAATACCGTCTGCTAACACGGAGAATAAGGCTGTTTAGGAGCGACCATCTATAGCCTTGCTTTAATTATCTATAGAATACATCGACAATTGCCTTACCAAGCAGATCGACACATCCAACGAATATTTAAAACAAAACCATAGGTGGCTAGAGGATCTATCAGAACAGAATATAACAACTCAAATGCAATATACATCACAGAACAGTAAACCATCATATACACATATACTGATACATAGCAGAGTATACAAAATAATACATGTCAAGTGGTATAGCAAACCACAATATAAAGACGAGTTCACGAGAATAAATATCAGAGTTACAACATAATAGGACTACACAAAAGCTATGACAAAAAGAAGCTAGCGGAGTAGTCCATGCGGAAGCAAAACAGGCTAAGTCCAAAGTACCTAACCTGAAACATCTCGGCCTGACCCGAGTATAAAATACACGGGTCAGTCTAGCTAAACAAATCAGTTAGATAAACTGAACAACAATAAACCTGCAAGGTTTTGAAGCATAACAAATATCTCTAAAGGAGATAACACAATCATCTAACAAAAGATGAATCATATAGAACAAGCCTCATATCATCGGCAACAATAGAAACAAAGGATAAGAATATCCCGAAACAAACCATAAGGCAAATAACAAATACCAATAAGGTATACAAGTTCCACAAGGTAAACGCTACTCATCATGCGGCTCAAAAAGACCAACACCGAAGGGCGATACCTAGGGAATATACATATCAATAAAACATCATAAAATTTGCTCGAGCTCAGTACTGTACAAACAAGGATCCTTGAGCCCGAAGACTCCAAACCCAATATCACCCATGCGGCTCATAACGACCAACATCGGAAGCGATACTAAAGGGCAACCCAATATCACCCATGCAGCTCATAACGACCAACATCGGAAGCGATACTAAAGGGCAACAAACCCGAAGGCACAAACCCGAAGGTACAAACCCGAAGGCAACATACCCGAAGGCAATATACCCGAAGGCAACAAACCGTAGTGGTGAAGGTCAGAGACCCAGTACTGGACACCACTAACTGGCGGAATGTGTCACAACTCTCGAAAAGGAATCCGAAAAGTGTTAACGTATGTCCCATAACCACTCGTTCGCACTAAACGGTTTACTATCCGTCAGCCACTTTCACACTCAAAGCAGTACAAAGTTTACCTCATATCATCGATAAACCAAACCCGAAGGTCAAAACTATCAATCGAATAGGTCGGGGACTAATCGGAAAGATAAACGCAGGGATTCATGGTCCGTGTTTTACCTAACCATTTAATCTTCCTTCCACTTCGGTTGAAGTGCGAAATTATGTGTTTTAAATAGAATTTATAAATTGGAGAAACGAACTTTTAAATGTGATTTTAGAAGATTATTTTATAAAAACCCGTGGATGAAGTCAAAAAGGAATCATCATAGTCAAATATGCATAAACAACTAATTGGAATCAATTTAAATCGATAAAAGTGGGAATTACAAACAAATAGGCAAACTGGACAAAATGAAGCAGGTCAGTCGACTGGCCTACGGCAGTCAGTCGACTGAACCATAACCCGATAGTTTTTAAACTCTGCAGTCATTCGACTGACTGCAGGGGCAGGGGGTCAGTCGACTGGCTGTAGCTGGAAATGTTTTCCAGCCTAGCAAATAGAGGAACAAACTCACCCCATTTGCAACATGTCGAGCAATGGACTTAAGAGGATTTTGCCAATCGATAACCCAACACCATTGACTCCGATTTACCACCAAAAACCATGATCAAACATCAAAGTTATGATTTTCAAGGATTTGACTCCAAAACTCCAAAAATGAAATGTTCACCAATTCAATGCAAACCAAAGGCAAATGCATATGAACAAGGTGTTAGGAATTCATACCCAACATCAATGAAATCAAGAGAAGTAGATGTGAGTTCAAAACTCACCTTTTATCTCAAAACAAAGAAGAAGAAGCTCAATTTGCAAGGAGAAGACCAACAAATCTCCACTTCAACTCTACTAGCTTCAATCTAAGAATAAAACAAGTATTTTCCTAAATTAGGTTTAGGAAATTTCTGAGATTGAAGAGAAAAAGAGATAGAGAAGATGAAGAGGAGCTTACCAATGGCTTCTCTATGATTTTGGAGCAAGAATTTGGAGTTTGCAAATGGAATTAGGGCTTGCAATTTCTATTTCCTCTTCCCTTTCACCATTTCAGTTTTTGCTTGAGAAATGAAATGAAATGGAGATGAATGAAGAGAAGGGGCTAAGCTAGAGGGTTAAGTGGAGATTGGGCTGAACCCAAACTCAAGCCCAAGTAGAAAAAGTAGCCAAAATTTCACTTACTCCAAACATATCAAAGATTATACTCAAAAAGATCGCAAACGCCATTTTGGAATCAATGGAAATGGTTTCGAGTCCCAATTCGGCCGTTTGCAAAAAGTAACATTTCGGACCCAAAATCCGACTAACGATGCTATATTTAAATTAAACATTTAAATATAAAATCGTTAAATATGCGAGTTGTTACGGATCTCCCCTCCTTACAAAATTGCGTCCCCGCAATTCCTAGAGACGATATTTGTAACAACTACATACAGACAACATTCAAAAGAGAAGGAAATAAGCTAGAGACGAAAAGATAATCTCACCATCGACAAGCAAAGATAGAAAACCCGGATAAGATCGCTCGATATACTCTCTGGTTTCCCAAGTACAGTCATTGGGATTAGCGGACCATTGAACTTTAACGAGCGACACGTCCTTGTTCCGATGGTGTCGCACCTTCGTGTCAAGCACGCGAATAGGTTGCTGTACAATAGATAAGTCCGGTGAGATCTCAAGCTCTTGCAAATCAGGAGAAGTAATAACAGAATCCGACTCCCGAAGACACTTCCGAAGTTGCGAGACGTGAAATACGTCATGAATACCAGATAAATGAGCTGGAAGTGAAACTCTATAAGCCACAGGGCCAATACGTTCAGTAATAGAAAATGGTCCTATAAAGCGAGGAGCCAATTTCCCAGTCGTACTGAAACGCACAACCCCCTTCAAAGGAGAAACACGAATAAAAACAAGATCGCCGATCGAGAACTCGAGAGGCTTCCTACGGTTGTCCGCGTAGGATTTCTGACGACTCTGTGCCTCTTTCATTCTCAATCGAATATGATCAATCTTCTCGGAAGAATGACGAACAAAGTCTGGACCAAGAATAAGCTTCTCCCCAGATTCTAACCAACATGAAGGTGATCGACATGGCCTTCCGTATAAGGCTTCGAAAGGAGCCATACCGATACTAGACTGAAAACTATTGTTGTAGGAGAACTCTACAAGAGGTAGGTGATCTTCCCAACTACCACCAAAATCAAAAATACAAATACGGAGAAGATCTTCCAAGATACGATTCACCCGTTCAGTCTGTCCATCAGACTGCGGATGATAAGCTGTAGAAAAATTAAGCTTTGTTCCCAAAGCTTGCTGAAGACTCTTCCAAAAATGACTCGTGAATAAAGGATCACGATCACTCACAATAGAACTAGGAACACCGTGAAGTCTCACGATTTCCTTGACATATAACTTAGCCAAAAGAGACGTAGTCCTATTAGACTTAATAGGAATAAAATGAGCAGATTTAGTGAGGCGATCAACAATAACCCAGATGCTAGAATGGCCCGATCTCGAACGAGGTAGGCCGTCAATAAAATCCATAGAAATTTGATCCCATTTCCACAATGGAATCTCTAAAGGTTGAAGAAGACCCGAAGGACGCTGATGTTCGGCCTTAATACGCTGACAGGTTATGCAATTACTCATATAACTCGCCACATCGCGCTTCATGCCTTCCCAATAATAAAGACGATGCATATCGGCATACATCTTACTACTACCAGGATGAATGGTATACTTAGAACAGTGACAGTCATCAAGAATGTCATGCCTAAGCGCAAAATCAGAAGGCACAAAAAGACGGTTCTTCTTGCGAAGACACCCATGAGAATCAATGCTGAAATCCCGCAACGCCTCATCACAGGATCCAGACTCACAAAGCTGAATAAGATGCAACAAATCAGGATCACGCCGCTGACCATCGGCAATACGGTCCAATAAAATAGGTCGAGCTCCCAAACTAAATAATAGAATAGGAGAATCAGAAGATGAACCTCGATCACGAATTTCACAAAAAGATAGAGTCTCAAGAACATCCCATTCAGCAAGCATCATAGAAATAACAGCCGAATGTTTGCGACTAAGCGCATCTGCAACACGATTTCCCTTACCAGGGGTATACAGGATATCAAAGTCATAGGAAGCAAGAAACTCGAGCCAACGCTGTTGCCTCATATTGAGTTCCTTCTGAGTGAACAAATACTTCAAGGATTTATGATCGGTATAGAGAATGAAGTGCTCGCCCAATAAATAGTGTCGCCAAATCTTCAAGGCGAAGACAATGGCGGCTAACTCAAGATCATGAGTGGCATAGCGAACTTCATTCGGACGCAGTTGCCTAAAAGCATAAGCAACTACCTGATCCTTCTTCATAAGAACAATACCGAGACCACTACCACAAGCATCGGTGTAGACAACAAGATCATGATTCCCTTCGGGAACCACAAGAATAAGAGCATTAGTGAGAAGTTCCTTTAATGTCAAAAAGGAAGCTTCACACTTGTCGGACCAAATAAAATGAATGCCTTTACGAGTAAGGCAGGTGAGAGGAAGCACAACACCGGAAAAGTTCTTAATGAACCGACGGTAATAACCCGCCAATCCAAGGAAACTACGAATCTCATGAACATTTTCAGGCCTCTTCCAATTCTGAATGGCTTTGATCTTTGAGGGATCGACAGAAATGCCATCGGAAGATACAATATGGCCTAAGAACTTAACCTTATTCTCCCAAAAGTGGCATTTGGAGAATTTGGCTCTAAGCTGATGATGACGGAGAGTACTAAAGACAATCCTTAAGTGATTAGCATGCTCGGCTTCAGACTTAGAATAAATAAGGATATCATCAATGAACACAAGGACGAACTTATCGAGATATTCCCGAAATATTCGATTCATGAGATCGACAAAGAAAGCAGGAGCGTTCATCAAACCGAACGGCATAACGAGCCACTCAAAAGAACCATATCGAGTGCGGAAAGCTGTAAGAGGTATGCTATCCTCCGCGACTCGTAACTGATGAAAACCTGTGGCAAGGTTGAGTTGAGAAAAGACCTTAGCACCACTCAATAGATCGAACATATCATCGATCCTAGGCAATGGATACCTATTCCTAATGGTCAACTCGTTAAGCTTGCGATAATCAATGCAAAGCCTAAGAGTTCCATCAGACTTTTTCACAAAGACAACCGCGGATCCCGACGGAGAAAAACTGGACTGAATCAACTGCTTGGACTCAAGCTCCAAAAGCTGCTTCTTGAGTTCCTCATTTTCCTTTGTAGACATCCTCGTGGGAGGACGACTAACTGGCTGCGTGGCTGAAATGAGATCAATGCGGAACTCAATTGCCCGCTTGGGTGGCAAACCCGATACAGACTCAAAAACATCAGAAAAGTCATAAGCAACAGGAATACGAGATATATCATCATCATCTCGCGAGTCAAGAGAATATAAAGCCATCTCGGAATTATCCACATCCCGAAGAAAAAGTGATAGCTGAGTAGGCGAATTCGGATGTTGAAGATATATAATTCTTTCCGAAAAAATAATCATGGCATCATATCTCACTAGCCAGTCCATACCCAAAATCATATCAAATCCCAGACAAGAAATAACGTGCAGATTCGCACGGAAAGAAAAGCCACATAAAACAATTTCAATATCATTACAAAGCAAACTAAGGGTCGTGGATCCCCCAATAGGATTTGCAATCCTTAAAGAAGTAACCATACAAGAAACATCCAAAGATAAATCATCAACGAGCTTTTTCGATACGAAAGAATGTGATGCACCCGTATCGAAAAGAACTCGAATACTATGATCATGAAATAAAATAGAACCTTCCAAAATAGATGAAGATATACCTTTGGACTGAGAAGGACCTTCAAAAGCCTTAGCAGCATAAAGCCTGCTAAACTTGGCACCAGCCGGAACAGTAGGGCAAGCTGAAACATGATGACCTTCCTTCTTGCAATAACGGCAGAAGAGAGGCTTAGGACAAGCTCGAATAATATGATCAGGAGAACCACAATTGAAACACTTTCGAACGAAAGGTGTTCCAGGAGACTGGGGCTGAGAACTAGAACCACCAATCTTCTTCTTCTTAGAAGGAAAAGGCTTCTTCTGAATTGGAAACGGCCTCTTGTTGGGGTTCTTGGAAACCTCAACATCAACATCACTATCACACTCCTTCTCGACGGTCTTGAGATGAAGTGCCGAATCAACCAACTCCTCAAAAGAAAGTTTAAGCTGGAGCAACAAAGACTTCTTAAGATATTTCTTAAGACCAGAAACAAACTTCAAATTCTTCTTGTAAGAAGTGCTGATGAATTCAAGACCATACTGAGATAAAGCCTCGAATGATGCAACATACTCAGAAATAGAAGATTTCCCTTGCTTCAACTCAAGGAAGCGACGGGTCAATAAAACTTTTTCAGATTCAGGAACGAATTTGAGTTTGAATCGTCCCCGAAACTGAGTCCAAGAAAGAGTAGGCTCATCAATCTCGGCTACAAGAAGCTCATACCAATCAAGAGCACGCTCTTGTAATACAATAGAAGTCACAAGAACTCTATCATGGTCGGAAAGATCCATGCGAGAGAAGATACGCTCGCACGTGCGAAGCCAAGCTTGGACTTCAAGAACGGACTCGGAGCCCTTAAACGGCTTCCCCCCAAGATGAGAAAAATCACTGCACTGACTTGTAAAAGCAGACTTGCGAGGTGGAGATACTCGAGGAGGAACTGGAGGCTGAGTGCTCCTAAACAATTCCAAAAACTGATCGGCAGACATATAAACGCCATCCGGATGTGAGCCGCTGGATTGCCCAGCATCCGAACGTCGTCCTCTGCCTCTTCCAGCCATATGCTAAAAGTTAAGATAAGAATAAGATTATTCACAAGGTAGATAATTCAATATGGAATACTACGGAATAAAATGCATTTCTAGACGTATTACCAAATTCTATCTAACCTTGATGGAATAAAGAAACACGATGATTCAAAGATTTGTATCACTTGTACACTTTGATGTATCGTAATATGTGTTTCTATTCTGTGTTTATCATACTTTGTTATGAACTCAGCTCTGATACCACGCTGTGACGCCCCACCTCTATACCCACGCTAGCAAAGAGTATTAATAGATAATACCGTCTGCTAACACGGAGAATAAGGCTGTTTAGGAGCGACCATCTATAGCCTTGCTTTAATTATCTATAGAATACATCGACAATTGCCTTACCAAGCAGATCGACATATCCAATGAATACTTAAAACAAAACCACAGGTGGCTAGAGGATCTATCAGAATAGAATATAACAACTCAAATGCAATATACATCACAGAACAGTAAACCATCATATACACATATACTGATACATAGCAGAGTATACAAAATAATACATGTCAAGTGGTATAGCAAACCACAATATACAGACGAGTTCACAAGAATAAATATCAGAGTTACAATATAATAGGACTACACAAAAGCTATGACAAAAAGAAGCTAGCGGAGTAGTCCATGCGGAAGCAAAATAGGCTAAGTCCAAAGTACCTAACCTGAAACATCTCGGCCTGACCCGAGTATAAAATACACGGCTCGGTCTAGCTAAACAAATCAGTTAGATAAACTGAACAACAATAAACCTGCAAGGTCTTGAAGCATAACAAATATCTCTAAAGGAGATAACACAATCATCTAACAAAAGATGAATCATATAGAACAAGCCTCATATCATCGGCAACACATAGAAACAAAGGATAAGAATATCCTGAAACAAACCATAAGGCAAATAACAAATACCAATAAGGTATACAAGTTCCACAAGGTAAACGCTACTCATCATGCGGCTCAAAAAGACCAACACCGAAGGGCGATACCTAGGGAATATACATATCAATAAAACATCATAAAATTTGCTCGAGCTCAGTACTGTACAAACAAGGATCCATGAGCCCGAAGACTCCAAACCCAATATCACCCATACAGCTCATAACGACCAACATCGGAAGCGATACTAAAGGGCAACCCAATATCACCCATGCGGCTCATAACGACCAACATCGGAAGCAATACTAAAGGGCAACAAACCCGAAGGCACAAACCCAAAGGTACAAACCCGAAGGCAACATACCCTAAGGCAACATACCCGAAGGCAACAAACCGTAGTGGTGAAGGTCAGAGACCCAGTACTGGACACCACTAACTGGCGGAATATGTCACCACTCTCGAAAAGGAATCCGAAAAGTGTTAACGTTTGTCCCATAACCACTCGTTCGCACTAAACGGTTTACTATCCGTCAGCCACTTTCACACTCAAAGCAGTACAAAGTTTACCTCATATCATCGATAAACCGAACCCGAAGGTAAAACGATCAATCGAATAGGTCGGGGACTAATCGGAAAGATAAACGCAGGGATTCATAGTCCGTGTTTTACCTAACCATTTAATCTTCCTTCCACTTCGCTCGAAGTGCGAAATTGTGTGTTTTAAATAGAATTTATAAATTGGAGAAACGAACTTTTAAATGTGATTTTAGAAGATTATTTTATAAAAACCCGTGGATGAAGTCAAAAAGGAATCATCATAGTCAAATATGCATAAACAACTAATTGGAATCAATTTAAATCGATAAAAGTGGGAATTACAAACAAATAAGCAAACTGGACAAAATGAAGCAGGTCAGTCGACTGGCCTACTGCAGTCAGTCGACTGAACCATAACCCGAGAGTTTTTAAACTCTGCAGTCAGTCGACTGACTGCAGGGGCAGGGGGTCAGTCGACTGGCTGTAGCTGGAAATGTTTTCCAGCCTAGCAAATGGAGGAACAAACTCACCCCATTTGCAACATGTCGAGCAATGGACTTAAGAGGATTTTGCCAATTGATAACCCAACACCATTGACTCCGATTTACCACCAAAAACCATGATCAAACATCAAAGTTATGATTTTCCAGGATTTGACTCCAAAACTCCAAAAATGAAATGTTCATCAATTCAATGCAAACCAAAGGCAAATGCATATGAACAAGGTGTTAGGAATTCATACCCAACATCAATGAAATCAAGAGAAGTAGATGTGAGTTCAAAACTCACCTTTTATCTCAAAACAAAGAAGAAGAAGCTCAATTTGCAAGGAGAAGACCAACAAATCTCCACTTCAACTCTACTAGCTTCAATCTAAGAATAAAACAAGTATTTTCCTAAATTAGGTTTAGGAAATTTCTGAGATTGAAGAGAGAAAGAGATAGAGAAGATGAAGAGGAGCTTACCAATGGCTTCTCTATGATTTTGGAGCAAGAATTTGGAGTTTGCAAATGGAATTAGGGCTTGCAATTTCTATTTCCTCTTCCCTTCCACCATTTCAGTTTTTGCTTGAGAAATGAAATGAAATGGAGATGGATGAAGAGAAGGGGCTAAGCTAGAGGGTTAAGTGGAGATTGGGCTGAACCCAAACTCAAGCCCAAGTAGAAAAAGTAGCCAAAATTTCACTTACTCCAAACATATCAAAGATTATACTCAAAAAGATCGCAAACGCCATTTTGGAATCGATGGAAATGGTTTCGAGTCCCAATTCGGCCGTTTGCAAAAAGTAACATTTCGGACCCAAAATCCGACTAACGATGCTATATTTAAATTAAACATTTAAATATAAAATCGTTAAATATGTGGATTGTTACAGTATACATATATATAGACTTTGATATATATATATATATATATATATATATATATATATAGTTTATATCGATAAGCTCATAAACGATATACTGAATAGTTGACAGAGCCTTGCTTTTGAGATAAGTATGTAAGTTGTAAGCCTTAGGTTCTTTTGTTTTAAAATTTCTATTAAAGCTTATACATATTATAGTAAGATATATATACAACAGTATATAGGCACGGAAGTACATACAAGTTATAGCACGTAATAATTAAAAAAATTCATATAAAAAGTATGAGTAAATTCATTTTATTGGATTTGGAACATTTATATATGCATTTAGTCTGTAATATGTATTGTATTGCCTGTTGAATTCTAGTTTTATATACATATATGTGTTTATAATAATAGTAATAATAAAGTAAGTTTTTTTTCTTTAATTTTAAACATTGATTTCAATATAAATACGAATATATGATTGATAAAGGTTGATATTCTGAAACGTAAATGAAAATTTCGAGGCATATACATATACATACATACATACATACATATATATATATATATATATATATATATATATCTTTATATATTAAGTTATATTAACGTTATTATTAGTCTTTTGGTAAATTTATAGATGTATTTTAATCATCTCGTTGTGCCGATCTCTGCGATGTATTCAATTCTGTGTTTTGAAATCCAATACCCAACGGAATCCACGAAATCGGTAACCGTATCGCTATAAGATCTGTGAGATCTGTGACCCTTTGTTTTCTTTTATGTTTCAAATTTTGAACATGCATTCCAAGGAAGCAAATTAATTGTAATAACCAGGTATTTTCAACCAATCGCATCCATTATAAGTGTATAGGTAGACACTCATGCCGAAATTGAATTGCTCAAAATGCCGCGTTGTAAATAAAATTTGGCAAATCTCATAATATACAGTAAATAATAGTCACAGATCACAGACACAGAGTATTTAATAATGCAGCGGAAGTAAAGGAAAAAGTATTTCATGAAGCTAATATATAAATATATCAGTGTTAAATAAAATACAACAGAAGAAATAAAGTACAATAGAAGTCTCAAGATGATAACCAAGTACAAGATGAATAGAACAACAGAACTGGAATAGATAAAACTAGATAAGCAGATAATCACCAGCGATTCCAATCTCCAGAAAGTGGAATCCAAATCTGTGAATAACTCAGGCTGACCCGAGCGTAAATAAAAATACAAACACTCGAGTTAGGACAATATATACTTGTATAATGTAAACCAACTCAAGTGAACTGTAATAAAGTACAAGTAACTTAAAGGATGCCTGGGACCGCCCATCCTCTAAGGATCCGTTAAACTATTTACTATGTAGTAATATTGCGCTATTATAATAATGTCTACAGTAAAATAAACTCACTTTTAAATAGCGTTCTAGGCTACCCATATCACCCTTCACACATAATAGTCCCAGCAGTCCATCCAATATCATGACATCTCCACACCAGGTGACTGTCAGAGGATACCACACGGGCTACGGCAGAAAAACAAACTCGTAGTAAAGGCTCGGTATGGTAGGTGACACGGCACACAAGGCAATGCCAGGGTAGATATACCAATTACGCACACGGGCTGGTGGTAACGCAGCAGCCACATACGCCCACCTCGGAACACACTCCCATATCAAAATTGGAGGATGGCCATCTAATCAATCACAAATAAGAGTATAGTATTGAAGGAATGCGTCCGATCGTAGGAATGACCTCACTTGGCCTGAAATCGCTCCTGTTTTAGCCACCTTATGCCAACTCACGGGAGTTAGCTCCATGTAATATACCTCAAGAACGTCGCTACCATGCTACTTCATTCTGGAATCTTCACCGCGTACACAGTTGTCAAAGTGGTTTTCGGTATCAACAGAGAGTATGCCAGATATCTGATCCCGGTCTCTTTGCCAACCAATCGTTATTATAACCCGTAGTTATAATTTAAAATGGTATTTATACTTCAAAACAGAATATCATTTCAAATCCAAATCTTTATCAAAATAAAGATTAAATTAATTCCAAACCATTTCAAAAACATCATATCTTTCCAAAACATCATGTCAAATCATTTCAATATATTAAAATATCATATCTTTACAAAACTTCATTTCCAATCATTTTAATATATCAAAATATCATATCTTTTCAAACCTACATTTCAAATCATTTTAATATATCAAAATATCATATCTTTTCAAAACCACATTTCAAATCATTTTAATATATGAAAATATCATACCTTCACAAAACTTCATTTCCACTCATTTTAATATATCAAAATATCATTTCAAAGAAAGTTTATACTACGAAAACCCAAAATCATTTTTTTATTTCAGAACTATATTTATTTCAAAAACGATATCATTTCCGTTCCAAACATATATTCACTTTTCAAAATAGTTTATACTTTCAAAGTTATAACTCTTTCGAAACCAAAACATTGAAATCATTACACTTTAAAAATCAGAACATTTTGAAATCATACATTTGCAATCATCCTTTAATTCTATACATTTACAAATTTATTAAATTAAACCCAAATTTCAATTTCAATTTAGTTTATTCAAACCATCATTTTCAATTCAAATTCAGTTTACTAACAAACCATTTCAAATCTTATCAAATTTAAATATAGGTTTAATCTACAAAATACAATATTCAATCTTTAGTATATTTCAAGGTTTGAATATCCCACCTTCTATAAATCCAATATCATTTAAATAAACTCAAATGATATATACTTCAGATATTCATTTATTAAATTAATTAAATAAATCAAAAATCAAATATCCTTTCAAAATATCAAAATGTCAAAATATTATTCAAAACATCATTCATTTTTATTCATTTAAATAACTTTTCAATCCCTTCATTTTATTTAGGAATAAATTACCATTTCAAACTTACGTTTCAAAAGATTTTATATCAAAAATTAAATCTCTCCATTTAAATCATTTAAAGTCAATTCCTCATATTTATTAATTAAATATTAAATTTTCAAAACTTAAATCCTTCCATTTAAAGCCATATAAATGTCTCTTCATTATCTTTAGAATTTAACATTTAATTTCCAAAATTTTATCGTTTTTCCAAAGATTATTTTTCCATAAAAGTTATTAAAACGACAAAAATATAGTTTCCGTAGCACTTAAAAAGGCTACGTAAAGTTATAGTTTAAAATAGTTCATTTGACAAAAGACAACGTTTAAGTGCTGTAATAGATTTCCTTTGAATTTCAAATAAACTTAAATGTTAAGTTTAACCACTATAACATTTACAAAGTGCTATAATAGCCTTTATTTCAATTTAACTTTTTAGTTCATTTAAAACAACTACAGCATTTACAAAATGCTGTAATACCCTTACATTACATTTCTAAAATGCTGTTAAATCAAATTCAAGGCTTCAATACAAATTTCACCAACAGTAAATTTTAATTTAAACCATTTAACTTATAAAATCATAAAATTTCACATTTTAAAATCATCATTTCAATACTCTTATTTTTATGATTTTTTTATAAAGTTAAATTTCATCCAAAAATCAAATTTTAACATAATTTCTTATTTAAATTAAAGTATTAAATCCCATTTCTTTAATTAATTTTATTAATTAACCATTAAGTTTTTAAGTTACCAAATTATAACTTATTTCTATTTATTTTACTTAATAAAAATGTCATTTTTAACAAAAGTTCAAAATTTCCCATAATAAGTTATATTTCAAAATTTTGACTTAAAACATTCATTTATTCACATTTTCATTTATTTAAAAATCAATTTTATTTTTATAAAAAATCATTTTATTCATTTTAGTTCAAAATATTATACTTTTACTTTTAAAAATATTTTTAAAACATTTCAAAAAATAATTTATAACCCACGGGTCTGTATATAGTTTTCTAGCCTAGGTCAAGTGATACAGATGTATATCATTTCAATCCACAGTTTACAAAGAAAACCTGGGTTCTATCATTTCAAACCCGCAGTCCCAAGTAAAATGAACGATTTTGAAAACTGCTCAGGCCTATCATTTCAGCCCATAACGATTTTCCCTTATTCTAAAGTCCGTTCGGGTATGTATCATTTCAACCCATAGTGATTCTAGTCTACAGGGAACTTGCAATGGTGATAACTGATATAAATAACTGAAATAGCATGAAATAATAGCAACATATGATATAACAGGTGTAATAATAGGTGTGAACATCATGTGATAATAATATAGCAGTTATAACAAGATGATATAAGTTACAGATTCAAATGATGTCCGTTTATCAACTATATAAGTACATATTAGTCTGGTGAGATTTACTCACATGTTAAAAGCTGAAGATAGCCAACAAAGCACGCAACAGAGACTCTATGAAGGCATGACAACTCGAATATGGATGAAGAGTGGAGGGCCAAATATAATTGCCTTGTATACATATAAACAAAACAATTCAAAATATATATGTTTTCAAAGCTAAATTACACTAAACAACACTAGGAATCAAAGCCTAAAACAAAGACAAATGCTTTGCACTTGTTCTCAACTTCACATACTTCAGTTATGAACTGAAATAGCACAGCCAAGGCATGGATTAAGGTCTAGTTTGGGTCCCTATAGGGTCGGCCTAGCCTGGTTGATGGTGTGGAGAAGTATAGGTGTAACATAGAATCACTACAAGGAAAATACAGGGCAAATATCAACATTTCTATGCTATATATGGTTCGGCCAGAGGCTCTAGGGGTATGGTCAGAGGTCCAGGTGGTGGTGGATGATGTGGCAGAGGGTGGTGGTCAGATCCGGGCTGGTGGTGGTGGTGGAAGTGGTGGCAAAAGGAAGGTGGAGGTGTTGGAACAAAACTAGGCTAGATTGAGCACAAAGGTGATGGTTTGTGACATTTGGTGGTGGATCTCTTGCCATAGGGTGCTCGGCCTGGGGTGGTAGTGATCTGGAGGTAGTGGTGGTCGGAGTAGGTGGTGGTGGGGTTGGCCTAGCTGCTGGAGTAGGTGGGGCCGATCAAATCTAGTTGAGAACAAGAGCAAAACAACATAAAAAATCAAACAAAACAAGAAAAATAAGAGATTGATTACCAAATCTTTGAGCTCAGGTTTCTGGCCGAATTTTTTTGAGAGATGAGAAGTTTATTCACGTGAGAAAAAAAGTTGAGAGAAGTGGTCGGCTGAATATGTGGATAGTTATTGCCAAAATAAATGAAAAGTTAGGCTAAATGTGAAAAGGTGAAAGATAAAGAGCCATAGAAAAGTCGAAAGTCAAAACCTTTTTAAATTACCATTAATTTATTTATATTAGTTAAAATTACTGAAAATAATAATTATTTCAGTCAAAAATTCGAAAACATAACAAAATATAAAATATATATAAACATATATTAATTATATAAGGTAAAAGAATAAGAAAATAGCACAAAATTGCAAACTAGTCTAGAAAAATGGAAAATAAACAGAATGAACTTTGGAAATTTATATGGACTTGTAAAAATATTTAGAACAAAGATAATAACATAAAAATAAAATGCATTCACAAATAAATATATAAATTTTAATTTAAATATAACTTAAATAAAGAAAATAGTAGAAAAATGGAAACTAGGCTTTAAAATTTGAAAATAAATTCAATAAACTTTGGAAAAATTCAAACATCACTTTAAAAATAGTTAAAAGTCAAAATATACATAATATAACATAAATATACAAAGTATAATAAGATATATCAAGTAAAAATATCATTTATATAAATTTGAACAAAGAATATTGTTAAATAACCCTATATACATACAATATTGTAAAGGGTATAACTTTCACAATTTAAATCCAATTTCAACGAAACGAAAAGAAGTATTCATGATATTAAATATTTTTCATAATAAAAGATAAAATTCAAGAATTCAAATATCTAAATTTAAAATTTAAAAGTCAAAGTGTGAACAGTTTGACTAGAAATTCGCTTTACAGTAAGATATTCAAATTATATTAATTTGAACTATAAATCACTTAATAATCATCATTTATATTTAAAAGGTTTGAAATAAAACAAATTTAAAATAATTTTTTTATAAAAGAAAGTCCAATTCAAATAATATACAAAAATCTAGGGTTGTTACATTAATTACTTTAGTGATTCTCTGAATTGTTGTGCTACTTTCACTGTTCCATGTATTCAATTCCTTGGTAACTTTTATATTTCATCCTCCCATTTATACTCTTCATTTTCTAACGGTTCAATTTAAAATTTATATATATATATACATATGTATCTATATATATTATATAGCTTTTACATATTCCCTGTAACCTAACTTTTCTTATCCCTTCTCACGAAACTTTTACCTGCTCATCTTCTCAATTACTTCCTCTTTTTATTTCATGGCCGGTGCCACTTATAAAAAAATGCAAAGCTTTACAAAGTTTATATTCTATTGCAAAACCCCCGAGCGAACCCACCTTCGCATGGATCCAGTCCTAAGCAACCACCGTATCCCCGTGCTCACTCCCTTTGCTTGTCTCTCCCACCTTCTCTCCTAAGGCCGAACCTCACCTCACCTCCCATACTACCCACCATCGCCATTCTTACTTGCTCCGCCAACAACATGTAGCCGAGCTCGCCTACCCTACTGACCTTCTTTCACCTAAGCTTTTTTCTAAGTGGTGTATATATATAATAGTTATATAAGTATTGTTTGTGTTACATTTATTTCTAAAACTTACAGTATATATATAAAAGGCTTGTATATGTTAGTATATGTTATTAAGGCAGTAAGATTATATAGGCGTTTAATAAATTTGATTTTACTGTATACATATATATAGACTTTGATATATATATATATACTTTGATATATATATGTGTGTGTGTAGTTTATATCGATAAGCTTATAAATGATATACTGAATAGTTGACAGAGCCTTGCTTTTGAGGTAAGTATGTAAGTTGTAAGCCTTAGGTTCTTTTGTTTTAAAATTTCTATTAAAGCTTATACATATTACAGTAAGATATATGTACAACAGTATATAGGTACGGAAGTACATACAGGTTATAGCATGTAATAATTAAAAAGTTTTCATATAAAAAGTATGAGTAAATTCATTCTATTGGATTTGGAACATTTATATATGCATTTAGTTTTAATATGTATTGTATTGCCTGTTGAATTCTAGTTTTATATACATATATGTGTTTATAATAATAGTAATAATAAACTAAGTTTTTTTTCTTTTATTTTAAACATTGATTTCAATATATATATATATATATATATATATATATATGAATATATGCTTGATAAAGGTTGATATTCTGAAATGTAAATGAAAATTTCGAGGCATATACATGTACATACATACATACATACATATATATAATAAGTTATATTAATGTTATTATTAGTCTTTTGGTAAATGTATAGATGTATATGTGGTTACTTATGTTAGTGATAACATTTAAAATGTATTTAAGGAGATTTTGAAAGAAATGTATGAATTTTGTAAACATTGATTCTTGAATTCTAAATATATAGATTTTCGTATGGATATTGGTTTTAAGATATATGTGTATATGTATAGATTCTATTTTGATGGGTGTTTTAAGTTGAGTATTGATTTTAAGGAAGTTTATAATATTTATTCATTTCAGTTTATCAAGCTAATTTGATTCATTCTCATCGATTTTCGATTTATTAGCTTGGATCATCGAACTCATGTCCATCGTGCTTTGTTCCGAAATTCATGTCTGGATTCATAATCCATCTTATTCTCGTCCCCCTCTAGCCTCGAAAGATGAGCAATCACTCATGATTAATGTGCTTATATTTATTAAATTTGATTTCAATTGAAACGAAAATTAAAACATGCTGCTGTTAGTTTTTTACATTGTTATATATGCTATTATCTGTATCTGTTCACCTATGACATCTGACACCATTATCTATTATTTATATTGATGATATATGCCTGTTATATTATTATCATATCTGTTATCACTCTGCAAGTTCTCTGTTAGTATAGAATCACTATGGGTTGTAATGATACATACCCGGACGATCTGTAGAATAGGAGAAAATCATTATGGGTTGAAATGACAAACCCAAGCGATTTTCATTGATTTGAATTTGGGATTGCGAGTTGAAATGATATATACCCGTATATATTTAAATTATGGATTAAATGATAAATATCCATATCACTTGACCATATGATAGAAAATTAAATACAGACACCGTTGGTATATATATATATTTTTTGAAAATGATTTCTATGGTTTTGGAAAGAAATATATGGTTTTATATGAATATTGATTTTTGATATTATATAAATATTATTTTATATATATAGTTAAATTCTTAAATTTAAGCTATGTATAAATTTGTTTAATATAAAATAAGTTTAATAATAAAGTTTGATTTTATTAAAATATAATATGGTTAGGTATTTCTTTAAGTTATATTTTAAAATAGAGTTTATAATGATTTTAATAAATTAAGGTTGAGAAGATGGATTTGAAATTGATTTGAATTTGTATTTAATTAAGAATTATATTTAATTAAAATCCATTTGGAACTTATTGAATTTGAGATTTTAAAGATACGATTTTATAAATTGATTTTGATTAAGTGTGATTTAAATGAATATTTCAAATTTACATAAATTAAAGTGGTATATTTAGTTTTATTTAAATTTGGAATTTGAAGTTTTGTTTAAATGCAATTTGAATGATTAAGTAAATATTTTAAAATAACATTAGTAAAGTGAAATTTGATATAGATATGGAACTAGCAAATCTGGTTTTGAAATGTTTGAATACTTAAAGCTTTGAAATATATCGAAATTGAAATGGTTTATTTTGTGGTTCAAATCTGTATTAGAAATCATTATAATTTGAAATGGTTTATTTTGAAAACGAAATAAATTGAGATTGATGATTTGAGATTGGGTTAAATTTGAATTTTGAGTTCGAATTTATTTAGAATTAATTTGTGAATTTTAAGGAAATTATTTTATAATATAATGTAATTTTAATTGATAATTAAAACTGATAATTAAAACTATTTTATATTTTACTTTATAAATGATTTTAATATAAACTACTTTAATATAAAACATTTTTCATATATATACTATTTTAATATACTAACTATTTTAATATAAACTATTTTTACTTATAACTCTTCTATATAAACTATTTTATCTTATAAACTATATTATATATACATACTTTTTAATATCTAAACTGTTAAGCGGTGGAAGTTATGTTTAAGGTTATGAATTTCAAAGTATTATGTTCTAAGGTGTATAATTTCAAGTCTTTGGTTTCGAAAGTGTTATAACTTTGGAAATACTATGGTTTTGGAAATGATACCATATTTAGTTTTGAAATGGAAATGATATCATATTGATATGGTTTTGAAATGGCAATGATATTTTTGTTTTGGAATATAAACTGTTTTTAAACGACTGCGGTGTTATAATAACGTTTGGTTGTTAAGGAGACCGGGATCGAAAGTTGTCATACGCTTTGCCAACTCTGAAAATCACTTTAACAACTGTGAACGCGGTGGAGATTCCAGAATGAAGTAGGATGGTTGTGACGTTCTATGAGGTATATACATGGACCCGACTCCCGTGAGTTGGCGTAAGGTGGCTAAAACAGGAGCAATTGACAGGCTAATCAGGTAGCTCCTCTGATCGGTGACATTCCTTCGATACCATTCTATTATTTTGTGATTGATTGGGTCCACCTTTGATCTTTGGGAGTGTGGCTTGAGATGGGCGGTAGTGGCTACTATGCGTTACCACCGGTTCGGAAGTGCAATTGGTATATCTACCCTGGCATTGCCTTGTTGTGCCGTGTCACCTAATCTAGCGCGCCTTGTACAAGTTTTGTTTTGTGTCGTACCTATGTAGTATCCTCTAGTGGCCTTCCGATCAGGAGGGACTACGGTACTGTTTATACTATTGGCACTATATATGTGTTAAGAAGGAAAATGTAAATCCTTAACGCTATTTTTAAGTAAGTTTACTTTACTTTAGACATTATTATAATGGAGTATATTACTACATAGTAGATAGTTTAACGGATTCTTAGAGGATGGTTATCCCAAACATCCTTTGAGTTACTTGTATTTCAGTTGTTATTTAACTTGAGTTGGATTTGTTGATATAAGAATGTTAATCCTGACTCGAGCGTTTTGTGTTTTGCTTTACGCTTGGGTCAGACTGAGTGATAGAGCTTTTGAGACTTACCTTGGAGTTGGAGCTTCGTTTGGAGATCCATCAACATCTTTCAGCTTGGAGTTATTCAGTTAATTCCAGCGATGTATTCTGATCTTGTATTTGACTATTGTATTTGAAACTTCTATTGTAACTTATTTAACTCTGATATATATAGTAGCTTCATGAACTACTATTCATTTTGTTTCCACTGCATATTGTATATTACTCTGTGTCTGTGATTCTGTTATCTATTTATTTACTGTATATGTTGAGTTTTGTCAAATATAAATTAACAATCTAGTATTTTGTGCAATTCAAATCTGACATATGTGGGTGCGAATGGTTGAAAATATCAGGTCGTTACATTTGGTATCAGAGCTTTGGTTTTAGGCAAAACTCAACATATAGGGTAAATTTATTAAGGAATCACTTTCTTTCGAGCTTGAATGCCTTCCTCTTTGACTCGATTTCCTTTGAATTTTGGAACGTTCCCCTTGGTTCAAAAATATATCATTATCTCTCCCTATTCGTATTCTGGTGTATCCCATAACTCCACTTCAAACAATCTCTATAATAAATCGGTGGTCTCGCCAATCTTCGAATAATTTGTAAAGGGGTGAAACTCCTTTGCAATAGGCATTGATTTATCGAAGATTTCTACACCCTTGGTTTACGATGCTATCAATCTCTTGCTATGCCTGAATTCTGCCTGTCGATTTGCCTCGAAATTCTGCATCGGTCTTATTCTTGAAGTCGCGGTCGACCCGGTTAAGATTGCCCGCTATTTATATAAACTTATCCATCTTCCTTTTTTTTAATCATCTTATCTTTGTTTTGAACCTATCTTCGAATCAAAATTCTCTTTGATTTGAGTCCATCAAATTTGAATCTCTATCCTTGCTTTGAAATCCATTCTTATATCGTCGAGCGAGGAAGTGTATTTGTAAATTAATATTAAAAAATGCTTTATATATATTGTTTGGTTGGAGTTGTTGATGTTGATTTGGGTTTTCGATCGATTCGTCTGATCAATGCTATCGATAGGATTTCCAAACACTTGAGCAGAGCAAACTGACACAATATTGTTTTTGGTAAATAAAATAATTTTGTACGATTATATTATATATATGTATAAATTTTTCTGAAATTAAATTGTTAATGAATTTATTGTCAGAAATGATAATATTTGATTTTCATTTATTGTTTTGTAAACCATTGACTATTGTATAATGCAAATAAATGAATTTAAATCAAGAATTTGAGAATTTAATTTCTGATGATTTCAAACTCCGGTTTTAAAATTTTAAGGTGTATATTATTTAAAGTATTTTTCGGATAGAAAATTATTTCCAAAGAATTTTAGATGTTTAAATCAGTGCTCTTCCCTTTGTCGCTGGAAAATAATCTCGGTGATGACTACAGCATCATTGACATGAATTTTCGAGTTTCAGAGTGGAGAGACCATACTATAGCTCTGCTGCACTTTTGTATTGGAAATTTAATTTATTTGAAATTTCTAAATTATGACTTGATTTATAATATATATATATATGTGTGTGTGTGTGTGTGTGTATTATTTTAGATTTAATTTTATTTGATATATATAGTATGTATATATAATATCTCTAAATTGTTTGAATTTAATCGAAAATTTAATTCTTAATTCTTCTTATAGGATGATTTCAATTATTAAAATGAAGCCAAATTTTTGAGTAAGCATTTAAACTTAAGCTAATTGAATTGGAGAATTTTATTTGTATAATATTCAATTTCATTCTAATACAACTTACTTAAATTATTCAGAAGTTGAATATATAATTGGATAATATACAATATAAACTGATTTTATAAACAAATTTGAGTGTTAATAATAAATATTATACACTTAATTTTAATTATAAAATATTAATATAGATAAATAGAATAATAAGTTAATAGAATAATAAATGAGATAAACAAAATAAATTCTGTTTTGAGGGAATTAATAAATTGAAATAAAATCAACTTAATGAAATATCTTGAATTTAAATTCAATTATTGAATATTAATTAATTTAAATTGAATTTTTGTTTTGAAAGAAACCTTTTTGTATCTAACATTAATAAGTGTGAAATTAAATCAATCTAATGGAAACCTTGAATTTAAAAACCAATTGTTGAATATAAATTTATTTAAATAGAAATTTATATGGTTTGGACTAATTGTGTTTTCAACCTATTTTCTTTCTAGTTGTTTCTATTCTCCTGTCTCCTTCCTTTTCGGGGACGAAAAGTTTTGAGTGGGGAAGTGAAACAACCCTAACTCGACCTTCCAAAATCGGCACCGAATACTTCACCCGTGTTCAAGTGCCGTAGATTTAAACGTTGAGTCGGGTTTGCCGGAGCTTATAACACATTAAGTAATACAACACAACGGAAGAAAAACGATATATCATTGATACAACTCCATGATTACAATAATGATACAATTGAATATCAATACCAGAGCCAAGATACAATAGCAGGAAGATAACACCAGCAGCGGAACAACATCACCAATATGTTCTTCCAAAGGATAGAAAGAAAGATAGAATCCATAATTGCATCCCAATCCAATGCTCCAAAGATCTCTAAACTATAAGCTCGAACCACCATTGCGTTGTAATGTAGCAAACTAGGTAACTGATTGTTGAAGTGAAGTAAATCTGATCCCGAATCCAAAGACTTCAAAGAACTCCAAACAGAAAGCTGAAGGCTATCGAATCTATATCTACTAGCTGACTATCTGAAAACCTGACTCTAGGCTGCTCGTGTGGAAAATTGGGGGCACCTAGAGTTTAGAAAGGGAGCAATAAACTTCAGGTCAGTCATGGGACTGGTGTGAGCAAACAAAAATAGTTTTCTTTGACAAAAGAAAAAAAGGGAAATAAAAGAAATCTGCAACGCTTTTAGGAAAATGAAACTACCATAAGGCCTACCAGCGCACACACAATGCGACACACTTGGGGAGATTTCTCCTTTAATAGTCAAACATTCTTGATACGCAAAAATCCTTTTTGATATTATTATTAGTGCATAGTGTAGAAAACAATTTCGAAAGTATAATATTAATTTTAGCCAGCATAGGTACCATTATATTATGTTGCTATAGCTATCACCTGAGATGGCAGGTTTTACACCTGTAATCGTAAAAGGCTCATATTGTTTCTCTGGATTTCCAACAAATGGTTAGGCAAAGGAACTTCCTGGGTCACATGGGTATGCCTCTAGAGGGATGCCCCGAGAACTAACCAGATCTCTACCAACACAAGGTCAGGTTACCTCTATAACTAGGTAACTAACTATCACGAGTATGCCATCCCCCGATCGTTACCGACCTTTATCCAAGAGCTCTCAACACCAAAAAATCGCAATAAATTTGCAACAACCACATAGGTTAAATATCTGGGCTCCATACCATGATACCACCTTTTTCCAAAAGGAAATGGACATACTCTAAGGGGCGCTACCTCCAATAACCTTGCTGTATCCTTCTCGTTTCGACCATTTTCGGGTTGTGAGGTTCGACGAAGTCTCGTCCACAAAGCTACGCTTTTCACAAAAGCCATGCTTTGATCAACAAATGATCAGCAGCACTTCGTATGCCACAATACCAAATTGGGAATGTATCACTGGTAACCATCAACTACATAACCTCTGAGCTCGTATGTCTCAGAGAAGGGTGTTAAGCTAAGAGAATAAATTCTCCGCCACCAAACAGAAATGTATTTGATAGAGACCAGTTTTACATCTCAAAGTGTAATGTCAGACTTACATCCATACAAGTCTGTTTCGGGTTTGAACAGAACCAAAGGCACTTCAAAGAAGCCCTTGTAATCCAGGTATTCACAATCCCGATCGGACTCCCCATCACATATGGAGATCTCTATGCCGGCGCGACTCAGTGTAGAGACATTCGATGGGAAATCCTTTCTTTCTCGAAAATACATGGTTTTCACCATCGGTCTTCAAATGCCATCCATTTCATCATATCATTATTCGGAATGGGTTATATGACATAGAATCCTCTCCCGGCTAAATCGAATAATGAGCGCTTAATTTTAAAACCATATGGATACTGGGATATTAGTTAAGTCACAACTTAAAGCCCAAAACCTTTCTTTTGAATGGTTTAAACAAATTTCCACTTTTAATCTTTTAAAAAAAGAGATTCACCTCACAAAGTTCACCAATCTTTCACAAAGATTTCTTCATAGCTTTCAAAACTATTTACAATTCAAATCTTTTTATACAAAAGATGCACCTTTAAGATCCTCTTAAATTTGAAAACAAAGTTCACCAATCTTTAACAAAGATTTATCTAATAGCTTTTAAAACAATTCCATTTCAAATTTAAAACCCTTTTCAACAAAAACCGGAAATCCTTTCTTTATTTGAATCATTTGAAAACAAGTACTTTTCGTTTCGAAAAAATCTAATCAAATATACAAAATTTATAACCTTTAAAAGTATAAACCAGAAAATCAATGAACCGCCGTATCATTGGCAAGTTCTAATTTGAATTAAATCCTAATTCCCAAAACAATTTATTTAAAACAGTTTTAGATCCACATATATATATATATATATATATATATATATATATATTGTATAAACCTTTCAAACCATGATTTCTAAAATAATTTCAAATAATATTTAACAAGATATAGTATATTCAAACTAAATTTCAATTTCAAAACTTCCCTTTCAAAAACTTTCCATAATCAACCCAATTCCATTTCCAAAACCATTTGGATTCAAAATTCAACTTTTAAAATTCTTTTATCATTTTGATTAAAATAAGATTAAATTCAAATTATCTATGACTTAACCAATTTCCTCGTGAAATCCATATTCGTGTGTGTGTGGTGTAGTCCAGGAGTTTTACACACAACAATTAAATATCACAACCATCATCAATTCAAGCACAACAATATTGATAAGTGGTATAATCTTATATCGCTTATCTTTCATTCACAGATTCATAGATAAATATGTAAATATATCATAGATAAATAAATCACAGTTCACAACACAATTCAAAAAAAATTCACATCACAGAATATCACACATCAGGGATATCAAACAATTCAAAGCATTTAATACAATCCAAACATCCATAAGTAAGATCAATTAATCATCTGATTAATTTAAATCAGATTAACTACTTATGAATAAATTGCTAATCCTGGTTAATTAATATTAATTAATTACAAAGCATTTAATTAATTATCCTTTAATAATAAATAAATTATTCTTTAATTATTAATTAATTAACCTTCATTAATAAATCAATTAACCTTTAATCATTAAATAATTAATCTTTAATTATTTAATTATCCATTAACTAATTATCCTTAATTAATTAAATTAATTAATTAACCCTTGATTAATTACCATTTAATTAATTATCCTTAATTAATTATCCTTAATTAATTACAATAAGTGATTATCCTAATCACTTATATTAATAAATCACAATTCAATTACACTGAGTAATTATCCTTTAATTATTTGATTAATCATTCTTTAAATCGTTAATCAATTACTTTTAATTAAGTAAATATTTTTAAGTAATTAATTACCTTAAATTACTTACATTATTTAAATCACCCTTAAATTAATTACATTAAGTAATTGTCATTGATAAATCAGTAATGATCCTTTAATTAAGACCTTAATTTATCAAGATAAATTCTCTACCTTAATTGGTCACTTAATAACAACATTTAAGTCTCATTAAATAAAATAAGTTACCATTAAATAAATAAATTTCAAAACCTTTAGGTTAATTAATAATCAGAATATTTATTTATGATAAACCATTTATCTTTATTCATTACATTAATAAATCTTGTAATTAATTATCATTAACCATTAACTTAAACCTTTAAGTTAAGTTAACCTTTAAAAACATTTCACTCCTTAATTATCCACTTAATTTCCATATTAAGTTTATTAAAAATAAGCTTTAAAACAAGGATATATATATTAAATATTTTGAACTTAAAATAATTTGTTCTAAAATCTTAATTACTCCCAAATTTAATCAACATTTATTATTCAAAAATAAATGGATTAAAAACTGTTTAAACTTGTCTAAGTTTTAGAATTTAAAACTTGTAATTACCCATAATTCCCAGACCCGAGCTCAACCGGTGTTTTTCCCGAGCATTCCTCGAGAACCTCACGTCTTCCCCTTCCATCGAGACAAACCCATAGCTACTTCGAGTTCAACCCCGAGGAACATTCTTCTTCCTCAATCATCACGAATTGCCAGACATACACACATACGTGTGCACGTGCACGAGGCGCCGAAGCCTCGGCGATCGATGCTGCACCCACTCACATGCTGTCGGCGATCGACTTGACGACCCACCTTGACCGGAATTGAAAATCGAGTAGCTCGATCACCAGGCATTCGAACCCAATCAACCCAAAACACCCCGTCGGCGACAATGCCGACCACCAGATGCCATGACTCAAGCTGATCTGACGACCCACAAATCTTTTCTCCTGGTGTGAACTATTTCGATCACCCCACGACGACAAAATTCCCACGCAACCGATCATCGACCAAACTCGACCTTAAACCCTATATCAATGCTATGCCGCCGCCATGGTCACTTAAAAACCCGTCAACCATTTTTCCTTTGATCATCGCCGCACGAGCCACCCCCAGACCCAATCTCGACTAACCCAGTCCTGCCGATCGTCAGTAATCGATGAAGAACCCAAAAACGTTCAACTTGAAAATCCTCGACATCCCCAAACTTAGAAATCCTAATTTCTACACTAAAATTCATCATATTCTAGTACGAATCCAATTATCAATCAAAACATGAATTTAAGAACATTGATTTTTCAGATTTAAAAGTTTCACTGTAATTTTTTCCAGTAAAATTACTTACCGATTTACTTATAAATATTTTTAATAATAGCATTAGGTTAATATAAACAAATTTTCTTTAAGGATTATGGCCTAACATCAATTATATAAAGAGGTGTTGAATTTTTAATCTTGATTTTGAAACCTGTAAACTAAGAACAGATGTAAATATACCTGTTCAAAGACATGCATATACACATATATCTTTATATATACATACATACAACACATTATCATTCATATAAACTCATTCTCAAGTTATCAATCTCATCCATCATCACAGACATAGATAAATATAGAGAATTGGGTTTTGAAAATGGAGTTTGCTCACCTAGTTCAGTTTGAAAGTAGGGAACAAAGAACAGAGGACAGGTTTGAACGCTTGGTGTTTGGACCTGATTTGAACTTGATTCACTTGAGTTTGTTGAACTGCTTTGATTTTTAACCTGAAATGCTTTGATTCAGGTAAAAGACTTTGAATTCTTTGCTTGGTTCAGATTGTTTTGCTCAGGTTTTGATTTTATTTAACCTCAGTTTTGATTGCTTTGATTTTGGTTTGAAACAGGTTGAAGCTTTGATGGCATTTGATTCTTGAGTTTGAATGTTCTTTGATTACATCAGGTTTTGATTTATCTGAGATTGATTTCCAAGTTTTGTTTTGTTTTCAGATTTGAGAATTTGTTTTGCAGGTTTTTGGTTTTCAGCTTGAAAACGAATGAGAGAATATAGCCTGATTTCCTATTTTTGATATTTACATTAAACTTTTAAAAGAAATAAGTGTGCCACTTGTTAATCTTGCATATTACATAGTTTACACATGTATAAGCATGATAAAAAATTTCTACACTTGTTTATGTCTTTGTTTAAATTGCTTACAAATGTTTATATATAAGTCTTTTTTTACAAATGTCATTTACAATAAATTTTATGTTTAAATCCGTCCTTTAAATAATTTTATAATTTTATTTTTAAACCCTTATGTTATTATAAATTACTTATATTTGTATGGATTATGTAATATATTTACATATATTTATGTAGTACATTTCTATTACTTTAAACCAATGCATTTCTTTATATATCTATTTATAACTTTTAATGAAATTGATTTTAAAACTTAATTACACTTTAATAAATAACATACATGTGTATATTATAAAACATGGAATTTAGCTTTAAACAACTTTTGAAAATTTACTATATTAATTTCAAAATATAACTTTCATATCAATAAATATACATATGTACATTATAACAAATTTTAAAATATAATGTTTTCAAATCCAATACAATTTTAAATTAAATATTTTTAGATTTTCAAATATAAATTTTATTTTAAAACAATTCATATACATACATATAAACAAACAAACAAACAAACAAACGTTTCATTAAATTTGGAAAAATTCATATTAATTCACAATTTAATCCATAATTTTATATTAATTTGTCAAATTAAATTTGACTCAAAACCGGGATTGTTACAGGGAGAGTGTGACGACCCATAAATTTTTAATAATTTAATTCATTTTATTAATATATTTAACTGAAATTTTGTGAAATTTTAAACAATAAAATTCTGAAATAAAAATTTGATATTTGAAATACGTCTATTTTAACATAACAACTGGTAAATTTTCAGCTGATAATATGAAAGTTTATTTTATTATGTAATTCTATTTCAATTAAATTAGTTAATATTTGATGATAGTAAAATGTTTTCCTGACCTAAATATTTTTCTACAGAAAATTTGTAAATCATCTTCTGAGTGAGATGTCATATTTCGTTTCTCCAAATTTGGAAACCTCTAGCCCCGTTTATCTTATTTTCGACAGATTTGCAGCATTTTTCGTTACCGAATATCGACTATTGTTCGGATGATCCTATCACCGATATCTGTATATCGTTTTGATTGTCTCATTGTGCCGATCTCTATGGTGTATTTAATTTTGTGTTTTGAAATCTGGTATACAACGGAATCCATGAAATCGGTAACCGTATCGCTACAGGATCCGTGACCCTTTGTTTTCTTATACATTTCAAATTTTGAACGTGCATACCGAGGAAGCAAATTAATTGCTTTAATGATTCTCTGAAATATCGTGCTACTTTCACTATTCCCTTTATTTAATTCCTTGGTAACGTTTCTATTTCATCCTCCCATTTATACTCTTCATTTTCTAACGGTTCAATTTTAAATTTTTATATATATATATATATATATATATATATATATATATTATAGAGCTTTTGCATATTCCCTGTAACCTAACTTTTCTGATCCCTTCCCACAAAACTTTTACCTGCTCACCTTCTCAATTACTTCCTCTTTTTCTTTCATGGCCAATGCCACTTATAAAAAAAATGCAAAGCTTTAAAAAGTTTATATTCTGTTGCAAAACCCCCGAGCGAACCCACCTCCGCATGGATCCAACCACAAGCAACCACTAGATCCCCGTGCTCACTCCACTTGCTCGTCTCTCCTACCTTCTCTCCTAAGGCCGAACCTCACCTCACTTCCCATACTGCCCACCGTCGCCATTCTTACTTGCTCCGCTAACCACCTGTAACCGAGCTCGCCTACCCTGCCGACCTTTTTTCAACTGATCTTTTTTGTAAGTGGTATATATATAATAGTTATATAAGTATTGTTTGTGTTGCATTTATTTATAAAACATACAGTAAATATATAAAAGGCTTATATATGTTAGTATATGTTATTAAGGCAGCAAGATAATATAGGTGTTTAATAAATTTGATTTTACTATGTACATATATATAGACTTTGTTATATATATATATATATATATATATATAGCTTATATTGATAAGCTTATAAACGATATACTGTATAGTTGACAGAGCCTTGCTTGTGAGATAAGTATGTAAGTTTTAAGCCTTAGGTTCTTTTATTCTAAAATTTCTGTTAAAGCTTATACATATTTAGAGTAAGATGTATGTACAACAATGTATAGGTACGGAAGTACATAAAGGTTATAGCACGTAATAATTAAGAAGTTTTCATATAAAAAGTATGAGTAAATTCATTCTGTTGGATTTGGAATATTTATATATGCATTTAGCCTGTAATATATATTGTACTGCCTATTGAGTTCTAGTTTTATATACATATATGTGTTTATAATAATAGTAATAATAAAGTAAGTTTTTTTCTTTTATTTTAAACATTGATTTCAATATATACATGAATATATGCTTGATAAAGGTTGATATTTTAAACCGTAAATAAAATGTGTTTTGTCAATATTTCGAGGCATATACATACATATATATTTATATAATAAGTTATATTTACATTATTATTAGTCTTTTGGGAAATGTATAGATGTATATGTGGTTACTTATGTTAGTGATAATATTTAAAATGTATTTAAGGAGATTTTGAAAGAAATGTATGAATTTTATAAAAATTGATTTTTGAATTCTAAATATATAGATTTTTATGTGGATATTGGTATTAAGATATATGTGTATATGTATGGACTCTTTTTTGATGGGTGTTTTAAGTTGAGTGTTGAATTTAAGGAAGTTTATAATATTTATTTGTTTCAGTTTATCAAGCAAATTTGATTCATTCTCATCGATTTTCGATTTATCAGCTTGGATCTTCGAACTCATGTCCATCGTGCTTTGTTCGAAATTTGTGCTTGGATTCGTAATCCATCTTATTCCCATCCCCCTCTATCCTCGAAAGGTGAGCAATCACTCTCAATTAATGTTCTTATATTTATTAAATTTGATTTCAATTGAAATGACAACTGAAATATGCTGCTGTTAGTTATTTACATTATTATATATGCGATTATCTGTATCTGTTCACCTATGACATCTGACACCATTGTCTGTTATTAATATTGATGATATATGCCTGTTATAATATTATCGTATCTGTTATCACTCTACAAATTCCTATTAGTATAGAATCACTATGGGTTGAAATGATACATACTCGAACGATCTGTAGAATAGGAGAAAATCATTATGGGTTAAAATGATAAACCCAAGCGATTTTCGTTGAATTGAATTTGGGATTGCGGTTTCAAATGATATATACCCGTACATATTTAAATTGCGGATTGAAATGATAAATATTTGTATCACTTGACCATAAAATAGAAAATTATATACAGACACTGTTAGTCTATATTTATGTATAAATATTTTGAAAATGATTTCTATGGTTTTGGAAAGAAATATATGGTTTTATATGAATATTGATTTTTGATATTATATAAATATTATTTTATATATATATAGTTAAATTCTTAAATTTAAGCTATGTATAAATTTGTTTAATATAAAATAAGTTTAATACTAAAGTTTGATTTTATTAAAATATAATATGGTAAAGTATTTATTTAAATTATATTTTAATATAGAGTTTATAATGATTTTAATAAATTAATTTTGAGAAGATGGATTTGAAATTGATTTGAAATTGTATTTAATTAAGAATTATATTTAATTAAAATCGATTTGGAACTTATTGAATTCGAGATTTTAAAGATATGATTTTATAACTAGATTTTGATTAAGAGTGATTTAAATGAATATTTCAAATTTAAATAAATTAAAGTGGTATATTTAGTTTTATTTAAATTTGGAATTTGAACTTACGTTCTATGAGGTATATACGTGGAACCGACTCCCATAAGTTGGCATAAGGTGGCTAAAACAGGAGCAATCGACGAGCTAATGAGGTAGCTCCTCTGATCGGACGAACTCCTTCGATACCATTCTATTACTTTGTGATTGATTGGGTGCACCTTTGATTTTTGAAAGTGTGGCTTGAGGTGGGCGGTAGTGGCTGCTATGCGTTACCACCGGTCCGGAAGTGTAACCGGTATATCTACCCTGGCATTGCCTAGTTGTGTCGTGTCACCTACCTTAGCACGCCTTGTACGAGTTTTGATTTGTGTCGTACCTATGGAGTATCCTCTGGTGGCCTCCCGATCAGGAGAGACTACGGTACTGTATAGACTATTGGCACTATATATGTGTTAAGGTGGAAAATGGAAAGCCTTAACGCTTTTTTTAAGTAAGTTTACTTTACTTTAGACATTATTATAATAGCGTATATTACTACATAGTAGATAGTTTAACGGATCCTTAGAGGATGGTTATCCCAAAAATCCTTTATTGATATAAGTATGTTAATCCCGACTCGAATGTTTTGTATTTTGCTTTACGCTCGAGTCAGACTAAGTGATACAGCTTTTGAGACTCACCTTTGCGGTTGAAGCTTCGTTCGGAAATCCATCTACATCTTTCAGCTTGGAGTTATTGAGTTAATTCTAGTGATGTATTATGATCTTGTATTTGACTATTGTATTTGATACTTCAATTGTAACTTATTTAACTCTGATATATATATATAGAAGCTTCATGAACTACTATTCATTTTGTTTCCACCGCATATTATATATTACTTTGTGTCTATGATTCTGTGATCTATTTATTTACTATATATGTTGAGTTTTTTCAAATATAAATTAACAATTTGGTATTTTGAGCAATTCAAATCCGATATGTGTGGATGCAAATGGCTGAAAATATCAGGTCGTTACATTATTACTCTGTGTCTGTGATTCTGTGATTGATTTATTTACTGTATATGCCGAGTTTTGCCAAATTTATATTAACAATATGATATTTGAGCAATTCAAGTCCGGCGTGTGCGGATGCGAATGGTTGAAAATACCAGGTTGTTATATATATATATATATATATATAACATCGAAATTCTTATTTATTGAAATAATTCTATTGAACACTCTCATTTCCTAAGTTTTACTTGTATAATATTCTACTACATGTTCTTATTAACATTCTAACTTTTAATAATTTGGTAAGTTATATATTATATATAACTTACCAAATTATTAAAAGTTAGAATGTTAATAAGAACATGTAGTAGAATATTATACAAGTAAAACTTAGGAAATGAGAGTGTTCAATAGAATTATTTCAATAAATAAGAATTTTGATGTTATAAAATGTTATAAACATAAGCTAATAGTTTGAAGTGCTACTAATTAAATGTAATAGAAAAGTGAATACTATGTATAAAAGAAATGAATGTGAATGAGGAATATCTATTAATGTGGAATCAAAATTATAAAGAAACTTACCTAATAATGGATAATCCAATAATTTAAATGGAAATAACTTATGTAAGTAATGAATGTAAAGTAATGAAAAGAGAAAATGACATCGTATCAATAAATGGGAAATGAATTTTGTAAGTAGTGAATGTTAATTAATTAAAATAAGCATTGTATGAATGAAGAAAAAAATGAATAGTAAATGATGTGAATAGAAATTAATAAGAGTAAACTTAAATTATGTGTTGAATTCTTTGTTGTTTTGTAACGACCCAATTTTACGACTTTCAAAAATCGACATCAATACGTCCATTGTATCAAATGCCAAACAATCGAATGCCGAAAAACCGAACCGTTAGGGTTAAAGAAGAAAAAGGTAGAAGAAGAAACAGAAACAATATCAGAATCTCACATTCACAGCGGAACAATATATTAGATAAATGAATAATATTTAAACAAAAGAACTATATCAGTTCATACATTACATTATCAGAGTATTACAACTACAAAACACGACACTGTCAGTTTTGATAACTTATCCATATGAAAACTGTGCTTGCAACAACTCGAACGCAGCAGATACTACATAATAAAAGTGATATGTCTCGCCATCCAGCTTGCCTCCTGATCTCCACAGCATATCTTCCTAACTTCACACCAGAAACAACTGATAACCTGACTCTAGGCTGCCCGTGTGGAAAATTATAGGCACCCAGAGTTTACAAAGGGAACAATAAACTCCAGGTCAGTCATGGGACTGGTGTGAGATCTTAAAACAGTTATTTACACAAAAGAAAAGGAAAAGAAATCCATTGATGCTTTTGGAAAATGAAACTACCATAAGGCCTCCCGGCACACACACAATGCAATCGCACATTTGGGGGAGATTTCTCCTGATGATAGTCAAACATGCTTGATACGCAAAATCTTTTTGATATTATTATTAGTGCATAGTGTGGAAAACATTTCGAAAGTATACTATTAATCTTAGCCAGCATACGTACCATTATAGTATGCCTACTATAGCTGCCATGTTAAATGGCAGGTTTTATAACTAAAACCATACAAGGCTCGTATTTGGTGATTGGATTTCCAACAAATGGTCGAGGCTAAGGAACTTCCTTTACCGAATGGGTATGCCTCTGGAGGGACGCCCCAAGAACCTAACCAGATCTCTGCCAACACAAGGCCGGATTACCTCTGTAACTAGGTAACGAAATGTCACGACTGTGTCACCCCCCAGTCTAAACCGACCTTTTTCGAGGCGCCTCAACAACCAACAACCACATAAGTAAATAATCTAGGCTTCATACCAAAATACCACTTTTTATCCACACAAGTTCAATATCTAGGCTCCATACCAGATACCACTTTTTATCCAGAAGGAAATGTACATACCCTGGGGGGCAGGACCCCCATAACCTTGCTGCATCTTTTTCAGTTTCAACCATTTTCGGGGTGTGAGGTTCAACGAAGTCTAGTCCATAAAGCTACGCATTTCACAAAAGCCATGCTTCGATCAACAAATGATCAACACTTAGAATGCCACATTACCAAATTGGGAATATATCACTAGTAATCATCAACTACATAACCTCTCAGCTCATGTGTCTCAGAGAAGGGTGTTAAGCTAAGAGAATAAATTCTCCGCCACCAGCAGAAATGTATTTGATAGAAACCATCTTTACATCTCAAAGTGTAATGTCAGACATACATCCATACAAGTCTGTTTCGGGTTCGAATGGAACCAAAGGCACTTCCTTCAATTAAGGAAAGAAGTCCTTGCAAATCTGGATATCCTCTAATCACGTCCAGACTCCCCATCACATAGGGTGATATAACTCTATACCGGAGCAACTCAGTGCAGAGACATTCGACTGGTAATCCTTTCGATTTCGAAAATACCCGGTTTTCAACACCGTCTTCAAATGTAATCCCATTTCGTCGTATCATTTATTTGGAATGGGTTTTATGACTCAATGTCCTCTCCCGGCTAATCCGAATAAATGATCGCTTATTTAAAAAATAAGCGGTTGCATTCAGATTCAAGTAAGTCACAATAAATTTCCACATCTTTTAAACAAAAGATCCATCACTAAGATTCAATGTGGTTTTCGGATAACTATTTGGAATCCGAGACCCTATCGCATCGAAATCCAAATGCCGTTTAAAGGCCAATATTGATAGTCGGTTATTTAACTATCAAATAACATTCACAACAACCAATCGGGTTTAAATAATTTCCCCAAAATTATTTTTTTTCAAAATATCTTCGCAAGATATATTTTCACACTTCAACCTTTTGAAAACAAATTTCAAATCACTTTCCTCATATGGAATGAATTTTCAAATATTGTTTATTTCCACTGAAAAATTTGCCGAGTCCGAGTACTTTAAAATAATTAAAATTACTAATCCAAAAATATATACTTGGAAACATTTAAAATAAAATTATTATTAAACACTTTAATTAAATATTAGTTATGAAATATTATACTAATATCTCATATAAAACTTATGCCTAAAAAAATTTTAAAAATAAAATTATTAAATAGAGTATAATATTTCAATAACCATTTCCTAAATCAAATACCAATTAAATCTTTAAAATAATCACTTTTATAATGAACTTACTTAATATTTACTTTAAAGATTTAAAAACAATTTATTTCTCCACAAACATTCTTTTTAAAACCAACTTTAGAACTTTTAATTTATATTTAAAAGCTACTTTGAAAACATACTCGGCTTTCCAGCGAAAATACACTTTCCATTCTAAAATAGTCCATTTAAAAACAATTAATAAATCCTTCTTGATTTATCTCAATTTGCATTCCAAACCCGTAAATTTCTTTCCACACTTTTATAGAAATAAACCAATATTTGTTTTTAAAACAAATTTCCTTTCATTTATAAATTCCCGTTGTGAATTTAAATTTCCAAATATCCACCGATATACGATTTTCAAATCGATTTTCAAATATTCACTTCAAACACCAAATCAAATTCCAAATTGATTTCCAAATTTACTTTCAAACACCAAATCAAATTCCAAATTGATTTCCAAATATTTACTTTCTTTAAAATGAATTCCTTTATTTCTCCTAAATCATTAAGAATTTGAATTTTAAATAAATTCTTCAACTGTTAAACAATATTACTCAAAATCCATTTATTTCCATTTATTAAAATCCTTTCCCCATACTAGTGTTGAATATGAGAGTATATGATTTTTGTTTGATGACAATAAACATATATACATTCATTTAAATGTATTTTTTAATGTACTATTTTATTGTTCATAGATTAAATAAATATTTGCTGAATAAAATCAATAACACAGAATTTGAATTCAAACAGAAATTTTATTCAAACAAATATTTATTATAATTTTTGAATAGTACAAATTTCAAGCTCTCACTATATATATACACAACTTCAATTACAATAAAATTTTGATTACATCACGATTCACATTTACATTTGACCTCACTACATATCACTCATTCACTCAACTCGTATTTTATCTTCAACTTCATTCCAAATTAAATCCAGCATCTGAGCAATCTGCAAAAATATATACTGACGCGGTAAAATTGAAAAGGAAATATTTTTGCAGTATAAATAAAATGTGAATTTTGAAAATAACATTTGCCTCAGTTATTTGGGTGGTTCGTCATCATTTAATTTTGAATTCATCATACATGAACAGATTGTGACATACACAGGGTATCACTGTATATGCCACAAGGCCGTGCACATCACTGTATATGCCACAAGGCCGCGCACACCGATATACACTTGATAGAATTTCAGGGACAGGTGAGCACAAGGTCAAACCCAAATCATAAGTCGGGTTCAACTCAAGTGAATTAAATATCAAGTCACAATATCAACACAAGGTCAAACCCAAGCTTTAAAGCTGGATTCAACACAAGTGAAAATTCAAATGAAATGGTCAAGACACATAAATCAAACTGCAGCAGACTTCAATATGCACATATCAGACTACATGAAGTCCAAACATGAATCAGTGAATATGCTACAGACATGAAGGCAGCAAAACTCAAACCAGCCATGATATGCAAGCAAACCAGACCAGTTCAAGTTAATACAAGAAAGAAGTACATATGAAACTTATAGTGCAACAGATCAGAGGTGGCAACTTGGAGCTTCAGACCAACATCAATGTATATGAACACAGCTAATGGAGCAATGCAACAGTCAATAGTAAAGTTCAAACCAAGTGCACCGGAGAACAATGACTGATACAAGTGACTCAAACCAGAACTTCAAAAGAACAAGTGCAGCCTCTACATGAAGGTCTGAAACAAATAAAACCAGAGGCAACTGGAAACAAATAAAACAATGAACCAGACTACAAGATGATCCAAACAAGGCTACAACTTCAAGTGAACTAATACATAGTGAATCAAATGACACAGATTTGAGTGGAACAAGAAACAAATGTACATACACAGTGTAGCAGTGTAAACATCACCATAAATAGGCAAACAAGTAATGAACACTTCAATTATCAGCTCAGGTCGAGACCGAACCAGACAAGAACTCAAAGGTGAATACAATGCAATCAGGACAATCCATACTGAACAACAAAGTGCACATGAACAAGGTCGAAAGTGCTATCAGGGATGAACACAAAAAAATGGCCAAAGAGTCAGGCACAAAGGAAATAAACACTGTCAAACAAAGTCAAAGCCGATGTCAATAGAGCAAAGTAAGGAAGGTTCAAAAATGACCGAAGTCAATCTATAAGCATCAGAAGAAGCCGTGGGTCAAAATTCAAAGCCAAATCAAGTAGAAAATTCTACCAGAACAACCAAGGAAAGATCGAACGGTTCTGAATCGAAGCCATGTCAATCAAGGAATCAAGCGAGTTCGAAATCAAAATCGTGTTAATCAAGTAAACGAAATTATTCGATATGAACAAGTCAGAAATTTTCATCAGCATTAAATCAAAATCAGATGGCCGAGATAAATCAAGTGACGAATTCAAGTAAATGTAAACGAACGAAAATCAAGGTTCTCGAATCATATATAAACAAATAACGTCATCGGCAATTGAATCATGAGCTCAAGCATGAAAAACAAAAAGAAAAAATACAAATTACATACCGTATTCGCAGTTGAACCAAAATCAAATTGAAGGATCTGTATTCGACGCAAGGAGATGGTTGATTGCTAAAGCAAATCATAAGAACTACTGTAATCGATCAATAATCAATCGGGTTCTTCGATAACCGAAGCCCTAATCAGACAAGGCCGAAGCCCTAGCAAATCTCACTGAAGCGAAGACAAGTACGAAGCCCTAGTTAATCTCATAGGAGCGAACGCAAGGCCAAAGCCCTAAATTCAGAGCAAAAGAGGGACGAAATCAAAGCTGCCATTCTTTGATAAAAGCAGGCCGACATATTAAATAAGAGGGGGATATTTTTTTTACTTAGGCCATCTTTGACTAGGGTTTATAATTAGGGTTTTATTGTTTAATTTGTTTTTAAATTTAATTTTTTCTTAAAACAGTTGTAATTTCTAGTAGTGTGACTAGGGGACAAACTGCATGGCGTAGTTTGAGAATTCACAACTCAGTGGCTGAGTTGCGGCAGGGTTTTGAGCGTAGAGTTAGGTTAGTCAATAGCAGGTGTTGCAAGTTTGTGTGTGTAAGCGTCTGACTATCTAATTTCTACTAGAAACCTTAGGGGCAGCACGCAGGCAGGGTTTTGCCGAAGCTGGGTAAATTCTGTGTCGTTCTATTTCTGCATTTATTCTACTATTCTCTTTGCTGCTATTGTTTTGATATATCTATGTTGAAATTATTTTATAAGATTCTGTAATAATTTTTATAATTGATAGTATCACCCTATTCAACCCCCTCCCTCTAGGGTAAAATCAATCCTACAAGTGGTATCGGAGCTAGGAATAGAAGTGGGTTTTTGAAAAATTTGATTTTTTTTCAAAATCAATTTTTGTTTTTAAAACAAGGTTGAATTTTTAAAATGCCTTCTTTTAATAATGCTTTTGCTGAGGGTCAATGCATGGTTAGACCACCAATGTTCAATGGTGAATACGCCTACTGGAAAAATAGAATGAAATTTTTTCTAAAAACCATTGACACTTGGAATATTGTTGAGACAGGTTATAGAGCACCAACTATAATTGTAGATAACCAGGAAATAGATAAACCGACGGATCAATGGACAGAGCTAGAAAATAAATTACAAAATGCTAATGCTAAAGCTATGAATTCTATTATCTGTTCATTGGATCATTTTGAATTTAATCGTGTCTCACATTGTCTAACTACGTAGGAAATATGGCACATACTCGAAGCGACTCACGAAGGATCGTCTCAAGTCAAAGAATCTCGCCTTTCCATGCTAAGCAGCGAATACAAGAATTTCATAATGGCCAAGGAAGAAAATGTCAAAGAGATGTACAGACGACTTTCCAATATTGTATACAAATCAAAAGCTCTTGGAAAATCATACACGGAATTGGAAATAGTTTGAAAAATTCTCAGAGTCCTTCCTAGGAGTTTTGAAGCAAAAGTCACAGCTATTCAAGAATCGAAGAATTTGAAGCAAATCAAGGTGGAAGAGCTCATTGGAAATCTCACCGCTTATGAGCTAGAAATGAAATTCAAGGAAGAGCGTGAAGAGGTGACACTCGAAAGAAATCAATAGCTCACAAAGGAACAACTGAAAATGAAGATGATGATGGTGAAGCTGAATTAGCACTATTAATAAACAGTTTCAAAAAGTGGAATCGCAAATATGGCAATCCGACCAAAAATCATCAAGTAAAGAGCAGAATAAACAAAGTTCTAGACAATTCAGAAAAACAAGAGATCATCTGCCACAAGTGTAATAAAGCAGGTCATATCAAGCCAAATTGTCCTCAAAATGGATCCAGTCAAGGAAACAAATCGAAGATGAGAATTTTTGCAGCTACTTGGGATGAAATCGATGAAGTTGAAAGTGATAGCACCGGTAATGAGAGCGAAAGAGCGAATTTTTGTCTTCATGGTGAAATAACTGACAGTGATGATGACGAGCCAAGTGAGGTATCAAAACTTACTCATTTAGAATTACTTATATATTTCGACGAAGTAAATGGCTGTTTTGAACGACTTAGGGAGAAGTATGCCAAACTTGAATCATAAAAAGATACTTTGATAGATTTAAATAAACAACTTGACCAATTAGTTAAAACCTATCAAAGTAGGATCCCTAAGTGTGACAAGTGTCCAACATTCGAAGAAGAGATTAAAAAATCAGAAATCAAAATTAAATCGCTTGAAAATGAAATTCTGATCTTGAAAGAGAGTGAAAATGCAAGAAGAGAAAATTCTACTAAAAGGTGCACACAATTGTTAAACGAAAATGAATCTCTCAAAACACAAGTCCAACAACTATCAACGACTTTAGATAAATTTTTAAAAGGTGAAAAATCGTTGAATATGCTATTAGGAAAACAAACTGTTAATACAGTTAGACAAGGACTTGGATATAATAAATCTAAAAATGTTAGAAATGAAATTAATCAAGTCGATGCAATGTGCACAATTTGTATAAAATTTGGACACAATCAAAACGATTGTTGGTATAGACCGAAACACGTGAAAACTATACCAATTTGGGTTCCAAAAGGCACAAATATAAAATACCTTAAAGTTAAACTAAACTAAGTGTCGAAAGGAACATATATAAACAGTTTTGGGTCTCCATAAACCTATCTTTCAAAATTTATTTCCACTAACAATCATGGACCTATAAAAACAAATAGGTCATTAAACTCTCTTCTTGTATAGGTATGCTAGCAGGTTAAAGAACAACAGCAATGGTACCTGGATTCTGGCTGTTCCAGGCACATGACAGGCGATAAATCAAAGTTCCTTAGCTTAGAAAAGTACAGAGGTGGCAGAGTCACAATGGGTAACAATGACAAGTGTAGAATTGTCGGTAAAGGTAAAGTAGGTAACAATACATTTACATTAAATGACGTACTATATGTTGAAAATCTGCACCACAATTTGATATCAATCAGCCAACTATGTGATAAAGGTATGAATGTTATTTTTGACTTTGACTTGTGCAAAATTATTGACCAATCATCAAAAGAAATCTTATTTTCGGGTAAGAGGAAAGGTAATATATACTCTCTATCATTTGATGATATCACCCTTTCAAAATGTTTGGTAGCCAAGGATATAGAAGTAAATTTATAGCATAGACGATTAGGGCATGCTAGCATGAATCTGTTAAACAAATTGAATAGAAAAGATTTGGTAAGAGGGCTTCCATCACATGATTTCAAAACAAAATTTTATGTAAAGCATGTATTATGGGAAAACTTAAAAAATCATCGTTTCATGCCAAGAACAATGTAAGCACTACTAGAGTTCTTGAACTAGTTCATATGGATCAATTTGGACCTAACGACATTGCTAGCTTAGGTGGTAAGAAACATTGTTTTGTGACAGTTGATGATTACTCAAGATATACATGAGTATATTTCTTAGCTAAGAAATCGGAAACATTTTCATACTTCAAAAAATTTCGCAAAATTAGTTCAAAATGAAAAAGAAGTTTCTATTATTTCACTAAGAAGTGATCATGGTGGAGAATTTGAAAGTTATGAATTTGAAACTTTTTTTGATGAAAATGGATTCAAACATGAATTCTCTGCACCATGTACTCCACAACAAAATGGGGTAGTTGAGAAAAAGAATCGAACATTGAAAGAGTTGGCTAGGTCTATGATAAATGAGTATGAACTACCTTTGCATTTTTGGGCAGAAGCAGTAAATATAGCATGTTACGTAATAAATAGAGTTATGATTAGACCGATTCTTAACAAAACACCCTATGAGCTATGGTTCAAAAATAAACCAAACATTGCTTACTTCAAAGAGTTTGGGTGTACTTGCTATATTCTCAATGCAGGTGATCAATTAGGAAAATTTGAAGCAAAAGCTGATGACGGCATTTTCATGGGATACTCTTCTAGAAGCAAAGCTTATAGAGTCTACAACAAAAAGACAAAAACAATTGTGGAGTCAATCAATGTGAAATTTGATGAAGGCATTGATGATCAGGAAACAATCAAAAGCAATGTTGAAGAGGAGAACGAAAAAGATGAAAATGAAAAATCAAAAGAAACTGCCACAACTAAAGAAGTCTGAAGGAATCTGGATCCAGAGAGACTGAAATTCAAAGCAGGTCATCCTCCAGAATTGGTAATGGGAAATCCTATCGCAGGTATACAAACTCGTTCCTCCTTTAGAAATCTATGCGATCTGTGTCTATATTGTGGATTTATTTCAGAAGTAGAACCAAATGATATAGATACAGCTCTTAATGATGAAAACTGGTTTATGGCCATGCAAGAAGAGCTAAATCAATTTGAATGAAATGATGTTTGGAGTCTAGCACATAGACCTAAGGATTATCCAGTCACGGGAACAAAAAGGTTTTTTAAATTAAATATGATGAATCTGGAAATGTAAATAGAAATAAAGCAAGATTAGTCGCTAAAGGATATAATCAAATTGAAGGAGTTGACTTTGATGAAACTTTTGCACTAGTAGCTAGACTAGAATCAATTAGAATATTATTAGCTTTTGCTTGTTACAAAGGATTTAAACTAAGACAAATGGATATTAAAAGTGCTTTTCTTAACGGAATTTTAAAAGAAGATGTATTTGTTGAACAACCAGAAGGTTTTGAAAGTCACGAATATCCAAACCATGTATATAAACTTAAAAAGGCATTGTATGGATTAAAACAAGCTCCTAGAGCTTGGTATGAATGTCTTAGTACTTATCTCCTTAAAAATGGGTTCAAAAAGGGCTATGTAGACACCAGACTATTTCTGTTGCATGAAAACGATGATCTTTTGATTGTTCAAATATATGTTAATGACATCATTTACGGTGCTACTGACAAGTTATTGTATGAGAAATTTGAAAAAGTTATGCAGGAAAAGTTTGAAATGAGCTTGGTTGGAGAGTTAAAATTCTTTTTAGAATTTCAAATCAAACAAAGCGATAAAGGTACATTCATTTCTCAAACAAATTATATTAGGGAGCTTGTCAACAAATTTGGATTGAAAGATGCTAAACCAGCAAGAACCCCCATGAGTACAACAATTAAACTTGACAAGGATGAAAAAGGTGAGGCAGTTGATCAAAAGCAATATAGAGGTATGATTGGATCACTCCTTTATCTTACTGCTTCTAGACCTGACATCATGTTTTATGTCTGCTTGTGTGCACATTTTTAATCTAACCCAAAAGAATCTCATTTAAAAGTTGTTAAAAGAATTATAAGATATTTGTTGCACAACCCACGGTTTGGTCTTTGGTATCCAACAAACGATAACTTTGAATTGAAAGGTTTTTCAGATGCAGATTATGCTGGAAGTCTAGTTGATAGAAAAAGTACTAGTGGAGCATGCTTTATGTTAGCACATTCATTAGTAGCAAGGTCAAGCAGAAAACAGAATTATATTGCATTATCCACCACAGAGGCAGAGTATATTGCTCTAAGTGGTTGCTCTGCTCAAATCTTATGGATGTTACAAACTTTGCATGACTATGACCTAAATTTTAAACGTGTACCACTAGTGTGTGATAGCAAAAGCGCAATTGATCTCATAAATAATCCTGTACATCACTCACCAACAAAACATATAGATGTTAGACATCATTTTATTAGAAATCATATTTCCAAAGAAAATATCAGCATAAATTTTATTTCAACCGATTCTCAATTGACAGACATTTTTACAAAACCCCTACCAGAAAATAGTTTCTGCAAACTACGTCTTAGTTTAGGTGTTTTAGAAATTTGACTTTTTGCCTATTTAACAAATCTTTCTCCCTACTAATTATCGAAAAGGTAAATAGTGATTGAAAAAAAATGATGAGGGTTGATATTAATCATATATTATAACTCAAGACAGTATATTTAGTAAATTTCTTTAGAAATTCAAACAAGAATTATAAAAACTTTTGTTTGGTAAAGATTCCATGACCATTTCTATTTCTATCATACTTCTATCGACCATCGCTCATCAAAATTCAATATAGTTTGTCGATATGTGGTACTTTAAACAGGAATCATTCGTTTTTCATAAAAAATAAAATAAAATAAAATCCCAAATATTCACTCACATTTATAAGTCCTCACGGTTATGCATGGGTGAATTACTTGGAATTTGTTATGTGCTTCCATGCTCATTTAAAAGTCCTCACGGTTATGCATGTATGGAACGCATATCAAAATTGATTTATTAAATAAACAAGTTGATTCTAATCACATTTAAAAGTCCTTACGTTTATGCACGGTTAGAAGATACTTGAATTCATTTTTTAAAATAAAATTAGAATACTACTAATCTCATTTAAAAGTCCTAACGGTTATGCATGGTTAGTAGATATTCAAATTCCTGATATAAATATACCACAAATAGACACAACTGTATGGTTTTATATGATGACATCATTCTCATCATTCTAAAAGTGGAATATGCGCCTAATAATAGTAGTTATGATTTTTGTTTGATTTTTTATTGAAATTTAATATTTATATTCGATTGAGTTTTAATGTTGTATTAATATCTATCACTTTATCTTTATTTTTATGACACTATTACTCTTTTGCTGATAACAAAAGGGGGAGAGAAATGTTAAGATTTCGGCAAATAAATGTCAAATATTGCATCTAGGCTCATTTGCTTACTTTTATGCATATATGAAGGGGGAGTTTTGTGTAAAGATGAAGCATTCAAATAGGGGGAGCAGATTGAATAATCCAATACATTTAACAAATTCAAAATCTTAAATATTTGTTTGTTATCATCAACAGGGAGAGATTGTTGAATATGCGAGTATATGATTTTTTTTGGTGACAATAAACATATATACATTCATTTAAATGTATTTGTTAATGTACTATTTTATTTTTCATAGATTAAATAAATATTTTCTGAATAAAATAAATAACACAGAATTTAAATTCGAACAGAAATTTTATTCAAACAAATATTTATTGCAATTTTTGAATAGTACAAATTTCAAGCTCTCACTATGTATATACACAACTTCAATTACAATAAAAATTTGATTACATCACGATTCACATTTACATTTGACCTCACTACATATCACTCATTCACTCAACTCGTATTTTATCTTTAACTTCATTCCAAATTGAATCCAGCATCTGAGCAATCTGCAGAAATATATATTGACCTAGTAAAATTGAAAAGGAAATATTTTTGCAGTATAAAATAAAATGTGAAATTTAAACATAATATTTGCCTCAGTTATTTGGGTTGTTCGTCATCATTTAATTTTGAATTCATCATACACGAACAGCTTGTGACATACACAGTGTATCACTGTATATGCCAGAAGGCCGTGCACACCGATATACACTTGATAGAATTACAGGGACAGGTAAGCACAAGGTCAAACCCAAATCATAAGTCGGGTTCAACTCAAGTGAATTAAATATCAAGTCACAATATCAACACAAGGTCAGACCCGAGCTTTAAAGCTGGATTCAACACAAGTGAAAATTCAAATGACATGGTCAAGACACATAAATCAAGCCTCGACCAAAGTTCAAGTCATACACATGAAAACAGAGGCTAGACAGTCCAACTCGACCAAGACTAGACTGAAATTTCAAAGTAAAGAAGCAACTCATCATAATTCAAACTACAGCAGACTTCAATATGCACATATCAGACTACGTGAAGTCCAAACATGAATCAGTGAATATGCTACAGACATGAAGGCAGCAAAACTCAAACCAGCCATGATATGCAAGCAAACTAGGCCAGTTCAAGTTAATACAAGAAAGAAGTACATACGAAACTTATAGTGCAACTGATCAGAGGTGGGAACTTGGAGCATCAGACCAACATCAATGTATATGAACACAGCTAATGAAGCAATGAAACAGTCAATAGTGAAGTACAAACCAAGTGCACCAGAGAACAATGACTGATACAAGTGACTCAAGCCAGAACTTCAAAAGAACAAGTGCAGCCTCTACATGAAGGTCTGAAACAAATGAAACCAGAGGCAACTGGCAGCAAATAAAACAATGAACCAGACTACAAGATGATCCAAACAAGGTTACAACTTCAAGTGAACTAATACATAGTGAATCAAATGACACAGACTCGAGTGGAACAAGAAACAAATGTACATACACAGTGCAGTAGTGTAAAAATCACCATGAACAGGCAAACAAGTAATGAACACTTCAATGATCAGCTCAGGTCGAGACCGAACTAGACAAGAACTCAAAGTTACAGCATGAATACAATGCAATCAAGACAATCCAGACTGAACAACAAAGTGCACAAGAACAAGGTCGAAAGTGCTATCAGGGATGAACATAAAAAAATGGCCGAAGAGTCAAGCACAAAGGAAATAAACACTATCAAACAAAGTCAAAGCCGATGTCAGCAGAGCAAAGTCAGGAAGGTTCAAATATGACTGAAGTCAATCTACAAGCATCAGAAGAAGCCGTGGGTCAAAAATCGAAGTCAAAGTCAAGTAGGAAATTCACTACCGTAATGACCAAGGAAAGATCGAACGGTTCTGAATCAAAGTCGTGTCAATCAAGGAATCGAGCGAGTTCGAAATCAAAATCTTGTTAATCAAGTAAATGGAATTATTCGATATGAACAAGTCAGAAATTATCATCAGCATTAAAACAAAATCAAATGGCCGAGATAAATCAAGTGACGAACTCAAGTAAATGTATACGAACGAAAATCAAGGGTCTCGAATCATATATAAACAAATAACATCATAGGAATCATAGAGCTCAAGTAAGAAAAACAAAAAGCAAAAAAACAAATTACATATCGTGTTCATAGTTGAACTGAAATCAAATCGAAGGATCTGTATTCGAATCAAGATGACGGTTGATTGCTAATGCAAATCAGAAGAACTACTGTAATCGAACAACAATCAATCGGATTCTTCGATAACCGAAGCCCTAATCAGACAAGGCCGAAGCCTAGCAAATCTCACTGAAGCGAAGACAAGTACGAAGCCCTAGTTAATCTCATAGGAGCGAATGCAAGGCCAAAGCCCTAAATTCAGAGCAAAAGAGGGACGAAATCAAAGCTGCCATTCTTTGATAAAAGCAGGCCGACATATTAAATAAAAGGGGGGTATTTTTTTTACTTGGCCATCTTTACCTAGGCTTTGTAATTAGGGTTTTATTGTTTAATTTGTTTTTAAATTTAATTTTTTCTTAAAACAGTTGTAATTTCTAGTCGTGTGACTAAGGGACAAACTGCGTGGCGTAGTTTGAGAATTCGCAACTCATTGGTTGAGTTGTGGCAGGGTTTTGAGCGTAGAGTTAGGTTAGCCAATAGCAGGTGTTGCAAGTTTACGTGTGTAAGCGTCTGACTATCTAATTTCTAGTAGAAACCTTGGGGGCAGCATGTAGGCAAGGTTTTGCCGAAGCTGGGTAAATTCTGTGTCGTTCTATTTTTGCATTTATTCTGTTATTGTTTTGATATATGTGTTGAAATTATTTTATAAGCTTCCGCAATAATTTTTATAATTGATAGTGTCACCCTATTCACACCCCCTCCCCCCCGCTCTAGGGTGAAATCGATCCTACAAGTGATATCAAAGCTAGGAATAGAAGTCATCTTTTGAAAATTTTAATTTTTTTTCAAGATCAATTTTTGTTTAAAAAAATGAATTCACCCAAATTATTTATTTCTCCCAAATTATTAAAAATCGGAATTTTAAATAAATTATTCAACTTTTAAACAATATTACTCAAAATCCATTTATTTCCATTTATTAAAATCATTTCCCATACTAGGAATTTATTCAATAGGATTTCAAAAATCAATCTTTACCCTTTTAAATTCCTTCTATTAAATTTATCCAATTTCTAAAATTAACTTACTTAAAAAAATTTATTTTAATTTTCGAAAATCCAATTATATATTTTTGGTATCCTACGATACCAAAAATATATTCGGCCAAACCATAGCCTTCAATGATTTCAATCACCAATATAATCATTCATAGATTATCACTAAATCACAACACAACATATAAAATAAATTCAACAATTTTGAGGAATCCAGTTGGATCCCTCTAACCTGTTTCCCTGCATCCACAGATGCTTGCACAACAATTAAATACCAATTCCACTTCGAGGTGGAATATCGCGGCATATCGGATTATATCATATCATCTGCTATTATGCGGCGCATAGGGTCTCATCCGCTATTTAATGTGGGAAATCAATTACTCTAATACACACACACACACACACACATATATATATATAGACACACTATCATATATATTATCACAACCAAACAATCAATTAATAAATTTAAATTATAATATTTTCAATTGAGTGAGAAGATCTCACCTTTAACTATACATGCAACCCATTTTCATTCTAGCTTGATTTCATGATTATTGAACCTAGTATAAATAAAATAGGATTTTTATTAATATTCGAATAATCAATTGTCATTTATTAATTTAATTTTAAACTAATAATTCTTCCTTTAAAATCTTTTAATATCTTAGAATAATTAAATATGTTAATTTAAACCAACTAGTAAATTGAAAATGTATATTTATTTTATTTGGAAACTATATATATATACTTATAAGGAATAATTAATATAGATCAAAATTTAATCTTTATACAATATCCTATGCCTTTTCCAAAGTCCTGTGTATATATATATATAATTTCTGTTTTACTATACATATATTAAATATGTGTATTTATAAAAATTCCTCCTTTTTTCTGCAAATTAAAACAGTAATTAACTTAACTGTAAAAATTCTCTAACTTGTATGCCTATATTTATCTTCTAGATATATTTGTATATAGATTACCGAATAAATTCAAATCGAAGAAAACTGCAAAATCTCAACTTGAACACGCTAGCAAACCCAGGCCATTTCTCGACTTCGAACACCTCGAGAAGCCACCACCACTACCGCGTAAGCACGCGAGAATGCCCATAGTTGAGCAACTGCCACCATCCTCAATCGTGAAACCCTAGCCAGCATTGCCTTGCGTCGCCACAACTCGAGCACAAGCCATCGTGCAAACCCAGACCGACGTCATTGCTCGAAATCGAAACCACTCCATTGCCCTCTGCCATTAACGCGAAGCCAAAACTCGCCGCAATGCCAACGCCTCACCTCCCAGGCATGGCGCGAGCGCCCCTCCTACTCGATTGAATGCGAACTCGAATGGGTTTGAGATTGGTCTCGAATTCGATTTAGGTTCTCTCTTTTTTTAAAGAAAATCGAACGACTCGATTTTTCTTTTAGTTTGCAACAGGTTAGGGATGGAAAGACGAAGAGGGGGATTCATCCATTACTTTTGAACTTGATTTCGATTTTGAACGAGAAAGGCGGTTTCGTTTTTTTTCCTTCTCCTTTTGATTTGTATAAAAAAAATTATAAAATATACAACAAAGAAAATTAAAGGAAGATGACGCGTGTTAAAAACAGATGAATACGTGTTTGAAATTCTTCAACGTGTCTTCAAAAGTCTATTATAATATTAAATGCAAAAATATTATATTTTTAAATTCAAATTTAAATTTAAATCGTCCCGATTTCCGCAACTTACAATCTCGATCTCCAACTGAGGCATGCCGCTAAGCGTTCATAAGGTTATATCCCTATTCCAAATGCAATGGAAAAGTTTTCGGGTCTAAATTCGATCGTATAAAGAAAATAGCTTTTTGGACCCAGTTATAATATTAAATTTTCGATATAATTTCAGCGCGTTTACTTACCGTATGGCCACATAACAACTTTGAATGCTACAAAAATTGAAATCCGATAATAATACACTATTATGGATCCAATGGAATAGGTTTCGTCGAATTACAAGACTGTGCCTCGGAAGGCTATTTTTAAATATCGATATAAACGATAAAATAAATTGAACAAGCACTTCAAATTTCAAATTTTAACACCTCCATTATCTTCAGTATTATCAATATAAATTTTCCAAGCCTTTGAAATATTTTTAACCAGCTTAAAACTGAAAATACAATATTTTACCCAATATCAATAATTAAATTGCCTAATTCATAGTGATTTTTGAAATTCAAGTTAAATTAACTTGCAAATATTTAAAATTAACTAAATATTTTCAGTTTTAAATGTTTAAAATTTCTGGGTCGTCACATTCTTCCCCCTTAAAAGAATTTCGTCCCGAAATTGCTAGTTAAGAAGAATGATCCTTAGCCCATTTATCATTTTCCCAATCCAAATAGTTTTATCAACTCGCCAAAACAAATCTTTATATTAAAGACCTATTATTACTTCAATTAACTTTCCAAAATCTTTTATAGTTTCCAAACAACATTGTTTTCTTAACAATTCAAATTTAAATTCAAATTCAAATTTTAAATTTTCAAAATTTTCCCAAAATTTTTCTAGCTCTCTAAATTTTCGAAAAATTTCATCAATGTCTCCTTTGCGCGGCTAGCTCGGTATGACTACAAAATGCCATCAGGGGCCCCCAGATTTCAAAAGAAAACAAAACGCCAAGTGGCTAGACCAGAAAATCATCAAATTTCATATAGAAATTTAAATACATACCATTGTTGAGCAATTCAATTTATCTTCAAAATAAAAAATATCCAATTCCCTTTTCCTTTATAACACCTGTATATCTTACTTAGCAATACCACCCAATTACAGAAATCAAAAATCATTTTTCCCATTTCTTTACAAAAGTTATAATATCCATTTCTTTCGAACCCGTATGATATACACATATCGTCCATACGCAATATCAAATCTGATCGCTCACTCAATCACACAATTTCACTTCCGAACTATTATCGTCCACCCGACTTCCTAGTGCGGACTCAGATCTGGTTTCTTGATCAGAAACCGTCATTCTCCTTGCATAGCCGTAAACAATGATAGAGATTTTCTGGAATCAACCAAAAATCTATATCCATGGTCGCCATCGAAAATCAAGTGAAAAATTCGAACTCATATCGATATAACTATCTCGAAATTCTATGCTCGAATCTAGATCAAATCGTTGTGCGAATAAAATAATATACGTACATCCTACGTATTTTATTCCAATTGATTATTAGCTATATCAATTTTTTTCTTTTCTTCACATTGATTTTGATTTTAATTCAATTATTCACAATTATCATTTTTCACATCCTTATTAAACCATCATTCAATCTTTAACTTATAATATTTCCTCAATTCAAAGTTTGCTTAAGAATTTTAACGTTTCTTCTTAAGTTCAATATAAGTAATTTATATACTTCTTATATCATTTCACTTCACCACTTGGTTTTATCTATACTTTTTATTCAAATTTTTCATTTTAAATATTGAATTCAATTCATTTCAAACCATATTTAATTTGTCATTTCTTCAATTAGTTTCACTTTCTAATTTTATTTCAATACTTTGTTTCATTTGGTCCACTAGACTAATTTCCATTTACTTACAAATTCAAAATGAATTTCAACATTTAGTTTTCAATTTCATTTACTTGCATTCCAATTTCATTTGAGTCCATATCATCGTTTTATTTGACTCAAATTTTATTTTATTCAAATTAATCCAAGTTAAATTCAGTTCAATTTGAATCTTTCTAAGTTTCTGAACTTATTTATTATTCCATAAACATTAAATAAGATTCTAGAGTTTTTATACAATTTCTTAACATGCAAAAATCATCTTGGAATCAATTATATCCAAAACCCTTTGCATTTCTAAAATGGACCCAACTTTTGCAAACAATTTTCAATTTACAATATTTTGGCAGCACTTCCTTTCTCGAAAACTCGAAAATGAACATCGATGATGCTGCAGTCATCACCGAAGTTGTTTTCCAGCGACCGAAAAGAGTTTAGTGCTTTTACTCCTTTAAAACAATTTCCAACTATTTTTGATTTCAAATCCCACCAGATTTCAACTCCAATTCAAAAATATTTCCCAAATAATTTCACCATTATTTTTCCAAAACCTTTGAAAATCATTTTCAAACTCAAAAGATATCTAAATTTTCCAAATCTCAAAATTTCAAGTCCTTTCAATTTCTTTTCAAATATTTCAATGGAATTCTATTTCAGATTGTAAATCACAATTACAATTTACATTTACAAATCCCATTTGTATATGAATTTATTTCTTAGCTTTTAGTTATGATTTCAATTTCTTATTCAATTTCACACTAGAATGATAATAATTTAATATTATCACTTCCTAATAATCAAGCAACCATATATAATTATAATAATTCATGGAAATTTATTTCTTTTATATACAAAAATAATTTGGGTAAAATTATTTCATTTACCCTATTTTAAAACAATATCATGTCGAATTGTTCTGTACAAATGTTTAGAGATCCCTATCAATAACGTTAATTACTCATATTGACCAGCATCAATATACCACTCAACAAACCAATCAACACAATACAAAACAACTTTATATTCACTAACAAATACGTGCGTATATCTATTAATACACTCAAAATCATTCTAGAGTACTACTGACTCTATTTCTAATGAGTAATCCCCACTAGAGCCAAGGTTATCGCTTAACCAATTGCTTTGATACCATGTTGTAATGACCCAATTTTTCGACTTTTGAAAATCGACATCAATACATCTACTGTGTCAAATGCCGAACAGTCGAGCGTCGAAAAACCTAACCGTTCTGGTTAAAGAAGAAAAGGTAGAAGAAGAAACATAAACAATATCATAATCTCACATTCGCAGCGGAACAATATATAATAGATAAATGAATAATCTTTAAACAAAAGAACTATATCAGTTTATATATTACATCATCAGAGCATTACAACAACAAAACACGACATGGCAGTTTTGATAACTTATCCATATGAAAACTTAACTTGCAACAACCCAATCGCAGCGAATACTACATAATATAAGTGATATGTCTCGCCATCCTGCTTGTCTCCTGATCTCCACAGCATATCTTCATGACTTCGCTCTAGAAACAACTGATAACCTGACTCTAGGCTGCCCTGTGGAAAATTATGGACACCCTGAGCTTAGAAAGGGAACAATAAACTCCAGGTCAGTCTTGGGACTGGTGTGAGATCTTAAAACAGTTATTTGCACAAAAGAAAAGGAAAAGAAATCCGTTGATGCTTTTGGAAAATGAAACTACCATAAAGCCTCTCGGCACACACACTATGCAATCGCACACTTGGGGAAGATTTCTTCTTATGATAGTCAAACATGCTTGATACGCAAAATCTTTTTGATATTATTATTAGTGCATAATGTGGAAAACATTTCGAAAGTATAATATTAATCTTAGCCAGCGTACGTACCATTATAGTATGCCTACTATAGCTACCATGTTAAATGGCAGGTTCTACAACTAAAACTGTACAGGGCTCGTATTTGGTGATTGGATTTCAACAAATGGTCAAGGCTAAAGAACTACCTTCACCGAATGGGTACGCCTCAGGACGGACGCCACGAGAACCTAACCGGATCTCTGCCAACACAAGGCCGAGTTACCTCTGTAACTAGGTAACGAAATGTCACGAGTATGCAACCCCCGGTCTAGACCGACCTTTTCCGAGGCGCCTCAACAACCAACAATCACATAAGCAAATAATCTGGGCTCCATACCAGAATATCACTTTTTATCCATACAAGTTAAATGTATGGGCTTCATACCAGATACCACTTTTTATCCAGAAGGAAAGGTACATACCCTGAAGGGTGCGACCCCATAACCTTGCTGCATCTTTTCTTATTTCAACCATTTCCAGGGTGTGAGGTTCGACGAAGTCTCGTCCACAAAGCTACGCTTTTCGCAAAAGCCATGCTTCGATCAACAAATGATCAACACTTAGCATGCCACATTACCAAATTGGAAATATATCACTAGTAACCATCAACTACATAACCTCTGAGCTCATACGTCTCAGAGAAGGGTGTTAACTAAGAGAATAAATTCTCCGCCACCAGCAGAAATGTATTTGATAGAAACCAGCTTTACATCTCAAAGTGTAACGACAAACATACATCATTACAAGTCCATTCCGGGTTCGAACGGAACCGAAGGCACTTCCTCTAATTAAGGAAAGAAGTCCTTGCAAATTCGAATATCCTCTAATCACGTTTGGACTCCCCATCACATAAGGTGATATAAATCTCTATACCGGAGCAACTCAGTGCAGAGACATTCGATAGGTAATCCTTTCATTTTCAAAAATACCTGGTCTTCAACACCATCTTCAAATGCAATCCTATTTCATCGTATCATTTATTCGGAATGGGTTTTATGATTCAATGTCCTCTCCCAGCTAATCCGAATAAAGAGCACTTATTTTAAAATTAAGTGGTTACATTCAGATTTCAAGTAAGTCACAACAAATTTCCACTTTGATCTTTTAAACAAAAGATCCATCACTAAGATTCGATGTGGTTTTCAGATAACTACTTGAAATTCGACCCCTTGTCGCATCGAAATTCAAATGCCGTTTAAAGGTCATTATTGATAGTCGGTTATTTAACTATCAAACAACATTCACAACAACTAATCAGATTTAAATAATTTCCCCCAAATTATTTTTTTCAAAATATCTTCGCAAGATATATTTCCATACTTCAACCTTTTGAAAACAAATTTCAAATCACTTTCCTCATGCGGAATAAATTTCCAAATATTGTTTAATTCCATCGAAAAATTTGCCGAATCCGAGTACTTTGAAATAATTAAAATTACTTATCGAAAAATATATACTTGGAAACATTTAAAATAAAACTATTTTTAAACACTTTAATTAAATATTAGTAACGAAATATTATACTAATGTCTCATATAAAACTTATGCCCAGAACAATTTTTAAAATAAAATTATTAGATAGAGTATAATTATTTAAATAACCATTTTCTAAATCAAATACCAATTAAATCTTTAAAATAATCACTTCTATAATTAACTTAATAAATATTTACTTTAAATATTTAAAAATAATTTAAGAAAATAATTTCTTCACAAACATTCTGTTTAAAACCAACTTTAGAACTTTTAATTTATATTTAAAAGCTACTTTGAAAACATACTCGGCTTTCCAGGGAAAATACACTTTCCATTCTAAAATAGTCCATTTAAAAACAATCAATAAATCCTTCTTGATTTATCTCAATTTACATTCTAAACCCGTAAATTTCTTTCCACACTTTTTTAGAAATAAACCAATATTTATTTTTAAAACAAATTTCCCATTCCTTTATAAATTCCTATTGTGAATTTATATTTCCAAATATCCACTGATATATGATTTTCAAATCGATTTTCAAATATTCACTTTCAAACACCAAATCAAATTCCAAATTGATTTTCAAATTTACTTTCAAACACCAAATCAAATTCCAAATTGATTTCCAAAAATTTACTTTCTTTTAAAATAAATTCCTTTATATCTCCCAAATTATTAAAAATCCGAATTTTAAATTAGTTCTTCAACTTTTAAACAATATTACTCAAAATCAATTTATTTCCATTTATTAAAATCCTTTCCCCATACTAGGAATTTATTCAATTGGATTTCAAAACTCAATCTTTACCCTTCTAAATTCCTTCTTTCAAATTTATCCAATTTATAAAATTAATTATTTAAAATTTTCTACTTAATTTCGAAAATCCAATTATATAATTCTTGTATCCTACGATACGAAAAATATATTCGGCCAAACCATAGCCTTCAATGATTTCGATCATCAATATAATCGTTCACATATTATCAATAAATCACATCACAACATATAAAATAAATTCAACAATTTTAAGGAATCCAGTCGGATCCCTCTAACATGTTTCCCTACATCCACAGATGTAAGCACAATAATTAAATACCAATTCCACTTCGAGGTGGAATATCGCGGTATACGAGATTATTCATATCATCCGCCATTATGCGGCGTATAGGACCTCATCCGCTATATAATGCGGGAAATCAATCACTCTAATATATATATATATATAGACACACACACACTATCATATATACTATCACAACCAAACAATCAATCAATAAATTTAAATTCTAATACTATTAATTGAGTGAGAAGATCTCACCTTCAGCTATGCATGCAATCCATTTTCATTCCAGCTTGATGTCATGATTTTTGAACCTTGTATAAATAAAATAGGATTTTTATTAATATTCAAATAATCAATTATCATTTATTAATTTAATTTTAAACTAATAATTTTTCTTTTAAAATCTTTTAATATCTTAGAATAATTAAATAGGTTAATTTAAACCAACTAGTAAATTAAAAATGTATATTTATTTTATTCGGAAACTATATATATATATATATATATACTTATAGGATATAATTAATATAGATCAAAATTTAATCTTTATACAATATCCTATGCTTTTTCCAAAGTGCTACGTACATATATATAACTTTTAATTTACTATACATATATTAAATATGTGTACTTATAAAAATTCCTCTTTTTTTCTGCAAATTAAATCAATAATTAACTTTACCGTAATAATTCTCTAACTTGTATGCATATATTTTTCTTCTAGATATATTTGTATATAGATTACCGAATAAATTCAAATCGAAGAAAACTGCTAAATCTCGCCTTGAACACTCTTGCGAACCCAGGCCATTTCTCTACTTCGAACACCGCGAGACGCCGTCGCCACCTACTGCGTACGCACGCGAGAATGCCCACAGCCGAGCAACTGCCACCATCCTCAATCGTGAAACCCTAGCCACCATTGTCCTGCGTCAACAGAACTCAAGCACGAGCCATCGCGCAAAACCAGACCAACGCCGTTGCTCGAAATGGAAACCACTCCATTAACCTCTGCCATGAACGTGTACCCAAAACTCGCCGCAATGCCAACGCCTCACCTCCCATGCACGGCGAGAGCGCCCTTCCTACTCGATCGAATGCGAATTCGAATGGGTTTGAGATTGGTTTCGAATTCGATTTAGGTTCTCTCTTTTTTTAAAGTAAATCGAAAGACTTGATTTTGGTTTTCGTTCGCTACAGGTTAGGGATAAAAAGACGAAGAGAGGTATTCGGCAATTACTCTCGAACTTGATTTCAATTTTGAACGAGAAAGTGGGTTTTGTTTGTTTTTTCTTTTGACTTGTATAAATTTTTTATAAAATAAACGGCAAAGAAAATTAAACGAAGAAGACGCGTGTTAAAAACATATGAACACGTGTTTGAAATTCTTCAACGTGTCTTCAAAAGTCTGTTAGAATATTAAATGCAAAAATATTATATTTTTAAATTCAAATTTAAATTTAAATTGCCCCGATTTCCGCAACTTACGATATCGATCTCCAATTGATGCGTGCTGCTATGCGTTCATAAGGTTATACCCCTATTCTAAAAGCAATGGAAAAGGTTTCGAGTCCGAATTCGATCGTATGGAGAAAATAGCTTTTTGGACCCAGTTATAATATTAAATTTCGATATAATTTCAGCGTGTTTACTTACCATACGACCACACAACAACTTCGAATGCTACAAAATTGAAATCCGATAATAATACACTATTACGGATCCAATGGAATAGGTTTCGTCAAATTCCGAGACTGTGCTCGGAAGGCTATTTTTAAGTATCGATTTAAACGATTAAATTTTCAAACTGAAGAAACACTTCAAATTTCAAATTTTAACAATTCCATTATCTTCAGTATTATCAATATAAATTTTTCAAGCCTTTGAAATATTTTTAACCAGCTTAAAACTAAAGATACAATATTTTACCCAATTTCAATAAATAAATTCAATAATTAAATTACCAAATTCATAGTGATTTTTCAAATTCAAGTTAAATTAACTTCCAAATATTTAAAATTAATTAAATATTTTCAATTTCAAATTTTCAAATTTTCAGGGTCGTCACATTCTTCATCCCTTAAACGAATTTCGTCCCGAAATTACTAGTTAAGAAGAATGATCCTTAATCCGTTTATTAATTTCCCAATGCAAATAGTTTTATCAACTTGCCAAAACAAATCTTTTTATTAAAGACCTATTATTACTTCAACTAAATTCCAAAATCTTCCACAGTTTCCAAACAGCTTTGTTTTCTTAACAATTCAAATTTTAAATTTTCAAAATTTTCTCAAAATTTTTATAACTCTCTAAATTTTCAAAAAAATTTGCCAGCGTCTATTTGCGTGGCTAGCTCGGTACGACTACAAAATGCCACCTTGGGTCCCCAGATTTCAAAAGAAAACAAAATGCCAAGTGGCTAGACCAGAAAATCATCAAATTTCCGATAGAAATTTAAATACATACCTTTGTTGAGCAATTCAATTTATCTTCGAAATCATAAAAAAAATCCAAATCCCTTTTCCTTTATAACACTTGTATATCCTACTTAGCAATAATGCCCAATTACAAAAATCAAAAATCATTTTGCCAATTCCTTTACAAAAGTTTAAATATCCATTTCCTTCAAACACGTATAATATATACATATCATCCATACGCAATATCAAATCTGATTGCTCACTCGATCACACGATTTCACTTCCGAACTTATATCGTCCACCCAACTTCCTAGTGCTGACTTAGATCTGGTTTCTAGATCAGAAACCTTCATTCTCCTTGCATAGCCGTAAACTATGATTGAGAATTTTTAGAATGAACCAAAAACTCATATCTAGGGTTCGCCGTCGAATATCAAGTGAAAAATTCTAATTCGGATCGATATAACTATCTCGAAATTCTATGCTCGAATCTGGATCAAATCGTTATGCGAATAAAATAATATACGTACGTCCCACGTATTTTATTCCAATTGATTATTAACTATATCAATTTTTTTTCTTTTATTCACATTGATTTTAATTTTCATTCAATTATTCAGAATTATCATTTTTCACATCCTCATTAAACCTTCATTCAATATTCAACATAGAATATTTCCTCAATTCAAAATTTACTTACGAATTTTATCATTCCTCCTTAAGTTTAATATAAGTATTTTATCTACTTCTTATACCATTTCACTTCATCACTTGGTTTTTAACTATATTTTATTCAAAATTTTCATTTTAAACATTGAATTCAATCCATTTCAAACCATATTTAATTTTTCATTTCTTCAATTAGTTTCACTAACTAATTTTATTTCAATACTTTGTTTCATTTGGTCCACTTGACTAGTTTCCATTTACTTACAAATTCAAAATGAATTTCAACATTTAGTTTTCAATTTCATTTACTTGCATTTCAATTTCATTTGAATCCATATCATTGTTTTATTTGACTCAAATCTTTTTTTTTTAAATTAATCCAAGTTAAATTCAGTTTCAACTTGAATCTTTCTAAGTTTCAAACTTATTTATTATTCCATAAACATTTAGATAAGATTCCAGTGCTTTAAACCAATTTCTTAACATGCAAAAATCATTTTGAAATTAATTATATCCAAAACCCTTTGTATTTCCAAAACAGACCCAACTTTTGCAAACAATTTTTAATTTAAGATATTTTGGCAGCACTTCCTTTTTGGGAAACTCGAAAATGAACATCGATGATGCTGCAGTCATCACCAAAGTTATTTCCAGCGACCGAAAAGAGTTTAGTGCTTTTACTCCTTTAAAACAATTTCCAACTATTTTTGATTTCAAATCCCACCAGATTTCAACTCCAATTCAAAAATATTTTCCAAATAATTTCACCATTATTTTTTCAAAACCTTGAAAATCATTTTCAAACTCAAAAGCGATTTAAATTTCCCAAATCTCAAAATTTCAAATCCTTCCAATTTATTTTCAAATATTGCGTTGGAATTCTATTTCAGATTATAATCACAATTACAATTTACATTTACAAATCCCATTTGTATATGAACTTATTTCTTAGCTTTTAGTTATGATTTCAATTTCTTATTCAATTTCACACTTGAATGATAATAATTTAATATTATCACTTCCTAACAATCAAGCAACCATATGTAATTATAGTAATTCATGGAAATTTATTTCTTTTATATACAAAAATAATTTGGGTAAATTATTTCATTTACCCTATTTTAAAACAATATTGTGTCGAATTGTTCTGTACAAGTGTTTAGAGATCCCTGTCAATAACGTTAATTACTCGTATTGACCAGAATCCATATACCACTCAACAAACCAATCAACACAATATAAAACAACTTTATATTCACTAACAAATACGCGCTCATATCAATTAATACTCTCAAACTCATTCTAGAGTACTACTGACTCTATTTCTAATGAGTAATCCCCACCAGAGCCAAGGTTATCGCTTAGCCAATTGCTTTGATACCATGTTGTAATGATCCAATTTTACAACTTCAAAAATCGACATCAATACGTCTACTGTATCAAATGCCAAACAATCAAATGTCGAAAAACCGAACCGTTAGGGTTAAACAAGAAAAAGGTAGAAGAAGAAGCAGAAATAATATCAGAATCTCACATTCACAGCGGAGCAATATATAATAGATAAATGAATAATCTTTAAACAAAAGAACTATATCAGTTTATACATTACATCCTCAGAATATTACAACAACAAAATATGACACTGGCAGTTTTCATAACTTATCCATATAAAAACTGAACTTGCAACAACCCAAATGCAGCAGATACCATATAATATAAGTGATACGTCTCGCCATCCAGCTTGTCTCCTCATCTCCATAGCATATCTTCCTGACTTCGCTCTAGAAACAACTGATAACCTGACTCTAGGCTGCCCGTGTGGAAAATTATGGGCACCCAGATTTTAGAAAGGAAACAATAAACTCCAGGTCAGTCATGGGACTGGTGTGAGATCTTAAAACAGTTATTTGCACTAAAGAAAAGGAAAAGAAATCCTTTGATGCTTTTGGAAAATGAAACTACCATAGGTCCTCCTGGCACACACATAGAGTAATCACACACTTGGGGGCACACACAGAGAAATCGCACACTTGGGGGAGATTTCTCCTTATGATAGTCAAACATTCTTGATATGCAAAATCCTTTTGATATTATTATTAGTGCATAGTGTAGAAAACATTTCGAAAGTATAATATTAACCTTAACCAGCATACGTACCATTATAATATGCCTACTATAGCTACCATGTTAAATGGTAGGTTCTACAACAAAAACCGTACAGGGCTCGTATTTGGTGATTGGATTTCCAACATATGGTCAAGGCTAAGGAACTTCCTTTACCAAATGGGTATGCCTCTAGAGGGATGTCCCGAGAACCTAACCGGATCATTGCTAACACAAGGCCGAATTACCTCTGTAACTAGGTAACCAACTATCACGAGTATGCCACCCCCCGATCTAGACCGAACTTTTCCGAGGCGCCTCAACAAGCAACAACCACATAAGTAAATAATCTGGGCTCCATATCAGAATACCACTTTTTATCAACATAAGTTAAATATCTGGGCTCCATACCAGATACCACTTTTTATCCAGAAGGAAATGTACATACCCTGATTGGGGCGACCCTCATAACCTTGCTGCATCTTTTCCTGTTTCAACCATTTCCGGGGTGTGAGGTTCGACGAAGTCTCGTCCATCAAGCTACGCTTTTCGCAAAAGCCATGTTTTAATCAACAAATGATCAACACTTATCATGCCACATTACCAAAATGAGAATATATCACTACTAACCATCAACTACATAACCTCTGAGCTCATACGTCTCAGAGGAGGTTGTTAAGCAAAGAGAATAAATTCTCCGCCACCAGTAGAAATTTATTTGATAGAAACCAGCTTTATATCTCAAAGTGTAACGTCAGACATACATCTATACAAGTCCATTCTGGGTTCGAACAGAACCGAAGGCACTTCCTCCAATTAAGGAAAGAAGTCCTTGCAAATCTGAATATCCTCTAATCACGTCCGGACTCTCCATCACATAGAGTGATATAAATCTCTATGCCGGAGCAACTTAGTGCGGAGACAATCGACAGGTAATCCTTTCGTTTTCGAAAATGCCAGGTCTTCAACACCATCTTCAAATGCAATCCCATTTCGTCGTATCATTTATTCAGAATGGGTTTTATGACTCAATGTCCCCTCCCGACCAATCCGAATAATGAGTGCTTGTTTTAAAAATAAGTGGTTACATTCAGATTTCAAGTAAGTCACAACAAATTTCTACATTGATCTTTTAAACAAAAGATCCATCACTAAGATTCAATATGGTTTTCGAATAACTATTTGGAATCCGACCCTCTGTCGCATCGAAATTCCAATGCCGTTTAAAGGCCAGTATTGATAGTCAGTTATTTAACTATCAAACAACATTCACAACAACCAATTAAATTTAAATAATTTCCCTTAAATTATTTTTTTCATAATATCTTCGCAAGATATATTTTCACATTTCAATCTTTTGAAAACAAATTTCAAATCACTTTCCTCATGCGGAATAAATTTTCAAATATTGTTTATTTCCATTGAAAAATTTGCCGAGTTCGAATACTTTAAAATAATTAAAATTACTTATCCAAAAACATGTACTTGGAAACATTTAAAATAAAACTATTTTTAAACACTTTATTTAAATATTAGTTATGAAATATTATACTAATATCTCATATAAAACTTATGCCCAAAACAATTTTAAAAATGAAATTATTAGATAGAGTATAATTATTTAAATAGCCATTTTCTAAATCAAATACTAATTAAATCTTTAAAATAATCACTTCTATAATTAACTTAACAAATATTTACTTTAAAGATTTAAAAACAATTTACGAAAATAATTTCTCCACAAACATTCTTTTTAAAACTAACTTTAGAACTTTTAATTTATATTTAAGAGATACTTTTAAAACATACTCGACTTTCCAGGGAAAATACACTTTCCATTCTAAAATAGTCCATTTAAAAACAATTAATAAATCCTTCTTGAATTATCTCAATTTACATTCCAAACCCGCAAATTTCATTCCACGCTTTTTTAGAAATAAACCAATTTTTATTTTTAAAACAAATTTCCCTTTCCTTTATAAATACCCATTGTGAATTTAAATTTCCAAATATCCATTGATGTACGATTTACCGATTTTCAAACATTCACTTTCAAACACCAAATCAAATTCCAAATTGATTTCAAAATTTACTTTCAAACACGAAATCAAATTCCAAATTGATTTCCAAAAATTTACTTTCTTTTAAATAAATTCCTTTATATATTCCAAATTATTAAAAATCCAAATTTTAAATAAATTCTTCAAATTTTAAACAATATTACTCAAAATCCATTTATTTCCATTTATTAAAATCTTTTCCCCATACTAGGAATTTATTCAATAGGAATTCAAAAATCAATCTTTACCCTTTTAAATTCCTTCTTTTACATTTATCCAATTTCTAAAATTAATTTACTTAAAAAAATTCTACTTTAATTTTTGAAATTCCAATTATATATTCTGGTATCCTACGATACCAAAAATATATTCGGCCAAAGCATAGCCTTCAATGATTTCAATCACCAATCTAATCATTCATAGATTATCAATAAAAAACATAATAACATATAAAATAAATTCAATAATTTTGAGGAATCCGGTTGGATCACTCTAACATGTTTCCCTGCATCCATAGATGTTAGCACAACAATTAAATACTAATTCCACTTCGAGGTGGAATACCGCGGTATATGGGATTATATCATATCATTAGCAATAATGCGGCGCATAGGGTCTCATTCGCTATATAATGCGGGAAATCAATCACTGTAATATATACACACATACACTATATCATATATACTATCACAACCAAACAATCAATCAGTAAATTTAAATTCTAATATTTTAAATTGAGTGAGAAGATCTCACCTTTAACTATGCATGCAAACCATTTTCATTCCAGCTTGATTTCATGATTTTTGAACCTAGTATAAATAAAATAGGATTTTTATTAATATTCGAATAATAAATTATCATTTATTAATTTAATCTCAAACTAATCATTCTTCTTTTAAAATCTTTTAATATCTTAGAATAATTAAATAGGTTAATTTAAACCAACTAGTAAATTAAAAATGTATATTTAATTTATTTGGAAACTATAGATATATACTTATAAGATACAGATCAAAATTTAGTCTTTGTACAATATCCTATGCTTTTTCCAAAGTCCTACATATATAATTTATGTTTTACTATACATATATTAAATATGTGTATTTATAAAAATTCCTCCTTTTTTCTGCAAATTAAAATAGTAATTAACTTTATTGTAAAATTTCTCTAACTGGTATGCATATATTTTTCTTCAAGATATATTTGTATATAGATTACTGAATAAATTCAAATCGAAGAAAACCGCAAAATCTCACTTTGAACACGCTTGCGAATCCAGGCTATTTCTCGACTTCGAACACCTCGAGACGCCGCCGCCACCTACTGCGCACGCACGCGAGAATGCCCACAGCCGGGCAACTGCCACCATCCTCAATCGCGAATCCTTAGCCATCATTGCCCTACGTCACCAGAACTTGAGCACGAGACATCGCACAAACCCAGACCGACGCAGTTGCTCGAAATCGAAACCACACCATTGCCCTCTACCATGAATGTGAACCCAAAACTCGCCGCAATGCGAACGCCTCACCTCCCACGCATGGCGCGAGCGCCCCTCCTACTCGATCGAATGCGAACTCGAATGGGTTTGAGATTGGTCACGAATTCGATTTAGGTTCTCTCTTGTTTTTTTAAAGAAAATCGAATGAATCAATTTTAGTTTTCGTTCGCTATAGGTTAGGATGAAAAGACGAAGAGGGGGATTTGGCCATTACTTTCGAACTTGATTTCGATTTTGAACGAGAAAGGGGGTTTCGTTTATTTTTTCTTTTGATTTGTATAATTTTTTTATAAAATTGTGATAACCTAGATTTTTGAACATCTATTAATTGGATAATTAACTGATTTCAAATGATTGAGATACTGATTTTATTTGATTAAACAAATAAAATTTTGGTAATTAAAAAGTCTGGATGATTATAAGTGGATTTGAAACTATAATAATTATTGAATTAAGATGATGAATTTTATGGTGAATTAGGAAATTATTCAACATTAATTTTGGACATATTTAACACTAGTATTATGTATAATTTTCAATTTAGATGACAACTTGAGTATAAAATTTAAACAAGAATTAATCAAAGAGTTAATATTCTTCTTTCTTAATTATACATGTGCTAATTATAGTTTATATATAATTTAAATACATAAAACCCAAAATTTATAAACATAAGAAATTTATAAATAAGGCTTTATATATTTGTAAGCTTTAAAATGCATAGAATTAACATTTGTAATCAATAAATTCATTATTTGACAATTACAATTTATATGCCATGCAATTTTACAAGTGACCAATATGTTTTGTTTTCAAATTTGTAATGAAAATAAAATTCAAAGAAATTAAACCAGGTTTTCATCTTCTTGTCACTTTCAATAACCTGGAAATCAAAAGAAAAAACACGCAACAGATTCAAAATCTGACTGAAACAAAATCAGTTTTCAACCTGTAATAACTCAAGAATCATCTCAGCAACAAGCAATAGTTTTAGATCAAAGACCAAGTAGATCTGATTCAATTTCTAGTTTTCAAGATTTTCAAAAGAAGAAAGAATTTTTTTCTTCTAGACCTTCTCTATTCTTAAGAAACAGGTGAGTGAACCTAAACTTGAATCCGGTTTAACTCATGATGTTTTATGGAAATTTTGTGAAGTTGGTGTGAAAAATGTTGGTGATGATAAAAAATAAGCCTGCATGTCTATGTTTATAGGTACATATGACTGCATATATGTCTCTGCATATGCATTCACTCTGTTGTGTTTGACAAGATTCAAGTATTATTTAAAAAAAATTCGTATCTACCAATTTATACAAATTCATGCTAAGATTTATGAAGAAAAGATGGTTGAAACAAGATAACATCAATGAAAAAAATTCAACATTTATATTATGAATTTATTTCAAAAATAGGAAATAACATTCAAAAATCAAAATAGGTCCAAAATCATATATCTAGATTTCAATTTCTGAATATATGAATGGATTCGAATTTTAAAGAAATGAATTTTGATACAAAAATCAAGATTTTTAACTTCGAAAATAATGAGGATTCTCATAATGATCGGAATCGGAAAATTGGTCAATTTCTAGTGACCACGGTGGTTAAGTGTCCCGGGATTGTGGTCAATGGAGGCATGAATGGTGGCGAGCATAAGAAAAATACTCGGTGATTTTACTGATGACCATGGTAATTATGCGAAGGCAAATTAGGATTTTGAACCTGTTTTATCGGCAATGTTTAAGGGGATTTTTGCGACTTGGTGGTAGGATCGAGTGCAATCGCGACCAGAGGAATCGATTTAGCGTATCGAGGCGATGCATTGGTATGAAGGGCGATGGTTCTAGGGGACAGAATCATCAGTGGATGATTGATTTCGTCGGAGCATTGGGTTTCCTGATTTTGGGATGGGTGATCAATTCTCGATAGGATGACTCGATCAGGTTTCGGGGTAGAAGAGTGAGGTAGGGTGGTCGAGGATGTTATGCGGGCTAGCCGATGGCGAGTAGGAGGGTCGGAAGTCGTGTGCATGTGCACATGATCGTGCACGGCAGAGAGTAATTGAGGAAGAAGAAGTAGACTAGGAGGAAAGGAAGAAGTTTTGCTCGATATTTCTCGAGGAAGTGAGGGCGTTACTCGGGTTTGATCTCGAGTTTGATCAGGTAAAGACTGTGATTTGTAGACTCGGTTAGGAATTGGGAATTACTCGAGTTTTTTAAGGGAATACTCGGGTTTGTTCTGGATTATAAATTAGAGGTTATCAGAGTCAACATAAACTAATTATTTTAAACTATTGTAAGTGATAAATTGATTATTTAATGTTTTGTTAATTTAAGTTGAGAAAGTATTTAAGTTGTTTTAAAAGCTAATTTAATCAGATAATTAAATGGTTTATTAAAAGATTAAATGTTATAAATTTTACTTAAACTCAAAGCTTTTAAAGTTATTTTGATCCCAAGAATTATTAGCTAAGATTTGGAATAATAATTAAGAAGATAAATTAAGATAAATGATTTATCACTTAAATTTATTGACAATTAAAGATTTATTAATCAATAATTAAGAATTAATTAATGGTTAATAAATTAGAAATTAAAGAGTTATTATTATTAGTAAAAGAATAATTAATTATTGTGACTAATTATTGATTTAGGATTAATTAATCAATGTAATTAACCAATGTAGTTAATTAACCAATGGTATAATTACTTGATGAAAGTAATTAAAGGTTAATTATTTAAGAGAAGTAATTAAGAATTAATTACTTAGTGTAATTAATTAAAGAATTGATTAATTGAAGAAATTTATGAAGGGTTAGTAAATCAATGATTATGGTTAATTAAAGGATTAATCAATGTAGGTGATTATAAGGTAATTAATTTGTGTAATTAATTAATGATCAATGTAATTAATGTGAATGGATGAAGGTTAATTAATTTGTGTAATTAATTAAAGGTTAATTACTTATTGTAATTAAAGGATAATTAGTCAAGGGTGATTAATTAAGATGGATAATTAAAAGACGATTAATTAATTGGTTTGTAATTTATTAAATTAGAGATAAACTGAATCAATGTTGGAAGTGATCAATCTCGCTTATGAATGATTGAATGATGTTAAATCACTTAAATTTATTGATATCTCTGATATCATATGTTTTGTGATATGATGTGATTGGGTTGAATAGTGATAATATGGTTTTCTACCGAGATGAATCACTGTATTTAAAGTTGAATTGTATTTCACTTGTACAACTTTGGTTAAAATGACATTGGGATGAAGAGACAGGGGTCGAGTATTAGCAAATACCCGAAACGACTTCAATTCCTTATAGTTTTGGTATGTGAAATTAATAAGCTGGAAATGGATTGATTTAAATGACTAGACCTTTTAAAACTAAGCAAAGGTACTTAGGAATTGATTAAGTGTTGACTATAACAAGTTGTGAACTTGTAGTGATGAACAAGTTACCTAGGTTTAAATAAGTTCTATGCATTGGAATTTCATTTTAGATGGATTTACTCACGCTGGTTTCCAGCCTGACCTGGGTGTTACTTTGATGTAATGCTCAGGTTAGACCGAGTATTATAGATTTTCAGGTAAGGACGTTCTGGAGCTCAGAAGGCGAGCTGGATGGTAGGAACGTATGGAGAGTAACCCGCTGGGTATTATTGGTTTGTATCTAGAACATGTTGCTTTAACTGTCCAGTGTTTGTTAAACTGTTGTAACTCTGATGTATTGATGTAAATTAACTAATACAGTTTTCCTTTTTATAACTGCTATTTTATTTGATATTATATTTTGATCCGCTGCGAATGTGAGAATCTGTGTTTTGTTTCTGTTTCTTCTCTTTCTTTCTTTCTTTCTTTCTTTCTTTCTTCTTTTCCCTAACAATCTAGAATTTTCGGGATTGAAAATTCTAGGTCGTTACATTTGGCATCAGAGTAGAAGGTTAAGAGAGAACCTTGGCTCTGGAGGGTTACTCATTAACGATAGGGTAAGTAGTACCCTAGAATGAGTTGAGTGTAGTATATATGAGAGAGCGTACTTGTTATTTTCTTATAAAAATGATTTTTAAATAAGTTTATATTTTGAATATATATAAAGCAATAGTTTTTCCACTATACAAAGAACTTGGTTGTTGATATTGGAATTAAATAATGAGAATTAAGTGGTAGTCGTAAGACAACCAAATTTAAATGAATGAAGATAAGTTTGAAATGGATCCAAACTGAAATTAAAATCCTGAATTTGTAGAAACGATTTCAGAATAAGATAATAGTGAAATTGGTATCCAGATATGATAATCTTGGTTATTATCATAAATGATTGATTTAATAATGATATGTGTGTTAATGAGTAAGTAAAATGAAATGTTTTAAGGAAGCAAAACATTTAGGTAAGTATGCTTATAAATTGGAACTGAAGGTCATCTAGATTGTGAAGTTTTAAATCTAGGTCCAGAAATTTGAAATTTGTTTCAAAACGATAAAGAAATAATAATTAATATTATTTAATGTATTTGAATGCAAGGGTCCTACTTCAAACAAGAGTTGTTTGAAAATTTAAAGGAATTTGTTTTGAATTAAAACCAAGGTGGTTTAAAATTTAAGTGTAACTTGATGTGCAAAGGAAATAAGTATGTATATATGAGGGATATACATAATATCAAAGATGATTTGAAATAAACTCTAAGTGTTGAGCTTTAAAATTTTACTTGGGATGTGAGGTGGAAACCCAAAACGATAAGTTTTTGAACTTATAAGTGGAAGATTATTGATATGAAGTTTAAAATTTGAAATGGGAGTTCAATTTGGGTAAGGTTGACTGGATTAAGTGAATTGAATTTAACTTTGGAAAAGTTAAATAAGTTTAGAACAAACAACCTGAATTGGAAATTTCAAGATGAAATTGAGATTTAACTTGGGAAGTTAAATGGTTGATTTAAATTGGGAGTTTGTGTGATCTCAAAATGGGTTTGAGATTGGGAAATTGGACATGGATGGATGTTTTAAAATAGTTTGGATAATATTATCCTATTGTTATTAATAATCTTTAGAATTGGATTTGTTTAAACGAATGAAGAAATGGATCGTGGTAATATATTCCTTATTGAGATAAAAAGGAAATTAAACTTTAATTTGAAATTAGAGAAATTGAATCACTTTGGACTTGAGATTTGGGTGATTAAGATAGAATTTCAACTGAAATTGTCGAAAATTGGTTTTAAGTTTGAATTTGGGTAATAAATTGGTTTTTGAAAGATTAAATTGATTAAAAAGGATTGAACTATTACTTGAATATAGAAATAAGTTTATGTGAAAGTGAGGGTAATTTAAAATGAAATTATGAAATATGGACTCAGAATTAAATTGTTTAAAGACTTTAAAAATAAAGGTTAATTTGATTTAAGGAAATTAGATCAACATTTGAAATTTAACTCGAATTTATATAATTCGAGATGATTTAAAGTGAGATTGAATTTGAAATTAGTTCAAATTGAATTTTGATTTAAATAACTTGGATTTGTGATTAAAGTTGAATAGTTTTAAATTCAAATGGAATTTGATTTGAATTTGGAAAGAATCGAGGTTATTTCAGCTTGAGTTGGGGTTAAGTCAATTTCAATGGAAATCGAAGTTATTTAAATTGGATTTGAGTCAATTTAAATGGAAATGGAAATTTAAATTGAACTGATGGGATGAGGATTGGGAATTGAATAGTTTAGCTCTGGACTATTTTCAAAATAAATTGTTTTAATATAAATCTATATTTTTTCCAAGCTACTTACTATACAATCTTTCTTTTTGAACCCAAAACTATCTTATACTTGTTTTATAATTAATTTTGGAACTATTTAACTATTTTACAACAATTTTACAACTGTTTTATAAATTAATTATTATTTTACAGCTATTTCACTATTTTACAACTATTTTACAAATAATAACTATTTTTCAACTAGTTATCTATTTTTAGCTTTTCAAGCTATCTTCTAGATATAAGCTGGTCAGAGTGCAAACTGTTTATGATTAAATATCCATTTAAGATAAGAATTGAGGTGATTATCCAAATAGGGATTGAGGCAATTTTGAATAAATGAATAAGAATCTAAGGGAATGTGAATAGAAAAGAAGGATTGATTTAGCTAATAATCAATGAAGATAAATACGTAGGATGTACATATATTATTCTATTCGCATAATGGTTTGATCTGGATTCGAGCTCAGAATTTCGAGATAGTACATCGACCTGAGTTGGGATTTTTCACTAGATTTTCGACGGCGAACCTAGGTATGGGTTTTGATTGGTTTTGGATATTCTCTGTCATAGTTATGACTATGCAAGGAGAATGACGATTTCTGATCAAGAAACCATGTCTGAGTCCGCACTAGGAGGTCGGATAGACGATACTAGTTCGGAATTGAAATTGTGTGATCGAGTGAGCGATTAGATTGATATAGCGTACGGATGATATGTGTAAATCGTACGGGTTGGAATGAAATTGATATTGGGAATTTATGGATAAGAAATGTGAAATGTTTTTTGAAATGAAAGGTATATTTTGTGAAATATATGATGAAATAAAGTGGAAATTGGATATACCTATGGTAGAAATTTACTTTATGGAAGTAAGTAATATGGTAAGTGCCTTTATAAAGTAATCAAGCTTGAATATTGTTTTGGCATAAACAAAGTTATGTATATATAATTGATAAACTCCCCCTGTTGAATCTATAGCCAGAATAAAAAGGGTTTTCGAAAAGTATTTAAAGTATAAAAAGGGAATTTATACAAGTATGAAGCAATTCAAAGATTTTTCAAGGATATATATATATATATATATATATATATATATATATATATATATATATATGAAGGATCTTATGAGAACGATTTTGAGAAAGGTTTGGGAACCTATGGATTTTGGAAAGGCTTTTGATTTTTAGAGAAAAATCAATTTTTAAAATTTGGAAAGCCTAGTTGAGAATTATCGATTTTGGGATAATCGATTTTGAAAAAAGGAGATTTATATGGGATTCATACAAGGTGTATGATTTGAAAGATACTATATGTGTATAGTATAAAGTGTTTTGAAAATGGCTTTGGAGAAAAAGGCGCTCCCTTGAAATGAACTTCTCAGGAGTTCCATAGGTTGGTACTGCCTTAAGCCTCAAAGGGGGAGGTTCTAAAGTGGATCCTGTGAGGAAGTCCGGACAAACTGAAGTTCCTGAGGATTATTGGGTAGCGAAATTCGAGGGCGTTGTTGCCTACAGAGGCATTTGGGTTATGTTGTGATGACAGTGTAACTCGATGTCGCTGCGATCTACTATGGACCATAGCGGAAATCATGTGGAGGTGAGTGTCAACGGTATACACTTGATTTTGCCGGGAAGGCAACGTAACATCTGTAGACTGCGATCTATGGTCGAGTGGAGTGGAGAAGTTTCATTTTTTGGCAGCGGAATTCGAGGGCGTTGATGCCTACAGTTATATGGGTTTTTGCTGTGATAGCAACGTAACCCCAGATGTATCTACAATCTGTAGCGGGTTCAATGATATAATCGAGGGGCGTGGAGTGCCTATAGCTATCTATGGATTTTGCCGGGATGGCAATGTAACCATCGGGTTAACTACGACCATGGATGGGGGTGATGATTTCCAGAGCATTCTCACTAAAGATGTTTCCTCTATTTTCAAAATGTTTTCTATATTTTCAATAAAATTATTTTCCAAGTAATTTTTCACCGGGTGTTGAAAATGGGTCTGCTAAGTACTTGCAGATTTTCAGTCGTACGCCTAATCAACGTATGACCGAATTTCTGTGAGAATAATGATGGACTAGTTGAAACATCGAGTTATAAAAAGTATTTTTATAAAAACTATTTTATAATATTGTGTAGATTTTAAAAGTATTTTAAAAAATGATCAAAGAATAATTTATCTGATTTTAAGCATTGAATAAATGTTGGCTTCGTTCCTTTTCGAGGACGAAAAGATTCAAACGGGGAGGAATGTGACAACCTGGATTTTTGAACATCTTCTAATTGGATAATTAACCGATTTCAAATGATTGAGATACTGATTTTATTTGGTTAAACAAATAAAAATTTGATAATTAAAAAGTCTAGATTATAAGTGGATTTGAAACTATAATAATTATAGAATTAAGATGATGAATTTTATAATAAATTAGGAAATTATTTAACATTGTTTTTGGACATATTTAACACTGGTATTATGTATAATTTTCAATTTAGATGACAATTTGAGTATAAAATTTAAACAAGAATTAATCAAAGAGTTAATATTCTTCTTTTATAATTGCACATGCGCTAAGTATGGTTTATATATAATTTAAATACATAAAACCCAAAATTTATAAACCAAAGAAATTTATAAATAAGGCTTTATATATTTGTAAGTTTTAAAATGCATAGAATTAACATTTGTAATTAATAAATTCATTGTTTGACAATTGTAACTTACACACCATGCAATTTTACAAGAAGCCAACATGTTTTCTTATCAAATTTTTGATGAAAACAAAAATCAAAGAAATTAAACTAGGTTTTCATCTTCTTGTCACTTTCAAAAACTTGGAAATCAAAAGAAAAAACACACACAACAGATTCAAACATTTGCCTGAAACAAAATCAGCTTTCAACCTGTAATATCTCAAGAATCATCTCAGCAATAAAGCAATAGTTTCAGATCAAAGACCAAGTAGATCTGATTCAATTTCTAGTTTTCAAGATTTTCAAAAGAAAACAGAATTTTTTTTCCAGACCTTATCTGTTGTAAAGAAACAGGTGAGTGAACCTAAACTTGAATCTGATTTAACTCATGATGTTTTGTGGAAATTATGTGAAGTTGATTTGAAAAATGTTGATGATGATAAAAAATAAGCCTGCATGTCTATGTTTATACATACATATGACTGGATATATGTCTGTGCATATACATTCACTCTATTGTGTTTGACAGGCTTGAAGTATTATTTAAAAAAAATTCATATCTACCAATTTTAAAACGACCCGTAGATTTTCAATAATTAAATTTGTTAAATTAATAAGATTTTTGGAATTAAATTTAGAAAGAAATAAAATTTTATAATTTATATTGAAGTAAATGTTAAGAATGAATTATAGCAATGGTTATTAAAACTAATTGTTGACAATTGAAGTGAAATCCTAATAATGTAATAGTATAAATTGCTGCCTTGGTTGTAAAGTAGAAAATGAGTAAATAAAGGTAAGTGTTGAATTAACCAATGAAATAATATTGCTTAATAGTAACTGAACATAAATTTAGGTAATAAGGTTAAAGAAAATTGATAAAATAATACATATTAATTTGTAGTTGATAGGATTAATGCTAGAGAGTAATTATGATAGTTGTTGTTTGATAATAAAGTCAGAATGGGAACCAAGATTATTAATAAGTGTAATAAAGTGGATTAATTGAAATTAAATGAAATTTGATGTTTGAATAATACGTAAATAGGAATTGAGATGAAATTGGGAAATATTAATGCATCAAGATATAACCAATGCTAATTTAAGGTTAATAATTAATGGATTGAATGAAATGGGATTAATGTAAATGTTATACTAGGTTATAAATCAAATGTAAGAAAACAAACGTAAATATTGAATTTATTAATGAAATAATATATATTGAATAGTAATTGAATGTAAATTAATGTAATAAGGTTGATGCAAGTTGATAAGTAACTAAATTTGTGCAATACCTATTAATTGGAAACAAATTGTAAAGTTATAATTGGTTGAATTTGTAGATTGGGAATGAATTCAGAGTTATATAAATTGATGTAATAATACGTAATAAAGGGTAATTGAATACAAATCAATGTTTAGTAAGAAATTATAATATTTGTAATTTGATAATTAAGTAGGAATGGGGTCAAATTAGGCAAAGGGTAATAATTTTTAATTGCTTACCCAGTTATTTAATCTATTAAATTAGATCTAAATCCATTGAAATTAAACGTAATTAATTATAAGTTAATATGAATTTAGCTGATAACTATAGACCATTAGGGCAATTGGATATATAGTAGCGTTAAAGTTATCCATAAGTTAATGGTTGTTTTAATAAAAGGAGTGAGAATCAAGATTTATTAACTTAAATTTAATAATTGGATTTATTGCAACTGAATGGAATTTAATATTTAATTATTGCGTTAGTTGAGATTTAGATGAAATTTGAGAATAATAATGTAATAAGCCATGAACCAATGTTAATTTCATCCGTTAGATAATAATAAATTGAGTAATAGAATGAAAAGAAAATTCAATGGGATTATTTAGAATTTAAATTATAATTTGTGAATATAATGAAATTGAAAACTTAACACTGAAATTGATAAAATAATCAACTCTAAATTGACATTTAAATTTGGGTAAATTAGTGTAAATGATTTAGAAATTTAAAAAAATGGGATTATGGACTCAGTATCCTCCCCCGTGATGTCATGAATAGGCTGGGTTGGGGGATGAAGTCCAAGTGAAGGTTCGAACATGAAACGCCTCCTCTTTCTCTTTTGAATATCCTCTTCAATGACTCCGAGAAGAGGACGGTAACTAACTACGCCCCCGGAGCAGTCAGTCGAGGGCTTCGTGTTAGCAGAAGCTTTGAAGAGTTTGAATTGCTCGAGGCGGTGCCGAATGTATGATGTCTTGGCCGCCTTATCCATTCCTGAAATAAAAACCAAGTGCTACAAGCGTGCATGAGACTATAATCCAAGAAACATAGAGGAGTCGAAAATTCACCTTGAACCGCCGGAGTTGCCTTAGCTGAGATACTCTCAGAAGATGGACTGGCACCAGTCCCGGCCTTATCAGATTTCTTCGGTTTCTCCACCAAGGCCGAACCTTCCTCCAACCCCTCAAAGGCTTGGCGGAAAGCATCATCCGTCCACTCTTGAATCTCACCTGCTTGCCCAGAGGTCAAGGTACCAACTCCACTACCACTCTGTCCTTCGCCACCGTTACCACCATCACCATCTCCATCACCTCCACTCTCCCCCTCGCCTCTTTCCTCCTCTCCACTTTCCTCCTCCGGAACATCTGGGCATGTGCTGGGAGAGGGTCCATCAGATTTCTTGAGCTTCTTCCCCCCGACAACTGGAGGTATCGAGAAGGGTCTCCTCTTGCTGCTCTTTGTCGTGGCCCCTCCTTTTGCTTTGGCAGCTCTTTCCTCAGCCGTATCCCTTTGCTTGACCACAGACTGATGTGGTAGAATCAGGTTGTGTCCCAGGAGAGTGGCATTCCTGATTAGGTAAGAAGCTGACCTCTCCCTTCCCGAAATGGCCTCTATCTCCGCAGCCATCTGAACCAGATGATCATTCTCCACGACCGCAAAGCCACCTGTCGCTAGCAAGAGATAAAAGCACGTAAGAAGAAGCATCTCAGTCAGAACGGAAATTATAAATAAGCTTCAACTTACAACCAGAGGTGAAGCGGTGGATCGAAACGGTGTCATCCTGGACGAAGAATCATTCCTTCTTAAACATGGTGAACTTTGAATACAAGTCCAAGACCGGTTTGAAGGACACGGCCGATTCCAAGCTGATGTATGGAGACCACTTCTTGTAACCTCTCAGGTTATATAGATACCGAATCTCCCAGTTAGAAGGGGGCGCCCGTACTTTCTCTGGAAAATCACGAATAGGCACACCAAGATAGCGTAGGAGTTGGGCTGGAGCTGGAAAGGGGCCACCTTCAAATAGGTGATGAAGCTAACTATCCAAGCATTGATTGGAGGAATGGCCCCACACATGCAGTGGTACCTACTATAAGCAAAGTATCCTTCAGGGGGATTATATGGCATGACCCCCTTCCCGGGCAACAACATGCGTGCTCTATCAATCCAAAAGGAGCGGGAGATAACATCAACCTGCTCCTCTCTGAGAGAGCTCGGAAAGCAATCAGGAGGAGAGTTCAGAAGATCTTGGGGACCATACCCATCTACTAGCAATCTCGAGGTGGGTCCACGATGTTCCGGTACTGACTAAGCTAGGGGCACTAAAGCAGACTCTCCTTCGTCCTTGGATTTGCTCTTATCTGATCGAGTTTCCACTTTATGAGACATTTATCTGCAACACCAAAAACAAACAAACTATTAAAACAAGGAGTAGGGAAATATAAACAAACAAGTACATGCGGTCTGGAGTCTCGTTCTCAATACCAAACATAAAAGTTTGAGGCTAAAGTCCATTCGTCCTCGCACTTCTCAAACTCCCAAGTCCATCCGGTAGTACAAGGTCGAAAGGCCATTCGGCACTCAAATTGCCGAGCCCATTCGGTAGGGCAAGGCAAAAGGCCATTCGGCGATATACTCCTCAGCTCATTTGGCACTCAAGCACACTTGGTAGTTCAAGATTAAAACCCCATTCGGCAATCACCTGATTCGGCAGTAAGTTTGATTCGGCAGCTAGGTTGATTCGGCACTACAATTGATTCGGCAGGTAAGAAATAACAAAGGCGCAAGGCCCATACTTATAAGAAAACATGGATGACCGGACCAACTGATTCGGCACACCGAACCAGATAGAATGACCAAGCTAAAACAAAGCACGCCATATGCACGCATATGCCTTACTTTGGGGGGCAAGTGTTGGGTGTGTTTCGACAGGTCCAACACCATCGAACCAACCCTTCTTCCTCGTGCTACCGAACCAACTCACTCTCCATATCCCTGCCGAACCAACCTATCTCCCATGCCTACCGAACCAACACACTCTCCAAGCCACCACCGTACCAACATACAACCGGACCGACATGCTACCGAGCCAGATGGAGAAAAGCCACAATACTTCACCTACCACCGGATCAACCTTTACCGAACCAAACACCAACTCACTCACAACCGGACCGTGTCCTACCGAACCAAACTCCATCCACCCTTCACCGAGCCAAGGCGTACCGGACCAACACTGCCAGGCCATATTGCTTCAGCCCAGGCCCACCAGCGGCTATATACATTCAAGACCCATTCCTCCAGCCTCACTCTATAAATAGAGGGGCAGGGTACAACAATGGTAGACAGGTTTGAGAGCTCAAGCACGGATAGAACTTTCAAACAACTTTCAGTTACTTGTAATCCAAGCTTTGTACTTGTAATCTGAATAGAAAAGGAGAATAACATATAAAGTAGATGCAGGCACGTTCTGGCCGAACCACTATAAATCTTTGTCTTTTACAGTTTAGTCCCTGCTTTTTATATATTTGCATAAATGACCCAAATCACTAAGAACATCTTAAAATCGACTAAATCATACGACTTGGAGGTGTTTGCCCCTTTTTTGTGCAAACATTTTTGGTGCTTTCACTGAGAAAAGGAACTCGAAGCTTCAGCTTCTCCCACTTAACCTTTTTTCTATCAGCATCGTTCATTGCTTGGAAAACATGCCTCCCGGACGGAAGAAAGATGTTAACAAAGGAAAGAACATTACAACTGGAAGTATCCTAGATCCAGTGATCAGAGATCAAGGCAATCGTCCGGTCCCAACAGCAAATCTAAATCAAGCAAATCCGACAGCCCTGCTACGGAACAACCAATTACAAGGGCAGATCTGGACAGGGTTGTGGCTGAAGTAACTAACCGCTTCGCATCTCAACAAGAAGCCTTGGTGGATCAACTCATGTCACGCTTAAGGGATGTTGAAGAAACCAACCGCAACATTGAATCATGGGGTGAGTCCCGGTATGGAGGATCTAGGAGATGACAAAGGTCTTTCCTCTTCAAAGAGGCTAACAACAGAAACAGCTATGGTAGGAGCCGAGCCCGGATTCAGCCCGAATTCCGACCCGAGGAAACGCTTGGAACCAAACCCAACGGGGGAGGTACCAGGCAAGGGTCGGATGTAGCTGAGCCCACCATGCTACCTAACCATGGAAACACCAAGGGACGGGGCCGAGCTGGAGTCCAGCCCGAAGTTGGACCCGAAGAAGTGCTGAGAAGAGAACCCAGCAGGGAAAGATCAAGGCAAAGGCCAACTGTGGCTGACCCTAGCATGCCCGCGGAAGACCAGAGGCAGCCATTGGAGAATGTTAGGAGTGATAGACGATACCGTCCCTACAGGTCATCTGGACGGAACCAATCCCGCAGGGAAGAACCAAACTCATTTCTATCTGCTCCAAGTTCTGATGAAAGGATGGCACGATTGTTGAGAGAGTGCGTCCAACGGGAACAAAGGGATCGGGGGATAGGTTCTAGGGTAACCAGCCCCTTCACCTGCAATATCGAAACTGCCATCACCCCCCGGGAATGGAAAATGCCAACAATGGAACCTTACAAGGGAACCTCTGACCCCGTTGTACACTTACAGAGATACACATAGCATATGCTAATGAGCGGAGCAACAGAGGGAGTGTTGTGTAAATGCTTTCCACTATTCTTGGCAGATCTAGCTACCTCCTGCTTCTGCCATCTGCCCCAAGGATCCATCAGCTCGTGGGAAATATTGAAAGAAAAGTTCATCAGCCAGTCCCGCATTCATGTGGAATAACCCAAGGACGCTTATTCCCTATCTAATATCAAACAGAAGCCCGGGGAGACAGTGCAACAATATCTAACCCGATTCAACGCCGCAGCAGCCGCAGTCCAAGATGCCGACGAGAAACTTATACTAATGGCCCTCTGCAGTGGTGTACATCCAGATACTAAGTTTGCTAGGAGACTAACGAAAGAAAAGCCAGCTACCTTACCCGATTTCTTCCACGAAGCCTGGAAATATATGAGACTTGAAGACGCTGCCATTGAAAGGCAGACAGGGCAACAAACCAAGGCAGCTCATGGCAATGCATCCGCAGTAGCAAAGGACGTTCGAAGAAATGACTCCAGAGACAGTGCAGGGGGCAAGAAGGGGAAAAAGCGCTTATATAGGCCAGGACCGAGATTTGACTCTTACACTCCTCTGAATGAAACAATCGAAAACATCTTCTTGGCCACCCAGGATGAAGTTAGATACAAGCGCCCCCCGCACAAGAAGGAATCAGATAATGCAATTAAGTTTGGAAAGCTCTGCCGATTCCACGATTCTCATGGGCATGACACCAATGAATGCCATCATCTCCGGGACTTGATTGAAGAACACATCTGAAGGAAGAGACTAGAGCGCTATGTAAAAGGTCAGAACAGGACTTCAACTCCTGTCAATGAGAACCCAGGGCTGCCCCTCACGGAAGTAGGCAGAGGAAATCGCAACACCAACGGCTCCAGTCAAGAGAAGATAGTGGTCCTTACCATATCAGGAGGACCACACATCACCGACGAAAGCTGGGCAGAGATGGAGAGATACGGTAAGTCGCTTAGAAACAATGAAGGCTACATTAATTCTGTTACAAAAGAACGCCACCCTAAACGGAAAGAGAATGATGACATCATATTCAGTAGGCGTGATCTAGAGGGAAGGCAGTACCCTCACATGGATCCTATGGCCATCTCTGCCTGGTTCGGTCCAGCCAAGGTTTTCCGAATTCTAGTAGACACTGGAAGCTCAGTAAATATCCCGTTCAAGCATGCTTTCGACAAAATGAAGCTGTCAATGAAGGATGTGTCTCCCTGCAGCAAACCGCTACATGGCTTCACTGGAGATGCGAAGATGCCCCTCGGGCAACTGGACCTCTTTGTCGAGATAGGAAGTCATCCCTGCTCCGTTGTGCGAAAACAAACATTTGTGCTAATAGAAAGCCACTTGGCCTACAACGCCTTTTTGGGAAGACCAGCCTTGTCTGACTTCAAAATTGTCCTAGCCCCGTGGTGCCTGAAAATGAAATTCCCAACAGATAATGGAGTAGGAGAAATAGAGGGAGATCAAGACGCCGCTCGAGATTGCTATGTTACTGAACTTCGCAATAACCGCAGGAAGGATAAAGGGAAGGATGCAGAGACTTCTCTCTGCAAGAAAAATCTGAAAGCATAGCAATTAAAGAAAGCCCCTCCTCTTCGATATACCAACGATCCTTTCAACGAATTAGACCCCAGGGACAAAGAGGAGGAGGCCACCACCGAGCCTGCAGAGGCTATGGAATTTGTATCTGTAGACAAACACGACCCAAGTAGACTGCTGAGAATCGGGTCTCAGTTAAGAGCGGAGTTGAAGGATCAACTCGTCGATTTTCTTTGCCACAACATGGATGTATTTGCATGGACGCACGCCGACATGACAGGAATCTCCCCAGACGTAGCATGCCATGTACTGAACATCGATCCCACCAAGGTGCCAGTAAAGCAGAAAAAGAGAAGCATGGGGGCAGAGTGATCAGCGGCCCTCGAGGAAGAAGTAAAGAACCTACTGGCCAATAACTTCATACGAGAAGCCATCTACCCAGAATGGATCGCCAACCCGGTACTGGTAAAGAAAGCTAATGGGAAGTGGCGAACATGCATCGATTTCTCCAACTTAAATGACGCTTGCCTGAAGGACTGCTTCCCACTCCCCCGAATCGACCAACTCGTGGACAGCACAGCCGGACACGAACTCTTATCCTTTATGGACGCATACTCAGGATATAACCAGATCCCTATGCATGCCCCCGAGCAATACCACACTAGTTTCATCACTGACCGGGGATTGTACTGCTACAGAGTAATGCCTTTTGGACTTAAAAACGCCGGAGCTACTTATCAGCGCCTCGTCAACAAGATGTTTGCGGAATTAATAGGACGAACTATGGAAGTTTATGTGGATGACATGCTGGTAAAATCGAGAAAAGCCAACGATCATGTAAACCATCTGGACGAGATGTTTCAAGTACTTCGCCAATATGGAATGAAGCTGAATCCTCTAAAGTGCTCCTTCGGAGTATCGTCGGGAAAGTTCTTGGGATTTATCGTCCATGCCCGGGGGATTGAAGCAAACCCCGAACAAGTCTGGGCTTTGCAAGATATCAAGATACCATCCACTCGAAGAGAGATGCAAAGTCTAAACGGGAAAGTGGCCGCCCTAAGCAGGTTCATCTCTAAAGCAACCGACAAATGCATCCCTTTCTTCGAAGCTCTTAAGAAAGACAAAGGAAAGTTCGAATGGACTGACGAATGCTCGACAGCCTTCCTTAACCTAATCGAACACCTTCAGAGACCACCAGTACTCGCAACTCCAAATGAAGGCGAAGAACTATACCTATACCTTGTTGTATCATCCCATGCTTTAAGCGCCGCTCTGGTGAGAGAAGACAACCGCGGCGGCCCGTATACTTTGTAAGCAAGAGATTTACAGGGGCAGAAGCCAGATACCCTAAACTTGAAAAGCTAGCATATTGTTTACTGATCACGTCATGGAAACTGCGACACTATTTCCAATCTCATTCCATCAGAGTTTTAACCGATCAACTGCTAAGGCAGGTACTCCATCGCCCCGACACTTCTGGGCGACTACTTAAATGGTGCATTGAACTTAGTCAGTATGATATCACCTACCATCCTCGCACCTCCATCAAGGGACAAGCCATGGCCGATTTCATTGCCGAATTCACTACCAACGAAGGTAAAGATCAATCTGAAATAACAAAGGATATCAAGTGGAACGTCTTTGTAGATGGAGCATCAAACGAACAAGGCTCGGGGGCAGGTATTGTGGTAATCACCCCTAGGAGAAGGAAGCTGCACTATGCCCTAAGATTGGAATTCGCTGCCACCAACAACGACGCAGAATACGAAGCAGTGATAGCCGGATTAGAACTTTCCCTAGAGATTGGAGTCGGTTCTAGTGATTCTCAACTTATTGCAAATCAAATACTGCGAGAATTCCGGACTCGAAGAGAACGACTCACAACATATCTAAAGAAGACCAAGCTGCTGCTCAATCAATTGGATCACTATTTAATCAAACACATTCCTCGAGGAGAGAATCAAGAGGCCGACGAACTGGCAAAGCAAGCTAGCATGAAGGACGAAACCACTTCCGGAACAACAACATCTCAAAGCAACTAGCCCCGAGTTTCGAGCCAATGAATCTGATAGCTGCAATCGAAGAGGAAACTTGAATGACTCCCATCCGGAAGTACTTACAAAGTGGCACACTACCCAACGGGCGTAACGAAGTTAAGAAAATCTTGAGGAAAGCTTCCCGCTACACAATACAAGAAGGCATTCTCTATCGGCGTGACTTTTCTAACCCCTTATTAAGGTGCGTCGCTGGAAGGGAAGCCAAGGAAGTCATGTCCAACATCCATCAAGGAAGTTGCGGAGATCACACTGGAGGGCAGACTCTAGCAAAGAAAATACTCCGATACGGGTATTACTGGCCCACTTTAAACAAAGACGCCTTAGACTTCGTCAAAAGATGTGACAGATGCCAGAAATTTTATAAGATTCCTCAACTACCAACAAATGAGATTACTCAATGACCAACCCTTGGCCCTTTGTAGTATGGGGAATTGACTTGATTGACGAATTGCCAATGGGCCGAGGCGGAGCCAAATATGCTATAGTGGCAGTCGACTATTTCACCAAATGGGTGGAAGCGGAACCTTTAAATAAAATATCTTCGGCAAAAGTTATTAATTTCTTGATCAAAAATGTTCTATGCAGGTACGGGGTTCCACTCAAAATCATATCGGACAATGGAATTCAATTTGACAGCGAGGAATTCACCGACTGGTGCCGAGAGCACGGAATTCACAAAAGCTTCTCATCTATAGCTTATCCCCAGGCAAACGGACAAGTCGAAGCTGTCAACAAAATTCTCAAAACTCTAATCAAGTAGAAACTTGAAAAGTCAAAAGGCGCTTGGGTGGATGAACTTCCTACGGCCCTTTGGGCCTACCGCACATCTTACAGAACATCAGCAGGACATACTCCTTTCTCTTTGGCATACGGATCTGAGGCCATGCTCCCAGTTGAAACTGTAATGCCCTCCCACCGTAGGATCCACTACAACCCAAAAGAGAATGAAGAACTCCTACACATGTCTTTGGACCTAATTGAAGAAAGAAGAAATGATGTAGCACTTAAAGCGGCAGCTCACAAGCAAAAAGTGGCAGCACGATACAACTCCAAAGTCAAGCACCGCAGCTTACGAGAAGGAGACCTTGTTCTCAAACGGATCTTCCCGCGCCCCGGAGCGTTAGATCCTATCTGGGACGGACCCTATGTAATTCATAAAGATCTCCACAACGGAGCTTATATTTTGTCAACAGTGGACGGATGGTGTTCCAGAGGGCATGGAACATCCAACACCTTCGTCGATACTTTTCTTAACTTGTACTGCCCATATGAAGTGAATTAACAAAGAGAATCAGTGGACGTAGGCATTTTCGTGCCGAACCACTTTAAAAATCTTGTCTCTTTTTAACTTGTTCCTTTATATCTTGGCTATCTGTTAAGCTTTATCCTTTTCTGTTGAACAAAATCCTGTATGACTGCGTTTCTATTCTGGACAGTTCACGGCACAACCTCACCTGGACAAGACCTAATAGGTACTATACGAATCTATGCCCTCGTCAATGAGACACTTTTGCTCCGGCATCCCTCTGCTGTGGGTTAACTCATTGCTCGCTACGGCACTCAAAGCCAACTGTAATGAGCCGATCATAAGCCATCGAGAAGGCCGACTATAGCCGAGGAAGCTCATTACGGCGTTCGGCTCGCCGGCGACTGTAAACCGATTATAAGCCCCAACATAAGGTGTGGCCAGCCAGGGGCAGTTCACAGTTGACGATCGGCACCCACGCTAGCCAGCCACGGTAAATCGAATAATACCCACGATTACGGGCCATAATGACCCGGGTAGTTACTGTGCGCGATCTCGGCTCCGATGTATCTTAAGTACGGCTGTGGTAAAAAAGAAAACTCACCGAGGAGGCGTAAGATAGGTGACGAATGTCTCCAAGACCCACAGCTAGGGAAAGTGACTACAAAGCCCGTTTTCCACAAACTTAAGCACATCGAAGGCCTTCCGTGATTGGAAGTTTTACTATTTCTCATATTTCCATTTTATTTATAAAAAATTTCCTCCAATCCTCTATAACGATCACTAAAGTACAGGACACAAAATGGGAGACACTCGCTAGTGGAAATGAGAACTCACAACTGGATAACAGGTCATTCAGCTGCATTCCACCCTCAGTCACACAAGACATTCAAAGCTACCGTCTACAACTAAAACATGAAGGGCGGAATGCCAAGTAAAACATAAAAGTAGTCAGCTGCAGCAGGGCTCCGCCACTATCCTGTTAGCCCTCCGGGACCTACTTGACCGCTGGATCAGAGCTTCCATCATGCTGGCCAGAGGTCCCACCTGTCCGACTCAGGAGAAGAATCCATCAGATAAATGATACGCAGTCAAGTTAAGAAAAGATTGAGAGGAAATACTTACCAGCATCTGCTCCCTGATCATCATCCCCCAATTGCACACCCACTTCCTTGGCGGTAAGCAGCCGCATGCCCTCCCTCACTGCCACTTTCTCCTCCTCATCAAACTGGGCCGTGACCACATCCATTCTGAAAGCTACACCACCCTCCTTATCCGCCTCAGCCTTGGCCTCCTCCAAGGCCCGAAGATATTTCCTAGCCATGACCCGGGGATAGTCGTCTATCCAGGACAGGTTGCCCTGCTTCCAAGTACGGAAGTACATGCCCTGGAGCATCTCATCCATCATCCCCTCGTTCTCCTCAAACTCCCCCATTCGGGCCTTGGAAGTCGACAGCCTTGCGATGGCAGCATCTCTCTCCAATTGGTATCTCGAGCAGTCAGCCTGAAGGGATTTCCGCATCGCCTCCATCTCCTCCTTCAGCTTGGCTTGAGCAAGCTATGCGGCCTCAAGCCTCCCAGATAACTCCTCTATCTGCTCAACATCCGCTCTCCGAACCTCATCCACCGTGGCAATGGCCATATCGATTCGTTCCTTGCAAGTGGCCTCCATCTTTCGCAGCTTGGCTCTACTAACCTCCTCCATAGTTTTCTTTAGCCGTCTGGAGGCCGCCTCATGCTGGGAGATCTGAATGGCCTGATCGGCAAGCTGTTTGGCCTGATCGGAAACCATTAGCCGCGACCGAATGTTAGCACTTCCGATTTCCTCTCCAGCCTTGACCAGTCAGGTGTGATGCCCCATTAACTTCTTGGTCTCTTCAGCCACCCGATCGATGTTTGCCTTGGCCTCATCCCCCATAGTCACAATCCGAGTAGTCAACAAGTCGAGATCCAAAGACTTAGCCTCATCAAGCACCCTTACCATAAGATTGCAGGGTAGGAGGTGCACACCGGTAACGTCATCGAAGGAAATATCATGAGAACTCGGGTCCAGATCTGGATGACCCGCAAATGGATTACGTGCCAAGCCGGGACGATCAACATGAGTAACGGAAGGATTCTCTGATGGATGCAGAGATGGTATGGACTCAGTATCCTCCCCCGTGATGTCATGAATAGGCTGGGTTGGGGGATGAAGTCCAAGTGAAGGTTCGAACATGAAACGCCTCCTCTTTCTCTTTTGAATATCCTCTTCAATGACTCCGAGAAGAGGACGGTAACTGACTACGCCCCCGGAACGGTCAGTCGAGGGCTTCGGGTTAGTAGAAGTTTTGAAGAGTTTGAATTGCTCGAGGCGGTGCCGAATGTATGATGTCTTGGCCGCCTTACCCGTTCCTGGAATAAAAACCAAGTGTTACAAGCGTGCATGGGACTATAATCCAAGAAACATAGAGGAGTCGAAAATTCACCTTGAACCGCCGGAGTTGCCCTAGCTGAGATACTCTCAGAAGATGGACTGGCACCAGTCCCGGCCTTATCAGATTTCTTCGGTTTCTCCACCAAGGCCGATCCTCCCTCCAACCCCTCAAAGGCTTGGCGGAAAGCATCATCCGTCCACTCTTGAATCTCACCTACTTGCCCAGAGGTCAAGGCACCAACTCCACTACCACTCTGTCCTTCACCACCATTACCACCATCACCTTCTCCATCACCTCCGCTCTCCCCCTCGCCTCTTTCCTCCTCTCCACTTTCCTCCTCCGGAACATCTGGGCATGTGCTGGGAGAGGGTCCATCAGATTTCATGAGATTCTTTCCCCCGACGACTGGAGGTATCGAGAAGGGTCTCCTCTTGCTGCTCTTTTTCGTGGCCCCTCCTTTTGCTTTGGCAGCTCTTTCCTCAGCCGTATCCCTCTGCTTGACCACAGACTGATGTGGTAGAATCAAGTTGTGTCCCAAGAGAGTGGCATTCTTGATTAGGTAAGAAGCTGATCTATCCCTTCCCGAAATGGCCTCTATCTCCGCATCCATCTGAACCAGATGATCATTCTCCACAACCACAAAGCCACATGTCGCTAGCAAGAGATAAAAGCACGTAAGAAGAAGCATCTCAGTCAGAACGGAAATTATAAATAAGCTTCAACTTATAGCCAGAGGTGAAGCAGTGGATCGAAACGGTGTCATTCTGGACGAAGAACCATTCCTTCTTAAACATGGTGAACTTTGAATACAAGTCCAAGACTGGTTTGAAGGACACGGCCGATTCCAAGCTGATGTATGGAGACCCCTTCTTGTAACCTCTCAGGTTATATAGATACTGAATCTCCCGGTTAGAAGGGGGCGCCCGTACTTTCTTTGGAAAATCACGAATAGGCACACCAAGATAGCGTAGGAGTTGGGCTGGAGCTGGAAAGGGGCCACCATCAAATAGGTGACGAAGCTAACTATCCAAGCATTGATTGGAGGAGTGGCCCCACACATGCAGTGGTACCTACTATAAGCGAAGTATCCTTCAGGGGGATTATATAGCATGACCCCCTTCCCGGGCAACAGCATGCGTGCTCTATCAATCCCAAAGGAGCGGGAGATAACATCAAGCTGCTCCTCTCTGACAGAGCTCGGAAAGCAATCAGGAGGAGAGTTCAGAAGCTCTTGGGGACCATACCCATCTACTAGTGATCTCGGGGTGGGTCCACGACGTTCCGGTCCTGACTGAGCTGGGGGCACTAAAGCAGACTCTCCTTCGTCCTTGGATTTCCTCTTATCTGATCGAGTTTCCACTTTATGATACATTTATCTGCAACACCAAAAACAAACACACTGTTAAAACAAGGAGTAGGGAAATATAAACAAACAAGTACATGCGGCCTGGAGTCTTGTTCTCAATACGAAACATAAAAGTTTGAGGCTAAAGTCGATTCGGCCTCGCACTTCTCAAACTCCCAAGTCCATCCAGTAGTACAAGGTCGAAAGGCCATTCGGCACTCAAATTGCCGAGCCCATTCGGTAGGGCAAGGCAAAAGGCCATTCGGCGATATACTCCTCAGCTCATTCGACACTCAAGCACACTCTGTAGTTCAAGATTAAAACCCCATTCGGCAATCACCTGATTCGGCAGTAAGTTTGATTCGACAGCTAGGTTGATTCGGCACTACAATTGATTCGACAGGTAAGAAATGACAAAGGCGCAAGGCCCATACTTATAAGAAAACGTGGATGACCGGACCAACTAATTCGGCACACCGAACCGGATAAGAATGACCAAGCTAAAACAAAGCACGCCATATGCACGCACATGCCCTACTTTGGGGGGCAAGTGTTGGGTGTGTTTCGACCGGTCCAACACCACCGAACTAACCCACCTTCCTCGTGCTACCGAACCAACTCACTATCCATATCCCTACCGAACCAACCTATCTCCCATGCCTACCGAACCAACACACTCTCCAAGCCACCACCGGACCAATATACAACCGGACCGACATGCTACCGAACCAGATGGAGAAAGCCACTATACTTCACCTACCACCGGACCAACCTTTACCGAACCAAACACCAACTCACTCACAACCGGACCGTGTCCTACCGAACCAAACTCCATCCACCCTTCACCGAGCCAAGGCGTACCGGACCAACACTGCCAGGCCAGATTGCTTCAACCCAGGCCCACCAGCGGCTATATACATCCAAGACCCCTGCCCCCAGCCTCACTCTATAAATAGAGGGGCAGGGGTACAACAATGGCAGGCAAGTTTGAGAGCTCAAGCACGGATAGAACTTTCAAACAACTTTCAGTTACTTGTAATCCAAGCTTTGTACTTGTAATCTGAATAGAAAAGGAGAATAACATATAAAGTGGATGTAGGCACGTTCTGGCCGAACCACTATAAAACTGTGTGTCTTTTACAGTTTAGTCCCTGCTTTTTATATATTTGCATAAATCACCCAAATCACTAAGAACAACATAAAATCGACTAAATCATACGACTTGGAGGTGTTTGCCCATTTTTTGTGCAAACATCAACCTTGCCTATATATACCATGTTATAAACCCTAATTCATTTCTTATTCCTCATTTCTATACGTTCTATTAGCTCCTCTTTCCAATGGCTGCAAACCATAATTCCCAAATACAATTCCAAATCAAATCCAAAGCAAAAAATTCAAACTCTCCAAACAATATAAAATTTTATATGGATTTGAAGCTCTTGAAGAGCGCAAGTCAGATTTGCAGTTCGTTTCTCGATCTGAGTTTTTGGGTGGCCAGAAATTGAGGTTTAATTCACGGTCGTTCATCGCGCGTCGATGAACGTTGTCAAATCGTCAAATCATTTCTGGGTATTATAGAGTGGATGATGGGGAGTACATCGGTGGTGTTTGTTTTGCGATTCGACGGTTAGATTGTGAGATTTTTTTGATTTGGGGCGTAAATTCATGGAGGCGGCTAGAGTTTCACGGCGCTGTGCAAGTCATGCGCGACGCACGAGGGCGTAAGGGGTAGCGGCGATGTCAGGTGGGGTTTTAGGTGAGCGAGTGTGCGCGACTTCGTGGCTTCTACGCTAGGGTTGCGTGCGTTGACCTGTAGCTGGATGCATGCATGATTGCAATTCGGTGCGTGCTGTTCTGGGAAGAAAGGATGAAAAGTGATGTGGCAACAATTTGGTAGTGGCCTGTTATTTATTCTAATTAAATTTTGAATTTTTTTTTAAATTGATCTAATCACCGTAACTTTGGCATACGAGGTCCAATTCATACACGGTTTTCTCCACTAGGTTCATATTAGAATTTCGGACATTTTGGCGCTGGTTTGGACGGATTCTGAGATTGTTCAATTTTTGGGTGTAAATTGGATTTAAATTCAATTTAAATTCAAAAGGTGACTGTTTTAACCCACTCGCAATTTTTAAAATTTCTTATATGTGTTAAATTAATTTTTGATGTGATTAGAAATTTATTTATTGCTGTTTGGTATATTTTTATCATCATTCCAGTTAAATTTAATTTATTGAATTAAATTATTATTGCATATAAACTGCCAGTTAAATTAATTTATTATTGAATATAAATTGCCAGTAATTACTTGTATTTATTTTCTGTTCTATATTGATGTTATTGTTTGAATTGAATGATCATTGTGATAAATGGTTTATGATTGATATTGGGTGAATGGATGTTGTATTTTATATTGTTGTAAACTGCAAATTGTTATGCATTTTTATTTCATTCAGGATTGCGGTTTTAAATGATATATAACCGTATTTTTATTTTAAATTACGGATTGAAATGATAAATATCTGTATCACTTGACCATAGGGTAGAAAATTATATACAGACACCGTGGTCTATATATAAAAATATTTTGAAATGATTTTCTATGGTTTGGTAAACAAATATATGGTTTTATGAGATATTGATTGGGATATTTCATAAATGTTATTTTATATATATGGTTGAATTTTGGTTTTAAGCTATGTATAAAATTGGTTTAAAGTATAAAATAAGTTAAATAATAAAGTTGATTGTATTAAGATAATATGGTTAAATAGCTTTTTAAATTATATTGTATATATAGTTATAAAGGCTTAAATAAAACTAAGGTTGGAAGATAAATATGAAATTGATGTCAATCAAATTTTATAAGAATTTTCTCGAATAAATTTGATTTGAAATTGAGATAAATTTGAGATTATATGAAATTGAATTTATCTAAGAATTAAACTCAAAGGGATTGATGTGAAATTTATTAAATTGGAAATTTTAAAAAGTATAATTTTTATAACTTGATTTTGGGGTCTGGGTGAATTAAATGATTATTACAAGTACAAATGAATTGAAGGCAATATTTAGCTATTTGTAATTTTAGCCTTATTTAAATGATAGAGTTTATTATGTAAAATATTTCAGAACTAAATAATAGAAAATTTAATTTTTGAATCGAAATTATCATATTTAGTTGAAATTTTGGAACATTTAAAGACTTGAAATATATCGAAATTGAAATGTTTTATCAAAATTAAAATGTTTCGAAGTTATGAATTTCAAAGTATTATGTTTTAAATGTGGTAAAATTTCAAATGTTTGGTTTTGAAGTGTATAATTTGGAAGTGCTATGATTTTAGAAAAGAGATATATTTGAAATAAAAATGATATTATATTGATTTGGGTTCTATAAAAGTAGTATCATATTGATTTGGGTTTTTAAAACGGAAATGATATCACATTTATATAATTTTGAAATAGGTATTATATTCTGGTTTTAAAGTATAAATTATTTTGAAATGACCGCGGTGTTATAATAACATTGGTTGTTAAAGTGACCGGGATCGGAAGTTGTCATACTCTCTGCCAACTCCGAAAACCACTTTAACAACCGTGTACGTGGTGGAGATTCCAGAATGAAGTAGGATGGTGGCGACGTTCCCTGAGGTATATACGTGGACCCGACTCCCGTGAGTTGGCCTAAGGTGGCTAAAATAGGAGCGATTGACGGGTTAAGAAGGTAGCACCTTTTATCGGAAACATCCCTTCGATATTATACTCTGACTTTTGGATTGATTCGGTGACCACTTTTGATTTTTTTTGATTTGGGGGTATGGCTCGAGGTGGGTGGTAGCTGCGCGCTATGCATTACCACCGACCCGAAAGCGTAATTGGTATATCTATCCTGGCATTGCCTAGTTGTGCCGTGTCACCTACCCTAGTGCGCCTTGTACGAGTTTGGTTTTCTCCCGTACCCCGTGTGGTATCCTCTGGTGGCTTCCCGATCAGGAGGGACTATGATATTGGATGAACTACTAGGACTATTATTGTGTTTAAGGAGGAGATTGGGTACTCCTTAACGCTATTTAAAAGTAAGTTTATTTTACTATAGACATTATTATAATAGCGAAATATTACTACATAGTAAATAGTTTAACGGATCCTTAGGAGATGTGAATCCCGAGCATCTCTTAAGTTACTACACTCACGTTAGACACTGGATAGGAGAAGTCAAATCTCGTAAACATCTCTGACGCTGTTCCACTCATATTTATTCTTGTTGATTTAACTTACATAAGATCTTTTAGTTCTGACTCGAGTGTTTTCTCTTTTCAATTCGCTCGGGTCAGCCTGAGCATTTCAGGATTTAAAGACTTTATTTCTGTAGGACGAAGAAGAAGATTTTATTACTATTATTTGTTATATTATTCCACTGCATCACATTGTTCGGCTGCATTAATTATTATTCTCTGGTATGTGTACTCTGATATGTATTGTATAAATATAATCAAATGTTTTGTAAAACAACTTCATGAACTATTTATTTGATTATTATATTTTATCGTTCCACTGCCAGATTCTATTTTGTGTTTTTTCCTTGTTTTTCTTATTTACCCCATAACAATCCGTCCTTCTGTATGGTTTAAGTCTGACGTGTATAGTTTATCATCGATTTAAAGCGTACAAAAAGGTGGGACGTTACAAATTTATACAAATTTGTACTAGGATTTATGATGAAAAGATGGTTGAAACAAGATAACATCAATGAAAAAAATTCAAGATTTATATTGTGAATTTATTTCAAAAATAGGAAATAACAGTCAAAAATCAAAATAGGTCCAAAATCATATATCTGGATATCAATTTCTGAATAAATGAATGGATTCGAATTCCAAAGGAATGAGTTTTGATACAAAAATCAGGATTTTTAACTTTGAAAATCATGAGGATTCTCGTAATGATCGGAATCGAAAAATTGGTCAATTTCTGGTGACCACGGTAGTTAGGAGTCTCGGGATTAAGCTCAGTGGAGGCATGAATGGTGGCGAGCACATGAAAAATGCTCGGTGATTTTACTGATGACCATGGTGATCATGGGAAGGCAAATTAAGGTTTCGAACCTGTTTTATCGACGATGTTTAAGGGGAATTTTGCGACGTGGTGGTAGGATCGGGTGCAATCGCGACCAAAGGAATCAATTTAGCGTATCGAGGCAATGCTTTAGTATGAAGGGCGATGAATCTGGGGGACAGAATCATCGGTGGATGATTGATTTCGTCGGAGGAATGGGTTTCCAGATTTTGGGCTGGGTGATCAATTTTCGATAGGATGACTCGATCAGGTTTTGGGGTGGAAGAGTGAGGTAGGGTGGTTGAGGATGTTATGCGAGGCTGGCCGATGGCGAGTAGGATGGGCCGGAATCGTGTGCATGTGCACATGATTGTGCATGGCTGAGAGTAATTAAGGAAGAAGAAGTAGATGAGGAGGAAAGGAAGAAGTTTTGCTCGATGTTTTCTCGGGGAAGTGAGGGTGTTACTCGGGTTTGATCTCGAGTTCGACCAGGTAAAGACTGAGATTTGTAGACTCTGTTAGGAATCGGGAATTACTCAAGTTTTTGTAAGGTAATACTCGGGTTTGTTTTGGATTATAAATTAGAGGTTATCAGAGTCAAGATAAATTAATTATGTTAAACTATTGTAAGTGATAAATTGATATTTAATGTTTTGTTAATTTAAGTTGAGAAAGTATTTAAGTTGTTTTAAAAGCTAAATTAATCGGATAATTAAATGGTTCAAATTAAAAGATTAAATGTTATAAATTTTACTTAAACTCAAAGCTTTTAAAGTTATTTTGATTCCAAGAATTATTAGGTAAGATTTCGAATAATAAAGAAGATGAATTAAGATAAATGATTTATCATTTAAATTTATTGACAATTAAAGATTTATTAATCAATAATTAAGAATTAATTATTAGTTAATAAACTAGAAATTAAAGATTTATTATTATTAGTAAAAGAATAATTAATTATTGTGACTAATTATTGATTTAGGGTTAATTAATCAATGTAATTAACAATGTAATTAATTAACCAATGTAATTAATTAACCAATGGTATAATTACTTGATGAAAGTAATTAAAGGTTAATTATTTAAGAGAAGTAATAAAGAATTAATTACTTAGTGTAATTAATTGAAGAATTGATTAATTGAAGAAATTTATGAAAGGTTAGTAAATCAATGAATATGATTAATTAAAGGATAATTAATCAATGTAGGTGATTATAAGGTAATTAATTTGATCAATGTAATTAATGTGAATGGATGAAGGTTAATTAATTTGTGTAATTAATTAAAGGTTAATTACTTATTGTAATCAAAGGGTAATCAGTCAAGGGTGATTAATTAAGATGGATAATTAAAAGACGATTAATTAATTGGTTTGTAATTAACTAATGTTAAGTAAAGGTAATCTAATATATTAAAGATTAGTAATTTATTTAATTAGAGATAAATTGAATTAATGTTGGAAGTGATCAATCTTGCTTATGAATGATTGAATGATGTTAAATCCCTTGAATTGATTGATATCTCTGATATGAAATGTTTTGTGATATGATATGATTGGGTTGAATAGTTATAATATGGTTATCTATCGAGATGAATCGCTGTATTTAAAGTTGAATTGTATTTCACTTGTATAACTTGGGTTAAGATGACATTGGGATCGAAGAGACAAGGGTAGGGTATTAGCAAATACCTGAAACCACTTTATAGTTTTGGTATGTGACATCAATAAGCTGGAATGGGATTGATTTTAATGACTGGACCTTTTAAAACTAAGTAAAGGTACTTAGGAATTGATTAAGTGTTGACAATAAAAAGTTGTGAACTTGTAGTGACGAAAAAGTTACTCGGGTTTAAATAAGTTCTATGCATTGTAATTTCATTTTGGATGGATTTACTCACGCAGGTTTCCAGCCTGACCCGGGTGTTTGGTGTAACGCTCGGGTCAGACCGAGTATTACAGATTTTCAGGTAAGGACGTTCTGGAGTTCAGGAGGCGAGCTGGATGCTAGGAACGTATGGAGAGTAACACACTGAGTATTATTGATTTGTATCTATAAAATGTTGCTTTAACTATCCAGTGTTTGTGAAAATGTTGTAACTATGATGTATTGATGTAAATTAACTTATACAGTTTTCCTTTGTAACTGCTATTTTATTTGATATTATATTTTGATCCGCTGCGAATGTGAGAATCAGTGTTTTGTTCCTGTTTCTTCTTCTTCTTTCTCTCTCTCTCTCTCTTTCTTTCTTTCTTCTTTTTCTAACAATCTGGAATTTTCGGGATTGAAAATTCCGGGTCGTTACAAAAATATACGGCAAAGAAAATTAAAGGAAGAAGATGCGTGTTAAAAACAGTTGAACATGTGTTTGAAATTCTTCAACGTGTCTTCAAAAGTCTGTTATAATTTTAAATGCAAAAATATAAATATTTTTAAATTCACATTCAAATTTAAATCGTCCTGATTTTCGCAACTTACCATCTCGATCTTCAATTAAGGTGTGCCGCTAGGTGTTCATAAGGTCATACCCCTATTCCGAATGCAATGGAAAATATTTCGAGTCCAAATTCGATCGTATGAAGAAAATAGCTTTTTGGACCCAGTTATAATATTAAAATTTTAATATAATTTCAGCGCGTTTACTTACCGTACGACAACATAACAACTCCGAATGCTATGAAAATCGAAATCCGATAATAATTCACTATTAGGGATACAATGGAACAGGTTTCGTCGAATTCCGAGACTGTGCCTCAGAAGGCTATTTTTAAATATCGATTTAAACGATAAAATTTTCAAACTGAATAAACACTTCAAATTTCAAATTTTAACACTTCCATTATCTTTGGTATTATCAATATAAATTTTCCAAGCCTTTGAAATATTTTTAACCAGTTTAAAACCAAAGATACAATATTTTACCCAATTTCAATAATTAATTTCAATAATTAAATTGCCAAATTCATAGTGATTTTTGAAATTCAAGTTAAATTAACTACCAAATATTTAAAATTAAATAATTATTTTCAATTTCAAATGTTCAAAATTTCAGTGTCGTCACATTCTTCCCCCTTAAAAGAATTTCGTTCCGAAATTACTAGTTAAGAAGAATGATCCTTAACCCGTTTATCATTTTCGCAATCCAAATAGCTTTATCAAGTTGCCAAAACAAATTTTTTTTATTAAAGACCTATTATTACTTCAACTAACCTTCCAAAATCTTCCATAGTTTTGAAGCAATAATGTTTTCCTAACAATTCAAATTTAAATTTGAATTCAAATTTTAAATTCTCAAAAAATTTCTAACTCTCTAAACTTTCGAAAAATTTCGCCAGCGTCTCCTTTGCGCGGCTAGCTCGGTACGACTACAAAATACCACCACGGGCCCTCAGATTTCAAAAGAAAACAAAAGGCCAAGTGGCTATACCCGAAAATCATCAAATTTCATATAGAAATTTAAATACATACCTTTGTTGAGCAATTCAATTTATCTTCGCAATAAAAAAATCCAATTCCCTTTTCCTTTATAACACATGTATATCCTACTTAGCAATAATGCCTAATTACAAAAATCAAAAATCATTTTGCCCATTTCTTTACAAAAGTTTCAATGTCCATTTCTTTCAAACTCGTATGATATACACATATCATACATACGTAATATCAAATCTGATCGCTCATTCGATCACACAATTTCGCTTCCGAACTAGCATCGTCCACCCGACTTCCTAGTGCGGACTAAGATATGGTTTCATGATCAGACACCGTCATTCTCCTTTCATAGCCGTAATTTATGATAGAGAATTTCCAGAATCAACCAAAAATCCATATGCAGGGTTCGCCGTCGAAAATCAAATGAAAAATCCTAACTCAGATCAATATAACTATCTTGAAATTCTATGCTCGAATCTGGATCAAATCGTTATGCGAATACAATAATATACGTACATCCGACGCATATTATTCCAATTGATTATTAGCTATATCAATTTTTTTCTTTTATTCACATTGATTTTGATTTTCATTCAATTATTCACAATTATCATTTTTCACATCCCAATTAAACCTCCATTCAATCTTTAATTTAGAATATTTCTTCAATTCAAAATTTACTTAAGAATTTTATCATTTCTCCTTAAGATCAATATAAGTATTTTATATACTTCTTATATCATTTCACTTCACCACTTGGTTTTTATCTATACTTTTATTCAAACTTTTCATTTTAAATATTGAATTCAATTCATTTCAAACCATACTTAATTTGTCATTTCTTCCATTAGTTTCACTCACTAATTTTATTTCAATACTTTGTTTCATTTGGTCCACTTGACTAATTTCCATTTACTTACAAATTCAAAATGAATTTCAACTTTTAGTTTTCAATTTCATTTACTTGCATTCCAATTTCATTTGAATCCATATCATCGTTTTACTTGACTCAAATCTTCTTTTATTCAAATTAATCCAAGTTAAATTCAGTTTCAATTTGACTCTTTCTAAGTTTCCAAACTTATTTATTATTCCATAAACATTTAATAAGATTCTATAGTTTTTATACAATTTTTTAACATGCAAAAATCATTTTGGAATCAATTATATCCAAAACCTTTTGCATTTCCAAAACAGACCCAACTTTTGCAAACAATTTTCAATTTAAAATATTTTGGCGGCACTTCCTTTCCTGAAAACTCGAAAAGGAACATTGATGATGCTGCAGTCATAACCGAAGTTGTTTTCCGGCGACTGAAAAGAGTTTAATGCTTTTACTCATTTAAAACATTTTCCAACTATTTTTGATTTCAAATCCCACCAGATTTCAACTCCAATTCAAAAATATTTCCCAAATAATTTCACCATTATTTTTCCAAACCCTTTGAAAATCATTTTCAAACTCAAAAGATATTTAATTTACCACATCTCAAAATTTCAAATCCTTTCAATTTATTTTCAAATATTTCAATGGAATTCTATTTCAGATTGTAAATCGCAATTACAATTTACATTTACAAATCCTATTTGTATATGAATTTATTTCTTAACTTTTAGTTATGATTTCAATTTCTTATTCAATTTCACACTTGAATGATAATAATATAATATTATCACTTCCTAACAATCAAGAAACCATATATAATTATAATATTCATGGAACTTTATTTCTTTTATATAAAAATAATTTGGGTAAAATTATTTCATTTACCCTATTTTAAAACAATATCGTGTCGAATTGTTTTGTACAAGTGTTTAGAGATCCCTATCAATAACGTTAATTACTCGTACTGACCAGCAACCTAATACCACTCAACAAACCAATCAACACAATACAAAACAACTTTATATTCACTAACAAATACGCGCTCATATCTATTAATACACTCAAACTCATTCTAGAGTACTACTGACTCTATTTCTAATGAGTAATCCCCACCAGAGCCAAGGTTATCGCTTAACCAGTTGCTTTGATATCATGTTGTAACGACCTAATTTTTCGACTTTCGAAAATCGACATCAATACTTCTACTGTATCAAATGCCAAACAATCGAATGTCAGAAAACCGAACCATTCGGGTTAAAGAAGAAAAAGGTAGAAGAAGAAACATAAATAATATCATAATCTCACATTCGCAGCGGAACAATATATGATAGATAAATGAATAATCTTTAAACAAAAGAACTATATCAGTTTATACATTACATCATCAGAGTATTACAACAACAAAACACGACATGGAAGTTTAGATAACTTATCCATATGAAAACTTAACTTGCAACAACCCAAATGCAGCAAATACTACATAATATAAGTGATACGTCTCGCCATCCCGCTTGTCTCCTAATCTCCACAGCATATCTTCCTGACTTCGCTCTAGAAACAACTGATAACCTGACTCTAGGCTGCCCGTGTGCAAAATTAAGGGCACCCAGAGATTAGAAAGGGAACAATAAACTCCAAGTCAGTCATGGGACTGGTGTCAGATCTTAAAATAGTTATTTACACAAAAGAAAAGGAAAATAAATCCGTTGATGCTTTTGGAAAATGAAATTACCATAAAGCCTCCCGGCACACACACTATGCAATCACACACTTGGGGGAGATTTCTACATATGATAGTCAAACATGCTTGATACACAAAATCTTTTTGATATTATTATTAGTGCATAGTGTGGAAAACATTTCAAAAGTATAATATTAATCTTAGCCAGCGTACGTACCATTATAGTTCCCTACTATAGCTACCATGTTAAATGGCAGGTTCTACAACTAAAACCGTACAGGGCTCGTATTTGGTGATTGGATTTCCAACAAATGGTCAAGGCTAAGGAACTACCTTCACCGAATGGTTACGCCTCTGGAGGGATGCTCCGAGAACCTAACGAATCTCTGCCAACACAAGGCCGAGTTACCTCTGTAACTAAGTAACTAACTGTCATGAGTTTATGCCACCCCCCGGTCTAGACCGACCTTTTCTAAGGCTTCTCAACAACCAACAACCACATAAGTAAATAATCTGGGCTCTATACCAGAATACCACTTTTTATCCACACAAGTTAAATATCGGAGCTCCATACCAGATACCACATTTTATCCAGAAGGAAATGTACATACCCCGAGAGGCGCGACCCCCATAACCTTGCCGCACCTTTTCCTGTTTCAATCATTTCCGGGGTGTGAGGTTCAACGAAGTCTCGTCCATAAAGCTACGCTTTTCACAAAAGCCATGCTTCGATCAACAAATGATCAACACTTAGCATGCCACATTACTAAATTGGGAATATATCACTAGTAACCATCAACTACATAACCTTTGAGCTCGTACATCTCAGAGAAGGGTGTTAAGCTAAGAGAATAAATTCTCCGCCACCAGCAGAAATGTATTTGATAGAAACCAGCTTTACATCTCAAAGTGTAACGTCAGACATACATCCATACAAGTCTATTCCGGGTTCGAACGGAACCGAAGGCGCTTCCTCTAATTAAGGAAAGAAGTCCTTGCAAATCCGAATATCCTCTAATCACGTCCGGGCTCCCTATCACATAGGGTGATATAAATCTCTATACCGGAGCAACTTAGTGCAGAAACATTCGACAGGTAATCCTTTCGTTTTCGAAAATACCCGGTCTTCAACACCATCTTCAAATGCAATCCCATTTCGTCGTATCATTTATTTGGAATGGGTTTTATGACTCAATGTCCTCTCCTGACTAATCCGAATAATGAACGCTTATTTTAAAAATAAGTGGTTACATTCAGATTTCAAGTAAGTCACAACAAATTTCCACTTTGATCTTTTGAACAAAAGATCTATCACTAAGATTCGATGTGATTTTCAGATAACCATTTGGAATCCAACCCCCTGTCGCATCGAAATTCAAATGCCGTTTAAAGGCCAATATAGTTAGTCGGTTATTTAACTATCAAACAACATTCACAACAACCAATCAGATTTAAACATTCCCCCAAATTATTATTTTGAAATATCTTCGCAAGATATATTTTCACACTTCAACCTTTTGAAAAAAAATTCAAATCACTTTTCTCGTGCGGAATAAATTTTCAAATATTGTTTATTTCCACTGAAAAATTTGCCGAGTCCGAATACTTTCAAATAATTAAAAATTACTTACCCAAAAATATATATTTGGAAACATTTAAAATAAAACTATTTTTAAACACTTTATTTAAATATTAGTTATGAAATATTATACTAATATCTCACATAAAACTTATGCCCAAAGCAATATTAAAAATAAAATTATTAAATAGAGTATAATTATTTAAATAACTATTTTCTAAATCAAATACCAATTAAATCTTTAAAATAATCACTTTTATAATTAACTTAATAAATATTTACTTTAAAGATTTAAAAACAATTTACGAAAATAATTTCTCTACAAACATTCTTTTTAAAACCAATTTTAGAACATTTAATTTATATTTAAAAGCTACTTTGAAAACATACTCGGCTTTACAGGGAAATACACTTTCCACTCTAAAATAGTCCATTTAAAAACAATTAATAAATCCTTCTTTATTTATCTCAATTTACATTCCAAACCTGTAAATTTCTTCCTATACATTTTTAGAAATAAACCAACATTTATTTTTAAAACAAATTTCCCTTTCCTTTATAAATCCCCATTGCGAATTTAAATTTTCAAATATCCACTGATATACGATTTTCAAATATTCACTTTCACTGCTCGCGACGACTCAAATGGGGCTCCGCGCTCTATCTGCTATCAAGTGAGTTGGCGCACTTCAGTTGACAAAAGCGAACAATATAGCGTAGCGCCCGTAAAGAACTTTTTTTCGCCTTCTATATAAAAGGCCAAATGGATTAACGCCTGAACAGTACCAATAAAAGAATCAAATCAAATTCCAAATTGACTTTCAAATTTACTTTCAAACACCAAATCAAATTCCAAATTGATTTCCAAAAATTTACTTTCTTTTAAAATAAATTCCTTTATTTCTCCCAAATTATTAAAAATCCAAATTTTAAATAAATTCTTCAACTTTTAAACAATAGTACTCAAAATCCATTTATTTCCGTTTATTAAAATCCTTTCCCCATACTAGGAATTTATTCAATAGGATTTCAAAAATCAATCTTTACCCTTTTAAATTCCTTCTTTTAAATTTATCCAATTTCTAAAATTAATTTACTTAAAAAAAGTTACATTAATTTTCGAAAATCCAATTATATATTTTTGGTATCCTACGATACCAAAAATATATTCGGGCAAACCATAGCTTTCAATGATTTCAATCATCAATATAATCATTCACGGATTATCAATAAATCACATCACAACATATAAAATAAATTCAACAATTTTGAGGAATCCAGTTGGATCCCTCCAACCTATTTTCGTACATCCGTAGATGTTAGCACAACAATTAAATACAAATTCCACTTCGAGGTGGAATATCACGATATATGGGATTATATCACATCATCCACTATTATGCGGCGCATAGAGTCTCATCCGCTATATATTGTAGGAAATCAATCACTCTAATACACACACACACACTATCATGTATACTATCACAACCAAACAATCAATCAATGAACTTAAATTCTAATATTTTCAATTGAGTGAGAAGATCTCACCTTTAACTATGCATGTAACCCGTTTCATTCCAGCTTGATTTCATGATTTTTGAACCTTGTATAAATAAAATAGGGTTTTTATTAATATTTGAATAATCAATTATCATTTGTTAATTTAATTTTAAACTAATAATTCTTCTTTCAAAATCTTTTAATATCTTCGAATAATTAAATAGGATAATTTAGACCAACTAGTAAATTAAAATGTATATTTATTTTATTTGGAAACTATATATTTATATACTTATAAGAAATAATTAATTTAGATCAAAATTTAATCTTTATACAATATCCTATGCTTTTTCCAAAGTCCTACATATGTATATAATTTCTATTTTACTATACATTATTAAATATGTGTATTTATAAAAATTGCTCCTTTTTTCTGCAAAATAAAACAGTAATTAACTCTACTGTAAAAATTCTCTAACTTGTATGCATATATTTTTCTTCTAGATATATTTGTATATAGATTACTGAATAAATTCAAATCAAAGAAAACTGCAAAATCTCACCATGAACACGCTTGCGAACCCAGGACATTTCTTGACTTCATACACCTCGAGATGCCGCCGCCACCTACCGCGTACGCACGCGAGAATGCCCATAGCCGAGCAACTGCCACCATCCTCAATCGCGAAACCCTAGCCACCATTGCCTAGTGTAACGATCCGTAAATTTTCAATAATTAAATTTGGTTATTTTAAAAAAATTGAGTAATTAAATTTAGAAGAAACAAAAACTTTATAATTTAATATTGAAATGAACACTGAAATGAAATATAGCAAGGGTAATTAAAACTAATTATTTGTAAATTGAATAAAATCCTAATAAATGAAATAGTGAAATTGTTACGCTTGGATATAAATTGAACAAAATTGATGAATTAGTATAAAATTAATGATAGTTGGATAAGAACAATGTTATGTAATCAATTTTATTATTTAATATGGGAAGGAATAACAATTTGTAATCCGTTAATGAATTTATAATGGGTATGAAATGTGAGAATGTTGATGTAAGCTAATAAATAATTAATTTAGCGCAATCCCAATTAATTGAAATATCTGTAATGTCATAATTGACTGTATTTAGTAAATTTGGAAAATAAATTTCAATAAATGTTATAAGTGTTAGAAATGTATATTGTTTTCATAAGATAATATAAAGAAATGAAAACTTTTGACCTATGTATGGAATAACACCAAAATAAGCAAAATAGTGTTAATGTAAGTAAATTTGTAACAAATTGAATGGACTCCCATGTTAATTGGAAATTTATATATGTTACAGCTTGGTTATGAATTCAATATGAGATAAGCGAGTGGAAATATTATAGTTTGTTTATAAATGAAATATAAGATAAACAAATGTAAGTGTTGAATTAATTAATGAAATAATACAATGTTAATGAAAATTAATTAAAATTTGTGTTATATATGGAATTATAACATGTGTTAGTAAGTAATAAACTTATAAATGTAAGTAAAGGTAAATAGGTGACAATTAATATATGTTATTTATTTATTTAGTATGTTAAATAAAATTTGGAAACCAAATTGCGATAAAAGGAAATTAAGTAGTACGTTAATTGGAATTAAGTTAAAATGGGAGAATATTAAGAACCAAGATTTAAAAGTAATGTTAATTATATTCTTATTGTAATAAAGACTTGAATAACAAGGGTAAGAATTTAATAAATTGGAGTAATTAAAATTAAATGAAATTAAAATGGCTAAATATTATGTTATTTGAAATTAAGATGAAATGTGAGAATATTAATGTAATATTTTTGAATCCATTGTTAAATCCATCTATTTGGCAAAGATGAATGGAATAATAATTAATTTGTTTAATTAAATGGAATTTTGAGAATTTTAATTATAATTTGTGAATTTAATGAAATTGTGGTTAATATTGGAATATATAAATTTCATCTCTAGATTGACATTTAAATTTGTTTAAAACCGTCGTAAATGATTGAGAAATCAAAAGTGATAAAATGTGTTAATTAAAGAATTGAAATTGAAAATTTGACTTAATTAATTATTAATTTATTTAATTAATGGAAAAATAGCCATTTTGGCCATTGACTTGGATTTCGACGAAACTAGTTTTATCGGATCTGTATAAGTGAATTATTGTAGGATTTCAAGTTTCGTAACGATCGAACTTGTCGTTTGACCATACGGACTTGAAACGCCTGGAAATCAATTGAAATCAATTTGAAATAAACTGATTTTTGCATAACTTCTCCATACGATGTAATTTGGACATGAAACCCGTTTCATCGCGTTTAAAATATTTAAAAACATCTATTTTGATATATGGGTTGACCCAATTTCGTTCCGAAGTCAGAACGGGCCTTTCGGGTCATTTTAATCGTTCAACGCGTATATCAACCTAGTCCATATATTCTACCTTTAGCTTTGTCTATAAATAGCCTACTATAAACCCTAATTGTTCCTCATTGTAAATTTTCTGTATGTACAATTCCTCTTTACCTCCTCTTTTCAATGGCAGATAACTCCAAATCCAATTGCAATTCAAAAATCAAATTGAAATTTCAAACTTCTCAAAAAAATTCAGGAAAATTATACATCGAAGATTTCAGCGACGCGAATCTACGTCTAATGTCTGTTTTGGCAATTGACGCTCGAGTCAACCAGAAATTGCAGTCAAAGCTAAAATTAGGGGTTTTGATTTCGTCGTCAATCGGCGAAATTGATTGAGTGGTTTAGTGGAGATGTTCGCGTGGAGTCATGGGATGGTGACCGATGGGTTAGCTCGGCCTGAGGTGGCGGGAAAATGGTGATTAGGGTTAAAAAACCATAGATATAGGCGGCGGCCGGTCGAGAGCGGAGGGGCCGGACCCGGGTCGGTGCGCTCGGCGTGTCGTTGGCATCGAAGCGGTGGCGGTCGGCAACGTGATGGCGACTGGTGGCGATGGCAAAACATGGTCAAAGGGCGGTCAAAATTTGGGTTTAGCTGTTTCGGTTCGAACGCGTGCGTTTAGGGCTGCTGTTGAAGACGAGATGATGTGGCGAGATATATGAATGTTTGTTTTATTTTATTTTTGTAACGACCCAGAATTTTTGATAATTTAAAAATTGGATATTTAATTGAATTTAAATATTAATAAATGAAATTCTTAAGTCGAATAATTTTATTTCGAATTTCTGGATTTAATTGGACAATTAAATCGATAATTTAATAAGTTAAATTCCAGAAATAATAAAAAAATTAAGTTAATATGATTGAAAATGATTTGGAAATTTTTTTTATATCATATGGGGGTTATAGAAATGTTATAGAACTTTTAAAATTGAATTTGGAGTTAATCTGTGAAAATTGAATATTTTAATATTTAATTATCGACTGAAAAATAGCTAATTTTTGAATAGTCTCAGAATTGAACGAAACCAGTTCCATTGGATCCGTAATAGTTAGTTATTATCGGATTTCAATTTTCGTAGCAATCGGAGTTGTCATTTGACCGTGGTAGCTCGAAACGCATCGAATTGTTTTTAATATTAATTCGGCGAGTTAAAATAGCCATTTTTCAAACGGTCTCGGATTTCGACGAAACCAGTTTCATCGGATCCGTAATGTGATATTATTGTAATATTTTAAATTTCAAGTCGATTGGATTTGCCGTTTGTCCGGTACAAATTAAAACGCCTAGAAATCGTTTAAATCGGGTTTAATTTAAATCGAACGTTTATTGCCGTATCTCGCACAGATGTCCGAATTAGCTTCCGAAACCTGTTCCATTGTGTCCGGAACGCGGGATAAACCACAGAAACGCCAGTTACCGCGCGTAAATCGGAGTTCGGGTACCCTGGATGAATAGTATTGGTCGTTTCCTATAAATAGCCCATTATTCTCAAGAGAAAAAAAATATAAACCCTAACCCTAAAACGTTAAGCCGCCTCCTGAAAGCTTCAATGGCCGAAATCGTCCATCTTTCTTCCCTCAATCTCTCAAAACCCATTAGCAATTAGGAAGACTTGTCAACACGAAAGTCGAAGAGTCCATCGAGACGAAGATATCAATACGGAGATGATCGTCATTGGAGCAATGTGGAGGGAGCAGGGGAGGCGCGTTCGTGGGTAGGTCGCATGCATTTTGAGGGGGTTGGGGACCACCGAGCTAGCCACGGCTCTGGCCGATGGTGGCCTTGGTAATGGCGAACGTGGTGGAGATCCCTGATCGTGTTCAAGTTCGTCGAGGAGGTGGCGATATTCAACCCTAGGTCGGCGGTGTTGGGTTTCTCGCGTTCGAATGTGTCTGGGAGAGGAAGAAAGGTAGCATCGGCCTGGATCTCCTCAACAAAAAATCAACGGCCATGATTGTATGTGGGTTTAAAATTAAAAACAAATGTTAATTGTTTATATTATAATTTGTACGATCTTTAATCTGTGATAACTCTTTCATACGAGGCCGAAAAAATACGAATCAAATTGCGTTGGAATCGTATGATCGTGCTCTTCGCGATGAAGCTGATTTTGAGTCGATTGGAGCTCATTTGAATTTCGGGTAAAATTAAACGTTCGTTTAATTTTATTCGAAACGAACGCCGAAACCAGAAATAAAACCATGGTGAGAACTTCTCACTTAATCGAACAGATCGATTTAAATTTTAAATAGTTAGATTTAAAATTTTTGAATAATGATTGCAATTATTGATTGCTGTTTGATTGTGATAGTAGATATAGTAGGATATACTATATATAGCAATATATATATATATATATATATTGGCATATGTATATATTGGAATTGATTTCCCGCCTTGTATAGCGGATGAGACCCTATCGCGCCGCCTATTAAGCGGATATATATTTTAAATCCCATATATCGCGATATTCCACCTTGAAGTGGAATTGGTATTGTGCTAACGTCTGTGGATGCAGGGAAACAGGTTGGAGGGATCCAACTGGATTCCTCACAAATATTTATATGATTATAGATATTGTGTGATTATTGATTATCATATCGATATATGATATTTGTGCCATGATTGACTATTGGATGTTGTCGCATCATCAGATCCATTTTTTTAAAAGTATTTTTAACGATTTTGAATTATAAAGGATTTTAAATTGATTTTTCCAAAGTATATGTTTTATTGAAATTTTGAGTAGATTCATTTTTAATTAAATAAAAATTTTAATTTTTAAAGTTATAGAATTTAAGATTTTTGTGAAATAGAACCAAAGGTAGTTCTAAAAATAAATAGATTTATATAGTAATTTAAATTGGATTTCTGAATTATTATAAAGGATGAATATAAAAGATTTTATAAATTTATATTTATAAATAAAAAAATATTGGAAGTATAAACGAGTTTATTATGTGTTAAAATGAAGTATAAAATGGATCATTGAAAATTATGGATTTATAAATTGTGAAAGTTATAAAATGAATAGATATTGAAAATAAAAGATTCATGAGTCATTAACTTATAAAATGGATTTTGGGCATTTAAATGAGATATTTATAGAAATTGTAAATAAAGAAATTTTTTTTATACGTTGAAATTGTCATGGAATATAAAAGAATCTTATAAGCAATAAGATTTGGAATTTGCGAAGCTTAAAAAGAACGATTTGGTAAATGAATGAATGAATTATAAGTACTTTACTTATAATATAGACTGTTGGTATAAAATTGAGTTATATAACTTGAATTGGATTGATAAAGGAAATTTATAAATCGAAGTTTATAAATAGGAATAGAATTTATAAACATTGTTTATAAATTCGTAATCAATTGAATTTGATCAATTGAATATAAAAGTTTATTAAAGGAGTTATATCCACGTTTTTGAACAGAGAATATATCGTTAAATAAAATGGATATCTTTTGGGAAAAGGATGTTTTAAATAGAATTTAAAACGATTTAAAGATGTTTTAAAATGCATCAAGTATCGAAAACATAGATTTCAACATTCATTGTTGAAATAGACGTTTTCGAGAAATAGAAGGAAAGGAAGTCGTAGATTTCAACATTCATTGTTGAAATAGACGTTTTCGAGAAAAAAATAAGGAAATAATGGACTATAACACTGTTGTTATAGTAAATGATTTCCGAAAGGAAATATTTTTGTATAGTATTGGGATTCATATATCTATTTAATTTCGAATCCCTATACTAGTGATTTTTGGGTTGTCGTAACGATGTTTTACGCAACATTCGTTTTGACCCAAATAAATGTGAATAAGAGAATGTTTTCCTTAAAGAATGAAATATATACTTAACTATGGTTTAAGTATATTGAATATTTTCAAATTGTAGAAAATAAATGAGATTTATGAATTACTTATTTTTAAATAAGTATGGAAATGCTTTTCCAATATGAAATGGAATGTTTTTAAGAATTTATCTTTTTGAAGATAAATTGGAATTGAATATTTGAAATCTATTAAAAAATGTAGATCAATAGATAATTTGAAATATAAATTCACTATGGAATTTATAAATGGAAAGGGAAATTGGTTTTCAAAATAAACGTTGTTTATTTTTGAAGTATGGAAAATTATATATCTTGTAAAGATATTTTTGGAAAAATAAATAATTTGAGAAATTATTTGGAATCTGGTGATGTTGCGCATCTTTATTGATAGTTAAATAACCGACTATCAATATTTACCTTTAAATAGGTATTTGTTGTGATTGTTTGAATTGGATGCCACACTTATTTTTAAATAAGCGCTCACTATTCGGGTTAACCGGGAAAGGACCATGGGGTCGTATAACCCACTCCGAATAGTGATACGTCGTTATGAATTGCATTTGAAGACCGGAGTTGAAGACCGGATATTTGTGAAAACGGATGGATCACCGTCGAGTTACTCTGCATCGGCTGATCTCCGATATAGAGGTTTTATCACCCTTAGTGACGTGTTGTCCGGACGTGATTAGTGAATATCCGGATTGCAAGGGCTTCTTTGGAAGAGCCTTCGGTTCTGTTCGATCCTGGAACAGACTTGTATGGATTGTATGTCTGACGTTACAATTTGAGATGTAAAGCTGGTTTCTATCAAATATATTTCTGTTGGTGGCGGAGAATTTATTCTCTTAGCTTAACACCCTTCTCTTAGACGTACGAGCTCAGAGGTTATATAGTTGATGGTTACTGGTGATACATTCCCGAATTGGTAACGTGGCATACTGAGTGATGCTGTGAAATGATCATTGGTTGATCGTTTGTGATAGGATCATTTGTTTGATCGTCTATCTTGATGATCATTGCTTCGATCATTTGTTGACCCAAAGCACTACTTTTGTAAAGCGTGGCTTTGTGGACGAGACTTCGTCGGACCTCACACCCCGGAAATGGTCAAAACAGGAAGAATACGGCAAGGTTATTAGGGGGTAGCACCCCTTTAGTGTATGTCATTCCTTCTGGATAGAGGTGGTATCATGGTATGGAGCCCAGATACTTAACCTATGTGGTTACTGCAAATTTATTACTTTGTGGTTGTTGGAAATCGGGGATCCTCGGATATAGATCGGTTACGATCGGGGAATGACATATTCGTGTCAGTTGTTACCCAGTTAGGGGTAACCCAGCCTTGTGTTGGCAGAGATCCGGTTAGGTTCTCGGGACGTCATTCCAGAGGCGTTTCCATGTGGCAATGAGAAGTTCCTTGGCCTGACCATTTGTTGGAAATCCAAAGAAACAATACGAGCCTTGTACGGTTTTAGTTGTAGAACCTGCCATTCACTTATGGTGGCGCCCCACTGTTTGGATGGTAGCTATAGTAGGCATACGATAATGGTCGTATGTTGGCTAAGATTTATATTCTATTTTCGAAATGAATTTTGCCTACACTATGCACTAGTAATAATATCAAATGTTCTTTTTAATGCGTATCGAGCATCATTGACTATCATAAGGAGAAATCTCCTCCGATTCTGCGTTTGCATTGTGTGTGTGTGCGGGAGGCCTTATGGTAGTCTCATTTTCTAAAAAGCATTGCAAATTTATTTAAAAATTATCCTGTTCTTTGTTTAAAAGATAAATAACTGTTTTTAGTTCTCACACCAGTCACATGACTGACCTGGAGTTTATTGTTCCCTTCCTAAACACTGGGTGCCCACAAATTTCCACACGGGCAGTCAAGAGTCAGGTTTATCAGGTTATTCTGGACTTTGGAGTGCTATGGAGCTCAGGAGGCGAGCTGCATATCGAGACGTACCACTTGTATATGATATTATACTATTTATTATTCCGCTGTATATTCTGTATGAGGACAAGTTTATATAACTGTCCATTGATGTATTGACTCTGTTGTCTATTGTTGTTGTAAATTCTGATAATATAATGTGATGTAATGTAATAACTGATATATTTCTTTGTTTTAAAGATTATTCATTTATCTATTATATGTTGTTCCGCTGCGACTGTGAGATTCTGATATTGTTTCGGTTGCTGTTCTGTTCTCTTCTTCTCTCTTCCTTCTCTTTTCTTCTATCTCTTTCTTTTTCTTTAACCACAAAGATTCGGAAGTTTGTTCCCCTTTGGCTAGATTGTTGTGGAATGTACGAGCTCAAAGGAGTACGGATTTTCGGGCCTTTACATGTGGTATCAGAGCATATGGTTAAGCGACAACCTTAGCTCTGTTGGGTGTTACTCATTAGAGATAGAGTCAGTAGTACTCTAGAATGAGTTTGAGTGTAATATTAGATATGAGCGCGTGTTTGTTAGTGAATATAAAATTTGTTTTATATTGTGATGATTGGTTTATTGAGTGGCATATGAACCTTCGTCGGCATAGTCTGTACAACTGGATCGAAGGGGTTTCTAAACACTTGAATAGAACAATTCGACACAGTATTGTTTAAAAAAAAAAAATCGGGTAGATGAAATAATTTTTGCCCAAAACTATTTTTGTAGATAAAGAAAATTATCTTTATAAATTATTGTAGTATATGGATGCATGGTTGTTAGGTAGTAATAATATTAAACTATTACCATTGAAATTGAAATATAATTGAAGTCATTGTTATATGAAAATTTAGATAAAAAGATAAGAAAATGAAATCCATATACAAATGAAATTTGAGAATGTAAATTATAAATGTGATTTATAATTATAAATAGAATTCCAGAGAAGTTTTTGGAAATGTTTTTGAAAAAGTTTGGAAAGTTTAAATTCCTTTTTGATTTGAAAATGAATTTCAAAGGTTTTGAAAAGAATTTTTGAAGGAATGAAAAGCTCTAAACTCTTTTCGGTCGCTGGAAAATAATTCCGATGATGACCGCGGCATCATTGGTGTTCATTTTCGGGTTTCCAAAAGAGGAATTGCTGCCAAATTGTTTTAAATAAAAGTTGTTTGGAAAATTTGGATTTGGTTTTGGAAAAGCTGAAAAGACTCTGGAATGCTATATAAAAATATTTATGGAATATTATTAAGTTGAAAATAAATTTGGAGTAATTAAAATGAATTGGAATTGAATTTGATTTAAGCAAAGCGAAGTATTGAAATGAAAATTAGTAAGCTAAACTAACTGAAGGAATGAAAGTAAATATGATTTGTAAATGAATTGAATTAAATGAAAATGGAAATGAAATTGAAGATTGTTTACAAGGAAATGAACTTGAGTTTGAAGTGAAATAGCTTAAGTAAATTCAAGATGAATATGAATATGGAATGTAAACAAAATTGAACGGAAAATATGAAATGCAAATTGAACTGAAGTAGAATTAAAATAAATTGAATTGGTATCAATTTAAATTAGTTATAAACTAGAATGAATATGAATTCGTTTTGCTTAGAAATGAATAGAAGGAAGAAAATGAATTGTAAACTATTGAATTAAATGGAAAATGGCATATGATTTGGTCGTAAGCAACTAAAGATGAATTGAAACTTTAGGAATTCCAAATGTAATTGAAAATGTAAAATTGATTGAAAATGAATGAAATTGGATATGTAACTTCAATAGTAAAGCTAAAGATGGTATAAGTAGTATATATTGAAAATTTTGAAATGGAATGTGCAAAATGATTTGAATGTTGGAATTGGATACTACTACTAGCAGGTTATACAGGTGTATTAAAAGAAATGGAATTGGGATTTTGATTTCAAAGATAAAAATTGAATTGCTCGACAAAAAGGTACGTATTTCAATTTTAGTATGAGATTTGATGATTTCCTTCTCCAGCCACTTGGCATTCTCTTTTCTTTTTGATGCTGAGGGGCTGTGGTGCCATTTTGTAGTCGTACCGATTGAGCCGCGCAAAGGAGACGCTGGCGAAATTTTTCGAAAATTTCGAGTGTTAGAATTTTTTTTTTTTTTTGAGAAATTTTGAAATTTAAATTTGAATTGTTAAGTAAACAATGTTCTTTGAAATTTATAATTGAAGTTTGAAAGCTAATTGAAATGATAATGAATCTTTAATAAAAAATTTGTGTTAGAAAGTTGATAAAACTAATTGATTTTGGAAAGTAATAAACGGTTTAGGATCATTTCTCCTTAACTTGCAATTTCGGGACGAAATTCTTTTAAGGGGGGGAAGATTCTAACGACCCAGAATTTTTGATAATTTAAAAATTGGATATTTAATTGAATTTAAATATTAATAAATGAAATTCTTAAGTCGAATAATTTTATTTCGAATTTCTGGATTTAATTGGACAATTAAATCGATAATTTAATAAGTTAAATTCCAGAAATAATAAAAAAAATCAAGTTAATATGATTGAAAATGATTTGGAAAATTTTGTTATATCATATTGGGGTTATAGAAATGTTATAGAACTTTTAAAATTGAACTTGGAGTTAATCTGTGAAAATTGAATATTTTAATATTTAATCATCGACTGAAAAATAGTTAATTTTTGAACAGTCTCAGAATTGAGCGAAACCAGTTCCATTGGATCCGTAATAGTTAGTTATTATCGGATTTCAATTTTCGTAGCAATCGGAGTTGTCGTTTGACCGTGGCAGCTCGAAACGCATCGAATTGTTTTTAATATTAATTCGGCGAGTTAAAATAGCCATTTTTCAAACGGTCTCGGATTTCGACGAAACGAGTTTCATCGGATCCGTAATGTGATATTATTGTAAGATTTTAAATTTCAAGTCGAATGGATTTGCCGTTTGTCCGGTACAAATTAAAACGCCTAGAAATCGTTTAAATCGGATTTAATTTAAATCGAACGTTTATTGCCGTATCTCGCACAAATGTCCGAATTAGCTTCCGAAACCTGTTCCATTGTGTCCGGAACGAGGGATAAACCCCAGAAACACCAGTTACCGCGCGTAAATCGGAGTTCGGGAACCCCGGATGAATAGTATTGGTCGTTTCCTATAAATAGCCCATTATTCTCAAGAAAAAAAAATATAAACCCTAACCCTAAAACGTTCAGCCGCCTCCTGAAAGCTTCAATGGCCAAAATCGTCCATCTTTCTTCCCTCAATCACTCAAAACCCATTAGCAATTAGGAAGACTTGTCAACACGAAAGTCGAAGAGTCCATCGAGACGAAGATATCCATACGGAGATGATCGTCATTGGAGCAATGTGGAGGGAGCAGGGGAGGCGCGTTCGTGGGTAGGTCGCACGCATTTTGAGGGGGCTGGGGACCACCGAGCTAGCAACGGCTCTGGCCGATGGTGGCCTTGGTAATGGCGAACGTGGTGGATATCCCTGATCGTGTTCAAGTTCGTCGAGGAGGTGGCGATATTCAACCCTAGGTCGGCGGTGTTGGGTTTCTTGCGTTCGAATGTGTCTGGGAGAGGAAGAAAGGTAGCATCGGCCTGGATCTCCTCAACAGAAAATCAACGGCCACGATTGTATTTGGGTTTAAAATTAAAAACAAATGTTAATTGTTTATATTTGTACGATCTTTAAACTGTGATAACTCTTTCATACAAGGTCGAAAAAATACGAATCAAATTGCGTTGGAATCGTATGATCGTGCTCTTCGCGATAAAGCTGATTTGGAGTTGATTGGAGCTCGTTTGAATTTCGGGTAAAATTAAATGTTCGTTTAATTTTATTCAAAACGAACGCCGAAACTAGAAATAAAACCATGGTGAGAACTCCTCACTCAATCGAACAGATCGATTTAAATTTTAAATAGTTAGATTTAAAATTTTTGAATGATGATTGCAATTATTGATTGCTGTTTGATTGTGATAGTAGATATAGTAGGATATACTATATATAGCAATATATATATATATATTGGCATATGTATATATTGGAATTGATTTCCCGCCTTGTATAGCGGATGAGACCCTATTGCGCCGCCTATTAAGCAGATATATATTTTAAATCCCATATACCGCGATATTCTACCTTGAAGTGGAATTGGTATTGTGCTAACGTCTGTGGATGCAGGGAAACAGGTTGGAGGGATCCAACTGGATTCCTCACAAATATTTATATGATTATAGATATTGTGTGATTATTGATTATCATATCGATATATGATATTTGTGCCATGATTGACTATTGGATGCTGTCGCATCATCAGATCCATTTTTTTAAAAGTATTTTTAACGATTTTGAATTATAAAGGATTTTAAATTGATTTTTCCAAAGTATATGTTTTATTGAAATTTTGAGTTGATTCATTTTTAATTAAATAAAAATTTTAATTTTTAAAGTTATAGAATTTAAGATTTTTGTGAAATAGAACCAAAGGTAGTTTTAAATTGGATTTCTGAATTATTATAAAGGATGAATATAAAAGATTTTATAAATTTATATTTATAAATAAAAAAATATTGGAAGTATAAACGAGTTTATTATGTGTTAAAATGAAGTATAAAATGGATCATTGAAAATTATGGATTTATAAATTGTGAAAGTTATAAAATGAATAGATATTGAAAATAAAAGATTCATGAGTCATTAACTTATAAAATGGATTTTGGGCATTTAAATGAGATATTTATAGAAATTGTAAATAAAGAAATTTTTTTTTATACGTTGAAATTGTCATGGAATATAAAAGAATCTTATAAGCAATAAGATTTGGAATTTGTGAAGCTTAAAAAGAACGATTTGGTAAATGAATGAATGAATTATAAGTACTTAACTTATAATATGGACTGTTGGTATAAAATTGAGTTATATAACTTGAATTGGATTGATAAAGGAAATTTATAAATCGAAGTTTATAAATAGGAATAGAATTTATAAACATTGTTTATAAATTCGTAATCAATTGAATTTAATCAATTGAATATAAAAGTTTATTAAAGGAGTTATATCCACGTTTTTGAACAGAGAATATATCGTTAAATAAAATGGATATCTTTTGGGAAAAGGATATTTTAAATAGAATTTAAAACGATTTAAAGATGTTTTAAAATGCATCAAGTATCGAAAACATAGATTTCAACATTCATTGTTGAAATAGGCGTTTTCGAGAAATAGAAGGAAAGGAAGTCGTAGATTTCAACATTCATTGTTGAAATAGACGTTTTCGAGAAAAAAATAAGGAAATAATGGACTATAACACTGTTGTTATAGTAAATGATTTCCGAAAGGAAATATTTTTGTATAGTATTGGGATTTATATATCTATTTAATTTCGAATCCCTATACTAGTGATTTTTGGGTTGTCGTAACGATGTTTTACGCAACATTCGTTTTGACCCAAATAAATGTGAATAAGAGAATGTTTTCCTTAAAGAATGAAATATATACTTAACTATGGTTTAAGTATATTGAATATTTTCAAATTGTAGAAAATAAATGAGATTTATGAATTACTTATTTTTAAATAAGTATGGAAATGCTTTTCCAATATGAAATGGAATGTTTTTAAGAATTTATCTTTTTGAAGATAAATTGGAATTGAATATTTGAAATCTATTAAAAACTGTAGATCAATAGATAATTTGAAATATAAATTCACTATGGAATTTGTAAATGGAAAGGGAAATTGGTTTTCAAAATAAACGTTGTTTATTTTTGAAGTATGGAAAATTATATATCTTGTAAAGATATTTTTGGAAAAATAAATAATTTGAGAAATTATTTGGAATCTGGTGAAGTTGCGCATCTTTATTGATAGTTAAATAACCGACTATCAATATTTACCTTTAAATAGGTATTTGTTGTGATTGTTTGAATTGGATGCCACACTTATTTTTAAATAAGCGCTCACTATTCGGGTTAACCGGAAAAGGACCATGGGGTCGTATAACCCACTCCGAATAGTGATACGTCGTTATGAATTGCATTTGAAGACCGGAGTTGAAGACCGGATATTTGTGAAAATGGATGGATCACCGTCGAGTTACTCTGCATCGGCTGATCTCCGATATAGAGGTTTTATCACCCTTAGTGACGTGTTGTCCGGACGTGATTAGTGAATATCCGGATTGCAAGGGCTTCTTTGGAAGAGCCTTCGGTTATGTTCGATCCCGGAACAGACTTGTATGGATTGTATGTCTGACGTTACAATTTGAGATGTAAAGCTGGTTTCTATCAAATATATTTCTGTTGGTAGCGGAGAATTTATTCTCTTAGCTTAACACCCTTCTCTGAGACGTACGAGCTCAGAGGTTATATAGTTGATGGTTACTGGTGATACATTCCCGAATTGGTAATGTGGCATACTGAGTGATGCTGTGAAATGATCATTGGTTGATCGTTTGTGATAGGATCATTTGTTTGATCGTCTATCTTGATGATCATTGCTTTGATCATTTGTTGACCCAAAGCACTACTTTTGTAAAGCGTGGCTTTGTGAACGAGACTTCGTCGGACCTCACACCCCGGAAATGGTCAAAACAGGAAGAATGCGGCAAGGTTATTAGGGGGTAGCACCCCTTTAGTGTATGTCATTCCTTCTGGATAGAGGTGGTATCATGGTATGGAGCCCAAATACTTAACCTATGTGGTTACTGCAAATTTATTACTTTGTGGTTGTTGGAAATCGGGGATCCTCGGATATAGATCGGTTACGATCGGGGAATGACATATTCGTGTCAGTTGTTACCCAGTTAGGGGTAACCCGGCCTTGTGTTGGCAGAGATCCGGTTAGGTTCTCGGGATGTCATTCCAGAGGCGTTTCCATGTGGCAATGAGAAGTTCCTTGGCCTGACCATTTGTTGGAAATCCAAAGAAACAATACGAGCCTTGTACGGTTTTAGTTGTAGAACCTGCCATTCACTTATGGTGGCGCCCCACTGTTTGGATGGTAGCTATAGTAGGCATACGATAATGGTCGTATGTTGGCTAAGATTTATATTCTATTTTCGAAATGAATTTTGCCTACACTATGCACTAGTAATAATATCAAATGTTCTTTTTAATGCGTATCGAGCATCATTGACTATCATAAGGAGAAATCTCCTCCGATTCTGCGTTTGCATTGTGTGTGTGTGCGGGAGGCCTTATGGTAGTCTCATTTTCTAAAAAGCATTGCAAATTTATTTAAAAATTATCCTGTTCTTTGTTTAAAAGATAAATAACTGTTTTTAGTTCTCACACCAGTCACATGACTGACCTGGAGTTTATTGTTCCCTTCCTAAACACTGGGTGCCCACAAATTTCCACACGGGCAGTCAAGAGTCAGGTTTATCAGGTTATTCTGGACTTTGGAGTGCTATGGAGCTCAGGAGGCGAGCTGCATATCGAGACGTACCACTTGTATATGATATTATACTATTTATTATTCCGCTGTATATTCTGTATGAGGACAAGTTTATATAACTGTCCATTGATGTATTGACTCTGTTGTCTATTGTTGTTGTAAATTCTGATAATATAATGTGATGTAATGTAATAACTGATATATTTCTTTGTTTTAAAGATTATTCATTTATCTATTATATGTTGTTCCGCTGCGACTGTGAGATTCTGATATTGTTTCGGTTGCTGTTCTGTTCTCTTCTTCTCTCTTCCTTCTCTTTTATTCTATCTCTTTCTTTTTCTTTAACCATAAAGATTCGGAAGTTTGTTCCCCTTTGGCTGGATTGTTGTGGAATGTACGAGCTCAAAGGAGTACGGATTTTCGGGCCTTTACAATTTTAATTCAAGTTCAACTCGTTTTAATGCAATAACCTTTACGTATGATATCCGATTTACGCGCGGTTTCCTTTTTTAGGATCGTATTGAAATTCCAGACATTTTAACGCTGGTTTGGACGGATTCTGAGACTATTCAAATTTTGGGTTTGAATTGGATTTAAATTCGAAAGATGAGTGTTTTAACCCACTCACAACTTCTAAAATTTCTTATGTCTGTTAAATTAATTTTTGATGTGATTAGAAATTTATTTATTGCTGTTTGGTATATTTTTATCATCAATTTAGTTAAATTTAATTTATTGAATTAAATTGTTATTCAATTTATTATTGCAAATAAACTGCCAGTTAAATTAATTTATTATTGTATATAACTGCCAGTAACTACCTGTTATTAATTATCTGTGCTATATTAATGTTATGGTTTGAATTGGATGATGATTATGATAATGTTTGATGATTGATATTGGATGAATGGATGTTTTATTTATATTGCTATAAATTGCAAGTTGTTATCAAATTTTTATTTCATTCGGATTGCGGTATGAAATGATATAACCATAATTTTTATTTTAAATTATGGATTGAAATGTTAAATATCCGTATTACTTGACCATAGGACAGAGAATTATATACAGACACCGCGGTCTATATATAAAAATAATTTGAAAGTATTTCTATGGATTGTAAAGGAAATATGATTTTTGGAGATATTGATTTGGATATTTTATAAAGGTTCTTTTATATATAGTTAATTCTTGGTTTAAGCTATGAATAAAATTTGTTTAAAGTATAAAATAAGTTTAATAATAAAGTTTGATTTTATTAAAATGTAATATGGATAAGTATTTACTTAAGTTATATTTTAATATAGAGATTATATTGATTTTTTTATAAATCAAGGTTGAAAAGATAGTTTTGAAATTGATTTGAGATTTATCTAATTAAGAACTATATTTAATAGGAATCCATTTGAAACTTATTGAAATTGAGATTTTAAAAGAATATGGTTTTATAACTTGATTCGGGTTTAAGGTGATTTATGTGAATAATTTGAGGAATTTTCAGTTATTGAAATTTGACGTTTTATTTAAAGGATATTGGATTTAGTAAGCAAATATTTCAAAACTAAATAATAGTAAAAGTTAAATTGGTATATATATGAATTATAAAATTTAGTTTTGAAATATTGCATTTTTATGATTTGAAATATATTAAATTTAAAATTTAGAAATTCGGATTATTTTGGAATTGATTTGTAAAATTAAGAGGCTAGTTTGTTTTATAAAATATTTTAATCCATGTAAGGGTGGAAGTTATGTTTCAAAGTTATTAATTTCAAAGTATTATGATTTGGAAGTGTTATATTTTTAAATTTTTGGTTTTGAAATGGAATTGATACTGTATTTATATGGTTTTGAAATGGATATTATATTCTGGTTTTGAAGTATAAACTATTTTGAAAAGACCGCGGTATTATAATAACGTTTGGTTATTAGAGAGACCGCGATCGGAAGTTGTCATACTCTCTGCCAACTCCGAAAACCACTTTAACAACCGTGTACGCGGTGGAGATTCCAGAATGAAGTAGGATGGTGGCGGCGTTTCCTTTGAGGTAAATACGTGAACCCGACTCCCATGAGTTGGCATAAGGTGGCTAAAACAGGAGCGATTGACGGGTTAAGAAAGTAGCACCTTTCATCGGACACATCCCTTCGATATTATACTTTGACTTTGGATTGATTCGGTGGCCACTTTTGATTTTTGATTTGGGGGTGTGGCTCGAGGTGGGCGGTAGCAGCTGCTACGCATTACCACCGACCCGGAAGCGTAATTGGTATATCTACCCTGGCATTGCCTAGCTGTGCCGTGTCACCTAGCCTAGCGCTCCTTGTACGAGTTTGGTTTTCTCCTGTAGCCCGTGTGGTATCCTCTGGTGGCTTCCCGATCAGGAGGGGCCATGATATTGGATGGACTACTAGGACTATTATTATGTTAAGGGGAGATTGGGAAACTCCTTAACACTATTTAAAAGTAAGTTTATTTTATAATAGACATTATTATAATAGCGAAATATTACTACATAGTAAATAGTTTAACGAATCCTTAGGAGATGTGAATCCCAAGCAAATCTTAAGTTATTGCACTCACGTTAGACACTGGATAGGAGATGTGTAACGACCTATAAATTTTAACTGTTTTGATAATGTGATTTATAGAATTTTCGTGAAATTTTAAAAATAAAATTTTGAAGTAAAAATTTTAATATTTGAAATGCGTCTAGTTAAACATAGCAACTTGTAAATTTTCATCCGAAAATATGAAAGTTTATTTTCGTTTGTAATTTTATTTCAATTTAATCAGTTTGAAATTGATGAAAATAAAATGTTTTCGAAACTTGGATATTTTTACATAGAAAAATTCTAAATCATCTTCTGACTGAGAAGTCATTTTTCGTTTTTCAAAATTCGGATTTCTTTAGCTCCGTCGATCTTATTTTTCTGCATTTTTGCTGCATTTTCCGCTAGTAGAAAATTCGAATTTTTATAATTCAATCGTATCACTGATATCCGCATACCGTTTTGATCGTCTCGTCGTGCTGATCAATACGGTGTATTCACTTTGTGTTTCGGAGTCAGGTATGCGACAAAATCTCGAAACTGTAACCATATCAGTAAACGTATTGAGTTTTGTTTGGTTCTCTTTGTCCATTCATTTCCACCGTTTAAACGAATGACCATTTGCATTTCGTATTCCCAGATAATTAATATCAAACTTTTGCAATCCCATATTTTAACAACTTTTGAACTTTTTCAAGAGTCGTATATTAAATGAGTTCCCTGTCACCTTTATGCGTTCATTATCTCCTACCAACTGCTCTTCTTCATTTCTTTGCTGTAACCAAAGCCTGACATCTTCCCCCTCAAACCAAGTTTCCCTCCTCCACATATTAACCTGTGAATTTTCTTTTGCCACCTCTCCACCTGTTCTTTCCTCACCTTTTCTTCTCAAAATCTTCCTTCCTCCAGATCCAACTCTTCCCCTCTCCGCCATAACTACCACTCCGCTACCCATTTCTAAACCACCGCATCAACACGGCCGCACCAGAAACCGCCACCGCCTGGTTCCACAAAACCAACCCACGTCAGCCCATGCGAGTGGCTCCGCCCCACTTCCTCTTCTCATCCCTCTGACTGGTTCCCGCTGTGCTCCGCCTGTGCGTCGAAGTCCGCGCTGGCCGAAGCTTTAGGCTGAGCCTCGACCTATTCAGCCCAGCCTTGTTGCGCAGCCCACCTCTGTTTCTACTTCTTTGCTCTGCAAAGGGTACATGCATTTTCATAAAGTAATGTACAACAAGCCTTTTTGGATCTGTGTATGCCGTGTGTGTGCATGTGTAGTGTGTGCTGTGTGTGTATACACACACACACACACACACACACATACTGTGTGTGTGCGTGTGTGCGCACACGTATGCAATGTGCCGTGTATGTGTGTGTAGTGTGTGCCGTGTATATATATGTGCGTATATAGTGTGTGTGCCATGTGTGTGTGTGTGTATATATATATATATATATCTGTGTGTGTGTGCGCGCGCGTGTGTTTCATGTGTGCTGTCTTTTATAAAATATATATACTTTTATAGCTTATAAATATGAGCTTGCCTATATTTTGATGAGCTTATAAAAGTATGTTTCCTGTGTTGCGTGTGCAGTGTATGAAGTACTTATAACTATACATTATACTTTGAAGTTCGGCCCTACTGCTTTAAAATTTTATATATATACTCTATGCATTGTTTTAAAGTGTCTATTCTGGTGAAAGAGAAATAATACTGTTGACAGTAGGTTATATATGTGGGTTGCTGTTGGATTTATATTAGTGGTATAAGTTGTACATTTTAGTTGAAATCATATTTTACGTTAGTTAAAAAAATTTATATATATATATATAGTTAAAAATTTAATATGTTGCAGTATACGTATATAGTGTATATGCTATATAGGAGCGGTATATATATGTATGTCTTGGTATGTTTGAGTGTATTTAAATGAGTATTCGTTTCTAATATATTATGTGTGTGTATATATTTGATATATATGAGTTAATTTAAAACAAGGACTTTGAAATACACACACACACACATATATATAATATGTGTTAAAATTGGCTTTGATTTGAAATCAATAATAAAAATATAATGTACATTTCATTTTTTGTGTTATCATAGTGATTTTGGTTCTTAATTCCCAATTTATCAGCTTTGTCCATCGACTCATCTCCATCGTGCTTTGCTTCGAAATTCGTGCTCAGATTCATAGCTCATCCCCATCGTCAAACCTCTCTAACCTCGAAAGGTGAGCAATCACTCACGATTAATGTTCATTTATTTATTAAATTTGATTTCAATTGAAACGACAATTGAAATATGCTGTTGTTAGTTATTTACATTGTTATATATGCTATTATCTGTATTTGTTCACCTGTGACATCTGACACCATTATATGTTATTTACATTGATAATATATGCCTGTTATATTATTATCAGATCTATTACCACTCTGCAAGTTCCCTGTTAGTATAGAATTCCCTATGGGTTGAAATGATACATAACCGAACGATCTGTAGAATAGGAGAAAATCGCTATGGGTTGAAATGATTAACCCAAGCGATTTTCATTTGAATTGAATTTGGGATTACGGGTTGAAATGATATATATATATATATACACCCGTATATATTTAAATTATGGATTGAAATGATAAATATCTGTATCACTTGACCATAGGATAGAAAATTATATACAAACACCGTTGGTCTATATATAAATATATTGAAAATGTTTTCTATGGTTTTGGAAAGAAATATATGGTTTTATATAAATATTGATTTTTAATAGTGGAAATTAGAGAGGCATCCCTATCATACTTTCATATTGAGAAAGCGGGTCCCTGTCAAAGTGTAACGACCTGGAATTTTTGAACCCGAAAATCCCAGATAGTTAGGAAGAAAGAAGAAAGAGATAGGAAAAGAAGAATAAACATCAACATCTCACATTGGCAGCGGATAAAATATAATAATAAATAATAACAGTTTACAAAAAAATATTATATCTTTCGATTACATTTTAATACATCAGAGTTACACATATATACAAACAGTAGATATACACAATTACCATGCCTTAGATATACAGTAATATAATACAGCGGAAACACTCCATACGTTCTTGCCATCCAGCTCGCCTCCTGAGCTCTAGAACGTCCTTACCTGAAAATCTATAATACTCGGTCTAACTCGAGCATTACATTAGAGTAACATCCGGGTCAGGTTGGAAACCAGCGTGAGTAAACTTGTCTAACATGGAATACAATAGCATACAATACATATAATACCCGGGGTAACTCGTTCATCACTACAAGTTCGCAACTTGCTATAAACTACAATAAATGTCTAAGTACTCTAACTTAGTTGTAAATGGTTCGGTCATTTCAATTATTATATTTCAGCCCATTGATATACCCATCCGTAAAGTATCATTGCAGGTCACATATCGAAGTGTGTTCGGGTATTACTGATTCCCGATCCCAGTCTCGTCGAAATCCAAACGTGTTTTAATGACCAAGTTGTTTAGTTAAATTTAATAATGAAATTTAATACTTTAATTTATAAGGCATGTATCACAGATAAATCATACATAATCATCATAGATATATCCAAGAATATCACTAAATAGTCATCACAAACCAGATATTCAAAGTAAATCAAACAGGAATCATCAAGGTATTAGTATACTTGGTTTAATCAACTTATATTAATTTAAATTATTTTCTTAAGTATTAATCACAATCTTAATTAATAAATCATTTGCTAATTAATTTCATAATTTCACACATTTACATAAATCGCTTCTTAATTATATTTAAATCAATTAATTAATCCTACTTTACTATCAATTAATATCCTTAATTATTAATTTATTTAAAGCTTAATTACTCATCTATTCACCAATTACTTAATTAATTAATTATTAAGTCTTAACTAAATTTTAAATTAGTTAACTCCTAATTTTGGATTAACTTTAATTAGTTCATTTATTTTCTTAATTACAACTAATTAACATTTAATTATTAATAAATTTCTTAATCACAACTTTATTTGTACTAAAATTTTAAATTTTAAATTACTTAACATTCTTAATTTCTTTGCCATTAATTAAACTCAAAACCATGCATCCTGTATTAAACAAAAATCTGTTAAAGTTCAATAACTTTAAAATTTCTCAAATTTAAATAATCCCGAGTAGAAACTCAGACAACTCTAGTTAGACTTCGCGTTTATTTTAGGTATAAAACTGTGACACTCAAAGCTCTTCACAAATCCCGAGTTCCACTCCGAGGCACGAACCCACCTGCACAAGAACGCCTCTGAGACATACACGCGAACACTCAACCTGACACCAAACTACCATCGTACATGTGCACAAGCCTTCGACGGCGCTTCGACGATCGACGATACCTCTGGTAAGTCGCGATTTACTATCACATTCGATTACAACAATCAGCTCGAAGCCTAAAGTTCCAGATCGATGTTTCCTTTCTTGCTCGAGAACCTGAACCAAAATCCTCCTCGCGATCACGTCACCGGCCACCAGAAGCCCAGCGCCCCCGGCTACGAACTCGTCACCCTCCGACCCACCATCCCTCAAAAGCATGTCCAACTCGATTGGTCAGTGGTGATGAAATCACCTTGTTTTCAGACCTTGACCAAACCCTGAATTAAACCCTGAATCTCCCTCGTCTCATCATATCGTGCAATAGAAAAATAAATCAACAATTTTCCCGACATAAACGATTGCTAATCTTGCTTCGAGCAAAGTTTCAGCATTTAATACCTGATCGATCACCGAAAATTGATTAAAAAGCATATTTTGATCATCTAAGAACTGCTCATAAACCACACTTCTAAAAATCACCAAACAAAGCTTAAAAATCCCATTTTTAAGTAAGGTTTCAAGTTATATGATTGAATCCTCAAATTGCTATGGTCGAATTTATCCAAAGTTTGAATTTTCACTAAAAAAACAATTTCTTTGCACACTGTATATTCTTTTCTTCTTGAAACTATTTTTAAATCATCACTCATACTTAAACACACATACTTTTTTTGAAACCAAAGTCTAACAATGATTAGATAGTAAGGAATTGAATTTCTTATTGTTTCCTACCTTGAAATTCAAGAAAATAGAGGAGAAGAAAGGATTCCTCAGCACAGTCAATATGAACATGTATGTGCCGAGCTTATACTTAAAATATATACACAAACACTACATATCTATGCAGAGTATTATAAAATTGTTTACTCACCTTGTTTTCCAAAATGAGCAAGGCTGCTTTTATTTGAACAGCCTTGTGAAAATGCAAGCTGAAATCTCCTCTTTAATCCTCTGGTTTGATTTGAGCTAGATTGTTGTTTAAATTGAATTTTATTGCATAAGTTTTGAGATGGTACTACTTCAGATTTACTCAGCTTTGATAGACGTAACTGAGACGAGAGATTGATATATAGGAATGAGTTTACAGGGTAATTAAATTTTTTGTACAATAGGTCTGATATTTTTGTTTATCCTTGTTTGACTAACCTGATTTTTCTTCTTGCTTTGGTGGCTGAGAGGATCTATAATGTATGCTAGAGATACTAGTATTAATTATTATTGTCTTGATTTACACTTTCATATTTATCCTTTATTTGTTTGTACATGAATGTATTATATTTTTGTTCTTTTTTTTTGTGATCCTCAGGTTTTGTTGATGAACGAATGAATTTAGAAAGTGATATATATATATATATATATATATATATATATATATAGGAAGTGTGAACAGGTTTGAAGTATACAGGTACAAAATTTGTACTGGAAGATTTTTGTTAAATTTTTGATCAGAGATTTTTTTTCTTCCATAGGGTGGCTGAAATGATATTTGTGTGCTTGCATTAATTAAACTTGTCTTGATTCATGTTTTCATTGTAATCCATGTTCATATTTCTATTATGTCAACTTGTATTCATTTTATATTGTGAGTACATTTCATATACAGGTTGTCTTGTATCATAAGCTTACTTATCATTTTTTTTATTGTGTACAACATGATTCATCTTATTCCTTTTGTCTTATCACATTTTATTACTTACTTGTATTCAAATTAGATATATACATACATACATACATACATACATACATATATATATATATATATATATATTTCTAGAATTTCCTATGGTGTTTATTTTAGAGTTTACATAACTAAAATTTTATTTATTTTATTTTTAAAGTTTCACTATCCGACACATATATGGTTGTGTTCATACCTATTTCATATAACATACATCAATACATTTATTTGTGTATTATTATCGTATCCAAAGATTTTATAAAACAATATCTAATATTGTTTTTAAATTACTTTATGTATATATCCATATATTCTAATTGTTAGAATTATATTCGTTCGACTAACAAAATCAATATTTTCCATAATTAAAAATTAGTTAATTACCCAATTAACGGCCATCAAAACCCGGGTCGTCACATTCCTTCCCCCTTAAAATCTTTTCGTCCTAGAAAAGGAACGAAGCCAGATTTATTAAAATGCTTAAAATCATATAAAATTCTTTTATCGTTCTTAAACTACTTTAATAATCTATGTAATATTACTAAATAGATTTTGTACAAATACTTTTATAACTCGATGTTTCGACAAGTCCATTCTTGTTCTCACAGAAATTCGGTCATACGTTGATCAGGCGTACGACTGAAAATCTATAAGAGCTTGGCAGACCTGTTTCCAACATCCAGTGAAAATACTTGTGAAAATAATTTTATTGAAAATATCGAAAACAGTTTTGAAAATAGAGGAATTTTTTTTTGTGAGAATGCTCTGGAAATCATCACCCCCATCCATGGTCGCAGTTACATCCTGGGTTACGTTGCCATCGCAACGAAAGTCCATGTAACTGTAGGCACTCCACGCCCCTCGATTACACCATGGAAACCACAACAGATCGCAGATACATTCCGGGGTTACATTGCCATCACAACAAAAGTCCATGTAACTGTTGGCTCTCAGCGGCACAGGCGACTTTCGCTGTCAAAATGAAACTTCTCCACTCCAACATAGCTCGCAGTCTACCGATATAAAATCAAACGTAGACAGTTGGCTCTCAGCGACACACACGACTTTCGCTATGTTATCATAGGTCGCAGTCTACCGATATAAAATCAAACGCAGTCTGTTGGCTCTCAGCGACACACACGACCTTCACTATGTTACCATAGTTTGCAGTCTACCCATATAAAATCAAACGTAGACTGTTGGCTCTCAGCGACACACACGACTTTCGCTATGGTATACTCTACTCATGATCCCCAGGAACTAGTTTTGTCCGGACTCCTCACAGGATTACCTTTAGAACCCCCCTTGGGGCTCAAGGCAGCACCACCCAGTGGCACTCCTGAGAAGTTCATTTCAAGAGAGCGCCTTTTTCCCCAGAGCCATCATCAAAACACTTTATACTATACACATATAGTATCTTTCAAATCATACACCTAGTATGATCTTATACAAGGCTCCTTTACACAAAATCGATTATCCCAAAATCGATAATTCTCAAACTAGGGTTTTCAAATTCCAATATTGATTTTACCCAAAAATCAAAAGTCTTTCCAAATTCAAAGGTTCCCAAAACCTTTTTCCAAAATCCTCATAAGATCTTTTATATATATATATATATATATATATATATATATATATATATATATATATATATAATTTTAAAACTTTGGATCATTTCAATCTCGTATAAAAATCCTTTTATACTTCAAACACTTTCAAAAATCCTTTCCTTCTGGCAATAGATTCAACGAGGAGAGATTTATCTTATATAACAAAGATATATAACTTTGTTTATTCAAAATCAAATAATCAAATTTGATTACTCTTTCCAATATCAATTTCATTCAAAACTGCACGATGTACACTTATCATCCGTACGCTTTACCAATCAGATCGCTCACTCGATCACACAATTTCACTTCCGAACTAGTATCGTCCACCTGACTTCCTAGTGTGGACACAGATCTGGTTCCTAGATCAGAAACCGTCATTCTCCTTGCATAGCCATGACTATGATAGGGAATATCCAGAACCAATCAATAATCCATATCTAGGCTCGCCGTCGAAAATCGAGTGAAAAATCCCAACTCGGATCGATAAACTATCTCGAAATTATGTACTCGAATCTGGATCAAATCATTATGCGAATAGAATAATATAGTACATCCTACGTATTTAACTTCATTGATTATTAGCTAAATCAATTTCTCTTTCTATTCACATTTCCTTTAATCCTCATTTGGATTATTACTTCAATTCTTATCTAAGTTGGGTATTTAACCAATAACAGTTTGAACTCCGACTAGTTTATATTTAGAAAATAGCATGAAAATTTCAAAAATAAATAAGTAGTTGAAAAATAATTATTAGTTTGCAAAATAGCTGTAAAATAGTTAACTAGTTATAAAATAGTTGAAAATTAGCTAAATAGTTTCAGAAATTTTAGATAATTGCAAAATAGTTACAAAATAGTAATTAATTTGTAAAATAGTTGAAAAATAATAATTAGTTTATAAAACAGTTGAAAAATTGTTAATAGTTCCGAAATAATTGTAAAACAAGTATAAAATAATTTGGCTCTAAAAAGAAAGGTTATATGTATTAAATAGCTTGGAAAAATAAGTTTATATTAAAACAATTTATATTGAAAATAGTCCAGAGTCAAAACTGTTCAATTCCCAAACTCCATTCTCATCAATTCAATTTAAATTTCCACTTTCATTTAAATTGACCCAAGCCCAATTTTAAATAACTCCAATTTCCATTGGACTTCATTTATTCCCAATTCAAGTTGAATTTATTCTCAATTTCTTTCCAACTTCAAATCAAATTCCATTTGATTTTTACTTATTCAACTTTAATTACCGTTCTAAATTATTCAAATAAATTTGGACTAACTTCAAATTGAATCCACTTCAATTTCAAATCATTTAAATTTCTACAAGAATTAATTCCAGTTCCCATTTGAATTTGAAATCATTCTTTTTTTTCCAATTAATTCAATTCAAATTTTCCATTTGAATTCCATACTTATTCACCTTCAATTCTAATTAATTCATACTAACTTCAATTTGAACTAATGGAATCTAAATTTCAAATTTAATCCAAATCTTTAACAATTTAAATTTTGAGTCAAATCCTCAAAATTCCATTTTAAATTATCTTTAAGTTCAAATAAAAGTTCAAAACAATTTTATCTTAAAAATTTAAATTATTACCCAATTTTTATCTTTCAGATTTGAAACCAGTTCTTAAACAATTTTAATTTACAAATTCAATCATTCAGATTTTCTGTTCAAAATAATTCCATATCCTTAATTTCAATTTAAAGTTTAATTTCCCCTTTTATTTCAACAATGAATATATTACCACACTTCATTTCTCATTCATTTAAACAAATCCAATACGCAATTTAAAGATTTTTAACAATAATAGGTTGATATCATCTAATTTATTCAAAAACATCCATCCATTTTTTAATTTCTAGATCTCAATCCCGTTTTGAGATCACACAAACTCTCCATACAAATTAACCTTTTAGCTTCCCAAGTCAAATCCCAATTTCATATTGAAATTTCCAGATCAGGTTGTCCATTCAAACTTATTTAACTTCCTCTAAGTTACATTCAATTTCAATCTCAATTTTAAACCATCTCGAATCATATAAATTTGAGTTAAATGTTTAAATGTTGATTTAATCCTTTAAATCAAATCAACTTATCTCTTTAAACCGTTTAATCCTGAATCCAAAATCCATTTTAAACTTATTTCAAAATTCAAACAATATTTCAAATTTCTTTTAAACAACTAAATCTTGAAATTCAATTTATCACCTAACTTAAAATTTTATAACCCAACTTTTGAAGTTTTATCTTAAACATTTCAGTCTTAAGTCCAAAATGATTCCATACATTAATTCACTACACACTAGTAGTTCATACATTACATACATTTATCCAAAATAAGCGTCTTACAAAAGTCATAAATCTGGATGCCTTCCTATTACCTAGAGGTTTGGAAAGAACAGATCCCTAATACTCCTACGAGTATCCTTCCTACGGACTTCCTTCCAAAGGACAAAGCCCGAACATACACTTCTCAACAGGGTGTTCCCACTTATAACATTTACCACAAATGTTTCTACCCTGTCATCAATCTGGATAACCTTCACGCCTCCAACCGTACGTTCTACAGCCTTACTCCTCCTCTACCTCTCGGAACAATTCCTAGCAATGTGTCCTGTCTTTTTACAATGATAGCAGATAGTCGACTCATTGACCGGTTCCACAGGTTTACGCTTCGCCTTTCTCACATCAGGGTAATGATTTAGAAAATGTCCTTTCTTATGACACTCAAAACATAAGATCTGAGAGCGAAACCGTCGGATCCTTGTTCTATTGCACTTGGCTGTGTAATGTCCCTTATTGAAACATCTGTAGCAGGTGACATTATCATAAGGTCCTGGTTCAGCCTTTTCCTTAACCTGTTTCTCATACTCTTGAATTTCCTCTTCTCGATTCTTACATGCAACTGTTCTTTGCTCTCTGCGTCGACCCTTCCATTCTTCCCTCTTAGACATCTCTCTCAGAGACTGAATTCAAAAGGGGCTTCCTAACCTATAAATTAGACTTAATTACAAGAATTTAACTTTTACCCTTATATTAATCTGCTTACCAAATTATACTTTATGTAAAAGTTTACTTCCTTAAAACTTTTCATTTTTGCTTTATCATTAATACACATCTTATTTATCATTTTCATTTATTATCCATTTATTTAATCTCATTAAGTAAGTAAAGTTTAATTAATTACATAAATTAATTGATTATCCTTATCCTGAAAGCTTTTCCAAATTCAAAATTTAATTTTAGTTTGGTTGTATTTCTATTACCACTTAGTCCTCATTATTTCTGTTTAATTCCAATGTAACAACCAATTACCCTAATATTTATTAGAAAGAAATATTGTTTTATGTATCAAAATATAACCTTATATAAAATCATTTAAAATCCTTATATAATAAAATAACAAGTACGCTCTCTCATATATCTACACACCCAACTCATTCCAGGATACTTTTGACCCTATCCTTAATGAGTACACCCACCAGAGCCAAGGTTCTCGCTTGATCTTCAGCTCTGATACCAACTGTAACGACCCGGAATTTTCGAACCCGAAAATCCCACATAGTTAGGAAGAAAGAAAAAGAGATAGGAAAAGAAGAAGAAACATCAACATCTCACATTCACAGCGGATAAAATATAATAATAAATAATAACAGTTTACAAAAGAATATTATATCTGTCGATTACGTTTTAATACATCAGAGTTACACATATATACAGACACTAGATATACACAATTACCATGCCTCAGATATACAGTAATATAATACAGCGGAAACACTCCATACGTTCTTGCCATCCAGCTCGCCTCCTGAGCTCTAGAACGTCCTTACCTGAAAATCTGTAATACTCGGTCTGACCCGAGCATTACATTAGAGTAACACCTGGGTCAGGCTGGAAACCAGCGTGAGTAAACTTGTCTAACATGGAATACAACAGCATACAATACATATAAAACTCAGGGTTCGTTCATCACTACAAGTTCACAACTTGTTATAAACTACAATAAATGTCTAAGTACTCTAACTTAGTATTAAATGGTTCAGTCATTTTAATTATTCTATTTCAGCCCATTGATATACCCATCCGTAAAGTATCATTGCAGGTCACATATCGAAGTGGGTTTGGGTATTACTGACTCCCGATCCCAGTCTCGTCGAAATCCAAACGTGTTTTAATGTCCAAGTTGTTTAATTAAATTTAACAATGAAATTTAATACTTTAATTTATAAGGCATGTATCACAGATAAATCATACATAATCATCACAGATATATCCCAGATTATCACTAAATAGTCATCACAAACCAGATATTCAAACAGGAATCATCAAGGTATTAGTATACTTGGTTTAATCAACTTATATTAATTTAAATTGTTTTCTTAAGTATTAATCACAATCTTAATTAATAAACCATTTGCTAATTAATTTCGTAATTTCACACAATTTCATAAATCGCTTCTTAATTATATTTAAATCAATTAATTAATCCTACTTTATTATCAATTAATATCCTTAATTATTAATTTATTTAAAGCTTAATTACTCATTTATCTATTCACCAATTACTTAATTAATTAATTATTAATTCTTAACTAAATTTTAAATTAGTTAACTCTTAATTTTGAATTTACTTTAATTAGTTCATTTATTTTCTTAATTACAACTAATTAACATTTAATTATTAATAAATTTCTTAATCACAACTTTATTTGTTCTAAAATTTCAAATTTTAAATTACTTAACATTCTTAATTTCTTTGCCATTAATTAAACTCAAAACCATTCATCCTGTATTAAACAAAAATCTGTTAAAGTTCAATAACTTTAAAATTTCTCAAATTTAAACAATCCCGAGCAAAAACTCAGATAACTCTAGTTGGACTTCGAGTTTTTTTTTCATATTTTCCCGAGCTCCATCCCTGTGTTCATTTCTTCTTCACTGTTATTATATATATATATATATATATATATATATATATTAGGTATAAAACTGTGACACTCAAAGCTCTTCACAAATCCCGAGTTCCACTCTGAGGCACGAACCCACCTGACACACACGCGAACACTCAATCTGACACCAAACTACCACCGTACATGTGCACGAGCCTTCGAAGGCGCTTCGACGATCGACGATACCTCGGGCAAAGTTGCGATTCACTATCACATTCGATTACAACGATCAGCTCGAAGCCTAAAGTTCTAGATCGATGTTTCCTTTATTGCTCGAGAACCTGAACCAAAATCCGACCAAAATCCTCCTCGCGATCACGTCACCGGCCACCAAAAGCCCAGCACCCCCGGCCATGAACTCGTCACGCTCCAAGCCACCATCCCTCAAAAGCACGCACAACTCGATTGGTCAGTGTTGATGAAATCACCTTGTTTCCAGACCTCGACAAAACCATGAATTAAACGTTAAATCTCCCTCGTCTCATCATGTCGTGCAATAGAAAAATAAATCAACAATTTTTCCGACACAAACGATTGCTAATCTTGCTTCGAGCAAAGTTTCAGCATTTAATATTTGATCGATCGCCGGAAATTGATTAAAAAGCATATTTTGATCATCAAAGAACTGCTCATAAACCACGCTTCTAAAAATCACCACCAAAACTTAAAAATCCCATTTCTACGTAAGGTTTCAGGTTATATGATTGAATCCTCAAATTGTTATGGTCGAATTCATCCAAAGTTTGAATTTTCATTGGAAAAAAACAATTTCTTTGCACACTGTATATTCTTTTCTTCTTGAAACTATTTTTAAATTATAACTCATACTTAAACACACATACTTCTTTTGAAACCAAAGTCTAACAATGATTGGATAGTAAGGAATTGAATTTCTTATTGTTTCCTACCTTGAAATTCAAGAAAACAGAGGAGAAGAAAGGATTCCTCAGCACAGTCAATATGAATATGTATGTGCCGAGCTTATACTTAAAATATATACACAAACACTACATATCTATGCAGAGTATTATAAAATTGTTTACTCGCCTTGTTTTCTAAAATGAGATAAGCCGCTTTTATCTGAACAGCCTTGTGAAAATGCAAGTTGAAATCTCCTCTTTAATCCTCTGGTTTGATTTGAGCTAGATTGCTGTTTAAATTGAATTTTATTACATAAGTTTTGAGATGGCACTACTTCAGATTTACTCAGCTTTGATAGACGAAACTGAGATGAGAGATTGATATACAGGAATGAGTTTACAGGGTAATTAAATTTTTGTACAACAGGTCATATATTTTTGTTTATCCTTGTTTGACTAACCTGATTTTTCTTCTTGCTTTGGTGGTGAGAGGATCTATAATGTGTGCTAGAGATACTAGTATTAATTGCTATTGTCTTGATTCACACTTTCATATTTATACTTTATTTGTTTGTACATGAATGTATTATCTTTTTTTTCTTCTTCTTTTTTTTGTGATGCTCAGGTTTTGTTGATGAACGAATGAATTTAGAAAGTGACATATATAAATAGGAAGTGTGAACAGGTTTGAAGTATACAGGTACAAAATTTGTACTGGAAGATTTTTGTTAAATTTTTATCAGAGATTTTTTTTCTTCCACAGGGTGGCTGAAATGATATTTGTGTGATTGCATTAATTAAACTTGTCTTGATTCATGTTTCCATTTTAATCTATGTTCATATTTCTACTATGTCAACTTGTATTCATTTTATATTGTGAGTACATTTCATATACAGGTTGTCTTGTATCATAAGCTTACTTATCAATTATTTTTTATTGTGTACAACATGATTCATCTTATTTCTTTTGTCTTATCACATTTTATTACTTACTTGTATTCAAATTAGATATATATATTTCTAGAATTTCCTATGTTGCTTATTTTAGAGTTTACATAACTAAAATTTTATTTATTTTATTTTTGAAGTTTCATTATCCAACACATATATGGTTGTGTTCATACCTATTTCATATAACATACATGCATACATTTATTTGTGTATTGTTATCGTATCCAAAGATTTTATAAAACAATATCTAATATTGTTTTTAAATTACTTTATGTATATATCCAGATATTCCAATTGTTAGAATTATATTCATTCGACTAACAAAATCAATATTTTCCATAACTAAAAATTAGTTAATTACCCAATTAACTGCCATCAAAACCCGGGTCGTCACACAAAGTTTCATTATAAATCCGGTCCCTATTTTCTAGAAACAAAGAAAAATTATTACTGAAATGTCAACAATTTTTATAAATAAGTGCTAATATTTCAGCAGCTTTCCCTGTCAAAGTCTCATTGTAAATCTGGTCCCTATTTTCTAGAAACAAAGAAAAATTATTGCTAAAATGTCAGCAACTTTTATAAATAAGTGCTGATATTTCAGCAACTTTCATAAACTGTGTTGACAGTGTACATAAATTTTGCTGAAATGTCAGCAACTTTTATAAATAAATACTGATATTTCAGCAACTTTCATACACTATGTTCACAGTGTACAGAAAAATTATGGAAATGTCAGCAACTTTTATGAAAAGTTGCATCATGCTCTGCAATAATCTGAATAAAAAACAGGTACCTAATTTACACTGAAATTTAGTGAAGGACTTTTCGTGTATTTTGAACCTTAATAAGGACCTGTGCCAAAAGTACCCTTTTAATATTATATAAATGATTATTTTATATATAGTAAAATTCTTGATTTTAAGCTATATAGTGAATTTTATATATATATATATATAAATATATATATATAAATATATATATATATGGAAATATCAATTCTTGTTTTGAAATGTTTGAATATTTAAAGCTTTGAAAGTATTGAAATTGAAATGGTTTACTTTGTGGTTAAAAATCTATAATTGAAATCGATATAATTTGAAATGTTTTATTGAGAAACTGAAATATATTAAAATTGATGATTTGGATTTGATTAAATTTGAGTTTTGGAAATTGAGTTGATTTGAATCGATTTATGAAATTTGAGAAAGCTATTTTATTATATAAGGTATTTTAAATTATATTTAAAATTATTTATATATGTTATTTTATAAATTTATTTCATATAAACTATTTTATTATAAATTATTTGTAATATAAACTATTTTAAATTATAACTATTTTTAGATAAACTATTTTAAATTATAAACTATTTTATTATATATCCTATTATTTATATTTAAACAATTAAGGGGGAAGTGTTATGATTCCAAGCATTATGATTTCTAAATTTTGATTTCCAAAGTATTATGATTAATAAAGAGTTTGATGAAAGAATGTTGTTTAAATTTAAGTAAATTATTAAATTAAGTTTTGAAATTGTTTAATAATTAAATAAAATTGAATTCTTTAATAAGTGAAACTAAAAAATTTTAATAAGTGAAATTGAGTTTCGGTAATAATTAAGTTTTGAAATTTGTTTAAATTAAATAAGTAAATACGTGAAACTGAATTTCTAAGGAGAAATAAAATGTAATTGATGGAAATTAATATGAGACTTGTAATTTAAAGAATTTAATTTGACGAATTTAATTTGACGAATTTAATTTAATTCAATTTATAAGTTTTGATATCATGTAAGTAAACTTATGTGATTGATTTAATGAATTGGAAATTCAATTGAAATTATTTTGAAATGATAAATTTACTTAATTTAAATGATTACCGAATGAATCCGTCAATGAATTTAAATTGTTTTGAATGTTAAATTAACTTAATTTAAATGATTATGGAATGAAACCTATATATGGATTTAAATCAGTATTTGAATTGTTTTAAATAAAAATTGACGTTGAATTATAGAGTTTTGAAATGGTAATTTGGAAGTTTTGAAACGCAAATTATAGAAATTGATATAGAAAGACGAATGAAATGTTGGCTTTCAAATTCTAAGTGAGACTGAAATTGATTTGGTTTTTGAAATTTATTAAACGACCAAACGGTGTAATAATTACGAAAGTTATTAAAGAAACCGGAATCGTTTAGGGTCATACTCACTGTCTAAACCGAATATCACTTTAATAACTATATGCAGAGTGTGATCCAGAATGAAGTGGTTGGAATGATGCATGTTGATGATTGAGAAAAGAGAACGATAATGGATAGCCTTGACACTTGTGTCAAATTTGAAATGACTAAAATAGGAGCCGTGCCGGGCCAATGACGTTAGCCACCTCTAAGCGAACACACTTCTTCGTATACTACTCATTACTTGTTTTTGATTGGTGCACACCTTGAATTGGGGGTATTGTTTTCGGTGTTGCGATCGTTGCGGCAATGCGTTCTCACTAGTCCGGATCATGCGAACGGTAGTTTCACTACCTTGGGTATTGCCTCATGTGCCTTGTCATACTCGTATCCCTATACGCGACCGCTATGATTTGTTTTGTGTTCTACCTATGGAGTACTCCCTGATATCCCACTAGTTTACGGTGGAGTTTACAGTGCTGTATAGACGATGACGCTTGTATAAAATGTGTTAAGGGGGATAATGGTAATGCCTTAACGCTATTTTGATAATTTATATTACTGATAGGCATTATCTACTTAGCGTACATTACTACATAGTAGATAGTTTAACAGATCCTTAGAGGTTGGTCATCCCAAACATCCTTTGAGTTATTTGTATTTTAGTTGTTATTTCACTTGAGTTGGATTTATTGATATAAGAATGTTAATCCTGATTAGAATGTTTTGTGTTTTGCTTTACGCTCGGGTCAGACTGAGTGTACCACTATTCAAGACTCACCTTTGGAGTTGGAGCTTCGCTGGAGATCCAACTATCTATCCAGCTTTCAGATATTCAGTTGATTCCAGTGATGTATTCGGATATTGTATTTGACTATTGTATTCGAGACTTCTGTGTATCTTGTTTAACTCTGTTATATATATATATAGTAGCTTCATGAACTACTATCTTTTGTTTCCGCTGCATTTATTACTCTGTGTCTGTGATTCTGTGATTATTTATTTACTGTATATGCTGAATTTTGCCAAATATAAACTTACAATCTGGTATTTTAAGCAAATTAATTCCGGCATGTTTGGATGCGAATGGTTGAAATATCAGGTCGTTACATTTGGTATCAGAGCTTTGGCTCTAAGCAAGACTTAGCATGTATGGTAAATTTATTTACATAATCACTTTCGTTCGAGCTTGAATCTCTTCCTTTTTGAATTGAATTTCCTTTGAATTTTGGGACATTCCACGGTTCCGAAATTCATTCTTATCCCTCACTATTTGTAGTTTTCTAAATTTTAGAGTATCCCATAACTCCACTTCGAATGATCTTTATAATGGATCGGCGATCTCGCCTATTTTTCGAATGATTTGTAAAGGGCTGAAATTCCTTTACAATAGTATCGATTCACCGGGGATTTATATATCCTCGGTTTAGATGCTGACATCTCTTATTATGCCGAATTCTATCTCTTGAGATTGAATGGAGATTTACCTCGGAATTACGCATCGATCTCATTCTTGAAGTCTCGGTTGATCCGGTTAAGGTCGTCCATGATTTATATAAACTTATCCATCTTCCTATTTCGTTATTTATTTATCTTATCTTTGTTTCGAACCTATCTTCGAATCAAAATTCTCCTTGATTTGAGTCCATCAAATTTGAATATCTATCCTTACTTTGAAAATCCATTCCTGTATCGTCGAACGAGGAAGGGTATTTGTAAATTAATATTTTAAATTTTTTTATTATATATTGTGTTGTTTGAGTTGTTGATGTTGATTTGGGCTTCCAATCGATTCGTCTGATCAACTTTATCGATAGGATTTCCAAAACACTTGAATAGAGCAAACTGACACAATATTGTTTTCAAATTTAGTAAATAAAATAAATTTTGTATGATTATATTATATATAAGTATAATTTTCTGAATTTTGATAATTAATTGAATTAGATGTTAAGAAATAATATTTGATTTATTTATAGCTTGTAACCATTGGCTTTTGTTTCATATATAAATAATTGAACTATAAAACATGGTTATAAATTAATGTGGAAATTTAAATGAATTTAAAACAAGAATTCGAGGATTTAATTTCTGATGATTTGAAACTTTGGTTTTAAAGTTTTAAAGATATATTATTTGAAATATTTCCAATTAGAAATCGTTTCCAAGTAATTTAAACTGCTTAAATTAGTGCTCTTCTCCTTGTCGCTGGTAAATAATTTCGATGATGGCGGCCGCGTCATCGACATTCATTTTCGAGTTTCGAAGTTGAGAGACTATTCTGTAGCCCTGCTACACTTTTGTTTGGAAAAATAAATTTATTTGAATTTCTAAATATGACTTGATTTATAATATATATATATATATATATATAAGTATATGATTATAAATTTGATTTGATATATAATATATATATTTATCTCTGATTTGTTTGAATTTAATTGAAAATTTAATTCTTAATTTTCTTAAATGATAATTTCAATTATTAAATGAAGCCAAAATTTTGAATAAACATTTAAACTTAAGCTAATTGAATTGGAGAATTTTATTTGTATAATACCCAATTTCATTCTAATACAACTTACCTAAATTATTCAAAAGTTTAATACGTAATTTGATAATATACAATATAAAATGATTTTATAAATAAATTTGAGTGTTTACAATAAATGTTATACACTTATTTAATTATAAATGATAATAGTGATGAATAGAATGATAAGTTAATAGAACAATAAATGAGATAAATAAAATTCTGTTTTGAGAGAATTAATGAATTGAAATAAAATCAACTCAATGAAATATCTTGAATTAATTGAATTTAAATTGAATTTTGTTTCAAAGGAAACCTTTTTGTATCGAACATTAATAAATGTGAAATTAAATCAATTTAATGGAAACCTGAATTTAAAAACAAATTGTTGAATATAAATTTATTTAAATTGAAATTTATATGGTTTTAAATTAATTGTTCTATTTTGTATTTCAAATCTGTTTTTCTTTCTGGTTGTTTCTATTCTCATACCTGCTTCCTTTTTGGGAACGAAAAGTTTTGAGTGAGGGAGAGTGTACCGACCCGTAAATTTTAACTATTTTAATAATGTGAACTATTGAATTTTCGTGAAATTTTAAAAACAAAATTTTGAAATAAAAAATTTAATATTTGAAATGCGTCTAGTTAAACATAGCAACTGGTAAATTTTCATTCGAAAATATGAAAGTTCATTTTCGTGTTTAATTTTATTTCAATTTAATAAGTTAGGAATTGATGAAAATAAAATGTTTTCGAAACCTGAATATTTTTACAGAGAAAAATTCTAAATCATCTTCTGACTGAGACTTCTTTTTTTTGTTTTTCAAAATTCGTATTTCTTTAGCTCCGTCGATCTTATTTTTCTGCATTTTTGATGCATTTTCCGCTAGTAGAAAATTCGAATTTTTATAATTCAATCGTACCACTGATATCCGTATACCGTTTTGATCGTCTCATTGTGCTGATCTCTATGGTGTATTCACTTCTGTGTTTTGGAGTCCAGTATGCGACAAAATCTCGAAACTGTAACCATATCGGTAAGCGTATTGAGTTTTGTTTGGTTCTCTTTGTCCATTCATTTCCACAGTTTAAACCAATGACCATTGCATTTCGTATTCCCAGATAATTAATATCAAGTGTTTGCAATCCCATCTTTTAATAATTTTTGAACTTTTTCAAGAATCGTATATTAAATGACCATGTCACCGTTATGCGTTCATTATCTCCTACCCACTGCTCTTCTTCATTTCTTTGCTGTAACCAAAGCCTGGCATCTTCCCCCTCAAACCAAGTTTCCCTCTTCCACATATTAGCCTGTCACTTTTCTTTTGCCACCTCTCCACCTATTCTTTCCTCACCTTTCCTTCTCAAAATCTTCCTTCCTCCAGGTCCAACTCTTCCCCTCTCCGCCATAGCTTCCACTCCGCATCCCATTTCTAAACCACCGCATCACCACAGCCGCACCAGAAACCACCACCGCCTGGTTCCACAAAACCAACCCACGTCAGCCCATGCGAGTGGTTCCGCCCCACTTCCTCTTCTCATCTCTCTGACTGGTTCCCCCCGTGCTCCGCCCGTGTGTCGAAGTCTGCACAGGCCGAAGCTTTAGGCCGAGCCTCCACCTATTCAGCCCAGCCTTGTTACGCAGCCCACCTCTTTTTGTTCTTCTTTGCTTTGCAAAGGTTACATGCATTTTCATAAAGTAATGTACAGCAAGCCTTTTTGGATCTGTGTATGTGCGTGTGTAGTGTGTGCTGTGTATATATATGTGTGTGTGCGTATGTAGTGTGTGTGTCGTGTATATGTATATATGCGTGTGTTTCGTGTGTGCCGTCTTTTATAAAATATATATACTTTTAAGCTTATAAATATGAGCTTGCCTATATTTTGATGAGCTTATAAAAGTATGTTTCCTGTGTTGCGTGTGCAGGGTATGAAGTATTTATAACTATACATTATATTTTGAAGTTTGGCCCTATTGCTTTAAAATTTTATATATATACTTTATGCATTGTTTTAAAGTGCCTATTCTGGTGAAAGAGATATAATACTGTTGACAGTAGGTTATATATATGGGTTGCTGTTGAATTTATATTAGTGGTATAATTTGTACATTTTAGTTGAAATCATATTTTACGTTAGTTTAAAAAATTACATATATATATAGTTAAAAATTTAATATGTTGCAATATGCGTATATAGTGTATATGCTATATAGGAGCGGTATATATATGTATGTCTTGGTATGTTCGAGTGTATTTAAATGAGTATTCGCTTCTAATATATTATGTGTGTGTATATATATATTTGATATATATGAGTTAATTTAATTCAAAGATTTTGAAATACACAAATATATATAAAAAATATGTGTTAAAATTAGCTTTGATTTGAAATCAATAATAAAAATATAATGTACGTTTCAATTTTTTACGTTATCATACTGATTTTGGTTCTTAATTCCCAATTTACCAGCTTTGTCCATCAACTCGTCTCCATCATGCTTTGCTTCGAAATTCATGCTCAGATTCGTAGCTCATCCCCATCGTCAAACCTCTCTAACCTCGAAAGGTGAGCAATCACTCACGATTAATGTTTTTTTATTTATTAAATTTGATTTCAACTGAAACGACAATTGAAATATGCTGCTGTTAGTTATATACATTCTTATATATGATATTATCTGTATTTGTTCACCTGTGACATCTGACACCATTATCTGTTATTTACATTGATGATATATGCTTGTTATATTATTATCATATCTGTTATCACTCTGCAAGTTCCCTGTTAGTATAGATTTCCCTATGGGTTGAAATGATACATACCCGAACGATCTGTCGAATAGAAGAAAATCGTTATGGGTTGAAATGATTAACCTAAGCGATTTTCATTTGAATTGAATTTGGGATTACGGGTTGAAATGATATATATATATATATATATATATATATATATATATATATATATATATACCGTATATATTTAAATTATGGATTGAAATGATAAATATATGTATCACTTGACCATAGGATAGAAAATTATATACAGACACTGTTGGTCTATATATAAATATATTGAAAATGCTTTCTATGGTTTTGGAAAGAATATATGGTTTTATATAAATATTGATTTTTAATATTATATAAATGATTATTTTATATATAGTAAAATTCTTGATTTTAAGCTATATAGTGAATTTGATATATATATATATATATATATATATATATATATGGAATTATCGATTCTTATTTCGAAATGTTTGAACATTTAAACTTTTAAAGTATTGAAATTGAAATGGTTTACTTTATGGTTAAAAATCTGTAATTGAAATCGATATAATTTGAAATGGTTTATTGAGAAACTGAAATAAATTAAAACTGATGATTTGGATTTGATTAAATTTGAATTTTGGAAACTGAGTTTATTTGAATCGATTTATGAAATTTGAGAAAGCTATTTTATTATATAAGGTATTTTAAATTATATTTTAAATTATTTATATATGTTATTTTATAAATTTATTTCATATAAACTATTTTAATATAAATTATTTTTAATATAAACTATTTTAAATTATAACTATTTTTATATAAACTATTTTATATTATAAACTATTTTATTATCTATACTATTATTTATATTTAAACAGTTAAGTGGGAAGTGTTATGATTCCAAGCATTATGATTTTTAAATTTTGATTTCCAAAGTATTATGATTAACAAAGTGTTTGATGAAAGAATGTTGTTTAAATTTAAGTAAATTAAGTTTTGAAATTATTTAATAATTAAATAAAATTGAATTCTTTACTAAGTGAAATTAAAAAATTTAATAAGTGAAATTGAGTTTCGGTGATAATTAAGTTTTGAAATTTGTTTAAATTAAATAAGTAAATAAGTGACATTGAATATCTTTAAGGAGAAATAAAATGTAACTGATGGAAATTAATATGAGACTTGTAATTTTAAGAATTTAATTTGACGAATTCAATTTAATTCAATTTATAAGTTTTGATATCATGTAGGTAAACTTATGTGATTGATTTAACGAATTAGAAATTCAATTGAAATTATTTTGAAATTATAAATTTACTTAATTTAAATGATTACTGAAAGAATCCATCAATGAATTTAAATTGTTTTGAATGTTCAATTAACTTAATTAAAATGATTACGGAATGAAACCTATATATGGATTTAAATCAATATTTGAATTGTTTTAAAAAAATTGAAGTTGAATTATAGAGTTTTGTAATGGTAAATTTGGAAGTTTTGAAACGTAAATTATAGAAATTGATATAGAAAACCGAATGAAATGTCGGATTTCAAATTCTAAGTGAGATTGAAATTGATTTGGTTTTTGAAATTTATTAAACGACTAATCGATGTAATAATTACGAAAGTTATTAAAGAAACCAGAATCGGTTAGGGACATACTCACTGTCTAAATCGAATACCACTTTAATAACTATACGCGGAGTGTAATCTAGAATGAAGTGGTTGGAATGATGTACGTTGATGATTGAAGAAAGAGAACGATAATGGATAGCCTTGGCACTTGTGTCAAATTTGAAATGACTAAAACAGAAGCCGTGCCGGGCAATGAGGTTAGCCGCCTCTAAGTGAACACACTTCTTCGTATACTATTCATTACTTGTATTTGATTGGTGCGCACCCTTGAATTGGGAGTGTTGTTTCACGGTGTTGCGATCGTTACGGCGATGCGTTCTCACCAGTCCGGATCAGGCGAACGGTAGTTTCACTACCTTGGGTATTGCCTCATGTGCTTTGTCATACTCATATCCCTATACGCGACCACTACGATTTGTTTTGTGTTATACCTATGGAGTACTCCCTGATATCCCACTAATTTACGGTGGAGTTTACAGTTTTGTATAGACTATGATGCTTATAAAAAATGTGTTAAGGGGGATAATGGTAACGCCTTAACGCTATTTTGATACTTTATATTACTGATAGCATTATCTACTTAGCGCACATTAGTACATAGTAGATAGTTTAACGGATCCTTAGAGGATGTTCATTTCAAACATCCTTTGAGTTATTTGTATTCCAGTCGTTATTTCACTTGAGTTGGATTTATTGATATAAGAATGTTAATCCTGGCTCGAGTGTTTTGTGTTTTGCTTTATGCTCTGGTCAGACTGAGTGTAGCCGTATTCGAGACTCGCCTTTGGAGTTGGAGCTTCGCCTGGAGATCCAGCAATCTATCCAGCTTTCAGATATTCATTTGATACCAATGGTGTATTCGGATATTGTATTTGACTATTGTATTTGAGACTTCTGAGTATCTTGTTTAACTCTGTTTTACATATATATATATATATATATATATATATATATATATAGTAGCTTCATGAACTACTATCTTTTGTTTCCGCTGCATTTATTACTCTGTGTCTGTGATTCTGTGATTATTTATTTACCGTATATGCTGAGTTTTGCCAAACATAAATTTACAATCTGGTTTTTTGAGAAAATCAATTCCGGCATGTTTGGACGCGAATGGTTGAAAATATCAGGTCGTTACAAGATGTCAAATCCCGTAAACATCTCTGACGCCATTCCACTCATATTTATGTCTGTTGATTTAACTTACATAAGATCTTTTAGTTATGACTCGAGTATTTTGTCTTTTCAATTCGCTCGGGTCAGCTTGAGCATTTCAGGATTTTGAAGACCATATTCTGGAGGATGAAGACGAAGATTTATTATTATTTATTATAGTATTCCACTACATTCATACTGTTCCGCTGCATTATTTATTGGTTTCTGGTAAGTGTAACTCTGGTATGTATTGTATAAGTATAATCGAATATTTTGTAAAACAGCTTCATGAACTGTATATTTGATTTATTATATTTTATCGTTCCGCTGCAAGATTCTGCTTTATTCTGATTAGTGCATAGGACGCTATGACATCAATAGGGATTTCTAAACACTTAATAGGATACACCGACACAATATTTATTTTGAAATATAGGCGAATGGAATAAATTTGCCTATTATATTTTCTATATATAAAGAAACAGATTTTTATAAAGGATATTTATATTTGGTTGTAATTTATTGGTTGTTAGGTAGAGAAAATTTTAGATATTAGTTGAAAATTAGTTTTCTAACAAAATAAATGAAATTTGGAAATTAAGAATCTAAGTTCCTGGGTTTTGAAAATTTCTTTTGAATGATTTTGAAATATAATAATAATATTACTAAGTGGTACTTTCTAGTATAAATATTTCAATATAATTTGAAAGAATTGTTTTAAAGAGACTTTGAAAGGAAATAAGTTTTGTACTCCCCTCTCTATCGCTGGAAAATAATTTCGGTGATGAGTGCATGCATTCGTTTTCGAGTTTCGAAGTGGGAAGGCCACTGTAGTAGTTTTACTGCAGGTTTATTTTGATAAACAAAGATAAATTTTAAATTTTTTTAAATATAATTAGATATATAAGCTGTAAGTATATACACTTATCTATTATTTTAAATGATTTGAAATTAACCCCTTATCTAGTTCTTAAGTTTCCGTAATTAATAGTTTCGGTTATTGTAGTGAAATGGAATGTAACTAATCAATAAATGAAGCCTTTAATTAAAATAAGAGATTTAATGCTAGGTTATGAATGAAACTAAAAGAAATTTGAAATATGTAACCTATCAAACAAAGGATAATATTATTGAACATTAAATTTATTAAAAGAAATGAGAAAAACTTGTATAACTTTCAATTACATCCTTAAAAGCATATATATAACTTACCAAATGTTAAAAGTTGTAATGCTAATAAGAAAATGTAATAGAAATTATACAAGTAAATTTATGAATGAAAGTGTTCAATGAATTTCTTTTGTAGATAAGAATTTGATGTTGTAGTTGTTATAAACTTAAGTAAAATTGAAATGATACTAATTAAATAAATGAGGTTATGCAATAATAAATGGATGAATAATTATAATGCAATAAAAAGAAACTGGCATGACCTAAATAAATGAAAATGAATAATTGTAAGTAATAAATGAAAATAAATGAAACAAACACTAAATGAGTGAATGAAATTAAAAGTTTGTAATAAATAAATGAAAAATTAAAGGATGAATCATTATATGAATGAAAAGGAGTTTAAACAATAAATGCTATGAAATTGGAAAATTAACTTGATTTATTGTTGGAAGCGCTGTTTGATTGGTTTATGGTTGTTTGGGCAAGGATGCTTTAAATTGTTGGATGTATGAATAATCTATCTAGTTTCATCTAAGACTGTCGAGTAAATGGTGCGCCTAGTAGTTTATTTTCATTCTGTACAATTTAAAGTTCTAAACCTGAACAACTATTTGTTGATCTGAATGAATGATTGATTTGTATTGATTCTATGGGATGGTTGTATACGTTGTTGCAAGTGATTGTTGTTTGTATTGATTGTTTGTTGGTGGTTGAAAACAACCTTAATATTTCATTTTATATAATTATTAACTCTTTTAGATTATATAAGTGAAATATAGGTTATGGAAGCAAAATGCTACTGCTTTTGGTTCATAATTAAGCGTAAATTGCCCGACAAATAGGTACGTTTTCGGATTACGGTTTATAGCGTTATTATATTATTTTTCCCGGGTTGGGATATATATTATTTTGGAAAATATATGTTGTATATTGTTATTTTCGATTTTATATTTTCTCCCGAGCCTCCTTGTACAAAGGAGACTCTGTCAAAATTTTCCGAAAATTTTAGACTTCGAAAATATTTTGAAAATGTTTTCCAAACCTTATTAATTTGAATATAAAAGATTTAATTGTTTATAAATCTATATATTTTATTTAAATTATCCTATTTTGTAAATTTATTTTTATGAATATATGTTTTGAATAATATATATTAATTTATAAGTTACTCTTTCCCTTCTTTTCCTTTTCGGGGACGAAAAGTTTTGAGTGGGGGAGAGTGTAATAACCCGTAAATTTTCAATAATTAAATTTGGTTATTTTAATAAAAATTGAGAAATTAAATTTATAAGAAACAAAAACTTTATAATTTAATATTGAAATGAATGTTGAAATGAAATATAGCAAGGGTAATTAAAACTAATTATTAGTAAATTGAATAAAATCATAATAAATGAAGTAGTTGTAACGACCCGTATTTTACGTGTCGATGGATCGTAGAATTTACAGGTCGTTAGTGTTGTTTGTGGTGTTCCTAGCCTGAGTCGTATTGGGAGATAACTCGTGTGTTAAGTGATGAGTCGGGACCGACTCATAGTTAGGTCGTGTACGAGTTACGACTTAGGAGGGTGCTCGGGTTAGCATGTTGCCGTGTTAGCTTAGGTCGTGAGGTAGTTTTGGTCGCTGGAGCGACCTAAGAGAGTGACCGACCTAAGAAAGTTGACCGACTCATGAAATAGAGGGCTTCCGAGTTAGGGAGGTTGCCGAGTTAACGACTTAAGGGGATAAGTCGTATACGAGTTAAGGCGATGAGTCGTATGGTTGTTAGGTCGGAAGGGTTTTGGAGCGACCTAAGGAAGTTAGGTCGTGGACGACCTAGCAGATAGGATGATGCTAGTGGCGACCGATCTAGTGTAGATCGACCTAGAGGTGTCCGACCTATAGTAGTAAACGACTTAACTTAGAAGGTGTAAGCTGTTAGGTCGTGTAAGTTTTGGGTCGTGGGAGTAGTTAGGTCGCGTGAGTACTGTTTAGACTTAGGTCGTAAACGACCTAAGTTAGGTCGGAGATATTAGGTCGGCCATAAGGCTAAGCTGTTAAGTCGTGTCCCGTATGGCCTTGGTCTATGTGTTTAGGACTTAGGTCGGCAGGGTCTTAGGTCGTAGGTCGGCATGCTAGTTAAGTCGTCAGGCGACCTAGGACTTAGGAAATGCGGCAGTGTGTTGAGTCGTGTGACAGTTGGGTCGGCAGTGCGTTGAGTCGTTAGGTCGGCCTGTGTTTTAGGTCGCGTCTGGGTTAAGTCGTAAGTCGGCCTTGGTTGTATGTTGTGTTGGTTAGGTCGTAGGTCGTAGGGGCTGATGAGTCGGCAACGACTCATAGTTAGGTCGGGGACGACCTAAGGGGCGACGACCTAAGGAGTTTCCAGCATATAAATAGAGGGGTTCGGCTCACTTTTTGGCACCGGTTTTTGAAGCAACGAAGTGCTGCCATTTTGAAGACTCGACTACAACATTTCTTCATCTTCTTTTCTCCATTCCAATCAAGTGTTAGCATCCATCCAAGATCGAAGATCGGGATCGAAGATTCAAGTGTCCAAGTTGAAGATCTTCATCCGTTCGGGCTAGATTTCATCGATTGAAGCGAGATCTTGCCGGATCAAGCCTTGTTCTTCGCTGTCCAGATCTGAAGTGTGTGGTTTTTGAGGTGTTTGGGTGATTTGGTGAGTGGTAGTTATCTCTCACGCGGACCCAAAGGAGTGTAGTGGATTGGTAGCTAGTTTATGTGTTTGAAATAGCATTTTCTCGCATTGTCCTTAAGTCTGCATGTAGATCCATCATTTTTGAAGATGTTTACCTATGCATATTTGTTTAACAAGTATTAGAGACAAAACCCATGTTTTATATTTGATAGATCTATGCTAAAAACCTATGAATCATGCATGTTGGACTTATGCTCATTTATTTATGATATTGCCATTTTTGTTGATATTGCTTATTAAATCTTGTTTGAATGCTTGATTGTTTGTATTGATGAATGATTTGGATTGTTTCAAGTTAGCTAGTGGTTGATTTGGAACAAGATGGTTCGAGATGATTCAAAAGCTAGGTGGAAAAGCTCTTGAATGTGGAAGCTGCCTGTAGCATATGAAGCGGATGTGGAAGCTCATATGGATGGATTCGAGGATGTGGGATCTTGCCATGATACGAGAAGGCAAAGCATGATTGAGATGGGACTTTGCTATGATGCGATAAAGCAAGGTGTGATGTTGAAATGGGACGGGTCATGATGACGTTCCAAGAAGAGAGACTTTGCTATGATGTGATGAGGCAAGACATATGTTGTGATGGGACGGGTCACGATGACGTCCCAAGCACGGGCTGCGACGACGTGCAAAGTTATGTTGATTACTCGGTGATGCGATCCGAGTTGGTGATAATGGTTAGCTTGAGAGGCGCTTGAGCTAGTATGGAAATAGTCGTCGAGGAGGATGACTAGGAGGCTGAGATCTTATCGTTGTTGAAGGTTCTAGCATGCTCAAAGCAAGGGTACGTTGGAACGGGCTGCGACGACGTTCCAGGCACGGGCTGCGACGACGTGCTAGTACTCTGGGTAGTTGCGAAAATTCCTAGGCACGGGCTGCGACGACGTGCGGAGTTATGGCTAGAACCGGGGTTACCATTAGCCCTTGACAGGTGGTCATTCAACTAACGGTGATATCAAGGCAATGATACAGTGATAGCCAGAGTCATGGATGTTTGGTTGTACTATCATTCGGTCTCAAGTGCGGTGTTTTCTGGGTGCTTATCTGATCTTGGTTTAGGCCTTGGGGGTTTGTATTTGGAAAACATCGTCCTTGACTCGAGTGATTATTGCTTTATTTTAATTACCTGCTATGCTATGATTGCTTCTCCTTAGTGTGTGTCTGGGGGCTATCACTGTGAGAAGAGGTGGAGTGGGATGGTTTAGTTCCTATTCCTTTTATTCCTTATGCTCTTTTGGTATGTTTGATAGTTAATTTACTGCTCACTAAGACTTTGTCTGACTCAAGGTTTTATGTCTCCCCTTATTACCTTGGGCTGTTCATCCATGTTGGGATGGGCAGACTAGGTAGCAGGTGACAGGTGCTGTGCTAGGAGTTCTACGATGAAGATGACGAAGACGAGCAGGAGGCTTTGCATATTAGTTTTCTTACTATATGTACTGGGTATCCGCTGCTGTATTTGGTTGAGTGATTTGTAGTGAGGCTTTCATGTATGGATTTGAGTAGATGATTGTATAAAACTACTGTGATGCTTATATGATGATGTTCTGTTCTATGGAGCTTCACTATATTATATTTCTCTATTGTATTTTATCCATGCGCTGTGAGTTGTACGATAGAGATTCTTTTGTTTTGTTTTACCCTGACTATCGTCCATGGCTGCCTGGCACACCTTTTAGCGCATTATTTCCTTGATTTGGTGCGGGAGTCATGGGCGGTCGTCACATTTGGTATCAGAGCCAGGTTAATCGATTTCAGCCAACGCTCGCTGACGTAACTACGTATGAGAGACGTAATTGTATTTTGATGGATGATTACTATATATAATATAGTAGCCTAGAAGGATTTGAACTCCTTATGCAGTTGTTTCTTAAGGTGTTCTAATCATTCTTATTACAGATATTAAGGATGAGTCGAAGAGGGAGACCAGCTGCAAGGGAAAGCCGTGCTGATGAAGGAGCTGTTGATTATGGAACTATGTTCGAAGCGATGATGACTTCGATCATGAGAAGGATACCAGCTTCAGGATCATCAGTGGATGTGGGAGTTCAAGTTCAAGCTCCAAGACCCGTGGATTTTGCTAAGCTTTGCAAGGATTATACTTCTCTTGGAGGAAAAGCTTTCTTGGGGACAGAGTCGACTATTGAAGTACAGAGATGGATTGATGCTTGTCGAAGGATCTTTGGTGACTTAGGGATTGAGGATGCAACCAAGAGAAAGCTTGCATCGAGACAGCTTCAGGGAAGAGCTGCTGATTGGTGGAATTCTATCACCATCGATACACCAGAAGAAGAGATTACTTGGGAGCAATTCCGAGTTAGATTTGAAGCTAAGTTCATCTCTACGGCTCAGAAGTCTGTTTTGTTCAAGAGGTTTGTAGAGCTCAAGCAAGGTGGGAGACCAGTTCTTGAGTATATTTCCGAGTTCGAAGCTTTGTCTAAGTATGCCAGATCGTATATTGATTCTCCCTACCAGAAGAACGAGAAGTTTGTGACTGGTCTGGATGCTTATCTTGGGAGGCAGTTAGTGGATCACTTGGACGATCCATTTGAGAAGCTGGTGGAGAAAGCCCTTAGGCATGAGAGTTTGTTCCCTAAGGAAAATTCTGTTGTTGCTGTAACCAGGGAAGGATCTAAACCACAGCAGAGTGGGAATAGGAAGAGGAAGCAGCAGCAGCAGAAGAGTAAGGATGGCCAGAAGAAGCCAAAGGGCGAAGTGACCTGCTATAATTGTCAGAAGAAGGGCCATCTCTCCAAGGATTGTAGGAATCCAAAGGCGCCGGCGAAGTGCCATAACTGTGATAAGCCAGGGCATTTCAGGAAGGATTGTCCAGAACCGAGGAAGGACAGGCAAGTTGTGCAAGCTTATGCTTTGGAAGCTGTGCCGTCGTCTTCAAGAGCTCCTACTGCTGAGGAGAAGGGGAAGAGTGTGGTGGTTCAAGGTACTCTTTCTATTTGTGGTGTTCCAGTTAGAGTGTTGTTTGATACTGGAGCGTCGCATTCTTTTGTTTGTGATGATTTGGTAGGCCGGTTAGGTTTGAAACCGGATATTGTTGATAGGCCATTGGTTGTGACTAATCCAGTTGGGGGTTCGTCATGTTTGTGTATGTTATGTCGTGGTCTAGTTGTGTCGAGTCATGATTGCTCGTTTGTTTGTGATTGCTTTGTTCTGAACTTTGCGGGGTTCGGAATTATTTTGGGTATGGACTGGCTTAGGAAGTATGCGGCTAGGATTGATTGTGAGAGGCTTGAGGTGACAGTCGGGAATGTGGAAGGGCGAAAGGTTGTGATACGATGTAAGCATGAAGAAGGCGTCTTCATGAGCTTCATGTATTCGCTAGTTGTTCCACGGGATGGACTGTCATCAGTGCCTATTGTGAATGAGTTTGGTGATGTCTTTGAGGAAGTCAAAGGGTTACCGCCGCATAGGGAGATCGAGTTTCGTATCGATCTAGTTGAGGGAGCCAGACCTGTTGTGATGCCTCTTAGGCGGATGGCACCGAGGGAGCAGCAAGAGCTGAAGGTGCAAGTTGATGACCTTTTGCAGAAAGGATTCATTCGGAGAAGTGTGTCCGAATGGGGTGCGCCAGTTGTGTTCGCAACCAAAGCGGATGGATCGTTGAGGTTGTGTGTGGATTATCGTGAGCTGAATAAGGTGACTAAGAAGAACAAGTATCCATTGCCGAGAATAGATGACTTGTTTGATCAGCTTCACGAGGCTAAGGTGTTTTCTCAGATGGATTTGGCAACGGGATTTCACCAGTTGAGAGTGGCAAAGGATAGTGTGCCGAAGACTGCTTTCAGGACACCATCCGGGTTTTATGAGTGGCTGGTAATGCCGTTTGGATTGACTAACGCGCCAGCATATTTTGTGGATCTTATGAATAGGGTATTCAGAGATCAGTTGAATAAGTTCGTGCTTGTGTTCGTGGATGATATTTTGGTTTACTCCAGAACCGAGGAAGAGCACAAGACGCACTTGAGGATTGTTTTGGAAATTTTGTGGAAACATCAGCTGAAGGCTAAGTTTTCGAAGTGTCACTTCTGGAAGAGTGAAGTGAGGTTCTTAGGCCATGTTATCTCTGGAAATGGAATAGCGGTTGATCCCGCTAAGGTGGCAGCAATCCAGGATTGGGTTAGACCTAAGAATGCGCCTGATGTGAGAAGTTTTCTTGGATTATCAGGATATTATCGTCGGTTTATCAAAGACTTTTCCAAGATAGCTGCACCGTTAACAGGATTGACGAAAAAGAACCAAGTGTTCAGATGGGATGATAAGTGTGAGCAAGCTTTCGTAATCCTGAAAGAGCGACTGACAAGTGCTCCTGTTTTAACTATTCCAAGTGGGAATGATGAGATGGTGGTTTACACCGATGCATGTGGCACTGGACTAGGAGCGGTGCTAATGCAGAAGGATAAAGTTGTTGCGTATGCTAGTCGACAACTGAAGCCGCATGAAAGGAATTATCCGACTCATGATTTGGAGTTAGCGGCGATTGTGTTTGCTTTGAAGATGTGGAGACACTATCTATTGGGGGTTAGATTTGAGCTGTTTACAGATCATAAGTCGTTGAAGTATCTGTTTTCCCAAAAGGATTTGAATCTTCGACAGCAACGGTGGTTAGAGTTTCTAGCATCTTATGATTTTGGTATAGCCTATACTCCGGGGAAAGGAAACGCAGTGGCTGATGCGTTAAGTCGAAGACATGCAGGATTGGGAGCCATGTTTTCGGAATGGAAGAGTCTTGAGTATTTGGCTGGATTTGATTTCAGGCCTAGATGTGAATTGGAACCTGAGATGTTGGCAAACTTATCGATAAGGCCTACTCTTGTGGAAAGAATTGGCGAGAGGCAAAGGAGAGATGATAAACTTATCAAGATTATCCGTGATTTGGAATCCGGATTGGATCCAGAAAAGGATAAAGGATTTGAAGTCGATCGAGAGGGTTGGCTTCGAAAGCAAGGGCGACTAGTTGTTTCCGATGTAGATGGATTGAGAGATGAAGTTCTGAGGGAGGGTCATCACTCGAAGTTGACAATTCATCCAGGTGGAAATAAGATGTATCGGGATATGAAGAGAACCTACTACTGGGAAGGTATGAAGAAGGATGTTGGAAATTTTATTTCCAAGTGTATGAATTGCCAGTTGGTGAAAGCTGAGCAGAAGAAGCCCAGTGGATTGCTTCAGCCATTAGAGGTTCCTACATGGAAGTGGGAGCAAGTGTCGATGGACTTTATCGATGGTCTACCTAGGACAAGAGCAGGGAATGAAGGGATTTGGGTCATAGTAGATCGTTTGACCAAGAGTGCAAGGTTCATTCCTGTTCGATCGACTAGGACTGCATCGAAGTTGGTTGAATTATATGTGAAGTGGATAGTTCGTTTCCATGGTGTTCCGAAGAGTATAGTGAGCGATCGAGATCCATTGTTCACTAGTAGATTTTGGAAGAGCTTCCAGGAAGTTTTGGGAACTGAGTTGTGTTTGAGTACAGCTTATCACCCTCAAACAGATGGTCAGACTGAGAGAGTCAACCGAGTTTTGGAAGATCTTCTTAGAGCATGTGTTTTGGACTTCGGAGGATCATGGGAAGATCACCTTCATTTGGTGGAGTTTGCTTATAATAACAGTTATCAGTCGAGTATCGGTATGGCACCATATGAGGCATTATATGGAAGACCGTGTAACTCTCCGACATGTTGGTTGGAAACTGGAGAAAAGCTGATACTTGGGCCAGAGATGATTCGACAGACTTCAGATTGTATAGAGATCATTCGGCAACGAATGAAGGCAGCCCAAGATCGTCAGAAAAGTTATGCCGATAATCGTCGTAAGGATTTGGAATTCGACGTAGGTGATATGGTTTTTGTGAAGATTTCTCCTCTGAAGAGTGTCATTAGATTCGGAAAGAAAGGAAAGTTAACTCCGAGATTTGTTGGACCATTCCCGATTATCGAGCGAATTGGAAAGCTCGCTTATAGATTGGAGTTACCGGAAAAGATGGCGGGTGTGCACAATGTTTTTCATGTATCTTATCTACGGAAGTATGTGCACGACCCAACTACTGTGGTTTCTGCTGATAGCTGTGAAGACTTGGAGGTTTATCCAGTTGTTTCGAGACCTCGTAAGCCGCTTCGTATTGTTGAAACCGATACGAAACAGCTTAGGAGGAAGACGATTACGTTGCTCAAGGTACAATGGAGTGATGATGTTAACGACTGTACATGGGAGGAGGAAGAGAGGATGAAGGCAGCTCATCCCGGACTCTTCGAGGTATGGCCCTAAAGTGTCGTGACATCTCATGAATTTGTAGCTTGTTCTGAGTCTTAGAATTCTGCATGCTAGGCTAGAATTGGTTGCATGGTTTGTTGATTGCTTTGGATGGTAGGCATGCGGAATATCTTTGATTTCTGATTGTTTGCTTGGAATTTCGGGGGCGAAATTCCTAAGGGGGAGAGAATGTAACGACCCGTATTTTACGTGTCGATGGATCGTAGAATTTACAGGTCGTTAGTGTTGTTTGTGGTGTTCCTAGCCTGAGTCGTATTGGGAGATAACTCGTGTGTTAAGTGATGAGTCGGGACCGACTCATAGTTAGGTCGTGTACGAGTTACGACTTAGGAGGGTGCTCGGGTTAGCATGTTGCCGTGTTAGCTTAGGTCGTGAGGTAGTTTTGGTCGCTGGAGCGACCTAAGAGAGTGACCGACCTAAGAAAGTTGACCGACTCATGAAATAGAGGGCTTCCGAGTTAGGGAGGTTGCCGAGTTAACGACTTAAGGGGATAAGTCGTATACGAGTTAAGGCGATGAGTCGTATGGTTGTTAGGTCGGAAGGGTTTTGGAGCGACCTAAGGAAGTTAGGTCGTGGACGACCTAGCAGATAGGATGATGCTAGTGGCGACCGATCTAGTGTAGATCGACCTAGAGGTGTCCGACCTATAGTAGTAAACGACTTAACTTAGAAGGTGTAAGCTGTTAGGTCGTGTAAGTTTTGGGTCGTGGGAGTAGTTAGGTCGCGTGAGTACTGTTTAGACTTAGGTCGTAAACGACCTAAGTTAGGTCGGAGATATTAGGTCGGCCATAAGGCTAAGCTGTTAAGTCGTGTCCCGTATGGCCTTGGTCTATGTGTTTAGGACTTAGGTCGGCAGGGTCTTAGGTCGTAGGTCGGCATGCTAGTTAAGTCGTCAGGCGACCTAGGACTTAGGAAATGCGGCAGTGTGTTGAGTCGTGTGACAGTTGGGTCGGCAGTGCGTTGAGTCGTTAGGTCGGCCTGTGTTTTAGGTCGCGTCTGGGTTAAGTCGTAAGTCGGCCTTGGTTGTATGTTGTGTTGGTTAGGTCGTAGGTCGTAGGGGCTGATGAGTCGGCAACGACTCATAGTTAGGTCGGGGACGACCTAAGGGGCGACGACCTAAGGAGTTTCCAGCATATAAATAGAGGGGTTCGGCTCACTTTTTGGCACCGGTTTTTGAAGCAACGAAGTGCTGCCATTTTGAAGACTCGACTACAACATTTCTTCATCTTCTTTTCTCCATTCCAATCAAGTGTTAGCATCCATCCAAGATCGAAGATCGGGATCGAAGATTCAAGTGTCCAAGTTGAAGATCTTCATCCGTTCGGGCTAGATTTCATCGATTGAAGCGAGATCTTGCCGGATCAAGCCTTGTTCTTCGCTGTCCAGATCTGAAGTGTGTGGTTTTTGAGGTGTTTGGGTGATTTGGTGAGTGGTAGTTATCTCTCACGCGGACCCAAAGGAGTGTAGTGGATTGGTAGCTAGTTTATGTGTTTGAAATAGCATTTTCTCGCATTGTCCTTAAGTCTGCATGTAGATCCATCATTTTTGAAGATGTTTACCTATGCATATTTGTTTAACAAGTATTAGAGACAAAACCCATGTTTTATATTTGATAGATCTATGCTAAAAACCTATGAATCATGCATGTTGGACTTATGCTCATTTATTTATGATATTGCCATTTTTGTTGATATTGCTTATTAAATCTTGTTTGAATGCTTGATTGTTTGTATTGATGAATGATTTGGATTGTTTCAAGTTAGCTAGTGGTTGATTTGGAACAAGATGGTTCGAGATGATTCAAAAGCTAGGTGGAAAAGCTCTTGAATGTGGAAGCTGCCTGTAGCATATGAAGCGGATGTGGAAGCTCATATGGATGGATTCGAGGATGTGGGATCTTGCCATGATACGAGAAGGCAAAGCATGATTGAGATGGGACTTTGCTATGATGCGATAAAGCAAGGTGTGATGTTGAAATGGGACGGGTCATGATGACGTTCCAAGAAGAGAGACTTTGCTATGATGTGATGAGGCAAGACATATGTTGTGATGGGACGGGTCACGATGACGTCCCAAGCACGGGCTGCGACGACGTGCAAAGTTATGTTGATTACTCGGTGATGCGATCCGAGTTGGTGATAATGGTTAGCTTGAGAGGCGCTTGAGCTAGTATGGAAATAGTCGTCGAGGAGGATGACTAGGAGGCTGAGATCTTATCGTTGTTGAAGGTTCTAGCATGCTCAAAGCAAGGGTACGTTGGAACGGGCTGCGACGACGTTCCAGGCACGGGCTGCGACGACGTGCTAGTACTCTGGGTAGTTGCGAAAATTCCTAGGCACGGGCTGCGACGACGTGCGGAGTTATGGCTAGAACCGGGGTTACCATTAGCCCTTGACAGGTGGTCATTCAACTAACGGTGATATCAAGGCAATGATACAGTGATAGCCAGAGTCATGGATGTTTGGTTGTACTATCATTCGGTCTCAAGTGCGGTGTTTTCTGGGTGCTTATCTGATCTTGGTTTAGGCCTTGGGGGTTTGTATTTGGAAAACATCGTCCTTGACTCGAGTGATTATTGCTTTATTTTAATTACCTGCTATGCTATGATTGCTTCTCCTTAGTGTGTGTCTGGGGGCTATCACTGTGAGAAGAGGTGGAGTGGGATGGTTTAGTTCCTATTCCTTTTATTCCTTATGCTCTTTTGGTATGTTTGATAGTTAATTTACTGCTCACTAAGACTTTGTCTGACTCAAGGTTTTATGTCTCCCCTTATTACCTTGGGCTGTTCATCCATGTTGGGATGGGCAGACTAGGTAGCAGGTGACAGGTGCTGTGCTAGGAGTTCTACGATGAAGATGACGAAGACGAGCAGGAGGCTTTGCATATTAGTTTTCTTACTATATGTACTGGGTATCCGCTGCTGTATTTGGTTGAGTGATTTGTAGTGAGGCTTTCATGTATGGATTTGAGTAGATGATTGTATAAAACTACTGTGATGCTTATATGATGATGTTCTGTTCTATGGAGCTTCACTATATTATATTTCTCTATTGTATTTTATCCATGCGCTGTGAGTTGTACGATAGAGATTCTTTTGTTTTGTTTTACCCTGACTATCGTCCATGGCTGCCTGGCACACCTTTTAGCGCATTATTTCCTTGATTTGGTGCGGGAGTCATGGGCGGTCGTCACAGTAGTGAAAGTGTTACACTTGGCTATAAATTAAACAAAATTGATGAATTAGTATAAAATTAATGATAGTTGGATAAGAACAGTGTTATGTAATCAATTTTGTTATTTAATATGGGATGGAATAAAAATTTGTAATTCGTTAATGAATTTATAATGGGTATGAAACGTGAGAATGTTGATGTAAGCTAATAAATAATTAATTTAAAGCAATCCCAATTAATTGAAATAACTGTAAGGTCATAATTGGTTGTATTTAGTAAATTTGGAAAATAAATTTCAATAAATGTTATAAGTGTTAGAAATGTATATTTTTTTCATAAGATAATATAAAGAAAAGAAAACGTGTGACCTATGTATGGAATAACAACCAAAATAAGTGAAATAGTGTTAATATAGGTAAATTTGTAACAAATTGAATGGACTTCCATGTTAATTGGAAATTTATATATGTTACAACTTGGTTATGAATTCAATATGAGATAAGCGAGTGGAAATAATATAGTTTGTTTATAAATGAAATATGAGAAAAACAATTGTAAGTGTTGAATTAATTAATGAAATAATACAGTGTTAATGACAATTAATTAAAATTTGTGTTATATATGGAATTATAATCTATGTTGGTAAGTAAAAAACTTATAAATGTAAGTAAGGTAAATAGGTGACAATTAATATATGTTATTTATTTATTTCGTATGTTAAATAAAATTTGGAAATCAAATTGCAATAAAGGAAATTAAGTAGTACGTTAATTGGAATTAAGTTAAAATGGAAGAATATTAAGAACCATGATTTAAAAGCAATGATAATTATATTCTTATTGTAATAAAGACTCGAATAACAAGGGTAAGAATTTAATAAATTGGAGTAATTAAAATTAAATGAAATTAAAATGGCTAAATATTACGTTATTTGAAATTAAGATGGAATGTGAGAATATTAATGTAATATTTTTGAATCCAATGTTAAATCCATCTATTTGGCGATAATGAATAGAATAATAATTAATTTGTTCAATTAAATGGAATTTTGAGAATTTTAATTATAATTTGTGAATTTAATGAAATTGTGGTTAATATTGGAATATATAAATTAATCATCTCTAGATTGACATTTAAATTTGTTTAAAACCATTGTAAATGATTGAGAAATCAAAAGTGATAAAATGTGTCAATTAAAGAATGAAAATTGAAAATTTGACTTAGTTAATTAATTATTAATTTATTTAATTAATGTAAAAATAGCCATTTTGGCCACTGACTCGGATTTTGACGAAACCAGTTTCTCGGATCCGTATCGGTGAATTATTGTAGGATTTCAAGTTTCATAACGATCGGACTTGTCATTTGATCATACGGACTTGAAACGCCTAGAAATCAATGAAATTGAAATCAATTGAAATCAATTTGAAATAAATTGATTTTTACATAACTTCTCCATACGATAGAATTTGGACTTGAAACCTGTTCCATTGCGATTAAAATATTTAAAAACATTTATTTTGATATATGGGCTGACCCAATTTCGTTCCGAAGCCAGAACGGGCCTTTCAGGCCATTTTAATCGTTCAACGCGTATATCAACCTGCTCCATCTATTCTACCTTCAACTTTGTCTATAAATACCCTGTTTTAGACCCTAATTGTTCCACATTGTAAATTGTCTGTATGTACAATTCCTTTTTACCTCCTCATTTCAATGGCAGACAACTCCAAATCCAATTGCAATTTAAAAATCAAATTAAAATTTCAAACCTTTCAAAAAAATTCAGGAAAATTATACATCGAAGATCTCAGCGATGTGAATCTGTATCTGTTGTCTATTTTGGTAATCGACGCACGAGTCAACCAGAAATTGCGGTCAAAGCTAAAATTAGGGGTATTGATTTCGTCGTCAATCGGCGAAATTGATTGAGGGGTTTTGTGTAGATGGTCGCATGGAGTCATGGGATGGAGACCGCTTGGGTTAGCTTGACCAGAGGCGGCGGGAAAATGGTGATTAGGGTTCGAAAACCCTAGATATAGGCGGCGGCCGGTCGAGAGAGGAGGGGCCGGACCCGGGTCGGTGCGCTCGGCGCGTCGTTGGCATCGAAGCGGTGGCGGTCGGCAACGTGATGCGACTAGTGGCGATGGAAAAAGTGGTCAAAGGGTGGTCAAATTTTGGGTTCAGCCATTTCGGTTCGAGAGCGTGCGTATAAGGCTGCTGTTGAAGACGAGACGACGTGGCAGGGTATATGAATGTTTGTTTTATTTTATTTTAATTCGAATTCAACTCGTTTTAATGCAATAACTTTTACATACGATATCTGATTTACGCGTGGTTTCTTTTGTTAGGATCGTATTGAAATTCCAGACATTTTGACATTGATTTGGACGGATTCTGAGACTGTTCAAATTTTAGGTTTAAATTGGATTTAAATTCAATTTAAATTCGAAAGGTGAGTGTTTTAACCCACTCACAACTTCTAAAATTTCTTATGTCTGTTAAATTAATTTTTGACGTGATTAGAAATTTATTTATTGCTGTTTGGTATATTTTTATCATCATTCCAGTTAAATTTAATTTATTGAATTAAATTGTTATTCAATTTATTATTGCAAATAAACTGCCAGTTAAATTAATTTATTATTGTATATAACCGCCAGTAACTACCTGTTATATATTATCTGTTCTATAATAATGTTATGGTTTGAATTGGATGATGATTGTGATAATGTTTGATGATTGATATTGGATGAATGGATGTTTTATTTATATTGCTATAAACTACAAGTTGTTATCAAATTTTTATTTCATTCGGGATTACGGTTTGAAATGATATAACTGTAATTTTTATTTTAAATTACGGATTGAAATGATAAATATTTGTATCACATGACCATAGGATAGAGAATTATACACAGACACCGTGGTCCATATATAAAAATAATTTGAAAGGATTTCTATGGATTGTAAAGGAATACATGGTTTTTGGAGATATTGATTTGGATATTTTATAAAGGTTCTTTTATATATAGTTAAATTCTTGGTTTAAGCTATGAATAAAATTTGTTTAAAGTATAAAATAAGTTTAATAATAAAGTTTGATTTTATTAAAATATAATATGGATAAGTATTTACTTATGTTATATTTTAATATAGAGATTATATTGATTTTTTTATAAATCAAGGTTGAAAAAATAGTTTTGAAATTGATTTGAGATTTATCTAATTAAGAACTATATTTAATAGGAATCCATTTGGAACTTATTGAAATTGATATTTTAAAAGAACATGGTTTTATAACTTGATTCGGGTTTAAGGTGATTTAAGTGAATAATTTGAGGAATTTTCAGTTATTGAAATTTGAAGTTTTATTTAAAGGATATTGGATTTAGTAAGCAAATATTTCAAAACTAAATAATAGTAAAAGTGAAATTGGTATATATATGAATTATAAATTTTAGTTTTAAAATATTTCATTTTTAAGCTTTGAAATATATTAAATTTAAAATTTAGAAATTCGGGTTGTTTTGGAATTGATTTGTAAAATTAAGAGGCTAGTTTGTTTTATAAAATATTTTTATCCATGTAAGGGTGGAAGTTATGTTTCAAAGTTACTAATTTCAAAGTATTATGATTTGGAAGTGTTATAGTTTTAAGTTTTTGGATTTGAAATGGAAATGATATTGTATTTATATGGTTTTGAAATGGATATTATATTCTGGTTTTGAAGTATAAACTATTTTGAAAAGACCGCGGTGTTGTAATAACGTTTGGTTGTTAGAGAGACCGGGATCGAAAGTTGTCATACTTTCTGCCAACTCCGAAAACCACTTAAACAACTGTGTACGCGGTGGAGATTTCAGAATGAAGTAGGATGGTGGCGGCTTTTCCTTTGAGGTAAATACGTGGACCCGAGTCCCGTGAGTTGGCATAAGGTGGCTAAAACAGGAGCGATTGACGGGTTAAGAAGGTAGCACCTTTTATCAGACGCATCCCTTCGATATTATACTCTGACTTTGGATTGATTCAGTGGCCACTTTTGATTTTTGATTTGGGGGTGTGGCTCGAGGTGGGCCGTAGTAGCTGCTGCGCGTTACCACCGACCCGGAAGCGTAATTGGTGTATCTACCCTAGCATTGCCTAGGTGTGCCGTGTCACCTACCCTAGCGCGCCTTGTACGAGTTTGGTTTTCTCCCATAGCCCGTGTGGTATCCTCTGGTGGCTTCCCGATCAGGAGAGACCATGATATTGGATGGACTACTGGGACTATTATTGTGTTAAGGGGGAGATTGGGTAACTCCTTAACGCTATTTAAAAGTAAGTTTATTTTATAATAGACATTATTATAATAGCGAAATATTACTACATAGTAAATAGTTTTACGGATCCTTAGAAGATGTGAAGCCCGAGCATCTCTTAAGTTATTGCACTCACGTTAGACACTGGATATGAGATGTCAAATCCCACAGACATCGCTGACGCCATTCCACTCATATTTATGTTTGTTGATTTAACTTACATAAGATCTTTTAGTTCTGACTCGAGTGTTTTGTCTTTCTAATTCGCTCGGGTCAGTCTGAGCATTTCAAGATTTAGAAGACCGTATTCTGGAGGATGAAGAGGAAGATTTATTACTATTTATTATAGTATTCCACTACATTCATATTATTCCGCTGCATTATTTATTGGTTGCTGGTAAGTTTAACTCTGATATGTATTGTATAAGTATAATCGAATATTTTGTAAACAGCTTCATGAACTGTATATTTGATTTATTATATTTTATCGTTCCGCTGCAAGATTCTGTTTTATTCTTTTTCTTTCTCTGCTTTTTTCTTATTTACCCCCATAACAATCCACCCTTCTGTATGGTTTAAGTCTGACGTGTATGGTTTATCGTCGATTTAAAGCGTACAAAAAGGCGAGACGTTACACCTTGCGTCACCAGAACTCGAGAACGAGCCATCGCGCAAACCCAGACTGACGCCGTTGCTCGAAATCAAAACCAATCCATTGCCCTCTGCCATGAACGTGAACCCAAAACTCGCCATAACGCCAATGCCTCACCTCCCACGCACGATGCGAGCACCCTTCCTACTCGATCGAATGCAAACTCGAATGGGTTTGAGATTGGTCTCGAATTCAATTTAGATTCTCTCTTTTTTTTAAAGAAAATCGAACGACTCGATATTGGTTTTCGTTCGCTACAGGTTGGTGATGAAAATACGAAAAGAGGGATTCGGCCATTACTTTCGAACTTGATTTCGATTTTGAACGAGAAAGGAGGCTTTGTTTGTTTTTTCTTTTGATTTGTATAAAAAAATTATAAAATATACGACAAAGAAAATTAAAAGAAGATGTGTGTTAAAAATAGATGAGTTCGTATTTGAAATTCTTCAACGTGTCTTCAAAAGTCTGTTATAATATTAAATGCAAAAATATTATATTTTTAATTTCAAATTCAAATTTAAATCGTCCCGATTTCCGCAACTTACAATCTCGATCTCCAATTGAGGCATGCCGCTAGGCGTTCATAAGGTTATACCCGTATTCTAAATGCAATGGAAAAGGTTTCGAGTCCAAATTCGATCGTATGGAGAAAATAGCTTTTTAGACCCAGTTATAATATTAAATTTTCAATATAATTTCAACGCATTTACTTACCGTACGGCCACACAATAACTCCGAATGCTACGAAAATTGAAATCCGATAATAATACACCATTACAGATCTAATGGAACTCGTTTCGTCCAATTCCAAGACTGTGCCTCGAAAGGCTATTTTTAAATATCGTTTTAAACGATAAATATTTCAAACTGAACAAACACTTCAAATTTCAAATTTTAACACTTCCATTAACTTCTGTATTATCAATATAAATTTTCCAAGCCCTTGAAATATTTTTAACCAGCTTAAAACTGAAGATACAGTATTTTACCCAATTTCAATAATTAAATTCAATAATTAAATTGCCAAATTCATAGTGATTTTTGAAATTCAAGTTAAATTAACTTTCAAATATATAAAATTAATTAAATATTTTCAATTTCAAATGTTCAAAATTTCTGGGTTGTCACATGTTTGGTTTATGGGATGTTGGGGGTGGTGATACATCAAATTGTTTAAGATGTATAAATAATCAGGTAAGTTTTATCTAAGACTGTTAAATGTATGGTATACTTAGTAGTTTATTTTTCATTTTATACGATTAAAGGTTTCTAAACTCGAACAAACCATTTGTTGGTTCTATGGTGTATAATTGATTTCTTTGATTGCATGTGATGAGTGTATAAGTTTTTTGTACGTAATTGTTGTTATGTTGTGTTGATTTGTTGTTATTGATTGAAACAGCATAAATATTTCTCTTTGCATAATTATAACTCTTTTGGATTATATAAGTGAAATACAGGTTTATGGAAGCAATTGCAACCGCTTTTGATTTTATAAATAAGCGTTGTTTGCCCGACAAATAGGTATGTTCTCGAGTTACGATTTTCTAGTGATACTATATTGTTTTTCCGTGGTTTTGGATATATTACTTTGAAATATGTGGTACATATTGTTATTATTGATATTATTATTTCTCCCAGACCTCTTCGTACAAAGGAGACTTTACCGAAATTTTCTGTGAATTTTGGACTAAGAATTTTTTTGTCATAGTAAGAATGTTTTCCAACTTTTATTGAACTTGAACGTAAAAGGACTTAATTTTTTATGAATTGATATCTTTTATTTAAATTATTTATTTATGTAAATTAATTATTTAGAAATTTAATATTTTTAATAAGATAAATTGATTACTTAATTCCTCCTTTTCCTTCTTTTCCTTTTCGAGGCGAAAAGTTTTGATTGGGGAAGAGTGTATTGACCCGTAATTTTTGATAATAAAAATATTGAATTCAACAAGATTTCGTAATTTAATATTGGAAGAAATTAAATTTTATGGTTTATTAATAAGAAATAACCAGAATGTAATGTTAAAAATGTTAATTCAAGATAATTGACAACTACTTTAATGTATGTCCAATTAATTGATATGACTATAAAGTTATAATTGGGTATAGGTTGTAAATAAAGAAATAGGGTTTAATAATGTAAATTTAATATTTAATGACTAACTGAATGAAATCTCAAATAATTGTAGTAAATTGTAAAGTTACATTGGTTAGAAATTGTGAATAAGAAGTTAAAATCAATGTGAAGTTATTTGTATTGTTAGTTAACAATAAACTTGGAAATGTGTTTGAATTGGCAAATTGTAACAATGGTTAATTAATCCATTGAAATTTAATTAGTTATAAATGGAAAATAAGGGAATAAATTAAATGTTATAACTAATTGGTGAAATAATATGTAATTCATTGTAACTGGAAAAAATCAGGGTGGTGTAAGCAGTTGTAACATTTATTTGAAAATAATAAACTTATAAGTGAGATTAATGTAAGAAAAGGCGACAATTGTTATATATTACCTATTTAATATATCTATTGAATTTAATTTGGAATAAATTGCGACTAAATGTAATTAAATATCACGTTAATGTAAATTAAGATGAAATTGGAAAATATTAATGTAATAAGATATAAACCAATGCTAACTATGCATATAGGGTAATTATAACAACCCTGGTTTGGAGATTATTTGTATATGTTAAATTATATACGGAACTTATAATTTAATATTGTAAATTAAAATATAATTGGAAATTTTATATTGTTTATTTGGAATAAAAAATGAATTTTATAAATAAAATGTGAAAAATAATATTTGAAATTTTATTTTGTTTATTTGGGTATAAATATGGGATTAAATATTGATTGGACAAGTATTTGATTAAATAAATTATAAATGTGAGGTTTACATCAGCTTGGAGCTAATAAATTAATTAAGCGAAGTATTTCAACATTCAATAGTTGAAATAAATCTAAATTGATGGAAATAAATTTAAAAACTTTATTTTGAGAAATTGGAAGGAAAATAATCAATTTGTAATTTTATTTGGGTAAACATAACAATATTGGAAAATATTGTCAATATTAATCTTTTATGGATTTAAAAAGGAGAAATATGAAAAAAATATGTATTTGATTAATATAAAAGATGAAATATTGTTTGAAAATTTTATTTTGATGATTTAATAAAGTTAAAATGATTTGTTATAATTTATTTGATAAGAAAATAATTTTGTTGTGCTTGTTATGTTAAAATAGTGTAAATTGTGAAATATTGTGTAAAATAGGGTTTTATTGCTAAATATACCTTTATAATTGAAATAAATTTTATTTTGTTATAGTAACAATTTTAGTTTACTACAAATAAGATGTATGCATTTTAGTTGATTTTAAAATAAAGAAATGTGAGAATATGGTGATAATATAAGTTAATACATGTACATTCCTTTATTTTTCTCTAAGTATAAATGGAGATGGGCTTATTGGGTAAGACTTCAAGTCAAAACCCCAATATCTGGATGTTTTTGGTGAGAAAAGAAAAGACAGTACGTTGTTTTCTTCTTACTTCTCATAAGCAAATACACATAAAAGGAAAATAAAGAAAATCAATGTCTTCTTCAAAGTGAATTCAAATCTCACCAATTTTGCTGCTAATTAAAAGAAGAAAATCATCAAACTAGATAATATTCAAGTTAATCAAACCCAATACTAAATAATTTCATCACGAATCTTAGAATTTAGGTATGAACGTCTGAAACAAAATTCTTTTGTACGGCATATTTCTGTTTCAGCTATTTCAGGTCGCTAAAGCCTCAATTCTTCTCAAAAGATCATTGCTTGCAATCAAAAGCTTTGCTAAATCATTAGATGTGTTAAAAAAATCTCATTTTTTAGCTACTGCAATGCTCAAGGAGAAGTTCTGTGCAAAATACATACTCTGTAAACAATTTTTGTTTCATTTTTTCTCTCATATGAAATATGATCTAAGTCTCTACTTTGCATGCTTGTAACTTCCAATTTTGACAATGAAATGCTGCCAGATTTCTTTCAGTTTGTAGGTTATATGTTACTCTATATGCTTGCAGAATTTGGTTGAAAAATAATCTCGTTTGTTATGTTAAAAGTTGGCTTGAAAATCAGTTCGCGGCTTGTAGAACGACCGAAACAGAAATCACGTGAGAAGCTTGCCTAGGTCAACCATTAGGTTGACCTGGCCTACCCTTAGGTCAACCGTAAGGTCGACTTAGGGACCAAGGAGGTTGACCCAGAGGTCGACCTAGGGGGTAGTGGCCATCTGTATGTTTTTGCGTTGGTTCTCTTGTGTTTCGAATTGTTCCAGCTTATTTTCTTGGCATTGTTTCTCATTTTCAAGTCGTTTTTGTGATGTTTTGAAGTGCTATGATGCCTATCAATAGACTAGCTAAAGTTGGAGGATTTGAAATTCAAATTTAAATTGAATTTGAATTGATTTTGGGTTGAATTCGAATTGAATTTGAATTGAATTCAAGTTATCGGTTTTGAGCTATCTTCCTAGTTTTTCCTTGTTTTCGAGCATAGTTTTCTCCAAATGATTTTTGAAATAATTTTTAAATAAAAGGGGCAATTCAAATAATTATTATATAGTATTTTAAAAGTATTTGCAAATATAAAAATCTATTTATTCTCTATAATAAAGGAATTTCTAAATACGGTTTTTAAAACTGATTACGTAAATTGGTTTAAAAGCTTATTTTCTGAAGTAACTTATTTTAAATATTAAATACATAATTTTGCACTATTCGAATGTATGAGAAATAGAATTAAACGATTTAGTACACGTGGTATGGGACTTAGCTTTAATGCATCTGTTTGGATATCAGCCCAGCACTTTTGTGTAGTTTATATTTCTTTCCACTTGACTCTGATATGCATTTTGATTAGATGTATATAGTGTAGTCTCTGACCCACTTTTGTGTATCATTTTGTTTTGTACTGGGACATATTGGTGTATATGTATTTTTATATATGATGTTTATTGTTCTGTGATGTAATATGCATTCTGCTATTGTATTTTTTCTGATATATCCATTAGCCACCTATAGTTTTGTATTAAGCATTTATTGGATATGTCAATCCATGAGAGATGGGAAAAATATATATAGCATTCTATTAAGAATTTATTGGATATGTCGATCCATGAGAGATAGAAAAAAAAATATAGAGAATTTATCGACGTATTCAGTAGATGTTTAAGACAAGATTATAGATGGTCGCTCCTAACCAGCTCTATTCTCCGCATTAGCAGACAGAATTACCCAGTAATCCTCTTTGTTAATGTCGGCCTCGTGGTGGGGCGTTACATTAATGATTGATTGTAATAATAGATGTTAATATAAGAATGGAATAGTTTAAGAAATAAATGTTGGAATATGAAATGAACAGTAAATAGTTGTGGTATGATGAGAATTCGTTTGAAATCTAATATTGAATATAAACTGCAATAATAGTTGTTGGAATCCTTTAATTGAAAAGAAAAGGCGAGTGCATTGTAATTAATAAGTTCAACATAAGAACTTACATTTTAAATTAAATTAAGATAAAGATTTTAATGAAATTTAAGCTTTGACTTGAAAAGAATAAATTGTATGTTTTCTTCTAACCGAAATAACAAATGTTCAATTTGAATAAAGGATGGAGTGAATGTTTCAATGAAAGAATAACATAATTTGTTATTTGAAATGCATCTTGGAGAAGTTGATTTTCAATAAGATAAAAACATTTACTTTGTAAATAGTGTATAAATTTTTTTGTACATGAAATTTTATACAACATGTTTGAATTGGTAGAAATGAAAAGAAAACAGTGTTTATAATTAGAATTTTTTGAAATTATTAATGAAATGAATTGGAATTAGATTAAGTGAAATGTTTCAACTAAAAGCAAACATAAATGAAATTGTAATGAATGAGTTAATATAGAAACTTCATTTTGTGTCACTATGGAATGAACCTTTTAATTAAGATAACTGCATGTTTTGATATGTATAAAAATAAAACTTTCATTTTGAATAAGTATGATTTTGGAAAAAAGTTAAATTTTTGGATAATACACACACACATTAATATCCAAATTTCTAAATATATCAGAGTGTTCATGGTTGCATAAATGTTGTGGACAATTAGAATTACTTTAGTTAACAATTGTACATTAATTACACATGTTCACGTATATTTATTTTTCCATTTCATATATGGTTAAAACTTGTAAATTTGTTGCATTTATGCGACCGTTACAGTAATTAAAAAAGTAAAGTGAATCATTTTGTAATGCATAAATAGATATATATTCATTAATTAATAAAATTGGTTTGAGTAACATAATAAATGAATGGATTGATTGATTGATTGATTGTTAATTGATTGATTAAGTTAATGGAGTGTGCACATATATTAACGTAAAACAAATGTTTTAATAAAGAATTAAATGATAAATATGTGTATATTTGGGTTTATTGAAGTGAACTAATAGGAGCAAGTTTTGGAATTTGGATCACAAAGGTTTATTTATAGTACATAAGTGTTCCCTCCATTTACTTTGTATTTATTATCGCATCCACATTCGCTTTCTTTTCATTTTCAAGTTCTCCATGTAGGTTTTATTTGAGCATCCATTCAATTATTAGACTACTCATTCATTTCTTATTAATTAATAAGTGCCTTATTCTTCTCATTTGTTTCTCATTTGTTTGTTTGCACCTTTCAAGTGCTTTACTTGAAGTTTTTCCATTTTCTTTTTTTCATTTTTAATGTGAACATCCAAATTAATTTTCATGCCGTTTAATTAGCATTTACTATTCTCCATTTCTATAGTTTATTTTGTTCATGTGTCATTTGTTCCTGTAGTTTCCTTTCATTGGCAACTCTTTCTTTTGAAGCTTCATATTAAAGAACGGAAGATTTATTTTTATCTTTATTCATATATTTATTCCTTTACTTTACCTCTTTCAATACTATCATTGTAAGACTATTCATATTCTTATTTTATTTCAATTACTAGTTTGTTTACATATACTTTATTAGATTTTCATTTGTTTCCATCTTCATCCCTGTAGCCTTATTTCATTTTTCAAATATCATCTTCTGTAGCTTCATTCCTTCAAACAAACTTCCAGCTCATTTTTTCTCTCACTTCATTTTCCTCCATTTTTTTTCCTTCCTCAAATCTCCTCCTTTTTTCAGAACTTCCCTTTTCTTATTCTTATTCTTCAAATCTTCTTCATCTTTTTCAAAGTTTTTTTAAATTCTTCATCTTCTTTAAATTTTCTACTTCTTTTCCAAACATTCTTCATTTTCCAAATCCATTTCTTCAAATCTAGATCCGTACAAACTTCTTTGTCTCTTCCAAAACTTTCTGTAAAAAATAGAACATTAAGATAACAAGGAAACAAATTAAAAGGAGGAAGTAGTAGTGGATCCAAATCCGACAAGAAGAGGGAAATTCATAAGGTGAGTGTTTTAACCCACTCACAACTACTAAATTATCATATGTTAGTTAAATTGAATTTATGATGTGATTTGGAATTGATTGGTTGATATTTGGTACATTTAAATTGTCATTCCAATTAAATTTAACTTTTATTGCATTTAATCATCGTTTAACTTAATATTGAATTTATTTGTCAATTTAATACCTTTTAATGTTGATCATTTATCTATTGATGTTTATTGGTTGATTTGGGTGATGATTGTGATGTATGTTTAATTGTTGATATTTATATTTATATTGTTATAACACTACAAGTTCCTTTAGTTATTGTTAGAAAATCCATATGGGTTAAAATGATACATGCCTGAATGATCATATAGGATAGGAGCACATCATTATACGTAAAATGATAAACCCAAGCGATTTTCATTGATTTGGAGTTTGAGATTGCGGGTTGAAATAATGTATACCCATAAATTTAAATTTTTTGCAGATTCAAATGATAAACATCCATATCACTTGACCATAGGGTAGTGAAACACCCCCACACCCCTTAGTATACCCAAAAGGACACACTAAAAGGCATGAAGCATTGTAGGTATAAACTAAAACTAACAGAGACTAAGATTCACAAGACAGAAATAAGTAAAAACAGCGGAAATTAAAATAACTTATTTTAAAGAAAAACTTCATTAATCAAATATTCAAATACTGAATACAACATACATGTCACAAAACCCAATATATCTCATGAAATAAAAACTCATAGTCTCAAAAAAAATCAGAGTACAAATATCCCTCTCAAGTGTTAGTACAAAAAGCTGAAATAAAAGTAGTGAAATACATAATAGAAACTTCCTCCAAAAAAACTTCGAGCAACTGCAATCTACTGTCCTCTCCTTTGATTGCCTAGGGAGGGGAAAGGAAAAATAAAGTAGTGGGTCAGACTAAAAGTCTGGTGAATGATAGTAAACACTAGAATCATTAACCAAACTAAAAGTAATAGACTATTTAATAGTTCTAGTGTATATAAAAGGAAACAGAGGAAATAGGAAAGAGATAAAGCTGGAAATAAATACGAACTAACTAGTACTCAATTAATAAGATAGGCTAACATTGATTGTATGCACTTGTCCTTGATAAATGTTCTGATTAGGCTGAATTCCTAATCTCGTAGTTAACCTGTAATCCTAATTCTACCATTTGATCGGTCTTCTACTACTTTATCTACTGCGGATCGAACCATATGGTCCCTAAAAGACACCCGTGTTTAAGGAAGACACTTACTAAGCGCTGTGGAATTCAATAGCGACTTATTTCCCCTAAACGATGTCACATGCTTGGTCACCGTCGGTTCGTACTATCTATTTTCCACTTTTGACTTTTATTTACCCTAGATAACATAAGCATGCCCTCATCTCACTTCAGGCTAATGTGAGATCACCGTGTCCATAGAAATAATAGGGAATGTTTGTTGGTACTGGTCCTCTTAAACAAAATCTAGTTGTGCCCCTTGACCAAATCTCCATGATTTAGTCTTTAAATTATTGACCTCTTATCTACCCTAAACAGCATAAGCGTGTCCCAAGGGAAATGTTGCCGGTAGGGGTCTTTTCTTTTAAGTAGTAACCACTTATCTACCCTAAATAGCATAAGAGGAATGCTGCCGGTATGGACCTTTTTTTTTGTTATTGATCACTTATCTACCCTAAACAGCAAAAGGGAAATGCTGCCAATACGGACCCTACTTTCTTCTTTGCTTATTAACGTAGATAAATTATTTTAAATAAGCCTTTACAATTTATCTCTACTTCCTTTACTTATTAATTTATCATAAGTCTTAAAATAAACCTCATTCTGTTCTACCTTTTATTTTAACTTATGTTACAATTTAGCTCATTTACTTAACCGAAGTGTCTAAGTGTGAAAATAAGCTACATCCTATTTGCTCAATTTAATCCTAATTTTACTTCATAATAAGGCTTGCAAATAGGTTAATTTTAGTCTAATTCTATTTTATTACAATCGTTTCAATTTATATCTTATTTTACGTAATTCCAATTTTCTTATTGTCTAATTCATATTCGCGTTAAATCTATTCTAGTCCATTTGCGAAGAAAAAGGAGAAATAGAAGAAAACTATCAGTTTATAAAAGAAAATCCCAAATGTGGAAAAAATGTAAATAAATAGCAATTACAATAAATAGTTTAAAATACTGTAAATAACTGTAATTAAATGGAAAAGCTATAATTAGCAGAAATTAACTAAAATTAATTGAAAAGAATAGCTATAAAGAAATAGACTGAAAATAAATTTAAAACTGAAAATAACTGAAAAAAGGTATTTCCAAAATTGTAGAAAAACTACAAATATTGGAAATCTTATTATTTTAAATTACTCAAAGAAATTTAAAATAACTACAATCACTCACCTATGGTCCTAAGCTCCTCCTTTTTGGTATTCCTGGATACATTTGAGGGTATTAAAATATTTTTATTAAAAAGATTCTCTCCTTGAAAAATTATTCCTTTTAGGGTCCTTCCTGAAAAGGTGAACCCAAGCGGAGAAAAATCTAGAATGAGAAAAAGTGTTAGGCTTGGGGTCTTATTTAAAGGGGTAGAAGTGGATCTCAGACCATTAGATTTGGGGATTGAATAGGATGCATCTACGTTATAGGCCGAATTGGATGGAAGCACGGAGGGACAAGATGAGCCAACAGAATGAAAATGAAGTGTTACAATCGCCTCTACTCGAAGAATATAATTCTTCGTTTAATAACATAGGCGGGTCGACCTAAGGGTCGACCGCCCTTCTAGCTAGGTCGACCAACCGGTCGACGTAGGCAAGGGGTTGGTCGATCTCCTGGTCGACATCCCTATGTATTATTATTATTTTTTTCTTATTTCCTTTTTTATTTCGTTTCCCTCCATACTAGCTCAGATTTTGACGTTCTATATATGAAAATTGACCAGAAAATTACCATGGACCTAATGGTGCAACTCTTGTGGCTCAGTTCTGATATTTCACAAAGTTATTTTATCATTTAATTATTTCATTAATTAACTAATTAATTATTATGGGTTAAATTTCGGGTTGTTACATTCTCCCTTCCTTAAGGTATTTCGTCCCTGAAATCTCTAAGGATAAAAGAATGAACTAATGTTTTCATCCAAGTTCTACAACCAACTATTCAACCATCATCCATTCATCCATTGTCCTTAAGTTTTTCTAATGCAATTTATGATACTTATGTGATTAGTGCGGTGTAAATATCCCTAACTAATGCAAAAGATTAGGCGGTCCACTGATTCAGTTGACATCCTTTTATGCAATCATGTTCGTGCCATGCATCCCAATGAATGCGAAAATTTCCTAATGATAACTAATAATTCTATATGCATGCTACAAACATCATCCAAATGCAACAATCATGTGGTAAACATCCAATTATAGAAACCATAGAAATAAATGAAAAATGCACACACATCCATATGCATATGCTCCAGTGTCCTATTTAGGTTGATCCCTAAGGAATAATAGTGCCTAGTGTACCTATATGCATTCATTAGCATGCACTAGCAAACACTTGCAATCACTAACATACATCGTTCATAACATGTCCTATTAAATGTTTACATCAAATCCTACTATCCATAGGTTAAATCCTAAGTTCTACCCTCCCAAAGGATAATAAAGGAAAGAACTTATTCAAAATTGAAGATGGAAAAAGGAAATTCTAAAACCTATTATCAAAGAGACATGGATATAAGATAAAAATCTTCTCCTAATCAAATTATTCTTCTTCAAATTTCTCTAACCATGTCGGAACCAAGAAGAAACCTTTCCATAGACCCCAACCAACACGAAGACATCTTACACGGCCTTCCCAAAAAGGGCTTCAAAACGTGCCATTCCAAAGCTAGCTTGAAAACTACTACCATATTCATTCGACTAAAGAAAGATGCTTTTCCCAAGTCCTTCCAAAATCAAGAATACTCGTTCTCAACCATGTGTTACCTTACTTATTTCACTTTACTATCTTCTTTAGTCTACACACATGAATCAACATTCATAGGTTCTTACTAGGGTCTTATATACTATGGAAACTCTATTATTATTTCCAAAAGTAATCACTGCTATCCCTTATATGGTCCCGCACTTTTTCCGTCACACCTAGGAAATGATTTTTTTTATACTCCATATTTATAGGAATTTGGTTGGGTATTTATCGTTTCAAAAGCTAAGACTTCTAAATTTTCAAAACATCGAATCCCAAAATCTTTGCCTTTAAAAAGTGTTATTTTTGAGTTTCTATTAAATTTAAAAATACTTGGTTACTTAACATTATTTTCCAACTTAAAAGGGAAAACTTTGAAATTCTAAGTGCAAAACTTATTCCTCGTTTTCTTTTAAAGGCCTTTTCACTTTTCTATAAAAATTTAAATTTTCAAATTCTACTTTTATTAATTTTTTCATTTCCAAAAACCTTTTTACTTTCTCACCAAAAAAATTTCTTTTAATATATTTTTAAACTATTTTTATGTGTTTCCAAAACATCGTCTTATTATACCTGACGTTCTCATACCTTAATATATTGGAACTGCTTTCTCAAATGAGAAATTATTAACGTTAAAATCTTCTATGAACCTTTTTAAAAGAGAATTTCGTGTTAATCTGAAATTACAAGGAACTTATTTTATATTTTTCGAAATAGGCTACACAAAATACAGTGCTTTTCATACCTTGTATATCTCTTTCATGTATTCTTTGTAATTTGCAAAAAATATTTTTATTGGTTTCATAGAAAATTATATCATTACTCTTTTCATTCCAATAGATTAAAGTATGTTTATTTTATATTCTTCCATGATAAATATTTTATAATATTTAACTTACACATTTTCCTTCAAGAAAAACTCATCTTTAAAACTGTTTTAATATTTCCATAACTGCAAAAACACCTCCTTATACTTACTAAAAATAATAAGTGTACTTTACAAACCATTTTGTTTCTATAATTAGAAATTACCTTTTAAAATACATTTTTATTTGGGTTAAAACGGATGTTGCGTAGAAAACCGTTACTGCAATCCAAAAATACTAGTGTATGGATTCAATTAAACAAATACTAATAAATCTCATATTGAGATGACCCGGACTTTCAACCTTCGAAAATCGGCATCCAATACATCACCCGTATTCAAATGCTGAAGATTCAAACTTTGGAGTCCGTATTGCTGGAGTTATAACACATTAGATAATAACAACACGATGGAACAAAATAACTTTCATTCATACGCATCATGGATTACAACATGCTACAACAAGTGCTCAACATCATCAGAGCCACGTATTACACAACAGCGGAATACAACATAATAGCGGAAAAATAACATCAACATGGCCTTCCAAGAGAGTCCAACATACTGCATTTTCATTTCCAAAGCTCCGAAGTAAAAAACTCAATACCAAAAGCTTCAAAGACTTCCAACTCCATATTTACTTCCTGACTTAGCTCCAGAACCCACTGATAACCTGACTCTAGGCTGCCCGTGTGGAAAACTAGGAGCACCCAGAGTTTAGCAAATGAAACAATAAACTCCAAGTCAGTCATGGGACTTGTGTGAGAAACTTAAAACAATTATTTGTGCTGAAAAAATCAGTTCATGCTTTTGGAAAATGAAACTACCATAAGGTCTCCCGGTACATACTCAGATGCAATTGCACATATGGAGAAGGTTTCTCCTTTTAGTAGTCAAACATGCTTGACACGCGAAAAATCCTTTTGATATTATTTTTAGTGCATAGTGTGGAAAAACATTTTGCAAGTATAATATTAATCTTAGTCAGCGTACGTACCATTATAGTATGCCCACTATAGCTACCATGTTAAATGGCAGGTTCTACAACTGAAATCATAAAGGACTCGTATTGTTTCGTTTGGATTTCCAACAAATGGCCAAGGCTTAGGAACTTCCTTTAACCGAATGGGTACGCCTCTGGAAGGACGCCCCGAGAACCTAACCGGATCTCCGCCAACACAAGGCCGGGTTACCTCTGTAACTAGGTAACTAACTATCATGAGTATGCCCTCCCCCGGTCGTAAGCGATCTTTACTTTTTATCCAGAAGGGAATGTACATACCCTTAGGGCCGCGAACCCCATAACATTGTTGCATCCTTCCTGTTTCGGACATTTCCCGGGGTGTGAGGTTCGATGAAGTCTCGTCCCACAAAGCTATGCTTTACACAAAAGCCATGCTTCGATCAACCAATGCTCAACACATAGGTGCCCATTTTGTTTGGGCTTTTAGTTTAATGTTTCTATTCAGCGGCCGCGGTTATTGAGAAGAACTCATTTTAGCATGCCACATTACCAAATTGGGAATATATCACTAATAACTATCAACCACATAACCTCTGAGCTCGTACGTCTGAGAGAAGGGTGTAAAGCTAAGAGAATAAATTCTCTGCCACCAACAGAAATGTGTTTGATAGAAACCAGCTTTATATCTCTAAGTGTAATGTCAGACATACATCCATACAAGTCCGTCCTAGGTCTAAATGGAACTGAAGGTACTTCGTCCAATTAAGGAAAGAAGTCCTTGCAAATCTGGATATCTCCAATCTCATCCGGACTCCCCATCACATAGGGTAATCTCTATCCTGGAGCAATTCGGTGCGGAGGCAATCAATAGGAAATCCTTTCATTTTCGAAAATACCCGGTCTTCAACCACCATCTTCAAATGCAATTCCATTCTGTCGTATCATTATTCGGAATGGGTTTACGACTTAATGTCCTTTCCCGGCCTTTCCAAGTAATGACGCTTATTTAAAAAATATGGATACATTCAGATATTAGTTAAGTCACAACTTTTTAACCCTTATTTCCCAAAACCTTTCCTTTTGAATGGTTTAAAAATTTTCCATTTTTAACGTTTTAAACAAAAGATCCACCATTTATAATTCAATGCAGAACATTATATTCACATAGCAATTCATCACAGATAAATAACTTACATTAATCACACCTCAATCCAAAGCAATTCATATCACATAATATTACAGATTAATATACTAGAGATATTAATCAATCCAAACATTCAATATATTTAATCATCCATAAGCAAGATTAATTAATCACATAATTAATAATTAATTAAATTTAAACCAAATAAATTAATTACTTATGAATTAATTACCTAACCCTGCTCAATTAACATTAATTAATTATATTATTTCTTTAATTAATTAATGAATTTAATTAATCATCCTTTAATTATCCACATTAATCAATTATCCTCTAATTACTTACATTAATTAATTATACTATAATTAGTTACATTAATTAATGATCCTTAAATAATTACATTAAGTAACCATCCGTTAATTACTTTCATTAATTAATTATCCTTTAATTAATTACATTAAGTAATAATCTTTTATTAATTACATTAAGTAATTATCCTTTAATTAATTACATTAAGTAATAATCTTTTATTAATTACATTAAGTAATTATACTTTAATTAATTTATAATGATCCTTTAATTAGTTAAGATCCTAATTAATCTAAGATAACCATTTATCTTAATTAATTAATTAATTATCATTTAAATCTTATTAAATTAAATGCTTGAAATTAATTTATTCAAAATCACTTGAGAGCTTTTTATTAATTAAAATTTAATACTCTTATCTTAATCATTTCTTAATTACATCATTTTATTTTTGAAATCAATTAGAGATATAGTAAGATAATTAACCTGATATAATTATTACAAAACCACATCAATTAATTTTAAAAACATTTAATCTTTAAAAATTAATCTTGAAACTTGTTTGAAAACTTGTTAATAAATTTACTTTGGATACTTGGTTTATATTCCTTTTGAAAACTTATTCAATTTTTTATAAAACTTTAAAACTTGTTAAATCATTTTCTTTTGTTTTAAAATCTGATCAAGTTTTCTTAAAAAAAAGTGGTTATCAAACACAACTAAACCCGATCCCACACTTAAAACTACCCGAGCCAAGCACGATCTTCTTCTCTCTCGATAACCCGAGAACTACTTCGAGCAAAACCTCCTCTTTCCCGATGCATCACAACATAGCAAACAAACATACACAACATGCACACGTGCACAAGCACAGATGAACGCCGCTGATCCGATGACGCTGCGAACATCGACCAGTCGCTGATCTCCTCCTCAGTCGTTCCGACCACCCATCGTGACGAACTCGCCTGAAAATCAAAATTGAGCTATTCGACACAACTGAAACCCAACCAGATCGATGGAAACCTACTCGCATCGCCACCCTCGATCACCAAAGATCACACGATCACATCCAGAGCTGTGTCACCTGCCTATGCTTCCCCACTTGTGATCAACTCTGGTTCGCCCACGTTGTCGCCATGCCCCCGAGAACAACGATGACCAAAAATGCTTGTTAAACCCTACATCAACGTCCACTAGCCGCCTTGACGAACTATAAATGCTCCGACCAATTTTCCTTGCTCCTCGCCACACGAGCTACCTTCAGCGTCAATCGCGATGCGCCACCATCCTCTGTTCGCCAGAAATCGATTAGAGTTCGAACTCTGATCAACTAAGAAATTCTCAACAATTATAGACTTAAAAATCATGAAACCATTATCAAAATACATAATTTTCTAATAGGAATCTGTTTCTATAATCAAAATTTTAAATTAAGAATCGATTTCCTGACTTATATTAGATCACAACTGTAATTTATCATTTTAGAAATAATTACACCATATATCCACTTGAAACCATTTTAAAAATGATATTACATTGTTACAAACATTTTCTCTCTAGAGATCATAGCTTGAATTTGATTAGATGGGAAGATATGATTTTTTTATGTTGTTCTTGAGTCTGTGAACACAACATAGACATATATATACATATACAAAGGTATGCACAGATTATTCCATGTTTATATACATGCAACACATAAATTAATACATGAAAACATCTCTACAATCTTACCTCAAGCATGCTTCAAGATATAACACTTACTAATTTTTTTTGAAAAGAAGTTTACTCACTTGATTTTGAAAGAAACAGAGAACAGGTTTTTACTTCTCTTGATCTGGAACTTCTAATTGATTTGAAACTGATCTTGATTTACTTTATGTTGAGTTCGAATCTTAGCTTGATCTTCAGATTGAAATTGAAAGAGTTGAAGTAGTTTGATTCAGCTTTTCTTTTGGTTTTTATTTTCTTTTGAAGGTGGAAGAAAGAATTGAGAAAAGAATATGAAAATGCTTTTGAACTAAAACAGCCAGATTTTTCCTCAAAACACCTTATTATTATAATTCAATTCAAAAGAAAATGAAGTATGCCACTTGTTATTGCATGGCATACATAAGTTACAAATGTCAAATGCATGTATTTATATTTTTTTTATAAATTTATCTAATATGTTTTTAAATTTGTGTATGTATAAACTACATTTATTCATGTAACATTTTAAAAGAAAGAATTTTAAACCTTTTTATTAAATTGTATTATAAACTTAAGCAATTATTCTTTTAATTAATAAATAATTATCTTAAGTGTTTTGGAAAAAATTCAAATTAGTTCACAAATTAATTCTAAAAATTATATTAATTACCAAATTAATTTGGCTTAAAAATAGGATCATTACAAATTTTCCTCCTTAAGAAAATTTCGTCCTCGAAATTTGATAGACAGAGAGACAAACATAGAGCGTATGAACGCATAAAAAGATAGAGAAACGGCTTACCAGATCAAGCCGAAATATCCACTCTACACTTGGGATAGGACTTCTGCATGCTTTCCTCTGTTTTCTAAGTACAATCATTTGGATCTCCACTCCATTGTACTTTCATCAATTTCACCATTTTATTCCTTAACCACTTTTCATCTCGACCAATAATCTTCAATGGTTCTCTTTTCACAGCCAAGTTAAGCGTGATTTCCAAATCCTGTTGAGTGGCTTCCTTAATGATATAATCTGGGTAGTGCACATACTTCCGAAGGTGTGAAATATGGAACGCATTATACAGGCTAGCTAACCAATTAGGTAACTGCACTCGATAAGCCAAAAGTCCAATCCTCTCAAGTACAGGAAAAGGACCTATATATCGCGGTGCCAGCTTACTCGTCTTTCCAAATCTCAAAACTCCACGTATAGGAGAAACCTTTAAGAAAACTGAATCTCCAACCTGTGGTTGGTAACTTTTCTGTCGACTCTGGTCAGTTTCAACTTCTTCCGAATGAAATCAACCTTCTCAGAAGAATCCCTTATCATGTCCGGACCAAGAACAAGCCAATCACCCGACTCAATCCAACACGCAGGTGATCTACAAGGACGACTATACAATGGTTCGAAAGGAGCCATTCTAATACAGGCCTGATAACTATTGTTATACGAAAACTCAACTAATGCAAATGGTCCTCCCATGAACCTCCAAAATCAAGAATACAAGCACACAAAAGATCTTCCAAAATTCGATTTATTCTCTCAGTTTGCCCATCAGAGTGTGGGTGGTAAGCAGTACTGAAGTTCAGCTTGGTTCCTAATGTGGCTTGAAATGCCTCCCAAAATCAGCTGGTGAAGATCGAGTCTCGATCACTCACTATATTACTTGGTATTCCATGGAGTCGAACAATCTCCTTCACATATAACTCTGCCAAACTTGCTGCCGTTCGGGTGGATTTAACTGGGATAAAGTGGGCTGTCTTAGTCAGACGATCCACAATAACCCAAATCGCCTCATTACCCTTTTGATTTCATGGCAAACCATCTATGAAATCCATAGACACTTGGTCCCATTTCCATTTGGGCACTTCCAGTGGTTGGAGTAAACCTGCTATCTTCATTTGATCACTCTTTATTTGTTGGCAAGTTGTGCATCGACTAACATAAATGGATACATCCCTCTTCATCATTTTCCAGCAGAAGGTCCTCTTAATATCTCGATACATTTTGTTAACCCCTGGATGGATACTAAACTTGGATTTGTGACATTCGTCCAATACTTCTCATTTGAGATCTGGGACGTCTGGGACACAAATCCTCTCTTTCAACCTTATAATTCCACTATTATAGATTTCAAAGATGGAATCTTCGCCTCGACGTATTCTCCCACAAGTTTCTTGGAGAAACTTGTCTTCTTTTAGCTTACTAGCAATCTTCTCAAGAAGAGTGGGGGTGACAACAAGATAATCAAGAACATCATGTCTTCTACTCAAAGCATCAGCTACCACGTTTGTTTTACCGGGTGCATACTGAATATCTAAGTCGTATGATGCTAGGAATTCCAACCAACATTGCTATCTTAGATTCAAATCCATCTGGGTAAAGAGGTATTCCAAAGATTTATGGTCGGTGAACAATTCAAATTTTTCATCCAGAAGATAATGATGCCAGATTTTCAAAGCAAATATAACTGCCAAAAGCTCAAGATCGTGGGTCGGGTAGTTCTTCTCATGTGGTCGCAATTGTCTGCTCGCGTAGGCAATCACTCAACCCTCTTGCATTTGAACAGCACCCACTCCTTCACCACACGCATCTGTGTAAGCAGACAAACCTTTGTTCCTGTTAATAATGGCAAGAACCGGAGCGGTGGTCAACCTTTTATTCAATTCCTAGAATGCTTCCTTGCACTCGGAGTCCAAATAAATTTGGCATTCTTCAAAGTCAGCTTAGTTAATGGACTGGCTAACTTAGAGAAATCCTGGACAACCTTTCGATAGTATCCGGCCAATCCCAGAAAACTTCTGACCTCTTTTGGGGTTGTGGGTTGCTTCCAATCTAGGATAGCGGAAACCTTACTGGGGTCTGTAGAAATTCCTTCTTCTGTTACAATAAGTACCAGAAATCTAACTTCTTTTACCCAAAATTGACATTTAGAAAACTTGGAAAAAAGAATATTCCTCCTCAATACTTCTAGAACTATTTTTAAGTGTTCAGCATGCTCTTCTTCAGTTTTGGAACAAATCAGAATATCATCAATAAATATGAGAACGAACTTATTCAATACTTCACGGAATACTCGGGTCATTAGGTCTACGAAATATGCAGGGGCATTGGTTAGTTCAAAGGGCATAACTAACCATTCGTAGAGTGTATCGGGACCCCTAAAAGCAGTCAGATGGATAAAATCTTCCGCAATTCTCAGTTGATGGAATCCTTGAGCTAGGTCCATCTTGGAAAAGAATCGAGCACCAGCAATTAATTGAACAGGTCGTCGATTTGGGGAAAAGGAAATTTATTCTTAAGGGTTAACTTATTAAGATCATGATAATCTACGCACAATCTCAAAGATCCATCGGACTTGGCTACAAATACTACAGTTGAACCCCAACTGGTACGATTAGATCATATAAATCCTTTCTCCAGTAAACCTTTGGTTTTCTTAACTAGCTCTACTCTTTCCCTTGGTGCCATCCTATGACTTGCATGCACTACTGGACGGGCATTGGGAATCAAGTCGATTCTTAATTCAATTTCCCTATGCGGAGGTAAAGACTTAGCTTCTTCAAATATGTCAGGAAATTCTCGAACAATAGGTATGGATTTCCAACTCGGGTCAGGATACCCTAAAGTATACATTAGCTTGTCCCTCTTCGGACTTGGATCCTCACAAGAAACCACAACAAAATTCCCAAGTTTGGTTTTGATATAAATCGTTCCATTGATACGATATAATTTAGCTTCATATTTTGTTAACCAATTCATTCCAAGTAAAACCTCAAATTCATTAAAGTCGAGATCGAAAAGGATGATAGGAAACTGATGATGAGAATATGAAATAGGAACCTTTCTACAACTTAAAGAAAGATTCATGGGGCCTCCTACCAAGTTCTTCACACAAATAGGTTCGTCTACGAATTTGGGTTCAAGATTTAACTCTTCTACAGTTTTATGGGAAATAAAACTATGCGTGGTTCCAGTGTCGAATAGAACTCTAACAATTTTATGATAAATAAGAAGATTACCTTCCAAAACTCATTTCCCTTTATCAGCTCACGAGGTTGAATGTTCATCCTTGATTGCATATACCTTTGCTACTTGGGTATGCTTCATTATCAGGCATTCTCTAACCACGTGTCCTGGATTATGGCAATAGTAGCATTCCCTGGCTTCTTGTCCTGACATCCTTCTTCCCTTGCTTCTTAGGCTTCTTGCCACTATTTGAGTAATGATCTTTCTCCAAATAGTTGAAACAGGTAACATTCTTAGCCTTGTTCTCCTGAGTATCCTTCTTTTCTTTACCTTGCCAAGGCTTCTTTCCTCCAAACTTTCTCTTCTTCAAATTTGGATTACTTTCGCTTCCTTTCTCTTCTCGAATCTCTTGTTTATCTAAGGTGGCATATCTATATCCCATGTCTACCATATTAGCAAAAGACTCCTTAACATAGCATGTCATCCTTTCATGAAATTTCTTGTTCATCCCTTTAATAAATCTCTCATTCTTCTTAAGAGGTGTATTAACCAATTCAGGTCCAAATCGGGATAACTCATTAAACTTATTTAAGTATTCTTCAAAAGATAGATTTCCTTGCCTCAAATCGGTAAACTCTTGACACAACCTGGAAATAACAGCGGAAGGCATATAACGTTGCTCAAATACTTGCTTGAATCTGTCCCATATAAACTCATCCTTCGATTCGGCTAAAGTAATGGTCTCCCACCATGCCAAAGCTTCTTCCTGGAGTTATCAGGAAGCCATCAACCTCCTTTGATCATCATCCGATTTCAATCCTTTAAAAATCCTCTCACAAGATCGAAACCAAGCTTGCGCTTCTATAATAGTCTTCGTACCTTTGAATGGTTTCCCTCCAAGTCTTGAGAAATTCCGATAACTCTGCCAGATTTGGCTGGGGTTGGATGGGAAGAGTTGCTCCTCCCATTACTGTTGTTGCAGGTCTCGACCATTTGTAGTGCACTCCCTCTTCCCCTACCTCGTCCTCTTCTTCATTCATTCCCACTATCGTAAGAAAATTGGTTTTGGCATACAAACGAGATATCTTAGGGAATATACTCATTCTAGGGCATTTCTAATCCTATCTCTAATGTGTCACCTAATGAGTTATACTCCAAAGCTAAAGTTCTTACTCAACCTTTAGCTCTGATACCAAATGTGATGACCCAGACTTTCAACCTTCGAAAATCGGCATCTAATACATCACTCGTATTCAAATGCCAAAGATTCAAACGTTGGAGTCTGTATCGCTGGAGTCATAACACATTAGATAATAACAACACAATGGAACAAAATAACTTTCATTCATGCACATCATGGATTACAACATGCTACAACAAGTGGTTAACATCATCAGAACCATGTATTACACAACAGCGGAATACAACATAACAGTGGAAAAATAACATCAACATTGCCTTCCAAGAGAGTCCAACATACTGCATCTTCATTTCCAAAGCTCCAAAGTAAAAAGCTCAAAACCAAAAGCTTCAAAGACTTCCAACTCCATATCTACTTCCTGACTTAGCTCTAGAACCTACTGATAACCCGACTCTAGGCTGCCCACGTGGAAAATTAGGGGCCTCCAATGTTTAGCAAAGGGAACAATAAACTCCGAGTCAGTCACAGGATTGGTGTGAGAAACTTAAAACAGTTATTTGTGCTAAAAAAATTCGTTCATGCTTTTGGAAAATGGAATTACCATATGGTCTCCCGGCACACACTCAAATGCAATCGCACACATGGGAAAGGTTTCTCCTTATAGTAGTCAAACATGCTTGGTACGCGAAAAATCCTTTTGATATCATTTTTAGTGCATAGTGTGGAAAAATATTTTGCAAGTATAATATTAATCTTAGCCCGCATATGTACCATTACAGAATGCCTACTATAGCTACAATGTTAAATGGCAGGTTCTACAACTGAAACCGTAAAGGGCTCGTATTGTTTCGTTTGGATTTCCAACAAATAGCCAAGGCTAAGGAACTTCCTTTATTCGAATGGGTACGCCTCTGGAAGGATAGCCCGAGAACCTAAACAGATCTTTGCCAACACAAGACTAGGTTACCTCTGTAACTAGGTAACTAACTATCATGAGTACGCCATCCCCCGATCATAACCGACCTTTATCGAGGGCCCTCAAATTCCCACAACCACATAAGTAAAATATCCGGGTTCCATACCATAATACCACTTTTTATTTAGAAGGGAATATACATACCCTTAGGGTCGCGAACCCCAAAAAACCTTGCTGCATCCTTCCTGTTTCGACCATTTCCCGAGGTGTGAGGTTCGATGAAGTCTCGTCCTACAAAGCTAGGCTTTACACAAAAGCCATGCTTCGATCAACCAATGCTCAACATTTAGCATGCTACATTACCAAATTGGGAATATATCACTAATAACTATCAACTACATAACCTCTGAGCTCGTATGTCTCAGAGAAGGGCGTTAAGCTAAGGGATTAAATTCTCTGCTGCCAACAGAAATGTCTTTGATAGAAACCAGCTTTATATCTCAAAGTGTAATGTCAGACATACATCCATACAAGTCCATCCTGGGTCTGAATGGAACCGAAGGCACTTCATCCAATTAAGGAAAGAAGTCCTTGCAAATCCGGATATCCCCAATCACGTCAGGACTGCCCATCACATAGGTAATCTCTATACTGGAGCAACTCGGTGTAGAGACAATCAACAGGAAATCCTTTCGTTTTCAAAAATACCCGGTCTTCAACCACCGTCTTTAAATGCAATTCAATTCCGCCGTATCATTATTCGGAATGAGTTTTCAACTTAGTGTCCTTCCCCGGCCTTCCCGAATAATGAGCGCTTATTTAAAAAATATGGATACATTCAGATCTTAGTAAAGTCCCAACTTTTTAACCCTTATTTCCCAAACCTTTCCTTTTGAACAGTTAAAACAAATTTCCATTTTTAATGTTTAAAAAAAAAGATCCACCTTTTATAATTCAATGCGGAACATTATATTCACACAGCAATTCATCATAGATAAATAACTTACATTTATCACAGCTCAATCCAAAGCAATTCATATCACAGAATATTATAGATTAATATATTAGAGACATTAATCAATCCAAGCCTTCAATATAATTAATCATCCATATGCAAAATTATTTAATCATATAATTTATAATTAATTAAATTTAAACCAAATAAACTAATTACTTATGAATTAATTACCTAACCCAGCTTAATTAACATTAATTAATTATAAACCTTTTATTATTTCTTTAATTAATTAATGAATTTAATTAATCATCCTTTAATTATCCACATTAATTAATTATCCTCTAATTACTTACATTAATTAATTATAATATAATTAATTACATTAATTAATGATCCTTAATTAATTACATTAAGTAACTATCCTTTAATTACTTTTATTAATTAATTATCCTTCAATTAATTACATTAAGTAATAATCTTTTATTAATTACATTAAGTAATTATTCTTTAATTAATTACATTAATTAATAATCTTTTATTAATTACATTAATTAATTATCCTTTAATTAATTAATAATGATACTTTAATTAATTATGGCCCTAATTAATTCAAGATAACCATTATCTTAATTAATTATTTAATTATCATTTAAATCTTATTATATTAAATGCTTGAAATTAATTTATTCAAAATCACCTGAGACCTTTTTATTAATTAAAGTTTAATAGTCTTATCTTAATCACTTCTTAATTACATAATTTTTGAAAACAATTAGGGATTTAATAAGACAATTAACCTGATATAATTATTACAAAACCACGTCAATTAATTTTAAAAACATTTAATCTTTAAAAATTTATCTTGAAACTTGTTTGAAAACTTATTAATAAATTTACTTTGGAAACTAGGTTTATATTCCTTTTGAAAATTTATTCATTTTTTTATAAACTTAAAAACTTGTTAAATCATTTTCTTTTGCTTTAAAACCCGATCAAGTTTTCTTAAAAAAAACTAGTTATCAAACACAACTAAACCCGAGCCCACATTCAAAACTACCCGAGCCAAACACGATCTTCTTCCCTCTCGATAACCTAAGAATTACATCGAGCAAAACCTCCTCTTTCCCAATGCACCACAACACAACAAACAAACATGCACACGTGCATGAGCACAGACGAATGCCGCTAATCCGATCGACGCTGCGACCATCAACAAGTCGTCGATCTCCTCCTCAGTCGTTCCGACCACCCATCGCAATGAACTTGCCTGAAAATTGAAATCGATTTATTTGACACAACTGAAACCCAACCAGATCAACGGAAACCTACTCGCATCGCCAACTTCGATTGCCAGAGATCATGCGATCACGTCTAGAGCTGCGTCACCTACCTATGCTTCTAATCCCCCACCTAGGATCAACTCCGGTTCACCCACGTCGTCGCCATGCCCCCAAGAACAACGAAGACCAAAACTACTCGTTAAACCCTACTTCAATGTCGACTAGCCGCCTCGATGAACTATAAATGCTCCGACCAATTTTCTCTCGCTCCTCGCCACACGAGCTACCTTTAGTGTCAATCGCGACGTGCCACCATCCTCCGTTCGCCAGAAATTAAGCAAAGTTCGAATTCCAATCAACTTAGAAATTCTAAACAATTATAGACTTAAAAATCATGAAACCATTCATCATTTTCTAATACGAATCTCTTTCAATAATCAAAATTTGAAATTAAGATGATCTATTTCCTGACTTATATTAGATCATTACTGTAATTTATCATTTTAGAAATAATTACACCATATATCCACTTGAAACATTTATAAAAATGATATTACATTGTCACAAACATTTTCTCTCTAGGATCATAGCTTGAATTTGATTAAATGGGAAGATATGATTTTTTTTATGTTGTTCCTGAGTATGTGAACACAACAGAGACATATATATACGTATACATAGACATGCACAGATTATTCCATGTTTATATACATGCAACATATAAATTCATAGATGCAAACTTCTCTACAATCTTACTTCAAGCATGCTTCAAGATATAACACTTATTATTATTTTTTGAAAAGAAGTTTACTCGCTTGATTTTGAAAGAAACATAGAATAGGTTTTTACTTCTCTTGATCGGGAACTTCTAATTGATTCGAAACTGATCTTGATTTACTTTATGTTGAGTTTGAATCTTAGCTTGATCTTCAGATTGAAATTGAAAGAGTTGAAGTAGTTTGATTCAGCTTTTCTTTTGGTTTTTATTATCTTTTGAAGGTGGAAGAAAGAATTGAGAAAAGAATATGAAAATGATTTTGAACTGAAACAGCCAGGTTTTTTCTCAAAACACCTTATTATTTATAATTCAATTCAAAAGAAAATGAAGTATGCCACTTGTTATTGCATGGCATACATAAGTTACAAATGTTAAATGCATGTATTTATATGTTTTTTATAAATTTATCTAATATGTTTTTAAATTTGTATATATATAAACTACATTTATTCATGTAACATTTTAAAAGAAAGAATTTTAAACCTTTTTATTAAATTCTATTTTAAACTTAAGCTAATATTCTTTTAATTAATAATTATCTTAAATGTTTTGGAAAAATTCAAATTAGTTCACAAATTAATTCTAAAAATTATATTAATTACTAAATTAAATTTGGCTTTAAAACGGGATCATTACACATATACCTATGTAAAAGCGTTTCTCTTGAGAGTCACTTATTATAACAATAGTGTTGTAGTCTATGCTGCCCTTATTTTTCATGAAAACATCTATTACAACAACAAATGTTGTAATCTATGTTTTCGATACTTAATGCATTCTAGGTTTTTATATTATAATCTTTGTTTACTTACAAAGAAACTAGCGAGTTATATATACTCCATAATTATTTAAAAAGAATTTCAATTTTACATTATATAAAAAAATCCGGTTTAAATTTCCTACCATTTTTCAAAAACCCCATATTTATTTTCCAAAAAAATATTAACAATTTAAATTTCCAATTCTAGCAATTATATTTTTTTTTCTTCCACTTTTTAAATTTCAAAAATTTCATTTTATTGGGCTTGGCATAAAGTGGATTTTGTCCTTACTCACCTAGGAGTACTTTTCTTAAACCTTCAAAAACTTTGCTCTCAACTAATGAACACAAATTGTATGAAGAACCTTCTTAAAATGTTTGAAAAATCGTTGATGACTGGAGAATCTAGCTTTCCTAGTGATGAATCAAAGGAATAAAGGAAGTTCAACATGACTGACCCTACTGGTTGCAAGAAACCTCGAGAGTCTTACCGCTACATGTTTCTAGTCCAACGACTTCCCTTCCGCGGTCTAATATTGCTCCATATGTGGACAGCCAATACATCCCCAAGATCATCCCATACCCAAAAATCCCAAAACATAGGCGTCACGGTTAAATTCTATGCCTAAGATAAAAAAAATTCAAACCCTACAAACTATAGACAAGTGTGTCGATCCTCCTGTTGGGTTTGAAACAACAATGGGGTCTACTATTAAAGAAATGTCTAGGCGCAAACAATCTAAAAGAGAACTAGAGATAAAAGTGTGATACTCATGGATTTAGAAGAGTCTGAAAGGGGAAAATAGGAATCGTATTTTCCTACCTCGATCCAGTCTACTGTTGGAAGGTGCTGCCTCTAAAGCCTGAATCTGTGCCGATGGTGCACTTGCTCCTTGCCCCATCTTCTAGGGACAAGCTTTACTAAAATGACCATGCTGTCAACAATTGAAACACTTCCCCTTCATTGCTGCCTTTCTACAGTCTTTTACTTAATGACCCATCATCCCACAACTCTTGCACTTCTCTTTTTTATTATCTGTTTTTGAGGTCCTTTCCCTCTCTTCTTAGAACCTTCTGACTTAATGACTTCTTTAGACTTCCCTTCCGTGACTGCATCCAACATAAGTGCCATCTTGACAAAAGACTCATAAGTAGCTTCCATCATCACGTGAGTCAACAACAATCCCTGAAGGGGATTGTGACGACCCGACTTTTTCTCACCAGAAAAGTCGTATCATCATGAAGAAAGAAAGGGATAGAAAAGAGAAAAGAAAGAGAAGAAAGAAGAATACAACATCAGAATCTCAACAGCGGAACGAATAAATTATATTAATAACATAAATATTACATAGTATACAACACTATCAGAGTTATACAGAAATTTCATCACATACTAGACAGTTGTAAACACCTGTCTAGTTATACAACTCAATACAACTCAATAAAACAAGAGATAACAATACAGAGAACACACAACGGAACTACATATCTACACGCAGAAGCCTCCTGCTCCATTTCTTCTCCAATATTCATCAAAGCTAACCTGAATCCCTTGGCTACTCGTAAAAATTTGAGTACCCAAGAGTTTAAGAAAACAGAAGATAAACTCTGGGTCAGGCATGGGTCTGGTGTGAGTAACAGGTTAAAGTTGCTTAACTTTTGAAAAACCTTTAAAAAGAAAAGGTATCACGTAAGACTTCCCACACATAAACATGGAAAAGTTTTTACCTTATGCTAAACAAAACATTTGATAGGAAATCCAGTGATATTATAATAGGGTCTAGGGTTTTCAAGTAAATAAGAAATAGCCGAAATTGTTACATGGTTAAATTCCAGCTACTAGCCACAAAAGTGGGTAATACTATCAAAACCGTTGGCACTTATTGGATTGTGGATTCCATACAATGGCAGGGCTACTGGGATACCGCCCGTCACAGTACGTGGCCTAGATCAACGTACCGAGGAGTACGCCCACTCCCCTGCAACACAAACCCGGAACCATCCCTTACTGGATAGTCCCAAACAAGACAACCCCGCAGTTGGTGTACGTCCAACCGCCCACACAGCCGAAATAAAAAGGGACCTCTAGACAGGGGTAAATCTTGCTCTCCAGTGGGAGCTACCCACGAAGCCTTGCTGCACCTCCCCTGTTTTAGCCCTTCCCGGTTGATGAGGATTGAGGCTACGATTACCTTTAGAGAATACATCTCTTAGAATGCTCATCGTCCACCTGACGATGTTCTGAAAGCATTCAATCCATACAAGTTCGTTCCGGGTTCGAACGAAACCGAAGGCATTATCTCGTTACACTCATTTTGGAATCACCCTCAGAGTTAACGACGATAAGCCTTGTACTCTAAATCACCATCTCGAATACATAAGAACTAGTTCCGTCAAACTCATCACGGAATCACCCCCAGAGTTATACTGACGTATAGTCCTTATACCTCGAGTCTTCACTCTTCACATAAGATTCACGACCTATCGTTAATTTGGATCGATGTGGTTTTCGAATATCCAAATATGGAAACCCGATCCTGGTCTCATCGAAATCCAAAGCGTGTCTTTTAAGGCCAAGTTGTTTTAAAGGTTTAAAACAATTCAATTATCTATATATCCAAATAGATAAATCACAGATCCACAACAGATAATCAACATTATCATCATATTAGATAAACCATATTATCATTTTCCAGAAGATAATCTAAATCATCATCACAATGCAACCAATGCATCCATATCACTCAACATTATCTATCTCATATCCAAGATTAAACCATTCAAGGCAAACAACATTATCCAACCATATAAGCCATGATTTAATATCACACCAAATATAATTAATTTAAAATGAATTAAATTAATTACATCATTCAAATTAATTTAAAGTAAATTAAATTAATTACTTTACCAATATCAACGTGCTTATTACTATTGATTAATTATCAATCAATTAATTAATCATCAACCAATTATTTATTTCAATTAATCATCCCTGATTAATTACCTTTAATTACATTCAAGTAATTATTCATTAATTTATTTCTCAAATTAATTATACTTAACCAAATACAGTAATTAATCTTTAATTACTTCTTTAATTAATTAACTATAATTAATTACATTAATCCTTAATTAATTACATTAATCCTTAATTAATTACATTAATTAATTCCTTAATTACTTAATTATTATTTTTGATTAAATCCATTTTTTTATTACTTCATTAATTGTAATAATTAATGATTTCTAATTACATTTTCAAATTAAATTAACTACATTAAGTAATGAATCTTTACTTAAACCATAACTGTTAATCACCCTTGATTAACTCCATTCAGTAATCAACTACCCTTAATTACTTCACCAAATAAATTAATTACTCATTAATTAATTATCTCTAATTAATCCTTTGTTTAATTCACAAAGTAATTATACTCAAATTACTTCATCATCAAATCACTTCAATTAGTTACAATAAGTAATTAATTCCTTAACTACTTCTATAAGTAATTATACTTAACAACTTACACAAATAATTATCTTTAAATTAATTAATCTAATTAGTAATTAAAATTAATCACGTTAATTAATTATTAAATAATTCTTAGTTAATGAACTTCATTAACTATTAAACAATTCATTAATATTTTCTAAAATAATTAACTTATTCTAATCATTATTAATTATAGATTAACTAATCATTAATTAACCCATTAATCCCAAATTAATAAAGTAATTAAGCGTTAATTAAAACTTAATTAATCTATTATTTCTTGATTAATTAGTTATTAATCATTAATTTAAAAACTAATTTTGTTTAATTAATTATTCTTAATTACAAGTTAATTATCCTAAAAATAATTAATCTTAAACCTTTAAGATTAAAATCTTAATTACCATTTTATTAATTTATTAAATAAATAAATTATTCATTTAATTACCCTAATAATTAAATGAATATAAACACTAAATTATTATTTAACTTCAACAAGTTTAAAATCAATCTAAAACCTTTAATTGATAAATAATACTTTTTATTATAAAAGAAATTTTACAAAAGTTAAACAAATTTCTTTTTAAATTAAAGCCATTAAAATTTTACATTATTATTAAAATTTGTTTAAACACTTAAATTTATAAAAATTAAATTTATTTTTAAACAAATATTCAAATCCAAATTTGAATCAAATTTTTCTACTTTGTTTAAAAATTACTTCACATTTCAATTTCAAATTTAAATTCAAATTCTTTAAAATATTTGTAAACAATAAACCCTTTTAAAGTTATTTTAAAGCAAATTTGAATTTAAATACTTCATCATTTCCAACTTGTGATTCAATTCAACTTGAATCCATAATTTAAGTTAGATTTAAAACTTACTTTAAATTCTTGCTTCCATTTTTAAATTTAGTTTTAAATTTTGAAAACAAGACAAGTTTTCAAACTCCAACAAACCAACCCGAGCTAAAAACTAAAATAACTCGAGTAACAATTTCTTTTAAATTCATCTTAAAATCAATTAAATCTCAAATAAAAATCAGGTTTATACAAAACCCTGTATTGACAGGTTTACCAAACCCTGTAACAAAATCAAACACCCAAGACCTCATCTAAAATACTTCGAGTCCCCAAACCCATTGCTTCGAGCAAAAATATGAGACAACCCGAGCAAACACGAACCCGTTCTTCCTCAAAAACAACAGATACTCCATTACCACCGTGCACCTGCACCATCATGGCCATCACCTCCGTCCTCTCGCGGCCCCTACGCAAGTCATCGATCCTCTCCAAACACCAAATCGACCCTCAATTCAACTACGGAAACCCTAAATCAAAATCTAGCATTCGAGCTCAATCTGGAACAAATAGGTCGAACTGCAAACGCTTCAATCTCCAAACTCCGACCATTTGAGAGGTACTACCTCCGGCCTCTTCTTTATCCTCACCTCATCTACCTCCAGTTCGAATAAGGGAAGACTCGATCACTTATTCATGTCGCAGTGATCAAATTTCTTGAACATAGAAAAACTAGGGTTTAAAATTTCAAACCCAAATCATGATTGCCTCGATGCTCAGATCCATCAGCTGTTATTTTTCCTATAAACTACAAACACACTCCATCAACCATAGAAACACTGGCAACTCCAACCCCTAGGTTGACAGAACCAACCCCAATTGTGTTTTCTAATTAAACCAGAAATATTCAGTTGAATGCAAACTAAAAATTCAGATTATAGTTTTAAAAATCAAGTTATTAATCAAGTAATTTATTTATAAACTTAAATAGATAAATCTGGAACATTCAAATATGGTTTACAGAAATTTTGCTCTGTTGCCTTTTTGTTTATCAAGAGTCATCACAGTTTTACCCTCATTTTCATTTCTTTTTATAAGATTAAACTCTAACTTATTACATATCATACTATGCTTAAAACCTTAAACTATAACATTGATTTTATCATGAAGTCATTTTTTTGACATAACTACAATCTGGAAACTAGAACAGGAAAAACAAGTTTACAGTACAACATGCATTCAACATATAACAGAGAATATCATCAAATTCATCCAATCCAAACATGATTATCACAGGAATAAATCAAACAACTATATTCACTAAGTTTATTTAATATAAAAAAATGTTACTCACTGGTTTTAGGAGCAGAGTCTTGCTTATGCATTTTTGAACTTCAGTTTGGTTTTTAAAAGCTGCATATGCTTTAACTTTCATCTTGCTTTTGCTTATATGAAGACTTGAATCTTGATTTATTACTTTGTTCCTTGATTCATGCAGTTATTAGATTCATGTGCATGCTTCCCAGAGAAAGCAGAGAAAGAAAAATGCAGGTTTTGATGAAGTTCAAACAGAATTACATGCAGGCCTAGTGAAGTTGCAGTTTCAAAATGATTTTCAGATGGTTGCAGATTTACTTTTCAGGTAAATGAATTTGGAGAGAGAGTTTTCAGTGTTTATATGATTTGCATTTTCAAGTTTTGCATGCATTTTAGATGATTTTGGGTCTTGAGTAAACATTGGTTTTCAGATCTGAAAATTCACTTACAGTTTATGAAGAAGAAAAATGTGATAACCCAGATTTTTAAATATCTGTCAATTGAATAATTAATTGGTTTTATGCAATTGAACAGACAAAATTCTGATAATTTTAAAATATCTGAATATATATATATATAAATGGATTTAAAACTATAATAAACAATTCTGTAAATAATAAACTTTATGGTGAATAAAAATATGTAAATAGACACATGCAAACTTTATAGTATTGAAGTTTTTAAGTGTGTTCATACAGTCAAGAGTGTATATTATTATGACTTAAATTTGAATAGAAGTAAATAATGGGATTTAATGTATTTTCTTTTATAAAATTTTATCCATGAAATAATCCTAGTTGTATATATATAACATAAAGCAATTTCTCAAAACATAGAAAAAAATATATTTGATATCTTAAAGAAAGCATTTATTAGTTTAGAGATGTATTTATTAATTAAGATAAAGGTTTTTGAAAATCATTCAAAGGTAATATAAGTAATATAACACAAGTGTAGTCTTTTAAAACTATGCTAAGTATATGTGTAAGGTGATTAGCCTTTAATATGACAAGTGTCAAAATTTTATTTTTATTTTTATAAATTCTAATTTTCATTATATAAAATATACTTCATTCATCTTTTCATTTTCTTCTATCTTCTTAACTTCTAGGAAAAAAAATGAATAACTATAATTAAACTACGGATTCAGATTTGAGCAATACAACTTAATCAAGTAAGATTAATTCAAGAATTAGCTCAACCAGATCAGATCCTATATCTACTCAGGGGAAATCCAGTTCAGAACAACATTAAAAGCAAAATCAAGTGGATTCAACAATTCATAATTCAGTTCAAAGCAAGGGATCATCTCAGTCTTCTCTATTTACAAATTTTTAGTTGAGTAACCTACATGCAGAAATTACTTAAGTTTAAGTGTGATCAAGGTTTGCATGATGATTTACAAATGAATGCATGTATGTTTGTATGAGAAAATTTCTGATGCATGTCTGTAAACATATAGGACTCACACTGATTTACATTTCCAGGTTGAAATATAATTCAAAAAAATTCATAATCTACTTCTGTAATCTCTTATAGGTTGCGGTGTTCAAAATAGGATTTTGTTTGAATATATAAACAAAGTTTATTTTTAAAAAAAAATTATATTTAAGTATAATTAGTTTGGAAACTATCTGGAAACTTAGAAGATAGTGGAAGTTCCAACATAATTCAACCCTCTAACTTTAATCTGTAAAATCTAAATCCATCTATAGACTCGATGCATGTGGCATATGGTTGCATTAAATATGTGATGTATGTTTGAAATGTGATTGCATGATGTTTTATGATCCTAAATCTAGTTTGCGGTATGTAGTTGGTGTGTATATGTCTGGACATGATTATTCTTCTCTGTTTTAAATTTCAGTGATATAAGCTTAGATAAAAAATTTATATTCTTCACACTGAAATCCCTTTTAGGCCGATGCATTTAAACAAAGATGGTTTGTTTAAAAACTAAACTAAGTTTTAAAAATGTTTCAAGAATAATAAATATAGATATTTCTGGAAGAATGAAAAGAACAGAGAAGCATAGGTATTTGTTAAAATCAAATATAATAATCTGTTAAGATATACATATAATTCAAATTGCATTTCCAAACTAAGATTTTTAAAATTTAAAATCATGATTTTTAACATTGATTTGGATGGGCAATTTAAAGATGTCTGGAAATGGGTTATGGAGGGATTCTCGGTGATCAAAAGAGTTAGAATTATTTGGGTTCTTTCTGGAGCTAGCTGAATGAGTGGGGTATTCGGAAAAAATAGTTGGTGGGTGGACGGGCCATCGTGGAGGCGGCGGTGGGTTATAGAAGTTTAAAACCCTAGATTTGGTCAATCTTACAGTAATGGATGCTGCGTCGTTTCCAAAGCATCGAGTTGCTTGGAAATTGAGAGGTAGATGTGTGGGTTAATCAGGGATATGTGGCCGGAGTTTGGAAGGCACTGGTGGTAGGCGGCGTGAGATTCGAGGTGAAGTTGGTCAGGGATTCAAGTTCCAGTTTTCAACTGGATGGTCAATTTTCGATTTGCAGCTTGCGTTAGTGTTTCGAGAATGGGAATTGGATGCCACAGTGACGAGTGACGTGACGAAGAGTTCATCGATGGTCGGAGTGGCTTCTGGTGACTGTGCATGTGCACGCGTGTGCCACCTGAGTCTGAAAGTATTTGAGCTTAAATGATGAAGGGAAACTCGAGTTCTCTCTCGCGTTGAGCCTTGTGTAACTCGAAGTAAACGAGGGAGGTGAGGGTCTTCGCGTATTACTCGGGGATTTTGGAGAGGTTTCTCGGGTTTTTCTTTGTTTTGTGATGAGGTTCCTGGTTTAGATAAGAACCTGAACCAGTTCTTGAAATGCAGGTTTAAAGGTACGAATAAAAATCAAATGCACGTTTTTAAGATGAACTTATTCAAGATTTGTTTAAGTAAGAAATCAAGGTGTAGGATAAAGCAAAATGTTTACAGACAAGTTTAAAGTTTTTTTTTTAAATTTTTTTTAAGGTTATTAAAAAAATGTATTTTAAAAGAGAAAAATGTGTTTAAACATGTTCAAAGGAATATTAGAATAAATAAGTTTTATAAAGGATGTTTAACATTAGATATATTTAAAGTGGAAGTTCAATAGAATGTTTAATTAAGATTTAAAAGATTAAGAATTTATTAAACAAGTTTGAATAAGTTACAAAGTTTAAATATTTAAAATTTATTGTTTTAAATTGTTTTGTTGTAAAGAAAATGTTATAAACTTTTATTTGTATAATTGATTTGATGAATGTTTTCAAATCTTTCAATTATAGAATAAATTTGAAAAATGTTTTCAATGGAAGTATAATGATGTAATCAAGTATTAAATAAAGATAAAGAATTTATCTTTAAATTATCTTAGTGGTGGATAATTAAGGAAAATTGAATTGAAGAGGATTAATAAAGAGAAATTACTAGAAGTGGATGAGGATCACTAATGAATGTTATTAATTAATCAAAGATTAATTAATGAGAACGGTTAAGAATAATTAATCTATGTGATTAATTTAGGGATAAATTACTTAGTGTAATTTTAAGAATAATTAATCAAGAAGGATTTATTAAGATGGATGATTATTGGATGATTAATTAATTGGTTTGTAATTAATTAATAAGCAGGTTTTAAAAAGAAATTTAAGTAATTGATTGAATTCACTGTCGGTTAATTGAATAAATTAGAGATGGTTTGGTTAATTAATTTTTTTTAATGATTTATGGTATTGTGTACCTTAGATTAGTTGATATCCCTGGTATGTGATGGTGATGCTTTGTGATATGATACGTTGGATTAAATAATGACACCCTGTTTTTAAAGTTGAATCGTTCTTCATTCGAATCACTTGAGTTAAGATAATTTTGTATTCGAAGAAACCGGGATCGGGTATCAGTAATACCCGAACCCACTTCGATTGATAACCTACAATGATGTTTATGGGTTGATATGTAAAATCATCAGACTGAAATGGAATGATTTAAATGGCTGGACTATGTGAAACTAAGTAAAGGTACCTAGGGATTGCTTATGGAAATATGTATTGACTATAGCAAGATGTGAGATTGTAGTAAATAGCGAGTTACCCGGGTTTATTTAAGTTGTATGCTTTTGTATTCTATGTTAAATGGGTTTACTCACGCTGGTTTCCAGCCTGACTCGGGTGTTACTTTGATGTAATGCTCGGGTCAGACCGAGTATTACAGATTTTCAGGTAAGAACGTTCTAGAGCTCAGGAGGCGAGCTAGATGGCAGAAACGTATGAGGTGTTTCGCTGTATTTTTGTGGAACAAGTTAATTTTTAACTGTCTGGTATTTGTGTAATGATGTAACTCTGATGTATAAATATATAAGTGTAATGATATAGTTCTTCTTGTAAAACTATTATTTATGTGATATTATATTTTATCCGCTGCGGAATGTGAGATTGTGTGTTTCTTTTCTGTTCTTCTTCTTCTATATATATTTTTTTTCTTTTCTCTAACTATCTGGAATTTTTGGGTTCGAAATTTCTGGGTCGTTACAAAAAATAGAAAAAGAATAAGATGAAGAGTGTTGTTTATATAAGAGAAATTTTTGATTTCATTAAATTAAAAGAAAATGAAAAATAAAATAGACACTTGGTTTTAAATTTAACATTTGTCACCTTGTCTTCTTTTATGACCAACACATGTCTTTTAGTATCATAAGAAACTTACACATGTACTAAGTATTTAAATTTTAATTCTAAATTGTTTATAAAACTTTAACTTATTTATAAGAGCTTTCTAAATCTTATTTTACTATTTCCTATGTATATATATAAATCTCTCCCTTATTTTTTTTAGAAAAACCAAAACAAACAATTTGTAATTAAAAGCTTGTTCAAAAATATTGAAGTATTTATTCTATTAATTTCAAAACATTAAATCCAATTTTTAAAATAATTTATCAAATCAAATTTAAAGTCAAGTTATATATATAGATGCATACATTACTCTTGTAAAAATTAAAAATAACAAATCTTATTACTACAAATCTATTTATGTTCAAAAGAATTTAAGTATTATAATTTTTATACAAAAATAACAAATTAAGCAATATCAAATAATTTATAAAAAGATTACAAACACATTAAGTTCATTTGTAATTTGTATTGTAAATTCTTATATATATAAATTCAAACAATATTTTAAAAAGAAAAATAAAACAAAGCTTTAATGTTAATCAATTTTAAATTCATCTTTAAGCTAATAAAAAAAATATAAATTTAAACAAATAAGATTTTCCATAAGTATAAACCATAAAATTATTTATTAAATTTCTTTGAAAAGTCAATTCTTAAATTTAAATCAAATTTCCAATTTACCAAATATGAATTAGAGTTAGAAAATCAATTCATTTACTAAATTCAAAAATCAAAGTTTATTAATTTACAATATATACAATTATATATGTTATAAACAGAAAACAATTTATTTACTTTTAAAAAGATAAAATCTTCCAATTTAAATATTTATTAAAAGATTTTTATTAGATTAATCCAAAATTTATTATTTAAAATTATCAAATCAATTTAATTTTCAACATAGATTATTAAATTTATAATGCCAAATTTCCGGGATATCACATTCCTTCCCCCTTAAAAGAATTTCGTCCCCCAAATTTTAAAAGCAAAGGTAATTTAATAATCTATCTTAAGATTTTATTTTAAATCACAAGCATATATCAACCATATGCTAACAACCATAGCAACCAATTCATCCAATCAGAACAAATCTAATTATCCAGAAAAATTCTGGATAAAATTTTCACGAGTTTCGCCGGTATAAATATCGGGATACTCGCTCTATAGAATATAAACAATCAATATTATTAAGCTATAGAGCTCATATCCAACTAGATCTACAAACTAAACAGAATATCAGACTACAGACAAGTCTGACTCAACAATCACATCTTCCTCAACTACTGGCTCCACAACCAGAGATAAACCATACACGTACTCCCTCAGAGATATGTGAAACACCTCGAATCCCAGTTATCCAAAGCTGGCAATTCAACCTTGAAAATCAAACACTAATACTCACAAAAACTCAGAAAAGGTCCAAAACACTTCGGAGCTGACTTACCCAGTCTTACTCAATCTTAAAATTCTTTAGATCGGAGAAAAACTTACCCAAAATAAAATCTCCGACTCCGAAATCCAAATTGCTTCGTCTCTTTTCCATAAAACACTCCTAATGATCCTGGGCTACCTTCAACTCTCCTGATCAGCTCAACCTTTGCTGATGTCTCTATAAACAAACTGGACCAAAACAATCCAATAAAATGATCTCCTCAAGATCAAATCCAAACCAAGAACACCAACTCTACTCCACAAACAACAGAAAACTAACTTACTTCTCTTATCCGGAAAAGACAAAACAAGGCACTCCCAAACTGCTTCCGCTGCACAACTCTGATCTGAAGCAGAAGAAAAACTCGAGCACAAACAGGATAACACATCACAGAAATATGGTTCTACAAATCCATAAAAGAAAACTCATATGCCCCATCTGATCCAAAGTTGCTTCACTAAACCTCCGGTATCACTCCTAGAATCCAGTCGATAAGAAAACTCAACCTCCAAATACGGACAAACTTCCCATAGCTCAAGAGAACATTCAACTATCGCAAGTCACTTTTGCGATCAACCCAGCCTTATATCCAAAGAAAACTGTTCTCTCTTTACCAAATAGAACATCTAGCCAATCCATCGAAGAAATGGTTCTACTCTGCTTCTGAACTCCATCTTCAGAAGGAAAAAAACTGCTAACCAGAAAATCTTCTTGCTGGCACACAGAACACTCCGAGCTGCACTACTGACACCGACGCCAAAGACTTCCTAATCCAAAACTCTTCGAGAAACTCGGACCTCAAACCGGACAGAAACATCCTGCTGAATCCAGCCACAACACTGAAGCAGACTCACCTCCTTAACTTGTTCCAAAGAAAAATCTTCGGAGACATCTATAGTCACTGCGTCTCATCACACAGCTACTAATTCCTGAGGTATCAAAAATGCCCTTATTTCCTTCTGCCCAATCGACAGATCCAAACTCTACTTATCCAATTTCAAAAATGAACTCCGAAGCTTAACAATTTACCTTCAGAGATCTATGAAATCCTTTCTCCAAGCAAAACTCACTCGAGACGGTATTAGGTCTACGGTCTCGACAAATACACTACCAATCTCAAACACCAAACTTCAACCAATGGTAGTAGTCATGTTACACACCCCACTATCTTATCTACCTTTATAACTTATATTGGATAACCCGAACAGTAACCCAACAAATAGGTAGAAGTAATTATATAAATATATAATAAAACAAAAAATACGCTTTCTCAAGATAGACACCACTCCAGAGCCTAGGTATTCACTCAACCTAATGCTCTGATACTAACTGTGACGACCCGACTTTTTCTCCGCAGAAAAGTCGTATCATCATGAAGAAAGAAAGGGATAGAAAAGAGAAAAGAAAGAGAAGAAAGAAGAACACAACATCAGAATCTCAACAGCGGAACGAATAAATTATATTAATAACATAAATATTACATAGTATACAACGCTATCAGAGTTATACTGAAATTTCATCACATACTAGACAGTTATAAACACCTGTCTAGTTATACAACTCAATACAACTCAACAAAACAAGGGATAACAATACAGAGAACACACAGCGGAACTATATATCTACACGCAGAAGCCTCCTGCTCCATTTCTCCTCCAATATTCGTCAAAGCTAACCTGAATCCCTTGGCTACTCGTAAAAATTTAAGTACCCAAGATTTAAGAAAACAGAAGATAAACTTTGGGTCAGACATAGGTCTGGTGTGAGTAACAAGTTAAAGTTGCTTAACTTTTGAAAAACCTTTGAAAAGAAAAGGTATCACGTAAGACTTCCCACACATAAACATGGAAAAGTTTTTACCTTACTCTAACCAAAACATTTGATAGGAAATCCTGTGATATTATAATAGGGTCTAGGGTTTTCAAGTAAATAAGAAATAGCTGGAATTGTTACATGATTAAATTCCATCTACTAGCCACAAAAGTGGGTAATACAATCAAAACCGTTGGCACTTATTGGATTGTGGATTCCATACAACGGTAGGGCTACTGGGGTACCGCCCGTCACAGTACGTGGTCTAGATCAACGTACCGAGGAGTACGCCTACTCCCCTGCAACACAAAGCCGGAACCATCCCTTACTGGACAGTCCCAAACAAGACAACCTCGCAGTTGGTGTACATCCAACTGCCCAAACGGCCGAAATAAAAAGGGACCTCTAGACAGGGGTAAATCTTGCTCTCCAGTGGGAGCTACCCACGAAGTCTTGCTGCACCTCCCCTGTTTTAGCCATTCCCGGTTGATGAGGCTTGAGGCTACGATTACCTTTAGAGAATACATCTCTTAGAATGCTCATCGTCCACCTGACGATGTTTTGAAAGCATTCAATCCATACAAGTTCGTTTCGGGTTCGAACGAAACCAAAGGCATTATCTCGATACACTCATTTTGGAATCACCCTCAGAGTTAACGACGTTAACCCTTGCACTCTAAATCACCATCTCGAATCCATAAGAACTAGTTCCGTCAAACTCATCACGGAATCACCCCCAGAGTTATACTGACGTATAGTCCTTATACCTCGAGTCTTCACTCTTCACGCAAGATTCATGACCTATCGTTAATTTGGATCGATGTGGTTTTCGAATATCCAAATATGGAAACCCGATCCCGGTCTCATCGAAATCCAAAGCGTGTCTTTTAAGGCCAAGTTGTTTTAAAGGTTTAAAACAATTCAATTATCTATATATCCAAATAGATAAATCACAGATCCACAATAGATAATCAACATTATCATCATATCAGATAAACTATATTATCATTTTCCAAAAGATAATCTAAATCATCATCACAATGCAACCAATGCATCCATATCACTCAACATTATCTATCTCATATCCGAGATTAAACCATTCAAGGCAAACAACATTATCCAACCATATAAGCCATGATTTAATATCACACCAAATATAATTAATTTAAAATGAATTAAATTAATTACATCATTCAAATTAATTTAAAGTAAATTAAATTAATTACTTTACCAATCTCAACTTGCTTATTATTATTGATTGATCATCAATCAATTAATTAATCATCAACCAATTATTTATTTCAAATAATCATCCCTGATTAATTAACCTTTAATTACATTCAAGTAATTATTCATTAATTTATTTCTCAAATTAATTATACTTAACCAAATACAGTAATTAATCTTTAATTACTTCCTTAATTAATTAACTATAATTAATTACATTAATCCTTAATTAATTACATTAATCCTTAATTAATTACATTATTTAATTCCTTAATTCCTTAATTATTATTTTTTGATTATTACATCATTGATTATAATAATTAATGATTTCTAATTACATTTTCAAATTAAATTAACTACATTAAGTAATGAATCTTTACTTAAACCATAACTGTTAATCACCCTTGATTAACTCCATTCAGTAATCAACTACCCTTAATTACTTCACCAAATAAATTAATTACTCATTAATTAATTATCTTTAATTAATCCTTTGATTAATTCACAAAGTAATTATACTCAAATTACTTCATCATCAAATCACTTCAATTAATTACAATAAGTAATTAATTCCTTAATTACTTCCATAAGTAATTATACTTAACAACTTACACAAATAATTATCTTTAAATTAATTAATTTAATTAGTAATTAAAATTAATCACATTAATTAATTATTAAATAATTCTTAGTTAATGACCTTCATTAACTATCAAACAATTCATTAATATTTTCTAAAATAATTAACTTATTCTAATCATTATTAATTACAAATTAATTAATCATTAATTAACCCATTAATTAATCCTAAATTAAATAAGTAATTAAATGTTAATTAAAACTTAATTAATCTATTATTTCTTGATTAATTAGTTATTAATCATTAATTTAAAAACTATTAATTAATTATTCTTAATTACAAGTTAATTATCCTAAAAATTATTAATCTTAAACCTTTAAGATTAAACTCTTAATTACCATTTTATTAATTTATTAAATAAATAAGTTATTCATTTAATTACCCTAATAATTAAATGAATATAAACACTAAATTATTATTTAACTTCAACAAGTTTAAAATCAATCTAAAACCTTTAATTGATAAATAATACTTTTTATTATAAAAGAAATTTTACAAAAGTTAAACAAATTTATTTTTAAATGAAAGCCATTAAAATTTTACATTATTATTAAAATTTGTTTAAACACTTAAATTTATAAAACTTAAATTTATTTTTAAACAAATATTCAAATCCAAATTTGAATCAAATTTTTATACTTTGTTTAAACATTACTTCACATTTCAATTTCAAATTTAAATTCAATTTCTTTAAAATATTTGTAAACAATAAACCCTTTTAAAGTTATTTTAAACAAATTTGAATTTAAATACTTCATCATTTCCAACTTGTGATTCAATTCAACTTGAATCCATAATTTAAGTTAGATTTAAAACTTACTTTAAATTCTTGCTTCCATTTTTAAATTTTGAAAACAAGACAAGTTTTCAAACTCCAACAAACCAACCCGAGATAAAAACTAAAATAAATCGAGTAACAATTTCTTTTAAATTCATCTTAAAATCAATTAAATCTCAAATAAAAATCAGGTTTATACAAAACCATGTATTGACAGGTTTACCAAACCCTGTATTGACAGGTTTACCAAACCCTGTAACAAAATCAAACACCCAAGACCTCATCTAAAATACTTCGAGTCCCTAAACCCATTGCTTCGAGCAAAAATATGAGACAACCCGAGCAAACACGAACCCGTTCTTCCTCAAAAACAACAGAGACTCCATTACCACCGTGCACCTGCACCATCATGGCCATCACCTCCGTCCTCTCGCGACCCCTACGCAAGTCATCGATCCTCTCCAAACACCAAATCGACCCTCAATTCAACTACGGAAACCCTAAATCAAATTCTAGCATTCGAGCTCAATCTGTAACAAATAGGTCGAACTGCAAACGCTTCAATCTCCAAACTCCGACCATTTGAGAGGTACCACCTCCGGCCTCTTCTTTATCCTCACCTCATCTACCTCCAGTTCGAATGAGGGAAGACTCGATCACTTATTCATGTCGCAGTGATCAAATTTCTTGAACATAGAAAAACTAGGGTTTAAAATTTCAAACCCAAATCATGATTGCCTCGATGCTCAGATCCATCAGCTGTTATTTTTCCTATAAACTACAAACACACTCCATCAACCATAGAAACACTGGCAACTCCAACCCCTAGGTTGACAGAACCAACCCCAATTGTGTTTTCTAGTTAAACCAGAAATATTCAGTTGAATGCAAACTAAAAATTCAGATTATAGTTTTAAAAATCAAGTTATTAATCAAGTAATTTATTTATAAACTTAAATAGATAAATCTGGAACATTCAAATATGGTTTACAGAAATTTTGCTCTGTTGCCTTTTTGTTTATCCAGAGTCATCACAGTTTTACCCTCATTTTCATTTCTTTTTATAAGATTAAACTCTAACTTATTACATATCATACTATGCTTAAAACCTTAAACTATAACATTGATTTTATCATGAAGTCATTTTTTTGACATAACTACAATCTGGAAACTAGAACAGGAAAAACAAGTTTACAGTACAACATGCATTCAACATATAACAGAGAATATCATCAAATTCATCCAATCCAAACATGATTATCACAGGAATAAATCAAACAACTATATTCACTAAGTTTATTTAATATAAAAAAATGTTACTCACTGGTTTTAGGAGCAGAGTCTTGCTTATGCATTTTTGAACTTCAGTTTGGTTTTTAAAAGCTGCATATGCTTTAACTTTCATCTTGCTTTTGCTTATATGAAGACTTGAATCTTGATTTATTACTTTGTTCCTTGATTCATGCAGTTACTAGATTCATGTGCATGCTTCCCAGAGAAAGCAGAGAAAGAAAAATGCAGGTTTTGATGAAGTTCAAACAGAAATACATGCAGGCCTAGTGAAGTTGCAGTTTCAAAATGATTTTCAGATGGTTGTAGATTTACTTTCAGGTAAATGAATTTGGAGAGAGAGTTTTCAGTGTTTATATGATTTTCATTTTCAAGTTTTACATGCATTTTAGATGATTTTGGGTCTTGTGTAAACATTGGTTTTCAGATCTGAAAATTCACTTAGAGTTTATGAAGAAGAAAAATAGAAAAAGAATAAGATGAAGAGTGTTGTTTATATAAGAGAATTTTTGATTTCATTAAATAAAAAAAAATAAAAAATAAAATAGACACTTGGTTTTAAATTTAACATTTGTCACCTTGTCTTCTTATATGACCAACACATGTCTTTTAGTATCATAAGAAACTTACACATGTACTTAAGTATTTAAATTTTAATTCTAAATTGTTTATAAAACTTTAACTTATTTATAAGAGCTTTCTAAATCTTATTTTACTATTTCCTATGCATATATATAAATCTCTCCCTTATTTTTTTTTAGAAAAACAAAACAAAACAATTTGTAATTAAAAGCTTATTCAAAAATATTAAAATATTTATTCTATTAATTTCAAAACATTAAATCCAAATTTTAAATTAATTTATCAAATCAAATTTTTAAAGTCAAGTTATATATATATATATATATATATATATATGCATACATAACTCTTGTAAAAATTAAAAATTAAAAATCTTATTACTACAAATCTATTTATGTTCAAAAGAATTTAAGTATTATAATTTTTATTCAAAAATAACAAATTAAGCAATGTCAAATAATTTATAAAAAGATTATAAACACATTAAGATCATTTGTAATTTGTATTGCAAATTCTTATATATATAAATTCAAACAATATTTTAAAAAGAAAAATAAAACAAAGCTTTAATGTTAATCAATTTTAAATTCATCTTTAAGCTAATAAAAAAATATAAATTTAAACAAATAAGATTTTCCATAAGTATAAACCAAAAAATTATTTATTAAATTGCTTTGAAAAGTCAATTCTTAAATTTAAATCAAATTTCCAATTTACCAAATATGAATTATAGTTAGAAAATCAATTCATTTACTAAATTCAAAAATCAAAGTTTATTAATTTACAATATATACAATTATATATATTATAAATAGAAAACAATTTATTTACTTTTAAAAAGATAAAATCTTCCAATTTAAATATTTATTAAAAGATTTTTATTAGATTAATCCAAAATTTATTATTTAAAATTATCAAATCAAATTAATTTTCAACATAGATTATTAAATTTATATTGCCAAATTTCCGAGATATCACAGGGATGATTCAATCCCTTCGCAAACTTCATAGCTTTCTTGTGCAGCGTATTCACCAACACCATTCCGAACCATGATAATTCATTGAATTGACTTATGTACCCCTTCACTAACGAACTACCTTGCTTCAAATTGATAAACCGCTCTTACTGAAGACTCTCCTCTGCTTGAGATAAAAACTTCCTATAGAATCGCTTCGGGAATCCATTCCAAGTCACCTCTCTTCCTTCCAACTCAATGACCTCCTACCAATACGAAGCCTCCTCTTTCAGCTGCCAAGATGCTAGCTGAACTCACTGCTAATCAACCAATCCCAATAGTCCGAATATCCTATCTATGTCTTTAGGCCAAGCTCTCGCCTCCATAAAAGTTTCCTTACCAGAAAAAGTCTTTCCACCCAAACTCTAAAAATCCTTACAAAGCTTAGAGAAATTGGCGATGACAGGTGGGTTGATGGGATTCACACCCGGTAGTGTTGGGTTCGGCCCTTGCTTGTGCACATATGGAGTCATGGCTTGTAGATACCTACAAAACCAGGCTGGGACTAGAATGCCCTCGGGAAGGTTCGGGGCATCCGCCATTCAATGAAAAGAAAACGATAGTTTAGGCAAGAGTCGAAGGGAGATTGAACAGGACTTTTGAGGGGATTTTATAAAAACTCTTTTATACTTGAAAAACTACTTCTATAATAAGAGTTTCTTTCTAAAAAATAATTCTAATTTGAAGATATGCTACATAAAAATAGATTGATTTTGGAAAAATAATTTATTTTTAAAACAAGTTTTTAGAAATCCTATAACCTTAGGCTCTGATACCAAGTGAAACAGCTTACACCACTTAGTATACCCAAAAGCACACACTAAAAGACATGATGCATTGTAGGTATAAACTAAAACTAGTAGAGACTAAGATTCATAAGACAGAAACAAGTAAAAACAGCAGAAAATAAAATAACTTATATTAAAGCAAAACTTCATAAAGCTTCATAAATCAAATAAATCAAATACCGAATACAACATACATGTCACAAAACCCAATATATCTCATGAAATAAAAAATCATATTCTCAACAAAAATCGGAGTACAGATATCCCTCTCAAGTGCCAGTACAAAAAGCTGAAATAAAAGTAGGGAAATACATAATAGAAACTTCCTCCAAGAAAACTTCGAACAACTGCAGTCTACAATCTTCTCCCTGATTGCTTGGGGGGCAAAGGGGAAAATAGAGGAGTGGGTTAGACTAAAAGTCTGGTGAATAATAGTAACTAATAGAATCTTTGAGCAAAAGTAATAGACTCTTCAATAGTTCTAGTGCACATAAAATGAAACAAAGGAAATAGGAAAGAGATAAAGCTGGAAGTAAATACGAATTAACTAGTATTAATTTAATAAGATAAGTTAACTTTGATTATTTGCACCTGTCCTTGACATCTGTTTTGATTAGGCTGAATTCCTAATCCTGTAATTAGGTTGTAACCCTAATTCTACCCTTTGATTGGCCTTCTACTAGTGTGTCTACTATGGATCGGACCCTATGGTCCTTAAACAGAAGACACACATGTCTAGGAAGACACCTACTAAGTGCTATGGAACTCAATAGCGACTTATTTCCCCTAAACAATGTTGCATACTTGGTCACCGCCGGTTTGCACTATCTATTGCTCCCTCTTTTGACCTTTTATTTACCCTAGACAGCATAAGCGTGCCCTCATCTCACTTAAGGCTAATGTGAGATCACCGTGTCCATAGAAATAATATGGGATGCTGATGGTACTGGTCCCTGTTAAACAAAATCTAGTTGCGCCACTTGTCCAAATCTCCATGATTTAGTCTTTTAACTATTGACCTCTTATCTACCCTAAACAGCATAAGCATCCCAAGGGAAATGCTGCTGGTACGAATCTTTTCTTTTAACTATTGACCACTTATCTACCCTAAACAGCATAAGAGAAATGCTGCCGCTACAGAACTTTTCTTTTAACTATTGATCACTTATCTACCATAAATAGCATAAGGGAAATGTTGCTGGAACGGACCCTACTTTCATATTTGCTTATTAACTTAGATAAATTATTTTAAATAAGCTTTACAATTTATCTCTACTTCCTTTACTTATTAATTTATTCTAAGTCTTAAAATAAGCCTCATTCTGTTCTACTTCTTATTATAACTTACGTTATAATTTAGCTCATTTACTTAACCCAAATGTCTAAGTGTGAAAATAAGCTACATCTTTATTTGCTCATTTTAATTCTAATTTTACTTCATGATTAGGATTGCAAATTGGTAAATTTCAGTCCATTTTCATTTTATTGCAATCATTTCAATTTATGTCTTATTTTACGTAATTTCAGTTCTCTTATTGTCTAATCCATATTTGCGTTAAATCTATTCTAATCCATTCGTGAAGAAAAAGGAGAAATAGAAGAAAACTGACAGTTTATAAAAGAAAATCCCAAACGTGGAAAAATATGTAAATAAATAACAATTAATTTTAAAAATAATGTAAATAACTGTAATTAAATGGAAAAGCTATAATTAACAAAAATTAACTCAAAAGAATAGCTAAAAAGAATTAGAATAAAAATAAATTTAAAATCGAAAATAACTGATAAAAAGTTATTTCCAAAATCGTAGAAAAACTACAACTATTGGAAACCCTATTATTTAAAATTACTGAAAGAAATTTAAAATAATTATAATCACTCACCTGTGCTCCTAAGCTTCTTCCTTTTTGGTCTTCCTGGATCCACTTAAGGGTGTTAAAATATTTTTATTAAAAAGACACTCTCCTTGAAACATTATTCCTTTTAGGGTCCTTGCTGAAAAGGTGAACCCAAGTGGAGAAAATCTAGAATGAGAAAAAGCGTTAGGCCTTAGGTCTTATTTATAGGGGTAGAAGCGGATCTCGAATAGTTAGATTTGGGGATTGAATAGGATGCAACCACGTTATAGGCTGAACAGGTGCTATCATAACAGGTGCTATCATACGGAAGCACAGAGGGACTAGATGAGCCAACAGAACGAAAATGACATGTTACAATCGCCTATACTCGAAGAATATAATTCTTCGTTTAATAACGTAGGCGGGTCGATCTAGGGGTTGATCGCCCTTCTAGCTAAGTCGACCGGCAGGTCGACCTAGGCAAGGGGTTGGTTGATCTCCTGGTCGACCTACCTATGTATTTTTTTTTCTTGTTTCCTTGTTTATTTCATTTCCCCTCCATACTAGCTCGTAGTCTAACGTTTTATATATGGAAATTGACCAGAAAATTACCACAGACCCAATGGTGAAACTCCGGAGCTCAGTTCTGATAATTTCACAAAGTTATTTTATCATTTAATTAATTCCTTAATTAACTAATTAATTATTATTTGTTAAATTTTTGGTTGTTACAGGTAGAAAACTATATAAGGACACCAGATTGGTTAAATTTAACGATTTTAAAACCCTTAAATTTTGAATTGGATTAAATGATATTTTGAAAGAAATCGATTTATATAAATTGAATTACTTTGCAAATCCAAGTTTGAATATTGGAATTGGAAATTGGTTTAAACCAAAATTCTAAAGTATTTTAATCTATTTTAAATCTATTTAAAGTATTTTAACCCATTTTAATCTATTTTAAATCAATTTAACCTATTTTAATCTATGTTAAACTATGTTAAAGTATTTTAATTTATTTAAATTATATTAATCTATTTTAAACTATTTTAAATTATATTAATCTATTTTAATCTATTTAAACTATATTAATCCATTTTAATCTATTTTAAACTATACTAATCTGTTTTCATCTATTTTAAGCTATCTTAAACTACTTTTAAACTATATTAACTATTTTTTGAATTTTAGGTTTTTGTAAAGTGGAAGTTTTATATTTAAATCCTTGATTTTTAAGTAGAATACAATTAAATGATGTTATAACATAAGTAGGGATTTAAGTGACATATTTGAGGAATATAATGATTTTACGTGAGGATTTAATATATTTGGAAATATGAATTCGAAAGTGATATGATTTCAAATGTGATATATTTTGAAAGTAAATATGATTTCAAAAATTTTATGGTTTTGAGAAAATGATATTTTGATATATGAAATGGTTTTGGAAATTTTAAAAAACCATCCGGTGTAAAATAAGCGTTTGGTTGTTAAAGAGACCATGATCGGGTATTGTCATACTCTCTGCCAATACCGAAAACCACTTTAACAATTATGCATGTGGTGGAGATTCCTAAATGAAGTAGGATGGTTTGGTGCTCGATTCTGTATGAGGTATTTACGTAGCGTTGACTCCCGTGAGCCAGCTTACATGTAACTAAAACAAGAGCTATACCTGTACCAAGTGAGGTTGCACCTCCGATTGGAGATACTTTGTAACGACCCGATTTTTCGACGCCCAAAAATCGACATCAATACGTCCACCGTATCACACGTCGAACAAGCGAATGTCGGAAAACCAAACCATTAGGGTTAAAGAAGAAATAAGTGGGAGAAGAAATAGAAACAATATTAAATCTCACAATCGTAGCGGAACAATATATAATAGATAAATGACTAATCTTTAAACAAAAGAACTATATCTGTTTATACATTACGTCGTCAGAGTACAACCACTCACAATAAAATCGGACAGTTATAATAACTTGTCCCTGACTAATATCAATACAATCCCAAATACACAACGGAATATACTCCATACGTTCCTTCCATCCAGCTCGCCTCCTGAGCTCAAGAATGTCCTGATAACCTGACTCTAGGCTGCCCATGTGGAAAATTTGGGGCACCCAGAGTTTATAAAAGGGAACAATAAACTCTGAGTCTGTCATGGGACTGGTGTGAGAACTTAAAACAGTTAGTTGTACCAAAAGGAAAGAAAAAGAATTTCGTTCATGCTTTTGGAAAATGAAATCACCACAAGGTCTCCCGGCACACACTCAAATGCAATCACACACATGGGGAAGGTTTCTCCTTATAGTAGTCAAACATGCTTGATACGCGAAAATCCTTTTGATGTTATTATTAGTGCATAGTGTGGAAAACATTTGCAAGTATAATATTAATCTTAGCCAGCATACGTACCAATATAGTATGCCTACTATAGCTACCATGTTAGAGGCAGGTTCTACAACTAAAACCGTACAGGGCTCGTATTGATTGTTTGGATTTCCAACAAATGGTCAAGGCTAAGGAACTTCCTTTATCCGAATTGGTACCCTCTGGAGGGCCGTCCCGAGAACCTAACTGGATCTCTGCCAACACAAGGCCGGGTTACCTCAGTAACTAGGTACCTAACTGTCACGAGTATGTCATCCCTCGGTCGTAACCGACCTTTACCGAGGTGCCTCAAATTCCAACAACCACATAAGTAAAATATCTTGGCTCCATACCAGAATACCAGTTTTTATCCAGAAGGAAATGCACATACCCTGAGGGGCACGACCCCCATAACCTTGCTGCATCCTTTCCTGTTTCGACCATTTTCGGGGTGTGAGGTTCGATGAAGTCTCGTCCCACAAAGCTATGCTTTTCACAACAGCCATGATTCGATCAACCAATGCTCAACACTTAGCATGCCACATTATCAAATTGGAATATATCACTATAACTATCAACTACATAACCTCTGAGCTTGTACGTCTCAGAGAAGGGTGTTAAGTTTAGAGAATAAATTCTCTACCACCAACAGAAATATATTTGATAGAAACCAGCTTTATATCTCAAAGTGTAATGTCAGACATACATCCATACAAGTCCATCCTGGGTTTGAATGGAACCGAAGGCACTTCGTCCAATTAAGGAAAAAGTCCATGCAAATCCGAATATCCCTTAATAACGTCCAGACTCCCCATCACATAGGGTAATCTCTATACCGAAGCAACTCGGTGCAGAGACAATCAACAGGTAATCCTTTGGTCTTAGAAAATACTCAGTCTTCAACCACCGTCTTCAATCCCGTTTTGTCGTATAATTATTCGGAATGGGTTTCTGAATTAATGTCCTCCACCGGCTTATTCGAGTAATGAGCGCTTATTTTAAAACATGTGGATACAAATTTCCATTTTTCATCTTTTTTACAAAAGATCCACCTTTAAGATTCGATGTGGTTTTCGGATAACCATTTGGAATCCGATTCCCGGTCATCGAAATTCAAATGCCGTCTTAAAGGCCAATATTGATAGTTGGTTACTTAACTATCAAACAATATTCACAACAATCATCAGACCTTAATAATTCCAAATTATTTATTTCAAAATATTTTCGCAAGATATTTTCCTACTTTTCAACCTTTTGAAAATAGTTTTCAAATCACTTTCCTCTCGCGGAATAAATTCTGAAATATTGTTTATTTCCACTGAAAATTCGCTAAGTTCTAATACTTTAGGTTTTTAAAATAATTTAAATCACTTATCCAAAAATATACACTTGGAAATACTTAAAATAAAAACTATTTTAAACACTTATTTAAAATATTAGTTATGATATTTTATACTAATATCTCATGTAAAACTTAAGCCCAAACTAATTTTAAAAATAAAATTATTAGATAGAGTATAATTATTTAAATAACCATCTTCTAAATCAAATACTAGTTAAATCTTTAAAATAATCACTTCTACAATTAACTTAATAAATATTTACTTTAAAAAATTTAAGAAAATAATTCCTCCAAAAACATTCTTTTTAAAACCAACTTGAGAACTTTTAATTTATACTTAAACGTTACTTTGAAAACATGCTTGGCTTTCCAAGGAAAATATACTTTCCATTCCAAAATAGTCCATTTAAATCAATTAATAAATCCTTCTCAATTTATCCCAATTTACATCCCAAATTCGTAAATTTTCTTTCCACACTTTTAAAAAATAAACCACCATTTATTTTTAAGACAAATTACCCATTCCTTTATAAATTCCCCTCGTGAATTTATACTTCCACATATCCACTGATATATTATTTCTTTTTATAAACCCAGTTTATAAATACCATAGTCTCGTCCTCTTTTAAAACATAGTTTCAAACATTTACTCGATTTTCATATCGGTGTCCAAAACTAACTTCACTTTTAAAATAAATTCATTTACCTATTCAAAATTATTTCAAAACCCATTAATTTCATATTCACTCCTTTATTTAGATTTAAAATTTTATTTAAAAATCTAAAATATTAATTTCATACATAATTTTAAAATTCTCCCTTTATTTCTCCCAAACCATTTAATATCCAAATTTTAAATAAATTCTTCAACTTTTAAACAATACTACTTAAGTTCTCAAAATCCATTTATTTCCATTTATTAAAAGAAAATCTTTTTCCCCACACTTGGAACTTATTCAATAGGATTTCAAAAATCAACCTTTATCCTTTCCAAATTCCTTCTTTTAATTTATCCAATTCTCTAAAACTATTTTACTTAAAATTCTCTACTTTAATTTCCTTTCAAAAATCCAATTTTTATACTTTTGGTATCTTAAAATACCAAATATATTCGACGAAACCATAGCCTTTAATAATTCCAATTACCAATATAATCAATCACAGATTATCATTATATCATATCACAGCATATGAAATAAATTCACACATTTGAGAAATCCAGTTGGATCCCTCCAACCTGTTTCCCTGCATCCACAGATGTTAGCACAATATAAAATACCAATTCCACTTCGAGGTGGAATATGGCGGTATATGGGGTCATCCGCTATTATGTGGGGAGTATAGGGTCTCATCCGCTATATAATGCGGGAATATCAATCACTCCAATATATATACTACTATATATAATATCATCCAACAAATAAATTATTAAATTCATCCAAGCACATCCAATAATTTAAATTTATTCATTCAAATTAACCAGGCAAACCAAATGAGTGAGAAGATTTCACCTTTGCTTTTGTTTTGCAATCCACTTCAATATTGCCTTGGTTTCCTAATTTTTGACCTTGAACAAACAATTCACGATTTATTACTATTTGAATTTACCAAACAATTAATCACTATTTAATAAATTTAATTTAAAACTAATGATTTAATTAATTAATTAATTAGTTTAAAACCAAATTTTCTTTAATAAATTATTTTCAGTAGTTAAAATAATTAAATAGTTTAATAAAACAAATTAATCACCAAACCATTTTTTTAATAAATTAGCAAATTAAAATATGTAAATGTATTTTTATTTTATTTTGTTGAAATTTTATATATATATTTCTAAGAAATAATCTATAGAGATAAAAATCAAATTTTTATATAATTTCTCATGTTTACCAAAGTCCTATATACATATATAATTTTTCTGTTTTACTATATAAATAAAATATGTGTGTATAAAATTTGTTTCCCTTTCAACACAAATTACTTTACTGTATATATATATATATATATATATATATATATATATATATATATATATATATATATGTAACATTCCTGAATTTTAGTCAAGTTAAATTTGATATTTAGTTTAAATTTTGAAATTAAATTGTGAATTAAATTGGTTTTTTCCAAAATAAAATAAAATATTAGTTGTTTTGTATTGATTTTTTTATTATTCGAAATTTGAATTTGAAAACTCAAAAAATAAATATATTTGGAAAATAAATTGGGTTCTAAAATTTGAATTTGGGTTTATTAAAAACATATATATATATATATATCAAATTGATTTTTTTAAATTGGATTTTAAATTTAATTTAAATTTGGGTATTTAAATTTGAAATTCAAAAGATAGATATGCATATCTTAAATGATACTTTGGTTTTAAAATCTATTATATATGATTTTATTTAGAACATAAATTATTTTATATTATTTTCTTTTTAAAGGAATTTATTTATATAAATTAAAATATGTGTTTATTAATTAGGAAATTGATTTTAAAGGCTTTATAAAACATTTAAATATTTATTTATGCATGTAAGTTACATGTGTTAACTTATAATTATTCTTAATAACATGTATTAACAAATTAAATAAGGTAAATGGCAAGCGTCAACCTTTATTTTAATTTTCTTTTATTTTCTCATGAAATCTAATTTAAACTTATATCATTCATTTTCATTTCCTTTCCTATTTTCACTTTCTAAAACAAAGAAAGAAAAATCATCTCTAAATCAAATAAAATCTGAATCAAACCCTATAACTATTATTCTCAAGCCTGCAACAAGTTCAAATGCAACCAGAAATCCATAAGAACAAAGCAAACCTGTAAACTCTCCTCAAATCAAAGATATAAACCTGAATCGAAGCAGATTTTAGTGTTCAAAGAAATCAATCTTCAACTTAATTCAAACAGCAACTAAGCAAGGATCAAGCATGCAATTCGAATTGATTTAAATAGCAAGCAAAAATCTAAAAGTATCAAAATTCTTCAAGCCTGAAACAAACCACAAAAACCAGAAAACTAAAGACAAATCAAAACCAGGAAACCATCAAAGCAGACAACAAATTCAGATCTAAAGCTGTAAGATCAAATTCACTACAGATTGTTTCAACCTGAAGATCAAGCTGGATTACAAAATAAAAATCAAAGAAAGTTTTCAAATTCCAGTTCCAGGCCCAAAATATATTCATTTGTCCTCTGTCTTTAATCCAAGTTGAGCAAACCTTTAAACCCTTATATATACTTGAAGTTGTTTGTATGTTTGTGAATGTGCATGCATCACTGTGTGAATATTTGTTTATATTGGCCTGTGCATGTCTGGAAACCAAAAAAATCAGCCTCTGTTCTTTATGACAGGCATAAGTTAATTTTCAAAAAAAAATTCAAATCTCTCAATCAAGTCAATACTAACCTTTGATGTTTAAATAGAAGATGTTTGTTGAAGTATAATGATGATTATAAAAATAGTTTCAGGATGTTAAAATTAGCAAATAATTTAAAAAAAATGAAAATTACAGTAGAAATCAGGAAATGGGTAAAAATCGAACTTGTTAATTTAAATCTGTGATTATATAATCTCGATGTGAAACCAAATCATGAATTTTAGAATGAATTTGAGAATTTTTAGATGAGTATTGGCAGAGAATTCGAGTGTTGCTCGATTTTGGGTTTTTGGTTAATCATCGTCGATCGGTGACGAATTGGATCTCGGGTTGTTTTTCAGAGATGGCTAAGGGAGTGTTGATCTTCGAAAAAATGGAGGAAGATTTTATTCGTAGTTGTGATGGTCGGAAATTGTCAAGGTAGGGTTTTGGCGTCGCATTATGTAGGCCATGTTTGCAAAGCAATGGCAACGTCTACGGTTCATCGAGCTCGATCGCGAGAGTCGTGGTCGCATCGTGATGACGTGAAGCAATTCTAGAAGGAGGGCCATGGGTTCTAGTTGACGTGATCGACGGCGGCAGGGGAGTTTGTTGAACGCTTTTAGATCCAATTTTCGATCGGGTGGCTCGATTTCGAATGCGTGTCGGTTTCATCGATCTGGGTTGCGAAGGGGTATGGCCAAGGGATCGTCGTCTTGTAGGTGGTCGTAACATTGGTCATCGGCGGTCGGAGTAGTTGTGCATGTGCACTGTGCACGTCTGGAATTCTTGTTGTATCGTTGGTTTTGAGTAATAGTGTTAGCTTGAGTTGCTTCACGAAGAAGACGGGCTTTGTCTCAAAGCTGGGAATTGTGTTCGAGTGTTATGGGTAGGAGTTGAGGTTGGCTCGGGGAAGTTGTGTGCTCATCTCTGGGTTTTGCTGTGTTTTACTCAGGAATTTGTTGTTTCTTGGAAGTGTTGTTTCCAGTTTTCTTTAAAGCTGTCTAGTTTTTACTATATGATCATTTTAACTAGTTTTAAAAGATGTGTGAAATGTTTGAATTTAGAGAATAATGCTTTAAACGAATTTAAAAAAAGATATGGATTTCAAGTTTAACTTTTGTTTTAAAAATAGTTTTGGCTTATATAATTTTACATTAAACTAATTTGAAATTAGTTCATAAATGTATTGAACTAAAATATAGCTGTTGAAATTTTAAATATGGTTTAAGCAATAGATATTTAACTTTAATAATTAAAGGACAATGATTTTGTATAAACCAATGCTCAAGCTTTTAAATCAAATTCAAATGATAAATAAGGATTAATGTAATATAAGTTGTCTTAATTTAATCAAGTTTTTATTTATCAAAGTAATTAAAGTATAAGTACTTAATTAACTAAAATAAGTAATTTAGGTAATTAAATTAAGATAAATTAATTGTGTAATTAATTAAGTGTAGATGATTGCTTAATTGAGAATTGATTAATCAAAGGTTAATTAATTTATTAATAAAGATTAATTAATTTATAATTAAGGATTAATTAATGATTTATTAATAAAGGTGATTAAGATTTATTTAATTAATAATTAAGGATGATTAATTAATTTAAGATTTATTAAATGAAAGAAATTAGGGATAATCACCTATTGTAATTAATTAAGATTAATTTATCTAAATGGTAATTAATTAAGAATTCATAATTAAATTAAATTATTAAGGTTAATTAATTTATTAATTAAGGTTGATTAATTAATAGTTAAAGGATTAATTAATTTATTAAGTAAGGTTAATTAATGAATACTTAAGGGTAATTTATTAAATGATTTGTGATAAATTAAACGATTAATTAACCCGGATTAGTGATTAGTTTGGATTCAATTAATCAGATGATCAGTTAATCTTCCTTATGGATGATTGTATTCTATTGAATGCTGTGAATTGTTTGATATCTCTACTATGCGATGCTTTGTGATATGAATTGTTTTAATTTATTTAGCTGTGATGAATGTAATTTATTTATCTGTGATCAATGTACATTATTTATCTATGAATCTGTGTATGGAAGATAAGCGTTATAAGATTTTACTACTTATCGATATTAATATGTTTAAACTGTGATGATTGATGATGTTGCACTATTGTGTAGAACCCCTGGACTACACCATACACACACAAATATGGATTGCTCGAGGAAATCGGTTAAGTCACAGATTTTTGAAATGGTTTTGAAATTGAATTTTGAATCTAAATGGTTTTGGAAATAGAATTGGGTTGAAAAGCTTTTGAAAAAGAAGTTTTGAAGATACAGGTTGCTGTGACTAAATTGATTAAGTTTTGAAATTTAAATGATTTGAATTTGAATTCAAGATTTGAAATTGAATTCTATGTTTGGAAATTATGGTTTTTAAAGATTATACGAGTTCTAAACGTGTTTAAATGGGTTTTAAACAATTTTAAAGGTATTTTTTTGGGAATTTGAATTTAACCTAAGGGCTTTAACTTTTACAAATGAAATCGGATTTTTTCGAAATGGAAACTATTTGTTTTCAAATAATAAAAGCTTTCATTTAAAGAAAGAATTTCCACTTTGTGTTAAAGGGATTTCAAGTTTAAAATGTAATGGTTTTCCAAGTTATGAATGAATCTTTAGAAACAGGTTTGGAAGCTATGAATTAAATCTTTGATTTAAAGATTGGATGAGTTAATCTAATTCGAATGGAAATTATTTTGAAATCTGTGAATGGATCTTTGTGAAAAAGTGGTGAACTTTGTGAAGTGAATCTTTGTGTTTAAAAAAATTTAAAATGGTAATTTGCTTAAACCATTTGAAAAGAAAGGTTTTGGGTTTTAAAGTTGTGACTTAACTGAAATCCCAATATCCATATGTTTTTAAATATTGCGCTCATTATTTGGTTTAGCTGGGAGAGGACCTTGTGTCATATAACCCATTCCGAATAATGATACACGTTATGGATAACATTTGAAGACTGGTGGTGAAGACCGAGTATTTCCGAGAACGAAAGGATAACCTGTCGAATGACTCTGCATCGATTAGCGCCCAGAATAGAGATCTCTGTATTTAATGGGGATTCCGATCGGGATTGGGAATTCTCGGAGTGTAAGGGTTTTTTGTAAGTACATTTGGTTCTGTTCGAACTCGGAACAGACTTGTATGGATGTGTGTCTGACATTACACTTTGAGATGTAAAGCTGGATTCTATCAAATACATTTCTGTTTGGTGGCGGAGAATTTATTCTCTTAGCTTAACACCCTTCTTTGAGACGTACGAGCTCAGAGGTTATGTAGTTGATGGTTACTAGTGATACATTCCCAATTTGGTAATATGGCATACAAAGTGCTGCTGATCATTTGCTGATCGAAGCATGGCTTTGTGAAACAGCGTAGCTTTGTGGATGAGACTACATCAGGACCTCACACCTCGAAAATGGTCAAAACAAGAAAGATGCAGCAAGGTTGCAGGGGTTGCGCCCCTAGGGTATGTCCATTCCTTCTGGATAAGGGTGGTATCATGGTATGGATCCCAGACACTTAACTCATGTGGACACTGTAAAGTTATTACTGTGTGATGTTGCTTTGTGGTTGAGGATCCTCAGATAAAGGTCACAAACGACCGGGGATGGCATATCTTAGGTGTTACTCCCAGGAAGGGAGTAAACCGGCCTTGTGTTGGCAGAGATCCGAGAAGGTTCTCGGGGCGTCCCTCCAGAGGCGTACCCATGTGGCAATGGGAAGTTCCTTGGCTTGACCATTTGTTTGAAATCCAATCTTCAATACGCGCCTTGTACGGTTTTTGTTGTATAACCTTCCATTTACTTATGGTGGTCACCACTGTTTAGATGGTAGCTATAGCAGGCATACAATATTGGTTGTATGCTAGCTAAGATTAATATTATACTTTCGAAAGGTTTTCTGCACTATGCACTAATAATATCAAATGGTTTTCGCGTATCAAGCATTTTTGACTATCATAAGGAGAAATCTTCTCCAATTCTGCGTTTGCATGGTTTGTGCGGTAGGAGGCCTTATGGCCAAAAAAGCATTGCAGATTTCATTTTAATTTCTTTTATTCAAACCAAATGTTTTTGTTTGCTCACACCAGTCTCATGATTGACCTGGAGTTTATTGTTCCCTTCCTAAACTCTGGGTGCCCACAATTTTCCACACGGGCAGTCTAGAGTTGGGGTTTTCAGATAATCAAATAGTGAGTGTAGATTCGGTAGGCTTCAATCTTTAGAAATCTTCTTTAGTCTTTGGATGACTGACCTTGCTTAGTACAACTTGATGGGAGTTCGAGCTAGCTTTGGATTGGAGCATTTGATATGGAGATGTAAATGTTGGAGTTCTCTCTTAGAAGTTCAAGTTATGATATCATGTTCAGCTTTGTTCCGCTGCTGGTGTTATGTATTCCGCTGTAGCATTGTATTTGTGCTCTGACATATTTGGGTGGTTAGTGTTGTATCATATTTGGATATTGTATTCATTGTTGTGTCAATGATATTATTCATTTCCTTCCGCTGTGTTGTTGTACTTAACGTGTTATAAGCTCCGACGAGCCAGATTCGACATTTGAATCTGCGGCATTCGAGTACAAGAGAAGTACAGGTGCCGATTCTCGAAGGTCGAGTCAGGACCGTCACAATATATATATATATATATATATATATATATAAATAGATTTATAAATTGAAGAAATAAATTGTTTTAACAACTTACTGTATATTTTATTTTTTCTCTGAATCTATACATATTATTCAATCGAGTATAAGTGCAAAAGAAAAACGAATACCTCACGCAAGCCTCGTCCACGGCCTCCATCACCACCCTCGAGCCCGCGAAACCCTCAAATGAGCTGACCCCTCCCACTGGCTCGCCTCCTAGATTCCTTTGCCCACGAACGCATCGCGACCTATTCCTTAATGTTAGCAGCCGCCTCGACCTCGCCAACACCTAGTTATGCCCCCCAGATACTCACGCACGCAAGCGCGACTTCGCTTGCTCGTGCTCGATCACCGCAGCAACCCCACAACATCATCGACCGATCGGTCGGCACCTCCTCCCTGCTCGAATTGAAATGCTCGACGTCACATTGCGAGTTCGATTCGTGCGCTGACTTTACTACAGCTTTGGTTTTTTCAAAATAGGAGGCGGGCATGATTTTAATTTTTTTTTCGGTTTTTTCTTGAATGAACTTGAGAGGATATTATTTATAGCAAAGAAATTTGATCGGCCATTGATTTGTTGGACTACGAATTTGATTCCCTTCGATTATTGAACGAAAACGATTTCGTTCAACCACTGTTGTGTTGGATTTTGAACGAAAGAAGGGTTTTCGTTTCTAATTAAAAAAAAAAGAAGTCGATTTATCTTAAAAACAGTCGGTTATGATGAAAAAGAGAAGGAGACACACGTGGAATTATATAGAAGAAAGGAAACACATGTTCGAATTTTCCTCTATGTGTCTTTGCTTGCAACAGATTCCATTGCTATAATAAAATATTATTTATTTTTACATTTAAATTCAAATTTAAATAATTACAATAACACAACACATAATCTCAACCTCTTATCGAGGCGTGCCGCTGGGCGTTTATAATATTAAACCCTTATTCCGAACGCAATGGAAAAGGTTCCGAGGCCTAACTCGATCGTATGGAGAAGATAGCTTTTTGGACTCAGCTATTATATTAAATTATTGATATAAATTCAGTGCGTTTTTTTGTCGTACGACCATAGTCAACTCCAAACATTACAAAATTTAAAATCCGATAATAATACACTATTACAGATCCAATGGAACTGATTTTGTTGAATTCCAAGACTGTGTCTCGGAATGCTATTTTTATATATCGATTTAAACGATATAATTTCAAAACTTAACAAAACACTTTCTAAATTCAAGTTTAACACTTTTACTATCTTCAGCACTATTAATATAGATTTTACAAGACTTAAAATTATTTTTAACAAGCTGAAAACTGAAGGTACAATATTTTACCCAATTTCATATTATCAAATTCAATAATTTAATTACCAAACAAACGGTGATATTTGAAATTCAAGTTAAACTAACATTCAAATATTTAAAATCAATTAAATATTCTAATTTCAAATATCCAAAAAAATCCGGGTCGTCACATGCTTCTTCGATACCATATTATAACTTTGTGATTGATTTGGTGGCCACCCCTTGATTTGATTATGGGAGTGTGTTCCAAGTGGGCAGTAGTAGCTGTTATGCGTTACCCTAACCCAATTTTGCAAAACGGTAGACTCCTACCCTGGAATTGCCTCTAGTGCCGTGTTCACATGCCCTATCATGCCTTCTACGAGTTCGTTTTGTACCATACCTATGGAGTGCCCTTTAGGTAAACCTCAAGGAGGAACTTACGGTAGTGTATAAGCTACAGGAATATATAAAATGTGTTATAAGGGACATGCATAACGCCTTAATACTATTATAAGGGACATGTTATAAGTGGATAGGAGATGTCACAAACATTTTCGACGCCGTTACACTCATATTTATTTAATGTTAATCTAACTTACATAAGATTTTTTAGTTCTGGCTCGAGTGTTTTGTCTTTTCATTATGCTCGGTTCAGTCTGAGCTTTTCATTGTATTGAAGATTGCTTTTCAGGAGAACGAAGACGAAGATTTAGTACTATTACTATGTATTATATCCATACCACTGCATCATGTTATTCCACCGCATTGTTATTTATTTATGTTATATGTGACTATGATTCTGTATTGTAAAAGTGCAATCAAATGTTATTTGTAAAACAGCTTCATGAACTGTTTCTTTGATTATTATAATTTGTCATTCTGCTGTGAGATTTTGTGTTTATTTCTTTCTTTCTCTCCATTTTCTTATTTACCTCATAACAATCTGCCTTTTTGTATGGTTTGAGTCTGACGTGTGTGGTTTATCGTCGATTTAAACTATCTAAAAATGCAGGCCGTTACAATATTTAGTTGGTTTCAAATTTATTTACATACATATATTTTGCCAAAAATACATACATACATACATATATATATGCATATCTGTACAATGTATATACTTATTTTACTTCATATCTTACATCTTTATATATATATATATATATATATATATATATATATTACTTTTATAAACATATATAACTATACATACATATATACATATACATATATATATATATATGTTTATATATATATGTATATAAATTTATTTTATCTTTTACAATATAAGTTTTCCATATACAAACATATATACATATATACATACATATATACAGATATTCCATATATCAGAAATTATTATTTAACTGATAAAATTCAATATCTCAATATTTAAAATTAGTTATATATTCAAATAATAGGTGTTAAAAATCCGGGTCGTTACACATATCCCTCCCAGCCACCCTCTAGTCCACGGCTCCCCCTTTTTGACATGTGATGTTGAGGTGATGGTGTGATGATGGTGTGTTATGGTGAGTTGATGTTTGCTGTTTGGTTGCTTAATGTTAACTCTTAGGAAATTATTTAATTATTTTGTAATATGCATATTTTAAGTGTTCATGTGTGTGTGTATTATTATGTGTGTGTGACATGTATATGCATGTACGTTGTGCATAAGAGGATAACAACATTACAAATGACTTCAAATAACTTTTGTTTGTAAGTCGTTGAAAATCGAAAAATCGATTATCGGTCACATTTTCACTTATTTATTTATATACATATATTTGTAAACAAAATTTGAAAATAAATTTCTTATCTTTTTTAATAAATTGAAATGATCATATTTCATTTATAAAATCATTTAAATTAATATTAATAATTATTTTCAAAAATCGTTATTATACCAATAAAGCGATATTGATTTTTCCTTGCATTTTTGAATCAATTATTTATCTTTATAAAATTATCATAAATGTTTTCTTAACACTTTATAACTATTTAAAATGAATTAATATTGTAACAACCCATATTTTTGATAATTAAAATATTAAATTTAATAAGATTTTGGAAGTTAATATTGCCAGAAATTAAAATTTATGATTTATTAATTTGATTCTTATTAGATTATAAATTTTGGCCTTAAAATAAATCTTAAAACAACTAATTGTAATGAGATAAAAGATGGTAATGTGTAATAACATATAATTTACTAATATTGATTGAATGTAATTAACTTCTATGTTAACGTAATTTCAATCAATTGAAATAATAAAGGTAAACAAGGAATAGAATAAATAATGTATAAATTGATGTAAACATATGTTATTAATTGCAATTGGTTTTAATATGGAGTATGAAATCAATTATTTAATACGAAAATTTATTGACCTTTATTTGTAAACAATAAGTTAATAGATATGAATTATTAATGTATAACTATTGTTTTATTTATCATCTTATTATTAAATCCGTCAGAAAATTATTTGGTAATTGACGGAGAATCAAGGTAATTGATATGTTGCAATTGATATAAGAAGAAACGTTAATTGTTGAGTAATGAGTGTAACAAAACGAAAACTTATTTTAACCAATTTCATAAGGGAATTGTTGATTTGATAATAAGAATGTAAATCAAAATAAAAGGATTTGTTTGAAAAATAAGTATATAATGAACGGGCTTTATTACAGTTGTAATTAAATGTTGGAATTAATCTAGTATATAGATATTGGGTTTAACATGGAAAATTGGATTTCAAAGCAAAACAATTGGATTAATTATCTTCATTGTATTAAGGTATGTTTTTAGATTTAATTATTGTAATGAATAGTAATTAAATGTTGCCATTAATAAAAAAGAATTAAATGATAACTAATTAGTGTAATGTGCAACTTATATTTTGTGTTAAAAAAATAATTAGCATTTGTTGAAATCTAATATTGAATATAAACTGCAATAAGAGATGTTGAAATCCTTTAACTGAAAAGAAAAGACTAGCGCATTGTAATTAATATGTTCAGCATAAGAACTTATGTTTTTAAATTGAATTAAAATGAACATTTGAATAAACGTTAAGCCTTGATTTGAAAATAATAAAATGCATATCTATTTTTAATCAGAATAACAAATGTTGAATTTAAATAAAGAATTGAGTGAATGTTTTAAGGAAAGAATAACATAGGTTGTTATTTGAAATGTATCTTGGAGAAGGTGATTTTCAATAAGATAAAACATTTGCATTGTAAATAATGTATAAATTTTGTAATATACGAAGTTTTATAAAACATGTTTGAATTAGTATAAATGAAAAGAAAATGGTGTTTTATAAATAGAATTCGTTTGAAATTAGTAATGAAATGAATTGAAATTAGATTAATTAGAATGTTTCAATTCGAAGGAAACATGAATGAAATTGTAATGAATAAGTTAATATAGGAATTTACATTTTTGTCTCAAAATGGAATGTTCATTAAAATAAATGCATATTTTGAGACGTATAAAGTAAAATTTTCATTTTGAATATGTATAATTTTGTATAAAGAAAAAAAATTGAATTTTAGAATAATATATACAGACACACTTATTAGTATTCAAAATTTAAAATATATCAAGGGGTACATGGTTGTGTAAATGTTGTGAAATCAATTAGAAATTACCTTGTATTAACAATTATACATTAATTATACATGTGCACATACATTTAAAACTTGTAAATTGGTTGCATTAGTATGACCGTTACAATAATAAAAAAGGAAAAGTAAATCATTTATATAGTGCATATATATATATATATATATATATATATTCATAAATTAATAAAATTGGTTTGAGTAACATAAATAAATGTATAAGTTGATTGGTTGATTGATTGATTGCGTTAATGGAGGATGCACATATATTAATATAAAATGTATGTTCCAATATAGAATTAAATGATATATATGTGTGTATATTTGGGTTTATTAAAATGAATTAACTGGAGTAATTTTTGAAATTTGGACCCCAAAGGTTTGTTAATAGTATATAAGTGGCCCTTCTTTTGCTTTATATTTATTATCACATCCACATTCTTTTTCTTTTCGTTTCCAAGTACTCCATGTAGGTTCCACTTGAGCATCCATCTCATCGTTAGACTACTCATTCATTTATTATTAATTAATAGTAAACTCATATGATTTATTTCTAATTAATAATTGCCTCAATCTTTTCATTTGTTTGTTGCTCCTTTATAAGCACTTTACTTGAAGTTTTTTTTTCATTTTTAATGTGAACATCCAAATCAATATTCATGCCACCACATTAGCATTTACTATTCTTCATTTCTAAAGTTGATTTTGTTTATGCATTACAAGTTCTTGTAGCTTTCTTTTATTGGCAATTCATTCTCCTAAAGCTTTATATTTAAAAACAAAAGATTTATTTTTATCTTTATTCATATATTTATTCTTTAACTTCATCAATTTCAATACTACCGTTTTAAAGGCTGTTCATAAGTTTGCTTTATTTCAATTCCTAGTTGTTTATATATACCTTATTAGCTTTTCCTTTGTTTCCATCTACATTCCTGTAGCCTCCTTTCATTTTTCAAATCGCATCTTCTGTAGCTTCATTTTTCCGAACAAACTTCCATCTCATTTTTCTCTCTCTCTCTCTCTTCACCTTCCTCCTTCCACTTTCATTTTTTCTTTAAATCTCCATCTTTTTTTTCTCCGAAGCCTCCTTTTTTTATTCTTATTCTTCAAACCTTCTTCTTCTTTTTCAAAGCTTCCTTTTCTTTTTAAATTTTTCTTCTTCTTTTCTTTTTCTTTTCTTCTTCTTTTCCAAAATTTCTTATTCTCTTCAAATCTTTTTCTTCAAATTTAGATCTATACAAACTTCTTTGTCTCTTCTAAAAATTTCTAAAAAAGATTAAGATAGCAAGGAAACAAATCAAAAAGAGAAAGTAGTAGCGGATCCAAATCCCACTTGAGAAGGGAAAGCCAAAATGTGAGTGATTAAACCCACTCACGCAATACTAAAATTTTCATTCCAAGTTAAATAAATTTATGATGTGATATATAAATTTTTGATTTCTATTTGTTGATTTAAACATACATTTGAATTGATATTGGTTATGAATTGACATTTAAATTTATATTAGAATTCAATTGTTAGTTAAAACCCGGACATTGATTACTATGAACAATTGTGATATATTGGTTGATTTAGATGTTGTTTGAAATGGATGCTTATTAATTGATATGTTGGATACGTGGTTGTTATTTATTTTAATATGTCCCTGTTATCACCTTATATATTATTGAGATAATATAAATGGCAATTTGAATTATTTTAAAAATTGGGTAACTATGGCATGTAAATTATGGGTTGAAATGATATATACCCAAACAATTTCTTGAATTTGATTATTTATTGGAATTAAATTATTTGAAAGGTTTAAGTTTTTAATTTAAACTTTGGATTTATTTTAATTAAAGTGGTGGGAATTGGTATTTTGAATTATTTGAAACCTCTTAAATTATTATACTCACGTTGTACACTTAGTAGGAGATGCAAAGTCCCGTAACATCTCTGAAGCTACTGCACTCATATTTTACTTGATATTGATTTGACTTACATAGGAATTTTTAGTTATGACTCGAGTATATTATTTTTCGTTACGCTTAGGTCAGCCGGAGTATTTCAGTGCTTGAAGACGTTATTCCTTGGAGATGAAGATGAAGATTGGTGATCGTATTTATTATTATTTTTCCACTGCATTATTTGATATGTTCATTTATTTTACTCTGATGAATGTTGTTAAAAAAAGTGTAATGAAATGTATATTGTAAAATAGCTTCATTAACTGTTTCATTTGATTATTATATTTTGTCATTCCATTGGAGATTCCGTGTATTGCTTTCCCTCTTTTCTCTTGTTTTCTCTATTAAACCCCATTGATAATCCACCCTTTTGAATGGTTTGAGTCAGACATGTGTGGTTTATTGTCGACTTAAATTGTCCAAAAAGGTGGGTGGTCACAGTTGGTATCAGAGCCAGGTTCCGATCCTGGGAAATTTTGAAATTAATAGATGAAATGATTTTAACCTCGATTTTATATAGAATATAAAAGAATATATACTATAAACTGATAATATCATTTGTGACTGTTTGATGATGATTGGATGTTATCTCTTTACTGGTTGATTGATTGATTTGATTATGCATATTATCATTTACTGATTAGTTAGTTATGCTTGGCTAGTTTATGAGCATTTGACTTTTGTTGTTGACTTTCGAATAGTGCATAACCAGCTGTATACCTTTTCATGCATGGGAAGGGTAGAAATTGCAATCTTTTAGGAATGTTGGAACGAACACCTTGTGAATTAAGTTTCATAATTTTACTGTAGGGCATTCGCCGACAATGTTGGGTTGAAAATTGATTGTTAGATTAAAGTTATTTATATTGATACAAACAAAGAATTACAATCTTTGAAATGAATATTGTATAAGATAACAACTCATATGAATATGATTTATAACTAAAAAATTGTTCAAGCTGGAAATTTTTGAGTTTGAATTTTGAGAGTTTTGAATTGGTTTTTAAGATTTTGAAACAAATATACTAGTATTGTTTGAAAGTATTTTCCATAATGAAATGTTTAAAAATGATTTTGAAAGAAATAAAGTGTAGAACTCACTTCTGTTGCTGAAAAATAATTTCGGTGATGATTGCGACATCATCGGCGTTCATTTTTGAGTTTCAAAGTAGGGGAGACCACTTTAGTAGCTTTGCTACTCGATTGTGTAATGAAACTGATTTGCCTGATGTATGATTTGGTATTCGAAAGAGATATGTATATATTCATTTCGAATGATTGAAATAAAACCAGGTGTTCTGTTCTCGAGTTTCTATTGAATAATATTATGAACACATGTATCTTATGCATTAGGGTTGATTAGTCTATTGATTATGCATTTTATTGAGATAATTAATTGCTGATTTCAATTTTGAATTGGAATTTGTTTTTTTCCCACTATTCTGAAGTGTTGAACACTTCCAAATTGAGAATTAATTTTCAAAGCTAAGTATTTTGGAAAGTATATAAAGTTTAGTTTTGGAAATTTCAAAGTAAAGACCAATAGAAGTTGAAAAAGTTTTAAAATGTTAAATATTTTGATAAGTAAATTATATAAGATTATTTTGTATTATATAAGTATGAAATTTATTTTTGAGATGTTTTGTATGAAAAGAGTTTTAAGAAATGTTTTGAACATAGTAAATATTTACAAAAACTTATGATTGGAAAATTGATTTTTAAGCAGTTCTGACTTTGTATAAGTATGGGAAATACTTTTAAAAAGTTTATAATGGAATTTGTTTTAAGAAACATTTTGAACCTAGTAAATGTCTTATAATAAAAGTTCTAAAAAGTACTTCTTTTGGAAAGAAATTTGATTTTATCTGAATTTAATATAAATATAAAACTAAAGTTGTGGAAAACTATGGATTTGAATTTTGTGAAATTTTGAATTTGAATGATATGTGATTGAAAAAAATTGCTTCTCGATGATGTATTGGATTTGAAACTGAACTGATATTTGAAAATGGATGATCTTGAAGACCTATGACTCTATATAAATATCTGATTTGGATGTTTTTGATTCTTATATGAAAATGGTTGGTATAAGTATGAAGTTATTTCGAGAACTATTGATTTTGGAAGGTATTCGACCTAAAAATAGATAAATCTTATATATAACGCAATTTATATAAGAATGATATGATGTATTCGAGACTATTGATCTGGAAAGTACATAATTTGGTAATGAAATCTTATATACAATGGAATTTATACAGGTGTGATATTTGAAATATGATTTTGAAAAGGTTACTATGTATATTATGATAAATTTTGAAACTGAAGATATAGGAAGTACCCTTTGCGAAATTCGATAATCCACTGTGTGTTCATTCTATTGATTTGATTTTTGGTTGTCCGGACATAAACTCATGAGCTCCTTCGAATTCCATAGTGTAACTTATGGTCTTATGATTTAGATCGTAGCATAAATCGAGGGTTGAGATTACCTATAGTACAAATGGATTCTGTTGGGATAGCGACGTGACCATTGCATACTACGATCTATGGTGTTGTTTTGTTTAGATCATAGCATAAATCAAGGGTAGAGATTACCTATAGTACAAATGGATTATGCTGGGATAGCAACATAACCATTGCGTACTACGATCCGCGGTGTTATTTTTTTAGATCATAGCATAAATTGAGGGTAGAGATTACCTTTAGTAAAAATGGATTCTTCTAGGATAGCGACGTAACCATTGCGTACTGCGATCTATGGTGTTCGATGGATACTTTTCATATCCGTTTTTAAGTATTTTCACTGGGTGTTGAAATAGGTCTACTAAGTACTTGGACATTTCTAGCCTTGCACCTGATCAACGTATGACCAGAGTCTGTAAGAATGAGGATAAACTTCTTAAAACATCGAGTTATAAAATTATTTGATAAAAGTATTTTGAGATTAAAAATAATAAATTTATAAATAATGTATTTAAGGTTTTCAATAGCTCCTTTTTAAATATTAGTAATGACGTGAATAATTATTTTCAAATAGTTTACATATATTTATAAACATGTTATTCAAAATATTTAAATGGTATTTATAATGAAGTAAGAAACCAATAAAATAAAAAAAGTAAGTTGTACGTAGATCTTTTTTTCTACAAAATAGTTTTGATCCAGATTTAAATACATGATTTGGGTAATTTACACTAGTCCGAATTAGGATTTTTCGCTCGATTCTTGATGGCGAACATTTGATATGAATTTTTGATGTGAATTTGATGTTTCTTATCATAGTTTATGGCTATGCAAGGAGGATGGAGATTTCTAATCAAGAAATTGGATCAAAGTCAGCATTCGAGATAACAATACTAGTTCAGAAGTAGAATTTGTGTATTCAAGTAAGTAATCAGAATTGCTATTGTGTACAAAATGGTGTATATACATCGTACGAACTTTAATAATCAAATGATGCATTATGATTGTTGCTTCTGATTGTTATACTGTTTGGTTGCATGTAACTGTTACATTCCATTAGAATTACACGTAGAAGTGCAACATATTTATCAGTTGCATTTCATTGCTTTGTTGCATATGATTGTTCCATTGTGCGTAAGTGGTATTTATGATAAAATAGTTCGTATATTGTCCTATTATCATGTCTAGTTCTCTTGAACAATATAAGTAAGATATAGGTTTATGGAAGCAATAGCCGTTGCTTTTGGTTTCATAAATTAAGTCGTTGCCCGATAAATATGTATGTTTTCAGATTACGATTTTGTAGCGGTATTTTATTGTTTTTCCCATGAGCCGCCCACAAAATGTTTGAATGATCGGGTAAAGAGCGAGCTTCTTATATGATGGGATCCGACGCATCCAGCAGAGCGAAGCAGCGTTCCATTCTCGGCATACTTCCGCATTGGCGGCGAATGGAGTTTGGGATGCTTTATTATTTAAATACGATATATACAATATTATTATTTTTTCGAATCTAACCACGCAAAGGAGATGCTGCCGAAATTTTTCAAAAATTTAGGACTTAGAAAAATTTTCATGGAAGTTGGGTTATTTTCAAATTTAAATTAAACTGAAATATGTAAGTTAAATTTTTATAAATTGATTATTTTGAATAAAATATTTCAAATTCCTTAATTTCTTCTTGTTCCTTTTTTAGGACAAAAAGTTTTGAGTGGAGGAGATTGTAACAACTCATATTTTTTATAATTAAAAATAATAAATTTAATAAGTTTTGGAATTTAATATTGTCAGAAATTAAGATCTATGATTTATTAATTTGAATCTTATTAGACTATAAATTTTGACCATAAAATAAATCTTAAAACAACTAATTTTAACGAGATAAAAGATGGTAACGCGTAATAACATATAATTTACTAATATTGATTGAATGCAATTGACTACTATGTTAACGTAATTTCAATCAATTGAAATAATAAAGGTTAATAAGGAACAGAATAAATGATGTATAAATTGATGTAATCATATGTTATTAATTGCAATTGATTTTAATAAGAAGTATGAAATCAATTACTTAGTACGAAAATTTATTAACCTTTGTTTGTAAACAACAAGTTAATAGATATGAATTATTGATGTATAACCATTGTTTTACTTATCATCTTATTATTAAATCCGTCAAAAATTTATTTGATAATTAATGGAGAATTAATGTAATTGATATAAGAAGAAATGTCAACTGTTGAGTGTAACTATAATGACCGGTATTTTTTTTACTATTTTAAATTATAGAATTTGATAATATTATTGAATACAACTAGTTAGAGAAAAAAATTAATGACTTATCATTGTAAATTGTCGGATAATTAAATTTTTTAAAATTTAGTATCGAAAATTATTGAACAATTTGATTCTGAATTTTATATGAATGAAAATGATTTTCATATTTGATTTAAATTTTATTTAAACGACGATGAAGATTGTTCATTTTTAAAAAATTGAATTTAAAGTGAATAAATAAATTCCTAGGAATTTCTCGTTTTAATTAACGAGTAAAAATATCCATTTTGGCCACTGTCTCGGATTTCGATGAAAGTAGTTTCATCGGATCCGCAATAGTGAATTATTATGGGATTTCAAGTTTCGTAGTGATGGGGCTTATCGTTTGGTCATGCGAGCTTAAAATGCGCCAAATTTGATTAAAATAATTGACTTTGAAAAGCTGTCTTCTGCATATGATCAAATTATGCTTTAAAACTATTTCCATTGTGTTCGAAATAGGGTCAAACTTTATGAACGCCAGGCGGCACAAGTCATTTAGATTTTGAAATTTTCATAAGCTATTGGTTAGATATTTTTTAATTTAAAAGAAAAATAATAATATAGATATTTTTCCTTTCCCCAATATTTCTTTCATAGCCCACGCCCTAGTCTTGTACGTTTTTTCGCTTTTACCTCATTTTCAAGTCGCAGCCCTCTTAAAAAAACAATCAACTGATTGATCAAGAAAAAAAAGAATCCCTAATTGGAAAATCAAACAAGGTAAAAATAAAAATAAAATAATGCAAAGATTTAAAATCGTGAGTTCTCGTGTTGTAACCAACGACGATCGATGTCTGGAGCAGTAGAAGGCAAGCACGGGTCTCAGGTCTTCGTGGAATCGATGACGATGAAGATGCAACCTGGTGATAGTCGCGATCTGTGTTAGAGGTTGCATGCAATTTGAGGGGAGGTTAGCGTCAAATTAAGCCTGGGGGAAAAAGATGGGGGTGCGATTGATGAGGCGCCTAGTCAAAGGGTGCCACGATGAAATGCTTGCTGCAACTTTAGCCTGGACTACGGCATGGGGGACGACGACGCTAGAGCAGGTCGGGCAGCGGCAGGTCGAACATGAAGAGGCGCATCGGAGGAGCTTGGTGCTGGTGGTTCCGGTCGACTGCGGCGATGGTGAGGGACAGAAAGGCCGAGCGACGTGATTTTGGGTAGTGATGATGTATAGGCGGGATTAATTAGTGTTGTGTTAGCGCTAATGACAGAGGATTAAAGGTAATAAGATTTTAAATTATTAACTTGTTATGTTAAAAGAATTAAAATCTATAATGTTCTAATATTCGTATATTGTTCATACGAGGTGGATTTGAACGCCGTCGATTGCATTAGATTCATGATGACATTGCCTACATCAGGGAGTTGGATTCGTCAGAGTTTGGTTAATTTGAATTTTCAGATTCAATCAAAGGTGAGTATTTATACGCTCACAGTTGACTGAAATATTTTTTTATGTTATTAAATTATAATGACCCGAGATTTTGGACATTTGAAATTGGAATATTTAATTGATTTTAAAATTTTAAAAATTAAATTCTAACTTTAATTTCAAATGGCACTATTTATTTAGTGATTTAATTATTTAATTAACTAATTGGAAATTCGATAAATGGTTGAATCTAAAATTTTAAGCTTGTTAAAAATAATTTAATGGCTTAGAAAATCTATATTAATAATACTGAAGATAATAGAAGTGTTAAAATTGAATTTGGAAGTGTTTTTGTTAAGTTTTGAAAATATATTGTCCAAATCGATATTTAAAAATAGCCATCCGAGGTACAGTCTCGGAATTCGATGAAACCAGTTCCATTGGATCTTTAATATTGTATTATTATCGGATTTCAAATTTTGTAGTGTTTGGAGTTGTCGTTTGGCCGTACGGTATATGAACGCGCTGAAATCTATATCGATAATTCAATAAAATAACTAGGTCCAAAAAGCTATCTTCTCCATACGATCGAATTAGGCCTCGAAACCTTTTCCATTGTGTTCGGAATAGGGGTATAACATTATAAACGCCTAGCGGCATGCATCGATAGGAGTTCAATACTTTGAGTTGCAATTTCTAGACGATTTAAATTTGAAAATAAATAATATAATCAAAGCACTGTAGCCTTTGAAAAACACGTTGAGAAATGTTGAGCATGTGTTTTCTTTTTTCTGTAAGTTTAACACGCGTCCTCTAAAAAATTGAATATCTCATTCTAAAACAAAATCGAACCAGTTAGAATAAATAAAATGAAAACAAAATCGTTTAGCAATTCTTCTCTTCCAGTAAAAATTGAAACCATGGCCGCAGTAGAATTGAATTCTAAATCAAAGGGATGGCGACCGAAATTCACAAAATCAAACAGAAAAAATTGGTCGTTCGAAACCCTTTATTTCCATTTCTCTCCTCTATAACTATTCGAATCAAGCAGTGGTGAATCTCGAGTTCCTTTTTCCATCCCCTTCTTTCGAGCCGATCGATTCCATAATAAAAGGGGGGAAATTGAAGCCTAGTCTAGTGAAGAGGCATGACTGTTCAAGGATCTCAAACTAGAAGAAGAGGAAGCATGCGATCGCGTCTAGCGTTGCGAGTTTGAGGCGAGGCCGCCGGCTTGTACGCGAGCTCGATGGTGTGGTATCGCGCGCCTGGAAGGTTGAGGCATCGTGCAGCGCGAGGTTAGGTTCACGGCACGTACGGGGGGTGAAGTCGCGATGGTCGCAGTGACGAGGTGATGGTGTTGCGATGTGCATTCGAGAAACTCGAGTTTTCCAATCTACTAGGCATAATTGTTTCTTTAAATTAATTCAATATATATATATATATATATATATATATATATATATTGACAGAAATGAATAGAACAGACAGGAAAAAAATACATGCCATATAGATAGATATGTTTTAAATCTGTAGTGAAGGAAAATATAACACAAATATAAAATATATGTATACCTGTCTATTTTAATTTAAATATATATATATATAACAGGATAAATATATGTAATATTTATGAAGGCAGCAGTTTTAAATGTTTTGAATTCGAAAGTTATATAAAATTTAGATTTCGGAAATTATATAGATTATTTTATACAACGCTTGTGGTTTTAAAAGGAAAATTAATTTAAAATCAAATTAATAGTTAAAACCAAAGTATTAGGGAAATTAGTTTGTTAAATGGTAATAAATTGTGTGGTTAATTCAAATGTTGATAAATCATGAATTGTTTATACAAGGTCCAAAATCGTGAAGAAATAGTCGAGATGGAAATGGATTGCAAAACAAAACAAAGGTGAGATCTTCTCACTCATTTTGTTTGCCTAGTTAATTTAAATGAATAAATTTAAATTATTGGATGTGCTTGGATGAATTTAATAATTTATATGTTGGGTGATATTATATATAATAGTGTATACATACATACATACATACATATATATATATACATATATTGGAGTGATTGATTTCCCGAATTATATAGCGGATGAGACCCTATGCTCCCCGCACAATAGCGGATGACCTTTATACCGCGATATCCCACCTTGAAGTGGGATTGGTATTTTAAACTGTTGTGCTAACATCAGTGGATGCAGAGAAACAGGTTGGAGGGATCCAACTAGATTCCTCAAAACGTTGAATTTATTTTTATATTCAACGATGTGATGTATGTGATAATCTGTGATGATTGTATTGATTTGTATGGGTAATGTGAATTATTGAAGGCTACGGCTTGGCAGAATATATTTTGATATTTTAAGATACTAGAAATATAAAAATTGGATATTTGGAAGGAAATTAAAGTAGAGAATTTTAAGTAAAATCATTTTAGAGAATTGGATAAATTAAAAGAAGGAATTTGGAAAGGATAAAGGTTGATTTTTGAAATCCTATTGAATAAATTCCAAGTATGGGGAAAAAGATGTTTTTAATAAATGGAAATAAATGGATTTTGAGAACTTAAGTAGTATTGTTTAAAAGTTGAAGAATTTATTTAAAAATTCGAATTTTAAATGGTTTGGGAGAAATAAAGGGAGAATTTTAAAACTTAGTATGAAATTAATATTTTTAGATTTTAAATAAGATTTTAAATTCTAAATAAAGGAGTGAATATGGAATTAATTGGTTTTGAAATAAATTTGGGTAAGTAAAGGAATTTATTTTAAAGATGGAGTTAGTTTTGGAAATCGATTTGAAAACTGATTAAATGTTTGAAACTATGTTTTAAAAGAAGGATGAGCATATGGAATTTATAAAATGGGTTTATAAAGAGAAATAATATATCAGTGGATATTTGGAAGTATATATTCACGGTGGGAATTTATTAAGGAATCGGTAATTTATTTTAAAAATAACCATGGAATTTATAAAGGAATGGGTAATATATATTGGAGTGATTGATTTCCCACATTATATAGCGGATGAGACCCTATGTGCCCCGCATAATAGCGGATGATCTCTATACTGCGATATTTCACCTTTAAGCGGGATTGGTATTTTAAATTGTTGTTCTAACATCTATGGATGTAGGGAAACAGGTTGAAGGGATCCAATTGGATTCCTCAAAACATTGAATTTATTTTTATATTCAACGATGTGACGTATGTGATAATCTATGATGATTATATTGATTTATGTGGGTAATGGGAATTATTGAAAGCTATGGTTTGGCCGAATAAATTTTGATATTTTAAGATAACAGAAATATAAAAATTGGATTTTTGGAAGGAAATTAAAGTAGAGAATTTTAATTAAAATAATTTTAGAGAATTGGATAAATTAAAAGAAGGAATTTGGAAAGGATAAAGATTGATTTTTGAAATCCTATTGAATAAATTCCAAGTATAGGGAAAAAGATTTTTTGAATAAATGAAAATAAATGGATTTTGAGAACTTAAATAGTATTGTTTAAAAGTTGAAGAATTTATTCTAAAATTTGGATTTTAAATAGTTTGGGAGAAATAAAGGGAGAATTTTAAAATTTAGTATGAAATTAATATTTTCAGATTTTAAATAAGATTTTAAATCTAAATAAAGGAGCGAATATGGAATTAATGGGTTTTGAAATAAATTTGGGCAAGTAAAGGAATTTATTTTAAAAATGGAGTTAGTATTGGAAATCGATTTGAAAACTGATTATGTAATGTCCCGCCTATTCGTACGGTTTAAATCGACGATAAACCACACACATCAGACTTAAACTGTATAGAAGGACGGATTGTTAAAGGGTAAATAAGAAAAGCAGAGAAAAAAAAACAAAATAGAATCTTGCAGCGAAACGATAAATATAATAATCAAATAAACAGTTCATGAAGCGGTTTTACAAAACATTTGATTATACCTATACAATTCATATCAGAGTTACACATACCAGAGAATATTAATAATGCAGTGGAATACAATGGTGTAGTGGAATATATAACAAATAGTAATAATAATTCTTCGTCTACATCCTCTAAAATTAAGGCCTTCAAATCCTGAAATGCTCAGGCTGACCCGAGCGGATTGAAAAGACAAAACACTCGAGTCAGAACTAAAAGATCTTATGTAAGTTAAATCAACAATAAACAATATGAGTGGAACGGGGTCAGAGATGTTTACGGGATTTAACGTCTCCTATCCAGTTTCTAACGTGAGCACAGTAACTCAAGAGATGCTCGGGATTCACATATCCTAAGGATCCGTTAAACAATTTACTATGTGGTAATATTTCGCTATTATAATACTGTCTATTAGTAAAATAAACTTACTTTTAAATAGCGCTAAGGCTTCAAATTTTATACCTTAACACGTAATAGTGTCAATAGTCTATACAGTACCGTAATACTCCTGATCGGAAGGCTACCAGAGGATACTCCATAGGTACGACACAAATCAAACTCATACAAGACGCGCTAGAGTAGGTGACACGGCACTATTAGGCAATGCCAGGGTAGATATACCAATTGCTATCCAGGCTGGTGGTAACGCATAGCGTGCAGCTACCGCCCACCTCGAGCCACACCCTCAAAATCAAAAATCAAAAGTGGCCACCGAATAAATCCAAAAGTCAGAGTATAATATCGAAGGGATGTGTCTGATCAAAGGTGCTACCTCATTGGCCCGAGAATCGCTTCTGTTTTAGCCACCTTATGCCAACTCACGGGAGTGGGGTCCACGTATTTACCTCAAAGGAAACGTCGTCGCCATCCTACTTCATTCTGGAATCTCCACCGCGTACACGGATGTTAAAGTAGTTTTCGGAGTTGGCAGACAGTATGACAACTTCCGATCCTGGTCTCTTTAACAACATTATAACACCGCGGTCATTTCAAAATAATTATACTTTAAAACCAGGATATAATATTCGTTCAAAACCATATAAATACGATATCATATCTATTTTTAAAACCCAAATCAATATGATATAATTTTTATTTCAAATATATCCCTTTTCCAAAATCATAGCACTTCAAATTTATGCACTTCGAAACCAAACATTTGAAATTATAACACTTTTAAAACATAATACATTGAAATTCATAACTTCGTAACATTTCAATTTCGATAAAACATTTCAATTCCGATATATTTCAAGGCTTTGAATATTCCAAAATTTCAAAACTAAAATTGATAATTTAGATTCAAAAATCAAATCTTCTATTATTTAGTTTTGAAATAATTTACATAATAAATCCATTTTCTTTTAAATAAAACTCAAGTTTCAAATAACTAAATATTTTCTTCGATACATCTATACTAGAAATAATCATTTAATTTACCTAGACCCAAAATCAAGTTTTAACAATTATACCCTTTTAAATTTTTTCAATTTAATAAATTTCACATCAACCTTTTAGAGTTTAATTCTTAAATAACTTCATTTTCAAATAAATCTCCAATTTATCTCCCAAGCTTAATTTATTTAAATCATTATACACTCTATATTAAAATAAAATTTAAATACTTACTCACATTTATTTTAATAGAAATCAAACTCTATTATTAAACTTAATTTTTATTAACAACTTTTACATAGCTTAAATTCAAGCATTTAACTATATATGAAATATTATTTATATAATATCAAAAATCAATATTCATTAAACCATATTGTATAAAATAATCAAACTTTATTATTGGGCTTATTTTATATTTCAAAGCATATATAGCTAAAATCAATAATAATAAATTTGACGTTTATATAATATCTAAAATCAATTTTATATAACACATATATTTCTTTACAAAACCATAGAAATCATTTCAAAATATTTATATATATATATAGACCGCGGTGTCTGTATATAATTTTCTACCCTATAGTCAAGTGATGAGGATATTTATCATTTCAATCCGTAATTTAAAACAAAAAATGCTGTTATATATCATTTCAAACCGCAATCCCGGATGAAATAAAATGCATAACAACTTGCAGTTTATAACAAAATAAATAAAACATCCATTCATCCAATATCAATCATCAACCATTTATTACAATCATCATCCAAAACAATAAATCAATATCAATATATAACTGATAATATATAATAGGTAATTAACTGCTAGTTATATTCCATAATAAATTAAATAACGATTTAATTTAAATAATTGCAATTAACTGAGATGATGATTAAAAAATTCATAATCACAACATAAATTTAATTTAACGAACATAAAAATTTTTAGAAGTTGTGAGTGGGTTAAAACACTCACCTTTTGAATTTAAATTTAATTCAAATCCAATTTAAACCCAAAATTTCAACAGTCTCCAAATTCGTCCAAACCTACGCCAAAATCTCCAGAATTCCAATACGAATCTAGCGGAGGAAATCATGCGTGAAACGGACCACGTATGCGAAAGTTATTGATATTAGAACGTTACAAAACAAAATCAAACAAATAAAATAAAACAAATAGATGAAGGCCACGTCACCTTCATTGCTCTCTCTCTATCCTGAACTACACTCACGCACGTAACTACTCCAGGAAGGAAAACATGCAGCATGCCCCCTCCTTGACTGACCGTTAACCACGATTTACAAGCGCCATCGACCCCCAGAGCATCACCAACCAACGCCATCGTGCTCCTCTACCCGTGCCGCGCCCAACGCCGCCCCTAACATCGCCTCCAGTCGCCAAAAAAAAACGGTCGCCGCCAAATAACGAACCCTAAATGAATTTTAGCGCGAGATCTAGCCGTTACAACGACGAACGAGCTATGCCGATGGACAGCACGCAGCACTCACCACATGATGATATCATCAATTTAACGATCCATCGACGTTGATCATCGCGCGATGAACGGACGAGAAGAAAACATCGATTTCTGAACAAACGGTGATTCAAAACCAAAAACGAACTGCAGATCTGAGATGCGTACGTCGAGAGCTTCGATGTATAATTTTTATGAATTTTTTTTTAGGAGTTTGAAATTTCACTTTGGATTTTGAATTGCAGTTGGAATTAGGTGTTTGTCTGCCATTGAAATGAGGAGGTGAAAGAAATTTTACGCGCAGACAAATGATAAATAAGGTTAGCCTAGGGTTTATAACATGGTATATATAAACAAGGTTGAAATAGAATGGATCGGATCGATTGGATGTACGCGCTGGACGATATATGGCCCGACAAGCCAGTTCTGACTCGGAACGAAATTGGGTCAACCCATATATTAAAATAGATGTTTTAAAATATTTTAAACGCAATGGAAAAGGTTTCAAGTCAAAATCTCATCGTATGAAGAAGTTATGCTAAAATCAATATTTTTCAAATTGATTTCAATTGATTTCAATTAAATCGATTTCAAGGCGTTTCAAGCCCATACGATCAAACGACAAGTCCGATCAATACGAAACTTGAAATCCTTCAAAAATTCACCGTTACGGATTCGATGAAACTGGTTTCGTCGAAATCCGAGTTAGTGGCCAAAATGACTATTTTTATAATAATTAAAAATAAATTAAATCACTTCCCAATTTAAATTGTGTAATTCATAAATTTAATCATCTTATATTACTTTAGAAAATTAAAATCCTTTACAACAAATTTCCATATCAAGTTAAAGTTAATAGATTCACAACTACGGTGTTTAATTTTCAAATTAAATAAATTCATTACTTATCAGTTGCAATTCCCCTAAATCCATCTGTTTGATCTTTAATCTTATTATAAATCAATTATAACTTACCCTCTTAAGGTGATGTCAACATGGGTTTATATCTACTACACTAACATTCCAAATTTCATCTTAATTCACATTTACGAAATATTTAAGTACTTAATTTTAATTAATTGCAATAAATCCAATTACCATAATTTTAAATTCAAATAAATAAATAAATATTGATTCCCATTCTCATTATTCAAACAATCATTATCCTATAAACATATTTAACATTTGTTTACGTTTCATTACACTGATACTTTCAGTTTCACCTTTACTTGTATTAACTATTTTATTTCCACTTATTTGTAATAACTACTATAATTCAATCATATTGAAATTTGTCAACTTCACCCATTAATTTAGATTTTAAATCCAATTAACTAATTTACCTTGGTTCCATCCTTTACATCAATTGTTACTTTAATTTACATTAACAAAACGTTAAATTAAGATTTATTGTAATCGATTACCAAAGTTTATTTGACACATTAAATAAACAACCTATATTAATTGTTACCTATTTGCTTTTAATTGCATTTATAAGGTTGTTACAAATCAACCCAGGTTATAATTCCATAGATAACGCTAATTTTATCTCATTCCATTAATATACGCCTATTTACATCCTAATTTGAATAAATATTACATTTTTAAAACTGTACTTCTATTAATTGAACACATTAATTAAGGTTTTAAAACCAATAAATGAATTTACCTGAATTCCATTCTTATACCAGTTTATTACTTTACATACATTACGTATTAATTCATCAATTTACATACTTTGAACTATTTTCCCCAATTCACCAATTACTACGTTAAAAAAAAATTACATTTCTATTAGATTTACATTCACACTTCCGTTACTACACTTATTTTCATTAAAGTAATATTTAATTACCCTTATTTGTAATAACCATTTATCACCAATATACTCTTTATTGTATGGTTATTCTCTAGAATAATTACCCTCTATCCTATTATTTCACACATTAATACCACAATTGCATTTGTTTTTATTATATTCCAATTATAACTAAGTCATAACTTTTAAATTATTTTATTTAAATTAGAATTTTATTCAAATTACTAATAATTAGTTTTAATTACCATTGTTATATCCCAATCTTAGCATTTACTTCAATATAAATTATAAAATTTTTACTTCTTTCTAAATTTAACTACAAAGATCTAACTAAATTAACCCATTTATTTATTAAAATTTACGGGTCGTTACAGATTAAATGTTTGAAATTATGTTTTAAAAAGAGGATGAGACTATGGAATTTATAAACTGGGTTTATAAAGAGAAATAATATAATAGTGGATATTTGAAAGTATAAATTTACGGTGGAAATTTATAAAGGAATGGGTAATTTGTTTTAAAAATAAACAGTGGTTTAATTTTAAAAGTGTGAAAGAAAAGTGTATTTCCCTTAAAAGCCAAGTATGTTTTCAAAGCAGATTTTTAAGTATAAGTTGGAAGTTTTAAATTTGTTTTAAAAGAATGTTTTTGAGAAATTATTTATTTAAGTTTAGAATTTTAAAGTTAAATATTTATTAAATTTATTATAGTAGTAATTATTTTAAAATGTAATTGGTATTATGATTTAAAAAGATAATTATTAATATTTATATTTTATAAAGTAGTTTTATTTTAAAGTTATTTTGGCTAAAGATTTTATTTGAAAACTTTATAGAATTTCGTAACTTTTATTTTAAAATTTGTTTTGGCTTATGTTTTATATGAGAAGTTATTATAAAATTTCATAACTAGTAATTTAAATAAAGTCTTTTAAATAGTTTCTATTTTAAATGTATTAAAGTATATATATTTTTGGGTAAAGCGATTTTAATTTATTTTAGATCTAAAGTATTTAGACTTGGTAAATTTCAGTGGAAATAAACAATATTTGGGAATTTAATTCCGCGAGGGAAAGGTGATTAGAAAATTGTTTTCAAAGGGTTGAAGTGTAGAAAAATTCATATCTTGCGAGGATATTTTAAAATAAATAATATGGGAAATTATTAAGGCTTGATGGTTGTTTGTGGATGTTGTATGATAGTTAAATAATCTGCTATCAATATAAATAATTTGGGAAATTATTAAGGCTTGATGGTTGTTTGTGGATGTTGTATGATAGTTAAATAGCCGACTATCAATATTGCCTTTAAGACGGCGTTTAAATTTCGATGTGACCGGGATCGGATTCCCAATGGTTATCCGAAAACCACATCGGATCTTAAAGGTGGATCTTTTGTTTAAAGATTAAAATGAAAATTTGTATCCATATGTTTTAAATAAGCGCTCATTATTCGAAAAAGCCGGAGGAGGGCATTAAGTCGAAAACCCATTCCGAATAATGATACGACAGAATAGAATTGCATTTGAAGACGGTAGTTGAAGACCGGATATCTTTAAAAACAAAGGATTGCATGTTGATTGTCTCTGCACCGAATTTCTCTGGTATAGAGATTACCCAATGTGATGGGAGTCCGGACGTGATTAGGGGATATCTGGATTTGCAAGGACTTCTTTCCTTAATTGGACGAAGTGCCTTCGGTTCCATTTAGACCCAGGATGGACTTGTATAGATGTATGTCTAACATTACACTCTGAGATATAAAGCTGATTTCTATCAAATACATTTCTATTTGGTGGCGGCTCTTAGCTTAACACCCTTTTCTAAGACGTACGAGCTCAGAGGTTATGTAGCTGATCGTTAGTAGTGATATATTCCCAATTTGGTAATTTGCCATGCTAAGTTTTGAGCATTGGTTGATCGAAGCATGGCTTTTGTGTAAAGCGCAGCTTTGTGGGACAAGACTTCATCGAACCTCACACCTCGGGAAATAGTCGAAACAGGAAGGATACGGCAAGGTTATGGGGTTCGCGACCCTGAGGGTATGTGCATTTCCTTCTGGATAAAAAGTGGTATTCTGATATGGAGCCTATATATTTTTACTTATGTAGGTGTTGGAATTTTAGGCGCCTCGATAACGGTTGGTTACGACCGGGGGATGGCATACTCATGATAGTTAGTTACCTAGTTATAGAGGTAACCCAGCATTATGTTGGCAGAGATCCGGTTAGGTTCTCTGGACGTCATTCTAGAGGCGTACCCATTCCGATAAAGGAAGTTCCTTAGCCTTGGCCATTTGTCGGAAATCCAAACAAAACAATATGAGCCCTTTACGGTTTTAGTTGTAGAACCTGCCATTTAACATGGTAGCTATAGTAGGCATACTATAGTGGTACGTATGCTGGCTAAGATTAATATTACTTGCAAAATGTTTTCCATTCTATGCACTAAAAATAATATCAAAAGGATTTTCGTGTACCAAGCATGTTTGACTACTATAAGGAGAAACCACCCCCAGGTGTGCGATTGAATTTGAGTGTGTGCCGGGAGACCTTATGGTAGTTTCATTTTCCAAAAGCATGAATGGACTTTTTTCACAAATAATTGTTATTAGTTCTCACACCAGTCTCATTACTGACTCGGAGTTTATTCCCTTTTCTAAACTCTGGGTACCCCTAATTTTCCACACGGGCAGCCTAAAGTAAGGTTATCAGTAGATTTTGGAGCTAAGTAAGGAAGTAGATGTGGATTTGGAAGTCTTTGGTTTGGAAGCTTTTGGTTTTGAGTTTTTTGGTTTGGACTTTGGAGCTTTGGAAATGAAGATGCAGTATGTTGAACTCTCCTGGAAGACCATGTCGATGTTATTTTTCCGCTGTTATGTTGTATTCCGTTGTTGTGTCATATATATGACTCTAATGATGTAATGTATAAATAGATATAGCTCTTTTGTTTAAAGATTAGTCATTTATCTATTATATATTGTTCCGCAGCGATTTTGAGATTCTGATATTGTTTCTATATCTTCTTCTACCTCCTTCTTCTTTAACCCTAATGATTCGATTTTCCGGCATTCGATTGTTCGGCATTTGATATAGTGGACGTATTGATGTCGATTTTCGGGCATCAAAAAATCAGGTCGTTGCATTTTGGTATCAGAGCTGAAGGTTAAGCGAGAACCTTGGCTCTGGTGGGGATTACTCATTGGAAATAGAGTCTGTAGTACTCTAGAATGAGATTGAGCGTATTAATAGATATGAGCGCGTATTTGTTAGTGAATATAAAAATTGATTTTATATTGTGTTGACTTATCGGTTGAGTGTTTATGGATTTTGGTCGATATGTGGGACGCCATGTCATCGATAGGAGTTTCTAAACTCTTAAACAAGTTATACCGACACAGTATTGTTTTAAAATAGGGTAATGTAACAACTCATAATTTTTGTAAATATTTTTATTTAATTTTTATTTGAAACTTTGATTTTAAATCATTTAAAATTTGAAATTTTGGAATTTTCCAGTGTATTTTTGTTTTGTTTATAATTATTTTTCCAAATATAATAAATTTAAGATTTTCTAAAGATTTTATATTTCGGTCAACTATGGTCAAACTTTGACTTCCAGTTGAAATTTTTAAATTTGAATTTTTAATTTTCAATCTTTTTCTTTGAAGCTGAATTTGATTCAGATATTCGTTCTGCTTTTCGTTTCATCAAATTCTGCTTTATACTTTTTAAATCTGATAAATTTCAGCATTTTATACGCGATTATTTTCAGTATTTTATTTTTTATTTCCTATCCTATATTTTTTAAATTTTCAATTTATTTTGGGCTTGATCTTTTTATTTGATTTTTATATGAATTGTTGGACTTGTTTGCTAATAGGCTTTGAAATTCAAGAGACATAGGTTTCTTTTTCTTTAATGTGAAGTGTGACTTTTACTTTACCCTAGTCGTTCAAACCTTTCCATTGCCTGGCCGTACAAAACTTCTCATCTCCTTCACATTCACGTACAAAACTTCTTATTCCCATCTCTCTTTCTTATTTCATTTCCTGACCAAAATATTTTACAGTAAGTTTTCTTTTCCCTTCCTCCTTTTCTTTTTCCTTTCTCTTTTATTCCCAAACAAAGCTCGGCCATCACATGCATCACCTATAGCCGACCTCTCCTCCACTACACCACCACCTAGGATCGGCCGCCACCATCTCATCACCATCCCTACCCAGGCCGTGACCACTATAGATCAAAAACCCATCACCTAAATGCCATGCAAACCCTAACCGAGCCTATATGATCACAATTTTCTTCCCTTACCCTCGGCCACCACCTATTGCGTCACCAACTCCTCTTTTCCATGCTTTGCCGTGACTATAGCCATACCATTTAAGATGTGCCATGACCTGATCCAAACCATGAACCATAGGCCGAGCCATGTTAGCCTAGGGCCAAACCCAAAGTGCATATCCTTGTCCTTTTCCTTCTCATGACCTTTGCTATGCCACCCCTTCACCTAACATAGCCGTTTACATCCATTCATACCCTAGCCGTGCCTTTTTGCTTGCCATGGCCGAGCACATATGCTTCAAAAACCAACATGGCCGAGCCATGTTTTGATGATGCCTAGTCTACTTGCATGGTGGCCGAGCCCACATGTTTGGTTAAGCTAATCTTTACATCATTTTGATTCATACTTATGCGTTGTTTTGATTTATAATCTTTTGTATAATTTATACTTATGTGTGTTTGGTATTTGTTGTTCACAAGACTTGGATCCTGGCTCTTCATCTACTCGAATCTAATTCGAGCTTTGTCATGCTTTTCGGAGTTTGTTCGTGTGTCTTGAATTGCAATCTCTAGCTTTAGAAGGTGAGTTATCACTCTCGACATTCGTACTTATATAGTTGTGAAATAATGAAATGTGAATTACAGTAATTGATATGCTATGTTGATAGTAGTTCATACATGCATGTGATATGATATTTCATGATGTTATAACCTGATTATATATTTGTTACATCGCTTGATATGATATGTTATGTTGTACTGTTTACTTTATTTTCTGCTCTCACAATGCAAGTTCCCTGTTAGTATAGAATCACTATGGGTTGAAATGATACATACTCGAACGGACTTTAGAATAGGAAAAAATCGTTATGAGCTGAAATGATAGGCTCAAGCGATTTTTATTTTATTTAACTTGAGAGTGCGGGTTAGAAATGATAGAACCCGGTATTTTATAAATTACGGATTGAAATGATAGATATCTGTATCACTTGACCTAGGTTAGAAAATATTATACAGACCCATGGTTAACTTTAAATTATTAAATATTTTGAACTTATAAATATATGAAATTTTAATTTTAATTTGATTTAATGATTTTTAAATATAAGGATATATTGGATTTTTGTAAGTAAATAATTGGTTTAAAACTAAATTAAAGATTTTATCTATGATAAATAACTTAATAATTTAAATTTAAATTAATATGGAATTTTAATTCTAACCTAATAAGAATAATAGATTTTAATTATGAAATAGATATGTTTTGTATAAATAAAACTATGATAAAAATTGAAATAGTATGTTTTAAACATGTTATAGTAGTATTTGTAGCATTTTTAAAATGCTATGTTAATTTAGTTATGTTTTAAAAATGTTATGTTACTTTTAGGTTATGTTTTGAAAATGCTACTATTTCTAAATTGTAATGTTTTCCAAAGTGCTATTATATAGGAATAACATTTTAAAACTTGTTACATTTTAAAAATTCTATAATAAGTGTGGTTTTGAAAGTGTTATGATTTTAAATTATTACATTTTAAAAGTGCTATTATAACGACTCGAATTTTGCCCGCTCGAAAATCGACATCCATACTTCAAATCGTATTCGAATGCCATAGATTCGACCGTTCAAATCCGATTCGCCGGAGCTTATAACAATCATTAAGTAAATAACACAGCGGAATAAAAGAATAATAAATTGATATACAGCTTTGATACAATATCTGATACAACAGATAATCCAATAGATATCAATATACATCAGAGATATGATACAATAAATAGCAGCGGAAAAGAAAAATAGATAACATCTAGCAACGGAACAATATAACTCCTAGATAGTCTTCAAAAGAGAACTCCGAGAACTGCAACTCCATCTCCAAGAATTAATCCAGCAATAGCTCGAACTCCCAATAACGATGCACCAAGCTAGGCAAGACTGGTGCGAACCAAAGACTGAACTAACTCCAGATAATCTACTAAACCTGACAATCTGAAAAACCCAACTCTAGACTGCTCGTGTAGAAAATAATGAGCACCCAGAGTTTAGGAAAGAAACAATAAACTCCGGATCAGTCGTGGGACTGGTGTGAGCAACAAAAACAGTTTATCTTTTAAAACATTCAACAAAAGATTTTCAAAGTCAATTCACAATGCTTTTTAAAAATGAGACTACCATAAGGCCTCCCGCACACACACACACAATGCAAACGCAGAATCGGAGGAGATTTCTCCTTATGATAGTCAAAGATGCTTGATACGCATTAAAAAGACATTTTGATATTATTACTAGTGCATAGTGTAGGAAAAATTCATTTCGAAAGTAGAATATAAATCTTAGCCAACATACGACCATTATCATATGCCTACTATAGCTAACCATGTTCAATAGCAGGTTACCGCCACATTCCATGGCAGGTTATACAACTAATACTGTACAAGGTTCGTATTGTTTCTTTGGATTTCCAACGAATGATCAGGCCAAGGAACTTCCCATTGCCACATGAGAATGCCTCTGGATGGACATCCCCGAGAACCAAACCGGATCTCTGCCAACACAAGGCCGGGTTACCCCTAACTGAGTAACAACTGACCGAATATGCCATCCCCCGGTCCTTTGGGACCTTTATCCGAGATCTCGTAATCAATTCACACAATCATAAAGTGTTTTCAACATGAGTAAGTATCTGGGCTCCATACCATGATACCACCCTTTTCCAGAAGGAAATGCACACATCCTAAAGGGCGCTACCCCTCATAACCTTGCCGCATCTTTCCTGTTTTGACCATTCCGGGGTGTGAGGCTCGACGAAGTCACGTCCACAAAAACATACTTTATACAAAAGCCATGCTTTTGGGTTAACAAATGATCATAGAAATGATCACCAGGATAGACGATCAAATAAATGATCCTATCATAAATAATCAACACAATGATCATTTCACAGCAACACTCAGTATGTCACATTACCAAATTGGGAATATATCGCTGGTAACCTTCAACTATATAACCTCTGAGCTCGTACGTCTCCGAGAAGGGTGTTAAGCTAAGAGAATAAATTCTCCGCCACCAACAGAAATATATTTGAAAGAAATCGGCTTTATATCTCAATTTGTAATGTCAGACATACAATCCATACAAGTCTATTCTGGGTTCGAACAGAACCGAAGGCACTTACAAAGAAGTCCTTGCAATCCGGATATTCACAATCCCGATCGGATTTCCCATCACTTAGGGAGTTTCTATACCGGCGCGACTCGGTGCAGAAACAATCGATAGGTCATCCTATCGCTTTCGCAAACACCCGGTCTTCATCACCGGTCTTCAAATGCTATCCATAACGACAAATCACATATTCGGAATGGGTTATACGAAAAAAAGGTCCTTTCCCGGCTAAACCGAATAGTGAGCGAAATAGTTCAAAAACATATGGATATTGGGATTTCAATTAAGTCACAACTTATTAATTCAAAATTTTCTTTCAAATGGTTTAATCCAATTACCATTTCAATCTTTAAACAAAAAGATTCATTTTCACAACCTTTAACGGTTTAAACAATTTTCACATTTTAATCTTTTAAACAAAAGATTCATTCATAGATTTTTCCAAATCAATTTTCATTTCAATTCGATTAACTCGTTAAATCTCTAAATCAAAGATTTAACTTATAGCCTTCAAAGCAATTTCATTTCAATTTGATTTAAACAAATCATCAATTTAAATCTGTTAAAAATAAATAAATTTAATTCATAGCTTTCAAAAAGAATTCATTCATAACTTAGGAAAATCATTTTTCTATTCAATCTTGAAATTCCCCTAATTAACTGGAATCTCGGTTCTTATCTAAAAGTGTTTATCATTTGAAAATAACAGTTTTCATTTTGGAAATCTGATTCATTTATACGAGTTGAAATCCTTGGGTTAAATTCAAATTCCCAAAAATAATACATTAAAAATGATTTAACTCATAATGACTAGTATAATATCATTAATCCCTAGTTTCAAATTACCGAATTCAATTTGAATATTGAATTCAAATTTAAATTAAAGTATTTAAATTCCAACACTTAATCCAGTTATTCAAAATAAATTTCCATCTTTGAAATTCTATTTCAAAAGCTTTTCACTTCTATTCCAATTCCAATTCCAAAACATTTTAATTTAAAAATTCAAATTTTAAACTATTTCAAAAATCTGTGACTTAACCGATTTCCTCGTGAAATCCATAATTGTGTGTGTATGGTGTGGTCAAGGGGTTTAACACAATAGTGCAACATCATTCAATCATTTCAGATCAAACACAGAAATATAGTTGATAAGCGATATAACTATAAAGCTTATCGCCCATTCACAGATTCACAGATAATATAACAATGTAAATGAATGGATAATTTATACACAGTCACAGGACAAAATATCACAGATCAGATAGGATAATCAATTCAAGGCATTTCATACAATATGATCATTCATAAGCAAGGTCAAGCATTCAATAATCATTTATAAACAGGATTGTTTAATCCTTATTAATTCAATTTATCTCCAATTAAATTAATTACTTATGAATTTGTTATCCAATTCTGATTTATTAATTCCAAATCATTTGATATAAATTAATTTATCAAATGGTTTTATTAAATTAATTAAACTAAATTAATTCACTTTAGTAATCAAAATATCCAAATTTAATTACAATAAGTGATAAATCCTTAATTACTTTCATTAAGTAATTATATTTAACAATTTACAATGATTATCTTAATGAATTAATCTAATTAATTCCTAATGTTTATCACATTAATTAATTATGAAATAATCCTTAATTAATTATCTTCATTTTCTAATAACATTTCTTAAATTACTTTCTTAAGAAATTATCTTAGATTAATTTATTTGTAAAATTAAATAAATCATTCTTTAATTTCCTTATTGGTTAAATCCTATATATATTTTTTTCTAATTATTTTTAAGACAATTCATTTCTTTATAATGATTTCATTAGCATTAAAGTGGTAAAACATTACACTCTTGAATTTGAATTTAAATTTCATTTCGAATTTAAATTTAAAATGATCATTCTTTTAATCATTGATCCAATTCAATCAAAAATCCTTAAAAATAAATGTAAATAACACTTATTACTTTATATAAGAAAAAGCTTTTAATCTAACTACTTAATTTAAACATTCAGATAAAAAATACTGATTTATTCAGATTCGAATTCATGAAAACTTGAATCTATAAATTTAACTTTGATTTAAACTTGCTTTTAACACCTTGATTTAAAATTCTTGATTTAAAATCCAAATTCATTTTAAAACCCTAGATTCAAAAATTCAATTGAATCTATGCTTTAACTTTACATTTAAAACATAGTTTAAATCCTGTTTTGAATTTTGAACTAAGTTTTAAAGCCTGGAACAGACAAGTTCAAATGCCTGAACAACACTGACTCGAGACAACCAGAATTTACTTCGAGTCCTTCCTTCCTTTACTTCGAGCCATCCACTCGAATAACTCGCGTATTCCCCGAGCCAAACGCGAGTTTCCCCCTTCATAAATTCAGACCCAGGTTGCTTCGAGTCAAAAATGCTTTTTCACGTGTTCAAACTCGAGCTTCCCCTTTCTTCTTCTTCTACTTTTTTTTTTGTTCTTCCAGATCCAAGTGTGCACGGTACACGTGCACATCGCCGTTGACCATCTTCTGGCCTCACCGCGACGTCAAGCATATCGACCATCCCCCCCGAGCACGTTCTGATCCCTCGAACTTCACCGTTGCCTCAAAATCGAAATCGAGGCAAAATCCCAAACCTGGAAACGAAAGTACCCACCACCATCCAAACCTGGCAGCGCCCCATTCTCGCCGCCTCGGCCACCAGTGATCAAGAAACTCCGGTCATCTCTTCGCCGTCACTCCCTCTTCCATCACCCCCAACCACGCGTCACTCGATCAAGTGATAGTGACGAACGAATCGAATTCTTCGACCCCAACAAAATTAGGGCTACAGACTTCAACCAATTGTCGACGCCACCACCGTGATCTATTCACCATCCCTATATTTTTCCTGCCACCGTGGTAAGCTCCTCCACCTTCTCGACCATCCTCGACTACCCCAGTTCACCCCGACGCCGGAATTTTCCCAAATAATGTTTAGAATACAAAGTCGAACTGCTCTTAAATCCTAACACCAAAAATTATACTTTCAGCTTTAAAATTCATATTATAATGTATGAATTCAGTTTACATGCCTGAAATCGTAAAATAAAATGTTTGAATTTTGACTTGTTTAAAGATTTGCTCAGATGTTTTGATTTCTAGAGGGATTTACAAGTTGCTTTATCTTAAATAGAATTTAAAAACTTAGTTTATAATCAAACAACAACTTTTGTTTATATTTTAAATTCTATTAGTTATTAAATCTAAGAATGAGAATTTGTTTGCAAATCTGGTCTGGAAGAAAACAAGAACAGAGGTAATTAAATTTGTACAGGCAGACATATATATTTAAACATCAACATATATACACAGGAATGCATAAATATATATACACATCTCAGACAATAATTAAGCAACATTTATACTTAAGTATTTTTTTTAAAATTTAAGTTACTCACCTGTCTGAGAAGAAGAACGGAGCATATTTAAATTTGAAAACAGCCTGCACTTTTTAAAACTGGAAATGGTATTGCTTTTGATCCTAAATCTTCTTGCTTTTGTTTTTATTTTCTTTGTTCTTATTTTTAACCTGATCTTCTCAGGTTGATGAACGAACTGAGGTGAAGTGGATATATAGGAAAAGTTGACAGGGTATGTTGTTTTTGTACAGGGTATTAGGTATGGGCAAGTACAATATTTCTTTTTTTACTCAGCATCTTTATCCTTCTTTTTCTATTGCTAAACCCATGCTTGAATTGGTGATGTTATTTGTACAAAGTAATACTATTTTTTTTTAATAAGTATGGTTGAGATGTATTATTACTTTAGCTTTGTTTATTTCAGCCTGCATTTTCTTGCCTGCATATACTTACCTGTTTATAATAATAGGTTTAGCTAATGTACTGTTATGTATGTACAGTTTTGTGTTGTATTTTATTTGTTTCTTTTCTTTTTAACTTTAAATTTTATCTTGTTGGTTTGGTTTAATTTGCAAGTGTACATACAAAAATATATATTTGCTTTGTCTCAGCTGTAGCATGTTTGAAGATGATAATGATAGCTTTCTTTTGTTTCTTATTTAAGTGTTCACACTTGTGTTATTCTATTATTTTGTATACTTTGCTTATTTATTTGGATGTAGTCCTATATTTAATTTGTTGTTAGAATTTGTTAAATGTGTTTTACTTTTATATTTATTTTCTTGCTTATTTCAGCCATTTATTTTATTGCCTTTGTTTTGTTTCATAATCTTATTTACATACTTATATTCTATTTGCCTGCATATTTATGTATTTGTTTTGTTATATTGACTTGTTTCATATTTTACATTGTATCTAGTTACTTTATTATTTTGTCTACTAAGATAAATTTTAACTTGCTTGATTTAATTTACAAGCTCTTGTATTTGATTTGTTACTTTTTTTCTTTTGTTTTTGTCTTTTGTTTTGTTTTGTTTACTGTCATTTTTTTCTTAGATTTATATTTTATACTTTGCTTGTAGTTCATTTTACTTATGTATTGAATTCTAATTTAACTTTAACATTTATTTCTAACCATAAATTTATTTGAAACATTTATTTCTAATACTTATGTATTTGTTTGTTATTTTGTTTGTTTGGTTCGATACTTAACTTTTATTTATCTTTATTTATAACTCAAATATTTATTTTACTTCTATTTTTAGTTTAAATATTTATCATGAATTTTACTTTAATTAATTATTGTTTTACATTTCTCTTTGTACACATATATTTTATATAACTCAAATTATCATCATTTATAAATTTTTAAATCAATTTATTTATTTATTTCTATACTTGTGTCTAAAGTATATTATTTATTTTTCAAAACCATTTATTTAAGAATTTATTTAAAAATCCAATATATACATATATATTCTCATATATACAAATTTTCAAACCCATACGACTTAATATAATTTCTATTTGCGTCGGGGAAACTCGCTGCCCTTTATAATTAATTTTACAATTTTTATTCAAAAATTCATTTAAATTATCAATTTAAATTAAATTATAATCTAGGGTCGTTACAAACTTCCCCCCTTAAAAGAATTTCGTCCTCGAAATTCGTAGGCACGAAAACAACACAGAGATAGACTCAATCTCTACAATTTCTCAAATACAAGATATGGATTCCAAATTCAAGTCGGAATATCTTAAAATATATACCAATTTGTCCCTCTTCGGACTTCGACCAACCCAAGAAATTACAGCAGAATTTCAAAATTTGGTTTTAAACGAAATCGTTTTATCGATACAATTCAATTTATCCTTCATATTTTATTAATCAATTTTAACTCAATTTTAAAATTTCCAATTCATTTAAAATTTTCAATTTCAAATTCATTAAGGTTTTTAAAAAAAAACTGATAAGAAATCAGATGAAGATATGAATTAAAAATTTCCTACAACGATTCGTAGAGCATCACCACACCAAAACTTCTTCTTGTAGCTGGTATGAAGAAATCAAAAGAATTTGGAAACGAATCAAAGAAAATTGATAGAGAAAGTTATTTCCACTGTTGTTACAGAGTATTGACCAATTATAGTCGCATTCCCCTGTCCTCTATCTCGTTCTCTTCTTGCACTCATACTTACTATCACTGAATAGCAAGAGAATTTACTGAGGCATTCAAACGGATATCTTAAGGATTACTCGATTTACTTCATCCTATCTCTAATGAGCTACTTAACGTGTTACACTCCTGAGCTAAAGTTTCACCTTAGCTCTGATACCAAATTGTAACGACTCGAATTTTGCCCGCTCGAAAATCGACATCCATACTTCAAATCGTATTCGAATGCCATAGATTCGACGGTTCAAATCCGATTCGCCAGAGCTTATAACAATCATTAAGTAAATAACACAGCGGAATAAAAGAATAATACATTGATATACAGCTTTGATACAATATCTGATACAATAGATAATCCAATAGATATCAATATACATCAGAGATATGATACAATAAATAGCAGCGGAAAAGAAAAATAGATAACATCTAGCAACGGAACAATATAACTCCTAGATAGTCTTCAAAAGAGAACTCCGAGAACTGCAACTCCATCTCTAAGAATTAATCCAGCAATAGCTCGAACTCCCAATAACGATGCACCAAGCTAGGCAAGACTGGTGCGAACCAAAGACTGAACTAACTCCAGATAATCTACTAAACCTGACTATCTGAAAAACCCAACTCTAGACTGCTCGTGTAGAAAATAATGAGCACCCAGAGTTTAGGAAAGAAACAATAAACTCCGGATCAGTCGTGGGACTGGTGTGAGCAACAAAAACAGTTTATCTTTTAAAACATTCAACAAAAGATTTTCAAAGTCAATTCGCAATGCTTTTTAAAAATGAGACTACCATAAGGCCTCCCGCACGCACACACAATGCAAACGCAGAATCGGAGGAGATTTCTCCTTATGATAGTCAAAGATGCTTGATACGCATTAAAAAGACATTTTGATATTATTACTAGTGCATAGTGTAGGAAAAATTCATTTCGAAAGTAGAATATAAATCTTAGCCAACATACGACCATTATCGTATGCCTACTATAGCTAACCATGTTCAATAGCAGGTTACCGCCACATTCCATGGCAGGTTATACAACTAATACTGTACAAGGTTCGTATTGTTTCTTTGGATTTCCAACGAATGATTAGGCCAAGGAACTTCCCATTGCCACATGAGAATGCCTCTGGATGGACATCCCCGAGAACCAAACCGGATCTCTGCCAACACAAGGCCGGGTTACCCCTAACTGAGTAACAACTGACCGAATATGCCATCCCCCGGTCCTTTGGGACCTTTATCCGAGATCTCGTAATCAATTCACACAATCATAAAGTGTTTTCAACATGAGTAAGTATCTAGGCTCCATACCATGATACCACTCTTTTCCAGAAGGAAATGCACACATCCTAAAGGGCGCTACCCCTCATAACCTTGCCGCATCTTTCCTGTTTTGACCATTCCGGGGTGTGAGGCTCGACGAAGTCACGTCCACAAAAACATACTTTATACAAAAGCCATGCTTTTGGGTTAACAAATGATCATAGAAATGATCACCAGGATAGACGATCAAATAAATGATCCTATCATAAATAATCAACACAATGATCATTTCACAGCAACACTCAGTATGTCACATTACCAAATTGGGAATATATCGCTGGTAACCTTCAACTATATAACCTCTGAGCTCGTACGTCTCCGAGAAGGGTGTTAAGCTAAGAGAATAAATTCTCCGCCACCAACAGAAATATATTTGAAAGAAATCGGCTTTATGTCTCAATTTGTAATGTCAGACATACAATCCATACAAGTCTGTTCTGGGTTCGAACAGAACCGAAGCCACTTACAAAGAAGTCCTTGCAATCCGGATATTCACAATCCCGATCGGATTTCCCATCACTTAGGGAGTTTCTATACCGGCGCGACTCGGTGCAGAAACAATCGATAGGTCATCCTATCGCTTTCGCAAATACCCGGTCTTCATCACCGGTCTTCAAATGCTATCCATAACGACAAATCACATATTCGGAATGGGTTATACGACACAAAGGTCCTTTCCCGGCTAAACCGAATAGTGAGCGAAATAGTTCAAAAACATATGGATATTGGGATTTCAATTAAGTCACAACTTATTAATTCAAAACTTTCTTTCAAATGGTTTAATCCAATTACCATTTCAATCTTTAAACAAAAAGATTCATTTTCACAACCTTTAACGGTTTAAACAATTTTCACATTTTAATCTTTTAAACAAAAGATTCATTCACAGATTTTTCCAAATCAATTTTCATTTCAATTCGATTAACTCGTTAAATCTCTAAATCAAAGATTTAACTTATAGCCTTCAAAACAATTTCATTTCAATTTGATTTAAACAAATCATCAATTTAAATCTGTTAAAAATAAACAGATTTAATTCATAGCTTTCAAAAAGAATTCATTCATAACTTAGGAAAATCATTTCTCTATTCAATCTTGAAATTCCCCTAATTAACTGGAATCTCAGTTCTTATCTAAAAGTGTTTATCATTTGAAAACAACAGTTTTCATTTTGGAAATCTGATTCATTTATACGAGTTGAAATCCTTGGGTTAAATTCAAATTCCCAAAAATAATACTTTAAAAATGATTTAACTCATAATGACTAGCATAATATCATTAATCCCTAGTTTCAAATTACAGAATTCAATTTGAATATTGAATTCAAATTTAAATTAAAGTATTTAAATTCCAACACTTATTCCAGTTATTCAAAATAAATTTCCATCTTTGAAATTCTATTTCAAAAGCTTTTCACTTCTATTCCAATTCCAATTCCAAAACATTTTAATTTAAAAATTCAAATTTTAAACTATTTCAAAAATCTGTGACTTAACCGATTTCCTCGTGAAATCCATAATTGTGTGTGTATGATGTGGTCAAGGGGTTTAACACAATAGTGCAACATCATTCAATCATTTCAGATCAAACACAGAAATATAGTTGATAAGCGATATAACTATAAAGCTTATCGCCCATTCACAGATTCACAGATAATTTAACAATGTAAATGAATGGATAATTTATACACAGTCACATGACAAAATATCACAGATCAGATAGGATAATCAATTCAAGGCATTTCATACAATATGATCATTCATAAGTAAGGTCAAGCATTCAATAATCATTTATAAACAGGATTGTTTAATCCTTATTAATTCAATTTATCTCCAATTAAATTAATTACTTATGAATTTGTTATCCAATTCTGATTTATTAATTCCAAATCATCTGATATAAATTAATTTATCAAATGGTTTTATTAAATTAATTAAACTAAATTAATTCACTTTATTAATCACAATATCCAAATTTAATTACAATAAGTGATAAATCCTTAATTACTTTCATTAAGTAATTATATTTAACAATTTACAATGATTATCTTAATGAATTAATCTAATTAATTCCTAATGTTTATCACATTAATTAATTATGAAATAATCCTTAATTAATTATCTTCATTTTCTAATAACATTTCTTAAATTACTTTCTTAAGAAATTATCTTAGATTAATTTATTTGTAAAATTAAATAAATCATTCTTTAATTTCCTTATTGGTTAAATCCTATATATATTTTTTTTCTAATTATTTTTAAGACAATTCATTTCTTTATAATGATTTCATTAGCATTAAAGTGGTAAAACATTACACTCTTGAATTTGAATTTAAATTTCATTTCGAATTTAAATTTAAAATGATCATTCTTTTAATCATTGATCCAATTCAATCAAAAATCCTTAAAAATAAATGTAAATAACACTTATTACTTTATATAAGAAAAAGCTTTTAATCTAACTACTTAATTTAAACATTCAGATAAAAAAAACTGATTTATTCAGATTCGAATTCATGAAAACTTGAATCTATAAATTTAACTTTGATTTAAACTTGCTTTTAACACCTTGATTTAAAATTCTTGATTTAAAATCCAAATTCATTTTAAAACCCTAGATTCAAAAATTCAATTGAATCTATACTTTAACTTTACATTTAAACATAGTTTAAATCCTGTTTTGAATTTTGAACTAAGTTTTAAAGCCTGGAACAGACAAGTTCAAATGCCTGAACAACACTGACTCGAGACAGCCAGAATTTACTTCGAGTCCTTCCTTCCTTTACTTCGAGCCATCCACTCGAATAACTCGCGTATTCCCCGAGCCAAACGCGAGTTTCCCCCTTCATAAATTCAGACCCAGGTTGCTTCGAGTCAAAAATGCTTTTTCACATGTTCAAACTCGAGCTTCCCCTTTCTTCTTCTTCTTCTTCTTTTTTTTTTTGTTCTTCCAGATCCAAGTGTGCACGGTACACGTGCACATTGCCGTTGACCATCTTCTGGCCTCACCGCGACGTCAAGCATATCGACCATTCTGATCCCTCGAACTTCACCGTTGCCTCAAAATCGAAATCGAGGCAAAATCCCAAACCTGGAAACGAAAGTACCCACCACCATCCAAACCTGGCAGCGCCCCATTCTCGCCGCCTCGGCCACCAGTGATCACGAAACTCCGGTCATCTCTTCGCCGTCACTCCCTCTTCCATCACCCCCAACCACGCGTCACTCGATCAAGTGATAGTGACGAACGAATCGAATTCTTCGACCCCAACAAAATTAGGGCTATAGACTTCAACCAATTGCCGACGCCACCACCGTGATCTATTCACCATCCCTATATTTTTCCTGCCACCGTGGTAAGCTCCTCCACCTTCTCGACCATCCTCGACTACCGCAGTTCACCCCGACGCCGGAATTTTCCCAAATAATGTTTAGAATACAAAGTCGAACTGCTCTTAAATCCTAACACCAAAAATTATACTTTCAGCTTTAAAATTCATATTATAATGTATGAATTCAGTTTACATGCCTGAAATCGTAAAATAAAATGTTTGAATTTTGACTTGTTTAAAGATGTGCTCAGATGTTTTGATTTCTAGAGGGATTTACAAGTTGCTTTATCTTAAATAGAATTTAAAAACTTAGTTTATAATCAAACAACAACTTTTGTTTATATTTTAAATTCTGTCAGTTATTAAATCTAAGAATGAGAATTTGTTTGCAAATCTGGTCTGGAAGAAAACAAGAACAGAGGTAATTAAATTTGTACAGGCAGACATATATATATTTAAACATCAACATATATACACAGGAATGCATAAATATATATACACATCTCAGACAATAATTAAGCAACATATATACTTAAGTATTTTTTTTAAAATTTAAGTTACTCACCTGTCTGAGAAGAAGAACAGAGCATATTTAAATTTGAAAATAGCCTGCACTTTTTAAAACTGGAAATGGTATTGCTTTTGATCCTAAATCTTCTTGCTTTTGTTTTTATTTTCTTTGTTCTTATTTTTAACCTGATCTTCTCAGGTTGATGAACGAACTGAGGTGAAGTGGATATATAGGAAAAGTTGACAGGGTATGTTGTTTTTGTACAGGGTATTAGGTATGGGCAAGTACAATATTTCTTTTTTTACTCAGCATCTTTATCCTTCTTTTTCTGTTGCTAAACCCATGCTTGAATTGGTGATGTTATTTGTACAAAGTAATACTTTTTTTTTTTTAATAAGTATGGTTGAGATGTATTATTACTTTAGCTTTGTTTATTTCAGCCTGCATTTTCTTGCCTGCATATACTTACCTGTTTATAATAATAGGTTTAGCTAATGTACTGTTATGTATGTACAGTTTTGTGTTGTATTTTATTTGTTTCTTTTCTTTTTAACTTTAAATTTTATCTTGTTGGTTTGGTTTAATTTGCAAGTGTACATACAAAAATATATATTTGCTTTGTCTCAGCTGTAGCATGTTTGAAGATGATAATGATAGTTTTCTTTTGTTTCTTATTTAAGTGTTCACACTTGTGTTATTTTATTATTTTGTATACTTTGCTTATTTATTTGGATGTAGTCCTATATTTAATTTGTTGTTAGAATTTGTTAAATGTGTTTTACTTTTATATTTATTTTCTTGCTTGTTTCAGCCATTTATTTTATTGCCTTTGTTTTGTTTCATAATCTTATTTACATACTTATATTCTATTTGCCTGCATATTTATGTATTTGTTTTGTTATATTGACTTGTTTCATATTTTGCATTGTATCTAGTTACTTTATTATTTTGTTTACTAAGATAAATTTTAACTTGCTTGATTTAATTTACAAGCTCTTGTATTTGATTTGTTACTTTTTTCTTTTGTTTTTGTCTTTTGTTTTGTTTTGTTTACTGTCATTTTTTTCTTAGATTTATATTTTATACTTTGCTTGTAGTTCATTTTACTTATGTATTGAATTCTAATTTAACTTTAACATTTATTTCTAACCATAAATTTATTTGAAACATTTATTGCTAATACTTATGTATTTGTTTGTTATTTTGTTTGTTTGGTTCGATACTTAACTTTTATTTATCTTTATTTATAACTCAAATATTTATTTTACTTCTATTTTTAGTTTAAATATTTATCATGAATTTTACTTTAATTAATTATTGTTTTACATTTCTCTTTGTACACATATATTTTATATAACTCAAATTATCATCATTTATAAATTTTTAAATCAATTTATTTATTTATTTCTATACTTGTGTCTAAAGTATATTATTTATTTTTCAAAATCATTTATTTAAGAATTTATTTAAAAATCCAATATATACATATATATTCTCATATATACAAATTTTCAAACCCATACGACTTAATATAATTTCTATTTGCGTCGGGGAAACTCGCTGCCCTTTATAATTAATTTTACAATTTTTTATTCAAAAATTCATTTAAATTATCAATTTAAATTAAATTATAATCTAGGGTCGTTACAGCTATGTAGATTAGGAAATATTACCAATTTTGAAATGGATATTATTTTGGAAAGAGTAATAGCATTTGATTTTAAATGGTTTTGGAATGGATATTTTTTGAAATAAATATCCATGGATTATAATAACGTTTGGTTGTTAAAGAGACCGGGATTGGAAGTTGTCATACTGTCTGCCAACTCCGAAAACCACTTTAACAATTGTTTACGCGGTGGAGATTCTAGAATGAAATAGGATGGTAGCGACATTCTATTAAGGTATATACGTGGACCCGGCTCCCGTGAGTTGGCATAAGGTGGCTAAAACAGGAGCAATCGACGGGCTAATGAGATAGCTCCTCTGATCGGATACACTTCTTCGTATGCCATTCTATTACTTTGTGACTGATTGGTGCGCATCTTTGATTTTGGAAGTGTGGCTCGAGGTGGGCGGTAGCTGCGGCTATGCGTTACCACCGGTCCGGAAGTGCAATTGGTATATCTACCCTGGCATTGCCTAATTGTGCCGTGTCACCTACCCTAGCGTGCCTTATACGATTTTGTTTTGTACCATACCTATGGAGTGCCCTCTGACGAAGCCAAGTACGGGGGAGATTACGGTACTGTATAGACTATGGGAATATATAATATGTGTTAAGAGGGATATGGGTAACGCCTTAACGCTATTTTTAAATATATTATACTTCACTTTAGACATTATTATAATAGCATATATTACGACATAGTAGATTGTTTAATGGATCCATAAAGGATGGGCGGTCCCAAGCATCCTTTAAGTTACTTATGCATTTTATTACAGTTCACTTGAGTTGGTTTACATTGTATAAATGTGTATGTCCTGACTCGAGTGTTTGTGTTTTTCTTTATGCTTGGGTCAGCCTGAGTATTTCAGCTTTGGATTCACCTTCTGGAGTTAGGATTTGCTAGAGATTATCTGTCTATCTAGTTGTCATCTATTTCTATTCAGTATTTCTATTCGGCTTATGTATTAGCGGACATTTATGTATTGGGATTTCTATTGTATTTACTTTCAAACTTTGGTATTTTGTACTTGTTTTGTGACTTTGTTTGTAGTAGCTTCATGAACTACTATAGTTATTCTTATTTCCGCTACGAGTTATTTTGATTTATCTGTGTCTGTAATTCTGTAATTGGTTTTATTTGCTCCAAATTATATTACAATCTATTGTTTTGAATTATTCAAGTCCAACATGTGTGGTTTTATTTTCGATTTGAATGGTCCAAAATAGTGGGTCGTTACATTTGGTATTAAAGCTTTGGTTTTAGGCAAACCTTAGCCTATGGAGCAAAAACTCGTTACATATAGGGTAGAAATACCCTAGAATGGGTGAAATCAATCTTAGAATCCTTTAAAGTATAAAATGATTTTTCAAATGAATTTCAAAGGATTTTCAAAATTATTTTGATATAAACTTTTCTTGTTTTGAAATCAAATTTTTCTTAACTTCTTTCTTTCCTTATTCCACCTTGTTAGTAATTTCTTTGTTTAGGATATTCAATTCTTGTTGAATCTTATCTTATCTTATCTAATCTTGTCTTTGTTTCTCGATTACCTTTGTCCTAAAATTCATTCTTGATTTTTTCAGGATGAGTCGTAGGAATGCTAGAGGTAGGGGTCGTAGTGTTGCCCCAGTCCCTGAGCCTGCTGCACCCATTAGGTTCACTACTCTCTGTAAGGCATTGAGCTTGGTGGCACCTTGTTTACCGAATCAGAGAGCATTATTGAGGCTCGGCAGTGGTTGAAGGATTTGGAGAGGATTTTCTCCAGTCTTGAGATCACTGATGCCCAACAGCGTCAGTTGGTAGCTTGGCAGTTGAAGGTAGCAGCGTTGGATTGGTGGGAGTCTGTTATAGCTCACACTATCGAGGTTGATATTTCTTGAGGGCAGTTTAGGTATCATCTTCTGTTTGTTTTGAATTTGGTTCAGCTTTCTCTTTTTGAAATCTTTCTTATGTTTCTTTATCGTGCTTGAGGGATGCTTTCATTGTGAAGTAGATGCCCGTAGTAGGGAGGTCTCAGCTGTATCGGGAGTTCTTGGTCTTAAGCAGGGTGATATGTCATTTGCTGAGTATGAGAGGATGTTCAATGAACTTTCCAAGTTTGGTCCTAATCTTATTGATACTCCTCTCAAGAAGAATGAGAAGTTCATAGCTGGTGCTCGTCCGGAGTATTATGATCGTCTCATCACTCATGTGCATAGCTCTTTCACTAGTTTGATGGATATGGCCATTAGATATGAGAATCCAACTTCTAAGGATCCTTCAGTTTCCCATGCCACTTCATCTCAGTCTTTCTCTGGTACACCAACATCACGGCCTGATTTTCTTGGTAAAGGTGATGTTTTGATTTCTGAATTTTAGTTTATGTTAAAAAAAAAGTTAAATACAGAAGTTTTTATTTGACGGGTATTTATTTACATATAAGATTTAGGAGAAATAGGGTGCAAATATTTAAAAACTTATATAAGATTTCAAAATAAAATTTATGGAGTTGGTGAATAAGTGATAAATTAAATTTTTGGTTATTTTAATTACTAAGATAAAATTATTAATGGAATTTAGTTTAAAACCAAATATTTAGTTTAAATTAAATTGTTGGCCAATTTAATTTATTAAATAGTAAATCATTGTAGATTATCTCGAATATTGATAAAAGTTATTAATATTTATACAAGGTCAAAAACGTTGAGGAAACCAAGGCAATATGGAATTGGATTGCCAAACAAAAATCAAGGTGAGTAAATCTCACGCTTCTGGATTTTTTTTATTTAAATTTAAATGGTTAAATTTAAATGATTGGTTGAATGGTTGATATTTGATTGATGTACTACTTAGTGTGTACTGAATGCTCGATATTCTGTGATGGATATTTTTGGAATTTGGAATGCTAAATGCTGAGGTTTGCTTGAATATTTCGGTACCCTGAGTTATCGAAGTATATAGATTGGATTTTTGAAGAAATATAAGAGTGATTAAAATGGATGATTTGTTAATTCAATTAATCAATGATTTGGGTCGATTAATTTAGTAATTAAGGGTTTGAATTAATTAATGAAGGTTTAAGTTAATTAATGAAGTTAAATTGATTTAGAATAATCATTGGGTGGTTTAATAAGAAATTGCTTAATGTCATTAATAAAATAGAATTACTTTGGGTAATAAATCAAGAGATTAATTGAAATAATTAATTAAGGAATAATTAATTTATTAATAGAGTAAATAAAAAGATAGTTAATTATAGGATGAGATTAATTGAGAGTGATTAATAGTGTGGTTGAATTTTTGTAATTAATTTATATTAGATAATTAAAATATAGTTGGAAATTATAAATTTTTATAATTAAAGATGTAATTAAAGATTGATTAATTAAGATGAATTAAATCAATAATAAGTAATTTATGAGAAGTTAAGTGATAGAAGAAAACGAGGATTAATGTGATTAATATTACCAATTATTTATGAAGTAATTAGGATTACTTATCTATGGGGATTAAGGATAAGTAATAACGAGAAGTTAGTTAAAGAAAATTACTTGTATGCGATTGAAAGATAATTAATCCAGGGTGATTAATTAAGATGAATAATGATGGGTTGACTAATTAATTGATTTGGAATTAATTAATGTTAAAAGAAGGAACCTAAGTGATTGAGGTTTGAAATTCAATTAGAATCAAATTGAATTGCTTTGTATGCGATTAAGTTTTGTTATGGATGATTGATTGGTATTGGTTGTTTTGAATGAGTTGAAATCTCTGATGTGAAATGTTGTGTATTTCATTTGAATAACTTGGGTTAGGATGGCAGGAGACTCGAAGAGGCCGGGATCGGGTATTGGGAAATACCCGAAACTACTTCGAATTTTTATAAGTTGACTTGTAAAATCAATAGGCTGGAATGAATGAAGTGAGTTTGATTATTTTATCCAAGTTTGGTACTTAGAAATTGATATGTGAAATAAGTGTTGCCTATAGCAAATTGTGAATTGGATAAATGAATATATGATACCCCGGGTTTATATAAGTTGATTGATTTGGCATTCCATGTTAGTTGAGTTTACTCACGCTGGTTTCCAGCCTGACCCGGGTGTTACTTTGGTGTAATGCTCGGGTCAGACCGAGTATTACGGATTTTCAGGTAAGTGCGTTCTGGAGCTCAGGAGGCGAGCTGGATGGCGATATCGTATAGAGTATTCTGCTGTATTTATATTATTGTTAATCTGAGTCATGATAATTGTAAATATTCAGTGACTGTATATAATGTGAAACTCTGATGTATATTAAATGTAATCGGCATATATAGTATTCTTTTGAAAACTATTATTAGATATTATTATATTTTATCCGTTGCGAATGTGAGTTGTTGATGTTTTCTGTTCTTCTTCTTCTTCTTCTATCTCTTTCTTCTTTTTCATAACTATCTGGAATTTTCGGGTTAGAAAATTTCGGGTCGTTACATTTGGTATCAGAGCCGAAGGTTAAGCGAGAACCTTGGCTCTGGTGGGGATTACTCATTTAATAGAGTCCGTAGTACTCTATAATGAGTTGAGTGACCTTATATATATATATATATATATATATATATATATATATATATATATATATGAGCGCGTACTTGTTATTTTCTTATATAAAGGTTTTAAATGATTTTATATAAGAATGTAATTTGATATATAAAGCTATATCTTCTTCTAATAAATATTAAGGAGATTGGTTGTTAAATTATTGGAATTAAATTAAGAAGTAATATAATACAATCAAATTGAAATCTTGAATTGGGACTAAGTGAAGAAGGAATATAATACAACCAAATTAAAATTAAATTAATTAAAAATGAAGTTCTAGAATTAGAACTCAGAAATTAGAATTGTTTGAAACTTTAAATGAACAAGTTAAATTTGGTTTAAAAAGGTTAAACTAATCTTTGAGAACTTAGCTCGAATTATATAATTCGAGATGGTTGAAATTTGAAGTTGGAATTGAACTCATTTAAATTGAATCCGATTTGGATTAATTGAATTTGGAATTGTAGATGTATAAGTTCAAAATTTTAAATGGAGATTTGAATTGGAATGATTGAAATTGAAGTGAGTTCAATTGAATGAATATTAGTCCAAAGTAATTGGAATAACTTTGGAATTCTAATTAAAGTGGAATTGGTTTAAAATCAAAAAGGAATTTGAAATATAGATTGTAAATGTAATTTATTAATTGAAATAAACTTTATAAATAAATGAGATTATAAGTTGAAATAGAATTTCAGAGAATATTTGCAAATAAAGTAAGATGAAAATTCCAGGGAAATGTTTAAATATGAATTGGATGGATTGGGAATTTAGAATTTTTGGGAAAATTTAAAATTCCTTTGGATTTGAAAATGGTTTCCAAAGGTTTTGGAGAAATAATAATATCATTTCAAAAATATTTTGTGTTGGACTTGAAATCTGGAAGATTTGAAACTAAAAATGTTTGGAAATGTTTTTAAAGAGATAAAAGCATTAAACTCTTTCGGTCACTGGAAAATAACGTCGGTGATGATGACTGCAGCATCATCGATGTTCGTTTTCGAGTTTCTAGAAGAGAAATTTTGCTATCAAATTGTTTTAAGATTGGAATTGTTTGTGAATTGGGTTTGGTTTTGAAATTCAAAAAGGGATAATTGAATTTGCCAACGAATTTTGGATATAGTTGAATTCTAAGGTGATATTGAAATTTTGGAAATTTGTTTAAACTCTGGCACCTTGATTAAATGTTTATGGAATAATAAACATATATTGATTAAATGAAATGTATAATTTCGAGTTAAAGCAAAATGTGAATGTAATTGATATTAAATAGTAATTGTAAAATTGAAATTATAATTAAGTTATACAAGTTTAAAGATCAAATAGAATTTAATTTGAATTGGAAAAGAAATCATGATTGATTCAACTTGAATTAGAGTAAAATCAATTTCAATGGAAATTGAAGATTATTTAAATTGGAATTGGTTAAATTAAATGGGAGCGAAAATTTAAATTGAATTGTTGGGGAAGTGAACAGTTTTGACTCTGGGCTATTTTTCAATATAAATTGTCTTAATATAAACGTATTTTTCTAAGCTATTAAATATGTACAACCTTTCTTTCTTAAAGCCAAATTATTTTATACTTGTTTTACAATTATTTTGGGACTATTCAACCATTTTTCAACTTTTTTCTAAATTTATTACTATATTTCAACTATGTTACAAATTAATTACTAATTTACAACTATTTTGCAATTATTAAGATTTCTATAACTATTTAATTATTTTCCAACTATTTTATAATTAGTTAACTATCTTACAATTATTTTGCAAACTAATAAATATTTTTCAACTACTTACCTAATTTTAAAATTTTCAAGCTATTTTTCTAAACTGGTCGGAGTTCAAACTGTTATTAATTAAAGTACCCAACTGATATAAGGATAGAAGTAATAATCCAAATGGGGATTAATGTAAAGGTGAATAAGGAATGTGAAATGGTCCTTTTGAATTGAAAGAATATTTTGAGAAATATGAAATGAATAAAGATGGAAATTGGATATTTCTATGGTTTTTGAGAGTGTTTGGAGTATAAAAGGGTTTTATACAAGAAAGTAAGGATCCAAAGTTTTAAAAATTTATATATACATATATATATATATATATATATATCTGAATATGTATAAAGGATCTTATGAGGATTTTGGGAAAGGCTTTTGATTTTGGGAAAAATCAATATTGAGTTTTGGAAAGCCTATTTTGAGAAATATCGATTTTGGGATAATCGATTTTGTGTAAAAGAGCTTTGTATGATATCATACTAGGTGTATGATTTGAAGATACTATATGTGTATAGTATAAAATATTTTGATGATGGCTCTAGGGAAAAAGGCGTCCCCTTGAAATGAACTTCTCAGGAGTGCCACTGGGTGGTGCTGCCTGGAGCCCGAGGGGGTTCTAAAGTTGATCTTGTGAGGAGTCCGGACAAAACTAGTTCCTGGGGATTATGAGTAGTGTATACCATAGCGGAAGTCGTGTGTGCCGCGGAGAGCCAACAGTTTACGTTTGATTCTATATCGGTAGACTGCGACCTATGGTATAACATAGCGAAAGTCGTGTGTGCCGCTGAGAGCCAACCGTCTGCGTTTGAGTTTATCTCGGTAGACTGCGACCTATATAAGAGTGGAGAAGTTTCATTTTGATAGCAAGATCAGAGGCCGCGGAGAGCCTGCAGTTACATGGACTTTTGTTGTGACTGCAACGTAACCCTGGATGTAACTGTGATCTGTTGTGTGGGTTCCATGGCGAAATCGAGAAGCCGCGGAGAGCCTGCAGTTACATGGACTTTTGTTGTGACTGCAACGTAACCCTGGTATGTAACTGCGACCATGGATGGGGGTGATGATTTTCGGAGCATTGTCACCAAAGATATTTCCTCTATTTTCAAAAACTGTTTTCTATATTTTTAATAGAATTATTTTTCTAAACATTTTCACTGGGTGTTGAAAACGGGTTTACCAAGTACTTATAGATTTTCAGTCCTACGCCTGATCAACGTATGATTGAATTTCTGTGAGAACAAGGATGGACAGGTTGAGACATCGAGTTATAAGAAATATTTTTATAAAAAGCTTTTTTAATTGTATTGTCTAAATTTGAAGGCATTCCTAAATTTTAAAGCAAAAAGGGGATTTCAAACTGGAATTATAAAATAAAATTGGACTCGGGAAATTTCAATGAAGCGATTCTTTGAAATAAAATCGCATATTGATTTGAAAGTTGGAAGTAAGCTAATTAACAAAATAATTACTTGATGGAGTATGTTAATAAAATTTAACTTTGGTTAATAAATGGATAGTAAGTTGATAATGAAGTTTGGAAATGAATTCGAATTATAAATAGAATTCGACTTGGATTTGGTAATGAATTAAATAAGTGGTGTTGTAAAAACATAAAATAAAGTTGGCTTGAAAGGGTGATGGTTTGACTTGCAAATAAAATTCAAGTGATTTGAATAATATATAGTGTAATTTGCAAGTAAATTGTGATAAATGGAAGTGTTGTTGAATGAAATAAAAGCGAATTATAATAGAAATGGTTTGGGTTGCACACAAAACCCAAGTGAAAAAAAATAAATTGAGAATGACCATGTATTAATAAAATAAATTCGAAATAAACAAGTAAATTAAAAAATTTAATGGGATCACTGGAATTATATAATAAATGGATGAAGCCTGATGAATAAAAAAAAAATTGAATCAAACTTTAATTGGAATTGGATTATCAGACTGGACTTAAGTTCGGTGGCATATGTGCCTGGATATTGTTTTGATAAATTGAGAAGGTGGATTAAATTTACAATGAAGGAGATGGGCTAACTGAATTAAATGAAATTTGATTTAATGAGAATCAAATTTAATGAAAGTGAACTTAAGTTGATGTTGGAATAAATTAAGGTAATTAACTTAAGTTTAAAGTTTATGGAAGCTTGGCTTTGAATAAGGATAAAAGCCTATTAAATTAAAGCTTGGATAAAATTAATTTGGAAATGGTTATAAATTTAGAAATATTGAATATGCTAAGCTTAATAAATAGTTTGAATGAAGTCAATAAGGTGATGAAATGAAATGCGTATGTATGGTTGGTGAATAAATTAAAATGAAATTGAATTAAATAAAACTGAGTTGGAATCAATTTTAATTGGTTATAAAACTTAAACAATTAATTATTCACATGGATATTATCAAATTGCGTAGAAATGATTGTCGTTTAACGTAAGCGAGATTTAATCAAATTAAATGCTGTAACGACCCGTATTTTACGTGTCGATTAAATCGTAAAAATAATTGCATTAAGTTGATTTGTATTGCTTGAGTCGTTTTGAACCTAAGTGGTAGGGTTTACGACTTAAGGGTTAGAACGACATAGTAGTTAGCGGCTTAGAGGTTGGCCGACTCATGATAGTTGCCGACTTAAGATATGACCGATCTAAGGGATTGACCGAGTTAAGGAGCTGGCGACTTAGGAGTTAACGAGTTGGAGCGACCTACAGGTTGGACCGACCTATAGGATTGGACGACTTAGTGGGATAGTGGTATAGGAGATAGGTCGGTGAAGCGACCTTAGGGAGTTAGGTCGTAAGCGACCTATGATAAGTCACTTTGTCTAGTAGGTCGGTTGTCCCGTGTTTAGTTAGGTCGTTATAGGTGTTAAGTGTTAAGTCGCTCAAGGCTTATGCTGTTAGGTCGGCATCTCTGTGAGAACGGTAGGTTGGCTATGCCGAGTTAGGATTGGTCGTATGCAACCTAAGGTTGGTTCTGTATGTTGAGTCGTTGGTTAGTTGGGTCGTAGGTCGGTTAGGAGTTAGGTCGGCATCCCTGATGAGTCGTTGAGTCGGCCTTGGGGTTAAGTCATAGGTAGATGAGTCGTATGATCAAGTTAAGGATAGGTCGTAAACGACCTATGATGAGTCGGTATGATTAGCTTGGTGGCCCTGTGATTAGTTAGGTCGGCAGCGACCTAAGTTAGGTCGGGGAGATTCTTAGGTCGGCAACGACCTAAGACCGAGCGAGTTAACTCCGAGCGAGTTAAGGCCTGACCGAGTTAGGGGGCGACTAGCCTATAAATACGCGACCATTTCTTCACTTTTTGGCACCGGATTTCGAAGCGACGAAGTGCTGCCATTTTTAGAGCTCGACTACAACATTTCTTCACTTCTTTTCTCCATCCAATCTAGTTCTAACATCTATACAAGATCGAAGATCAATATCGAAGATCGAAGAGCCAAAGTTGAAGATCTTCATCCGACGAAGCTAGATTTCACCATTTCAAGCGAGATTTCAACAAATCGAGCTTGAATCCTTGCTGTCCAGATCTGAAGTTGATAGTTTTTGAAGTGTTTGGGCGATTTGGTGAGTGGTGGTTATCTCTCATGCGGACCCAAAGGAGTATATTGGATTGGTGGTTTGTTGGAGTGTTGTAGATAGTGATTTCATACATTTTCCTTAGATCCAAGTGTAGATCCATTACTTATGAAGATGTTTACTTATGCAAGTTCATTCATCAAGTTGTAGAGACAAAACCCATGATTTATATTTGTTAGATCTATGCTAGAAACCCATGATTCATGTATGTTATATCTATGCTCATTTATTTACAAAATTGCCATTGTAGTTATAAATGCCTACTTAGACCATATTTGATTACTTGATTGCTTAAGTTAATGATTGATTTGATTGATTGTTATGTATGTTAGTTGATTGATAGTTAGATCTAGACAAGATGGTCGAAGATGATTCAAAAGCTAAGTGGAAAGGCTCTTGAATGGTGAAAGCTGCTTGTGGCATATGAAGCGGATGTTGAAGCTCATATGTATGGATTAGATGATGTTGAGATGGACTCTACCATAATGCGAAGAGGCAAAGTATGGTATTGAGATGGACTTTGCCATGATGCGAGGAGGCAAAGCATGATGATGAGATGGGACGGGTCATGAAGACGTTCCAAGCACGGGCTGCGACGACGTGTGAAGCTATGTTGATAACTCGGTGATGCGATCCGGGTTGATGATAATGGTTAGCTTGAGAGGCGCTTGAGCTAGTATGAAAATAGTCGTCAAGGAGGATGACTAGGAGGCTGAGATCTCATCGTTGTTGAAGGTTCTAGCATGCTCAAAGCAAGAGTACGTTGGAACGGGCTGCGACGACGTTCCAAGCACGGGCTGCGACGACGTGCTAGTACTCTGGATAGTTGCGAAAATTCCTAGGCACGGGCTGCGACGACGTGCGGAGTTATGTCTAGAACCGGGGTTCCCATTAGCCCTTGACAGGTGGTCATTCAACTAACGGTGGAATCAAGGCAATGATAACGGTGATAGCCAGAGTCATGGATGTTTGGACGTTTGATTGTATCATCATTCGATCTCAAGAGCGGTGTTTTCTGGGTGCTTATCTGATCTTGGTTTAGGCCTTGGGGGTTTGTATTTGGAAAACATCGACCTTGACTCGAGTGATTATTGCTTTACTCCAATTGTCTGCCATGTTATGCTTGCTTCTCCTTAATGTGTGTCTGGGGGCTATCACTGTAGAAAGAGGCGGAGTGGGATGGTTTGGTTCCTATTCCTTTTATCCCTTATGCTCTTTTGGTATGTTTGATAGTTGATTTACTGCTCACTAAGACTTTGTCTGACTCAAGGTTTTATGTCTCCTCTTATTACCTTGGGCTGTTCATCCATGTTGGGATGGGCAGACTAGGTAGCAGGTGACAGGTGCTGTTCTTGGAGATCTACGCTGATGATGATGAAGACGAGCAGGAGGCTTTTGCATATTATTTCATATTATATGTACTGGGTGTTCCGCTGCTGTATTTGTTTGAGTGTTATGTAGTGAGGCTTTGATGTATGGATGATTCATATGTTTGTATAAAACTATTATGATGCTTATATGATGATGTCCTGTTCTATGGAGCTTCACTATATTATATTTCTCTATTGTATTTTATCCATGCGCTGTGAGTTGTACGATAGATTCTGCGATGTTTATTCTACCTTGACGGTCACCCATGGCTGCCTGGCACACCTTCAGCGCACCATTCCCTTGTTTCCGTGCAGGAGTCATGGGCGGTCGTCACATTTGGTATCAGAGCTTTGGTTAATCGATTTTAGCCAATGCTCGCTGACGTAACTACGTAAGAGAGACGTAATTGTATTTTGATGGATGATTACTATATATAATATATAGTAGTTTAGATGGATTTGAACTTCTTATGTAGTTGTTCCTCAAGGTGTTCTAATCAGTCCTTTTTGTAGATACCACGGATGAGTCGAAGAGGGAGACCAGCTGTCGGGGAAGGTCGTGCTGCTGATGGAGTTGCTGATTATGGAGCTATGTTCGAAGCGATGATGACTTCGATCATGAGAAGGATACCAACTCCAGGGTCAGCAGTAGATGTTGGGATTCAAGTTCAAGCTCCAAGACCAGTGGATTTTGCTAAGCTTTGTAAGGACTATACTTCTCTTGGAGGAAAGGTTTTCTTGGGAACGGAATCAACCATTGAAGTGCAAAGATGGATTGATGCTTGTAGAAGGATCTTTGGTGACTTGGGAGTTGAGGATGCAACTAAGAGGAAGCTTGCATCAAGGCAACTTCAAGGGAGAGCTTCGGATTGGTGGAACTCTATCACCATTGATACTCCGGAGGAGGAGATTACTTGGGAGCAATTCCAAGTTAGATTTGAAGCTAAGTTCATCTCTACGGCTCAGAAATCTGTTCTGTTTAAGAAGTTTGTGGAGCTCAAGCAAGGTGGGAGACCAGTTCTTGAGTATGTTTCTGAGTTTGAAGCTTTGTCCAAGTATGCTCGATCGTACATTGATTCTCCCTATCAGAAGAATGAGAAGTTTGTGACTGGCTTGGACACTTATCTTGGAAGGCAGTTGGTGGATCATTTGGACGATCCGTTTGAGAAGATTGTGGAAAAAGCCCTCAGGCATGAGTGTTTGTTTCCTAGGGAAAGTTCTGTTGTCACTATAACCAAGGAAGAATCTAAACCACAGCAGGGTGGAAACAAGAAGAGGAAGCAGCAGCAACAGAAGGGTAAGGATGGCCAGAAGAAGCCGAAGGGCGAAGTGACTTGCTACAATTGCCAACAGAAGGGCCATCTTTCCAAGAATTGTAAGAATCCTAGGGCACCGGCGAAGTGCCACAACTGTGATAAGCCAGGGCATTTCAGGAGGGATTGTCCGGAACCAAGGAGGGATAGGCAGATTGTGCAAGCTTATGCTATGGGAGCTGTGTCGTCGTCTTCAAAAGCTCCTACTACTGAAGAGAAGGGGAAGAGTGTGGTGGTTTAAGGTACTCTTTCCATTTGTGGTGTTCCAGTTAGAATGTTGTTTGATACTGGTGCGTCGCATTCTTTTGTTTGTGATGATTTGGTAGGCCGGTTAGGTTTGAAACCGGATATTGTTGATAGGCCATTGGTTGTGACAAATCCAGTTGGGGGTTCGTCATGTTTGTGTATGATATGCCATGGTCTAGTTGTGTCGAGTCATGATTGCTCGTTTGTTTGTGATTGCTTTGTTCTGAACTTTGCGGGGTTCGGAATTATTTTGGGTATGGACTGGCTTAGGAAGTATGCGGCAAGGATTGATTGTGAGAGGCTAGAGGTGACAGTCGGGAATGTGGAAGGGCGAAAGGTTGTGATACGATGTAAGCATGAAGAAGGCGTCTTCATGAGCTTCATGTATTCGCTGGTTGTTCCACGGGATGGACTGTCATCGGTGCCTATTGTGAATGGATTTGAGGATGTCTTTGACGAGGTCAAAGGGTTACCGCCGCATAGGGAGATCGAGTTTTGTATCGATCTAGTTGAGGGAGCCAGACCTGTTGTGATGCCTCTTTGGCTGATGGCGCCTAGGGAGCAGCAAGAGTTGAAGGTGCAAGTTGATGGCCTTTTACAGAAAGGATTCATTCGGCGTAGTGTGTCCGAATGGGGTGCGCTAGTTGTGTTCGCAACCAAAGCGGATGGATCGTTGAGGTTGTGTGTGGATTATCGTGAGCTGAATAAGGTGACTAAAAAGAACAAGTATCCATTGCCGAGGATAGATGACTTGTTTGATCAGCTTCACGAGGCTAAGGTATTCTCTCAGATGGATTTGGCAACGGGATTTCACCAGTTGAGAGTGGCTAAGGATAGTGTGCCGAAGACTGCTTTTAGGACACCATCCGGTTTTTATGAGTGGCTGGTAATGCCGTTTGGATTGACTAACGCACCAGCATATTTTGTGGATCTTATGAATAGAGTGTTCAGAGATCAGTTGAATAAGTTCGTGCTTGTGTTCGTGGATGATATTCTGATTTATTCCAGAACTGAAGATGAGCACAAGACGCACTTGCGTATTGTTTTGGAAATCTTACGGAAACATCAGCTGAAGGCTAAGTTTTCGAAGTGTCACTTCTGGAAGAGTGAAGTGAGATTCTTAGGCCATGTTATTTCTGGAAATGGAATAGCGGTTGATCCCGCTAAGGTGGCAGTGATCCAGGATTGGGTTAGACCTAAGAATGCATCTAATGTGAGAAGTTTTCTTGGATTAGCAGGATATTATCGTCGGTTAATCAAAGACTTTTCCAAGATAGCTGCACCGTTAACAGGATTGACGAAGAAGAACCAAGTGTTCAGATGGGATGATAAGTGTGAGCAAGCTTTCGTAATCCTAAAAGAGCGATTAACAAGTGCTCCTGTTTTGACTATTCCAAGTGGGAATGATGAGATGGTGGTTTACACCGATGCATGTGGTACTGGACTTGGAGCAGTGCTAATGCAAAAGGATAGAGTTGTTGCGTATGCAAGTCGACAACTAAAACCGCATGAAAGGAATTACCCGACTCATGATTTGGAGTTGGCGGCGATTGTGTTTGCTCTGAAGATGTGGAGACATTACCTATTGGGAGTTCGATTCGAGTTGTTTACGGATCATAAGTCGTTGAAGTATCTTTTCTCCCAAAAGGATTTGAATCTTCGGCAGCAACGATGGCTAGAGTTTTTAGCATCGTACGATTTTGGTATAGCCTATACTCCGGGAAAAGGCAACGCAGTGGCAGATGCGTTAAGTCGAAGACATGCAGGATTGGGAGCCATGTTTTCGGAATGGAAGAGTCTAGAGTATTTGGCTGAATTTGACTTCAGGCCTAGATGTGAATTGGAACTTGAGATGTTGGCAAACTTATCGATAAGGCCTACTCTGGTGGAGAGAATTGGCGAGAGCCAAAAGCGAGACGATAAGCTTGTCAAGATTATCCGAGATTTGGAATCTGGATTGGACCCAGAAAAGGATAAAGGATTCGAAGTCGATCAAGAGGGTTGGCTTCGCAAGCAAGGACGATTGGTTGTTCCTGATATAGATGAATTGAGAGATGAAGTTTTGAGGGAAAGTCATCACTCAAAGTTGACAATTCATCCAGGTGGAAATAAGATGTATCGGGATATGAAGAGAACCTATTACTGGGAAGGTATGAAGAAGGATGTTGGAAATTTTATTTCTAAATGTATGAACTGTCAGTTGGTAAAAGCTGAACAGAAGAAGCCAAGTGGATTGCTTCAGCCATTAGAAGTTCCTACATGGAAGTGGGAGCAAATATCGATGGATTTTGTCGATGGATTACCTAGAACTAGAGCAGGAAATGAGGGGATTTGGGTCATAGTAGATCGTTTGACCAAGAGTGCAAGATTCATTCCTGTTCGATCAACTAGGACTGCATCGAAGTTGGCTGAGTTGTATGTTAAGTGGATAGTTCGATTCCATGGTATTCCGAAGAGTATAGTGAGCGATCGAGACCCATTGTTCACTAGTGGATTTTGGAAGAGCTTCCAGGAAGTTTTGGGAACTGAGTTGTGTTTGAGTACAGCTTATCATCCCCAAACAGATGGTCAGACTGAGAGAGTCAACCGAGTTTTGGAAGATCTCTTGAGGGCATGTGTTTTAGATTTCGGAGGATCATGGGAAGATCATCTTCATTTGGTGGAGTTTGCGTATAATAACAGTTACCAGTCAAGTATTGGTATGGCACCATATGAGGCACTGTATGGAAGACCGTGTAACTCTCCGACATGTTGGTTGGAAACAGGAGAAAAGCTGATACTTGGGCCAGAGATGATTCGTCAGACTTCGGACTGTATAGAGATCATTCGGCAACGAATGAAGGCAGCCCAAGACCGCCAGAAAAGTTACGCCGATAAACGTCGAAAGGATTTGGAGTTCGACGTAGGTGATATGGTTTTTGTGAAGATTTCTCCTCTGAAGAATGTTATTCGATACGGGAAGAAAGGAAAGTTGACCCCGAGATTTGTTGGACCATTCCCGATCATCGAGCGAATTGGAAAGATCGCTTATAGATTGGAGTTACCGGAGAAGATGGCGGGTGTGCACAATGTCTTTCATGTATCTTATCTACGGAAGTATGTGCATGACTCGAATACAGTGGTTTCTGCTGATAGCTGTGAAGATTTAGAGGTTGATCCAGTTGTTACGAGACTTCGTAAGCCGCTTCGTGTTGTTGAAACCGACACGAAACAGCTTAGGAGGAAGACGATCACGTTGCTCAAGATACAATGGAGTGATGATGTTAACGACTGTACATGGGAGGTGGAAGAGAGGATGAAGGCAGCTCATCCTGAACTCTTCGAGGTATGGCCCTAAGGTGTCGTGACATCTCATGAATTTGTAGCTTGTTCTAATCGTAGAATTCCGCATGCTAGGCTAGAAATTGGATGCATGGTTTGTTGATTTCTATGGATGTTAGGCATGCGGAATAATTTTGGTTGCTCTTGTTTGCTTGGAATTTCGGGGGCGAAATTCCTAAGGGGGAGAGAATGTAACGACCCGTATTTTACGTGTCGATTAAATCGTAAAAATAATTGCATTAAGTTGATTTGTATTGCTTGAGTCGTTTTGAACCTAAGTGGTAGGGTTTACGACTTAAGGGTTAGAACGCAATAGTAGTTAGCGGCTTCGAGGTTGGCCGACTCATGATAGTTGCCGACTTAAGATATGACCGATCTAAGGGATTGACCGAGTTAAGGAGCTGGCGACTTAGGAGTTAACGAGTTGGAGCGACCTACAGGTTGGACCGACCTATAGGATTGGACGACTTAGTGGGATAGTGGTATAGGAGATAGGTCGGTGAAGCGACCTTAGGGAGTTAGGTCGTAAGCGACCTATGATAAGTCACTTTGTCTAGTAGGTCGGCTGTCCCGTGTTTAGTTAGGTCGTTATAGGTGTTAAGTGTTAAGTCGCTCAAGGCTTATGCTGTTAGGTCGGCATCTCTGTGAGAACGGTAGGTTGGCTATGCCGAGTTAGGATTGGTCGTATGCAACCTAAGGTTGGTTCTGTATGTTGAGTCGTTGGTTAGTTAGGTCGTAGGTCGGTTAGGAGTTAGGTCAGCATCCCTGATGAGTCGTTGAGTCGGCCTTGGGGTTAAGTCATAGGTAGATGAGTCGTATGATCAAGTTAAGGATAGGTCGTAAACGACCTATGATGAGTCGGTATGATTAGCTAGGTGGCCCTGTGATTAGTTAGGTCGGCAGCGACCTAAGTTAGGTCTGGGAGATTCTTAGGTCGGCAACGACCTAAGACCGAGCGAGTTAACTCCGAGCGAGTTAAGGCCTGACCGAGTTAGGGGGGCGACTAGCCTATAAATACGCGACCATTTCTTCACTTTTTGGCACCGGATTTCGAAGCGACGAAGTGCTGCCATTTTTAGAGCTCGACTACAACATTTCTTCACTTCTTTTCTCCATCCAATCTAGTTCTAACATCTATACAAGATCGAAGATCAAGATCGAAGATCGAAGAGCCAAAGTTGAAGATCTTCATCCGACGAAGCTAGATTTCACCATTTCAAGCGAGATTTCAACAAATCGAGCTTGAATCCTTGCTGTCCAGATCTGAAGTTGATAGTTTTTGAAGTGTTTGGGTGATTTGGTGAGTGGTGGTTATCTCTCATGCGGACCCAAAGGAGTATATTGGATTGGTGGTTTGTTGGAGTGTTGTAGATAGTGATTTCATACATTTTCCTTAGATCCAAGTGTAGATCCATTACTTATGAAGATGTTTACTTATGCAAGTTCATTCATCAAGTTGTAGAGACAAAACCCATGATTTATATTTGTTAGATCTATGCTAGAAACCCATGATTCATGTATGTTATATCTATGCTCATTTATTTACAAAATTGCCATTGTAGTTATAAATGCCTACTTAGACCATATTTGATTACTTGATTGCTTAAGTTAATGATTGATTTGATTGATTGCTATGTATGTTAGTTGATTGATAGTTAGAACTAGACAAGATGGTCGAAGATGATTCAAAAGCTAAGTGGAAAGGCTCTTGAATGGTGAAAGCTGCTTGTGGCATATGAAGCGGATGTTGAAGCTCATATGTATGGATTAGATGATGTTGAGATGGATTCTACCATAATGCGAGGAGGCAAAGTATGGTATTGAGATGGACTTTGCCATGATGCGAGGAGGCAAAGCATGATGATGAGATGGGATGGGTCATGAAGACGTTCCAAGCACGGGCTGCGACGACGTGCGAAGCTATGTTGATAACTCGGTGATGCGATCCGGGTTGATGATAATGGTTAGCTTGAGAGGCGCTTGAGCTAGTATGAAAATAGTCGTCAAGGAGGATGACTAGGAGGCTGAGATCTCATCGTTGTTGAAGGTTCTAGCATGCTCAAAGCAAGAGTACGTTGGAACGGGCTGCGACGACGTTCCAAGCACGGGCTGCGACGACGTGCTAGTACTCTGGGTAGTTGCGAAAATTCCTAGGCACGGGCTGCGACGACGTGCGGAGTTATGTCTAGAACCGGGGTTCCCATTAGCCCTTGACAGGTGGTCATTCAACTAACGGTGGAATCAAGGCAATGATAACGGTGATAGCCAGAGTCATGGATGTTTGGACGTTTGATTGTATCATCATTCGATCTCAAGAGCGGTGTTTTCTGGGTGCTTATCTGATCTTGGTTTAGGCCTTGGGGGTTTGTATTTGGAAAACATCGACCTTGACTCGAGTGATTATTGCTTTACTCCAATTGTCTGCCATGTTATGCTTGCTTCTCCTTAATGTGTGTCTGGGGGCTATCACTGTAGAAAGAGGCGGAGTGGGATGGTTTGGTTCCTATTCCTTTTATCCCTTATGCTCTTTTGGTATGTTTGATAGTTGATTTACTGCTCACTAAGACTTTGTCTGACTCAAGGTTTTATGTCTCCTCTTATTACCTTGGGCTGTTCATCCATGTTGGGATGGGCAGACTAGGTAGCAGGTGACAGGTGCTGTTCTTGGAGATCTACCCTGATGATGACGAAGACGAGCAGGAGGCTTTTGCATATTATTTCATATTATATGTACTGGGTGTTCCGCTGCTGTATTTGTTTGAGTGTTATGTAGTGAGGCTTTGATGTATGGATGATTCATATGTTTGTATAAAACTATTATGATGCTTATATGATGATGTCCTGTTCTATGGAGCTTCACTATATTATATTTCTCTATTGTATTTTATCCATGCGCTGTGAGTTGTACGATAGATTCTGCGATGTTTATTCTACCTTGACGGTCACCCATGGCTGCCTGGCACACCTTCAGCGCACCATTCCCTTGTTTCCGTGCAGGAGTCATGGGCGGTCGTCACAAATGCTATGAATTAGTGGAAGCGATATAATTGATTTTTAAATCAATTGAAGTAACTTTGAGATTGTTTCGCTTAAAATGAGTTGAATGCAAGTAATTGTGTGTAAACCATTAAAATTGAATGAAAGGGCATATAAATTTGGTTGGAAACAATTAGATGTGCTTTAAAACATATAAATTGCTTATTGGGAGTGTTTGGTGCTTGTTATTTATGTAATGTTTGTGTTTAGCTATTAAAAGTAAGTGAAATGTTAATAGCTTTTCTATGTATGACACTTACATATTTAAACTGAGTAAGTACAGGTACCGGAAGGCCATTTGGCTGGATTTGGATTGCGCTAATTGCTTAAATTAATAAGCTGCTTGCTTTAAATGCTAAATAAGGTACGCCTACGCAATAAAAATAGGAAATATGAACTGTTTTTGCTTTTTCCGACCGTGTGGGTCGATGTATACATATTTAAATCTCTTGTCAAATTGCAAAAGCTCCTCCGTACAAAGGAGACTCTGCCAAAATTTTCTGAAAATTTTGGGAGTTAGAAAATTTTTGGGAATTTTTGGTAAAAATTTTATTAACGACAAAGCAATTTTAAATTTGAAACCAAAGTAAATTAGTAAATGAAACTAATATGAATCAGTTATAAATGAAAGATACAAAACAATATTCAAAATTTAAAGCAAATTGAAATCGTATGTAGTGGAGAAAACTAGTTTGAATAGAAATGGATATGAAAGCATATGTGAGGAAATGTTTGGAATGACTTGAAAGGTTATGATTGAATATTGTTGCTAAGTAAGATATGCAGGTATTAAAGGGAAAATGAATTGTATTTGATTCCAAAAGGTAAATGTGAATGGCCCGACAAAAAGGTATGTATTTAAAATTCTGTATGGAATTGGATTGGGTTTTTGATGTAGCCACTTGGCTTTTGTTTTCTTTTGGTATTTGGGAGCCCGTAGAGGCCTTTTGTAGTAGTACCGAGCTAGCCGCGCAAAGGAGACGCTGGCAAAAATTTTCGGGAATTTAGGGAGTTAGAAAAATTTTGAGATAATTTTGATAGTTCAAAAAATTAGGTTTTAAATTGACATTTAAATGATTGAGAAAAAGATGTATCGTTTGATACTGTGGAAGAGTTTGGGAGGTTAGTAAGAATAATAAAGGGGTTTTATGAAACATAATTGGTAAGTTGTAGAACTGTTTGGTTTTGGAAAAAAGTAGACAGGTATGGGATATTCTTCCTGATTAGTAATTTCGGGGACGAAATTCTTTTAAGAGGGGAGGAATGTGATGATCCGGAAAGTTTAACGATTTAAATTGGAATAATAAATTGATTTTAAATATTTAAAAGTTAATTTTCAACTTGAATTCAAATATTATTATTATTAATAGCAATAGCAATTCAGTTATTAGATTATATAATTGAAATTGGGTAAATTGTTTAATTTGGAATTTTAAGCCTGTTAAAAATAATGTGAAGGCTTATAAAATTTATAATGATGATACTGAAGATAATAGAAGGGTTGAAATTTAATTTAAAGGTGATTTGTTCAATTTTGAAATTATATCGTTTAAATCGATATTTAAAAATAGCCTTCCGAGGCACAGTCTCGGATTTTGACGAAAACGGTTCCATTGGATCCGAAATAGTTAGTTATTATCGGATTTCAATTTTCGTAGCAATTGGAGTTGTCATTTGACCCTGACAGCTCAAAATGCTTAGAAACTATTTTAATCGATTTATTTTAAAATTGATCGTTTTTCTTTCGCAACTCGCTCATATGATCGAATTAGGCTACGAAACACGTTCCATCGTGTTCGGAACGTGGGTAAAACCTTGTAATCGCCTTGCGGCATTTCTTAAGAGGGGTTCGGAAATTTATATGGCAATTAACGGGACGTCTATGGAGTTTTATAATATAATATAAATTGAATTCAAAACAGGCAGAGATATTTTTATAAGAGCGTACTCGAGAAGCCATATACCCAAACGATATTTATTCTTCATCCCCTCTCTCTCTATTCTTCAACAGAAAATGAAATCGATCTAAAAAAAAGAAAAGAAAACTGAGTCTCCTTCTTTCCTCTTTACAGATCGTAACGAAATCATAGCCGCGTTCCTCCTTTCTCCTCAACGAAAACATTTCTCTCTGTTCGTAATGAAGGCGGAACAAATCAAGTTCGAATCCAGCGGAGGAGGCAATCGAGCATGCGAGAGGATTTGGATCTTTGGTTCACGGGTTCCTACAATAATTTTGAATCGAGGTGGCGAGCTCGAGTCAGACGCGCATGTGTGAGGTTCGTCAGTGCGGCAATTCGATTTGGGGGCTGTTCGATTCGACTTGGAATCGATGGAGGTGCGAACGATGGCAATCGCATGATGGAGGGAGGAGTCAGCTTCGTTGTTGGCGCCGTAGGTCAGAAGGATGTCGCGATTTAGGGTACACCAACATCACGGCCTGATTTTCTTGGTAAAGGTGATGTTTTGATTTCTGAATTTTAGTTTATGTTAAAAAAAAAGTTAAATACAGAAGTTTTTATTTGACGGGTATTTATTTACATATAAGATTTAGGAGAAATAGGGTGCAAATATTTAAAAACTTATATAAGATTTCAAAATAAAATTTATGGAGTTGGTGAATAAGTGATAAATTAAATTTTTGGTTATTTTAATTACTAAGATAAAATTATTAATGGAATTTAGTTTAAAACCAAATATTTAGTTTAAATTAAATTGTTGGCCAATTTAATTTATTAAATAGTAAATCATTGTAGATTATCTCGAATATTGATAAAAAGTTATTAATATTTATACAAGGTCAAAAACGTTGAGAAACCAAGGCAATATGGAATTGGATTGCCAAACAAAAATCAAGGTGAGTAAATCTCACGCTTCTGGATTTTTATTATTTAAATTTAAATGGTTAAATTTTAATGATTGGTTGAATGGTTGATATTGGATTGATGTACTACTTAGTGTGTACTGAATGCTCGATATCCTGGGATGGATATTTTTGGAATTTGGAATGCTAAATGCTGAGGTTTGCTTGAATATTTCGGTACCCTGAGTTACCGAAGTATATAGATTGGATTTTTGAAGAAATATAAGAGTGATTAAAATGGATGATTTGTTAATTCAATTAATCAATGATTTGGGTCGATTAATTTAGTAATTAAGGGTTTGAATTAATTAATGAAGGTTTAAGTTAATTAATGAAGTTAAATTGATTTAGAATAATCATTGGGTGGTTTAATAAGAAATTGCTTAATGTCATTAATAAAATAGAATTACTTTGGGTAATAAATCAAGAGATTAATTGAAATAATTAATTAAGGAATAATTAATTTATTAATAGAGTAAATAAAAAGATAGTTAATTATAGGATGAGATTAATTGAGAGTGATTAATAGTGTGGTTGAATTTTTGTAATTAATTTATATTAGATAATTAAAATATAGTTGGAAATTATAAATTTTTATAATTAAAGATGTTTAAAGATTGATTAATTAAGATGAATTAAATCAATAATAAGCAATTTATGAGAAGTTAAGTGATATAAGAAAACAAGGATTAATGAGATTAATATTATCAATTATTTTATGAAGTAATTAGGATTACTTATCTATGGGGATTAAGGATAAGTAATAACGAGAAGTTAGTTAAAGAAAACTACTAGTATGCGATTGAAAGATAATTAATCCAGGGTGATTAATTAAGATGAATAATGATGGGTTGACTAATTAATTGATTTGGAATTAATTAATGTTAAAAGAAGGAACCTAAGTGATTGAGGTTTGAAATTCAATTAGAATCAAATTGAATTGCTTTGTATGCGATTAAGTTTTGTTATGGATGATTGATTGGTATTGGTTGTTTTGAATGAGTTGAAATCTCTGATGTGAAATGTTGTGTATTTCATTTGAATAACTTGGGTTAGGATGGCAGGAGACTCGAAGAGGCCGGGATCGGGTATTGGGAAATACCCGAAACCACTTCGAATTTTTATAAGTTGACTTGTAAAATCAATAGGCTGGAATGAATGAAGTGAGTTTGATTATTTTATCCAAGTTTGGTACTTAGAAATTGATATGTGAAATAAGTGTTGCCTATAGCAAATTGGGAATTGGATAAATGAATATATGATACCCCGGGTTTATATAAGTTGATTGCTTTGGTATTCCATGTTAGTTGAGTTTACTCACGCTGGTTTCCAGCCTGACCCGGGTGTTACTTTGGTGTAATGCTCGGGTCAGACCGAGTATTACAGATTTTCAGGTAGGTACGTTCTGGAGCTCAGGAGGCGAGCTGGATGGCGATATCGTATAGAGTATTCCACTGTATTTATATTATTGTTAATCTGAGTCATGATAATTGTAAATATTCAGTGACTGTATATAATGTGAAACTCTGATGTATATTAAATGTAATCGGCATATATAGTATTGTTTTGAAAACTATTATTAGATATTATTATATTTTATCCGCTGCGAATGTGAGTTGTTGATGTTTCTGTTCTTCTTCTTCTTCTATCTCTTTCTTCTTTTTCATAACTATCTGGAATTTTCGGGTTAGAAAATTTCGGGTTGTTACACTCTGAGAGGATTGGTTCTTTAGCTTATTGTCTGGAATTGCCTGAGAAGTTTTCTGGAGTGCATAATGTATTCCATGATTCGCGTCTTCGTCGATGTCTACATGATCCTTCTTTGATTGTTCGGCCTTCTACTCTCGAGAGTTTGGATATTGAGTCTAATCTTACTATCGAGAGGAAGACACTTCGTACTATTGATAGAGGTACGAAGTAGCTGAGAAGGAAATCTGTCAGTTGATCAAAGTGCAACGGAGTACAGATGATCAGGGGAGACGGAAGAGAGCGTGCGTGCTTCGAATCTAGAATTGTTTGTTTCAGGTACCATTTGCTTTTCTATCTTATCTTTCCTTGTTTTCGTGTCTCGTTCCTTTTCATGGACGAAAAGTTTTGAGTTGGAGAGAATGTAACAACCCATAATTTTTGTAAATATTCTTAATTCAATTTTATTTGAAACTTTGATTTTAAATCATTTAAAATTTGGAATTTTGGAATTTTCCAGTATATTTTTGGATTTTGTTTATAATTATTTTTCCAAATCTAATAAATTTATGATTTTCTAAAGATTTTATATTTGGGTCAACTGTGGTCAAACATTGACTTCCAGTTGAAATTTTTAAATTTGAATTTTTATTTTCCAATCTTTTTCTTTGAAGCTGAATTTGATTCTGATATTCGTTCTGCTTTTCGTTTCGTCAAATTCTGTTTTATACTTTTTAAATCTGATAAATTTCAGCATTTTACACGCGATTATTTTCAGTATTTTATTGTTATTTCATTTTCTATATATTTTTATTTTCTATTTTGTTTGGTCTTGATCTTTTATTTGATTTTATATGAATTGTTGGAGTTGTTTGCTAATGGGCTTAGAAATGCAAGAGACACAAGTTTCTTTTTCTTTAATGTGAAGTGTGACTTTTCCTTTACCCTAGCCATTCAAATCTTTCCATTGCCTAGCCGTACAAAACTTCTCATCTCCTTCTCATTCACGTACAGAACTTCTTATTCCTGTCTCTCTTTCTCATTTCATTTCTTGACCAAAATATTTTACAGTAAGTTTTCTTTTCCCTTCCTTGTTTTCTTTTTCCTTCCTCTTTTATTCTCAAACAAAGCTCGACCATCACATGCATCACCTATAGCTGACCTCTCCTTCACTCCACCACCACCTAGGATCGGTCACCACCAACTCATCACCATCCCCACCTAGGCCATAACCACCATAGATCAAAAACCCATCATCTAAATGCCATGCAAACCCTAACCGAGACTATATGATCATTCTTTCTTCCCTTAGCCTCGGCCACTACCTATTCCATCACCAACTCCTCTTTTCCACGCCTTGTCGTGACCATAGCCATACCATTTCAAATGTGCCATGACCTGATCCAAACCATGAACCATAGGCCGAGCCATGTTAGCCTAGAGCCGAACCCAAAGTGCATATCCTTGTTCTTTTGCCTTCACATGACCTTTTCTATGCCACCCCATCACCTACCATAGCCGTTCACATCCATTCATACCCTAGCCGTGCCTTTTTGCTTGCCTTGCTTGCCACGGCCGAGCATATATGCTTCAAAAACCAATATGGCCGGCCATGTTTTGATGATGGCTAGTCTACTTGCATGGTGGCCGAGCCCACTTGTTTGGTTAAGCCAATCTTTACTTTATTTTGATTCATACTTATGCATTGTTTTGATTTATAGTCTTTTGTATAATGTGTAATTATGCATGTTTGGTATTTGTTGTTTACAAGACTTGGATCTTGGCTCTTCACCTACTCGAATCTAATTCATGCTTTGTCATGATTTTCGGATTTTGTTCGTGTGTCTTAAATTACAATCTCTAACTTTAGAAGGTGAGTTATCACTCTTGGCATTCGTGCTTATATAGTTGTGAAAAAATGACATGTGAATTGTAGTAATTGATATGCTATGTTGATAGTAGTTCATACATGCCCGTGATATGATATTTCATGATGTTATAACCTGATTATATATTTGTTACGTCACCTGATATGATATGCTATGTTATACTGTTTACTTTATTTTCTGCTCTCACACTGCAAGTTCCCTGTTAGTATAGAATCACTATGGGTCGAAATGATACATATCCGAACGGACATTAGAATAGGAAAAAATCATTATGAGCCGAAATGATAGGCTCAAGCGATATTTATTTTATTTAACTTAGGATTGTGGGTTTGAAATGATAGAATCCGGAATTTTATAAATTACGGATTGAAATAATACATATCTGTATCACTTGACCTAGGTTAGAAAATATTATACAGACCCATGGTCAATTTTAAATTATTAAGCATTTTGAACTTATAAATATATGAAATTTCAATTTAAATTTGATTTAATGGTCTTAAAATATGAGGATATATTGGAATTTTATAAGTAAATAATTGGTTTAAAACTAAATTAAAGATTCTATCTATGGTAAATAACTTAATAATTAAAATTTAATTTAATATGGAATTTTAATTCTAACCTAATAAGAATAATAGATTTTAATTATGAAATGGATATATTTTGTATAAATAAAAGTATGATAAAAATTGAAATAGTATGTTTTAAACATGTTATGGTAGTATTTGTAGCATTTTTAAAATGCAATGTTAATTTAGTTATGTTTTAAAAATGCTATAGGTATATTTTGAAAGTGCTATTATCTCTAAATTGTAATGTTTTCCAAAGTGCTATTGTATAGGAATAACATTTTCAAAGTGTTACAATTTCTAACTTATTACATTTTAAAAATGCTGCAATAAGTGTGGTTTTGAAAGTGTTATGATTTTAAATTATTACATTTTAAAAGCGCTATAACTAATATATATATATATATGGATTTGAAAATATTACCAATTTTGAGATGGATATTATTTTGAAAAGAGTAATAGCATTTGATTTTAAATGGTTTTGGAATAGATCTGTTTTGAAATAAATATCCATGGATTATAATAACATTTGGTTGTTAAAGAGACCGAGATCGGAAGTTGTCATACTCTCTGCCAACTCTGAAAACAACTTTAACAACTGTGTATGCGCTGGAGATTCTAGAATGAAGTAGGATGGTGGCGACGTTCTATTAAGGTATGTACGTGGACCAAACTCCCGTGAGTTTGCATAAGATGGCTAAAACAGGAGCAATCGACGGGCTAATGAGGTAGCTCCTTTGATCGAACACACTTCTTCGTATGCCATTCTATTACATTGTGATTGATTGGTGCACACCTTTGATTTTAGGAGTATGGCTTGAAGTGGATGGTAGCTGCGTTTATGCGTTACCACCAGTCCAGAAGTGCAATTGATATATCTACCCTGGCATAGCCTAGTTGTGTCGTGTCACCTACCCTAGCGTGCCTTATACGATTTTGTTTTGTACCATACCTATGGAGTGCCCCTCTGACGATGCCTAGTACGGGGGAGATTACAGTACTGTATAGACAATGAGAATATATAAATCGTGTTAAGGGAGATATGGGTAACGCCTTAACGCTATTTTTAAATATATTATAATTTACTGTAGAGATTATTATAATAGCGTATATTACTACATAGTAGATAATTTAACAGATCCTTAAAGGATGGGTGGTCCCAAGCATCCTTTAAGTTACTTGTGCATTTTATTACAGTTCACTTGATTACATTGTATAAGTGTGTATGTCCTGACTTGAGTGTTTTGTTTTTCTTTACGCTCGGGTCAGACTGAGTATTTTAACTTTGGATTCACCTTCTGGAGTTAGAATTTGCTGGAGATTATCTATCTAGTTGTCATCTATTTCAATTCAGTATTTCTATTCAGCTTATGTACTATTGGACAATTATGTATAGGGATTTCTATTTTATTTACTTTCAGATTCTGGTATTTTGTACTTGTTTTGTGACTGTGTTTGTAGTAGCTTCATGAACTACTATATTTATTCTTATTTCCGCTGCGAGTTATTCTGATTTATCTTTGTTTATGATTCTATGATTGGTTTTATTTGCTCCAAATTATATTACAATATATTGTTTTGAATTATTCAAGTCCGGCATGTGTGGTTTTATTGTCGATTTGAATGGTCCAAAATAGTTGGTCGTTACAGGTAAACGAAATAATTTTACCCAAATTATTTTTGTATATAAAAGAAATAATTTTTCGTAAATTATTTTAGTCTATATATGGTTGCTTGTTTGTTAGGGAATGATAATATTAAATTATTATCATTGTTATGAAGAAATTTAAAATAGGAATTTAAATCATAACCAAAGATTAAGGAAATAATTCAGATAACGAAATGGAATTTGAAATGTGGATTATAAGTGTGGTTTATAATTTGAAATAAGATGCCAAAGTAATTTTTGAATAGAGATTAAAAGGATTTGGAATTCGAAATTTTGGAAATTGAATTCCCTTGAGTTTGAAAATGATTTTCAAAGGTTTTGGAGGAATAATAATAATATTATTTCAGAAATATTTTGAATTGGATTTGAAATCTGGTGAGATTTCGAATTTAAAAATATTGGAAGGGTTCTTAAAAAAGAGATAAAGCACTAAACTCTTTTAGGTTGCTGGAAAATAACTCCAATTGCGATCGCGACATCATCGGTGTTCATTTTCGAGTTTCCAAGAGAGAGATTGCTACCTAAATGTTCTGAGTTGGTTGTTTGCAAAACAGGGTTTGATTTTAAAATTCAAGGGCTAATTTGATACCAAAGACTTTGGATATAATTGATTTCAAAATGATTTTGAAATACTTAAGTAATTGTTGAAACTGTAGAGTTGATTTGAAAGGTTTTGGAATGTTTAAGCAATTGATTAAAAACTCTGGAATCTTATTTAAAATGTTTATGGATTATAAATAGGTATGGAAACTTATAAAATTTGGAAATTGCCTAAAATCAAATTAACTTGTGAAAAGTTAATAAAAGTAAGTGTAAAACCCAAATAACTGGGAAGGCAAGCTAATTAATTGAGGTGAGTCAAAAGAAATTAGCAAATGTAACTAAATTTGGGAAACTTATAGAAGTTTAAAATTTAAATTGAATCGGAGTGTAATTAAATATAGTTAAGTAAAAGTGAATTTAAAGAAAGGTCTAAGGAGACTAAGTTAAATGATTACTTAAATAAAATTTATTAAGGTGGAAATAAATTTCTGAATGAATAAATGAATTTACAATTGTAAGTAAATGAAATTGAAAACTAAATGTTGAAATTCATTTTGGATTTGTAAGTAAATGGAAAATTAGTGAAGTGGACTAAGAATAATAAGGGTTTGGAAATAAAAGTGGTTGAGATATGAATAAAGTAGTAAGTGGAACTAATTACAATGGTTAGTTAAAAATGGATTGAGATAAGATGAATAGAATTTAATATTTAAAATGAAAGGGAAATTGAATTCGAAATGGAATTGAAATTTAAGTTAAATGAAAACAGATGTGAAAGCTTAAGTAGTGAAGTGAAAATAAATTTTTAAGTGGTTAAAATAGTTATTTTAAGCTTAAGTAAGGTTAATGGTGAATTCCTATGTTAAGTTGGAATTGAGAAATATTCTAAATAAATATTTGGATGAAGATTTAATAAAAGTTGGGTAAAAAGAGAAATTGGATAAGTGAATGAAAATAAAAATAAATGTGAATAATAGAAAAGGGAATTGATATAGCTAATAATCAATTGGAATAAATATGTAGGATGTACATGTATTATTTTATTCACATAGCGATTTGATCCAGATTCGAGCACAGAATTTCGAGATAGTTATACCGATACAAGTTGGGATTTTCCACTCAATTTTCGACGGCGAACCCTGGGTTTGGATTTTGATTGATTCTAAAATTCTTTATCATAGTTTGTGGCTATGCAAGGAGAATGATGGTTTTTTATCAAGAAACCAGATCTGAGTCCGCACTAGGAAGTCCGGTGGACGATACTAGTTCGCAAGTGAAATTGTGTGATCGAGTGAGCGATCGAATTTGGTATTGCATACGGATTGTGCATCGTACAGGATTGAATGAAATAGATTTTGAAACTATTGTAAAGAAATATATAAAATAATTTTGAACACTGTGATTAGATATTATTGCTTAGAAGCATACAGGTTTTTCAAAAGCAAAAGGAAATTGGGATTTTTGATTTTAAAAGATAAATTGATTTGCTCGACAAAAGGTATATATTTAAATTTCTGTATGAAATTTGATGATTTTCTGGTCTAGCCACTTGGCTTTTTGTTTTGTTTTGAAATTTTGGAGCCCGTAGTGGCATTTTGTCGTTTTATCAAGCTAGTCGTGCAAAGGAGACGCTGGCGAAATTTTTCGAAATTTAGAGAGCTAGAAATTTTTTGAGAAATTCGGATATTTTAAATTTTGGATTTAAATTTAAATTTGAATTGTTGAGAAAATAATATTGTTTGAAACTTATGGTTGAGTTTGGGAAGTTAGTAAGAATGATAGTGCCTTCAACAAAAATTGTTTTGAAAAGTTGAAACTGTTGGGTTTTGGAAAGTTGTTAAAAACTATTAGGATTGAGAAAGTAGTGAACGGGTTATGGATCATTCTTCTTAACTAGTAATTTCGGGGACGAAATTCTTTTGAGGGGAGAAGAATTGACGACCCGGGATTTTGAACATTTGAAATTGGAATATTTAATTGATTTTAAAATTTTAAAAGTTAAATTCTAACTTGAATTTCAAATGCCACTATTTATTTAGTGATTTAATTGTTTAATTAACCAATTGGAAATTGGGTAAATGGTTGAATCTGAAATTTTAAGCTTTTTAAAAATAATTTAATGGCTTAGAAAATATATATTAATAATACTGAAGATAATAGAAGTGTTAAAATTGAATTCGGAAGTGTTTTGTTAAATTTTGAAAATATATTGTTTAAATCGATATTTTAAAATACCCTTTCGAGGCACATTCTCGGAATTTGACAAAACTAGTTCCATTGGATCTGTAATATTGTATTATTATCGAAATTCAAATTTTGTAGTGTTTGGAGTTGTCGTTTGGCCGTACGGTATATAAACGCGCTGAAATTTATATTGATAATTCAATATAATAACTAGGTCCAAAAAGCTATCTTCTGCATACGATCGAATTAGGCCTCGAAACCATTTCCATCGTGTTCGGAATAGGGGTATAACATTATAAACGCCTAGCAGCATGTCTCGATAGGATTTCAAAATTTTGAGTTGCAATTTCTAGACGATTTAAATTTGAATTTAAATTTGAATATAAATAATATATTCAAAGCACTATAGCCTTTGCAGACACGAAGAGAAATGTTGAGCATGTGTTTTCTTTTTTTTGTATATTTCACATGCGTCCTCTAAAAAAATTGAATATCTCGTTCAAAATCAAAATTGAACCAGATAGAATAAATAAAGAAAAACAAAATCGTTTAGCAATTCTTCTCTTCCAGTAAAAATTAAACCATGGCCACAGTAGACTTGAATTCTAAATCAAAAAGATGGCGATCGAAATTCACAAAATCAAACAGAAAAAAATAGGTTGTTCAAAACCCTCTATTTTTGTTTCTCTCCTCTGTAACTATTCAAATCAAGCAATGGTGAATCACGAGTTCCTTTTTCCATCCCCTTCTTTCGAGCCGATCGATTCCGCGGTAAAAAGGGGGGAATCGAAGCCTAGTCCAGAGAAGAGGCACGACTGTTCAAGGATCTCGAACTAGAAGAAGAGGAAGGATGCGATCGTGTCTAGCCTTGCGAGTTCGAGGGGAAACCGCCGGCTTGTACGCGAGCTCGATGGTCTAGTATCGCGCGCCTGGAAGGTTGACGCATCATGCAGCACGAGGTTGGGTTCGCGGTGCGTACGGAGGGGTGAAGTCGCGATGGTTGCAGTGACGAGGTGATGGTGCCGCGATGTGCGTTCGAGCATCTCGAGTTTTCTGAGCTGCTAGGTATAATTTTTTCTTTAAATTAATTCAATATATATATATATATATATTGACAGAAATGAATAGAACAGACAGGAAAAAATATATATGACATATAGATAGATAGGTTTTAAATCTGTAGTGAAGGAAAATATAATACAAATATAAAATATCTGTGTACATGTATATTTTAATTTAAATATATATATATATTAGAAGATAAATATATATAAGATTTATGAAGGCAGCAGTTTTAAATGTTTTGAATTAGAAAGTTATATAAAATTTAGATTTTGGAAATTATATAGATTATTTTATATAACGCATGTGGTTTTAAAAGAAAAATTAATTTAGAATCAAATTATTAGTTAAAACCAAAGTATTAGGGAAATTAATTTGTTAAATGGTAATAAATTGTATGGTTGGTACAAATGTTGATAAAACGTGAATTGTTTATACAAGGTCCAAAATCGTGAAGAAATAGTCGAGATGGAAATGGATTGCAAAACAAAGCAAAGGCGAGATCTTCTCACTCATTTGATTTGCCTAGTTAATTTAAATGAATAATTTTAAATTATTGGATGTACTTGGATGAATTTATAATTTATCTGTTGGGTGATATTATATATAGTAGTGTGTGTGTGTGTGTGTATACTATATTGCAGTGATTGATTTCTTGCATTATATTGCGGATGAGACCCTATGTGCCCCGCATAATATCGGACGATCTCTGTACTGCATATCCCGCCTTTAAGAGGGATTGGTACTTTAAATTGTTGTGCTAACATCTGTGGATGCAGGGAAACAGGTTGGAGGGATCCAAATGGATTCCTTAAAACATTGAATTTATTTTTATATTCAGCGATGTGATGTATGTGATAATCTGTGATGATTATATTGATTTGTATGGGTAATAGGAATTATTGAAAGCTATGGTTTGGTCGAATATATTTTGGTATTTTAAGATAACATAAATATAAAAATTGGATTTTTGGAAGGAAATTAAAGTAGAGAATTTTGATTAAAATAATTTTAGGGAATTGGATAAATTAAAAGAAGGAATTTGGAAAGGATAAAGGTTGATTTTTGAAATCCTATTGAATAAATTCCAAGTATGGGGAAAAAGATTTTTTTAATAAATGGAAATAAATGGATTTTGAGAACTTAAATAGTATTGTTTAAAAGTTGAAGAATTTATTTAAAAATTTGGATTTTAAATAGTTTGGGAGAAATAAAGGGAGAATTTTAAAATTTAGTATGAAATTAATATTTTCAGATTTTAAATCTAAATAAAGGAGCGAATATGGAATTAATGGGTTTTGAAATAAATTTGGGTAAGTAAAGGAATTTATTTTAAAAATGGAGTTAGTTTTGGAAATCGATTTGAAAACTGATTAAATGTTTGAAATTATGTTTTAAAAGGAGGATGAGACTATGGAATTTATAAACTGGGTTTATAAAGGGAAATAATATATCAGTGGATATTTGGAAGTATAAATTTACAGTGGAAATTTATAAAGGAATGGGTAATTTGTTTTAAAAATAAACAGTGGTTTGTTTTTAAAGGTGTGAAAGATAAGTGTATTTCCTTGAAAAGCCAAGTATGTTTTCAAAGCAGATTTTTAAGTATAAGTTGGAAGTTTTAAAGTTGTTTTAAAAGAATGTTTTTGAGAAATTATTTATTTATGTTGTTTAGAATTTTAAAGTTAAATATTTATTAAATTAATTACAGTAGTAATTATTTTAAAAGGCTAATTGGTATTATGATTTAAAAAGATAATTATTAATATTTATATTTTATAAAGTAGTTTTATTTTAAAGATATTTTGGCTAAAGATTTTATTTGAAAACTCGTATAGAATTTCGTAACTTTTATTTTAAAATTTGTTTTGGCTTAAGTTTTACATGAGAAATTATTATACAATTTCATAACTAGTAATTTAAATAAAGTCTTTTAAATGGTTTTTATTTTAAATGTTTTAAAGTATATATATTTTTGGGTAAAGCGATTTTAAATTATTTTAGATCTAAAGTATTTAGACTTGGTAATTGTCAGTGGAAATAAACAATATTTGGGAATTTATTTCCGCGATAGAAAGGTGATTAGAAAACTGTTTTCAAAAGGGTTGAAGTGTAGAAAAATTGATATCTTGCGAGGATATTTTGAAATAAATAATTTGGAAAATTATTAAGGCTTGATGGTTGTTTGTGGATGTTGTATGATAGTTAAATAACCGCCTATCAATATAAATAATTTGGGAAATTATTAAGGCTTGATGGTTGTTTGTGGATGTTGTATGATAGTTAAATAACTGACTATCAATATTGGCCTTTAAGACGGTGTTTAAATTTCGATGAGACCGGGATCGGATTCCAAATGGTTATCTGAAAACCACATTGGATCTTAAAGGTGGATCTTTTGTTTAAAAGATTAAAATGGAAATTTGTATCCATATGTTTTAAATAAGCGCTAATTATTTGGAAAAGCCGGGGGTGGGAATTTATTCGAAAACCCATTCCGAATAATGATACGACGGAATGGAATTGCATTTGAAGGCGGTGGTTGAAGACCGGATATTTCGAAAACAAAGGATTTCCTGTTGATTGTCTCTAGACCGAATTGCTTCGGTATAGAGATTACCTATGTGATGGGGAGTACGGACGTGATTAGGGGATATCCGGATTTGCAAGGACTTCTTTCCTTAATTGGACGAAGTGCCTTCGGTTCCATTCAGACCCACGATGGACTTGTATGGATGTATGGATGTATGTATGACATTACACTTTGAGATATAAAGCTGATTTCTATCAAATACATTTCTGTTTGGTGGCAAAGAATTTATTCTCCTAGCTTAACACCCTTCTCTGAGACGTACGAGCTCAGTGGTTATGTAGTTGATCGTTATTAGTGATATATTCCCAATTTGGTAATGTGGCATGCTAAGTGTTGAGCATTGGTTGATCGAAGCATGGCTTTTGTGTAAAACATAGCTTGTGGGATGAGACTTCATCGAACCTCACACCCCGGGAAATGGTCGAAATAGGAAGGATGCGGCAAGGTTATGGGGTTCGCGACCCTAAGGGTATGTGCATTTCCTCATGGATAAAAAGTGGTATTCTGGTATGGAGCCCGGATATTTTTACTTATCTGGTTGTTGGAATTTGAGGCGCCTCAGTAAAGGTCGGTTATGACCAGTGGATGGCATACTCGTGATAGTTAGTTACCTAGTTATAGAGGTAACTCGGCCTTGTGTTGGCAGAGATCCAGTTAGGTTCTCGGGACGTCCTTCCATAGGCGTACCCATTCGGATAAAGGAAGTTCTTTAGCCTTGGCCATTTGTTGGAAATCCAAACAAAACAATACGAGCCCTTTACGGTTTTAGTTGTAGAACCTGCTATTTAACATGGTAGCTATAGAAGGCATACTATAATGGTACGTATGCTGGCTAAGATTAATATTATACGTGCAAAATGTTTTCCACTCTATGCACTAAAAATAATGTCAAAAGGATTTTCGCGTATCAAGCATGTTTGAATGCTAGAAGGAGAAACCTCCCCCATGTGTGCGATTGCATTTGAGTGTGTGCCGGGAGACCTTATGGCAGTTTCATTTTCCAAAAGCATGAACGGATTTTTTTCACAAATAACTATTTTTAGTTCTCACACCAATCCCATGACTGAATCGGAGTTTATTGTTCCCTTTTCTAAACTCTAGGTGCTCCTGATTTTCCACATGGGCAGCCTAGAGTCAGGTTATCAGTAGATTCTGGGGCTAAGTTAGGAAGTAGATGTGGATTTGGAAGTCTTTGGTTTGGAAACTTTTGGTTTTGAGCTTTTTGGTTTGGACTTTGGAGCTTTGGAAATGAAGATGCAGTACGTTGAACTCTCTTGGAAGACCACGTTGATGTTATTTTTCCACTGTTATGTTGTATTCCGTTGTTGTGTCATATACATGACTCTGATAACGTAATGTATAAACAGATATAGTTCTTTTGTTTAAAGATTAGTCATTTATCTATTATATATTGTTACGCTGCGATTGTGAGATTCTGATATCATTTCTATTTCTTCTTCTACCTCCTTCTTCTTTAACCCTAATGATTCGGTTTTTCGACATTCGATTATTCGGCATTTGATACAGTGGACATACTGATGTCGATTTTCGAGCGTCGAAAAATCGGGTCGTTACACAAATTATATTGTGAAGTGATTGAAAATTTATTGATTGTTGCGTGATAAGGTTAATTGACATTTAAATTGACATCCAAATTAATTGATAGAAATTGAATTGACAGTTAAATTGAATTAGAATTTAATTGCCATAAAATACCCGATATTCATAGTTATGAAATTAAATTGTGCATTTTATTGACTGTTTGGATGATTGGTTGTGATGGATGTTATTGATATTGATATTTTGGATGTCTGGATGTTTATTTATGTTTAATATATCTTGTTATCGTCCTTTATATTATTTACAGTATATAAAACTGTAAATTGAATTATTTCGAATAAATTAAGAAATATTTTGAAATGACATATATCTATGGAATTTATTTTGGATTCAAATAATATATATGCATCCCTGGAATTAAATTTGAAAAAATCTATTCACTTGGCCATAAGATAGAGAATTATATACGGACACCGGATTGGTTAAATTAAATAATTTCAAAATTCGTTTTGAAATTATTTATATGATTGGCTTTTAAGAAATAAAATCAAAATTATGGAAATCAAATTATTTTTGAATTGGAACTTGAATTGTTGAAATTCAAATTTGATAAACAAAATGGTTTAAATAATCGAATTTGAGATTCTGAAGTTATAATCAAACTATGATTAGAATTTCAGAAATTGATTTGTTTTAAAGATTTGGATTTTTAATTGGATATTGAAGAAAATTTGATTTATGTGTTTTTAGTCGTATTTTGGTAATCGAACTTGTAATTGATATGAATCAAATGTTTAATTTGAGATTTGAATTTAGATTAATTTGGAATTGGAGTTTAAATTAATTAGGAATTGGCATTGAAATTAGTTTGGAATCGAAGAAAAAATCGACTTGAAATCGAAATTGAATCGATTTAATCGAGATGGAAATTGGAACTGATTTGATTTAGGAAATTTGGAATTTAAACCAGTTTGACTCTAAAATTAATATTTTCAATTGAATATTTTTAGTATAAACGATTTAAAAATCTATACTCTTAAAATATTCAAATTATCTTGATTTTCCAAACTATTTTACTATATAAACCATTTTTATTACTCAAACTATTTTCTATTAAACTATTTTTACTATTTAACTATTTTGAAACTATTTAAACTATTTTCTAAAATTCAAATTGGTTAAAGGGTGGAATGTTTAAATTTAAATTTTGGATTTAAATACGAATTGGTTAAAGTGAAGTATAACCAAAATTTTAATTCGAATCAAATTTTGAAGTGAAAACGATATATCGAATTTAGTTACATTTTGTAGAAAAATTTGGTTTTTGAAGTGAATATGGAAAAAATTTGAAATGGATTTGAATTTGAAGTAAATATGATGATTTCAAAATGAATTTGATTTTGAAGCTAATATGATATTTTGATATCAAATATGAATTATTTTCGAAATGTAATACCGACCGGTGTGTAAAATGACGTTTGGTTGTTAAAGAGACCGGGACCTCTTATTGGCATACTCTTTATCAGTATTGGAACCACTTTAACAACTGTGTACGCGGTGGATGATATCTAGATTGTAGTGGTTGAATTGGTGATGTTTACTGGAATGAAGTAAGAGAACGATGATGGACAGCCTTGACATTCGTGTCAAAATTAAAATGACTAAAACAAGAGCCTATGTCTGATCAATGAGGTTAGCTACCCCTAGCGATGTTGATCCCTCGTATTACTATTATTATTTCGTATTCGATGGGTGCACCTTTTTGTCGTTTGGATTATTTGTCGAGGTTGGCCACGGTGGATTACGACCAGCCAGAAAGGGTAAACTGGTGGAATCCTACATTGGGCATTGCCTCATGTGCCTTGTCATATTTATCCTTATACGTGCCCATTACTATTTTGTTTTGAAACTATAAAATGCCTTAAGGTGGATTAATGTAAAGCCTTAATGCTATTTTTATATTTATTTTACTAATAGACATTATCTACTATAGCGTATACTATTATATATAAATAGTTTAACGGATCCTTAGGAAATGGAAAATCCGTAACATTTCTTAAGTTATTGCACTCATATTTGTGATACTGATTTGACTTACATAAGTGTATTTTAGTCCTGACTCGAGTGTTTTGTTTTTCACATTACGCTCGAGTCGGTTCTGAGTTTTTCAGTGTTGAAGACTATTCTTTGGAGGACGAAGACGAAGTTTTGGGTATCATGTTATTCTACTGCATTGATTATTTCTCCTTACTATATATTTTATAACTCTGATAAATGTGTATAGATTATAATCAAATGTATAGTAAACAGCTTTATGAATTGTTTATTTGATTATTATATTTTATCATTTCTTCTGTGAGATTCTATGCTTTTTCTTCTTCTATTTTTGTTTTTCTTATTTAACCACACTGATTATCTACGTTCCGGATTGTTTAACTCAGACAAATGTGGATTATTGTCGATTTAAACCTTCCGAAGTGTGGGTCATCACAGTTGGTATCAGAGCCAGGTGTAGCGACAACCTTGGCTTTGTGAGGGTTTGACTTATTAGAGATAAGGTAGTAATACCCTAGAATGAATCTGTTTGAGTGTATATATGAGAGAGCGTACTTGTTAGTGTTCTAAAATATTTTATATTGTGTTTACTTATCCGTTGGGTTGTTTATGAATTCTGTTCGATATACGAGACACCGTATTATCGATAGGGGTTTGTAAACACTTAAACAAGGCAAGTTGACATAATATCGTTTTAAAATTGGGTAAATGAAATAAATTTTACCTAAATTGTATTATATATATAAAAGGTTACTATTAATGAAATTATTATTTGGAGATGATAATATTTTGTTATCATCGATTATTGGTTGGAAAAAAATAACATAAGAAGAATACTTAATGAATTTATTTTATGAAACATTAGATAGTTAAATTGAATTAAAATATAATTACAATAAGAATTGGTTAAAGTGACCAAGTTGTAAATTAATGGGATATTTTGATAATAGGTTAAGGAAATTTGTATAAGTATGTTATAATATAGCTTCTATATAGAAATGATTTTAAAAATTAAGAATTTTGAATTTAAAATCTTTTTGTTTTCAAAATTGTTTTTTTCAAAGTTAAGAAATTTAAATTATATTATTTGTAAGAGTTTTGAGTAGAAAGATATTTTGAAAATGTTTTTGAAAGAAATAAAGTATTAAACTCGCTTGGTCGCTGGGAAATAATTCTGGAGATGACTGCAGCGTCGCCAGTATTCATTTTCGGATTTCTAGTTGAGAATTGCTACCAGAAGAATTTATTTTCGATTAAAACAGGTTTTGATTATGAAAGAAGAATATATTCTAAGTATGATTTAATAAATATATGAAAATTATTTGAACTTATAATTGAAATAATATATAAGAAATAAGTTATAACTTACAAATTTGAATAGGAAAATAAAAACCAAATTTAAAATTGTTAAATTTTTTGGTTAAGCAAAATAATTGACTTAAGAAATATTAAATTGATTGATTTAGTGAAATGAAATAAATAAAATATGGTTTACTTTGTGAAAGCTTCAATAAAAATTGAATTGCATTTGAAATGAAGTAGGTAAAATAATAAATTGGAATTTTGAATGAATAAATGTATAACTTAGAGATTTGAGAATATTAAGCTCAAAACAAATTTTAAAAATTTGTTAAATGTGGATGATAAGAAAATTTAACTTGAATAAGATTAAATAAAATGAGTAATGAATTAAAATGAAATGAAGTTTAACTTAATATTAAATAAGTTGATTGGATATTAAATGAAACTAAATAAATTAGTAAAGTGAATTAATTTCATTTAAGCTATAAAATGATTTAATCAAATGAATACGAACTAAAATTTTATAAATGAAATGAAATTTAAGTATGTAAGAAATTGAATAAAAATAAATGAATGTAAGTAAAATTAATATGGTTAATTGAATTTAATTTAAATTGGATATAAATAAATAAAATGCAAGTGGAGTAGTTTAGATAAAAAATTGAATGATAACTAATATAATATGGAATAAATTATAAAATGAAGTTAACTTAAGAGAGATTAAATGAATTGATCGTGAAAGTGGAATGTATATCTTTATTAATATGAATTGAAATATAAACAAAAAATTATTTTAGTAGATTAATAGTACGAATTTGAATAAATGAATTGAATCGATGAATTAATAATAACTGAAGACACAAAGTAAAAATAATAAAAGTGAGTTGTGTTGTATAAAATATTTATAATAAACTTAGCTAATTTATTATAATGTTAGTATAATTAAAAAGAGGTTATACTAAGTAGAAATGAAACAGATTTAACTTAAGCATGGTTAAGTGGAATAATTTTTATAAATGATTCATAAATGAATTTATATAAAATAGTTTAATAGAAAAATGAAACAATTGGAATTTCCCAAATTGAATTGAATAAATTGAATGTAAATGAAATAAATTTCCATAAATTGAAAGAAAACCAAATTATGAATATGGCTAAGCATTTGGATAAGCAAAAGGAAATCAATGGAATGTAAATTTAATTTAATTGTGGGTGAAACAAATGTAAATAATTGGAACAAATCGATTGAATGTAAGCTTATTGAATTCTAATAAATCAAATGTGAATGCAATAAATATTGACTGAAAGAAAGAATGAATTGAAACCAAATTAATTGAACGTAAATCAATTAAAAGCAAATGAATTGATTATAAATCCATTTTATGATTAACGAAATAAATAATTAAGTGAATGTGAATAAAATTAAATATATAAAAATGTGGCATGAGATTAATTACTTAAGTATAATTAATTCTGAAATGAAATAATTGAAGTGAAAAGAAATAAACATAATAATAAATGTAAATAAGTGAATATGAGCTTAATAACATATAAATGAATGAAAAAAGAATTTGGAAACAAATGAGATTGAATATAAGTCGATTTAATGTTATGAATAAATGGAAAGTGAGCAAATAACATGTTAATAAAAAAATTGTAATGTTAATAAGAATGTGAGTGTGTAAATTAAATATTGACAATTGAAATATAAATTTTGATGGTTATGAATTGAATTGAATGAATATTGATTTGTCAGATGATTTGTTTTGTTGTAAATCCTTGTTTAATTGTTTTGGGTACATATGATGGTTGTATGGTTGCATATTTGCGCTCATGCTTGAGATTTGGATTCAAAATGTATGTTTTATACTTATTTAAACTTATACACGTTCTACATCTTATTTTAAGTGACTTACATTCTATGTTGAGTTGAAATAGGTACATACGAAGACTGTTGGATGTATACGTGGATTATTTATATGCTTTTGCTTGCTTAATACGAGCGAACTCGCTTGTATTATAAATAATAAGGTACGTGTCTCGGATTACATACCGCGATTTTTTATTTTTGCCTTTTGGGATGCCCCATCATTACGATGAGATGTATATTAATTGAATTGTAAATTTTTTCCGATCGTGGCACGCAAAGGAGACTCTACCGAAATTATCCATAAATCCTAGAGTTATAAATTTTTTGAAGTTTTAAAAATTTTATAACTTGTTTATATATATATATATGTGTGTGTGTATATATATATTATACTATACTTTCCATAATATAGATATCAGAATGGCGTAGTAAAGGCGCAGTAAACATTTTCTAATAAGATTTTAAAGTTATAAGTGATTATTTGAATAAAATCTATTGTATTTTAAATTCTTTACTTCACGCCTTTTCGAGGACGAAGAGTTTTGAGTGGGGGAGTATGTAACGACCCGTATATTTTTTACTATTTTAAACTATAGAATTTGATATTATTATTGAATATTAGTTAGAGGAAAAAAAATTAGTGACTTATCATTGTAATTTATTGGATAAATAAATTGTTTAAAATTTAATATTGGAAATTATTTGAATAATTTAATTCTGAATTTTATATAAATGGAAATGATTTAAAAGTTGATTTAAATTTTATTTAAACATTAAAGTGAGTAAACAAATTTTTGGAATTTATCGTTTTAATTAACGAGTAGAAATATCCATTTTGGCCACTGTCTCGTATTTCGACGAAAGCAGTTTCATCGAATCCGTAATAGTGAATTATTGTAGGATTTCAAGTTTCGTAGTGATGGGACTTATCGTTTGGTCGTGCAAGCCTGAAATGCGTAGAATTTAATTAAAATAATTGACTTTGAAAAGCTATCTTCTGCATATGATCGAATTATGCCTCGAAACTATTTCCATTGTATTCGGAATGGAGGTCAATCTTTACGAACGTTAGGCGACACGAGTCATTTGGAGTTCAAAATTTTCATGAGCTGTCGGTTAGATACTTTCTAATTTAAAAATAATAATAATAATAATAATATAGATATTTTTCCTTTCCCTAATATTTCATTCATAGCCCACGCCCTAGTCTCGTACGTTTTTCCGCTTTTACCTCATTTTCAAATCGCAGCCCTCTTAAAAAAAATCAACTGATCGATCAAGGAATGAAAAAAAAGCCCTAATTGGAAAATCAAACAAGGGTAAAAATAAAATAAAATAACATACAGATTTAAAATCGTGAGTTCTCGTGTTGTAACCAACGACGATCGATGTCTAAAGCAGAAGAGGGAACGCACGAGTCTCTGGTCTTCGTGGAAGTCAATGACGATGAAGGCACTACGCGATGATAGTCGCGATCTGTGTTGGAGGTTATACGCAGTTTGAGGGGAGGTTAGCGTCGAATTTAGCCTAGGGGAAAAAGACGGGGGTGCGATTGATGAGGCGCCTAGTCAGAGATGCCACGATGAAATGGTTGCTACAACTTTAGACTGGACTGCGGCATGGGGGACGACGACGCTAGAGCAGGTCGGGCAGTGGCAAGTCAAGCGTGGAGAGGTGCATCGGCAGAGCTTGGTGCTGGTGGTTCTAGTCGACTCGACGATGGTGAGGGATAGAAAGGCAAAGTGACGTGGTTCTGGGTAGTGACGATGTATAAGCGGGATTAATTAGTGTTGTGTTAGAGCTAATGACAGAGGATTAAGGGTAATAAAATTTTAAATTATTAAGTTATTATGTTAGATGAATTAACATCTATAATGTTCTAATATTCGTATATTGTTCGTACGAGGTGGATTTGAGCGCCGTCGATTGCATTGGATTCATGTTGATGTTGCCTGCATCATGGAGTTGGATTCATCGGAGTTTGGTTAATTTGAATTTCCAGATTCAATCAAAAGTGAATATTTATACGCTCACAATTGACTGAAATAATTTTTTATATTAGTTAAATTATACTGTGAAGTGATTGAAAATTTATTGATTGTTGTGTGATAAGGTTAATTGACATTTAAATTGACATCCACATTAATTGATAGAAATTGAATTGACAGTTAAATTGAATTGATAGTTAAATTGAATTAGAATTTAATTGCCTATAAAATACCTGATATTGATAATTATGAAATTGTTGTGCATTTTATTGACTGTTTGGATGATTGTTGTGATGGATGCTATTGATATTGATATTTTGGATGTGTGGATGTTTATTTATGTTTAATATATCCTGTTATCATCCTTTATATTATTTACAGTATATAAAAACGTAAATTGAATTATTTCGAATAAATTAAGTAATAGGTTTTAATGATATATACCTATGGCATTTATTTTGGATTGAAATGTTATATATCCATCCCTGAAATTAAATTTGAAAAAAACTGATTCACTTGGCCAAAAGATATAGAATTATACATGGACACCGAATTGGTTAAATTAAATGATTTTAAAATTCGTTTTGAAATTATTTATACGATTGGGTTTTAAGAAACAAAATCGAAATTATGGAAATCAAATTATTTTTGAATTGGAACTTGAATTGTTGAAATTCAAATTTGATAATCGAAATGGTTTAAATAATCAAATTTGAGATTTTGAAGTTATAATCAAAAAATGATTTGAATTTTAGAAATTGATTTTTTTTAAAGATTCGGATTTTTAATTAGATATTGAAGAAAATTTGATTTAAGTGATTTGAGTCATATTTTGGTAATCGAACTCGAATTGATATGAATCAAAATGGTTTAATTTGGGATTTGAATTTAAACTAATTTGGAATTGGAGTTGAAATTAATTTGGAATTGGAATTGAAATTAGTTTGGAATCGAAGAAAAGTTCGACTTGAAATCGAAATTGAATCGATTAAATCAAAATGGAAATTGGGATTGATTTGATTTGGGAAATTTGAAAAGTGAACCGGTTTGACCTTAAAATTAATATTTTAAAATGAATATTTTTCGATAAACGATTTAAAAATCTATACTCTTAAAATGTTCAAATTATTTTGATTTTCCAAACTATTTTACTATATAAACCATTTTTATTACTTAAACTATTTTCTATTAAACTATTTTTACTATTTGACTATTTAAACTATTTTCTAAAATTCAAACTAGTTAAAGGGTGGAAAGTTTAAATTTAAATTTCAGATTTAAACATGAATTGGTTAAAGTGAATTATAACCAAAATTTGAATTCGAATCAAGTTTTAAAGTGAAATCGATATATTGAATTTAATTGGCATTTTGTAGAAAAATTTGGTTTTTGGAGTGAATATGGCAAAATTTCAAAATGGATTTGAATTTGAAGTAAATATGATGATTTCAAAATGGATATGATTTTGAAGCTAATATGATAAATTGATATCAAGTATGAATTGTTTTCGAAATGTAAAAGCACCAACCGGTGTGTAAAATAAATTTTGATTGTTAAAGTGACCGGGGCCTCTTATTGGCATACTCTCCAATAATATTGGAACCACTTTTACAACTGTGTACGCGGTGGATGATGTCCAGATTATAGTGGTTGAATTGGCGACGTTTACTGGAATGAAGTAAGAGAACGATAATGGATAGTCTTGGTACCCGTGTCATAATTAAAATGACTAAAAAAGGAGCCTATATCTGGCCAATGAGGTTAGCTACCTCTAGCGACGTTGATCCCTCATATTACTATTGTTATTTCGTATTCGATGGGTGCACCTTTTTGTCATTTGGATTGATTGTCGCAGCCAGCCATGGATGGGTTACGACCATCCAGAAAGGGTAAATTGGTAGAATCCTATCCGGGCATTGCCTCCGTGCCTTGTCATATTTATCCCTATACGAGCCCATTACGATTTTGGTTTAAAATTGTAAAATGTGTTAAGGTGGATCAATGTAAAGCCTTAATGCTATTTTGATATTTATTTTACTGATAGACATTATCTATTATAGCGTATACTATTATATATAAATAGTTTAACGGATCCTTAGGAGATGGAAAATCCCGTAACATCTCTTAAGTTATTGCACTCATATTTGTGATATTGATTTGAATTACATAATAGTATTTTAGTCCTGACTCGAGTGTTTTGTTTTTTTCATTACGTTTGAGTCAATCTTGAGTTTTTCAGTGTATTGGAGACTATTCTTTGGAGGACGAAGATGGAGTTTTGGTATATTGCTATTATTATTATACCATGTATCATGTTATTCTACGGCGTTGATTATTTCTCCTTAGTGTATATTTATAACTCTGATAAATGTGTATGGATTATTATCAAATGTATAGTAAACAGCTTTATGAATTGTTTATTTGATTATTATATTTTATCATTTCCGCTATGAGATTTTGTGTTTTGTTTTCTTCTTCTCTTCTTATTTTTCTTATTTAACCCTATTGATTATCTACGTTCCGGATTGTTTAAGTCGGATATGTGTGGACTATTGTCCATTTAAACCTTTCGAAATATGGGTCGTCACAGTAACAAAATGAAAACTTATTTTAATCAATTTCATAGCGGAATTGTTGATTTGATAATAAGAATGTAAATCAAAATAAAAGGATTTGTTTGAAAAATAAATATATAATAGATGGGTTTTATTACAGTTGTAATTAAATGTTAGAATTAATTTAGTATATAGATATTAGGTTTAACATGGAAAATTGGATTTCAAAGGAAAACAATTGGATTAATTATCTTCCTTATATTAGGGAATGTTTTGAGATTTAATTATCGTAATTGATAGTAATTAAATCTTGCCACTAATAAAAAAAGAAGTAAATGGTAATTAATTAGTGATATGTGCAACTTATGTTTTGTGTTAAAAGAATAATTAGAATTTGTTTAAATCTAATATTGTATATAAACTGCAATAAGAAACGTTGAAATCCTTTACCTGAAAAGAAAAGACTAGTGCATTGTAATTAATAAGTTCAGCGTAAGAACTTACATTTTTAAATTAAATTAAAATGAACATTTGAATGAACTGTAAGCCTTGACTCGAAAAGAATAAAATGAATATTTATCTCTAATCAGAATAACAAATGTTGAATTTAAATAAATAATTGAGTGAATATTTTAGTGAAGGAATAACATAAGTTGTTATTTGAAATGTATCTTGGATAAGTTGATTTTCAATAAGATAAAACATTTATATTGTAAAAGTGTTTAAATTTTGTTGTATATGAAATTTTATAAAACATGTTTAAATTGGTGTAAATGAAAAGAAAAAGGTGTTTTATAATTAGAATTCACTTGAAATTAGTAAAGAAATGAATTGAAATTAGATGGAATTTTTCAATTAGAAGGAAACATGAATGAAATTGTAATGAATGAGTTAATATAAGAACTTTCATTTTTATGTCAAAACGGAATGAACAGTTTAATTAAAATAAATGCATGTTTCGAGACATATAAAGTAAAATTTTCATTTTTAAAAAGTATAATTTTATAAAAAAGAAAAATTTTGAATTTTAGAATAATATATATAAACACACTTATTAGTATTCAAGTTTTAAGCAGCTCTTTCATGGCAGACATCCCCACTATCTCTACTCTTGTACTTCTCTTTCCATCATCTCTCCCATCAACCCCTCCCATCCCTATGTTCCTGCCATCTTGTCTGTCCTCCCTCCTTCTCTGCCTATACCTCACGACCTTCCTTTTCTTAATCCGCTTCTTTCTGCTTCTCTCTCTTCGGCCACCTCTCCTTTTTTTGTCAACCGGCATGGACTTCCTTGTTTAAACATAAACCAAGGAATGCTGGGAAGTACATCCTTGTTGACATTGATCCTTTGATCGTCGATGGTTCCATGAAATTCACTAATGACATCATCCAGGCTGGCTCTAATGTTTGGGGTGATTATTTAGTAGGTTTTTTCCTAGATAAACCTCTTTCATTCATGATAGTGGTTCAAAGACTGAAAACAATAACATTATAAAGGTGAGTAAACATCATTGCTTTTAAACCAAATTTTCTTTATTTCATTATGCATGTAAAATTTGGTAGTGGTAATGACTTGAAAATGTTTTGCATGGATGTAGAAATACATTTTTGTCTGGGTATACAAGTTGAAAATACTGAATGTATGCATGCATGTCTCTGTTTGCTTCAACAGACCCAAAAAAAATCAAAAATTTGATTTCTCTTCATATAAAATATTATAGGTTAGAATGTTTAAGGGAAATATGTTTGAATTAACTAAATCTTATTTTTTTAAATGCTTAAAGTGTAGTTAGCAAGTATTTTAACTGAAAGAAGGAAGAACAGTGAAATCAAAATCAAGTCAGAAATTAAATTATTTTAATCTCAAGTTTGTTCAAATAATCTAATTCAATTCTAAAAATTATTTTGATAATATTATCTAGATTTTTAAGCTTGTGATTCGCGAGAATTATCGAGTTAATCGAAAATCAGGTTTTCATCAATTTCTAGCGATCGGAACGAAGAGGGGCGTCGTGACCGTTGCTAAAGGTAGCATGAAGGTCGAGGAGCTCGGGAAAATGGCTACAGATATTTTTAGGCAACGTGGTTGCTAAATGATGGCGAAGTAGGGTTTAAGACCATGTTCGAGTCGACGTTGTTGTCGAGGGGAATGCGACGTCATGGTCGCATCGGAAGGGGCCGGAGTAGGGGGAAAGAAGCATAGATCTGTGGTGAAGGTCTGAGTTTGGCGGCGAGTGTGACGCGCCACATCTATACTCACAATAACAAAGGTTATTATAAGGAATAACGCCTGCTATTGCGAAGAATAACTTGTTGGAAGCGACCATCCATAAGTTATGCCTTAAATGAGTATTGATTACATCGATAGGAGTTGTGTAATTACTCCCAGCGATATATATTCAATCCAAATCTAAAATGAAACCTCGGTGGCTTAAGAAAAATTCAGAACAACTCATAATAACAACAACACAGATAAGTATAATCACATCAGAATAGAAATATCAGATATATAGCGGAAACCAAGTCTGGATACATGCTACAACAACTGATAGTTCACATGAACCAAATATAAATATACAAAGGCATCAACATACATGAGATGAGAGTCAATACACCAAAAGTAATGCCTCGAAGTCTAGACAAAAGATGAAGTGAAATCCCAAAAGCTGAAGCAGCAACTGAATCAGAGATAGCGATTATCCTGAAATAACTCGGTCTGACCCGAGTATTATTTAAAAGAAAATAATAAACGGATCAGTCTAATTTAAACATAGAAATGAATGCATCATAAACAACTTCAAAGCTAAATAATCATAGTTTCGAATGAGACTATTCAGCATAAATTATCAACATAGTTTAAATGAAGAAATCTCATTAAACTCCATCCAATTCAACTCATTAAACTCCATCAAAATCAACTTTCAAATTCAAAATTGAATTCAAAACAGCAATACACAAAAGTCTAGAAATCAAAAATAGATAACTAGAAAATCAACATAAAAGTGGATCGATCCAGCAGATGGCGAGTCTAAGCTATGCCGCACGTGCATCATCATATGGCCGAAGCCTACCAAGTACTGTCAACATAATTTTTGGCGCCCAACAAATGACCCGAAAGTCCAACATATGACCCGAAGGTCTAGTATTGGTAATTGACCCGAAGGTCCAACATATGACCCGAAGGTCCAGCATAATGGCTCGAAAGCCCAACAAAATCATCAAAATCTTCAAACAGCAAAAAATATTTCAATTAACGAGTCCGAAATTAACCGAATTAGTAAAAGCATGGTTCCATACTCCGCACTTTTGCTAAATCGTTTAAATCTCTTCATCCTTTCCTTCAAAGTGCAAAATTGTGTATTTTATATAAATAAAATTTACGTTCTCAAATGGACAAGTTTAGAATTAATAGGATTAGTAAAAGTAAGGGTTCATAGTCCTTAATTTTGCTGAAGCGTTTAAATCGATTCCTCATTCATCTGAAAGCGTAACTATAAAAAAAAATTGGAAACAATTTTAAAAACACATGATTAAAACAGCAACATCTATAGCAATTTCGACAAGGAAATTACGCTTCACAAACACCGTAAAAACAGATATAAAAATTAGCGTTGAGCGATAGCCGCTTGAAAATTCACTTTAAATTGACGGTTACTGAAGTCAAAACAACAGTAATTTGTATTCGTCAAAAATCTCATCAAAACAGCACGCTTCAAATATATAATACCGGAGTAAAAATCCGTTATAAAAATAACGGCAACAAAATACATTTTAAAACCAAACACCGGTTCAACGTAAATTAAATAGTATATTGCACTACTATATTCATCAAACATATTGCACTGCCTTGCAATATACACGTACACTGCAATAAGAATGCACACTATAATATGCAGACACATCAAAATGCAAAAGTAATATGTGTCCTGGCCATATAAAAACGCAAATAACCGGGCAACACTTTTCTTTGCAATACATACTTAATACAACAATGAAATAACAAAATAAGATCTGGTCACCTAGTTTGCATACACATCACAACTGTAAAACAAAAAAATGTGACCAGGGCTTAGCTAAATGCACGCACGCCGCACTGCAACTTTTCCACGCACGCATAATGATGTATGTAAACTAGTCGACCTGTACACATTTTTTTTTAGCGAATGCAAAAAAATGATCTTTGAACAAAACCGAAAATGACGTGGCCACATATTATTACTACCCGTATTCACGCAATGCATGCATACCCAAAAATGAAATTCTAAAGATGAAGTGACCTAGCAAGCTACACGAGTAAATGACTCACGAAATATAGTAACCTGGGCATAGTTTCTTTGTGCATGCATTATAGCACGCGAGTATTTGAGCTAATAAAAATAAATGAAGTTGACAAAATGTGCCTCAGGTCATATTTGCACGTAAAAAAATAATGTACCGGACCACAATTCACTCACGCATGTAATTGATAACACATTTTAGCAAGCACGCACTTTGCACGCAAGGATTGAAATGAAAACACCTAGACACTAACGCCATATGCATGCAGTGATGAAATTAATAAAAGAAACGTGACCTGGTTTTCACAAATACACGTAAAAAATGAAATGCACGCACGCTAAAATTTGCAAGTATGTAAACGATGCCTGGACCATATTTTCGTGTGACACAAATTTTTGTTCAAAAAAAGAAGTTTTGGGCATACATCTGTGCGCCTACATTATTTGCATAAAAATGAAGTTGATGAGCTTGCACCCATGACTGGCAAAGCTACTTGTACACCCAAACATAAAGAAAAATTGAGTGGCCAGAGCGATATAATTCACACCCAAAAATGAAATGACGAATAAATTAGAAGTGTGAGGTTTTTTACACTCATCAAAAATTTGCTTCAAAATAGTTAGCAACAAGGATCCAAAAGAAGTAAAATTCTAAACTGCCATTGATGTTTCCTACACAGCTACTGAAGATTTTGAACGAAACAAACGAACGAAGTGTTTACTGGAATTTTGAAACAAAATAAAAGATGCGGCTACTTTTCTTTTACCAAATTGGTGTATAAGTCAAAGAAAATATATGTAGCAGAAGTTTGTACAAGTGCATTAAGGGGGAGACGTGCACAATTTCAAAAAAAGGACACACTGCACTAAAGAATGATGACGGCAGCGCAAAAGTGTTCACAATTTTGCTTTTAAAATAACTGACAGCAAGTTCATATATTTGCTTTACAAATATTGTTGACAGCAAAGTAAAGTGTTCCATATTTTGCTTTGAAAAAGGACCCATACTTACACGTGAAGGCAAAGAGGATTACAACTTAACTGACTTTGCCATTGAATTTGTACATATATTTTTTTCAAAACTCAATTTAAAATTTCTATTTTAAATTTTTATTTCGACGGTAATAAAAACAGGATTGTTACAAACTCCCCCTTATGAAAATTGCGTCCCTGCATTTTTCATACTAGAAGTTGTTTATAACACAAATTAATTCACAACAAAGATTAAAATAGAAAAGATGAATAAGAATGCTCACCCCCACCCGAAGAGGAGAGAAAACCGGGATAAGAACGCTCGATGAATTCTTTAGTTTCCCAAGTGCAATCTTTGGGGTTTGCGGACCATTGAATTTTCACAAGCGGGACTTCTTATTCCAAAGGCGTTTAACCTCTGAAGCTAGCACACGAATAGGATTTTGCACCATAGACAAGTCGGGTGAGAACTCAAGATCTTGCAACATATGGGGATCATAATAGAATCCGAGTCTCGAATGCATCGACGAAGCTGGAATACATGAAATACGTCATAAACTCTCGAAAACTGAATAGGTAGCGATACACGATAAGCAACAGGGCCAATGCGTTCCGTAATAGGAAATGGTCCAATATATCGAGAAGCCAATTTTCCGGAGCTACTAAAACGCACCACACCCTTCATCGGAGAAACACGAATGAATACGCGATCGCCAACAGAAAATTCCAAAGGCTTCCTATGATGATCGGCATAAAAAATTTGCCTATTCTGAACCTCTTTCATTCTCTGTCTAATAATATCAATCTTCTCAGAAGATTCACGAATATAATCGGGGTCCAAAACTAACTTTTTCCCGGATTCCAACCAACAAGATGGGGAACGATGTGACCTTCCATAAAGGGCTTCGAAAGGAGCCATACCGATGCTGGATTGGAAACTGTTGTTATAAGAGAACTCAACAAGAGATAAGCGGTCTTTCCAACTACCACCAAAATCAAGAATACAAGCTCGAAGGAGATCTTCTAAGACTTGATTCACCCTTTGAGTCTGACCATCAGACTGTGGATGATAAGTTGTACAGAGATTGAGCTTAGTGCCCAAAGCTTTTTGAAGGCTCTGCCAGAAGCCACTAATAAAAAGCGGATCTTTGTTACTAACAATGGAACTAGGCACACCGTGAAGTCGAACGACTTCTTTAATAAAAAATTTAGCCAACAAAGGAGCAGTCCGATTGGACTTGATAGGAATAAAATGGGCTGATTTGGTCAATCTGTCAACAATCACCCAAACACTAGTATGGCCCGACCTTGAACGAGGTAGACCATCAATGAAGTCCATAGAAATTTGATCCCATTTCCATAATGGAATCTCAAGAGAGTGCAAAAGACCACTAGGACGCTGGTGTTCTGCTTAACAAGTTGACAAGTCATGCAACGACTCACATAATTTGTAACATCACGCTTCATACCCTCCCAAAGTATAAGCGTTTCATGTCAGCATACATCTTACTACTACCCGGATGAATAGTATACTTAGGACGATGACAGTCCTCAAGAATGTCATTTCTAAGATTAGGAACATTAGGCATGATTAACCTTCTCTTCTTCCGAATACAACCATGAATATCAATATTGAAATCCTTTAGATCATCACTTCGAGATTCCGATTTACAACTCTAAATAAGATAACAAAGATCTGGATCTTGTTTCTGGGCATCGGCAACACGATCCAACAAACTAGGATGAGATTCCATGCTAATTAAAAACACGGAAGAATCAGGAACTAAAGTACGGTCTCTAATATCACAATGGGATAAAGCTTCCAATATATTCCACTCTGCTAGCATCATGGAAACAAAAACTTGCTGCTTGCGGCAAAGCGCATTAGCAACTCGATTACCCTTACCAGGGGTATACTGAATATCGAAATCATATGAAGCAAGAAATTCGAGCCAACGATGTTGCCTCATATTAAGTTCCTTCTGAGTGAAGAGATATTTCAGAGACTTGTGATCAGTGAAGAGGATAAAACGCTCGCCCAATAAATAATGTCGCCAAATCTTTAGAGCAAAGACTATGGCGGCTAACTCCAAATCATGGGTAGCATAACGAATTTCGTTAGGCTTTAGTTGTCTAGAAGCATAGGCAGCTGTTAGCGCCAAAATTTGGTCACTAACACCCAAATGTAAATGAAAGCACCAACTAACAGTAATCCAGAAAACAGCAACACAGATCACCAAATTAAGCAGATAAAAAGAAGAAAAGATAAAAGAGACGAAATTTTTATAGTGGTTCGGCAAAATCTATGGCCTACATCCACTTTATAATTTATTTATCACTCGTAGTTTCATATTACAAGAGATTTTGAGGAGCAGAGGAGAAGTCATATTTTCTATTTCATTTTCTTCCCCTTTTTCTTTTGCAATACTTGGTGTCTTTATAGCTGTAAGCCTTGACCCGGTGATTTTCTGGAATTGTAGTGACGCTGACTAGGCTGGTATTAATTGCAGCATAATCTTCTTATTTAAGATAAGGATGAAGGGAATTAAGGAATATTTGATATAGAAATGGTTGGCATTAATTAGTAATAAATAAGCAGGTTATCATGGCAATTATTGGGCATTAAATCCGGCTTTGGTGGGTATTGGTATTTATGGTGGAGATATGGCTGTTTTTTATTAATTATTTGAGGTAATAAATGCAAGGAAATCAGGAAGTAAATCTTTAATTTCTTCTTCAAGGATGGTGACTAATTTGCTGGATAACATTTGCCCCTCGAAGCACGCCTCGTTGGCGAAATGTTTGCACCAAAATTGGGCAAACACCCTTCGGAAGTTTTTGAAGAGATAGTAAATGAAGAACTTGAATTGGAAATAGGGACTATCTAACAAAAACTCCAAGTCACAGAAAAGTAAATTGCGCAGAAGACAAGGATTTAGAGTGGTTCGGCCATGCGCCTACGTCCACTATGAAGTTTTATCACTTTATTTCTTAATACTTGAAGATTACAAGTGCTTTTCAGCAACTTACAACAGCAAATGGACTTAAATTCGAAATTAACAGCAATTGAGATAGTATGGAGTGATTCTGGCAGCGTTTAGGCTTGTTCTTCTTCTCCAAATTCTCCGACCCCTTCTCTGAATGACCAGGGGCTCTATTTATAGGTGTGGAAGGCCAAAATCCCGCCTAAATCATGGAGAGGCTGCTTGGCACGTGACGGGGGGCCCACAGGCCCGCGTTCTTGAAGTGCGTGCCCAGTTTGGGATCGATTCGAAGTGAACTTCGAATCGATCAAAAAATTGTCCAGTTGCGATGAAACTTGGCGTGGACGTTCTTCATCACGTAGACAAACTTCTGTAAAAATTTCATGGGATTTGGATCAGTAGATTGGGAGTCATGATCGGTTCGAAATTGGGTGTTCGGCATGTTGTTTGGTTCGAATCGATGGAATCGATTCGTTCGAATCGATGCATGGCCGAAGCGAATACTTCGAATCGATTGGGGCGCGCCTGTCTTCGAGCCGATCCATGTTCGTGCTAGCTTAGCCGCTTTGTTGGATTCGAAGGTCGTCTTCGAATCGATGGGGTGGATTCGTTCGAATCGATCCAAATGCGCCCTGGATCGATTCGAAGTTGTCGAAGTCGATGGAGTCGAAGGTGAGTGATGGAGTCGAAGATGATGGACGGATTCGAAGGTGAGCGATGGAGTCGAAGGTGAGTGATGGAGTCGAAGATGATGGACGGATTCGAAGGTGAGCGATGGAGTCGAAGGTGAGTGATGGAGTCGAAGATGATGGATGGATTCGAAGGTGAGCGATGGAGTCGAGGCTGTGATGGGTTCGAAGCTATTAATGGATTCGAAGCTGTGGTGGATTCGAAGCATAGGAAGGACTCGAATTTGTGATGAATTCGAAGTAGGGAGTTCCTTAGATGGATTCGAACGTTGCCTCTTCCTATGGGTTCGAATATGATGGGTTCGAAACAAATGGTTTCGAACACGATGGTTTCGAACACGATGGGTTCGAATATGATGGGTTCGAACATGATGGGTTCGAACCGAGCAATGTGCACCTTCTTAACTTGAATCCATCATAACTTGAGCATATGACCTCGGATTGACTTGAAATTTGAAATGCTGGCTTCTATGGTCTTTCTTGTCATGCCTTATCAATTGCGGCCCGATCCGGGCTCGGACAGAATTCATCGATATCCATAGTGAAGTGAAATACGACCAATCTCTGAGGTGAACTGTTTTCTGTTTTTGACCAATCTTTTGGTATCACGGCTTTTGCCCAAAAAGCGGGATAACAGCAGCTACTCTATCCTTCTGCATGAGAACAGCACCGAGTCCATAACCACTGGCATCGATATAAACAACAGGATCATGATTCCCTTCGGGAACCACTAAGATAGGAGCATGAGTAAGGAGATCTTTTAACTTCATGAATGAAATCTCACACTTATCAGACCAAATAAATGGAATAGCTTTTCTCGTAAGAGTGGTAAGCGGTAAAGCAATACGAGAAAAGTCTGTAATGAACCGGCGATAATAACCCGCCAATCCAAGGAAACTACAGATCTCAGTAACGGTCTCGGGCCTCTTCCAATTCTGAATAGATTCGATCTTGGAAGGATCGACAGAAATACCATCGGAAGAAACAATATGATCGAGAAACTTCACTTTATTCTCCCAGAAGTGACACTTGGAGAATTTGGCATAAAGCCGATGCTGACGAAGAGTGCTCAAAACAATCTCCAAATGCTGAATAAGATCGGCCTCAGATTTGGAATAAATAAGAATATCATCAATGAAAACCAAGACGAACTTACCACGATATTCTCGGAATATCCGATTCATAAGAGCAACAAAATACGGTGGAGCGTTCGTCAAACCGAACGGCATAACAAGCCATACGTAGGAACCATAACGAGTATGGAATGCGGTAAGAGGAACGCTATCTTACACAGCTAGTAACTGATGAAAACCGGTAGCAAGATCGAGTTGGGAGAAAAGCTAAGCGCCACTTAACTGATCGAACATGTCGTCGATCCTAGGTGATGGGTACCAATTTCTGATAGTGAGCTCGTTAAGCTTGCGATGATCAATGCAAAGCCTAAGAGTACCATCTGGCTTCTTAACGAAGACAACGGCGGCGCCCCAAGGAGATGAGCTAGAAAGAATAAATCGCTTGGCTTTCAATTCAGATAATTGTTGCTTGAGTTCCTCATTTTCCTTAGCAGACATCCTTGTGGGAGGACGACTGACAGGATGAGCACCAGAGATAAGATCAATACGGAACTCAATTGCCCTCTTCGGTGGCAAACTCGAAATAGACTCAAAGAAATCAGAAAATCACAAATAACCGGAATATTATCTATGACATCCTCCGATTCAAAGGAAGAAATGAGAGCATTCGAAGTATGATCCATGTCTTGAAATATAATAGATAACTGCTCGATAGCATCGGAATGATTGAGATACAAAGTTCTTTCGGGACATAGGATTTGATCTTCATAACGAACGAGCCAATCCATGCCCAAAATCATATCAAAACCAAGATGATCCATAACATGCAGATTCGCATGAAAGGAAAACCACAAAGAATAATTTCAACAACACATAACAAACCAAGAGTAGCGGATCCACCAATAGGATTCACAATCCTCAAAGGGTCACAAAGACTAACAACAACCAAAGGAATAACATCAACAAGCTCCTTTGACACGAATGAATACGATGCACCCGTGTCGAAAAGAACTCTAATAGAACGGCCATGAAATAAAATAAAACCTTCCAAAACAGAAGGAGTAATACCTTTGGGCTGAGAAGAATCACCAGAAGCTTTAGCAACATTAAGCTTTTTAGATTTGAAACCCTTGGGAGCAATAGGACAATCAGAAACCCAATGACCTTCTTTCTTGTAATAGCGGCAAATACAAGGCTTAGGACAACTACGAAGAAGATGATCCAAAGAGCCACAATTATAGCACGCCCTCTGAATAGAAGGTGCACAGCTAGGTTGAGAATTAGAGGTAGCTTGCTTCTTCTTCTTCTTGTTGGAAGAATTAGGCTTATGAAATGGAAACCTCTTCTTATTGGGGTTCTTAGAAACCTCAACCTCATCACCACTATCACGTTCCTTTTCGACAGCTTCAAGGCAAAGTGCCGAATCAACAAGTTCCTCAAAAGGAAGCTTATGCTGAAGCAAAAGAACTTTCTTCAAATACATCTTCAAACCTTCAACAAATCGAAGATTTTTATTACACGGAGTGTTAATGAACTCAACTCTGTATTTGGACAAGGCCTCGAAAGATGCAACATAATCAGAAACAGAGGACTTTCCTTGTTTCAACTCAAGGAAACTACGAGCAAGATTAGCCTTTTCTGATTCATGAACGAACTTAAGTTCGAAACATTCCTTAAACTGAATCCACGAGAGAGAGGACTCATCAACTTCCGCAATAAAAAGCTCATACCAATCAAGCGCACGTTCTTGCAACATGCTAGATGCCACGAGAGCGCGCTGATGATCAAAAAGATCCATCCGAGAAAATATGCGCTCACAAGCGCGCAACCAAGTCTGAACCTCCAATACACTTTCCGATCCCTTGAAAGGCTTGCCTCTAAGGTGGGAATAGTCACTACATATGCGGGCGAAGGCAGACTTGTGAGTAGGAGCTGCGGGAGTAGCTACAGGAGGCTGAGTACCCCAAAATAGCTCCATAAACTGATCAGCTGACATACAGACTCCGTCCGGATGAGAACCACTAGACGGGCATGTAGTAAAACGCTTCCCTCTACCTCTTCCAGTCATAGGCTGAGAGAACAAGAGAAGATAAAGATCAATTAAAACAATACAGGATTGATAAGGAATTTAACAAATGGAATACTATGGAAATATGAAATTCATTCCTAGGTATATTCCAACATGTTAGAGAGGATAAAAGTTTAAGAACAATGAAGGAATGGGTTTGAAAGGCATGAATAAAACCCTCGAATAGTTGTAATGCATGTTTCATTTTGCTTTTGTTCTGTGTTTATTATAATTTGTTCTGAATCTCAGCTCTGATACCAAGCTGTGATGCCCCACCTCTATACTCACAATAACAAAGGTTATTATAAGGAATAACGTCTGCTATTGTGAAGAATAAGGCTTGTGAGAAGCGACCATCCGTAAGTTATGCCTTAGACGAGTATTAATTGCATCGATAGGAGTTGTGTAATTACTGCCAGCGATATATATTCAATCCAAATCTAAAACGAAACCACGGTGGTTTAAGAAAAATTCATAACAACTCATAATAACAACAACAAAGATAAGTATAATCACATCAGAACAGAAATATCAGATATATAGCGGAAGTTAAGTCTGGATACATGCTACACTTGAACTCAACCACAACTTTCTTCTGGTACCGCAACAATCGATAGTTCACATGAACCAAATATAAATATACAAAGTCATCAACATACATGAGACGAGAGTCAATACACCAAAAGTAACGCCTCAAAGTCTAGACAAAAGATGAAGTGAAATCTCAAAAGCTGAAGCAGCAACTGAATCAGAGATAGTGATTATCCTGAAATAACTCGGTCTGAATCGAGTATTATTTAAAAGAAAATAATAAATGGATCAGTCTAATTTAAATTTAGAAATGAATGCATCATAAACAACTTCAAAGCTAAATAATCATAGTCTCGAATGAGACTATTCAGCATAAATTATCAACATAGTTTAAATGAAGAAATCTCACTAAACTTCATCCAATTCAACTCATTAAACTCCATCAAAATCAACTTTCAAATTCAAAATTGAATTCAAAACAGCAATACACAAAAGTCTAGAAATCAAAAATAGATAACTAGAAAATCAACATAAAAGTGGATCGATCCCAGCGGATGGCGAGTCTAAGCTACGCTATGGCCGAAGCCTACCAAGTACTGTCATCATAAAATTTGACGCCCAACAAATGACATGAAGGTCCAACATATGACCCGAAGCTCTAGTACCGGTAGTTGACCCGAAGGCCAACATATGACCTGAAGGTCCAGCATAGTGGCTCGAAAGCCAAACAAAATCATCAAAATCTTCAAACAGCAACAAATATTTCAATTAACGAGTCCGAAATTAACCGAATTAGTAAAAGCGTGGTTCCATACTCTGCACTTTTGCTAAATCATTTAAATCTCTTCATCGTTTCCTTGAAAGTGCAAAATTGTGTATTTTATATAAATAAAATTTACGTTCTCAAATGGATAAGTCCGAAATTAATCGGATCGGTAAAATTAAGGGTTCATAGTCCATAATTTTGCTGAAGCGTTTAAATCGATTCCTCATTCATTTGAAAGCGTAAACTGTAAAAAAAAATTGGAAACAATTTTATTTTAAAACGATTTTAAAAACACGTGATTAAAACCGCAACATATATAGCAATTTCGACAAGGAAATTGCACTTCACAAACACCGTAAAAACGGATATAAAAATCAGCGTTGCGGGATGGCCGCTTGAAAATTCACTTTAAATTGACGGTTACTGAAGTCAAAATAACAGTAATTTTTGTTCGTCAAAAACCTTATCAAAACAACACGCTTCAAATATATAATACCGGAGTAAAATTCCGTTATAAAAATAACGCAGCAACAAAATACGTTTTAAAACCAAACACCGGTTCAACGTAAATTAAATCGATTGCTATCACTATTACCGTTTGGAGCGTGTGGAAGGAAAGAAATCGTCATTTGTTTCACAAAAAATAACGAAATTGCACAGAGATCGGTAAACTTGCTATAAACGAAATGCGATTGGTTAGTAAAAGGATCAAAAATTGGGATTTTACCTCACTGGAACTAGACAGAGCTCGTATTGAAGAAGCGGATCAGAACTGTCCATCGGCAGAAACCCCAAGTACAAGCCATTTGCAGCCGCCATGAAACTGAAGACGAAATAGAAGCAACTGTTTTTTGATATTAATTTTGGAAACTTCGAGTTGTTTGATTATTCTGTCGGTTTCTATTGTATGTAACCCTTGAGCTTTGTACTGGGCTTTAACTTTGGGTTGTAATGCCTTTAATAGAAATCTTACCCATTTTCAAATATATATATACACATACATAAATCTAAAATTTTCAAAACTCGTATTAGTTTGAAAATTTGTATATTATTATCAGATGTTGTTTAACGGAAATTTTTATTAATTAAAATATCGTATTATTGAATATTAAAAATAAATATTCACAACTCGTGATGTAAAAAATCCTGGTTCCTTACAGGTTTATATCCAAACTTTCATGTTCACATTATAGTTAACACTATAGGTTTATTTATATCTCCACTTTAACCGGTTTCTCATCGCCAACTACTTTGAAATTGGCTGTTGTTGCTTGCTTATCAACCTTTTCAATCACTCTTTGAACCCTATTTGCTATTTCAACAAGTAATTAATATATGGTTGAGACGAGAGACAACGCTTTCTCTATTTGTATGTTATCATTTGGTGATTGTGTTAAAAAATATTCTTCGGCCGTAGTGTTCATTTCATCTATCAAGATATCGATATTTTCGGATTTTTCCATGAACTTGATAAATCTTAAAGACTCTTTCAGAACATTTGCACACTCTGAACTCAGTTTAATGCATATTTCACCAATTTGTTTCTTTAAACTCTCAGAAGCCTGCATGCAGACATGATTAGTTAAAATCAGTGATCCATCCTATCAATTTTTGAACACCCTTGTATATTTAACTTAATGGATTATAGTAATTTACTAAATAAAAATGACTTAAATATTTGAATGTTACTTATCATTATAGTGAACAATTTATAATATTCATTAGTAATCGAATCGTCTGTTGTAATCTGTCGCCAATTTGGTTTATCATTCATGTTGGGTGCTTTACAAATTATGAGTGTTGAGATAGTAACTGTTACATCTACTTATACACTGCGTACTTAATCACATATTATTAAGTTAGATTGAAGTTTTTACTAGAATAAATTACATGAATATCCAAAGTAAGACATGTACAAGTGCTTTCATACAATAGACACACTGTCTTATTACTGCACCTGTAACGAAAAGGATTTTCGACTCACGAAAGTCGACATTAATACATCCACTGTATCAACAACCGAGCAATCGAATGCCAGAAAACCGAACCGTTAGGGTTAAAGAAGAAGAGGTAGAAGAAGAAAGAAAGAAAGAACAAGAAAACAGAAACAATATCAGAATCTCACAATCGCAGCGGAAAAACATATAATAGATAAATGAATAATCTTTAAATCAAAAGAACTATATTAGTTATTACATTACATCACATTACCATTACATTATCAGAGTTTACAACAACAAACAGCGGAAAGGAAATACTTTATACTAGTTGATACGCCATGCTATCCAGCTTGCTCCTGATCTCCACAGCAACTCCTGAATTTCTAGAATATCCTGATAACCTGACTCTAGACTGTCCGTGTGGAAAATTGGTGGGCACCCAGAGTTTAGAAAGGGAATAATAAACTCAAAGTCAGTCATGGGACTGGTGTGAGAACTTAAAATAGTTATATCTTTTAAAACAAACAAAGAAATATTTTAAAATAGATCTGAAATGTTTTTTTTTAGAAAATGTAACTACCATAAGGCCTCCCGCCACACACACAATGCAAACGCAGAACTGGAGGAGATTTCTCCTTATGATAGTCAAACATGCTTGATATGCAAATTTCTTTGATATTATCACTATAAGTGAAAAGTGCAAAAAAACATTTCAAAAATACAATATTAATCTTAGCCAGCATAGGTACCATTATATTATGCCTGCTATAGCTACCGTTTTAAATGGCAGGTTCTACAACTAAAATCGTACAGGGCTCGTATTGTTTCTTTGGATTTCCAACATATGACCATTACCGAGGTGTGAGGTTCCACGAAGTCTCGTCCACAAAGGTACGCTTTTCATAAAAGCCACGCTTTGATTAACAAATGATCAGTAGCACTCAGCATGCCACGTTACCAAATTGGGAATATATCACTAGTAACCATCAATTACATAACCTCTGAGCTCGTACGTCTCAGAGAAGGGTGTAAAGCTAAGAGGGTAAATCCTCCGCCACCAACGGAAATGTATTTGATAGAAACCAGCTTTACATCTCAAATTGTAACGTCAGAGACACATCCATACAAGTCCGTTCCAGGTTCGAACAGAACCGAAGGCACTTCCAAAGAAGCCCTTGCAATCTGGATATTCACTAATCACGTCCGGACTTCCCATCATAAAGGGTGATAAAATCTCTATATCGGAGATCAGCCGATGCAGAGACATTCGACGGTAATCCTACCGTTTTCGAAAAAATCCGGTCTTCAAATGCTATCCATTACGACGTATCACTATTCGAAATGGGATTTATGACCCAAAGGTCCTCTCCCGGCTAAACCGAATAACGAGCGCTTATTTTAAGTAAGTGTAGCATTCAAACTCAAGCAAATCACAACAAATACCCATTTAAAGGTAAATATTGATAGTCGGTTATTTAAATGTCAATAGATATGCACAACATCACCAGATTCCAAATAATTTCCCAAATTATTTATTTTCCAAAAATATCTTTACAAGATATATTTTCCCACACTTCAACCATTTGAAAACAAATTTCAAATCACATTTCACCTTTACAACTTTTGAAATCAAATTTCAAATCATTTTCCTTACGCGGAAATACTTCCAAATATTTATTCATTTTCAATTTATCTTAAAAGAATAATATCTCAAAACATTTCATTTCATATTGGAAAACATTTCCATACTTATTTAATAATAAGTAATTCACAAATCTATTTATTTTCAACATTTGGAAAAATATTCAATATACTTAAATCACAATTAAGTATATAGTTTATTCTTTAAGGAAAACATTTTCTTAAACACATTTATTTGGGTCCAAACTAATGTTGCGTAAAACATCGTTACGACAACCCAAAATCACTAGTATAGGGATTCGAAATTAAGATAGATATATAAATCCCAATACTATATAAAACATTTCCCTTTGAAAATCATTTACTATAACAACAGTGTTATAGTCCACCATTTCCTTTTATTTCTCGAAAACGTCTATTTCAACAATGAATGTTGAAATCTATGGTTTCGATACTTAATACATTTTAAAACATCTTTAAATCGTTTTAATTCTATTTAAAATATCACTTCCCAAAATATTTCTTTAATATTTATTCACTATCCAAATCGTGAATATACTTCGTTAACCAAATTCAATCTTTCTACACATTTTATTTAAAGGATTATCCACTGTCCAAAATCATGGATATGCTTCCTTTAATAAGCTATAATAATTAACTTATTAAAATAAGTCGATTTCAGATTTATAAAACAATGTTTATAAATTCCATTTATATTTTATAACAACTTTAATTTATAAAATCACTTTATTAACAAATTCTATCCATATCCCATTTACACGCCAAAATCCAAATTATAAGCAAATTACTTATAATTATCTATTTACAAATTCATTCCTTTTATAACTTCACAAATTGTAGATTCTATTCTTTTATAATAAATCCATTTATAATATTATTTAAAACATTTTCAAAACTCCTTTATAATTTCATCACTTTGATTTATAAAAATCAAATTTTATAAATCTTTTATATAAAGCTTTTATAATAAATTCAAAAATCTCTATTTAAACTATTTTATAAAAAAATTAACTCCATATTTTCAAAAATCAATTTCACTATATTTCTCATAAATCATAATTTTTATAACATTAAAATTATAACGTTTGTTTATTAAAATGAATTAATTTCCAAAATTCAATAAAACGTATACTTTCAAAAATCACTTGAAAATCCTTTTAAATTCAAAATCGTTACTATAACATTTTCAAAACTCCAAAAATAGGCCCAATGCTGCAACAGCACTAAAATTAACAATCACGGCATCCAAAACATCATACATCAATATGATAACAGAATATATCGCAAATATCTGTAAATAAATCGATACTATTGAGGAATCCAGTTGGATCGCTCCAACCTGTTTCCCTGCATCCACAGATGTTAGCATAATACCAATCCCGTTTCATGACGGAATATCGTGGTATATGGGTTTATAAAATATTATCCGCTATTATGCGGCGCAATAGGGTCTCATCCGCTATATAATGCGGGAAATCAACTCCAAGTACATATATAATACCAATTCCACTCCAAGGTGAAATATCGCGGTATATGTGTTTAATAAATAACATCCGCTTAATATACGACGCATAGGGTCTATTTCAATACGAAAGATAGGAATTTATCTTCCAAGCATACAATCAACCAATTTAAATTTAACTATTTAAAATTTAAATCGAAACAGTTTCGATTGAGTGAGAAGTTCTCACCTTGCTTTCAATAACAGTTGCAGTGTTTTATTTCGAATAAAATTAAACACGTGTTTAATTTTACCCAAAATTTACACTATCTCAAATCAACTCCAATCCAGCTCCATCGCGTAGTATTCGTCAGTACGAACCCGATGTAATTCGTTTCGTCAAATTCCGACCTCGTATGAAAGAGTTACATCATTTTAAAGTTTATACAAATTATTATATAATTATTTCACAATTAAATTTGAATTTTCAAACCCTAACTTCATCTAGCTGTTCGTTTCCCAAAACAAGATCTCAACCGCCCCCTTTATCTTCTTCTTTCCAGGTTAATACGCGTGCGTTTGAACCCATCTCGGCCGCCGTCTTCATCAATTTATCACGCTACCTACGATGCTCGAAACATCATCACTCCACCACCATTAGAAAGCTCATCGCCTACTCCATGCTCTGGCCAGAGCACCATGAAGCTCGGCTGCCTCCTTAGCACGCAAAACTAGAACAAATGATGCCACTTTACACGCGATTGCCTTTGATCCATCGCCCTATTTTCGATCTCCACCGTTGGATCTGTAGATCTCGATACCCTCTACAACTTTGCAGTTGAAGTCGAGGCGTAAAAGTTTGTAGATTGGAAGAAAATCGAGGAAGAAGAAGACACGATTTCAGCCATTAAAACTTTAAGTGGCGGCTGTAACCCTAGCCAGGGTTTTGATGCAAAACTGAAATTGTGACGTCCTTTTATAGAAAAATTACGCGACACTATTCACCCGAAATTTTTTCGAACTCCAAACGAAGCGTGCCGCCTGGCGTTTATAATGTTTTACCCCTATTCCGAACGCAATGGAATATACATTGGGAGCCATCGATCAAATTTGGAAGATACGATTTCAAATCGACTATTTAAATTTAAAATTTACTTAAATGGATTTCTACGCGTTTTAGCTTGTCCCGGACAAACCGTAAATCCGATTGGCACGAAATTTGAAATCTTACGATAATATAACAATACGGATGTAACGACGCAGAATTTCTTTCATTTGAAATTCATATATTTAATTGATTTTAAATATGTACAGGTAAAATTTGTAAGTCGAATAAATTTTATTTCGAATATCTGGATTTAATTGGGTAATTTAATTGATAATTTAATATTTGAAATTACAGAAATAATAGGAAATTGGGTTTAATGTGATTAAATTTGGTTTGTAAAGTTGTATTAAATCATATTGGAGTTAGAATGATGTTATAGAACTTTTAAAATTGAATTAAAAGTTAATTTGTAGAAATGGAATATTTAATTGACGAGCAAAAATAGTCATTTTTCAAATAGTCTCGGATTTCAGCGAAACCCATTTCTTTGGATCCGTAATGTAATATTATTGTAAGATTTCAAATTTCATGTCAATCGGATTTACGGTTTGTCCGGGGCAAGCTAAAACGCACTGAAATCGGTTTAAGTGAATTTTTGAATTTAAATAGTCGATTCAAAAACCTATCTTTCAAATATTATCGAATTGCCTCCTGATATATAATCTATTGTGTTCGGAATAGGGGTGAAACATTATGAACGCCAGGCGGCACGCTTCGTTTGGAGTTCGGAAAAATTTCGAGTGAATAGTGTCGCGTAAATTTCTATAAAAGGACCTCAATATTCATTATTTTCACAAATTAGGGTTTCAAGGTTACATGCCGCCACTCTATTCTATCAATGGCCGAGAATTTTAATCCTTCTCCCTCAATTTTCTTCAAATCCACAAATCAATTCGCGAAACTTCCTAAATGAAAGTTGTAGACAACGACGAGAGCTAGATATCCAACGGTGACGATCGAAAACGAAGCTATGAATCGATGGCAAATTTCACTCGAACGTGCCGCGTTCTGCGTGTTTTTCAAAAGAAGGGGGCGTCGAGCTTCAAGGGGTTGCAGCCGTGGGAAGCTTTCGCGTGGGGCGTTCGAATGGCGCTAACTGGTCGTCGTGTAGCTTGGTGTGGTGGTCGTGAAAATTCAAGGTTGGGAGGCGGCCGTGGGATCATCTTCACGTATTCGACCTGGAGAAGGATGAAAGGCACTAGCGGCCTTGATGCAGAGGTAATGGAATGAACGAATCAGATGAAAATTAGGTTAAAAATATAAAAGGAAATAGTAAATTAATTTATTTAAATTCGTTCAAACTCTGTAACGCCATATCTTATTCATACGAGGTCCATTTTGGACGAAACAAACTGCGTTGGAATTGTATGGACGAATACTACACGATGGAGCTGGATTGGAATTGATTGATGCTAGTGTAAATTTTGGGTAAAATTAAATGCGCGTTTAATTTTATTCGAAATAAAACACTGAAACCGTTATTGGAAATAAGGTGAGAACTTCTCACTCAATCGGATCTGTTTCGATTTAAAATTTTAAATAGTTAAATTTAAAATTGCTTGATTGTATGCTTGGATGATAAATTGCTATCTATTGTATTGAAATAGATCATATACGCCGTATATTAAGCGGATGTTATTATATTAAAAACCTATACTGCGATATTCCATCTTGAAGTGGAATTGGTATTATATATGTACTTGGAGTTGATTTTCCCGCATTATATAGCGGATGAGACCCTATTGCGCCGCATAATAGCGGATAGTATTTTATAAATCCCATATACCGCGATATTCCGTCTTGAACCGGGATTGGTATTGTGCTAACATCTGTGGATGTAGGGAAACAGGTTGGAGGGATCCAACTGGATTCTTCAACGGTATTGATTTATTTACAGATATTGTGATATATTCTGTTATCATATGATATATGATCTTTGGATGCCGTGATTGTTATATTTAGTGTTGTTGCAGCATTGGGTCCATTTTGGAGTTTTAAAAATGTTAAAGTAACGATTTCAATTTAAAAGGATTTTCAGGTGATTTTTTGAAAGTATACATTTTATTGAATTTTGGAATTGGTTCATTTTAAATAAATAAACGTTATAATTTTTATGTTATAAAAATTATGATTCTTGTGAAATATAACCGAAATGTGATTTTTGAAAATAAGTAGTTGATTAATTTGTAAAATGGGTTAAATTGAGATTTTTGACTAATATAAATGGTTTATAAAGAAGATTTATAAAATTGAAATTTTATAAATCAGGATAATTGAGTTATAAAGGAGTTTTTATAATTATTAAAATGATGTTATAAATGGGTTTTATAAGTAAATAGGATTTGCAGGTTTATAATTGATGAAGTTATAAAAGAATTTATTTTCTAAATAAGAGATTTATAAGTGAATTTACTTATAATTTGGATTTGGCAACTAAATAAGATATAATAGAAATTGTAAATAAAGTGATTTTATAACTTGAAGTTTTTATAATATTTAAGTGTGTATTTATAACATTGATTTATAAATTCAAAATTGATTGAATTTGATAAGTAAATATGAAAGCTTATTAAAGGAAATATATTCACGATTTTGGACAGTGGATAATCCTTTAAATTAAAATATGTAGAAGTGCTGAATTTGGTAAACGATTTATATTCACGATTTTAGACAGTGAATAATATATTAAAGAAATGTTTTAGGAAGTGATCTTTTAAATACAATTAAAATTATTTAAAGATGTTTTAAAATGCATTAACTATCGAAACCATAGATTTCGACATTCATTGTTGAAATAGACATTTTTGGGAAATAAGAAAATGGTGGACTATAACACTGTTGTTATAATAAATGATTTTCGAAAGGAAATGTTTTATATAGTATTGGGATTTATATATCTATCTAAATTTTGAATCCCTATACTAGTGATTTTGGGTTGTCGTAACGATGTTTTACGCAACATTCATTTTGACTCAAATGAATGTGTTTAAGAGAATGTTTTCCTTAAAGAATAAAATATATACTCAATTGTGATTTAAGTATATCGAATATTTTTCCAAATGTTGAAAATAAATAGATTTGTGAATTACTTATTATTAAATAAGTATGGAAATGTTTTCCAATATGAAGTGAAATATTTTGAGATTATATCTTTTAAAGATAAATTGAAAGTGAATATTTAAAATTGATTTGAGAATCGTATATTAATAGATATTTTTGGAAAATAAATAATTTGGGAAATTATTTGGATAGAGGTGATGTTGTGCATATCTATTGATAGTTAAATAACCGACTACCAATATTTACCTTTAAATGGGTATTTGTTATGATTTGCTTGAATTTGGATGCTACACCTATTTTAAAATAAGCGCTCGTTATTCGGTTTAGCCGGGAGAAGACCATTGGGTCCTGAATCCCATTCCGAATAGCGATACGTCGTAATGGATAGCATTTGAAGACCGGTGTTGAAAACCGAATATTTTCGAAAACGGAAGGATTACTGTCGAATGTCTCTGCATCGGCTGATCTCCGATATAGAAATTTTATCACCCTTTGTGATGGGAATTCCGGTCGTGATTAGTGAATATCCGGATTGCAAGGGCTTCTTTGGAAGTGCCTTCGGTTCCGTTGGATTCCTGAACGGACTTGTATGGATGTGTGTCTGATGTTACACTTTGAGATGTAAAGCTGGTTTCTATCAAATACATTTCTGTTGGTGGCGGAGAATTTATTCTCTTAGCTTAACACCCTTCTCTGAGACGTACGAGCTCAGAGGTTATGTAGTTGATGGTTACTAGTGATATATTCCCAATTTGGTAATGTAGCATACGAAGTGCTGCTGATCATTTATTGATCAAAGCATAGCTTTTGTATAAAACGTAGCTTTGTGGACGAGACTTCGTCGGACCTCACACCACGAAAATGGCCAAAACAGGAAAGAAGCAGCAAGGTTTTAAGGAGTAGCGCCCCTTAGGGTATGTGCATTTCCTTTTGGGTATAAGTGAATCATGGTATGGAGCCCAGATACTTAACTTTGGTGGATGTCGCAAATATATATGACTTTGTGATTGATGTTGGTGGAGGATCCTAGGATAAAGGTTGTTTACAACCGGGGGATGGCATACTCGTGTTAGTTGTTATCTATTTTTGCAGAGGTATCCCGGCCTTGTGTTGGCAGAGATCCGATTAGGTTCTCGGGGCGTCTCTCCAGAGGCATACCCATGTGGCAATGGAAAGTTCCTTGGCCTGACCATTTGTTGGAAATCCAAAGAAACAATACGAGCCATGTACGGTTTTAGTTGTAGAACCTGCCATTAATATGGTAGCTATAGTAGACATACTATAATGGTACCTATGCTGGCTAAGATTAATATTATACTTTCGAAATGTTTTCCTACACTTTGCACTTATAGTAATAATATCAAAGAAATTTCTCTGCGTATCAAGCATGTTTGACTATCATAAGGAGAAATCTCCTCCGATTCTGCGTTTGCATTGTGTGTGTGTATGGGAGGCCTTATGGTAGTTACATTTTATAAAAGCATTGTGAATCTATTTTTAAAATTTTTGTTTTTTTTTTTAAAGATAAACTGTTTAAGTTCTCATACCAGCCCCATGACTAACCTGGAGTTTATTGTTTCCTTCCTAAACTCTGGGTGCCCACCATTTTCTACATGGGCAGTCTAGAGTCAGGTTATCAGGTCATTCTGTAATTCAAGAGTTGCTATGGAGATCAGAAGCAAGCTGGATGGCATGGCTATCAATTAGTATATAGTATTTCTTTTCCGCTGTTTGTTGTTGTAAACTCTGATAATGTAATGTGATGTGATGTAATGTAATAACAGATATGATTCTTTATTTTAAAGATTATTCGTTGATATATTATATGTTGTTCCGCTGCGAAACGTGAGATTCTGTTATTGTTTCTGTTTTCTTGTTCTTTCTTTCTTTCTTCTTCTATCTTTTTCTTCTTCTTAAACCCTAAGGGTTCGGTTTTTGGGCCTTCGTTTGTTTGGCAGTTGATACAGTGGATGTATTAATGTCGACTTTCGTAAGTCGAAAATGCGTATCCCCACATTTGGTATCAAAGCATTTGGTTAAGCGACAACCTTGGCTCTGTTGGGTGTTACTCATTAGAGATAGATTCAGCAGTACTCTAGAATGAGTGAGAGTGTAATCATAGATATGAGTGCGTATTTGTTAGTGAAAAAAATTTGTTTTATATTTTGTTGATTGGTTTGTTGAGTGGTATATGGATTCGAGTCAATACGAGTAATTAACGTTATTGATAGGAATCTCTAAACACTTGTACAGAACAAATTCGACACGATATCATTTTAAAATAGGGTAAATGAAATAATTTTACCTAAATTATTTTCGTATATAAAAGAGAAAAAAAATTCTGTGAATTATTATAATATATGATTGCTTGGTTGCTAGAAAGTGATTATATTAAATTATTATCATTAATGTTGAAAAACAAATTGAAATCGTAACTCCAAAGTTAAGAAATAAATTCACATACAAATAGAATTGGAGAATATAAATTGTAAATGTGATTTGTAATTTGAAGTAAAATTCCAGAGGAATATTTGGAAATGTTTTGAAAGGGTTTGCAATTTGGAAAAGATTAAATTCCTTTTTGAGTTTGAAAATGGTTTTCAAGGGTATGGAAAAATGTTTTTGGAGGGATAAAAGCTCTAAACTCTTTTCGGTCGCTGGAAAATAATTCTGATGATGATCGCGACATCATTGGTGTTCATTTTCGGGTTTCCAAAAGAGGGATTGCTGCAGGTTGTTTTAAATAGAAGTTGTTTGGAAAATTGGGTTTGAGTTTTGAAATTCCAAGGATAATTTGAATTGGTTTCAAAAATGGTTTTAAAATGTTGGAAAAACTCTGGAATCTGGTAAAAAAAGTTATGGAATAAAATTTATTGAGTTGAAAATAAATTTGGGGTAGAAACTAAATGTTGAAATTCATCTTGAAATTGCAAGTAAATTAAAAATTTGTCAAGTTGGATCAAATGAAGCTAAGTATTAAAATAAAATTAGTAAGTAAAACTAATTGAAGAAATGACAAATTTAATATGGGTTAATATGAATGGAATTCAACATTTATAAATAAAAGAGTAAATTAAATCCATATGGAATTTGAAATCCAGTTTAAAAATAAGTGGCTATAAACCGAAATAGTGAATTGAATTGTGTTTGGGAACGAACAAATGATTGAAAACTGAATATCGAAAACCAATTTGAATTGCGCGAGATGAAATGAGTTAGAACTTGTAATGAATTAGTAAAAGAAACTAATTTAAAATAGCAAGATGAATCAGTTGTGAATGAAAAATAATTGATAAATTTCAATATTCAGAAGGTAAATTGAATCCAAATAGAATGTAATTGGAAATTGAATTCAAATGAAATTGATAATGTGAGATTGAATGAAAATGGATATTATGGTTAGCAGGATATACAGGTGGATTAAAAGAGAATTGGGATTTTGATTTCGAAGATAAAAAAATTGAATTGCTCGACAAAAGGTATGTATTTGAATTTCAGTATGAAATTTGATGATTTTCTTGTCCAGCCACTTGGATTTTTCTTTTCTTTTTGAAATATGGGGGCCGTGGTGCCATTTTTGTAGTCGTACCGAGCTAGCCGCGCAAAGGAGACGCTGGCGAAAATTTTCGAAAATTTAAGGCATTAGAGTATTTTTGAGAAAATTGAAAATTGTAACTTTGATTTTGGAGTGAAAAGTTAAACGATATAGTTGGTTTTGAAAATATAACTAAGTATGATTTGAAAACTTAGTAAAGTTAACTATGGATTTTGGAAAAGTTAAACACTTAAGTGAATTTGCAATCTAATTTGAATGGATATTTGAAAAGTTAAGGGATTTCAAGACTTTTTCTTACTTGGTAATTTCGAGGACGAAATTCTTTTAAGGAGGGAAGTTTGTAACGACCCAGAATTTCTGTCATTTGAAATTCATATATTTAATTGATTTTAAATATGCACAAGTAAAATTTATAAGTCGAATAAATTTTATTTCGAATATCTGGATTTAATTGGGTAATTTAATTGATAATTTAATATTTCAAATTACAGAAATAATTAGAAATTGGGTTTAATGTGATTAAATTTGATTTGTGAAGTTTTATTAAATCATATTGGAGTTAGAATGATGTTATAGAACTTTTAAAATTGAATTAAAAGTTAATTTGTAGAAATGGAATATTTTAATATTTAATTGACGAGTAAAAATAGTCATTTTTCAAACAGTCTCGGATTTCGACGAAAAAAGTTTCATTGGATCCGTAATGTTATATTATTGTAAGATTTCAAATTGTGTCAATCGGATTTACGGTTTGTCTGGGGAAAGCTAAAACGCACTGAAATCAGTTTAAGTGGATTTTTGAATTTCAATGGTCGGTTCAAAAACCTATCTTTCAAATATGATCGAATTGGCTTCCGATATATATTCTATTACGTTCGGAATAGGGGTAAAACATTATGAACGCCAGGCGGCACGCTTCGTTTGGAGTTCGGAAAAATTTCGGGTGAATAGTGTCGCGTAAATTTATATAAAAGGACCTCAATATTCATTATTTTCACAAATTAGGGTTTCAAGGTTACAGGCCGCCACTCTATTCTATCAATGGCCGAGAATTTCAATCCTTCTCCCTTAATTTTCTTCAAATCCACAAATCAATTCGCGAAAATTCCTAAATGAAAGTTGTAGACAACGACTAGAGCTAGATATCCAATAGTGATGATCGAAAACGAAGCTATGAATCGATGGCAAATTTCACTCGAACGTGCCGCGTTCGTGCACGTTTATCAAAAGAAGGGGGCGCCGAGCTTCAAGGGGTTGCAGCCGTGGGAAGCTTTCGCGTGGGGCGTTCGAACGGCGCTAACTGATCGTCGTGTAGCTCGGTGTGGTGGTCGCGAAAATTCAAGGTTTGGAGGCGGCCGTGGGTTCATCTTCACGTATTCGACCTGGAGAAGGAAGAAAGGCACTAGCGGCCTTGATGCAGAGGCAATGGAATGAACGGCTTAGATGAAAATTAGGTTAAAAATATAAAAGGAAATAGTAAATTAATTTATTTAAATTCGTTCAAACTTTGTAACGCCATATCTAATTCATACGAGGTCTGTTTTGGACGAAACAAATTGCATTGGAATCGTATGGACGAATACTATGCGATGGAGCTGGATTGGAATTGATTGGAGCTAGTGTAAATATTGGGTAAAATTAAACGCGCGTTTAATTTTATTCGAAATAAAACGCTGAAACCGTTATTGGAAACAAGGTGAGTACTTCTCACTCAATCGAATCTGTTTTGATTTAAAATTTTAAATAGCTAAATTTAAAATTGCTTGATTGTATGCTTGGATGATAAATTGCTATCTGTTGTATTGAAATAGACCATATATGTTGTATATTAAGCGGATGTTATTATATTAAAAACATATACTGCGATATTCTATCTTGAAGTGGAATTTGTATTATATATGTACTTGGAGTTGATTTTCCCGCATTATATAGCGGATGAGACCCTATTGCGCCGCATAATAGCGGATAATATTTTATAAATCCCATATACCGCGATATTCCGTCTTGAAACGGGATTGGTATTGTGCTAACATCTGTGGATGCAGAGAAACAGGTTGGAGGGATCCAACTGGATTCCTCAACAGTTTTGATTTATTTACATATATTGTGATATATTCTGTAATCATATGATGTTTTGGATGCCGTGATTGTTATATTTAGTGATGTTGCAGCATTGGGCCTATTTTGGAGTTTTAAAAATGTTAAAGTAACGATTTCGAATTTAAAAGGATTTTCAAGTGATTTTTTGACAGTATACATTTTATTGAATTTTGGAATTGGTTCATTTTAAATAAATAAACGTTATAATTTTTATATTATAAAAATTATGATTTTTGTGAAATATAACCGAAATGTGATTTTTGAAAATAAGTAGTTGATTAATTTGTAAAATGGGTTAAATTGAGATTTGTGACTAATATAAATGGTTTATAAAGAAGATTTATAAAATTGAATTTTTATAAATCAGGATAATTGAGTTATAAAGGAGTTTTTATAATTGTTAAAATGATGTTATAATGGGTTTTATATGTAAATAAGATTTATAGATTTATAATTGATGAAGTTATAAAAGAATTTATTTTCTAAATAAGAGATTTATAAGTAAATTTACTTATAATTTGGATTTGGCAACTAAATAACATATAATAGAAATTGTAAATAAAGTGATTTTATAACTTGAAGTTTTCATAATATATAAATGTGAATTTATAAACATTGATTTATAAATTCAAAATTGATTGAATTTGATAAGTAAATATGAAAGCTTATTAAAGGAAATATATTCACGATTTTGGACAGTGGATAATACATTAAATTAAAATATGTAAAGTGCTGAATTTGGTAAACGATTTATATTCACGATTTTGGACAGTGAATAATATATTGAAGAAATGTTTTAGGAAGTGATCTTTTAAATAGTTTTAAAATGATTTAAAGATGTTTTAAAATACATTAACTATCGAAACCATAGATTTCAACATTCATTGTTGAAATAGACGTTTTCGAGAAATAAGGAAATGGTGGACTATAACACTGTTGTTATAGTAAATGATTTTCGAAAGGAAATGTTTTATATAGTATTCGGATTTATATATCTATCTAAATTTCAAATCCCTATACTGGTGATTTTGGGTTGTCGTAACGATGTTTTACGCAACATTCATTTTGACTCAAATAAATGTGTTAAGAGAATATTTTCCTTAAAGAGTAAAATATATACTTAATTTTGATTTAAGTATATCGAATATTTTTCCAAATGTTGAAAATAAATAGATTTGTGAATTACTTATTATTAAAAAAGTATGGAAATGTTTTCCAATATGAAGTGAAATGTTTTGAGATTATATCTTTTAAAGATAAATTGAAAGTGAATATTTGAAATCGATTTGAGAATCGTATATTAATAGATATTTTTGGAAAATGAATAATTTAGAAAATTATTTGGATAGAGGTGATGTTGTGCATATCTATTGATAGTTAAATAACCGACTATCAATATTTACCTTTAAATGGGTATTTGTTGTGATTTGCTTGAGTTTGAATGCTACATTTATTTAAAATAAGCGCTCGTTATTCGGTTCAGCCGGGAGAGGACCTTTGGGTCATAAATCCCATTTCGAATAGTGATACGTCGTAATGAATAACATTTGAAGACCAGTGTTGAAGACCAGATATTTTCGAAAATTGAAGGATTACCGTTGAATGTCTCTACATCGGCTGATCTTCGATATAGAGATTTTATCACCCTTTGTGATGGGAAGTCCGGACGTGATTAGTGAATATCCTGATTGCAAGGGCTTCTTTGGAAGTGCCTTCGGTTCCGTTCGATCCCAGAACGGACTTGTATGGATGTGTGTCTGATGTTACACTTTGAGATGTAAAGCTGGTTTCTATCAAATACATTTCTGTTGGTGGCGGAGAATTTATTCTCTTAGCTTAACACCCTTCTCTGAGACGTACGAGCTCAGAGGTTATGTAGTTGATGGTTACTAGTGATATATTCCCAGTTTGGTAATCTGACATACGAAGTGCTGCTGATCATTTGTTGATCAAAGCATAGCTTTTGTATAAAGCGTAGCTTTGTGGACGAGACTTCGTCGGACCTCACACCCCGGAAATGGTCAAAACAGAAAAGATGCAGCAAGGTTTTAGGGAGTAGCGCCCCTTAGGGTATGTGCATTTTCTTCTGGATATAAGTGGTATCATGGTATGGAGCCCAGATACTTAACTTTGGCGGATGTCGCAAATATATATATGACTTTGTGATTGATGTTGGTTGAGGATCCTCGGATAAAGGTTGTTTACAACCGAGGGATGGCATACTCGTGGTAGTTGTTACTTACTTTTGCAGAGGTAATCCGGCCTTGTGTTGGCAGAGATCCGGTTAGGTTCTCGGGGTGTCTCTCCAGAGGCGTACCCATGTGGCAATGGCAAGTTCTTTGGCCTTACCATTTGTTGAAAATCCAAAGAAACAATACGAACTCTGTACGGCTTTAGTTGTAGAACCTGCCATTTAATATGGTAGTTATAGTAGGCATACTATAATGGTACCTATGCTGGCTAAGATTAATATTATACTTTCGAAATGTTTTCCTACACTTTGCACTTATAGTAATAGTATCATAGAAATTTCTCTGCGTATCAAGCATGTTTGACTATCATAAGGAGAAATCTCCTCCGATTCTGCGTTTGCATTATGTGTGTGTGCGGGAGGCCATATGGTAGTTACATTTTCTAAAAGCATTGCGGATCTATTTTTAAAATATTTGTTTGTTTTTTTTTTTAAAGATAAACTGTTTAAGTTCTCACACCAACCTCATGACTGACCTGGAGTTTATTGTTTCCTTCCTAAACTCTTGGTGTCCACCATTTTCTACACAGGCAGTCTAGTGTCAGGTTATCAGGTCATTCTAGAATTCAAGAGTTGCTGCGGAGATCAGGAGCAAGCTAGATGGCATGGCGTATCAATTAGTATATAGTATTTCTTTTCCGTTGTTTGTTGTTGTAAACTCTGATAATGTAATGTAATGTGATAACAGATATGATTCTTTATTTTAAAGATTATTCGTTGATATATTATATGTTGTTCCGCTGCGAAACGTGAGATTCTGTTATTGTTTCTGTTTTCTTGTTCTTTCTTTCTTGTTCTATCTTTATCTTCTTCTTAAACCATAAGGGTTCGATTTTTGGGCCTTCGATCGTTTGGCTGTTGATACAGTGGATGTATTAATGTCGACTTTCATAAGTCGAAAATGCGTATCCTCACAACGGATCCGATGAAACTGGTTTCGTCGAAATCCGAGACTGTTTGAAAAATGACTATTTTTACTCGTCAGTTAAATATTAAAATATTCAATTTCTGCAAATTAACTTTTAATTCAATGTTAAAGTTCTATAACATCATTCTAACTCCAATATGATTGAATACAACTTTATAAATCAATTTTAGTCACATTAAACCCAATTTCCAATTATTTCTGTAATTTTCAAATATTAATTATGGATTTAAATTATCCAATTAAATCTAGATATTCGAAATAAAATTTATTCGACTTACAAATTTTACTTGTTAATATTTAAAAATCAATTAAATATACGAATTTCAAATGACAGAAATTCTGGGTCGTTACAAACTTTCCCCCCTGAAAGAATTTCGTCCTCGAAATTACCAAGTAAGAAAAAGTTACAGAATCCATTAACCCTTCAAACATCCATTCAAATTAGATTTCAAATTCACTTAAGTGTTTAACTTTCCTAAAATCCAATAGTTAAACTTCTAATAAAACTTTGCTAAGTTTTCAAATCATACTTAGTTATCTTTTCAGAACCAACTATATCGTTTAACTTTTCACTCCAAAATCAAAGTTATAGTTTTCAACAATTTTCAATTTTCTCAAAAATATTCTAACGCCTTAAATTTTCAGAAAATTTCGTCATAACCTCCTTTGCGCGGCTCGATCCCGAAAAAAATGGCTATATATATATCACAAATATACATCTCATCAAAGTAATGAGGCATCCCGCAGGGAAAAGTGTAAAAGTAGGATATGTAATCCAAGATATGTACCTTATATATTATTAGCGAGCATATACGGCTAATATAGCGTGAAAGCGAGCTCCAAAAGCAAAGCAAGCGCAATCCACACCTACTAAACACTCAACAACAACAAGAAACATGTATATAGAAAATAATATCGATATACAACATATACCAGAAGCAATAATAATATGTGACAATATAGCAAATGCAACAAAAGGCAACAAATCCAACCATTAAACAACTATCATCCAACAACAATTCCAATCATCAAATCAATATACATTCACTTCTCATTAATATTCAATAAATTGTTTTTTTCATTTAATCACATTTGATTCTGTAATCAATATAAACGAGCATAAGAAAAAGTAGGAAAAATATCAGACGCCATTAGAACAGTTTTCATATTAGGGATGCTTTCATAAAAGAGGGAACAAAACAATTTAAATAGGCAACGAGGCCTTTACAAATGCAGACAGGTCTTAATGGGCTTCGAAGAGACGCAGGCCCATATATCTAATTATTTAAACAAACACATAAACTGTCATTTCCTTTTAACACTCCCCCTCAAGTTGGGAAGTACAAATTCTTCATTCCCAACTTATTGCACAGATAATCCATCCTTGATCCATTTAAAGCTTTTGTAAACAAATCAGCAATTTGTTCTCCAGTTCGAACATACCCTGTTTCTATGATTCCACTTTGAATTTTCTCCCTGATAAAATGACAATCAACCTCAATGTGCTTTGTCCTCTCATGATATATTGGATTTGATGCAATATGATTTGCTGCTTGATTGTCACACCACAGTTTAGCTGGTAGCCTTACATTCATATTCAGCTCCTTCATTAAGTTAGCTACCCACATAATGTCACATATAGCATTTGCCATGGATCTGTATTCAGATTCTGCACTTGATCGAGCCACTACAGGCTGCTTCTTGCTCTTCCATGAAACTAAATTGCCTCCAACAAACACACAAAATCCTTACACTGACCTTCTATCAACCTTTGAACCAGCCCAGTCAGCATCACAGAAGCTTTCTATGTTCATATGACCATGATTAGTATACAAAATGCCCTTGCCTACTGTGCCTTTAAGATAGTGTAATATTTGTTCCACTACATTCCAATGTTGCACAGTTGGTTTTGACATAAATTGGCAACTGCACTTACAGAATATGCAATATTAGGTCTGGTAACACATAGATAATTCAATTTACCCACCATTCTTCTATATTTCTCTGGATCATTGAAGCATTCACCATCTCCACTTAAGCTATAGTTTTGCATCATGAGAGTACTACAAGGTTTAGCAGCTAACTTCCCAGTTTCTGACAACAAATCAAGAGTGTATTTTCTTTGAGATAAATATATACCTTCACTATTTCTTGTAATTTCAACTCCTAAGAAATACTTGAGCTCTCCAAGATCTTTTGTTTGAAATTGAGAGTGAATAAAATGCTTTAGTTCCAGAATACCATTATTATCGTTCCCTGTAATCACTATATCATCTACATAAACCACTAACAGAATTATGCCCTTATCAGTAATTTTATAAAATACTGAATGATCAGCTTTGCTCCTCATAATGCCAAACTTTTCTAAAGCCATACTACATTTGCCAAACCAAGCCCTTGGGCTTTGCTTAAGACCATACAAGGATTTATTAAGCTCACATACCTTGTTCATCTCCCCCTAAGCAACAAATCCTGGAGGTTGCTCCATATACACTTCTTCAGTGAGATCCCCATGCAGAAATGCATTTTTGATGTCAAGTTGATGAAGTCTCCAATTGTATCTAGTAGCCATTGAAATAAATAATCTGATTGATGTCATCTTTGCCACAGGAGAAAAGGTTTCAGAGTAATCAATACCATAGGTTTGAGCATAACCTTTGGCAACTAGTCTTGCCTTGAGTCTTGACACTGTTCCATTAGCATTCATTTTCACAGTAAAGACCCATTTGCAACCAATAGCTTTCTTATTTCTTGGTAATTCCACTAAAGTCCATGTTTTATTCTGCTCTAGAGCCATCATTTCTTCTCTCATAGCATCACACCATTCAGGTAAATTTATGGCTTCTCCAACTGTTTTTGAAATGATAATAGAATCTAACTTTGACACAAACTCATGTGAAGAACTTGGTAGTTTATTATAGGTCACATAGGAGGAAATAGGATAGGTACATTTTCTTTTTCCTTTTCTCAGAGCAATAGGCAAATTTAAATCTGTATTATCCTCAGTTTGTTGAGTAGGTTCTGCACATGTACCTTCTGTTTGTACATTAGTAGTGTAAAGATCAGTAGAGCTTTTGGATGGTATGGTTGAGTATACTAGAAACTCTTCCTCATCTTCATGTACAGTTGGAGAAGCATTAGTTTGATAGAAGGGTACATCTTCCATGAAGGTTACATCAAGTGATATTATATATTTCTACAAACTAGGACAATAGCATCTATAACCCTTCTGACTTCGAGGATATCCAACAAAGACACACTTTAGAGATTTATGATCAAGTTTACTTAACTGTTGATTCACATTTCTCACAAAACATATGCATCCAAATACCCTTGGTTTAACTGGGTACATATCATTGTTAGGTTGTAATATTTGATAAGGAATATCACCATTGAGGACTGTTGATGGCATTCGGTTAATTAAAAAACATGCAGTACACACAGCATCTTCCCAAAACACTTTTGGCATGTTCATCTGGAATAATAAAGCCCTTGCAGTTTCTAATAAGCGTCTATTCTTCCTTTCAGCTACACCGTTTTGAGAGGGGGTATCAACACATGAAGTTTCATGAATAATGCCATTATGTGACAAATAATTACTAAATTCAATAGACATGTACTCTTTAGCATTGTCACTATGAAGAGTTTTTATAGAATCATTGAACTGTGTTTTAACTTCAACATTTTTGCAAAAAATAGAAAACACTTCAAATCTAGATTTCATTAGAAATAGCTAGGTTATACGAGTATAATCATCAACAAATGTTACAAAATATCTATAACCTGGTTTAGAAACAATTGATGAGGGTCCCCAAATATCTGAATGAATAAGAGAGAAAGGACTATTTGCACGTTTATTGATTCTAGGAAGAGAACTACTTCTATGGTGTTTTGCATATTGACATGCTTCACAGTTTATTGTAGATAAGCTGCTATACTGAGGGCATAATTTCTTGAATAGAATGAGAGATGGATGACCAAGTTGACGGTGAGTTTTGAATGCAGAATTTAAGAGAGAGCAAGCTACAGATTCAGGTGACCTGTCAAGGGTATATAATCCTCCAGATTCACTTCCTTTACCAATAATCTGCCTCGTCATAAGATCCTGGAACACAAGTAGCCAGGGAAGAAAGTAACACTACAATTTAATTTGTGTGTAATCTGACTCACAGATAATAAACTAAATGACAATGATGGCAAGTATAGCACAGAAGTCATAGGTATAGATGAATTAGTTAACACTTCCCCTATTCCTGTTACTAATGATTGAGACCCATCTGCCAAGGTTACTTGATGAGACTTACTAATCGTTCTCAAATTAGTAAACAAATCTGGATTACCTGACATGTGATCAGATGCACCTGAATCAATTATCCACTTAGAAGTAGGTGAGCCTATACTTTTGTTTGCAATAGATGTGGTTACTGAAGAATTTGAAGAATCAGGAAGCTTGTCATGCAGTGTACCTTGAATTTTAGAGTATTTCTCAAATGCATCTGCTGTCATTAAAATAGTTTTGATATTTGAAGGAGTTGTATTTCTTTGATTCCACTATAAACTTCTACACTCTGACATCACATGACCAACACGCTTGCAGTAATTACATATTTTGTTTTGATTCACAGATGGTCTCCAGGGTGGCCATTGTGTTCTTCCAGGTGGTCGAGGTCTCCATGATTGAGTTTGTGGTGGTCTCTGTGATCTCCAGTTTTGTGTCTGATAAGGAGCACTGCCTCTAACTATCTCAGGTTGATTGTTAGTGACCATATTTCCACTATTACCTACAAAAGCACTAGGAAGTGTATTTGCTGCTGCATTACCACTATTTGTCACATTCTCAGTTCTCAACAAGCGGCTATATACTTCATGTAAGGTAGTTAAATCAGTATTGGCAAGTATCTGAGATTTTGCACCTTCAAACTCTGGTGTAAGTCCAGCCAAAAAACTCATAATCGCCATTTGCTCCCTTTGACTTTGCTGTGTCTTGATATCTGTGCTCATAGGCAACAGTCGATTAAATTCCTCATACGTTTGTTTAAATGACATGAAGTAATTCATCAGACTCAACTCCTTCTCAGCACGATAGAAAGCTTTACACACATCATACATTCTAGTTAAGTTTCCTTTACCAAAATATAAGAATTCCAGATATTCCATCAATTCCTTCACTGTTTCGCAGTGATTAAACAGACCAATTACTTCTGTTTCCACTGAGTTTCGAATCTGTAGAAACAAACGAGCATCATCTCTCAGCCAATTTTGATCTTCATTGTCTTTCATATCAGATTCAGGGGGTTCCTTGATTAGATGATCAATTTTATCCATACTCTTGATGTATAAACGAATTGTCTTATTCCAATCATGATAATTCGAGCTATTCAGTTTCCGATCTGTGATTTTGGGCATCATAGACATAACATCAACAGCCTTCTGATCAGCCATTACTCAAACAGAGAATATGAGAATTACAATCTGAAAATAAACGAAGAAAGCACAACAGAATATCGAGTCCCTAGGATCGAATTCAAGGCTTTGATACCATGTAATCAATATAAACGAGCATAAGAAAAAGTAGGAAAAATATCAGACGCCATTAGAACATTTTTCATATTAGGGATGCTTTCATAAAAGAGGGAACAAAACAATTTAAATATGCAACGAAGCCTTTACAAATGCAGACAGGTCTTAATGGGCTTCGAAGAGACGCAAGCCCATATATCTAATTATTTAAGCAAACACATAAACTATCATTTCCTTTTAACAAATTCATTAACATTGGACTTTACTAATATTTATTTTCAAATAGTTTATATTCACTAATTTACATTCAAGTTAGTTCACTTCCACATTCAAATCAAATTTCATAGCTTTCAATTTTATCAATTCAACTTCATTAACACTTAATGAATTATATACAGTCAACTAACAATCATATAACAACAAAATCATAACCAAATTATTAAATTCACATTTAATTTGATTTAACACTTTTAATTTCCAATTGGTTTAATATCTAATTGACTTTCCTTCCAATTATTCAATTTTTTTCAACTTCTTTAGTTTCTAATGAATTAACACTTACATTCATTATTCTATATCAATTCTTTTACATTCGATTGATTAATATTCAATCCATTTATTGATTCAATTGCTAATTCATTTAACAAATAAGGTTGAATTTCATTTATATAACTCGAGTCCACATCCATTTAATTTACTTTATTAGTTTACTTCGATACCAAAATCAACTCATTCAACATCACTTAAGTTATATTCCATCTCAAACATCATTTGTTTAACTTAACTTAAATTTCCACTTATAAATCCAATTCAGATTCCAATTCTAAAGTAAATTCTATTTAACTTTACCAAAGTAAAATCTTTATTATTTCATATTATAAGTTCAAAACTCGTTTCACTATTCCACTTCACTTTCATAAGATTATTCCAAATTGATTTATCTTACTTAATAATATAACATCTTTAATTTTGAAAAACAACTTTCAAAATAGACGGGATTCAAAACTTTCAAATTCATAGTCCAAATTCATTTTTATTTACAATTCATATTTACAAATATATTCATATAGTTTCACTTTATTCTTATACTTAATAATTCATTTGCTTATACGATTTTTCTTTTAATTAACTTATATATATTCTTACATTTTCAACAACCAAATATTCAATTCATATACACTTCAATAATTCTGAAAAATTATTTCTTTATATATAAAATAAAATAAAGGTAAAATTATTTCATTTACCCACTTTAAAATGATACTATGTCGGTTTATCTCATTTAAGAGTTTAGAAACCCCTATCGATACAGTTAGCTAGACTGCACTGACCAGAATTCATAAACAGCTCAACGGATAAGCAAACACAATATAAAACATTTTTATATTCACTAACAAATACGCGCTCATATCTATTATTACACTCAACTCATTCTAGAGTATTACTGACTCTATCTCTAATGAGTAATTCCCAACAGAGCCAAGGTTGTCGCTTAACAAAATTCTTTGATACCACATTGTAACGAAAAGGATTTTTCGACTCACGAAAGTCGACATTAATACGTCCACTGTATCAACTGCCGAGCAATAGAAGGCCGGAAAACCGAACCGTTGGGGTTAAAGAAAAAGAGGTAGAAGAAGAAAGAAAGAAAGAACAGGAAAACAAAAACAATATCAGAATCTCACAATCGCAGCGGAACAACATATAATAAATAAATAAATAATCTTTAAATCAAAAGAACTATATCAGTTATCACATTACCATTACCATTACATTATCAGAGTTTACAACAACAAACAGCGGAAAGGAAATACTTTATATTAGTTGATACGCCATGCTATCCAGCTTGCTCCTGATCTCCACAGTAACCCTGAATTTCCAAAATATCCTGATAACCTGTCTCTAGACTGCCCGTGTGGAAATTGGTGGGCACCCAGAGTTTAGAAAGGGAACAATAAACTCCAAGTCAGTCATGAGACTGGCGTGAAAACTTAAAACAGTTATTTCTTTAAAAACAAATAAAGAAATATTTTAAAATAGATCCGAAATGTTTTTTTTTAGAAAATGTAACTACCATAAGGCCTCCCGCCACACACACAATGCAAACGCAGATTTGGAGGAGATTTCTCCTTATGATAGTCAAACATGCTTGATACGCAAATTTCTTTGATATTATTACTATAAGTGCAAAGTGCAGAAAAACATTTCGAAAATATAATATTAATCTTAGCCAACATAGGTACCATTATATTATACCTGCTATAGCAACCATTTTAAATGGCAGGTTCTACAACTAAAACCGTGCAGGGCTCGTACCGTTCCTTCGGATTTCCAACAAATGACCATTACCGAGGTGTGAGGTTCGATGAAGTCTCGTCCACAAAGCTACGCTTTTCATAAAAGTCACGTTTTGATCAACAAATGATCAGCAGCACACAACATGCTACGTTACCAAATTGGAAATATATCACTAGTAACCAACAACTACATAACTTCTGAGCTCGTATGTCTTAGAGAAGGGTGTTAAGCTAAGAGGATAAATCCTCCGCCACCAACAGAAATGTATTTGATAGAAACCAGCATTACATCTCAAATTGTAACGTCAGAGACACATCCATACAAGTTTGTTCCAGGATCGAACAGAACAGAATGCACTTCCAAAGAAGCCCTTGCAATCCGGATATTCATCACGTCCGGACTTCCCATCACAAAGGGTGATAAAATCTCTATATCGGAGATCAGCCGATGCAGAGACATCCGACGGTAATCCTTCCGTTTTCGAAAAAATCCGGTCTTCAACACCGGTCTTCAAATGCTATCCATTACGACGTATCACTATTCGAAATGGGATTTATGACCCAAAGGTTCTCTCCCGGCTAAACCGAATAACGAGCGCTTATTTTAAAATAAGTGTAGCATTCAAACTCAAGCAAATCACAACAAATACCCATTTAAAGGTAAATATTGATAGTCGGTTATTTAACTATTAATAGATATGCACAACATCACCAGATTCCAAATAATTTTTCAAATTATTTATTTTCCAAAAATATCTTTACAAGATATATTTTCCCACACTTCAACCATTTGAAAACAAATTTCAAATCACATTTCACCTATACAACTTTTGAAATCAAATTTCAAATCATTTTTCTTACGCGGAAACACTTCCAAATATTTATTCATTTTCAATTTATCTTTAAAAGATAAATATCTCAAAACATTTCATTTCGTATTGGAAAACATTTCCATACTTATTTAATAATAAGTAATTCACAAATCTATTTATTTTCAACATTTGAAAAAATATTCAATATATTTAAATCACAATTAAGTATATATTTTATTCTTTAAGGAAAACATTCTCTTAAAAACATTTATTTGGATCCAAACTAATGTTGCGTAAAACATCGTTACGAAAACCCAAAAACACTAGTATAGGGATTCGAAATTAAGATAGATATATAAATCCCAATACTATATAAAACATTTCCTTTCGAAAATCATTTACTATAACAACAGTGTTATAGTCCATTATTTCCTTTTATTTCTCGAAAACGTCTATTTCAACAACGAATGTTGAAATCTATGGTTTCAATACTTAATACATTTTAAAACATCTTTAAATCATTTTAATTATATTTAAAATATCACTTCCCAAAACATTTCTTTAATATATTATTCATTATCCAAAATCGTGAATATACTTCGTTAACCAAATTCAACATTTCTACACATTTTATTTAAAGGATTATCCACTGTCCAAAATCGTGGATATGCTTCCTTTAATAAGCTATAATAATTAACTTATCAAAATAAGTCGATTTCGGATTTATAAAACAATGTTTATAAATTCCATTTATATTTTATAACAACTTCAATTTATAAAATCACTTTATTAACAAATTCTATCCATATCCCATTTACACGCCAAAATCCAAATTATACGCAAATTACTTATAATTCTCTATTTACAAATTCATTCATTTTATAACTTCACAAATCGTAGATTCTATTCTTTTACAAAAAATCCATTTATAACATTGTTTTAAAACATTTTCAAAACTCCTTTACAATTTCATCACTTTGATTTATAAAAATCAAATTTTATAAATCTTATATATAAAGCTTTTATAATAAATTCAAAAATCTCTATTTAAACTATATTATAAAAAAAATTAACTCCATATTTTCAAAAATCAATTTTACTATATTTCTCAAAAACCATAATTTTTATAACATTAAAATTATAACGTTTATTTAATTAAAATGAATCAATTTTCAAAATTCAATAAAACGTATACTTTCAAAAATCACTTGAAAATCCTTTTAAATTCAAAATCGTTACTTTAACATTTTCAAAACTCCAAAAATAGGCCCAATGCTGCAACAGAACTAAATATAACAATCACGGCATCCAAAACATCATACATTAATATGATAACAGAATATATCACAAATATCTGTAAATAAATCAATACTGTTGAGGAATCCAGTTGGATCCCTCCAATCTGTTTTCCTGCATCCACAGATGTTAGCACAATACCAATCCTGTTTCATGATGGAATATTGCGGTATATGAAATTTATAAAATATTATCCGTTGTTATGCGGCGCAATAGGGTCTCATCCGCTATATAATGCGGGAAATCAACTCCAAGTACATATATAATACCAATTCCACTCCAAGGTGAAATATCGCGGTATATGTGTTTAATAAATAACATCCGCTTAATATACGATGCATATGGTCTATTTCAATACGACAGATAGTAATTTATCTTCCAAGCATACAATCAAGCAATTTTAAATTTAACTATTTAAAATGTAAATCGAAACAGTTTCGATTGAGTGAGAAGTTCTCACCTTACTTTCAATAACAGTTGCAGTGTTTCATTTCGAATAAAATTAAAAGCACGTTTAATTTTACCCAAAATTTACACTATCTTAAATCAACTCCGATCCAGCTCCATCGCGTAGTATTCGTCAATACGAACCCGACGCAATTCGTTTCGTCAAATTCCGACCTCGTGAAAGAGTTACAGCATTTTAAAGTTTATACAAATTATTATATAATTATTTCACAATTAAATTTAAATTTTCAAACCCTGACTTCATCTGGCCGTTCATTTCCCAAAACAAGATCTCGGCCGCCCCCTTTATCTTCTTCTTTCCATGTTAATACGCGTGCGTTTGAACCCATCTCGGCCGCCGTCTTCATCAATTTATCGCGCCACCTAAGATGCTCGAAACATTATCACTCCACCACCATTAGAAAGCTCGTCACCTACTCCGTGCTCGGCCAGAGCACCATGAAGCTCAGCTGCCTCCTTAGCACGCAAATCGAAAACGAACGACGCCACATTACACGCGATTTGCCGTTGATCCATCGTCCTATTTTCGATCTCCACCGTTGGATCTTTAGATCTCGATACCCTCTAAACTTTGCAGTTGAAGTGGAGGCGTAAAAGTTTGTAGATTGGAAGAAAATCGAGGAAGTAGAAGACACGATTTCGACCATTAAAACTTTAAGTAGCGGCTATAACCCTAGCCAGGATTTTGATGCATAACTGAAATTGTGACGTCCTTTTATAGAAAAATTACGCGACACTATTCACCCAAAAAATTTCCGAACTCCAAACGAAGCGTGGCGCCTGGAGTTTGTAATGTTTTACTCCTATTCCGAACGCAATGGAATATATATCAAGAGCCAATTCGATCAAATTTGGAAGATACGATTTCAAATCGACTATTTAAATTTGAAATTTACTTAAATCGATTTATACACGTTTTAGCATGCCCCGAATAAACCGTAAATCCGATTGACACGAAATTTGAAATCTTACAATAATATTACATTACGGATCCGATGAAACTGATTTCGTCGAAATCCGAGGCTGTTTGAAAAATGACTATTTTTACTCGTCAATTAAATATTAAAATATTCAATTTCTGTAAATTAACTTTTAATTAAATTTTAAAAGTTCTATAACATCATTCTAACTCCAATATGATTAAATACAACTTTATAAATCAATTTTAATCACATTAAACCAAATTGCCAATTATTTCTGTAATTTTCGAATATTAAATTATCGATTTGAATTATCCAATTAAATCTAGATATTCGAAATAAAATTTATTCGACTTACAAATTTCACTTGTTAATATTTAAAAATCAATTAAATATACGAATTTCAAATGACAGAAATTCTGGGTCGTTACAGCACCAATCTTTTGGTACTTGCTTCAGGGATGCCTAAAGTTGAAGTTACCATGAGCAGGTTTCCTCCTTGCTAAATTTATCTATTTATGTTACATATTTAAAATCAAAACTTAAAATTTTACAGACAAATTTTTCACTATATTATAATCAATACTTCTAAAATAACATCCAACGATCAACTGCGGGCTATAATTTCAAAGGAACAAATTTAAGTCATGTTGCATCAACTATTAACACAATAGTCATATTATCAAACATAGAAACATCTTCAGCTTGTATATCTTCATCATCATCTACAATCATATCATCGTCACATACGCTTTGACCCACTAGTAGTACTGTTAATATAGCTTCGTCGTCATTTACAACCATACCATTACTTATATGACCATGTAACAGTATTGTTTGCTGCAAAGCTATAATAACAAAATACATCAATTTAATTTTATTTCTACACACCAAGGATTTTGAATCATATTGCAATATTTAACTTCTGGATTAATTGGTAAAGTCCAAACGGAGTTTGCTACGCTCGTTCCAATGTAAAGTTACTTGATGGTCTAACACTTATTTGAGTGGAATTTTAAAATGGATGAAATTGTATAGAAAGACGATTTTTGTATAATAGTTAAATTAATTTAATACATCAGATATGTAAGTAATCACAGCTAAATGTTACCTCTAACTCATTCATGCAACGCTATCATGATGCATCAAATGGGAATAGCTAAATTTAACATTTGACTATAAATTTATGAAAAAAACGATAACCGTAAAACATTTATTGTTACCCGTACTACGATACGTTCTGAGTCGGATTACTAAAACTAGAAAACAGAATTCCTGGTCTGATACTCATATTCCCCACCATTCTAAAATATTCTTCAACACCAAAATTTAATACAGAGGTTGCTAAAGATTGTTCTGCAACCAATCTTAATTCATGTTAATTCATAATCGTCGTCGTTGACAACTTTATTGCTTTAGATACAGAATCGATTGACAAATTTCAAACCATATCTATATCATACTCTTTCGATTTTATTTTTGTTACTTTGTAAATCGACTTTTTCCACTGTTCAAAATTAAATCATTTTCAAACCTTAATCGATTTGTAAGACCCATCAACTTATTTCATACGCAATAAATTATCAATAACCAATTCAACGTCATAATAGCATATCGTTGAAATATAACTAAAAGCTATCTACATCGACCACAGAAAATCACAATTAATTTAATTTACAAACCATAAGTTTACTACTAATATCTTAATTTGATCCAACTAAATGAGAAATTGCTATGCTTGATCTGAATCTTCAAAACCTAATTTCTTTTAATGACGATAAAAGAAACTTATGATGATTTAAAAAAAAATTGAACTATTGTAAATAACTTATTGAAAATTCAAAATCTAAATATTCTAGATTTTAACTACCTAGTTAAAAACCTTATAGACAACTTTTCAAAAGTGTAACAAACAGCCAACAAAAACACATCGACGCTTTTCCAAAAGACGCCGGTATGTTTTACCAAACTCGAACGCATAGCTGGAAAAAATAAAACTACAATTGAAATTAGTTTTAAAACTGAACCATTTGTTACAATAATTTTCAAAACAAGACAAATGGTAAAGAAATCCTTAAAAATAATCATATTCAAATATTAAATTTATTATTTATAAGTTATCCAATTATTGTTTATTTTCAAACCACTTCATAGATAAAGTGAATTTTAAAATATATTTCATTATCAAACCGACCGTTAGGGAGGTTTGCTTACTGTCACTAGCCAAAATCAATTTCTCTGAAGCCAAAAAAATACTGCCCCTGTTCCGTTTTTATTTTCCGTATACTTCTTCTCCCACAAATTTTCTCTCTTGACCGTGTATTCTACCTCGCTTCAGTTTTCGTCACTACAACCTACAAAACCCTAAACAAGAAGAAAATTGTCTCCCTGCCTCCGACTTCGATCAAACAGCCGCCGCACCACGCTGCTGTCAACATCAACGGCCGCACCATCTTTTGCCATTACTCGTCCACGGGCCTGACTCAGAGCAGTCTACAGCCTGCTCCCATCTTCAATCTGAAAGAAGAAAGGTAGGCCATTTATTATTGTTTTAAATGTAATCGAATATCAAATTCATATTAATATTTTCAAGTCCTAGTCAATGAACCCACTAGCTGCCTCCACGCCGCCGCTTCCCATACTTCCATCCGTGCCTTCGAACGAGTGTAGCTTTGAACGAACGGTTTTGAGAGGCTGCCTTTGCTTCTTCCTTATTACACGCACAAAATCCGGTATTGCACGACCATTATTTTTTGTACTTTATAATGGTAATTATCATTACAATCTACCAACAAGTTTTTTCCGATTGATTTTGTGCTTGGATAATTAGCGATTGATTTTTTGATTTCTAGTATTGAATAGCCACACCCATGTTTCTCACTGAGATGAAAATTGTTTTTTCCTCTACAATTCATAGCAAAAATATGAAATCCTTAAGAAAAATGATGTTGAAATGAATTGCTTTGTTTCATGTAATATTTGAGTAACGGTGGATATTCTTATTGGCAGACTGTTATGTAAAAACTGAAGTTGGAAGTTAAAAAATAAAAAAAATAAAAAATTAACCGCCATCAAACCTGAATTGCGTCCATTTGATTTTGTTATTAATATAGTTTATGTTTTATACTATAGATTTGAGATTTGGCTCCTGGACAAAAATATCCAGATCGACCACTGTCAAGTGTAGAATTCGATTGCAAGGAGAGTAAATAAAATTGCAAGAGCCAACAACCTCCATGGAGTTAATATCAGTTTCAGTTTAAGGTCCTATACAACTCCAAAATAATCTAAAAGTTGCAGACCGTTGTGTATTAGTATATGGTTATTAGTATATGGTTGCATATTGCACAGGCTTGGATGTGCACTATACAAACCAGAAATTGATTTTAGAACGTAAACGTACACTTTGATAATGATCGATAAATAGTATGTACAAATAAAATTGTATTAAAACCGTATGCTCATAATTCAATCCTGCTATTAGTTTTAGAAAATATCCATAAAGCAGATGTTGCTTGCAGAGTATATACACACAAAAAGAGTATCCAATAGCATACTATTGCATAGGAACCCGTTTTAAGCTTGAGCGAAGTATCCATTTGCAAAGGCAGTGCACATGACTGCCTAAAGTAGTGCACTAGAACCAACATTTGTAGCACATTACTCTTACTAATTGCTCAATGTTGATCTCAACGTTTCTTAACTTTTTTTTTTAAATTTGACTTAAAACATTTAAAGAAATTTGTAGATCTCCTTCAGTAGTTTGTAGATCTTACCAGCACATCACAAAAGCCTTCTCTCAGTGTGCTTTTTTCAATAGTAAAAACTTCATCAATAAGTAAAGGTAAACTGTGATGCATAGCTTTCAACCCGGAGCAATATGAAAAAATGTGTTACGAAATGTAAAAAAAATAACTTAATTATACAATGGTTTATTCCTTAGTATCAAGTTGGTCTACATTTTCAATCCTTAATATAATTGGATTTACACAGTTTCAATTATTTTCTTTTAAAAAAAATGCAGTTAATTTTTCATTAAATTAATAATAAAAAAAATTAAACAAATACGTTTTTCTTTAATATCAAATATTACAACGGTCGGTTTCCCCACCGTTGTGCGGTTATACTAGTTAAAAGTGTTCTCAAATCGGAAAGACGTACGGCACAGAACTGGAGAGCCACGTTTTCCTTTTTTACTTAAAAATAATGCTGCATGTGCAATATTCAACTAATTAAGTATAACTGTACTGTTTTACGAACACTTGCACTGCTGAAAATTCATAATATAACTGGCCATTATCTCATTATAACGCTAATCATTATCAAATTAATTCCATAAAAGCATTCAGTATATGTCTGATAGGTTAAAAAATAATCAATCTCCATAACCAAGTCATTCTCCATAATTAACATTACTTGCCAATGGTGGGGTAAGAGAAGGAGTGCTTATAGGAGAAGACGTTGTTGGCTTGATGTGACGATAACCAGGTTGACCATCAAAGTGCATGTGTTATTTTCATATTCATTAATATTGACTATAACATGGATAAACACACAAGCATAATTATTTTTGTATTTTTTATAGGCTATGCACTAATTATGCTATATCAAAGTATTTTCCCATTCATGGCTAAAGACAAATAATTGAAGGTAAAAAGTGTATGACTTATCATGTGAACCATGAAATTCATTATTATGTGTTTGTGTGCAACACATTTGAAGGTATGTAACAATGTGAATTTAAACATTACAAAATTAAACTATCAGACATATGAGTAGACGAAAAAATTATATGTAATAGACTAAATTTGCTTTTCAGTTCCTACGTTCTGGGAAAAATTTCCTCAGGTTGAAGATTTCTGTTCTCGTCACCTTTTTCATCTTACAATTATCTAATAATTTTACGGTTTCCTTATCTCTCAGTTCATCAACTCATCCTTTTCTACAATGTTCCATTCTTCAAAGAAAGACCCTTTCAAATCATCTCCATTAACAGTAGATTCCATAATTGGACGAATTAACTCTTCTTGTATGAAGGTTGAATCAAATAACTCATCTCGCAGTTCTGGAAATTCAGCATTAACATGAACAAAATCATCTTCAAAATCTGCAGTGCTAGAATCATGAGCTTCCTTAATAAGTGCATCATTGATCTCTTTCATCTTCTTAGAAATCTTTATAATCACAAGAGTTTGATATTCTCCTCCAACTTCACCCAGGGAAATAACTTCTTCTAACAACTCCTTGCATATCAAGCTCTTTTTTTCCAACTCTAAATCTGAAATTTCCATAGCTTCAACAAACAGCTTTTCAATGTACCTAACCAACATTATATTTTTTCTAACCCTAAAACCTCGGAAATAGCTTTGTATTACAACTGCAGCAGTCTCCATCCTCAACTTTGAAAAAATGCGATCGACTGCATTGTTAATGTATTCTATCAACTGCTTTGATTTGCCTTCTTCATAGATTTCAGCACATAAGTCATTTGCAAATCCTACAGAATTGGTAACAGGATGGGTTTCAGTAAAAGCTGCGTCTTTAATCCCTTTAAGCCTGTTGAAAAAATTCTTCCTGACTAAAAATCCTCTGAAGACTTTCTGGATTTTAATTGCAGCAACCTCAGAAGCATACTTTTCGAGCATGAACAACTTACCGTATACTCTTTTCTTATAGTCTTTGATTCCAGAAACATAATACAACCTCTCCCAAAAATCACTCAATAACACATTGATTTTAATCAGATAAGCCTCTTTAAAAATTTCATCAATTCCTTTATCTACTCTATAAACGATTCCGACATTCTTTCTCACCAAGAATCCTCGAACTATTTTCTGTATTTTTACTGCAGCGTTAACTTGGACTCTTTTATGATCGAAAAGAATGTTCTTTGACTTATACCTGAAGTTTTGGTCTCGATTGATAATACAGAAGAACTTGGGTTGAGGAAAATTTGACATTTTTGGGAGCGATATAGATAATTTTAGGATTTAGGAAAATAATGATAATCGCGTTCAATTTATATGGACGTTTAGTAAGATATTTAAGAAGTATATTTGGCAAATTTTTAGCTCGGTCAAACAGAGAATTAGTATTTTAGGCAATGATTGGAAATAAGCAAAACCTGGATTTATTCGAGCGCATGCTTACAAAATTGGGCTGGGCCACATTCAATGTACAATTGCAGCAATATCCATTCTTTCAAAAAGAGAAACCAATAGTTCTTGAGTTGATTAAAATTACCTTTTTAAATATTAAAGCTTCTACGTGCTTTCTTACAACTGACCTTTTTTAATAGGCTATGAAATGGTACTAAGTTTAATAAACAGAAAAGTAATAACCAATTAAACACATTCGATCATAATGAAATAAAATAAATAAGCAATTACTCACAGTAAGCAAACGGTTAAGTGCAAAACTTTCACCGAAAGTAGGACTTTCGTTTATAAATGGCAAAGATATAGAACTATATAGAAACGTGGAGGAAAATCTGCATAATTAAGAAAAAAATTCATTGAGAGTAATACTTTTCTAAAGAAAGTTAAGGTCCTTTTGGGTTTATGTCAGTATATGGTATATACAAAATTCTTGGAATATGTCCAAAAAGAAAAACCAAAATGCATACGAAATAGTTTTATAAAGCTATACCTAGTTTAGGTCATTGACATTTCAAAAGAATAATTTTATGTGCATTTTGATGTTTATTTTTTTTATTTGCGATGCCTTATGTTTTTTTGTAATATGATTAATGTGTATTTTGCCTATTATAATTTAAATTTTAAATGTATAAATTATTGGATATAAAAATATACGGTTTAACGATTAAACTGATCTAACTTTTGAAATCTTAGACTTTGAGTTGATATGGTTCGATTCACGGTTTGGTTTTAAAAACTATGATTTATATAAACTCCATCTCAGTCATAGTACATTTTTCTTCAGCTTCAAACTTTAGCTCCACATGACAAACACACACATACATACATGTAGACATACATACATATATATGTATATATATGTACATATATATATGTATGTCTGTATGTATGTATGTATACACACACACTCATATACATATACACTTGGCCTGCTTGAAATCGCGGTCTCATAGTACATTTTTCTTCGGCTTCAAACTTTAGCTCCACATGACACACACATACATATATATTTGTGTGCGTGTGTGTGTTTGTGTTTATGTATGTATTTATGTATGTGTGTATATAATATGTACATATATTTATGTGTGTGTAGACATACACATAATAAATTAAATAAATAAACATATATTTCATCGAAATACCCTTTCTACAAGAGCCTTAGAACATCCCATATAAGCATTAAAGGAGGCAAACCTGGCCTGGTTGAAATCGTTTTGACTAGTTATTTTGAAATTCATTGACGGCTTAAAGTAGTCAAAGCCGTAGAACTCACAGAGGGCTTTGTTTTGACTGGTTATGACTCCCATAACTCTAAACGAGCCAAAAGTTATGACCGTCCGAAGAATCGATATCCACAGGGTGCAACATTCACGGTGCAAGGTGCAACATCCGTCCAAAATGCCAAAACGGTGTCGTATGACTTTTAGAAATGAGTGCATGTATTTGAAACGGAACTATACCATGGTGCACCGCTCTCCAGCAATGGTAAATCGAAGACCAGCGACGGGGATCCCGTTTTACCGTAAAAATTCACGTGACGAAAAAACAGAGGGCAAAACACTTCATAGACCCGATTGAGGTTCAGATAGTCTTTTTTGGGTACGAAACTATCCATTGATGGCTTAAAGCCGTCAAAGACGTAGAACCGTAGAGAGCTTCGTTTTGACTGGTTATGGGTCTCATAACTCTAAACGAGCCAATAGTTATGGTCGTCAATGGATATCCACAGGGTGCAACATCCATCCGAAATGTCGAAATAGTGTTGTACGACTTTTAGAAATGGGTGCATGTATTTGAATCGGAATAGTCCCATGGTGCACCGCTCTCCAGCGATGGTAAATCGAAGACGAGCCACAATAATTCTGTTTTACCGTAAAAATTCACGCGACGAAAAAACAAAGTGCAAAAAACTTCAGATACCTGATTGAGGTTCGGATAGTCTTTTTTGGGTACGAAATTATCCATTGACGGCTTAAAGCAGGCAAAGCCACAGAACTCGCAGAAAGCTTCGTTTTGACTGGATATGGCTCCCGTATCTCTAAACGAGCTAAAAGTTATGGTCGTCCGAAGAATCGATATTCAAGGGTGCAACATCCGTGGTGCAAGGTGCAACATCCGTCCATAATGCCGAAACTGTGTCGTACGACTTTTAAAAATGGATGCATGTATTTGAAACGAAACAGTACCATGGTGCACCGCTCTCCAGCGATGGTAAATCGAAGACCAGCCATGATGATCCATTTTACCGTAAAAATTAACGTGACGAAAAAACGAAGGGCATCAAAGCCATAGAACTCACAGAGGGCTTCATTTTGACTTGTTATGGCTCTCGTAACTCTAAATGAGCCAAAAGTTATGGTCGTCCGAATAAACGATATCCATAGGATGCAACATCCAGCGGTGCAAGATGCAACATCCATCCAAAATGCCAAAATAATGCCGTACGACTTTTAAAAATGGGTACATGTATTTGAAAAGGAACAGTACCATGGTGCACCGCTCTTCAGCTAACTAAAATTGATACATATATCTTAGTATTTTTTTAAATCAACAAACTAAAATTGGTTTCAAATTCAAGTTCTCGTTTAACCCTTTAATCAATATCAATTTCAAATCCATGTTTGAACTATCAATTTAAACCACTTCAGATTAAATAGATTTCAGAGTTGTATTCAAATAATTTCAATGACTCAATTTCGATAAATTTCATTTATGCTTCAAAAAATACAACTTTGAAACTTCCATTTAATTTTTTAAACAATTCATTAAATCAATTCCATTTCAACGTTTAAAACTTGGAATTTCAAAAATAATTCAGTTTATATATACCAAATTTTATTTCAAATTATAATTTAACTAAATTCAAAATTTAAGAATTAAAATCATTTAATTTAACCAATCCGGTGTCCGTATATACCCTATGCTCGAGTGATACGAATATTTATCATTTCAATCCGCAAATATTTAAATTTACGGATTAATATCATTTCAGTTCGCAATCCCGAGTTAAATTCAAAATCCATAAATCGCTCGAGCCTATTATTTCAACCTATAACGATTTTTTTTCAAATCTATAGATCGTTCAGGTATATATCATTTCAATCCATAAGGAACTTGTAGTGTTATAGCAATATAAAATATAACATCCATCACAATCATCATCCAATTCAACCAGTAAGTTTCAACGAATAAATAATTACCATTAAAAAGTATTTAACTGGAAATTTAAATTCAAAATTAAATTAAATAGCAATTAAATTCAAATTAACTAGAATGAGGGTTTAAATATTCCAAACAGTAATCAATCAACTTCTAAAAGGGACAAACGCGTCCATTGCAGTATAAATTCTAACAATTATATATATGAACACATTAAATCATGTGCATAACTATATGTTGGAGTACACTTTACATGTATGTGTGTATTTGATACATATATACAATATACACAACATATATATATATATATATATATATATATATATATATATATATATATATATATATAAAAATCAGCTAAATAAAATAAAGATTTTGTTTAAAATTATTTAGATAGGATCTATATTTATTTAGACTTCATAAGCTCAATAAGATCCAAAATGGTTTTTTAGTTTGACTATTTAACCGGCTGTGTGCTGGTCCAGTTACACCAAAAAAATATGACTTATTATGTGTGCTATGACATTCAATATTATATGTCTATATGCAACACATTTGAGGGCATGCATTAATGTGAATTTAAGCATTGCAAGAATAAACTATCAAATATATAAGTAGAGAAAAAGATTATACGAAAAGATATAATAAACATACATGAATCGTCCTTTAAAATTAGTAGAAAATTTATTTATACATCATAATAACTTTATAAACACCTTTAATTTTTTAACAAAATTTAGGATAAGAGCACATTTATATTTATATAAGTTTAAGCTTAAAATTTATTTTACAGTTATAAATTCGAAGTTGGAATTTCATTCAAACCGTTTAAAATATCAAGTTTTAATAATGTTAAATTTTTATAATTTAAATTCAACTCAATCACAAAGTTTGTAAATTAGATTATAAGTCAAAGTCTAAAACTTGTCATAAGAGTCTATCTCTACATAAGATTATAATATTTTACTTTACAGAGTAATTTTTAAGTCCAAGTATAAAAGCATAGCAGTAAATAAAAGGTTCAGATGTGTAACTTATACATATGGTTTTAACATCACAATCAATCTCAATTCGAATCATATTTTTAAGAATGCATCATCATAAGCTAATTGTTGGAAAACCGAAAATAGGAATACGTGAAGGTGAATTTAAGAAATTTTGTAGTAAGGGTTTATGGGATGGTGTGGGATGAAATCGGTGTTTTATTTTAATCAAACTAACATTTAGAGGATTTTGTTTGCTATAAGTCAACTTGCAAAATTAATAATGTGAAGCCAAAATTTCATGGAATATTAAAGGTATGGTCTTTAACACTTCACTGTAATCTCTACAATGTTATTTACTACATTCTCTCCACAAATATTTAAATTATTTTTCTAGTACTTGGTCCGATGTTTAAATGATAATATGTTTGTTTTCAAAAGGTTTTGACCTTTTTCATAAACTTTCAAATTCTCGTACTTACTGATTTTGAATTCAAAATTCAAACTTTTTAATTCACATTTTCAGTTCTGAATTTATAAATTTCCAAAATTTCAAACTCAAAATTCAAGTTATCAAATGCAAAATTAAACTTTTCCAATTTAAAATTTCATGTTTTACTATTTCAAAATCAAAACTTGAATTTTCAAATTCAAAGTTCACTCTTTTAGAATTCAAATTTCAATTCAATAGTTTAAAAGTATGAATTTTCAAAAATTTAAGTTTCAAGATTTTAATTTAAAATTTTCCATTTTCAAATTTTCAAAATCCAAAGACCAAAATTCTTAAATTTTCAAATTCCATCTAGATTTTTTTGAAGAAGGTTTCCCAATTGAAGTATTTATTTCAAAAATTAGGTATCGTTTGGTTTAAAATTTGTGTTTGGTGTCTTTCGTTTTCAATATAAACTTTATAATACACGAAAGAGCGAGAGAAAAATGATCGATTTTGAAAATGATTTTAACATATAAAATTGAAAATGACTTTTTCATGATTTGCTCATTTTGAAAAATATCATAATCTATCTTCTTCCATCTCTTATTTCCATTGTTAGATTGAGTTCTCCACTTCCACTCACACACGTTGAAAACTGAAAACACTATACTTGTTTTCAAACCAAACACTATCCATATTTTGAAGGAAAAAAATCAAATTTTGAAAAATAATTTTCATATTCAGTTTTAAATTAAAAAAAATTAAAAAATCATATCTATTAATTTTAAAATTTCAAATTTAGGTTTAAAAATTATATTTTAGTTTTTCAAGTTTAGTAATTTCAAATTCAAATTTCTGGTTAAAAAATCAAATTTTAATTTTAATATTAAAATTCAAATTGAAATTTTTAGATTCTTAATTTTTAAATTCAAAACCTAATTTCAAAAATTTTGAAAAATATTCTAATTTAATGTTCAGTTAAAATTAATAAAAAATTGCAGTAAATATTCTTTTTCGAAATTATACAACTGAATGGTCGGTTTCTTCACCATTAAATGGTTGTACTAGTTTAATTTAATTAATGTATAATTGGCACTAGTAAGTATTTAACTAAAGTAAACTAAAAGCAATTAGCAACACCCAAACAACATTATAAGCATTCCCCACTTATTCCGTTGCTACCGCACATTTCTTCTGTTTATTATCTTATTAAAAAGGAAAAAAAACAGTTACAAAACCACCTTGGTGGTAAAAAGGACAAGCTCATTTAACAAAAAAAAAATTAAACGGTTAAGAAAAAGGAGTAAAATAATTAAAAAACAATGAGTTTTGAAAATCGTTTAACAATTTCCGTTTCTTTCCATTCACCACACTCGCTTTGACACAAGTAATAAAAAAAACCATGAATTTGGCCCCTTTTTGTTTCAGTCCCGTTGAAAATGCTCTAAAGTGAGGACTACGTAAAAAGAACTAACTAATTGGTTATGTACGTACCGATAAATAGAACCATCTTGATTATTGTTTGAAGAAAATATACACACGGTATCCATGGTTTAAAGAAAATACGTCCACTATCGAAAAGATACTATGTATCATAGCATTTTCTGTCTGGTCGTGTTTGGACACCGTTCGGCCCCTTTTTGTTTCAGTCCCGTTGAAAATGCTCTAAAGTGAGGACTACGTAAAAAGAACTAACTAATTGGTTATGTACGTACCGATAAATAGAACCATCTTGATTATTGTTTGAAGAATATATACACACGGTATCCATGGTTTAAAGAAAATACGTCCACTATCGAAAAGATATCTATGTATCATAGCATTTTCTGTCTGGTCGTGTTTGGACACCGTTCCCTCACTGTTTCATAGTTCATATAAAACGGATTTATCACCAGAAAATGGTCTTCAACAGATATCAACCAACTATTTTCTGACGCCAAATCCAACAATTTCAAAATAATGATTAAGCTATGTAGCACATGAAATAAATTGATCCACCACAGAATCTCTCTCGGCTAGACATGATAAACTGTGTTGTCTCAAAGAAAATGTCGACACAACACGTTACTTGATACGACACCCAAACATTTACATGCTTGTAAATCCTAATAATTTAGGAATTTGACCAACCTAAATTCAATTTAGAGTAATACAAAGAACAAAGCAAATAACGTCAGATCCATGCAAAAAGCAGCCGGATCTAACAGCTAAATGCCACAGCCAGCGAAATTTAGCACCAGCTTGCTCAATCATCGATGATAGAAAATTAAAATAAATTAAAAAAAACAATTCAACGAAAGCAGATGTATGCTAGTGAATCCTGACGAATCAGGAATTTGACTACTCAAAACTTGACTGAAAGTAGTACAAAAGAAAGTAGCAATGGCTTTTGCTTTGTGCAAGAAGTGACCGGATCTGCCCACCACTACATGTCGCAGCCGGGGATGATTTGCACCCATTTCTTAAATCATTCAAAATTCAAAATATATAAATAAAAACAGAAGAGAGAAAGAAACAGAGACTGAAAAACTTGAACGGCGGCTATCTTGGAATGATTTTAACGTCGGACTAATGTTCCAAATTTATAGGAGAAGAAATGGGGTTAGGGTTTAGTCAGCGGGGATAACGAACGGACAATTTGGGATGGTGCATGAGCTGCCCGGCCCAACCAAGGTGCCTGGCTTTTATTCTGCAGTCTACGGATATGAGAAGATCAGACTTGCTTAATGTTCTCGTTATTTTCTAAATAACTGTATTTTTATTTGAAAATTTGTTAATTAAAAACAGAAACAAAAGATAACTAGTATAAAAGATGCTACAATGATCGGGTTCATGCAAATTCAGTATTAGATCCATCCACCCTTGTAAATTTTTGTTATTGTCATTTGCCGAACACCTAAGTGTCGAAAAGATGGATAGTTGAGGTAAAATAAAAAAGAATAGAATAAAAAAGAAAAAACGCAACATCAGAATCTCATAGCGGAACGATGGCATATAATATCAAAATAACAGTACAAAGGGTCACTCCGAATACAAAAATTTTAGAGTCACAAAACAGTATTATCATCATGCTGAATAATTATAATCGTCTGTCCTCACAATGCTGATATATACATAGATAATATATTGTAACAGAAATAGAAACGGAAGTCTCCAACTCATCTCCTGAACTTTGAAGCGTCTAATGCAAAACCTGTTTTGTTCAGCCTACTCGAAAGAGTACACGAGAAATTTACGAAAAACAAAAACCACGTGTAAGGCATAAGTGTGGTATGAAAAACTCAAGGTACATGCAATATGTAACGGTAACAGTTGAGACCGTATAGATTGCCTAACGGTTTTCCCATCAAAAGAAAGTAACCATTCATTAAGTTAAAATAGTGATATAATGGATAATGTCTAGAGTGTAGACAGTTCAACTCTATAGCATTCCACTTCAGATTCGCTTCCAATACATAAAACTTGTTGTGAGTCACAGGAATAGGGATCTTAAGGCTACTAGAGGTGGGTGAATAGTGCTTAATGAATTATATGAATATTTTTCAAATTCTTTATGATTTTACTTCGAATGATGTAATTAACAATCACGTAAACAATCACATAATCAAAGTACATATAAAAGTAAATGCAGTAATAGTAAAAAAGAAAGAACATACCAGAATTTTATACTAGTTCGGAGTTACCCTACATTCAGTCTCATACAATTACTTATACGGATTTCTTTTCAACTCGTAAATGCAAACACAATCTCGATTTCAAGACTACGAGTCACACCCTCTAGAATCTCGACCTTTGGGTAGAGCCGCTTGATTTTCGGGCTACAAGCACACCTGCTAGATTTACGAGCTACTAAGCACACCCAATTAATTTTAACAGGCTACAACCGCACCTACTTGGATTTCAGGGATACCAAGCATTCCATAGAGTATAAGAGTATGATTTGATAGGATTTGCATACTCAGATCTTTAATCTTAATTACAATCGATTCTATAACTCTTGAATAGCACTTGATTTTGAGAGTGGTGAGAGAATTCAGAGAGTATATGAAAGAGAATCAAACTAGCAATGATTGAATTTGATTCTGGTTGAATTTCGGCAAACTTTCGATAGAAATTGTTTTTAAATTCAAGAGAATGAAAAGAGGAGAGCAAAGTAAGAAAGTAGTTAATGAAAATTCGTTTGGAAGTCTGGTATACATAGGAAAACAACGGTCGTGTCCATTCGCAAAGAGAAACGACAAAAAGACACTTCCATTCAAAATTTGAATTTTGAAATTTACAGTTAGTATGTCGACATATGGGATTTGAATATGTCGATATATCCTTCACAAAATTGAAAAATACTTTATATAAATTATTTTGAAAATCTGTTGCTTTGTAAAATAATTTAATACTTTGTAGAATCATTTAAATATAGTCTATGCAAATTTTAATAAAAATATAACTTAATAAAACTTTATAAAATAATTTTGAAAGATAAGAATATTAAAGGAAGTACCCAAATGATATATAAAGCAAATGAAATAAAATGTACTGATGGAGTTGGTATGTATAAATCTGGTGTTAATGAGGAGGTTGAGGATGAAAATTATAATCAAGACAATTCTAATCAAGCTTTTATTCCCAAACAGTCAGGTAGCAAAATTAGTACTTTGAACAAGTTTATTGCATTGGAGAATGATACTAGTATTGGGTTTAATGAAACAGTAAGGGGTGCTCAAGAGGAAGGTTGTGCAAACGTAAATGAAATTGAAGAGGGTGAGTATTTCAAAGTTGACCATGAGATTTACAGGCAAAGTCCCAAAGAACCTGAGGATGATGCATTATGTAACACCATGACAAATAAAAATCAAAGAAGCCTTGCCTGTGCATGTGCACACTGCCGATGAAAGGGGTGATTTTCTTGAGGAAAGCTGCGATTTTCCTAGCGATCATCCAGGAGATTATGTAGCTTAGGGTTGTAACCGAAATTTGAATAATACATTACACAGTAGTAAGCATGTGCATGTGCACACACACAGTGGGCTTGTTCCAAACAATAACTGTGTCGATAAACAACAACAACAATCATCTCGTTTACATGATGGAGGATGCAATCAATCCATCATTGAAGAAGCTGAAACAAATTTTTATGTGGTACTTGAAGCACAACTGAAACAGCTTGTGCAATCCATGCATGACCAATTTGATCAACATTCTTATTTACCTTCTTCCTTCTCATTGCCAATCTGTCATACCTCTTCTCTGCTTGTTCATAAGCCTTCTTCTGTCTCTCCTTATTTTCCCTATGTCAAAAATTCCATTATCCCGAGATGGGTATCCACTCTACATACAAATTTGGATCCTATAACATAGTTGCCAGCTCACAATTGCTTTGTTGGTTCTGGTAACAATAAGAAATTGGCCTCACCAAAAAATCACAAAACCAAAACTGCCAATTCTAATTCAAAATCTCCTACAACCAGGAGCAAGAAAATATCAAACCATCAATCTCTCCAGTTTTATGATAATACCAAACATTAGAGTATGGAATATAAAAGGTGCTCACAATTGTATAAAACTTGATCAAGTTAAGAATCTTATCTCTTCCCATGAGCTAAAAATCGTTGCCATTCTTGAAACAAAATTAAATCCCCCTTTAACCAAAAGAGCTGCTATCTATATTAAGCCCTCCTGGATGCTGCATCATAATCTTTGTAATGCTGAATATGGCACGATCCTTGTCCTTCATGACCCAAACTTCTTCTCTTTAACAACTATCATCTCTTCAAGACAATACATTCACTTTCAAGTTACTTGTTCTCAATCTTCTGCTTCTTTTATCTTACAATCATCTACGTAGATAATTCCAGTATTTTAAGGCTAAATTTTCTAAAATTTATTCCCCATCTTCGACAAGAAACTCACCCATGGCTTGTCATGGGTGATTTTAACTGTTGCCTTCATCTGGATAACAAGCAAGGTGGTCTTCCCTTCTTTCCAAAGGAGATACAACCTCTCAACATAGCAACCATTGATTCAAACCTTATCAAAATCCATTCGACTAGGGCAAAATTTACTCAAAACAATAGGAGTATGAGTGGTGTGAGAACCTTTTCTACTATTGATCATGCCATCTATAATTTAATCTCCTTTTCTCACTGGCCTAAATTTTCTATTAACATCTCTCATCCCATACCGTTTGGCCATTCTCCTCTGATTTTTTCTTTTGGTTTACCCAAGGTTAAGCAGAAAAGAAGCTTTAGATTTTTCAATGCTTAGACCGAGTCCCCTGAATAATTATTATTGTTAAGAACGCTTGGTCTTCAAGTTATTATGTTAACTCTATGTTTAAATTGTGCAAGAAGCTAAAATTTGTTAAGAAGGTCTATGATCTTGGGCCTACAAGCTGTATGGCGATGGAACAAAGCAGTCTAACCTTCTAAAGTAAAAACTCACTTTAGCTCAGGAATACATGATGAATAACCCTCATGATGCTCAAGAAGAATGAGGAGGAAGGAAAACTATTTAAGTAGTATGAAAAAACAACACTTGCATAGTATCCAGCTTGGTGATAGAAACACTGCTTTTTTTCATGCTTCGATCAAAATCAAGCAAGCCAGAGAAAACATTCGGTCTATTCATGGTCAAGATGTCCGCCTCCACTCTTCTCTTGATCAGGTTGACACTGCTTTCCTCAATTATTACAATGATCTGTTTGGTAACTCTACCAATTTTCTCCTGATCTAAATATGTTTGATGAAATACCACTTCCCATTCTAAGCTATGATCAGGCTCCTTACTGGTTGATATGGTAACTTATGATGAGATAAAGCAAACTTTGTTCTCAATGAATAACAATTCAAGTGGAGGTCCGGATGGCTTCAATGTGCTCTTCTTCACTAATAGTTGGGAAATCATCCACACTGATTTTTATAAAGCCGTGCATAACTTCTTTGATAAGTGCACTCTACTCTCAAAAGTTAATGAAACTAACCTTGTTTTAATCCCAATGACATCTAATGCCAGCTCTGTTACCTCTTACAGACCAATCTCTTGTTGCAATGTTTTATATAAATGCATCTCAAAAGCTCTTACAACAAGATTAGTCCGAGTCCTCCATGATCTCATCTCTCAAAATTAGGTGGCATTTTTGCCAAATAGCAACATACTAGATAATGTCCTTCTTGCACAGGAGCTCCTTAATGGGTATGGTAGAGTTAATGCTTACACTATAGCCATGATGAAGCTTGATATAATGAAAGCTTATGACTCGATTCACTGGACATCAATAGTTCGCATCATAGCCTTAATGAGATTTCCAAAACCCTATGTTGGCTGGGTGTATGAATGTATATCATCCCGAAGTTTATTCTTAATATTGAATGGTCGGTCAGTTTGTTATTTCAAAAGCAGGCAGGGAATTCGTTAAGGTGATCCAATCTCCTCTTATATTTTTATTCTTGTGATGGAAGTTCTCACAAGATTAATCTCTTTTAAGTACAATGCTAATCCGATAAGTTACCATCTGAGGTGTAGAGATCCCCAAATATCCACTCTTATGTTTGCTGATGACTTTATGACATTCACCAAACCTCGCCTTCCTTCCATCCAGTGTATTCTTTCCGCCTTGTCTTCCTTTTCTTCTATGACTGGCCTTACTCTTCATCAAACCAAATCTAGCATAATATTCTTTGTTATAGACATACAACTTTCTTCTCAACTATCAACTGCATTTGGTCTTCAACTGATGGATTCTAACATGACAAATTTTGGTCTTCCTCTCATTTCTTCAAGGATATCTTTAACCGACTGCCTTGCCCTTTATAACGGAATCAATTCTTCCTTGGACAGATGGGATAATAGATTTCTATCTCAGGCTAGCCGTCTTATACTTATCAAATCAGTAAGCTTCTCTATGGTTGTGTATTGGGCTAGAGCCTTCATCTTGCCTAACAAAATATTGAAAATGATTAGAAGTGCCATGATGAGGTTCTATTGGTGTGGTTCCATCCATATGAGGAAGCCTATGCCTTGCTCCTTCAGTTTGTTCGAAATGCCAAGGTCGAAAGGAGGTTTAGCAGTTAAGAACATTTTTCACTAGAATGTTGCTGCCTTTAGTTCATTTTAATCATGTACTATCCAAAAAGGATAGTGTCTGGGTGAAATGGGTGTGGTCACATAGAATAGGTAGGAAGGATTTCTGGAGTATACAAGTTCCTCAATCCTTTAGCTAGACATGGAGAAGATTGCTTGGGTTAAGAGCTACTTTCCTCCCATTTATTTTGATGAGGATGGCTGACTCATCCACTGTCAAATTCTAGACAGAGACATGGGGAGCTCTTGATATGATACTTTCTAGTCTCTTGAATTATCAGGAAATCTTACAAATTGGAATTGCAATGGAGGCAAAGGCTACTGATTTCATTTTGAATGGCCATCTTCATCTTTCCTTCACTTCAAACTAGGTCATCAAAGCTGCCTGGGCTCAGCTACATGACATCTATTATCCTTCTATGTGTCATGATCAGGTAGTCTGGAAAGATAAGCATCATTCAGTTTCTTATGTATACAGACTGTTATTCAGGTGTGATAACATCCTTCCTTGCAAAATGGATGAAGATTGTATGGAATTCTGATACTTCCTCCAAGGTAAATCTAATGCTATGGAAGGTTATTAATTAAGCATTGTTAACAAGAATGTTTTAGCAAGGTTTGGTCTCAATCTTGGTATCTCTTGCTTTATCTGTGGTGATAGCAATGAGACTTGTGATCACATCTTTTATGGCTGTGATGTGAATCATCCTATATGGAGAAGAATGATGTCCCTGGCTGGTAGTAGCATATTGTCCAATCCTACTATTATTGACTGGAATATGATATACAACTCCATAAGATGGCAAACAAGTCAATCTCGTCTCATTACTCTATGTATTAAGAAATACTTAAGTTTGACGTGGAAGGAAAGGAATCTCATATGCTTTGAAAAGAGAAGAAGAGACACTGAGGTGCTCTGGAAAGTTTTGAAAAATGAAATTTTAGAAGCTATGCCGAGGATGGCAGTTTTCTCCCTAGCTTCAGTCTCAGCTTGGAGATAATTTTTCTTTTCTTCGGGATCCTCCCATGTCTCCCCTTTCCTTCTCTTTCTTTTGCTTTGTTTATGTGTTTGTCTATTCATCTTTTGTTTCTCTTGTGTGTTTGTAGCTTGAAGCATGTTTTGAGCTATTTTTATTTTATTGTTAGTTTGTAATAAAATCTGGTATGGGCCCAGTCAACCCTGCCAGCCTTTGCTAATTTTTTTTTTAAATAATTGGATTTTGGACTTTAATAGATTGAATTCAAATATAGTGATCTTTTAAATATTTGGATTGTAAACTAAATATTATTTAAATGGATTTAACCGTTATAATTAACGCTTTTCAATTAATAAGTAATATTGATGAATTCAATTTGTAAATTTATTTACAAAAATAAATAGATAGATAAACATCGATAATTTGTTCAAAAATATAATATAATATTTAAATATGCGCAATTATCATTCTAAGGCACTGTCTCGAATTTTGACGAAACCAGTGTTGTTATCCCACCTTTTGGCAAGCTGTGGTACCAAGAAATTAACTGAAAACCAAGGATAGTCTGTCCCGAAGATCGGTTATACGCAGGTTCACTATGGATACTAGTGAATTTTATCCTAGTCCACACCGAGCTACAATTTATATGGCACAACAATCGAAGCTATGAAAGCCAATGTTCCAAATTTCAAGTCAATCTGAGTTTGTATGCTTAAGATTTAATCGATGCAACTCAAGCGATCACATTGCTCATATCCATCGAGCAACCAGGGAAAAACCTCCTTCGTATCGATCTGGTTCGAATCCATCAGATGTGCATGGCTTCGTATCGATCAGGGGGACATAAGTTCGTATCCATAGAGAGCAGCATACTTCGTATCCATCCTTCCTCATACTTATTCGTAACCATCATCTCCAACCTGTTCGTATCGATTAACCAACGTCCACATCATATCCATCAAAACCATACAAAGCCGCTACTTCGTATCAATCCATTAACACACACTACACTCGTATCGATCAGCCAGTGATCGATGTGAACAGCACAAGATGAACTGGTGCGAGATGCACTTATGATTGATCGATATGAAATAGAGCAGTGACGATCGCTACGAACAGGGCAGTGACGATCGATACGAATAGGGCAAAACTGGGTCGATACGAATTAGGCACATCCATAATATAGACTCGGTCACTCGACATAAAATGTGCATCGATCCTAAAAGCAAGCGCCACGTCATCAGACATCACGTGCAGAACCAACGATACAAACAACATCGATATGAAATTCAACAGCCTTCGAAAAATCTAAACTTACATCGATCATAACTCAAAATCTACAAGTCCAAATGCCACCAAATTTTCACAGGAGCTTGCGTACATCCTCAAGAATGTTCATGATCGATCTCGACTCGATTGGACAAAATATTGATCGATTCGAAGTTCGTTCGTATCGATCACGGATTCAGTGCAAATGACGTGTGACCGATCGTGTAGGCCACCCACGTGGGAGAAGAGGTCTTCCGAGATCTGAGCGAGATATTTTCAGCCTACGTCTATAAATAGAAGGCCAGAACCTACAGAAAAGGGACCTTTGGCTCTTTTACATCCAGACTCTGCCAAAATCATTATTGTACTCGATTTTTACTATTGTAACACGTTGTAACCAGCAACTATAAATCAATAAAATTCAACCATTTCATAGTAGATGTAGGCCATACGCCAAACCACTTTAAATTCGTGTGTTTCTGTGCGATTTCCATGCTTATTATTGGTGTGTTTGTTAGATCTGCCTCATTTTCCATTTATTTTCTTCACTTTATCTCTTCAAACACATCCAAAGAGCGTTGTTCCCAATTTTCGTACAAACACTTTGGTACTTTCACTGAGAGAATCTAGTTTTTCTCATGCTCGTTGGATCTACTATCGATATCGGATTGCGTAAATCTAAGAAGAAGATTCAGATTTCAAGCATAAAGTTCTTCCATCCTATTCAGATTTGCATCATGCTTAGGAAAGAGCTTCGCTATCCATCATGGTTAACAATAGAACTACTTCAATAGCTGCCCATCCAGAAGGATGGGACAAACAGAACCCCGTGCAGCTACCTGCTGCCGATCAGAATGCTGTCGGACCATCAGATCCGCAAGGCTCTGTCACTAGGGAAGAATTTCAAATGCTAATGCAAGAGCTGACACAAAGTCAGCAGCAACTTACTCAGCAACTGCATGCCAACGCAGAATTAACCAATCAAATAAATCGTCAAAGACAAAGGAGATCCAAAAGGGATCAGGCTTCCTATTCATCCACCGAGAGTTCGACCTCTTCTGATTATCACCATAGATCCATGCGCCCACAACTAGACGGAAGCTATACACAAGCTACGGACAGCAGTGCACCTTGAGTCTTGGGCAACCGAGGGTTGGCCCATCAACTAGCTATCAGACTGGACCTTCCTCCCAAGGAGGTACCGTTCCTTATCATGTCACGGACAATCACACTGCCACCGCTGCTACTGAATGAGGAGTTGATGCCTAAAATCAGACGGATTCGAACTATCGCCAACATGAACATACTCTAGAACCTTACGTTCCAAAGAACTTAGAACCAAGGAGGCGAGACATGGACCGCCGACCACGTCTAGTCCATCCTCGCATTGTGGAACCCGATCACGCTTTGGCCCAATAGGCCCAGAATGTCCAGATGCCGCACATCCTGACGATGATCCGTCAGATGATCCGAGAAAGTCAAGGCCTCACTAATGATGACTAGGGAATATACCGGAGTCATACTCCCTTTACTAATGATATACTTTATGCTGAACCACCTCGGCAATTCAGGATGCCGACTTTGCCAGTTTATGAAGGGAGCTCTGATCCTAATAAGCATATCTTAAAGTATGAATGGTTAATGAATGCTGCATAAGCTGATGATGTAATTAAGTGTCAAAGTTTACCAATCTCTCTGGGGGGCATAGCTACTATGTAGTTTACTCATTTACCACCTTGATCAATCTTGTGTTTTGATCAACCGGCGACAAAGTTTGTTGAGTAGTTCCGCATGCATGTTACAAGGCCCAAAGAAGTTAATACTATGTCTAGTATAACTCAAGCTCCCGAAGAGACACGTTATTTGGAGTGATTTCATGCTGCATGTGCTAAGATTAGAAATCCCAATAATAACTCTTTCCCGATGGCATTGACTAAAGGGATTAATCCCGATTCCAAGTTCGACAACAGGTTGGCCGAAAAACCTCCGCATCATTGGACCATTTCTATTCCAAGGCAGCCCTATCCTTAAGAAGGAAGGATGCGAAACAATCTAGGAAAAAGGATGACGCATGGCCTAGTGTGAAAGGGATTCAGAGCAATGATGTTGTTAAACAAACTACGGAGAGTTCCAGAAAAATGCAATTGAACATACAAAATTAACAAAATCAATCAGAAGTCAACGAAAATCAAAACAGCAAACGAGATCAGAATCGTAGGCCACGATGCATAGCTTCTTTGTTTGACAATTATACTCCTTTGAATACGTCGCTGGAAAATTTGTATATACAGACCTGCAATACTATTCAGTACAAGAAACTGGCTCCGAAGCAATCGTCGAAAAAATAGATCTAGACAGGGAAGTTTTATAGATTCCACGAAAGCTATGGCCACAACACGAGTGAGTGCTGTCACTTATAGGATCTCAGTGAAAAGTTGATACGTGAGAGAAAGTTGAGCAGTTTGTGCGGGTGTCGCAATCTGGAGGTGCGGGCCCATCAAATCAAAACCACATACCAAATCAGGTAAGAGAGGAGGAACCAACTCGTACTGGCGGAAGGTTGGTGATCAATACTGTTAATGGTGGTCCTCATCCAGCAGATCGAAGCTGGAAGGAAATGGAGTCATATGCCAGTTCTATTTGGCGTGCGAGCTTCGAGTGTTATAGTAGTTTGGAAGATGAGGCTTCAGCCAAGCAACAGAAGACGATGACCGACGACATCGTCTTTCGAGATAGAGACGCCGACAGGGTTGAAGCCCCAACCATCGATCCACTTGTCATATCAACTCAAGTAGGTCCTGCTTGGAAGAAGAGGATCTTAGTAGACAGTGGAAGTTCTGTGAATATATTTTTTAAGTGAGCCTATGACTAGATGAAAATGGAGACTAAGGATTTGAAACCTTGTCAGTCCCGTATTCATGGCTTCAACGGGAGTGCGACTATACCTACTGGAGTGGTGGAATTGCCAGAGGAGTTGGGAATCGAAGAACACTGGAGAGTCCGAACATTACAATTTGTTGTGTTGGATATAGACACTCCATATAATGCTTTCTTGGGCTAACCGACCCAAGCCGAATCTAGGTCTGCCATTGCCCCTTGGTGTCTGACTTAAAAATTCCCTACCAACAACAAACTTGGAGTTGTTTAGGGAGACCAGGCTGTTGGGAAAGCCTGTTATGTTGCTGAGCTGCGAGAGGAGCAGCAAAAGGAAAGAGGGAAGGGCATAGAGGAATCTCTCTACGTCCTCTTTGTTGAGAATTGACAATCGACGCATGGGCCCAGGCTGGGGCACCACAATCAATTCTCGAGGGATCTTGATCCAAGAGATACCGAAAGTGAAGATGAAAATAAAGACAATAAAGCTTCCCCGACCAAGCTGACGATCGATGTCTCGATTGATAATGATGACGATTCTAAAAAGATAAAGATTGGATCTCAGCTAAGCCAACAAATGCAAGAGGAATTGGTTGAATTTCTCCAGGCAAACTTGGATGTGTTTGCCAGGACACATTTTGACATGTGTGGAATCTCCTCGGACATCGCGAGCCACACATTGAATATTGATCCACGGCACGTCCCGATCAAACAAAAAAGACGTGGTATGGATCCAGAGAGATCTGCCGCCCTTAAGGAGGAGGTAGATAAGCTTAAATCGAACAGATTTATTCGAGACGCATTATACCTGGAATGGGTGTCCAATCCTGTACTTGTTCGAAAGCCGAACGGGAAATGAAGAACGTGTGTTGATTACTCAGACTTGAATAATTCTTGCCCTAAAGATAGTTTTTCGCTTCCTCGAATCGATCAGCTCGTAGATTCAATGGCCGGACATGAACTCTTATCAATCATGGATGCATATTTTGGCTACAACCAGATACCCATGCATTTACCTGACCTAGAGCATACCAGCTTCGTGACCCATATGAGACTTTACTGCTACAAAGTTATGCCTTTCGAGCTCAAGAACACCAGAGCAACTTACCAACGGTTAGTAACCGAATGTTCGCTAACCAGATCGGAAGAACCATTGAGGTATATATGGATGACATGCTAGTGAAATCACGATTTTACACCGTTCATATCAAGACCTGGAATCAATATTTAACATCCTCTAAGAATATAGAATAAAGCTCAATCCGTTGAAATGTCACTTTGGCGTCGCATCCGAAAAATTCCTTGGGTTTATCGTCAACGCTCGAGGGATCGAAGCCAATCCCGATAATATCTGGGCGATCAAAAATCTTGAGTCTTCAAGAACCATAAAGCAAGTCTGGAGCCTCAACGGGAAAGTATCGACACTGAGCAGGTTCATTTTAATTTCCACTGACAAATGCATTCCCTTCTTCGATCTAATCTAAAAAGGGAAACAGAACTTTAAATGGACTACGGAATGTGAGAGCACATTCTGAGCACTAGTTCAACATCTCTCCGCACCACCCATTTTGTCAAAGCCTATTGATCATGAGAGATTGTACATCTATTTGGCGGTTTCGGAAAACGCAATCAGTTCTGTCCTAATTCGGGAGGAAAATCGTATACAATGCTCGGTATACTACATTAGAAAATGACTGACTGGGGCTGAGAGAAACTATCCGAAGCTAGAAAAGTTGGCTTATTGTCTTGTTATTGCCTCAAGGAAGCTTCTTCCGTATTTCTAGGCTTATCCTATCAACTTTTACACCGACCAACCGTTACGACAGGTCATCATGCGGCCTGAGATGTGTGGTAGGTTAATCAAGTGGAATACCAAGCTAAGTCAGTTTGACATTACTTACAATCCAAGGCGAACCATTCAAGTGAAAGTGCTAGCAGATTTCATGGCTGAGTTTACTATCCTAGAGGACTTGTTCGAAACCAGTGAATCCCCTAAGTATATCTGGAAGCTACATACTGATGGTGCATCAAATGATCATTGCTCAGGTGCAGGGGTTGCACTTGAAACTCCTGAAGGTCGATCCATATGCTATACTTTAAAGTTCAATTTCCATGCGACCAACAACGAAGCCGAATATGAAGCCTTGCTTACCGGATTGAGACTTGCCAGAGATTCAAGAATCATTGCTTTGGAGATTTATTGCGATTCGCAGTTAGTTGTGTATCAAGTTCGAGGGGAGTACCAGGCCAAGGATCGAAGGCTGGCTGCTTACCTTGCTTGGGTTCAGGAAATATTAAATTAGTTCGATTATTATGCCATCTACTACATACCCCGAGAGCGCAATCAGAAAGACGATTCGTTAGCAAAGTTCCCCGGTACAGATGAGGCACAACAAATAGGGATCATTTCTATGGAAATAGTTTCTTCTCCAAGCATCGATCAGGTGGAAATGAATTGGGAATTTGAAGTTGTTCCCAATAAAGAGTCATGAATGACTCCGTTTAAAAATTATCTCGAGAATGGGACCCTAACAGAGTGCAGAAGTGAAAAGAGACAAGTCCTTCGAAAGGCTTTGCAGTTAACTATTCAGGATGGAGTCATGTATAGAAGAGGGTACTCTGTCCCTTTACTCCAGTGTATCGCTCACAACGAAGCCAAACGAGTATTCATGATGTGTATGAAGGAGAATGTGACAATCACACCGGGGGGCAAGCTCTTGCCAAGAAAGTGCTCCGATATGAATACTATTGGTCGACTGTAAACCGCGATGCATCGAATTATGCCAAAAAATGTGACAGATGCCAAAAGCATGCTCGGATTCCTAGAGGTCCACCCGTCGAAAAAAATCAGATGGTTAGTCCATAGCCATTCGCAGCATAGGGCATCGACATTGCTGGTTCTCTACCTCTAGCCAAAGATGGTGCGAAGTATGCCATCATCGCATTTGATTATTTTATCAAGTGGGTGGAAGCTAAACCCATTTCTACAATCACAACAAAGAAAGCGATCAACTTAGTAATGCGCAACATTATCTACCGATTTGGTCTCCCGCATACAATCATCACAGACAACAGAGATCAACTCGACAATGTTGAATTTAAGAATTTCTGTCAAATGTTCCACATCTAGAAGAAGTTCTCCATAGTTGCACACCCTTAAGCGAATGGATAGGTTGAAGCTATTAATAAAGTTATAAAGTCTATTATGAAGAAACGACTAGAAAAGGCCGAGGGTAAACGGATCGATGAACTTCATATGGCTTCATGGGCTTACTGGACAACCCACAAATCTACGACCAACCACACTCCAGTCTCTCTTTCCTACGGTTCCATAGCCACTATTCCAGTCGAGATGGAAGTACCTTCTCATCGCGTGACTTATTAGGATCTGAAAATAAATGCTATATTACTTGTCAAATCTTTGGATTTATTGGATGAGAAGCGTGAAGAGGCTGATTTGAGGGCAGCCGCATACCGTAGTCCAGTCTCCCGATTATACAATGCCAAGGTCCACCCCAAACCTTCGAGCTCAACGATCTCGTCCTCAAAAGAATCTACCCGGTTCCTTCACATAAGAAACCAACATGGGAAGGACCATATGTAATGAAAGAAAGCTCAGAGATGTTACATTCAAACTATCGACTGTTGACGGTCTCATTCTGCCAAGAGCCTGGAACAACGAAAGTCTACATCGCTATTACACATAACAAGCCCTGTTTATTTATTTAGTCTATTTTTCATTCGCAATTTGTTTATGCATTTCGAAATTTGAATTTTTGATAAGGCCAATTGACTGTGCCATATTTTCTTATTTCAGCAATAATATGCAATCTCTTCGAGCTAGAGCTATGATTTTTTAAAATGCATCATATGACTATCACTATGCACTGAGAGCTAAATTCCACCCGACCGTGGGGGTTTATTCAAATAGGGACTAACTATGATACGATTGGTTACTCGCTAAGTGAAACCCTAGCTCGGGGGCAAGTCATCAAACTGAAGCCAAAAAAGGATTGATACATGACAATCCTCTAACTAACTCCAGATTTTCGAAGTACGAATTGGAGTATAAACTTACAAATATGTCTCGAAGAGGGTGGATCTGTCCACCCAACGACTTCGCCCATATTCAAACTAAGTTCGAGGAGATTGGACCCGTCTGTCTAATAACCTCACTTGTTAACTTAGGGTGGATGTGAGTCGACCATCCACGATCTTGATAAATCCAACGTCCTAGAGTGCGAACAAAATCCTAAAGCCTAAAAAAATGTGACTGACCATATATCGACCAACTCCAGATTGCCGGAGTGCGAACTGGAGTATAAACATAAACTAACTCTAGATTCCTAGAGTGCGAACCGAAGTGTCAACATCAACCAACTTCAGATTTACGGAGTGTGAATTGGAGTACAAACATCAAACAACTCCGGATTCCAGAGTGCAAACCAGAATATCGACAGTAATCAACTCTAAGTCCATAGAGCATGGATCAGAGTATAAACTTCGACTAACTCTAGATCCCTAGAGAGTGGATTGGAGTTTAGACACAAACCGAATGCAAATCGATTATCCGTAAGACAACTCCGAGTCCTCGGATTGCAGTTAGAGTATAAACATAAATCGGGTGTGACTAACCACCCATGAATCAATCTAAAGCCCCCAAAGTGTGGACGCAGTTAGGGCGTGATTGACTGTTCGTGAAAATAACTTAAGTCCCCGGAGTGTTGGTGTATCACAAAAACTTGAGCGGGCATAATCGACCATCCACGAACAAGTGTAATCCCCAGAGAGTGGATACGATCACCAATTGGTAAGCAAGTGTGGTCTGACTACCAAAATTCGCCATGTTTCAGCTTCGCTCCATAAAGACTAAGATCAATGTGTTAAAGGCAAATGGCGACTGCTGACCGATCTTCTCAATTCATCCCTGAAACTATGAGGCAAAACTTAAGTATCAGCTGCTGATTGACACAACACGACATCAGAATTCGACTTAACGCTCGATCGTGACCCGAAGCCGTCGCTTTGGAACTTAATGACAAAACTTGGATGGGTTCATAGATTAAAATTTCATAAGTACAATGAATTGAAGTTCAAACGCTAGAGCACTTAAGAAAATGAACATAAATTGAGCTAGAGGAAAAAATGAAATTTTATTTCAATCATTCTTTCGAAGAAAAAGGTTAAGTGCAAAACTATACCAAAAGTCCTGCTAGTAGGGGTCGAACCCGCATCTATACATGGCCTACAAAAAGAAATTAAAAGTACATTCCTATCCATCTACCAAAAATGAGCCAAAAATGAGCCGAAGAGACATGTCTACTATGTATTTTTTTCTCGGCTTCTTCTTCGATGTTGACCCGCTGAAGCTGCCACTTGGCTTCCTCTATGAGCCCTTGCCTTTTGGCAGCTGGTCTCCAGTCGGGAGCATTATATCAACTTCCTCCTTCGAACTCACATGTATTGGAATGCTTCCTGAAGGCGTAGACGGAGGGACAGGATCAATAGTAGGAGGTGTGATAGGCATATTGGTGTCGGCGACCGTACCACCAGGAGAAATCATTCGTAACCGGGCTGGACCAGGGTCCACCGTTCCACCTCCAAAGCTACTAGCCCGAGAGGCTGCTTCCATTTCGGCATTAATCTCGGCTATTATTTCCTCTTCGTGAATTTTCTGAGCTTTGTCGAGAGCGTTAACAGTTGGGCCAGAGGAGCTGGTGCGCTTCCACTCATGACAAATGACAGGTCGGCAAAGGGGTCACTATAATGAATGAGAAGTTCCTCCATCATCTGTTCGTCAAAGATAAGCGTGCTCCCTTGTACCCGTCAGTAGATGTAGTAGCCACCGTCGTGTTCGCTTCCGTAATAATAGCCTCCCGCTCGTGATGCAACTCTTGGGTTGCAGGAGGCATAGCAGATGTTACTCCAATCACTGTATAGAGACAAAGGAAAAACTGTTAATATTTACTTCAAGTAACATTTTTGATTTTAAGCAAGTATATGAAATGTTCAGAGTACCTTCCTCAGCTTAACTTGTGGCTGGCAGAGTAGCTTCAGATACTTGCTCTTGGATAAAGACAACTGCGGTTAATCAGGATTGTATGCAGGAATAGACTGGGGATCAACCACGGATGAAGTTTCAGGCTGGGTGGGCATAAGAGTTTCAGGACTTACGTCATGATGCACAACACCAGAACTTTCTCTAGCCTTCGAATGTTGAGTACCAAATCTCTCCTTCTCATATTCAATCGTGGCATCATGGAGAACTTTCCTTTCATCTTCGCTCAACACCAGGTTCTCGAGCTCAAATTCATCAATCGATTCAACTTAGTGTTCAGCTTTTTTGTCTTCTACTAATCAGCCCCAAGCGTTGTACATGTGCGTTGGATAATTATCGAGCTAGGCTAGTTTTCTGTGCTTCAGTACATTGACATTATATGTGATAAGAAGGTCTTCAATATCGGTCTCTAGCCTGGCCTCTGCCATCTTAACGTCGTCCGCAACCCTGGCCTCAGCCTCCCGAACTCTAAGTACTACCGCATCCCTTTCACCCCGGAACGCTATAGCTTGTTCGCACGCCTCCTCGGCTGCTTTATTCGCATCATCCTTTTCCTTAATGATTTCAGAGAGTTTGGCTTTAAGCTCGTTAAGTTCCTTTAATGCAGCGTCCCTTTCGACTGTAACTGTGGTATTCCGATGACCCATCTCCTCAACCAATGCGAAATGCATTTGTCGCATCCCCTCCATGGACTGATTGGCCTCGTCAGCTTTTTTAGTGGCTTCTATTTCGAATTTTCGATAAGATTCAACTTCATTATTCAGCACTTGAATTATACGGTCCTTTTGGACGAGGTCGGTTTCTAACTTCTCAATAGTTTTTGCTCGCTCAAAAGCCACCGCTGATTCTTTATCTACGGCCTTCATCCACTCCTTTATTGGGTATAAATATCATGGATGTAATCGTGCATCATTTTTTCCACCTCAACTAGAAATTTCTTTAAGTGTGGATGGAAGATAAAGCCATCGAAGTAAATATTCGAATTTTTTTTTCTCAAGTGGGCGATTTTGATTGCTCCTTCCCCAGTAGGCTCAGTGATGGCTTGTTATATGACAATGGGAGTTTCGGCCTCTGTTCTACGATGTTGCAGATCGGGCCTGGGAGCTTGAGAAGATTTTTTTTGATGTGGAGGCTCTATGGGTTGTCTATCATGGCCGGAGGGTTGTGTGGGAGCTCGAGGGGGTGGGAGCGTGATCAGGAGCGATAACTATATTCTCTGTCTCTATCCTTATCCCTTTCATAACGTTCTTGGCTAGATAACCGCGATCGCAGTCTCTATCAGCCTCTCTCCGATGGAATTCATAGTATGAACTAGATGACTGACGTGTTGAGTGGAGGCTTCCCAACATGGATTCTCGCCCAGTCATTGTATCTGTAAAGTAAAAGAAAAGCAGGATAGTAATATCCAGGAATGAACACCTTAAGATTGGAAATCGTGTAGTGCCATGAAGTGTACGTATGTATGTGCAACTCCCTGACCAACCGGATATGACGACCACGCTTGTGGGAAGAGACTCGCTTAAGTCTAGAGCACTTTGAATCCCTTCCAATCCAGTGTCGTGTTGGAGCGCCACATAGTCCGGAATTGGAATGTCGGCAAGCCCTTCAAAGGGATTCTCTATTTGCGAGGGAGGAGCCTCTTAGATTCTAACACCAAAGACTGGAAAAGAAACAATCACAGATTTCCATCTCATGGACTTATGACACTTATATGCTGCTACCTTGCCTTTCCTCCTTCCCTCTAACTCCTAAAAACTACCAGAAGGCTCGGCTACGGGTTCATCGTCAGTAGGCATGTTCTCTTCATCGCCCTCCTTGGCGATTACGATCCCGGGCGCTCTATGCTTAGCCTGTCTCGCCGGAGCTGCTCTAAGAGATCCCTCCAGTCTTATGCTTTGATTTCGAATAATTAGCCCAACAATCCTCAAATTTCTATCTGTGAGCACCGAATGATTTCTCTCATTTCACCCGGCACTTCCTGAAGAATTCGAACTATTTCATTAAAGGAGGCATCCTTGGGTCATGGAATTGCTGCTGTAAAGGAAGGAAGATATTAGTTTCTACATCAACTATGATTATCTCATTAACTACTGGAAAAATTGTAGCAGTTACATCTGACTAACCATCGACTAGCAAACCTTGGAGGACATCGGATGTAGAACCACTCCGTCTTAAAGTAGCTAAGCCTGGTCCAGGATCCGCCACCACTTGATAATTCCTAACTGCCTCTAGAACCTGAATGAAGGGTTGCCTCCCCAGCTCTTGACATTAAACAAGTATTTGACATCTTCCAGAGTCAGGGGTCAAAAGAGATGCTCCATGAATACAATGAATAGACTGTTCAGTAGTGCATATCCTTTTGGATGTAATTGTTACGGAGCAATTCTAAAGAAAGACAACACTTCTCGGATATACTAGTTGAATGGAGGAAGTGTTCCCGCTGTACACAAATGGTGGTTAAAGGCTGTGAATCCTTCTAGGGGAGCGTGTGGCCTGTCATTCAGGCCGGGAAGTAAAACGTCATCTAATGATAGACCGTGCCTTAAGCATGTTCGCCCCCAACATATCTTCAAAGACGTTGGACAGCAAAGAATCCTGTGGATTCGCAATAAAAGTTCCTTCTGGCAGCTCATCTGGAGCGGGACCTATTACTCGGTTGCAATAGCCGGCACTTTATTATCGGAGAAGATGAACTTTTAGTTTCCAACTATTGAGAACTTGTAGATTCCACAACTAATCAACTCACCAAAAACCATCGTTAGATGATAATAAGCCCCTGTGTTCCACAATGTGAGGTGCATAAATGTGTTGTATAGTGTAATGCTATATAATACTTAAGAAATTCTACGAAAATTTAAGGAATGTTCAAACGACAAGACTTTGAGATTCAACCGGAGTGACCATCATCGCTGACCGTCACAACTGTGCCAACCTGACTTCGGAGAACGATCCATGTTAGAGTTCGTTAAATTTGTCAAATTACAGTTCCATCGATAAGCTTCGAAGGGTAGTCAATATACAGTTTAATGGTCAAGTCCAATTATGCAAGGCCAAAGCTCGACGGAGTCAAGGGTTCGAATGTGCAATAGTATTATATCTATCAAAGTTCGACATGGATCGCTCCTCCAAAAGGTCGGTTTCGTATCGATCTCCCTCCAACATTTCGTATCGATCGATGTACAAAGCTTCATATCGATCGCCATCTATGATTCATATCGATCGTTCCAGATCGATATGAACTCCCACTATTCCAGATCAATGCGAAGCTGCTTCCTCCATCCACCATCAATAAGAGATCAAAATCAGAGATTCTTCCAATGACTGTTATGTATCCATCAATAGCTCTTCTTCTCCAAGCTACAATAACGCCATTACCACTTCCACGACCTCACTCCAACCAACTTCCAACATCAGCAGCGCCGGAATCGGCCACGACTTTGGATGAAATGGCATTAAGACTCGAGTCTCATCGTTTTAAAATTATTTCGGTCGATTAATTACCTAGTTCAAATGAATTGGTTATTTGGAGATGAAGGCAGTTCTTTCTTCCCGTGTTCTCAATCAGTACGAAGGCAGATAAGAAAACAATGATAAGTCAAATTTTTTCTAAGCACAAAATCCTTTTATACGGATTCGTATCTCTGCAAAGAACGTTTCGTATCCCAGTAGCAAGAACCGGTTGAAACGGTCAGGGGTCTATCGATATGAAGGGCATTGAGCAAACATGCCTGAATGATTCCTTCCATCGATACGAAGATGTAGCTTGGTGTCCATCATCCCAGAGCAATATAGAGGTTAACACTCCATATCCAACAACGAGTTTCCATATGTTTCATATCCATCAATTCGAATCTCATCGATACGAAACTTACAGCAAAGTCTTACTCGAGTCACTGAATTTCATCAATACGAAACTCCTATTTCATATCCATATGCTCGAAGACCCAAGCTTCACAGCCATCGATATAAAGTATCTCCAAGGACTATCCATTTCGTATCGATAGAAATCGATACGAAACATGCATTCCAACATCTGGGATCGATCTAGGAGAGGATCGAAACGAAAGAAGTTACTCAAAACGACTATCGACCGTTGCTACAACTTGAATTTCACATCGATTCGGGAGAGGATCGATACGAAACTCGATCTACAAAAGAACTAAAGAACTTGACAACAACATGTGAACGTGCAAATGTGAACAAGAGTCAAGCTAACATATGTGCATGTATGTCGGACTGATATTCAAATTTTAAAATTCACAGGAATTGAATGCTCACCTGGTGACAATTACAACAACGAACAACAGATTACTATCATGCAACACTCAGCTACAATAGTACACGTACAACAATTGGCAGTCAATAGTTCATAAATTATATTTCTAAAGATCAATCAAAAGTCACAGCTTTCGACGAGAAGACAACAACCGTTCAGACGAGTCAGATAAAACTGTTCAGGATGAAGATTGCAACTTTTCAAAGCATGTCATGTTTTCACAAGATGTACTTTGGAGGGGGGAAAATGTTATCCCGCCTTTTGGCAAGGCTGTGACCCAACAAATTAACTGGAAACCAAGGACAGTCCATCACGAAGATTGGTTATACGTAGGGGGACACAAGTTCGTATCCATAGAGAGCAGCGTACTTCATATCCATCCTTCCTTATACTGCTTCACATCCATCATCTCCAGCTTGTTCGTATCCATCAACCAACGTCCACTTCGTATCCATCGAAACCATACAAAGCCGCTACTTCGTATTGATCCATTAACACAAACTGCACTTGTATCGATCGGCCAGTGATTGATGCGAACGGTACAAGATGAATCGGTGCGAAATGCACTTATGATTGATCGATACGAAATAGAGCGGCGACGATCGATACAAATAGGACAATGGCGATCGATACGAACAGAGCAGTGACGATCGATACGAAGAGGGCAAAACTGGGACGATACGAATTAGGTGCATCCATAATACAGTTTCGGTCACTCGGCATAAAATGTGGATTGATCCTAAAAGAAAGTGCCACATCATCAGACATCACATGCAGAACCAACGATACGAACAACATCGATATGAATTCAACAGCCTTCGAAAAATCCAAACTAGCATCGATCATAACTCAAAATCTACAAGTCCAAATGCCACCAAATTTTTGCAGGAGCTTGCGTACATCCTCAAGAGTCTTTATGATCGATCTCGACTCGATTGGACAAAATATTAATCGATACAAAGTTCATTCGTATTGATCACGGATCGAGTGCAAACGGCATTAAATCGATCATGTGGGCCCACCCACGTAGGAGAAGAGGTCTTTCGAGATTTGAGCGAGATATTTGCAGCCTACGCCTATAAATAGCAGCCCAAGGCCTATAGAATAGGGATCTTTGGCTCTTCTACATCCAGACTCTTCCAAAATCACTATTGTCCTCGAGTTTTACTATTGTAACACATTGTAACCAGCAATAATAATTCAATAAAAGTCAACCATTTCATAGTGGACGTGGGCAATATGCCGAACCACTTTAAATTCATGTGTTTCTACGTGATTTCCTTGCTTATTATTGGTGTGTTGGTTAGATCTGCCTTATTTTCCATCTATTTTCTTCACTTTATCTCTTCAAACACATCCGAAGAGTGTTGTGCCCAATTTTGGTATAAATAAGTGCCATTAGATCTGGAATAATGAATTATTTTATGCCATCAAGTTTCATAATGATTAGACATATTGGTTCGTCGTGCGAGCTCGAAATACTTAGCAATTAATTTTAAATATAATCTGATATGAAAAGCTAAATTCGATATACTTTGGAATTAGGTTTTGAAAATAGTTCCATTAAGTTTGGAATAGGGGTATTTGGTATCAAATGCCAATGAGCATATCTCAATTGGAGTTTGAAATTTTCGAAGTTTGCAAGCCGGGTATTTAAATATAAAATAATCTATATACCCTGCAATATTCGCCTTACCCCTCACCATACTCGCTCACATTAGCATTACTCCCTTGTGTGCTACCCATACTCTTCTCCCTTTCAAAACCAAGCCTGTAAACTAAGAAAGAAAAGATTTCAAACTTTAAAAAATTAAATTTCGAATTCGTTTATCCACAAAAATTCTAATTTTGGATTCGTTAAGCTCGTATGTTGGAGAGCTACCTTTCCATGTGCTCGATTTTTCGAAACATCATCATTTTGGGGAGGAGGCCGTTAATGGCAGTAGGCTAGTGCTTTGACGTGTTGGAGTTTGGAGTGGAAGTAAGGAAATCGGTGAATGCCATTGAGTTCGCCATGCCATGTTGCACCTAAGCATCGAGTTTGAGGTAATGGCACGCTTAGGGGAAGGATGCATCGTTTGGGGGAGCTGTAGGGGCTGTGTGAGGATGGATTTTGAGGAGTAGGGGTGGACTTGACATCATCATGATGGACAATTGTGGTTTGAGGAAAGAGAGCCAACGGAGAAAATGGTTCGTCAAACAGATGTCCGAAGCTCCGTATCCATCGCGATTCGTGCACGGTTTTGTGTTATCTTGTACAAGAATTTGATTAGAGGGAGGAGAAGAAGGATTAGAGTTAAGTGGGGATTTTTTTATGTAATTAAGTGATTAGTGATTTAATTATCTAAATCCGAAAACTTATAAAATGTGTATCTCACTCATACGAGATCGGATTCGATTATTATCTTTTGCATTGGACTCGTAGAAACGACGGCTACATGATGGAGATGGTTTGGAGGATTTTGGAGCTAGTGGATATTTTGGCTAAAATAAAATGCCCGTTCAATTTTAGTTCAAACCGAAATGCTTTGGCGAAAACTGAAATCAATGTGAGTTTAACTCACACTCAAATTTACTATACCATATCTATGATGCTATAAATTATTGTTGATTCCTTGGATGTTAGTTAAATTATTTGATTGATCGTTTGGTCGAATTTCCATTTAGAGAATGACATATAAACTTGATTATTATGAACCCATATTATTATATATAATGTCCTTAACCATTGCTTTGCTGGGAGAATTTATAGAGAGACCCCGAGGGGTGTCTCACCAATAATTATTTATTCACATCCTTATGATGCTATAGTGATATTTAATTGAAGTAAATCTTGATATACCATTTAAATTGTTTAAGTGTCGTTATAGCGAATAGCTATACCTTCATTTATTGATTTTCATCCCCAAAACCCTATCATGTGTTTTTTGAACTTGAGCTTGTGTTTTCACTAAATAGAATTTTAAAATTCATTAATCATATTAACTAATGATTTTTTAAATTAAATAATCATTTTAATTAATGGTTATTTAAATTAGTTAACTGTTTAACTAATGATTTTGAAATTAATTAAATACTTTAATTAATGATCTTTAGAAATTTATTAATCTATTTGATTAATGAGAATTTAATTTAATTAAGTCATTTTAATTAATGATTTTGAACTTTAATTAATCATTTTAATTAATAATTGTTTTAAATTTAATTAATTGTTTTAACTAATGATATTTGAAATTTATTTAATCATTTTAATTAATGATGTTTTATAGTTTATTAATCATTTTTAACAAATGATGTTTTGTATTTAATTTATCGTTTTGACTAATGATGTTTGAATTTTATTAAATGTAATAATTCGACTTTTTGACCCTCGAATGTCGACACTAATACGTCTACGGTATTCCTGTGTCGAGCACCTAGGTGTTGGAAAGGCAGAAAGTTAGGGTAAAAATAAGAAATAGAATAGAACAAGAAAAGAACAACATCATAATCTCACAGCGAAATGATAATTTATAATATAAAAAGAACATTACAAAGGGTTGCTTTGAACATAAAAGTTTCAGTGTTACAAAACCTAAGTACTATTATTAGTCCGGATAGTTATAACTGCATGTCCTTATAACTCTGATATATGCACAAAGCTTAAATAGAACAACTGAAATAGAAATAAATAGATAATGGAAGCCTCCAACTCGTCTTCTAACTCTGAAGCATCCAAGGTAAAACCTGATAAATGGCCTACTCGAAAGAGTATGCGAGGAATTTAGGGAAAATAAAAAACCAAGCGTTAAATATAAGTCAGGTATGAGAAAAATCGAGATGAATACATGTAACAATAACTATTGAGACCGCATGGGTTTCCGTAACAGTTTTCCCATCAAAAGAAATCAACCATTTGTTAAGTTTAGTATAGTGATATGATAGATAATGTCTAGGGTATAGAATATAAATCATATCAAATAGACATGATGCTTACATTGGTCACACCACAACATATTTAGGTTACACTCAAAACCGCTAAGGTTCGCTTGCATAACAGATTTCTCGCGAAGGTCTCTTCAGGGAAGCCAAATCCAATCTCTATGCACAAGGATCGAAAACCACCTTCTGAGCGTCGTATATTTATAGATGAAATATACGATAAGGTAAACATAGAAAAAAAGAACAACATGAACCAAATATCATCAACTCCTCTTGGCCAACTGTCGATAACTATCTCTAGATGTGGAGTTGATAACATCCTAACATGGTCTCTAACCCCAGGTTATGCATCCTACCTTATCTTTAGCCATTTTCGATGTCGAGGTTACGTTCAGCATCTTTCACTCGAGTTTTCATTACTCGAACAGAACCTGAATCCCCAATTGGATTTCCATATCTCGAACAGATCACAAATCACTACATGGATTCGATCATCTTAAATAGATCTCGAATCTCCACATATATTCCTTTTCTTCAGCTGCTTCCAAAAGATAGAACTCGTACACTAGTTTTGAAGTGGTATTCGGTAAGTAGAACACTTACCGATCCTAGACTCTTTAAAACCAATCAATAAATCTTCGGTAAACTCAATTCCGGTTCTTTCATAAGTAAGAAAAAGCTAGAGATGTTTCATACCAATACTCCTCCTCAGGGGTTTTTATTGGTATAAAATAGTGAAGCATTACGATAACTTCCTAAGTTAATGTTAGGTCAAGTTCGATAATCGACTAATCGATCATCTAATCAAAATAATTGCTTATACAAATCACGATTCGTATGCTTAACTCGTTTTTGATGTTCCAACTTAACTATTCCTCGCCCAAGAGCGAAGCCAGGTAAGTTTGGGCACTGGTTGTTCCAAGCCCTAACTAGAAACTTCATTCCTAAATCTCACAAATAGATAAGTCTACCTCATCGGCTTTTAGTGTTAAGTATAGTATTAATTATTTCCATAAACAATAGAAATCGACTCGATTAACACATTTCCAACAATTTCCACTTACCTATTCCTCGGTTAAGAGGAAAGTCTAATAAGTTAGAACTCTATTGCTCCATCCCTACTCGACATCAATCTTAACTCTCACAAATGGATAAGATTACTTCGTTGACTTATTAGTGTTAAGCATGGTTAATTACTTTTAAACAATCAACTGTTTTGCCATTTAGCAATTCAAAGCCCTTTTTAAAAAACATTTAAATTACTTGGAAATATTTATAATTGGTTTTAAAATATTTATCTAAAATATTACTTAAAATTATAAGTTTGAAAAATCAACAAAATTTGGAAAAGAATATGTTTTATTCTAAAATTCCTCTCTTTAAAAATTCGTAACTAGTTTTTTAAAAATTCATAAAAATCTTAAGCTACTTTTAAAATCCTCTAAAAATAGTCAGGCGATTCTTTTAAAAAGAATGAAACAAATTGCTCGAACTTAAAGTCCTTTTTGAAACAATTGTAATCTAAAAATCAAGGTTAAACGATGCAGTTTTGCACTAGTGATATTTTGGCTGTTTTCAAGATGTTACTTAAATTTTTACTATTTAAGATTTTAATAGTAACAAACATACATATACAAAAATGCAAATATGGAGAGAAATCCCTATGGATCTCTTTACAAAGTTCCATAACAATTGTAAATACAAGACAATTCCGAACTGCATCCATAGCGACTATCGCTATAAGTGCACTTTCAAATCCGAGTCATATGTCAACCTATGTTCAACTATAACTTATATGTTGTTTTCAAGGTCTAGTCATATGTCATATAAGTCCATTCAAGTCTATTCAAATCCATATATGAATCCTATGTGCCACTTGTTCTCAAACGAGGATCAAAATCAATGTTTTCAACATATGCCACTTAACAATTTAGACAATTTTAACACAACAAAATATAATCATATATGAGGTATTTTATCAATCCAAATAGCTTATTAGCCCATCTTAAACTCAACAAACAACCGGCTTAAGCACTCAAGTTCAAACTCAAGCTAGCAGCCTCCTTACCTTCCTCTTTCTTCCTTGCTTTGCTCCAAGCCTCCTATCTTCTCTAGATGCTCACGACCCCAATGTGTGTGGGGAGTTTGGCTTTGCTTTTTCACAATCTAACTGAGTAAAAGGTGTTGTTATGTGGTGTTAAGGTCTCACTCCAAGATTCTGGTGATTTGGAGAGGGTTTGCAAACTATTTGCTTTAGGAATTTAAGATGAAAGAGAAGAAGATGACATTGAAATTTGCTATTAAGCTTTGGGAATATTTTTGATATATTCCCTAAGGGTGTATCCTTTCTTATATAGTCTTAGGAATGGTGATGTAAAAATACTAAAAAGTAATCAAAACCCTAGTGCATTAAGTGCTTCTTATAATGACAACTTTATGTCACTTCTCCTTTATGACTAATTACTCTCATAACCTTCTCATAATATTATCCCTTATTCTAATAGAACTTTCTGGAAAATTTCATGCTTTATGAAGAGGAGAGTGTGTTAATTAGTTGCTAATGTGTTATTTTGATAATTAGTTAAGTGCACGATAGTTCGAACAACTTATATCAATCGAAAAGCTGTTTATCGATAAACCGATTTTCGGTCACATTATCGGTTTTTCTTCGATGAATATATTTTTGTAAACGCTTTTCATAAACAAGTTTTTTAACATTATTTATTAATTATATGATGTTAAACAAGGTTATAAAATCATATTTATAACACTTAAACATAACAAAATGTCGATATTCGAAGATGAAGTGTTCGAATTTTAGGGTCGCTACATTCTCCCCAACATAGAACATTTCGTCCTCGAAATCCAACAAGAACGTTAATCAAAGAAGATAAAAGAACTATATATATATATGTATGTATCAATCTATATATATAGCACCTCTAAAACAACATATAAATCAAAATTGCAACTCAAATACAAACTAACATAAGAAAAATCTAGTCTAAGAACAAATCCGGATAGGATTTCCTCAAATTATCCTCAGTCTCCTTCGTACAATCCCGAGCATCCTCGCTCCATTGTACCTTGACTAACTTTACGACCTTAATCCTCAATTGCTTTGTATCTTTTAATAATATGAACAGGCTGCCTTAACATAGTCAACTTTGGTTCAATCTCCAAGTCCACTTGATGTGATTCTTCCACTATCATTGAAGGATTGCGCACAAACTTTGTAAATGTGATACATGGAATACATTTTGCACACCCGATAGCCTAAGCGTTAACTCAACTCTATATGCGAGTTTACCAATCCTATCAAGAATCAGGAACGGTCCTATATAACGAGGAGCCAACTTCCCAGCCCTTCTAAATGGTACTACATTTCTCATTGGAAAAACCTTTACAAATTCAAAGTCTCTAACCGAGAACTCCAAGTCTCTACGCCACTCGTCAGCATAACTCTTCTGTCGGTTCTGTGCTTCCTTGATTCACTTCGAAATCTCTATAACCTTATCTAATTCCTCTCAGATCATATCCGGCCCAAGCACAAGATGATTTCCAGGTTCTACCCTACACAATAAAGACTTGGAGGGCCTTCCATGCAATGCTTCAAAAGGTGCCAATCCGATACTGCCCTGATAATTATTGTTGTATGAAAACTCAACAAGTGTAAGTGCTCTTTCCTCGAACCTCCAAATCTAAATGCACGCTCAAAGCAAGTCCTCTAACACTCGGTTCACCTTCTTCATTTTACCATCCGTCTATGGATGGTAAGCGGTACTCAAACTGAGCTCGGTCCCTAATGCTTCATGTAAACCTTTCCAGAACTAGCTTGTGAATATCAGATCTCTATCACTCATGATATGACAAGGAACACCGTGTAACTTGACGATCTCCTTAACATATAACTTATCCAAATTAGAAGCTATCCTCGAAGGCTTAACAGGTAAGAAGTGCGCGCTCTTGGTCACTCGGTCCACAATAATCCACACACCTTCTTTACCCCTCCTTGACCTAGGCAATCCATCGATGAAATCTATATAAATATGTTCCTATTTCCCCTTAGGAATCTTAAATGGTTGAAGCAGCCTGACCGTCTTCTAGTGACTACTTTTTATCTGTTGGCAGTTAGCACACCTACTCACAATGATAGAAACATCCCTCTTCATGCCCTCCCACCAGAATGTCCTCTTCATCTCTTGATACATCTTAGTGACCCTAAGATGTATTGTCAACCTAGTGGTGACACTCTACCACAACTTCTGGCCTAATCCAATCAACATTTGGGACACACAATGTAAAACCTCAGATTTTTGGTAACATTATTTAGAATATTTAGTTAGTTAAATAAAATAAAATAACGTGTTGATTAGGGGATTGAGACTAGATTTTATTAAAGGGGTAGCAGCGCCATTTAAGAATGAATTAAAATAAGGGTTTAAAATGAATCAGAGGATGGCTAGATTAGGAAAGAGGCCATTCCTATATCCTTCGAACCTTGGCCGTGTAAAAATATACATGTTCAATATCATTCTAAATTTTGGAGACTCAAGGCCGGCCACCATTAACAAGGAAAAAGAAGAAGAAAAGCTAGGAAGAAGCTTAAGTAAATCAAATCTATTAATATATCAATCTCTTTAATCACAAAGGCTAAGGTGAATAATGTTTACATCTCATTTTTGATTGTGCTTTAGGTTTTAAGATGAATTACGAATATTTTGCCATGTTTTTGAATGATGGAATGTTTATATATACTTGTTGATGAATTATGGTTTTTCATATTGAATTTATGATATGTTTTAAGGTAAAAACCCTATTAAATGACATATTTTTGCCTTGTGAATTTTTGTGAAGATCACAAATAATATTTTGGAGATGAGTTTCAATTTTCAAAATTTTTGGAAATAGTGTGGATTTTATATGAATTTGCTAGTAAAGAAAATGATAATTTGGGTTATAAATTATTTACAAGTAAATAATATATGGTTTGGGTCTGAAATTTTATATGTTAGAAAAAATATTAAAAGAGATTTACTGGAAGTTTTCAAGATTTTTTCTAACAGTTTTGATAGGTATATAAAATTGTTTAAGGTATGGGACTTACATGTTTTATGTATTTTAAATTGGAGAAAGGGCATTTTATAAATAATTTGAAATTGATAATCCTGAAAAATGGCAGCCCTTTTGAAAAAGTAATATGGCAACCAATCAGATTTTGAAAAACAAGGCAGGTTAGGTTCAAAAGAAGTAGTTTAAAAGTACAAATAAATAGGTTTTTCATCGTTCTGTCTCCTTCGACACCAGGTTCCGCCTCCATACTATCGCCTTCGACATAGTCAAAACCAATTCATATGGTATCGGGAAACTGGTACGTAATGAATTGGATGTAGGCGAATGCTATAGGGTCAAAACCATATGGTTCTGAAAGGGGTTGATGCTTTGTTTTGATTTTAAAGAAAAATACGCCCGCTTGCTTTTGACTTAGTTGGGTTTCGACTAGGTCAAATGGTTTAAAAGGAAATAGTTTCGATTGGGTTGCATCTTTGTTTTAAATGAATGCTTTCGACTAGGTCAGAACACCTAGCTGTCGCATTTTGCCTTTCAATCCAGTATGTTTCGAAGGGATTGTTTTTGTTTTAGAAAACCTGCCCATCTTTCCAATGCTTTCGAACAGATGGTTTCGACATTATCACTTCATTACTTAGGAAATGGTTTCGAAGCAGTTGCTTTTGACTTAAATGTTTTAAGACCCTTTTTTTTATAAGTAAAGTAAGACCTAAATTGGTTTCAAAAGAGATGATTTGAATGATTTCAAAAGGAAGTGCTTTCAACTTTAGTGAGGTTATGTCCTTTTGCTCTACTTGAAGGCATAATCCAAAGGTTTTGACCGAGACATTTTCAAAGGGTTTCAAAGGAGTTAACTTTGAATGGTTTCGAAAGGTATCCACATATTGTAAACTAAATCCAAATGCTTTCGAAAGGTTTAAGTTTAATGCTTTCGAAAGGTTTTAAAAGAGGTTTCGAAGAAGTCGAAAGGTGTTGTTTTCTGATGACTTCGAAAGGAAAGGTTTTCCAGGGGTTTTGAAAGGCGATGTTTAAAGGTTTTAAAAGAAAGATGTCAAAGATTCTAAAAGCTTTTGAAAGGGTCACTTTCAATGGTTTCAAGGGGGCTGCCATCAAAGGTTTCTAAAGGGTGTTAAAAGGGTTTAAAAATTGTTTCAAATGTATTGAATAGGCAGTATAGCTTAAGTATTTTCAAGTTAAAAAGGGTTTTTACTTGTTTTGGAAGGATAGTTAATCCTCATTAAGATTCATCAACATTATTTTGAGTAAAGTACATATATCATGGCAAAATGGCTTAGAGTAAAGCTAAAGATATATTTCACTTGTGTGTGTATATATGATTTGAAAGAGTACATCATTTTGAAATGGTTTTCAAGGAAAATTTAAAGGGTAGTTAACCTTAAGAAAATATTTCGGATAATTAGTCCATTTTGAAGGAAGTCGGCCTAAATTTTGAACAGTCACCCCATTTTGATTCGGACAGTTAGCCAAGTTAGTTGTAGTTAGCGCAGTTTTATGGACAGTTAGTCCATTTTAGCATAACGAACTTTGCTATTGTTTTTCGGACAGATAGTACTTTTGTTAGCATAACGGGCCTTTCTGTTATGTTGTGGGCGGATAGCTCACATATTACCCACATATTACCTATTTTACGGACAAATAGTCCATTTATTAGCATAAAGGATATTGCTATCTCGGTATAATCAGTTTGATTAACCAGTTTTGGTTGTTGGAAAGGTATTCAAAATAAATATGTTTTGAAAAGGATATTAATAAGGGGAAACCCATTCCACTAAGCGACATAGTCTCACTTAATGTCAGTAAACTGAGATGTAAAAGAATTATTCATACCAGGCTTTATGTCTGATTCGAAGTTTTTGTTTCCCCTTAAACTCTTGGGCACTCAAAATTGATTGAGTAGGATGAGGGTTGAGGTTTTCATGTTTTAGTCTTTTGGCAAATAAAGCTACTGAAGATGAGTAGGTGGCCGACGATAGCTATTTAGGAATACAGATTGTTCTGTTTATTTTCCCGCTGTGTATATTAAGTCAGATATGACAATATTTCTTTGATCAACCAACATGGCATCGTCATATGTCTCTCTTGGCATATTTTTTAGGGTACTTTTGGCACATGTCCTTATTAAGTTTCAAAATTCATGAAAAGTCCTTCACTAAATTTCAGTGTAAATTAGGTCCCTGTTTTTTATTCATAATTATTGCAGAGCATGATGCAACTTTTCATAAAAGTTGCTAACATTTCCGCAACTTTTCTGTACACTGTGAACATAGTGTATGAAAGTTGCTGAAATATCATCACTTATTTATAAAAGTTGTTGACATTTCAGCAACGTTTATGTACACTGTAAACACAGTTTATGAAAGTTACCGAAATATCAGCACTTATTTATAAAAGTTGCTGACATTTCAGCAATAATTTTTCTTTGTTTCTAGAAAATAGGGACCGGATTTACAATGAAACTTTGATAGGGAAAGTTGTTGAAATATCAGCACTTATTTATAAAAGTTGCTGACATTTCAGCAATAATTTTTCTTCATTTTCAGAAAACAGGGACCCGTTTTACAATAAAACTTTGACAGGGACCCGCTTTACAATATGAAAGTATGATAGGGATGCCTCCCTAATTTCCACTATTTTTTAATGATATATTTAATCATTGCCTGGGAAATGTTAAGGGATTTTGTAATATGGATATGAATTATTGTTTTCAAATGTAACTAGCAAAATGTTGTTTTTGACATCTGTGATTTTGTTCATATTCATGTGCTTCTGATATTATATGTACCATTATCATTACCATATTTTATGCCCAAAAGTTAATACAATAGATGACTGCAGCATCTATGGTGCTTAGCTTTTGGCCTCCAGATACGAGATGTTACACACAACCTACCGTTCATTTTGAAAATGCCAGGCTATCCATCTTGAATCCTAGCCACCTCTCCGGTGCCTTATTCTCACTTACAATCTAGCTATCCATGCAAAATGAAGATCTCTATGCTGATTCCTCTTGATACGAATAATCAGAGTAGGAAGAACCTCAACATTCATCATAACTTCATACCACCCACTAAGCACATCAGCTATGGCATTAGTTTTCCCTGGAGTATACAAAATATCCAAATCATAGGCCACAAGAAACTCCAACCGCCTTTGTTGCCTCATGTTCAAGTCTTTTTGCAAGACACTTCAAAGACTTATAGTCCATGTATAATTCGAACCTTTAACCTAGCAAATGATGCCTCCACATCTTTAATGCAAATACCACCGCTAAAAACTCCAAGTCATGAGTTGTCGCTTCATGCAGTTTGAGCTACCGACTCGCATAAGCAATCACCCTCCTATGCTGCATCAACACAGCACCAAGACCTATTCCACACGCATCAGTGTAAACAGTCAGACCCTCACTTTCATTTGGCACAGTAAGAACAGGAGCACTAGTCTACTTTTCCTTTAGCTGTAAGAATGCTTACTCAAATTTATCCTTCCACACAAATTTGACATCTTTCTTCATCAAATTCGTTAAGCGAGAGGTAATATTTGAGAAATCCTGTATGAATCTCCTGTAATAACCTACTAGACCCATAAAGCTTTTAATATCTGTTGCGCTTTCTGGCTTCTTATAGTCCTGAACGGCTACCACCTTAGCGGGACCAACAGAAATACCCTCTTCTGAAATAACATAACCTAAGAACCTAACTTCCAAACTCTGAAAATGACATTATGAGAACTTAGCCTTCAACACATGCTCTCTTAGTGTTCCTAGAACAATCCTTAGATGGTACAAATGTTCCTCCTAAGTCTTGGAAAAGACCAAAATATCATCGATAAAAATAAGGACAAACTTATTCAACACATCTTGGAAAAATCGATTCATTAAGTCTAAGAAATATGCTAGAGCATTAGTTAGGCCGAACGGCATAACTAGCCAATCATAATCTAGTCGGATCTAAAAGCGATCAAAGATACACTCTCCTATTCCATCCTCAACTGATGAAACCTTATAGTAAGGTCAAGCTGAGAAAATACTCGAGCTCCATGGAGCTGATCGAATAAGTCATCTATCCTAGCCAAAGGATACTTATACCTAAAAGTTTGCTTATTGAGCTCGCGATAATCTGTACACAATCTTAAGGAACCATCTACCTTCATAGCAAAGACAACAAGCGCTCCCCAACTTGAACGACTTGGTTGAATCAAGCCCTTCTGCAACAAATTACTAACATGATTTGTTAGCTTCATCTTCTCCTTTGGTGCAAGTCTACGAACTGGAAATATAATAGGTTTCACGTCCTTCACTAAATCAATGCAAAATTCAATTTCCCTATGGGGTGATAAACCTGACACTTCTTTATATACATCTGCAAATTCCTGAACAATAAGGATAGAACCCAACTCTTCCTTCGCTACATCAAGAGAATAAAGAAAACTAGTCAGAAGTGAGCTGGGTCCTTTATAATCCACTATCAAAGCTTCCATCCCCTTCTTTAATAAAACCGTTCGCTTATCACAATCAATGACTGCATTATTCCATGATAACCAACCCATCCTAAGTAGAACATAAAAACCCGTAAAACCCAGAATATACATATCGATAGGAAAGAGTTGGTCAAAGATAGAAATCGAAACTCCTAAACAAATCATACTAAGATTGGCCGAGCCATCACTAGGGTTTGAGACACGAATAGAATCTGAAGCTATAGTTGGTTCAAGTTTCAATCTATCGACGATAGTATGAGAAATTAAACTAAGAGAAGCACCAGTGTCAAATAAGACATGAATAGGAATGCCAAAAATAGATAGAATACCTTCTAAAACTTGCTTCCCCTTTGTTGCGGCGGAAGTGGAAGGTGCTGAAGCTAGTGCAAAAGCTTGAGGCCGTTCCCTCTTGTTGAGCATCAGACGCTCCCTAGCAAAATGACCTAGAAGATGGCAGTTGTAGCAGATCTTTGGTGAAAAATGAGCCTTGGCCGTTTGTGGCTTAATTTCAGTACCTTTTCTATTGGTGCTTTAACTAACGGTGCCTTTGCAACTTGCTCTCCCATACCCGACCTACAATTCGCAGCATAGTGCACTCTCTTTCCATATATAACAAGCGAGATCAGAAATACCCCTAGGTGGAGGAAATTTTCGCTTATTGTTTCCAGTTGGTGCAGCAATGGACGGCTTCGTAGCCAAGCTCTCAAACCTCAACCCCACATTCACCAGATTAACAGAAGACCCCAAGATGTGATTAGTCATATTATCTATGAACTCCAGATGCATCCCTGCGATGAACATCCCATTCCTCTTCAAAGGCATATCTACCATACCAGGCCCAAATCTAGCAGTGAATCGGTTATCATACTTTTCCACTGTCATGGCCCCTTGTTCAAGTCGAGGAAGCTTGTAAACAACAAAGTCTTTCTAGCCTCCGGGATAAACTTTATCTCAAAATCCTGCTTAAATTGGGCTTAAGAGAACTCATTCTCCTGGACATCTAAAACGATAGTACTCCTCCAATCCATAGCCGCATCCATCAGATGTCATGATGCCACCCGATGCTTTATTGCATCATCTAACTCCATATCCTCAAATATATGGTCACATAACTTAATCCAAGTCTGGACTTCTATGATTGTCTTTGTACCACTAAACCTCGTACCTCCTAATCTTTCATAATTGCAGTAGAGTAAAGCAAACTTTACCTGAGGCCTGACCTATATGACCTCCTCAACAATATCCACCCTTGGTTCTTCGACAGAAGCAACATTCCCCGGTGCTCGATCTCCACCATTTATGACGTGACTGCCCCAACCACCTCTACCTCCTCATGCTAGTACTCTTGATGCACTACCTGAACATAGAAGAATGTATATGGCATATAAAAGGCTAGAGTTATCCAAAGAAAGAGATTATTCCTAAGGAGAGTTGAAAATGGGGTATATGTTTATAAAAAAATACAAATACCCTCTCTTGTATACACTCGATCCATTCTATGGAGTCGCTTACCCTACCTTCAATGAGCCATACCAACCAATGCCAAGGTGTTCGCTCAACCTTAAGCTTTGATACCAAATATAACGACCCTACTTTTCAACCCTCGAATGTCGACACTAATACATCCACGTATTCATGTGTCGAGCACCTAAGTGCCGAAAAGACATAAAGTTAGGGTAAAATAAAATAAAAGGAATGGAACAAGAAAAGAACAACACCAGAATCTCACAACGGAATGGTAATTTATAATATTAAAAGAACAATACAAAGGGTTACTCCGAATACAAGATTTTCAGTGTTATAAAACCTAAGTACTATTATCAGCCTGGACCATTATAACTGCCTATTCTTACAATGCTGATATATGCACATAGCTAAAATAGAACAAATAAATAGAAATAGATAGATAATGAAAGCCTCCAGCTTGTCTTCTTATTCCGAAGCGTCTGAGGTAAAACCTAATACTCAGCCTACTTGAAAGAGTACGTAAAGAATTTAGGGAAAACAAAAACCAAGCGTCATAAATAAGTCTAGTATGAGAAAACTCAAGATACATGAATACATGTAACAGTAACTATTTAGACCGTGTAAATTTCTATCAAAAGAAACCAACCATTTATTAAGTTTAATATACTGATATGATAGATAATGTTTAGGGTGTAGAATATAAATCATATCAACTAGCTGTGATGCTTACATTGGTCATACCACAACATATTTAGGTTACACTCAAAACCGCTAAGGTTCGTTCGCAAAATGGATTTTCTATGGAGGTCTTTTCGAGGGAGCCGAACCTAATCTCCACGCACAAGGATTAGAAACTACCTTTCGAGCGTCATATATTTATAGATAAAATATACCATAAGGTAAACACAAGCGGCCCAACGTCCAAACATAAACACGAATATCGTGAACCAAATATCATCAACTTCTCTTGGCCAACAATCGATAAGTATCTCTAGATATGGAGTTCATAGCATCCTGGCATGGGTTGCTAACCCAAGTTTATGCAACTTACTCCGTCTTTAGCAATATCTGATGTCGAGTACATTCGGCATCTTTCACCCAAGTCTTCATCACTCGAAAATAATACAAATCCCAAATTAGATTCCCATACCTGGAACAGATCATGAATCACTACATGGATTCAAGCATCTTGAAAAAAAATCTTAAATCTCCACATAGATTCTTTTCTTCAGCCACTTCCAAAACACAGAACTCATATATTAGTTTTGAAGTGGTACTCGGTAAGTAGAACACTTATTGATCCTAGACTCTTTAAAATTAATTTATGAATTTCCGATAAACTCAATTCGAGTTCTTTCAGAAGTAAGCAAACACTAGAGGCATTTCGTACTAATACTCCTCCTTGGAGGTTCTTATTGGTAAAAAATCGCAAAGCTTTTCGATAACTTTCTAAGTTAATATTAGGCCAAGTTCGATAATCGACTAACCGATCATCTAATCAAAACGATTGCTTTTACAAATCATGATTCATATGCTTAACTTGTTTCCGACATTCCAAGTTAACTGTTTCTCGCCCAAAAGCAAAGTTAGGTAAGTTTGGGCACTGGTTTCTCCAAGCCTTTCCTAGACACATCATTCTTGAATCTCACAAATAGACAAGTCTACGTCGTTGGCTTTTAGTGTTAAGTACAGTATTAATGATTTCCATAAACAATAAGGAATCAACTCGATTAACACATTTCCGACATTTTTGACTTACCTATTCCTTAGTTAAGAGAAAGCCTAGAAGGTTAGAGCTCTATTTCTCCATCCCTTTTGACATCAATCTTTACTTTCACAAATAGATAAGATTACTTCGTCGGCTTATTACTTTTCTAATAAGTAATTAAACAATCAACTACATGGCCATTTAGCAATTCTGATCCCTTTTCAAAAACATTTAAATTACATGGAAATACTTATAATAGGTTTTAAAACATTTATCCAAATATTAATTAAAAATAAGAAGTTTGAAAAATCAACAAAATTTGGAAAAGAACATGTTTTATTCCAAAAATCATCTCTTTAAAAATTCGTAACTAATTCTTAAAAATTCATGAATTTCTCTTACTACTTTTAAAATACTCTAAAAATAGTTAGGAGATACATTTAAAAAGAATGAAACAAATTTGCTCGAACTTATAGTCCTTTTTGGAACAATTGAAATCAAAAATCAAGGTTAAATGGGGTAGTTTTGCACTAGTGATGTTTTGACAATTTTTGAGATGTTATTTAACCTTTTACTGTTCAAGCTTTTAATAGTAACAAATATACATATATAAAAATGCAAATAGGGTAAGAAATCCTTATGGATCTCTCTACAAAGTTCCATAACAATTTCAAAAAATAAGACAATCCCGAATTGCATCCATAACGACTATCATTATAAGTACACTTTCAAATCCAAGTCATATCTCAACCTATGTTCAACTACAACCTATGTTCAAATATAACCTTTGTGCTTTGTTCAAGGCCTAGTAACATATCATATGATTCCATTCAAGTCCATTCAAATCCATATATGAATCCTATGTGCCACTTTTCTCAAAACAAGGATCAAAATCAATGTTTTCAACATATGTCACTTAACCATTCAAACAACTTTAACACAACAAAGTACAATCATATATGAGTTATATTATCAATCCAAGTTGTGAGTTAGCTCACCTTAAATTCAAGAAACTATTAAGCTTAAGCACTCAAGTTCAAACTCAAGCTAGCAGCCTCCTTTCCCTCCTCTTTCTTCCTTGCTTTGCTTTGCTCCAAGCCTCCTGTCCTCTCCAGATGCTTAGGGCCTCAATGTATGGGGAGAGTTTGGATTTTCTTTTTCATAATCTAACTAGGTAGAATGTGTTGTTATGTGGTAGTATGGTCTCACTCTAAGTTTGAGGTGATTTAGACATGGTTTGCAAATTATTTGCTTTAGGAATTTAAGATGAAAAAGGAGAAGATGACATTGAAATTTGTCCTTAAGCTTTAGGAATATTTTTGATATATTTCCTAAGGGTATACCCCATCTTATATAGGCAAAGGAGTAGTGGTGGGAAAATATCAAAAAGCCCTCAAGACCCTAATGCATTAAGTGCTTCTTGTCATGACAACTTTATGTCACTTCTTCTTTATGTCACTTCTCCTTTATGGCTAATTACTCTTATACCCTTCTCATAATATTGTCTCTTATCCTAATAGAACTTTCTAGAAAATTCCATGCTTTATAAAGAGGAGAGTGTGTTAATTAGTTTCTAATGTGTTCATTTGGTCATTAATTAAGTGCATGATAGCTCAAACAACTTATATTGATCGAAAGACTATTTATCGACAAACTGATTTTCGGTCACATTATCGATTTTTCTTCGATGAATATATTTTTGTAAACGCTTTTCAAAAATAAATTTCCTAACATTATTTATCATATGATGTTAAAATAGGCTATAAAATCATATTTATAACACTTAAACATATGAAAATGTATCGATATTCGAATACGAAGTGTTTGAATTTCAGGGTCGCTACATTCTCCCCCATTCAAAACATTTCATCCTCGAAATCCAAAAAGAATGTTAATCAAAGAAGATAAAAGAAAAAGATATATATAACACCAATGAAACTATATATAAACTAAACTGCGACCCAAATACAAACTAAGATTAGAAAACTCTAGTCTAAGAACAAATCCAGATAGGATTCCCTCAAACCATCCTCAGTCTCCTACGTACAATCCCGAGCATGCTCGCTCCATTATACCTTGACTAACTTTACAACCTTAGCCCTCAATTTCTTTGTATCTATATCAACAATACGAATAAGCTACCTTAAAACAGTCAACTTTGGTTCATCTCCAAGTCAACTTATTGCGATGCTTCCACTATTATCGAAGGGTCGTGCACAAACTTACGCAATGCAATACATGAAATACATTACACACACCCGATAGCCTAATCGGTAAGTCAACTCTGTATGCGAGTTTACCAATCCTCTTAGGAATCAGGAACGGTCCTATATAACGAGGAGCCAACTTCCCAGCCCTTCCAAGCCATACTACATTTCTCATCGGAGAAACCTTTACAAATACAAAGTCTCCAAATGAGAACTCCAAGTCTCCATGCCTCTCATCTGCATAACTCTTTTGTCGGTTCCGTTCTTCCTTGATTTTCTTCCAAATCTCTATAACCTTATCTGATGCCTCTAGGATCATATCCGACCCAAGCACAAGACGATTTCCGTGTTTTACCAACATGATGAAGACTTGCAAGGCCTTCCATAAAACTCTTCAAAATGTGCCAATCCGATACTGGCTCGATAACTGTTGTTGTATGAAAACTCAACAAGTGGTAAGTGCTCTTTCCACGAACCTCCAAAATCTAAAATTCATGCTCGAAGCAAGTCTTCTAACACTTGGTTCACCATCTCTGTTTTCCCATCTGTTTGCGGATGGTAAGCGGTACTCAAACTAAGCTCGGTCCCTAATGCTTCATGTAAACCTTTCCAGAACTGGCGTGTGAACAGCGGATCTCTCACTCATGATATCACAAGGAATACCGTGTAACCTAACAATCTCCTTAACATATAACTTAGCCAAATTGGAAGTTGTCCTCATAGTCTTAACAGGTAAGAAGTGCGTGCTTTTGGTCAATTGATCCATGATAAACCACACACCTTTGTTACTCCTCCTTGACCTAGGAAATCTGTCGATGAAATCCATAGAAATACGTTCCTACTTCCACTTAGGAATCTTAAGTGGTTGAAGTAGCCCGACTATCTTCCGGTGACTACCTTTTACCCGTTGGTAGTTAGCATACCTATTCACAAAGATAGAAACATCTCTCTTCATGCCCTCCCACCAGAACGTCCTCTTCATCTTTTGATACGTCTTAGTGACCCCATGATGTAACATTAACCTAGAATGGCGACTCTCCACTAAAACTTCTTGCCAAATCCAATCAACATTAGGGACACATAACCTACTGTTCATTCTCAAAATGCCATGGCTATCCACCTTGAATCCTGGCCACATCTCCGGCGCCTTATTCTCACTTACATCTTAGCTATCCTAGAAAAATAAAGTTCTCTATGTCGATTCCCCTCGATATGACTAATCAGAGTTGGACAAACCTCAACATTCGCCATAACTGCATACCTCCTACCGAGAACAGCAGCTACGACATTAACTTTCCCCAGACTGTACAAAATGTCCAGATCATAGGCTCCAAGAAACTCCAACCATTTTTGCTGCCTCATGTTCAAGTCTTTTTGCATAAAAAGATACTTCAAAGACTTATGGTCCGTGTATAATTCGAACCTTTCACCTAGCAAATGATGCCTCTAGATCTTTAATTCAAATGCCGCTGCTAACAACTCCAAGTCATGAGTTGCATACCTCGCTTCATGCTGTTTGAGCTGCTGACTCACATAAGTGATCACCCTCCCTGCTGCATCAACACATCACCAAGACCTGTTCCACATGCATCAATGTAAACAGTTAAACCCTCACCTCGGTCTAGCACAGTATGAACAAGAGGACTTGTTAACTTTTCCTTTAACTCTAAGAATTCTTACTCGAATTTGTCCGTCCATACAAATTTGACAACTTTCTTCGTCAAATTCGTTAAGCGAGAGGCAATCTTTAAGAAATCCTGTATGAATCTCTTGTAATAACTTGCTAGAACCATAAAGCTTCTAATATCCATTGCACTTTCTGGCCTCTTCTAGTCCTGAACGGCCACCACCTTAGTGGGATCAACAGAAATACCCTCTGTCGAAACAACATGACCTAAGAACCTAACTTTCAAATGCCGAAAATGACACTTCGAAAACTTATCCTTCAACACATACCCTCTTAGTTTTCCTAGAATAATCCTTAGATGGTACGAACATTCCTAGACCAAAATATCATCGATAAAAACAAGGACAAAGTTATTCAACACATCTCGGAAAAATAGATTCATTAAGTCTATGAAATTGATAGAGCATTTGTTAGGTTGAACGGCATAACTAACCACTCATAAAACTTGTCAGATCTAAAAGAGATCAAGGGTACAATCTCCTTTTCCACCCTTAACTGATGAAACCCCATAACAAGGTCAAGTTGAGAAAATACTCGAGCTCCATGGAGATGATCGAACAAGTCATCTATCCTGGGTAAAGGATACTTGTACCTAACAAACCTTATTGAGATCGCGATGATCTATGCACAATCCTAAGGAACCATCCACCTTTGTAGCAAAAACGACATATTCTCCTCAACTTGAACGACGTGGTCGAATCAAGCCCTTCTGTAACAAATCACTAACCTGATTTGTTAGCTTCATCCTCTCCTTTGGTGCAAGTCTACGAACGTAGAATAATAGGTTTCACATCCTTCACTAAATCAATGCAAAATTCTATTTCCCTATAGGGCGATAAACCTGGCACCTCTTCGAAGACATCCGCAAATTCTAGAACAATAAGGATAGAACCCAACTCCTCCTCCGCCACATCAAGAGAATAAAGAAAACTGGTCATAAGTGAGCTAGGTCCTTTACAATCCGCTATCAAAGCTTCCATCCCCTTCTTTAATAAAATCGTTCCCTTATCACAATCTATGACCGCATTATTCCATGATAACCAACCCGTCCTAAGTGGAACATTAAAACCCGTAAAACCCAGAACATACATATCGATAGGGAAGAGTTGGTCGAAGATAGAAATCGAAACTCCTAAACAAATCATAATAAGATTGGCCGAGCCCCCACTAGGGTTCGACACACAAATAGAATCTGAAGCTATAGTTGGTTCAAGTTTGTATCTATTAATGATAGTACGAGAAATTAAACTAAGAGAAGCACTAGTTTCAAATAAGACATGAATAGGAAAACTAAAAATAGATAGAATACGTTCTAATACTTGCTTCCCCTTTGCTACAGTGGAAGTGGAAGGTGTTGAAGCTAGTGCAAAAGCTCGAGGCTATTCCCTTTTCTTGAGTATTGGACACTCCCTAGCAAAATGACCTAAAGGATGGCAGTTGTAGTATCTCGTTAGTGCAAACTGAGCCTTGGTCATTTGTGGCTTAAACTTCGGTATCTTAGCTATCGGCTCTTTAACTAACGGCTCCTTTACCACTTGCCTTCCCATACCCGACCTATAATTCACAGCAAAGTGCCCTTTCTTTCCACACATATAACACGTGAGACCAGAAATATCCCTAGGTGTAGTAAATTTTTGTTTGTTCTTTCCAGTTAATGCAATAATGGATGGCTTTGGAGCCAAGCTCTCAAACCTCAACCCCACGTTCACCAGATTCTCAAAAGACCCTAAGATGTGACTAGTCATATTACCTTTGAACTCCTGGTGCATCCCTACGATGAACATCCCATTCCTCCTCAAACTCATATCTACCAAACTAGGCCCAAATCTAGTAGTGAACCGGTTATCATACTCTACCACTGTCATGGCCTCCTGCTTCAAGTCGAGGAAGCTCCTAAACAACAAAGTCTTTCCAGCCTCCGGGATAAACTTCATATCAAAACCCTCCTTAAATTGGGGTCAAGAGAACTCATTCTCTTGGACATCTACAATAATAGTACTCCAACAATCCAGGGCCGCATCCATCAGATGTCATGATGCCAACCGACGCTTCATCGCGTCATCTAACTCCTTATCCCCAAATATATGGTTACATAGCTAAATCCAAGTTTGGACTTCAATGATCGTCTCCATACCACTAAACCTCTTACCTCCTAATCTCTCATAATTGTAGCAGAGCGAAGCGAACTCTACCTAAGGCCTGACCTATACGATCTCCTCTACAATATCCACCCTTGGTTCTACGACTGGAGCAACATTCCCTGGTGCTCGATCTCCACCATTTGTGACGGTACTACCCCAACCACCTCTACCTCTACCTCCTCATGCTAGTACTCTTGATGCACTACCTGAACATAGAAGAATGTATATAGCATATAAAAGGCTAGAGTTATCCAAAGAAAGATATTATTCCTAAGGAAAGTTGAAAATGGGGTATAAGTTTATAGAAAATATAACTATGCTCTCTCGTATACGCTCGACTCATTTTAGGGTAGCACTTACCCTAACTTCAATAAGCCATAACCAACCAATGCCAAGGTGTTCGTTCAACCTTGGACTCTGATACCAAATGCAACGACCCAAATTTTCGACCCTCGAACGTCAACACTAATACATCCACATATTCGTGTGCCGAGCACCCAAGTGCCGAAAGGACAGAATGTTAGGGTAAAATAAAATAAAAAGAATATAACAAGAAAAGAACAATATAAGAGTCTCACAACGGAACAATAATTTGTAATATCAAAAGAACAGTACAAACGGTTACTTTGAATACAAGATTTTAAGAGTTATAAAACCTAAATACTATTATCAGCCTGGACAGTTATAACTGCTTGTCCTTACAATGCTGATATATGCACATAGCTAAACATAACAACAAAATAGAAATAAATAGATATTGGAAGCCTCCAGCTTGTCTTCCGACTCTAAAGCGTCCAAGGTAAAACCTGATACTCAGCCTACTTGAAAGAGTATGTGAAGAATTTAGGGAAAATAAAAACCAAGCGTCAGACATAAGTCTAGTATGGAAAACTAGAGATACATGAATACATGTAATAGTAACTATTGAGACCGTATAGATTTCTATAATATTTTTTCCCTCAAAAGAAACCAACCATTTATCAAGTTTAATATAGTGATATGTTGGATAATGTCTAAGGTGTAGAATATAAATCATATTAAATAGCTGTTACGCTTACATTGGTTACATCACAACATATTTTAGGTTACACTCAAAACTTCTAAGGTTCATTCGCATAATGGATTTTCTGCAGTGGTCTCTTCGGAGGAGCTGAATCCAATCTCCATGCACAAGGATTAGAAACCACCTTCTGAGCGTCGTATATTTCTAGATAAAATATACCATAAGGTAAACACAAGCGGCCCAACATCCAAACATAAACATGAACACCATGAACCAAATATCATCAACTCCTCCTGCCCAAAAATCGATAAGTATCTCTAGATATGGACTTGATAACATTCTGACATAGGTAGCTAACCATAGGTTATGCATCCTACTCAAACTTTAGCAATTTCCGATGTCGAGTACGTTTGGCATCTTTCACTCAAGCCTTCATCACTTGAATGGAACATGAATCCCTAATTGGATTCCCATACCTTGAACAGATAATGAATCACTACATGGATTTGAGCATCTTTAAAAAATATTAAATCTCCACATAGATTTCTTTTCTTCAGCTACTTCCAAAACATAGAACTCATATACTAGTTTTGAAGTGGTATTTGCTAAGTAGAACACTTACCAATCCCGGACTCTTTAAAACCAATCGATGAATTTTCAGTAAACTCAATTCGGGTTCTTTTAGAAGTTAGCAACGTTAGAGTAGTTTCGTACCAATACTCCTCTTTGAGGGTTCTTACTGGTATAAAATCATAAAGCATTTCGATAACTTTCTAAGTTAATATTAGGTCAAGTTCGATAATCGACTAATCGATTATCTAATTGAAACGATTTCTTATACAAATCACGATTCATATGCTTAACTCATATCCGACATTCCAACTTAATCCTCTATCAAAAGCAAATCCAGGTAAGTTTGGGCACTGGTTGCTCCAAGCCTTTTCTTGACACTTCATTCTTGAATCTCACAAATAGATAAGTCTATCTCGTCGGCTTTTAGTATTAAGTGTAGTATTAATGATTTCCATAAACAATAAGGAATCAACTCGATTAACACGTTTCCAACATTTTCAACTTACTTATTCCTCGGTTAAGAGGGAAGCTCTATAGGTTAGAGCTCTATTGCTCCGTCCCTTCTCGACATCATTCTTTACTCTCACAAATAGATAAGATTACTTCAACGACTTATTAGTGCTCAATTATTTTTCTAATAAGTAATTAAAAAATCAACTATATGGCCATTTAGAAACTCTAATCCCTTTTCGAAAACATTTAAATTACTTGGAAATACTTATAATAGGTTTTAAAACATTTATCTATATATTAATTGAAAATAAGAAGTTTGAAAAACCAACAAAATTTGGAAAAAGAACATGTTCTTTTCTAAAATTCCTCTCTTTAAAAATTCATAACTAATTCTTAAAATTTCATAAATGTTTCAGACTACTTTTAAAATACTCTGAAAATAGTTAGGAAATACATTTAAAAAGAATGAAACAAATCGCTCGAACTTAAAGTCCGTTTTGAAACAATTGAAATTCAAAAATCAAGGTTAAATGGGGCAGTTTTGCACTAGTGTTGTTTTGACCATTTTTGAGATATTACTTAACTTTTTACTATTCAAGCTTTGAATAGTAACAAATATACATATATGACAATGCAAATAGGGCGAGAGATCCCTATGGATCCCTCTATAAAGTTCCATAACAATTGTAAAAAACAAGACAATTATGAACTGCATCCATAGCAGCTATCGCTACAACCTATATGCTTTGATCAAGGTCTACTCATATGTTATATAAGTCCACTCAAATACATATATGAATCCTATGTGCCACTAGTTCTCAAAACAAGGATCAAAATCAATGTTTTCGACATATGTCACTTAACAATTCAAACAACTTTAACGCAAAAAAATATAATCATATATGAGTTATATTATCAATCCAAGTGGTAAGTTAGCTCACCCTAAACTCAAAAAACAACTAAGCTAAAGCACTTAAGTTCAAAATCAAGCTAGTGGCCTCCTTTCCCTCCACTTTCTTCCTTGCTTTCTTTGCTCCAAGCCTTATATCCTTTACAGATGCTCACGACCTCAATATGCGTGTGTGTGTAGGGGGAAGTTTGGCTTTGCTTTTTCACAATCTAACTAGGTAGAATGTGTTGTTATGTGGTGGTAACATCTCACTCCAAGTTTGAGGTGATTTGGAGATGGTTTGCAAACTATTTGCTTTTGTAATTTAAGACGAAGAAGAAGATGGCATTGAAATTTATTCTTAATCTTTAGGAATATTTTTGATATATTTCCTAGGGGTATACCCCTTCTTATATAGGCCAAGGAGTGGTGATGGGAAAAGACCAAAAAGCCCTCAAAACCCTAATGCATTAATTGCTTCTGATCATGACAACTTTATGTCACTTCTCCTTTATGTCATTTCTCCTTTATGGCTAATTACTCTTATACCCTTCTCATAATATTATCTCTTACCCTAATAGAACATTCCATGCTTTATGAAGTGGAGATTGTATTAATTAGTTGCTAATGTGTTCATTCGATCATTAGTTAAGTGCACGATAGTTCAAACAACTTATATCGATCGAAAAGCTACTTATCGATAAACTGATTTTTGGTCACATTATCGATTTTTCTTCAAAGAATATATTTTTGTAATCACTTTCCAAAAACAAGTTTCTTAACACTATTTATCAATTAAATGATGTTAAACAAGGTTATAAAATCTTATTTATAACACTTAAACATATCTCAAAATGTATCGATATTCGAAGACAAAGTTTACGAATTTCAGGGTCGTTACATTAATCCAATTAATTATGATTATTTGAACTTAATTAATTATTTTAATTAATGTTTGAGATTAATTATTCATTTTAATTAATTATTCTTTGAATTTAATAAATCATTCTAATTAATGATGTTTAAAGTTAATTAATTGATTTAATAAAAGTGATTAAAGTAAATGAACTAATATAATGAAAGTGCTTTAAAGTTAGTTAACTGATTTAGTGTTTTAAAGTTAATAAACTGATTTAATAAAGATTTTAAATTCAATTTACGATGGTATAAAATTATTTTGCAAATAAATAATTATTTCATTTAAGATAATTTGATTTGTTTATTTAAAAAAGATTATAAATGTGATCAATTATCTTTCAGGATAATTAATATTGTTTTAAATTTATAAATAATGGTTTATAAAAGAGAAAATCCTTTAAAAGGAATTATTTATAAATAAAGCTAAGTGTAAATTGTTTTGGATTTATAGTAAACAACGTATCGATGATATTAGTTTTTGACACTTGCTTTAATACACTTGGTATTATAAGTTTGTCTTTTAAAAGAATATTTTTAAAGACTATTTCCAAAGTGTTTTTTTACCAACATTGAAATACAGAAATCAACTAGAAGTTCAGTTTTTAAAATGCAAAGTTCGATTTTAGTTATGGAAAATTAATTCCGTAATAGATATCGCTTATATGGAAAAGATTTTATCATACTTCTAACGCGAAACGTTGATGCTTGGACTCTTTTCTGTCTTTAAGGTTAAAAATGTTGTCAAGGCAATGCCTAAATGTAACACTGCCTCAATGCCTAAATGTAACACTGCCTCAACTTGCTTTGCTTCATTTTCAACCGAGAGATATCATTTGTTTGGAATCGATGAGTAGTGTAAAATATATGATATTTAATTTTCGTATACGATCATTTTAATAATCCATGATGGTTGATTTATTAATTATTGGATTCAACTTTCTTCATGGTGTATCATCGTCTCAAAACGATTTACTGCTCTTTGAGCTTTGATGTCCTTTGTCGGAAAATGACTAAATCCAAAGCGGAAGAGGAGGCCAAGCTATGTGGGGTTGCTTCCATTAGGATACTTTCACATCTAATCTAGATTGGATTCGGTTGTGCACTTAGATGTGAAATATTCTGATACTCGGTAAGGTTTTGGCGGGGTTTGGCTTGGAGGCTTCCAAGAAGTTTCACTAAGTAAATGAGCTTCTTAGAAGTATATTACTAGAGGTATACTTAAGGGGGAATGCACTATCTTAGAAGTATATTTCCAGACTGATCCAGGTGTTATTTTATTATAATGTTCGGGTCATATCGCGTATTTTCCCAGGTGGGCTTTGGTGCTATGGAGATCTTAAAGAGGAGTTGGAGGTTCACCTATCGCAGTGTTTTATTTTGCCATGTATTATATGGTATCCATATCAACAATTGTAATTCAGGATTTTATAACTTTCCAGCTGATAAGGTTTGTTTTTAACTCTGATGTACTCTGCGTTTAGGAATGATAGTTTTTATTGTCCTTGTTATATTATATATTTTCGATTCCACTGTGAGATTTTGTTTTCCCATTCTCTATTCTTTTGTTTCTATTTTACCCTAACAATCCGCCTTTCGATGATTGGATGTTTGATATTTGAATATAGTAGTCATATTCGGTGTCTACTTTCGATGGTTGAAAAGGCGGGTCATTGCAGCTTGGTATCAGAGCTGAAAGTTAAGCGAGGACCTTGGCTTTGGTAGGGTAAGGCTCATTAGAGTTAGGGTTAGTAACACCATAGAATGAGTTTGAGAGTATTACATACACACACACGAGAGCGTATTTGTTATTATCATAAAAACATATTGTGTTAATTGGTCTATTGAGTTGTGTATGAATTCTGGTTGAGACGTGGGACACCCGTGGTGTCGATAGGCCTTTCTAAACACTTGAATAAGGCTAGTGGACATGATATTCATTTTTGAAAATTTGGAAAATGAAATATTTTTCCTAGGATTATATTTCATATATATAAAGGAATAATTTTCAAAACCTTATATAGTTATGGAGTTTGTTTATTTGAATGTGATAACATTTATTTATTATCACTATTGTTTGATCAGTCATGCTCGATTAAATTAGGAGCGTTGATTGTTGATTATTTGTGTTTAGCTTATTTATAAGCATTTGTTGTTTAAATTCATAAATGAACCCCTTTGTGAATTAATTTCGTAGACTATAAGGTGTTCGGAGAAAATATTAAGTTAAAATTCACCTTTTAATAATAGTGAGTTAAGGATTAAACTTTTAATAAAAGTGGTTTAATATAATCTAAAGGCAAGTTAGGACATTTAAATAATAAATATTTGAGAAAATTTTATCATAATAAAGGAGAGCAATTATGATATAAAATGATTTTTATATAAAGAAAATTTTATATAAATATTAGTTAAAAACTGTATTTTTCAAAAGGATTTTTGAATCTAAATCCCAGAATTTTTGAAAATAATTTCAAAAGGATTTTGAGAAATGAAATAGTGGCATTGTTTGAAAGTATTTAGAAGTAAAATATTTTGGTAAGTGAAATTTTAAATGGAATGCATTTTCTTTAGTGTAATCCGAAGGAAATCATCTCGATAAACTTTGTGGTAATTTAAATAATCTTCTACTGACGATCAAATGTTTGTTTAGGCGAATGTTGTGGGATACTTAGAAAAATTATTCTCTTTATTTTTATGCGATTGAAATGAGTTCAAATTCGTTAGTCTTAATAAATACACTGTTGAAGTTATTTCATATAAAATATATGTAATATGCTTTCAAAAACGAGTTTTTGAAATTAAAAACCGGGTATTTGATTTTTAAGTTCCTTAAAGGGAATTAGTTTCAGAATAAAATTTTATGTTCAGCAAAAGATTATTATGATAAATGAACTTTACCCTTAGATAAAATAAGGACTAATTTAACACTGATTTTAAAATAGATTAAATTGGATAGGTAAGTTCTGATAAACATTAATTTGTTAAAACCATGGATTTTGATTAGACCATCTATGTAACGACCCAGAATTTTCGATCCCAAAGATTCCAAATAGTTAGGGAAAAGAAGGAAAGAGAAAGAAGAAGAAGAAACACCAAAACACAGATTCTCACATTCGCAGCGGATCAAAATATAGTATCAAATAAAATAGCAGTTATACAAAGGAAAACTGTATCAGTTAATTTACATCAATACATCAGAGTTACAACACATAAACATTGGACAGTTAAAATCAACCTGTCAAGGTACAAAAGAATTGACTTTGGAACTGTCGGTTTTCAAAATGGCGGCTCCTAGGGTTTCTTCTTCTCCACCTGCCAGATTTGATCCCAGATCTTCGGAACCTCCAGATGATGGAGGAACAGATGGCTTTACGCCTGTGATTAGCAAGAAGAATAAAGGGAAGGAATGTATGGAACGTTCGAATATGACAATTCAAGGATCTGCAAAAACGGCAAAAGTGTTTCCAAACAGGGCCTTCCAATCTGGGAATTCACAGCCTTCACATCTACATAAATCGCCAGATGAATTCCCACCCCTTTCAGGAAACTCAAACACGTATGCTCCAATCTCTGATAAAGTTATAGCTACTCCAATACGGGCATGGAAGGATATTGTCTCTGACCTAGATGTCTCTGCATATGCCCCAATTAACTACTACCCCCCCACAGAAGTCAATAATATGAAATATGCTAAGATTGATTCTCAATTAATATCGGCAGCTAGAGAAAAGTGGAAGAACTCTATTGCGGTCTACGTTATGGGTACAAAGCCTTATTTTACTTTTTTTAAAGCTTATATTTCTAGGGTTTGGAAACCCAAAGGTGAATTTCAGATTTTCTCTCAAGAAAATGGGTTTTATATCATTAAGTTTGACAAGCAAGAGGATTGTGATCTTGTTATTGCTAACGGTCCTGATTTCTATGACAAACGCCTTATAATTATGAAAAAATGGAAGGAAGGTATGAAACTTTCTCGTGAGTTCCTTAGCAGTCTTCCTATTTGGATTCGCCTCCCAAACCTGGATTTAGACTACTGGACAGATGAGGCAATAGGACGAATTGCTTCCGTACTTGGTTGTCCTATTAAGCTTGATCAAGTTACTAAAGGCATGATACGTATTTCGTTTGCCCGTGTCCTAATTGAAATAGATAATAATTTTACATTTCCGGACAAGGTTCCAATAATCGATGGAGATAATAATATGTGTTGGCAAGAAGTCGTCTATGAATGGAAGCCTCCTAAATGTTCTAACTGTCACTGTTATGGTCATGGCGAAAAACAGTGCACATCAGTTAAGACATGGATACAAAAAAAACTAGTAATGATGCAAATCATGAAGGATCTACCATGGTTGAAGATCCAAAGGAGGATAATGAAAACAATCATCAAAAGACTACAACATGTACGAATGAAACAATCAATAATAACACAACTATTGATGGCAATGGAAAAGACAACTTCGATCAAACAGATATCAGCAGAAAAATAACAAATAGAGATATTTATAATGTTCCTGCTAAGAATAATAAATGGTCAAATAATACAACTGATGAAGTGAACTCTTTGTTGGCTAAACCTGATGCCATAACCACTGACACAACAGAAACTGATATACCTACAGATGAGACATGCTTTGACAGCATGGAGACCGAAACTGCTGCTCCTCCTCAAAATGACGTCAGGGATCTGGGATCCGAGTTAAAGATACCTGAAAGTGAAATAACAGAATATAACAATTATCAGAAGTCTCAACCTAAACATAACTCAATTAAAGATAATGTAAGCTTACGTATTACCCGGAGAAGTCGCGACGAGCAAGATAAGTTCAAATTCAAAGCCACAGTCAATGAAAACGTGATTGATAACCCTGCATGGAATGAACTAATTACTCAAGTTAAAAACAAGGACAGTCGATCGAAGAAGAGTAGAGTGAGTACTGCCCCTAGTTACTCTAATGACAGGGGAACAGATGGGCATGTTTCGTTATGACGTTCCTCATCTGGAACGTAAGGGGATTGAACTCCCCTACCCGGAAATTAGATGTCATTAATCATCTCCTTTCCTACAAGATATCTGTTGCTGCTATTCTAGAACACAAGATGTCAGAAGAAGACTTATCTAATTATGTCAAGTCTAATTTACATGGGTGGGAATATACATGTAATAACAGTTCCAATAACAAGAGCAGAATAGGGGTGATATGGAATAAAAATGTTTGGACCTATTCGCCTATTAACAGTAACTCTCAAGTAATAACCGGTACGCTTACAAATTATGGTGGCTTATCGTTGAATTTAACTATAGTCTATGGCCTACACAATTATGACCAGCAAAAAGAACTGTGGGAGCACATTTGTTACACGTCTCGGCAATGTTCATTACCTTGGCTTGTTGCCGGGGATTTTAATACAGTTTTGTACAATACTGATAGAATCGGTCCACGAAATACTGGAATCAATGCAGATGAGGATTTTTATGAGGCCATGCAGGTTAGTGGCCTTTATGAACAACAAGGGAAAGGGAATAAATTTACTTGGAGGGGAGGTAAAAATTTCTCTATACATAGTAAAATTGATAGAGTGTTCACTAATCAAATCTGGAACACGTTAATGCAAAACTATGATATATTTATCTTACCACACTCGTCGAGTGATCATTATGCCATTCTTGTTCAACTAAATGCTGAATCTACTCAAAAGAAGAAGAAATCTTTTAAATATAATAATGCTTGGAGGCTGGGCTTGGGATATCAAGATACTGTTCATAAACCTTGGCAATATGCAACTGAAGGTAACCCTCTTCATAAACTTCTTTTTAAAATGAAACAAGTTAAAATTGCTCTCAAAAAGTGGAATAAGGGTAGAACTTCCTTCAACAAATTAATTAATGAACTTAGACAAAAGTGTGACAAACTTTATGGGCTGCTTCTTACTAATCCCACAAATCAAGGTATTATTGATGCATACAAGGAAAATATTTTTCAACTTGAGTGTGCTCTTCATAGTCATGCTATTGAAAATCAACAAAAAGCTAAAGTCAGTTGGTTAAATGACGGGGACAAATGTACAAAGTTTTTTCATACCAAAATGTCACACAGTCATAAAATTAAAAGAATTACTGGTATACTTAACGAGGAAGGAAAACCCGTTTTCGAGGCTGAAAATATTAAAAACTTGGCTTTGTCTTACTTTACCGAATTATATAATACTAACTATACTAGAACTGAATTTGATGATGTTATTTGTAAAAGAGTCTTAACTGAAAACGCACGACAGTCCCTCATCGCGGAGGTGACAGAAGAAGAAATTAAAGAAGCCACTTTCCATATTAATGAAGATAGCAGTCCGGGGCCTGATGGTTTTGGCTCCAAATTTTATAAGCTTCATTGGGACTCTATTAGCAAAGATTTAGTAGCAGCTATAAAAGGTGTGTTCGACACTGGATTAATTGTTAAGGAAATCAACCATACTTTTCTCACTTTGATTCCGAAAAAGGAGAACGCTAGTAACATATCTGATTACCGACCGATTGCTTGTTGCAATGTGTTATATAAAATCATTGCTAATATCATTTGTAACAGAAATAAATGCTATCTTGGTGATTTGATCTCTTCCAATCAAAATTCTTTTATCCCGGGAAGAAATATTTCGGAGAATTCACTTTTGGCACATGAGGCGTTGAGGACATTTAATCGAAAAGGCTCAGATAATTTATGTATAAAGGTGGACTTGCAGAAAGCATACGACAAAATTAATAGAGAATTCATCTCCATATGATGATATGCATGGGTTTTCCGGTTGAGCTTGTAAGACTAATATATACTTGCATTTCCACTCCTACTTTTTCGGTCATGGTGGATGGTAGCCCTTATGGACTTATACATAGCAACCGTGGAATTCGATAGGGAGACCCGCTGTCCCCATACCTATTTGCTATAGCTATGGAATACTTATCTATCCAAATGGAGATTGCGCATCATGAAGGTAATATTATCCCTATTTATAAATGTACTCCGGCAGTTAATCATTTGATGTATGTAGACAACTTGCTTATTTTTTCAAAAGCTAATGAGAAAAGCGCGCAAACTATTAAAAGCGTTCTTGGAAAATTATATGCAAATGCTGGACTGAAAATTAATGAACAAAAATCCAAACTATTTTTTAGTAAAAGTGTCAGGGGTAAACAGCAGATAACTTCTATTTTGAACATTGAATCTACCCAACTTCCAGTCATTTATCTAGGCCTTCCTCTCAGCTGTACTAGTCTTAAGACAGCTGACTTTAACAAACTTATAGATAAAATTAAGAAAAGACTATCTACCTGGAATAATATTTTACTAACTTTCCCGAGAAGGTTGGAACTCATTAAGACTGTCATATACCCTATGATCTCCTTTTGGCTTCAAATTTGTCAAATGCCGATATGCGTCAGTAAGAAAATTGATTCTATTTGTGCCAATTTCCTATGGGGCAGCAAACAACACAAAATTAATTGGAATCAAGTATGTAAGCCTAAGGCAGAGGGTGGGATGGGCTTAAGAAATATTCAGGATATGCAAATAGCTAATTCCATTAAATTATTGTGGAAAGTGCTGGAGAATAAAAGCCTATGGGCGAAATGGATGACACATCGATATTGTAAAGATAAGCAATTTTGGACTATTATGGATGACCCCATTGCTTCTACCACTTGGAAATCCATTCTCAAAGCAAGGGATAGTAGCAAAGGACTGATTGGTAAGTGTATTGCTAATGGACGATCAACTAGTCTTTGGTTCGAACCATGGATTCATGGGGAGACATTGGTACAAAAACTGGGGTGGCAAAGAATGGTCTACGCTGGTGATAGCAAACATCTAGTGTCTATTATGATCAGAGACCATGATTGGCATTTTGGAACTACTGAATTACCAAATGACATATGCAACATGGTGAAAAATATCAATATTGATAGACATAGCGAAGAGGATTATTGGTGGTGGCTACCATCAAATAGTGGTGAATTCTCTTTTAAATCAGTCTGGGACAACATTCGAACGAAATCAAGCTTTGTAGATTGGCATAAGCATATATGGAATAACATTTGTGCTCCTAAAATGGCCATATGTACATATTTTGTTGTTCTCAACAAACTGGATACGTTGGACAGAATTCATACTTGGAATAATTCTATCGTAAATACTAATTGTGCTCTTTGTAACAATATGGAGGAAAGCCATAACCATCTATTTTTTGAATGCGACTACTCAAAAAATACGTGGACTGAAGTCTGTCAACATATGCATATCAAATTGCAACACCATTCTAATTTGCAAGGCATACTAGCACACTTTACTCATAACCAGAATAGTAACAAACAACATATGCAGATAATTGATGCATGCATTATGGCTACTGTGTGGCACCTATGGTGTGAAAGAAGCAATCAATTATTTAATAAACAAAATCTTCCCTTCAAGGTCAGATCTGAACTTATAACTACTGATGTTAAAATTATGGTCTACAAATCGAGAAATAAGTAAAGAGGGTACCGAATTTGTCAATGCCTTCGGCTTCACTCGGATGCTTTAGGTCTCTCGTCTCGAAGCTGCCATTCGAAAGCCTTGGAATTACAGTGGCTGCCATTTCCGCTTATTTAGACGTAGTAGAGTTAATGTACTGTTATCTATTTTTGATGCGGTGGATGAATTAGATAAGGGGTTGTAAAGATGATGTTCCCTGTTTGTACTTCCCAACGGTTGAGGTGCTTGCGTATCTTTTGGTATTGTGGGTCCGTATATTTGTGTTTTTTTGCTTTTACGTCTTTTTTATTTTCTTTTTTAGTCCGTTGTCTGCGTCGTCTCAGGTTATGATATTGTAGAGTGGTCAGTACGAGTGATTTGTAAGAGGCTTGTTTTCACTTGTTTGACGTTGTTTCTACATATGTTGTAACCTGCCGTTTCTAATTAAAGTACCCATTTGCTTCAAAAAAAAATCAACCTGTCCCGAATAAACAGCAATAATATACACAGCGGAATACTCCATACGTCCTGCCATCCAGCTCGCTCCTAAGCTTCAGAACGTCCTAATCTGGAAATCTGTAATACTCGGTCTGACCCGAGCATTACATCAAAGTAACACCCGGGTCAGGCTGGAAACCATCGTGAGTAAACCCATGCAATTTGAAATACTAAGCTTTAAACATAATTGAAATCCAGGGTAACTTGTACCTTGCTACGAGTTCATAACTGGCTATGGTCAACACTTATTTCACAAATCAATCCCTAAGTAACTTTACTTAGTTTCAAAGGTCCATATTATTCCATTCCAGCCTATTTATCTCACATATCTAATCTATATAGAATTATTGTAGATTATAAATCAAAGTGGTTTCAGATATTTACTAATACCCGATCCCGGTCTTTTCGAGTCCCATGTCATCTTACCCAAGTAATTCAATTGAAATATAATTCAAACTTTAAATGAAGGATGTCACTTACATAGCAATTCATCATCGATAGATAACCATATTATCACTGTACAATCCAACATATCATATCCCAAAACATTTTATATCAGAGATATCAACCAATTCAAGGAATTCCATATAATCCAATCATCCATAAGCAAGATTAATTAGTCGCACCATTTGTAATTAATTTAAATAAATTAAATTAATTACTTTAATTACCTTTAAATCATGCTTACTTAATATTAATTAATTACAATTTAATTAATTAATCATCCTTAATTATCATCTTTAATTACATAAAGTAATTAGCTGTTAATTAATTACACAAATTAATTAACCTTTACCTATTCACATTAATTACATTTATCCTTAATTAATTACTCAAATTAATTATCCCATAATTACTTACATTGATTAATTTATCCTCTAATTAATCACACTCATTAATTAACTAAACCTTAGTTAATTTCCTAAATTAATCGATCCTTAAATTAATTACACTAAGTAATTAATCCTTAATTACTTCCATTAAGTAATTTCCCTTTAATTACTTTCATCGAGTAATTATCCAATTGGTTAATTATCCTTAATTAATTTACCTCGGATCATTAATTAATTGAACCTTTAATTAATAATTTAATTAATTAACTCTTAACAAATTAATCCTTTAATTACTTATATTAAGTAATTATCATTTACGTAATTAATATCTAATTACTTAATTAATTTATCCTTAATTACGAATTAATTAATCTCTAATTAATTAACTAATAACTAATTCAATTAACTACCCTTAAAATCATTAATTAATTAATTAATTAAATTACTCTTTAATTTCTGTATTAATTTAATTAATTCTTAATCATCCAAGGTCTTAATTAATCATAAGATAAACCATTTGTCTCAATTAACTTTTTAATTATCACTTAACTCTTATTTAATAAACTTTGAATTAAATTGTCATTAATCTAAAATTTAACTTAGGATCTTTAAGCTTAATTAATGATAAAACATTTTATTCCTTATAATTAACACTTGAATACATTTTTAGATTAAGTTTTAAACTTAACAAATTCAAGCCAACAAATATTAACTTTCTTAAATCCATTATTTAATAATATTTATTATATGAGGAATAGGGTTTAAGAAATAAACTAGATTCATTCTTAAATTATAAAACTTGCTTATATATAAATTTTAAAATTTGTTAAATTTACTTTGGGTCCAACCCGATTTTCACCCGAGCCCTTACCTGATTTTCCTTCTTCTTCTTTTCTTTTTACTTGTTTAAAAAAAAATGGTATACTCTTAAACACTTACGCGTACTCGAAGTTGAACCCGAGGTAACCCATTCTTTTTTCCCGGCTTAAATTCGAGAAAAAACTCTCAAACCCGAACTGACACAGCAGATATGCTGTGCACCTACACCAAACCACGGCGCTCCGGCCTACTCGACAACCGCCGATAAGACGACGTTGACCAACCCTACCGATCTCGACTACCAATCTCCTAAAATAAACACGAAATCGAGAATCAACGTGGTCGAACCCACTAGAACAAATCACCCTGACCAAGAACCGCCTCGTCCAGACTCCTCTGACCACTAGAGGTCACGAGACTTCACCCAAAGCTTTGCCGACGTCCAACGCCCCTTTTCCCCTATGACCGCCTCCTCTGATTCACCGACGATGGCGCATCAACACGATATTCCTCCTTGATCAAAAACTGAGACAAACCCTAGTTCGTCAAACTGTCGTCACCATGGTAGCCTATAGGGCCAGCCTCCATTTTTTCCAAGCTCGCCAACCCCATGGCCTCTTCCGACCAAAACCTCACAGCCCAAAACTTCCACGATCACCTGAACTAATCGAAATCCCCTTTTGCGTTTATCTCGACAATTCCCACAAACCCAAATCTTAAAATTCATGATACCTATATCAAAAATCATGTTTTCCCAACACGAATCTATCCACGAAATCATAGTCCCAGATTTTTGACTTATACAAATTTTTTTCTGTTATTTCTAAATTTTGAGTTAATTACTAAATTAAAATTCTGGAAACCATTTTTAGTCTTGATATTACACTACTATCAACACTTTTCATTTAGGAATCAAAGCCTAAAAACAAGTGCATGAAGAAAATTTGAATTTTTGAATCAGGATTAAAGCTTGAAATGTTGAACAGAGGCCTATATCTACCTGTTCTAGTCAAGTTCACAGGTACAAACACACACACACACATATAAAAATCATTTTTAAATCAATATGCATAACATAATTCAATCACATTTCAAAGATCACCACATGCCAATTCATGATATACCAGAATTTAAGAGATTACTCATAAAGATTTTGAACAGAGGAACAGAGAAGGATTTGAAAATCTGGAAGCTGCTAGTTGATTTTTGAAACTCCCTCAATTCTTGATCTACTTGACTAAGTTGAGTTGAATTCGAATTAAATCCTTGCTTCAGTTGAAACTTGAAGTAGTTTTTAGATACTTGGTTTCTCTGGCTTTAGATTTATTTATTTTTAAAAGAAAGAAGAAAGAAATTTGATATACACAATAATATACAGCACCTAGTTTCTTACTAAAAAAATCATTCTTTTCTCCTTATTAAAATGAAGAAAATCCATCTTAACACAAATCTTGACACATGTGAATTTGCATGGCATCCTAGCTTACACATGTTAATTGGCATCGACATATGCTTTTCTTTTATAAATTTTATGTTATATCCTTTATTTAGTTTAATATCTGTATATTTGTGTATTTCTTAATTTTTATCTATTATATTTATCTCATGAATTCCAAAAGATATATATATATATATATATCAAGCTTTTTATTTACTCTTGTTTAAAACTTTACTTAAGTTATTATTATTTCAAATAAAAATTATTAATATTTTTAATGTTTTGGAGATATAGAACTTTAAATATTCTTTGAAAATTTAATCCATTGAATAATAAATAAATGCTTTTTATTCATAAAACATATATATACACTTATATACTTGTATATAAACACACTTAAAATTTTCAACATTATTAAGCTTGCACATCACTATATATATATATATATATATATATATATATATATATATTAATTTACTATAAGATATATCATTTTCAGATATTTATATTTCAACATTTATCATAGTTTCAAATACATCCAGATATCTTTTTATTACCAGAATTTTATCTATTCACTGAATAAAGCCAGTTAATTATCCAATTATCAGCTGCCAAAAATCCGAGTTATCACATTCCTCCCCTCTTTGAATCTTTTCGTCCTGGAAAAGGAACGAATCCAGAATTTATTAAAATGCTTGTTATCAGGAAAACTACTCTTTTATTAAGAATTTTTAAAACACTTTTAGAATCTACGTAGTATTACAAAAATAGTTTTATAAAAATACTTTTTATAACTCGATGTCTCAACCAGTCCATCCTTGTTCTCACAGAAATTCGGTCATACGTTGATCAGGCGTAGGACTAAAATCTATAAGTACTTAGCAGACCCATTTTCAACACCTAGAAAAAAATACTTGAAAAACATTTTGTTGAAAATACAAAAAACATTTTGAAAATAGAGGAAACATCTTTGGTGAGAATGCTTTGGAAATCATCGCCCCCATCCATGGTCGCAGTTAACCCGATGGTTATGTTGCCATCCCGACAAAATCCATAGATAACTGTTGGCACTCCACGCCCCTCGATTATGCCATGGAACCCGCTACAGATCGCAGCTACATTTGGGGTTACGTTGCTATCACAACAAAAATCCATATAACTGTAGACATCAGCACCCTCAAATTTCACTGCCAAAAGAATGAAACTTCTTCACTCGACCATAGATCACAGTCTACCGATGTTACGTTGCCTTCCCTGCAAAATCAAACGTAGACCATTGACACTCACCTCCACACGATTTCCGCTATGGTCCGTAGTAGATCGCAGCGACATCGAGTTACACTGTCGTCACAGCATAACCCAAATGCCTCTGTAGGAATCAATGCCCTCAACTTTTGCTACCTAATAATCCTCAGGAACTTCAGTTTGTCCGGACTTCCTCACAGGATCCACTTTAGAACCCCCCTTAGGGCTTAAGGCAGTACCAACCTATGGTACTCCTAAGAAGTTCATTTCAAGGGAGCGCATTTTTCTCCAGAGCCATTTTTAAAACACTTTGTACTATACACATATAGTATCTTCCAAATCATACACCTAGTATGAATCCCACATAAATCTCCTTTTCTCAAAATCGATTATTCCAAAATTGATAATTCTTAAACTAGGCTTTCCGAATTTTCGAAATTGAATTTTTTCTCAAAATCAAAGCCTTTCCAAAATCCATAGGTTCCAAAACCTTTTTCCCAAAATCATTCTCATAAAATCCTTCACACACACACACACACACACACACATATATATATATCTTTGAAAATCTTTGAATCACTTCATACTTGTATAATTTCCCTTTTTATACTTCAATTTTTTTTAAAAGCCCTTTTTTTTATTCTGGCTATAGATTCAACAAGGGGAGTTTATTAATTTGTATAAACATTACTTTGTTTATGCCAAATCAATATTCAAGCTTGATTACTCTATGAAGTCACTTTCCATATTACTTACTTCCATAAAGTAAATTACTATCATAGAAATATCCAATTTCCACTTTATTTCATCATATATTTCACAAAATATACTTTTCATTTCAAAACCATTTTACAGTTCTTATCCACAAATTTCAATATCAATTTTATTCAAACTCGTACGATGCACACATATCATCCGTACGCTATATCAATCTGATCACTCACTTGATCACATAATTTCACTTCCGAACTAGTATCATCCACCCGACTTCCTAGTGCGGACTCAGATCTGGTTTCTTGATGAGAAACCGTCATTCTCCTTGCATAGCCACAACTACGATAGAGAACTTCCAGAACCAATCAAAAATCCATATCCAAGTTCGCCGTCGAAAATCGAGTGAAAAATCCCAACTCGGATCGATATATTATCTCGAAATTTTGTGCTCGAATTTGGATCAAATCACTATGCGGATATAATAGTATACGTCACCCTAGGTATTTATCTCTATTGATTAATAACCAAATCAATCTCCTTTTCTATTCACATTCCCTTTAATTTCTATCCACTTATTCACAATTGCTTCAAATTCCATTTGGAATAACGCCTCAATTCTTATCTCAAATGGTTATTTAACCATAAATTGTTTGAACCCTGTTCAGCTTAAATTTAGAAAATAGTTTGAAAAATTAAAAATGGATAAGTAGTTGAAAATAAGTATTAGTTTGTAAAATAGTTAAGTAATTGTAAAATAAGTATAAAATAATTATTAGTTTATAAAACAGTTGTAAAATTATTGTAAAATAGTTAAATAGTACCAAAAGTAATTGTAAAACAAGTATAAGATAGTTTTGGGTTCAAAAAAAAAAGTTGTATAATAAATAGCTAGGAAAAATAAATTTAAAAACAGTTTACATTAAAATAATTTATTTAAAAATAGTTCAGAGCCAAACTGTTCACCTTCCCAATCTTCAATTCCAATCAATTTCCAATTTTCACTTCTCTTAAATTTATTCAATTTCAATTCAATTTAAATTAACTTCAATTTCTATCCCAAATTCAAGTCAATTCCCATTTTAATTTAAATTATTCAACTTCAATTTCACTTTAAATCAATTTAATTCAAAATTTTCATTTGAATTTTATGCTTATTCATCTTTAATCATAATTCCAGTTAATTCAAATCAAAATCAATTTGAACTAATTCTATTTAAATCTCAACTTAAAACCATCTCGAATTTTACAAATTCGAGTTAAATTTTTAAATGTTGATTTAATCCTTTAAATCAAATTAACCTTTACTTTTAAATTAACAACTTATATCTTTAAACCATTTAATTCCGAGTCCAACTTCAAAATTCCATTCTAAATTGTCTTCACTTAACTCATTTCAAAGTTCAAATAAGATTTCAAAAACAATTTAATCTTCAAAATTTTATTTATCTCTACATTTTTAACTTCTAACTTGAAACCAAATCTTAACAATCTAGTTTGCAAGTTCATTCTAAATATTCAAATCTTAAGCTTAAAGTAATTTCATTTTCACAAGTTAAATTTTTATTTCTATAAATCAAAATTACTTAAATAATTTCCAATTTAAGTTTTATTTCCATTTATCTGCAATGGATGTATACTATTTCAATCTATTTCTTAATTCATTTCAAACAATTTGATTCACAGTTCCATAGATTTACTAATAACAATAGGATGATAGCAGAATGTGTCAAAATAAATAAACATCCTATTTATATAAAACATCCATAAATAGCATTCATTTCCCATTCCCAGATCTCAAACTGTTTGAGATCACACATAATTCCCATTCAAATCAACCCATTTAACTTCCCTAAGTTAAATATCAATTTCATCTTGAAATTTCCAAATCAGGTTGTTCATTCAAACTTATTTCATTTAAAGTTTTTTACATCACACTTCAGGGAAAATCAAAACTAAACACCTTAGAATTTATTTCATAACATCTTTGATATTATGTACATCATCACATATATACATATTTATTTCCTTTTCACACCAAGTTATACTTTAATTTTAAACCACCTTTGGTTTAAACCAAATTCCTTTAAATTTTCATACAACTCTTGTTTGAAACATGACCCTTTCATTCAAATACATGAAATAATATTATTTATTATTATTTTTATCACTTTGAAACGATTTTCAAATTTCTGGACCTAGATTTAAAACTTCATAATTTAGATCATCTTCAACTCCAATTTATAAGTCATACTCACCTAAATGTTTTACTTCCCTAAAACATTCATTTTGCTTACTCATTATCACACATTTCATTATTAAATACAACAACCATTTATGATAATAACCAAGGTTATTGCAACTGGAATCCAATTCACTATTATCTTATTCTGAAAACTCTTCTCCAAATTCAAGATTTTAATTTCAGTTTGAATCCATTTCAAACTTATCTTCATTCAATTTCAGTTTGGTTGTATTTATATTTCCACTTAATTCATATTATTTTATTTAATTCCAACGATTTAACAAACAATTACCTTAATATTTATTAGAAAGAAATATTGCTTTATATATCAAAATATAATCTTATATAAAATCATTTATTTTTTTAAAACCATTTAAAATCTTTATATAAGAAATAACAAGTACGTTCACACACACACACACACACACACATATACACACACTCAACTCATTCTAGGGTACCATTGTCCTTAGCCTTAATGAGTAAACCCACCAGAGCCAAGGTTCTCGCTTAACCTTCTGCTCTGATACCAAATGTAACGACCTAGAATTTTTGATCCTGAAGATTCCAGATAGTTAGGGAAAAGAAGAAAAGAGAAAGAAGAAGAAGAAGAAACAGAAACACCAAAATACAGATTCTCACATTCGCAGCGGATCAAAATATAATATCAAATAAAATAGCAGTTATACAAAGGAAAACTATATCAGTTAATTTACATCAGTACATCAGAGTTGCAACCATTACACAAGCACTGGACAGTTAAAACCAACCCATCCCAGATAAACAACAATAATATACACAACGGAATACTCCATACATCCTGCCATCCATCTCGCCTCCTGAGCATCAGAACGTCCTAACTTGGAAATCTATAATACTCGGTCTGATCCGAGCATTACATCAAAGTAACACCCGGGTTAGGCTGGAAACCAGCGTGAGTAAACCTATGCAATTTGAAATACTAAGCTTTAAACATAATTGAAATCCCAGGTAACTCGTACCTTGCTAGGAGTTCATAACTGGCTATGGTCAACACTTATTTCACAAATCAATCCCTATGTAACTTTACTTAGTTTTAAAGGTCTAAATTATTCCATTCCAACCTATTTATCTCACATATCAAATCTATATAGAATTATTGTAGATTACAAATCGAAGTGGTTTCGGGTATTTACTGATACCTGATCCTGGCCTCTTCGAGTCCTATGTCATCTTACCTTAGTTATTCAATTGAAATATGATTCAAACTTTAAATAAAGGATGTCACTTACACAACAATTCATCATCGATAGATAACCACATTATCACTGTACAACCCAACATATCATATCACAAAACATTTTACATCAGAGATGTCAACCAATTCAAGGCATTCCATATAATCCAATCATCCATAAGCAAGATTAATTAGTCACACCATTTCAAATTAATTTAAATAAATTAAATTAATTACTTTAACTACCTTTAAATCCTGCTTACTTAATATTAATTAATTACAATTTAATTAATTAATCATCCTTAACTATCATCTTTAATTACATAAAGTAATTGGCTGTTAATTAATTACACATTAATTAATTAACCTTTACCTATTCACATTAATTACATTTATCCTTAATTAATTACTCAAATTAATTATCCCATAATTACTTACATTGATTAATTTATCCTCTAATTAATCACACTCATTAATTAACTAAACCCTAGTTAATTTCCTAAATTAATCGATCCTTAAATTAATTACACTAAGTGTAACAACCGCATATTTATCGATTTTATATTTAAATATTTTATTTAAATATTTTGTCATTAATCGGATATTGGTCAAGCTACTTTTTGCAAACGGTCAAATTAGGACTCGAGGCCACTTCCATTGAGTTCGAAATGTCGTTTACAATCTTTTTAAGTATAAACTTTGATATGTTTGGGGTTAGTGGAATTTCACTAACTTTTCCCGCTTTGGACTTTGGGTTGGTTTAGCCTATAAAACCTAAGTTCCAACCCCTTCTCCTCATCTCTTCATAAATTCCTACCTAACTCTAGTTTTAGCATTAATGGTGAGTGGAAAGGGAAATTAAAATTCCAAGCCCGAGTTCATTAGCAAATTCAACATCCAACTCCAAAATCAAAGTAAAGACATTGGATTCAAGCTTGTAGTTGCTTCTCTATTGACTTCAAGCTTCTTCTTCATTGAATTTATGCAAAGGTGAGATTTTTATCTCACAATTCTAGCCTATAACTATATTGGACTGTTGGGAATGATTCCCCATCACTTTAGCATGTACATTTACATTTGGTTTGGATTGGATTGGCGAAAAACTCCAATTTTTGGTGTTTTTGGTGAAATTCTGCACTTGGGTCGTTCTGCCTATGCTAGGTCGTTTGCGTGGAAAAGTCTCGGCCTTCAAATAGCCCGTTTCTGGCCTTAAATCATTCTACAGCCTTAGGTCGCTCGGCACTAGGTCGTAGGTCGTAGGTCATTTGGCCACGAAATGTCGCCTCGGAGTTAGGTCGCAAGGTCGCTGGGTCGTAGGTCGTTAGGCTTAGGTCGTTAAGTCGTTCCCTCTGTTGGAAACGTCTCCTCGGTCTTAGGTCATTAGACCTTAGGTCGGCCTCCCCCTAAGTCGTTAGACCCTGAGTTGTTCCGCCTTCATTTAGCTCGTGCACCTCTAGATCGTTAGACCTTTATACTTTAGGTCATTGCTCGGCCTTTCGCTCGGCCTTTGTTCCATTTGATCGCGAACCTCGATAGGTCGCTTACTCCCTTAAGTCGCTCGACCACTAGGTCGCGAACACCTCTAGGTAGCTCGACCCCTTTAACTCTTAGGTTGCTTACCTGGTTGAGTCGCATCTCACCTTAGCTCGGCCATGTTAGGTCGCGAGTTTCCCTTAGGTCGCGTGTACCCTAGGTCGCACAATCCCCTTAACTCGCTCGGCCTTGTCATTTTTAGGTCGCGAGTTTAATTAGGTCGTTCGGCCTTAAAACGTTAGGTCGCTTGGCCTGTGCTATTGTTAGGTCGCGAGTTCCTTAGGTCCCTCGCCTCCCTTAGGTCGCTTACCTGGTTAAGTCGCACCTCACCTTAGCTCGGCCATGTTAGGTCGCGAGTTTCCCTTAGGTCGCAACCTTTAGGTCGCTCGATCCTATCTTTGGCTTCCCGGTCGATTTTATGGTATCACGGCCTTGCCAAAAAGGCGGGATAACAACTTTAGAAATATATAGGTTTCAATACTAGTAGTAAATATCAAAACTCTTTCAACAAAATGATTTCAACTCTATTTTCAATAACAAAGCTCTTTTCTTAAACCGTTTTCCAATCTACTAGTATATACAAACCTTTGCCTCACTCGGATGAGAAATCTAATTAAACGGCTTAGTAAAACAAGTAGTATGAAACGCTTGCGTTCACTTCGTCGGTTAATTCTTGGACTTGTTCGATTGAACCTCTTGTGACAATTTTCTAGTGAAGATTTACAGTTCGTTCGTAAATATTTAAGTTAAGCAAGTGGTTATGGGACACGAAGATAAACTTTTATATTTACTAGCTTAGTGTAATTGACACTTCTCGTTGATCATGACGATCATTTTATGATTTAGACTAGCAATTGTGCGATGTCTCTTTGTTTGCAAGGTTAGACTAGACCTCATGGGTGTGATTCCGACTCACACATATCTCTTTGTCCGCAAGGTTAGTCTAGACACCATTTGTGTGATTACACTCACACATACCTTTTTGTTGCGAGGTTAGGCTAGACACCATTTGTGTGATTCCACTCAAAAATACCTTTTTGCTTTTTGGTTAGCCTAGACCTCATCTGGGTGATTCCGACTCACCCATATGGGGTAGCTCCCCATGGTCTTCGGACCGTCATGTGATAGGCCTCTTTCCTTTTTTCTATGATTTCTGGATTTCTTGTGTTGATTTCTAGAATTTATGTCATTGTCTTGTTATGAGTACAAGTTTAGGGTATGATGCCCTCTTTGGATCTTTGAGAAGATGCTTGTGATAATGATTTATCTCTTATTGATTGATCTTCTGTTGATCATCATTTGCATACTTATAGTAGTATGTCAGTATGGATATTTTATGTTTATGCCATATCTTTTATTTTATACCATGTCATCTGATATTTATAACTAGACTGATCCGTTTATTATTTTCTTAAATAATACTCGGATCAGATCGAGATGTTACAGGTGCTTCCGCTTGACTTCTTCCCGGGATTTGCTACTCTGACTTTTGGCTAACTATTTAGATTAGCAGTTTTTGCTGTATACACTTGAGATATAGACTCATAGTTGTATTCTTTTGTATAGCACGTGTCGCTATTCTTTTGTATTATTGTGGATCTTTTTGACCACTACACTGATGTACACTTTCATGTGTTAGTTATATATTCATATCTTCTTCCGCCTTTGTGATATGGATGTCTGTGACTGATTTGTGTTATGCTTATTTCTATGTTTGTTTCTGAAGATTATTTATAGCCACCGTGTGATAAGCAATCACATGGATGGTCGCTCCTCAACAGCCTTATTCTCCGTGCTAGTTGACAGCACTACACCGTAGTGTTCTTGGCTAGCGTGGGTATAGAGGTGGGGCGTCACACTAAGTAATTAATCCTTAGTTACTTCCACTAAGTAATTTCCCTTTAATTACTTTCATCAAGTAATTATCCCATTGGTTAGTTATCCTTAATTAATTTACCTCTGATCATTAATTAATTTAACCTTTAATTAATAATTAACTTAATTAACTCTTAACAAATTAATCCTTTAATAACTTATATTAAGTAATTATCATGTAAGCAATTAATCTCTAATTACTTAATTAATTTATCCTTAATTACGAATTAATTAATCTCTAATTAATTAACTCATAATTGGTTAAATTAACTACCCTTAAAATCATTAATTAATTAAACAAATTAATTACTCATTAATTTCTGTATTAATTTAATTAATTCTTAATCATCCAAGGTCTTAATTAATCATAAGATAAACCATTTATCTCAATTAACTTCTTAATTATCACTTAAAATCTTATTTAATAAACTTTGAATTAAATTATCATTAATCTAAATTTTAACTTAGGATCTTTAGGCTTAATTAATGATAAAACATTTTATTCCTTTTAATCAACACTTAAATACATTTTAGATCAAGTTTTAAACTTAACAAATTCAAGTTAACAAATTATAACTTTCTTAAATCCAGTATTTAATAATATTTATTATATAAGGAATAGGTCTTAAGAAATAATTCAAACTAGATTCATTTTTAAAATTTAAAACTTGCTTATATATAAATTTTAAAATTTCTTAAATTTACTTCGGGTCCAACCCAATTTTCACCCGAGCCCTTACTCGATTTTCCTTCTTCTTCTTTTCTTTTTACGTGTTTTAAAAAAAACCGGTATACTCTTAAACACTCACACGTACTCGAAGTTGAACCTAAGGTAACCCATTCTTTTTCTCAGGCTTAAACTCGAGAAAAAACTCAAAAACCCGAATTGACACAGCAGATATGCTGTGCGCCTGCACCAACCCACGGCGGCGCTCCGGCCTATGCGACCACCGTCGACAAGGCGACGTTGATCAACCCAACCGATCCCGACCGCCAATCTCCTAAAATAAACACGAAATCGAGAATCAACATGGTCGAACCCACTAGAACAAATCACCCTGACCAAGAACTGCCTCGTCCAGACTCCTCTAACAACCAGAGGTCACGAGACTTCACCCAAAGCTTTGCCGACATCCTACGCCCCTTTTCCCTTATGACCGGTCTCCTTCGATGCATCGACGATGGCGCAGCAGCACGATATTCCTCCTTGATCAAAAACTGAGACAAACCCTAGTTCGTCAAACTATCGTCACCACGGTAGCCTATAGGGCCAGCCACCATTTTTTCCAAGCTCGCCAACCCCGTGGCCTCTTGCGACCAAAACCCCACAGCCCAAAACTTCCACGATCACCTGAAATCTTCGAAATCCCCTTTTCCGTTTATCTCGGCAATTCCCACAAACCCAAATCTTAAAATTCATGATACCTATATCAAAAATCATGTTTTCCCAACTCGAATCTATCCACGAAATCCAAACACGAAATCATAGTCCTAGATTTTTGACTTATTCAATTTTTTTCTGTTATTTCTAAATTTTGAGTTAATTACTAAATTAAAATTCTAGAAACCATTTTTAGCCTTGATATTACACTGCTATCAACACTTTTCATTTCGGAATAAAAGCCTAAAAATAATTGCATGAAGAAAATTTAATTTTTTGAATCAGGTTTAAAGCCTGAAATGTTGAACAGAGGCCTATATCTACCTGTTCTAGTTAAGTTCACAGGAACTAACACATACACACATATAAAAAACATTTTTAAATCAATATGCACAACATAATTCAATCACATTTCAAAGATCACCACATGCCAATTCAAGATATACCAGATTTTAAGAGATTACTCACAAAGATTTTGAATAGAGGAACACAAAAGGATTTGAAAATCTGGAAGCTACTAGTTGATTTTTGAAACTCCCTCAGATCTTGATCTACTTGACTAAGTTGAGTTGAATCTGAATTAAATCCTTGCTTCAGTTGAAACTTGAAGTGGTTTAGATATCTGGTTTCTTTGGCTTTAGATTTATTTTTAAAAAAAAAGAAAGAAGAAAGAAGTTTGATATACAAAAAAAATATACACCACCTAGTTTCTTACTAAAAAAATCATTCTTTTCTCTTTATTAAAATGAAGAAAATCCATCTTAACACAAATCTTGACACATGTGAATTTACATGGCATCCTAGCTTACACATGTTAATTTGCATGGACATATGTTATTTTATAAAATTTTATGTTATATCCATTATTTAGTTTATTATCCATATATGTTTTATATTTCTAAATTTATATCTATTATATTTATCTCATGAATTCCAAAAGATATATAAATATTTTTATGTACTCTTGTTTAAAACTTTACTTAATTATCATTATTTCAAATAAAAACTATAAAGATTTACCTTTAGTGTTTTGGAGATATAGAACTTTAAATATTCTTTGAAAATTTAATCCATTGAATAATAAATAAATGCTTTTTATTCGCAAAACATATATATACACTTATATACTTGAATATGAACACACTTAAAATTTTCAACATTATTAAGCTTGCACATCACTATTTATATATATATATAAATATATATTAATTTACTATAAGATATATCATTTCTAGATATTTATATTTCAACATTTATCATAGTTTCAAATACATCCAGATATCTTTTTATTACCAGAATTTTATCTGTTCACCAAATAAAGCCAGTTAATTATCCAATTATCAATTGCCAAAAATCTAGGTTATCACAATCTAAGTAGTATAAACTATTTAGTGTTATTAAGGCCAACCCATCAACATTTTCCATTATAATACCCTAAGTTAAAAAGGCTAATAGGTTGAATCAGTTTTAAGGAACCATAATTTGATTTGATCTCCATCTAGATTTTCTGAAAAAGTAAAATAAAATTTGTATGTACTCTTAGGATATAGAAGAGTCTTATAAAAGTAAATAAAGTGGAATAAGTTATTATTTAATGTTTTATAAAGAAATGACTTTTAAAATATTTTTTAACTTAGGTGAAAATTTATGAAATAATTCGTAAATAATTTTATGGAAATATAAGTGATTTAGAAAAAAATTTGATGAACTTAAGAAACTAATAAATTTAGAGTATAACTTTTAATTTTGTCCAAATAAATTTGGATAATCATTTAAGTAATAACCAAAAGCTATTGAGCAAAATGGTATGCTTAGTGAATTGTTTTATATTTTCGGGCAATCCTGAAAGTTTTGAACCTAAGTTAAGATTTGTTTATTAGTCATTTGACATTTTGAAATAAAGTTAAGTGATAGTTTTTCCCTTATGGAATTTGATTGACTGACTAATAGCGCTGGTTTATTCCCATATAGAATTTGATTAGATTTGATTGAACTTAATTGATTGATTGTGTGGTTTCACGTACCATTGTTTGTAAATAAACAAAGGATTTTGAATTGTTATTATTAGGACCTAAATCTCGGTGATTTTGGAAAAAAACGAGAGAGATTTTGGGAAAGAAATAATATTCATTCACTCTAGTTGTTGTTTTTGGAGGAACCGAATACCACTGATGCTCCATATTATTTTGATTCAAGAGTTTCATCGTATTTTATTAGGAGGAATTCCTTCATTGTCATTTTGATTTTTGATCTTTGATCTTTGATTTAATTCTCGCTTAAGAAATTTAAAAATAAAATTTTGAATTAAAAAAAACCTGGGCATTTAGATCAAAATTTATCATTTGAAATTATTGGATGCATAACATTTATTACAGAATATTCTCTGTATTTTGTCGCCTATGATTGTGATATTGTTGTTAGTTTCACGTAGCTTTATTTTATACTAGAGTTTCTTGTAGATTAATATCATGCTAGTTTTTTCATGTAGAGTTACATTATATTGCTTTTGTCAGCCTGATTTTCTTTTGGATTTTCGTAAGCACAGGTATGCAAGAGTGCACCTGCATTTGCATAGAGATAATAAATTACTTGCCAAAAATATATAACAAATGCAAAAAAGGTATGTAATAAATGTAAAAATTTAATTTAGTTGATGATTTTATGCCCCAATTATGGGAAGCCACTTGGATTTTGTTTTCTTTGGTTAGTTTATAGCTCGTAGGGGCAATTTATAGTTGTTACCGTGCAGAGGAGAAGCTGTCGAAATTTTAGGACTTAGAAAATTTTGATTACAAATTTCAACTAATTGATTTTTGAAAAGTTTAAGTGTTTTGAAGCATATTTCCTACCTTTGAAATTTCAGGGACGAAATTCTTTTAAGGGGGTGAACGTAATAACCCAGAATTTGATCATTTAATTTAAATATTTAACTAATTTTAAATATTTAAATAATTGGATTTCGGAATTTAATAAATTGAATTCAAATATAGTGATCATTTTAAAGATTTGATTTGTAAACTAAATATTATCTAAATGGATTTAATAATTATATTCAACTCCTTTTAATTAATAAGTAATATAGATGAATTCAATTTGTAAATTTATTTACAAAAATAAATAGATTGGATAAACATCGATAATTTGTTCAAAACTAAAAAACGGAATTTAAATATGTGAAATTATCATTGCAGGGCACTATCTTGGATTTTAACGAAACCAGTGCCATTAGATCCAATATAATAAATTGTTGTATGCCGTCAAGTTTCGTAATGATTAAACATACTGTGTGGTCGTGCAAGCTCAAAACACTTGGCAATTAATTTTAGATATAATTTGGTTTGAAAAGCTAACTTTCATACACTTTGGAATTAAGTTTTGAAAATAGTTCCATTGAGTTCGGAATAGGGGCATTTGGTATAGAACGCTAGTGAGCATGTGTCAACTAGAATTCGAAATTTTAAGAGTATGTAACGCTGGATATTTTAATATAAAATAATATGTATACCCTACTTTTTTCACCTTACGCTTCACCATACTCCCTCACATCAACCGTACTCCCTTACGTGCTACCCATACCATTCTCCTTTATAAACTTAAGCCTGTAAACTAACAAAAAAAGAAAAGGTTTCAAACATTAAAAAATTAAATTTGAATCCGTTTCTCCACTAAAAATTCTAATTGCATTCGTTGAGCTCGTATGCTCGAAAGCTACCTTTCATACGATCGATTTTTTTATGCGTCATCATTTTAGGGAGGAGGCTATTAATGGTAGTAGGCTAGGATTTAAACATGTCAGAGTTTGGAGTGGAATTAAAGAAATCCGTGGATGTCGTTGAGTTCGCCATGCCGTGTTACAACTAGGCACCGAATTTGAGGTAGTGGCGCGCCTAGGGAAAGAAAGCGTCGTTTAAGGGGGGCTTAAGAGGTTGTGTGAGGATGGATTTTGAGGGGGAGGTAAGGACGTGGCATCATGGTGATGGGCAAGTGTGGTTTGAGGAGAGTGTAACAACCCTGAATTTTGAACAATTTAAAAATGAAAATATTTAATTAATTTTAAATATTTGAATGATGGTTTAAATTGAATTCCCAATATAACTATGAATTGGCGATTAAATTTTAGAATTTAATTTATTTAAAGTTGAATAAAATTTGAATTTGACTTTGGAGTTTGAAATTGAATATTGAATTTGTATTTTAAATTCAAACTAATGACTTAGAAAAAATAATTTGGATACAAGAATTATTATTTATGTAAATTTATAAATGGATGGTTAGTTTTAATAACATTTTTTCTTTAACTTAAATAAAATGGAATAAATTTTATCAATACAAAATACAAGTATAAAATCTAATTGTAAAACACGTTAATATAAATTTATGTTTGATAGTTGAACTGCAAAACGTTTATATGTTTATTAAAAAAAATAATTTACAAAACAAAATTGAATTCAAAATAAAAACAAAAATATAATAATATATATATATATATATAAAATTAAAAAAAGAAGAAGAGTACATTGCCTTACCTTATCACCATAATCTACGCCGTCACCTACGCCATAACCCACGACCAAAATCACGTCTCCCCTCTTTTATATTCGAAACCCATTCCACTTCAAATCATCAGAAAAAAAAAAAACATACGAAAGCAAATTAATGGCGGCCTCGTTTCTTCGTCCCCCTTCCAAAATTAGGGTTATTCAAAATTGAAGGCGTCGCGACAACTTCGTTCGAGTTCGATTCTTCCTTCGTCAACTTCGCTCGCATCTTCCTGTTCGTTCGTCTTCAAGCTCGCGTGCTCCTCGTTCGACTAAGGTGAGTAATTAAATTTACTCACATCTAAAATTAAACTGTCTAGCTTATTTAAATCTTGCGATTTAGTGATTTCCTCTGTTGTTTGGATTTTGATGTTGCTGTTTTCTCGGTCTTAAATCAAATTCATAAAAAAAAAATGATGCTTGCGATTTTTGTGACTGGTTCACTCTTATGACTTTGATGATTTAGAAATGTTCGAACTCCTTTTGCCATTACGGCTTGACTTTCAATTTGATTTCGATTTTGATGTGAATTCATCTGGAAATTGCGTTGTTTTGTTTTGATTTCGTGATAACTTCGGCTTTGAATCCTTTTGCTTTGCGAACTTAACTTCGTTATGCCTTTGACCATTTGCTGTTGGTTTGAGGTGTACATGTGCTGGGTTGTAGCTTCGAGCTCTGCATAGTACTTATGTGTGAGTCATGTTGCTGTTGAGGTTTTGTATTCTCGAATTTGCAGTGTGCGTGACCTGATGCCTTTTTGTTTTGGAAAGAGTAGCCTATGTATTAAATGTAAGTGACAGGCTATGTATTAGGAGCATGAAAATTTGAAACCTATCTGTACTATTTTATAAAGTTAGTCTGTGTGTAATAGGAAGCATGAACAACCATAAAGTTTTAAATTAGTTATTCATATACCCCTACCTATCTTGCTGTACTTGGTTTTCCAACAAAATTTTTACAAGCTAAGATTCAATCTATACTTACTTCCTTTCATTATGACCTGAACTTCACTTATTCACTGATTGGTCTCCATTGGCATACTGGGCAGTTTGATCTGTTGTACTGGTGTATGGTTTTAAATTATGAACTTTTCTCTGCTCTTGGTCATTCACTTGTTAAGGCTGATGCAGTTGTATTGATGGTTGCATCTGAGTTTTTGTTGCAGTCTTGTGATCTTGAGGTGGCTGCATTTTTATTGCAGTTTGCCCTTGAATTTAAAATGGGGCTGCAGTTTCATTTTTATGAAAATTTTACACTTGTTGAAGTGTGCAGCCATGAGTTGTTAAGAAATTTGTTTCGTGAGTTGTTTGAGTATATGCAAACTGTTGCATTTCAACCTTGCCATGATGCATCAGTTTTATTTCAGTTTTACAACTTTGTATACTTGTGGTGGCTGCAAATTTTTAATTGCAGTTTACCCTTGTACCACTTGCTGTTCCAATCTTTGGATTTCACTATTACTGTTTGGTTCATTTGTCATTCGAATCGATGATGTTCATTGGCTTTAGTGTTGTGGTGCCATACTCCTGGTGCCCTCACCCTCCTTCTATCTTGTAGTTTCCCCTGCAACTTTTGTTTGCGTAATCAATATGAAAATATACTTTGCTGTGTCGCTGCTGCATTGCCTTATCTTTAAGCATTTATGATCTACTTATTTAAGAAAAAAAAATTGATTTCGAGTTGAATTATTAAAACACTTGAGTTTCACTGTGGCTTGGGCTCTTGATGTAGCTCGAATTGTTAAGTTTACTTATCTGTATATATATGCATACATACATTCGTATGTGTGTATGCATGTATGGTTGACCATTGTTCGAGTTATGCGTTGTCTTATTGTATTTGCATTGTGCTCTGTTGTTGTCTGGAACTTTGCATCTTTTCCGTGCTTCATCACTTGAGTCTGCACTTGCCATGCTATTATTTGATTTCTTGTTCATGTATGCATCCCAGTCATACTTGTTGTCAGAGTAGTTTGCACTGACCGGTGCACTACTGCATTCATGTCATGTTGCTCCACGTACATTGAGCACTTCATTTGATTCACCACTGCATTTCCAGTTGCAGTTCACCTGAGTACATATGTATGGTGTCTTGCATGCACGTATATAAGTATGCATGTTTCTACTGCATTGTATAAGTTTACCTGTTACTCTTGCAATGTATTGATACTCATGTCTGCACTTTGATTCATGTTGCATTCCACCGTGTTTGGTCAACCCTTGCTCTTTTTTGTTCGCCAGTTCTGTTGTGTGCCAATATTTGTGATTTCTCTTCAAGGTTGCATTTCAACTCAGTTGCCTTTGTTAACCATGCTGCTGCCTGTATTTGCATATCTGTTGCCTTGTTTTGGACCAAGTGGCACTATAATCTGGTTAGGATTTAAGCATCACTAATCTAATATGCATTGGATTTGTTTTTCTAATTTCACCTTAGTTGAACCCGACTTTTTCTTGGGTTTGACCTTGTGTTCATCTATTAGTTTTCATAGAGCTTTTGTGTATTTCCTCACTGCATTGGCGAGGCAGTGCACGCGTGCGTGCACTGTAGCCAATCGATATTGATGTTTTAAATGATATTTCAATTATTTGAATTGATTTGATTTAAAATGATGACTTTGCTGTTAATTTCCGTTTAGGCAATTTTGATGTTTTTCTAAATTATCCTCATCAATAATCCCTTCATCTATCTTTGTTGAAAATTTGAATCTACTGATTTATTATTAAACACTGTTAAGTGTTATGTTTACCGTTATCCGATTTCTTGTAAAAGGATCGGATAGGTAAATTTATATTTGATTGTCGTCTAATTGTTGTTTGATTATTATTGCCTCTATGCACTAATAACTGAGTTTGAATTAGACTGACCTGTGTATTATTTTCTTTTGAATGTAATACTCGGGTCAGACCGAGTATTTTTACAGCTTGAAGATTTTCAGGCCACGAAGTTAGAGAGAGTTGGGGAAATTGCTTCACTTTAGCTTTTTGAAGAAATTTTTTATACTTTAAAGATATATTCCGCTGTATAAAAAATAATAATGCATTGTATAAACTCTGATATATGTAAGAAAAATTCATTTATGTGAAATATTATGATTATTCTGTGATTCTGTGGCTGATTCTGTTTAAACTCTATAAACTGAATAACAATCCGTCATTTTGAACGTCTTAAGTTGGTTTAATTACCGACTGGGGGCGGTCGGAACGGCGGGTCGTTACAAAAGTGGTATCAGTGCTTTGGTTTATACAAAGCTCAGTTTATGATGTTTAATATGAATAGTTACTAGGATCACTTTAAAGAAAAATGTTTTTCAAATTTAAAAGAAGTATGAAATTGTTTTCTTTGAAAAATAAAAAGTTATTTTGAAAATTCAAAATTATTTTTCGGAAATTTCCCTCTCTAAGTTTGAGTTGCGATAATTTCTCTTCGGTAAGGTCTCATTAGATTTGAGTCCCGATCATTCGAAAACCCATTATCGAATTGTTGAGATTTATGAAAAATAAAATATAAGTGAAGTGAATTAATGAATTGGTTTAAATCAAATATTTTGAATATCTCCAAAATAATAAATCGTGAAATAAAATGACGTGTCAATTTAGTATAACCAAGAGGATAATTAAACTATAACTTGGGAATTTGATTCTGAATTCTTTTGAAAATTGATTTCAAATGTTTTGAAGAATGATTTAGTAAATAAATGGATTATAAGTACTTAACTTATAAATGGACTTTTGGTATATAATGGAGTTATATAAATTGAATTGAATTAATAAGGAAGATTTATAAATCGAAGTTTATAAATAAAAATGGAATTTGTAAAGATTGTTTATAAATTCGAAACCAATTGAATCTGATAAATGAAAAATAAAATTTATTAAAGGAGATATATTCGTAATTTTGGACAGTGAATTATCCTTTAAGTTAAATATTGTGATAGTAAATGTTGTGTTGGGAATTTTATCCACGATTTTGGACAGTGAATAAAATATTAAAGGATATGTCTTGGGAAAACGATTGAATAATCCAGCCTATGCTAATAAGAATTTTAAATTTTGATAGGAAATCTATTTGTCAACTTAACTGTATGAATCAAACTAGTTTGATGTAAAGCTTATATTTCAAGTTTAAAAAAGTAATGCCTAAAATGGTTAATGTGGAAATATAAATTTAATGGAACTAAGTCGATGAATGACTTACTGAAGAACTAATTGATTATTTTTGGAAACAGAAAGGCAAATGCAAAGTTCAAATAGAATTTAGATTTCAAATTTGAAGTTGTCAACATGATAATCCATAATAGGTTTAATAAATTCAGTGATGAATTTGAATTTAAACGTATGGAAAATTAAGTTAAGTGAAAACTTAATATTGAAAAGTTTGAAATCGGTTTAAAATTAATATTGTGAAAAGTATGAGGAATTCAAACTATGAATTAAGTTGAAGTTGAAGTTGAAAAAGTTAATAGTTTTAAAGATGTTTTAAAATGCATTAACTATCGAATACATAGATTTCAACATTCAATTGTTGAAATAGACGTTTTCGAGAGAAATAAAAGGAAATGGTAGACTATAACACTGTTGTTATAGTAAATGGTTTCCGAAAGGAAATGTTGTTTATAGTATTGGGATTTATATATCTATCTAAAATTTTGAATCCCTATACTAGTAATTTTTGAGTTGTCGTAACGATGTTTTACGTAACATTCGTTTTGACTCAAATAAATATGTTTAAAAGAATGATTTCCTTAAAGAATGGAATATATACTTAAGTTTGATTCAAGTATATTGAATATTTTCCGTGTTGAAAATAAATGAACTTGTGAATTACTTATTAAATAAGTATGGAAATGTTTTCCAATATGAAATGAAAGGTTTGAAATTTTATCTTTTAAAGATAAATTGAAAAAAATGAATATTTGAAATTTGTTTCAAATGGTTAAGTTGGAAAATTATATATATCTTGTAAAGATATTTTTGGGAAATTTGAACGATCAGTTCAACTTGAAAATTTTCCAAAAAAGATTGAATCTTGAGTTAAATTGAGTTTAACTTTGACATCAAAAACAATATAAGTTGAGTTTTGAATTTTGGATAGTCGATTTGGATTGTATGTCTAGCATTGTGAATTGATGACATAGCAATTGATCTCTATTAAATATATATCTGTGGTGGCGGAGAATTTATTCTTTTAGCTTAACACCCTTCTCTGAGACGTACGAGCTTAGAGGTTTTATATCGATAGACATCAATTATGTGTTGAGAATTGACGATGTAACGTGAAATCCAAATCGAATGTGAAGTCGATAATGAATTGGATTATGAATGTGAATTAGGTTTGAGATAACCTTATATTTTCAAATCGATTTAGAGGAAAATTTTAAACGAGATGGAAAATTTTGAAATCCTCTATTTGTTATGAATGTGAATTGAGTTTTCGTAATTTATATATGTGAATGTAATATTTCGAAAACTATCAGTTTGGAAAGTCATTACTATGAAAATCCTATGCAGGTTTACATAGGTATGATATGTATGAAATGTGAAATGAAGTACTATATGTATATGACATATGTTTTCTAAAACTGAGGATATGGAAATGTACCTTCCATTTATAATTTGTGAAGGTGATTGGAACTCGGCGTGAGTGTCCATTGGAAATCGTAGCTACGTAGAATTTCTACTAGTGGAATGTCCATTGGGACTGGAATCCCCCACGATGGATCATCGTGTTGGGATTATGTGAATTGATGCTGGCGTAATTCATGGGGCGTGATGCCTACAGTTACAAGCGATTCCACTGGGATAGTGGCGCAACCGCCGTGTAAACTGCGATCTAGAGGCCGAAGCGTAATTTGAGGGGCGAGATGCCTACGGTCACAAGCGATTCTACTGGGATAGTAGTGTAACCGCCGTGTGAACCGCGATCTATGGCAACAACCATGGCGAAATTCAAGAGAGATGTGAAATCTACAGTTACAAGCGATTCTACTGGGATAGTAGCGTAACCGCCGGGTAAACTGTGATCCATGAGGGAACGTGCTTTCCATATCCATTTTTAAAAGAATTTTTAAAAAGTATTTTCACTGGGAGTTGAAACAAGTATATTTAGTACTTGGAGATTTTTAGACTTGCGCCTGGCCAACGTATGCCTAAAGTCTGTAAGAACGACGATGGACTTGTTAAACTTCGAGTTAGCAAGTATTTTCAAACTTGGAATATCAAATCAATAGTCTGAAATTAGAATTACATAATTCTAACCTAATGAATTAAAGAAGAAGATTTTTAAAATATCTTGAAAGCACACAGCTTTGGAAAAGATGTAATATATAAATATCTAGCATGAAGAATTTCAAGTTTAAAAATCTGAGTTTTGTAAGTCGAAAATTTTGGTAAAAGACTTTTGCGTCTTGATTGTAGAAATCGATGAATAAAGCTAGTGAAATAATATAAAAGAAATGAATCCTATATTTATTTATAAGATTCGAACTTGGTAAAAATTGTGTAGGGTATAAATATCGGTGAGATTTTAGCAATTGTTTTTCCTAATTTGTAATTTCGGGAAGAAATTCTTTAAGGAGGGAAGATTGTAACAACCCTGAATTTTGAACAATCTAAAAATGAAAATATTTAATTAATTTTAAATATTTGAATGATGGTTTAAATTGAATCTCAATATAACTATGAATTGGCGATTAAATTTTAGAATTTAATTTATTTAAAGTTGAATAAAATTTGAATTTGACTTTGGAGTTTGAAATTGAATATTGAATTTGTATTTTAAATTCAAACTAATGACATAGAAAAAATAATTTGGATACAAGAATTATTATTTATGTAAATTTATAAATGGATGGTTAGTTTTAATAACATTTTTTCTTTAACTTAAATAAATTGGAATAAATTTTATCAATACAAAATACAAGTATAAAATCTAATTGTAAAACACGTTAATATAAATTTATGTTTGATAGTTGAATTGCAAAACGTTTATATGTTTATTAAAGAAAATAATTTACAAAACAAAATTGAATTCAAAATAAAAATAAAATATAATTATATATATATAAAAAAAAATAAAAAAAGAAGAAGAGTACACTGCCTTACCTTATCACCATAATCTACGCCGTCACCTACGCCATAACCCACGACCAAAATCACGTCTCCCCTCTTTTATATTCGAAACCCATTCCTCTTCAAATCATCAGAAAAAAATAAATAAAACATACGAAAGCAAATTAATGGCGGCCTCATTTCTTTGTCCCCCTTCCAAAATTAGGGTTATTCAAAATTGAAGGCACCGGCGACAACTTCGTTCGAGTTCGATTCTTCCTTCGTCAACTTCGCTCGCATCTTCCTGTTCGTTCGTCTTCAAGCTCGCGTGCTCCTCGTTCGACTAAGGTGAGTAATTAAATTTACTTACATCTAAAATTAAACTGTCTAGCTTATTTAAATCTTGCGATTTAGTGATTTCCTCTATTGTTTGGATTTTGATGTTGCTGTTTTCTCGGTCTTAAATCAAATTCATAAAAAAAAATGATGCTTGCGATTTTTGTGACTGGTTCACTCTTATGACTTTGATGATTTAGAAATGTTCGAACTCCTTTTGCCATTACGGCTTGACTTTCAATTTGATTTCGATTTTGATGTGAATTCATCTGGAAATTGCGTTGTTTTGTTTTGATTTCGTGATAACTTCGGCTTTGAATCCTTTGCTTTGCGAACTTAACTTCGTTATGCCTTTGACCATTTGCTGTTGGTTTGAGGTGTACATGTGCTGGGTTGTAGCTTGGAGCTCTGCATAGTACTTATGTGTGAGTCATGTTGCTGTTGAGGTTTTGTATTCTCGAATTTGCAGTGTGCGTGACCTGATGCCTTTTTGTTTTGGAAAGAGTAGCCTATGTATTAAATGTAAGTGACAGGCTATGTATTAGGAGCATGAAAATTTGAAACCTATCTGTACTATTTTATAAAGTTAGTCTGTGTGTAATAGGAAGCATGAACAACCATAAAGTTTTAAATTAGTTATTCATATACCCCTACCTATCTTGCTGTACTTGGTTTTCCAACAAAATTTTTACAAGCTAAGATTCAATCTATACTTACTTCCTTTCATTATGACCTGAACTTCACTTATTCACTGATTGGTCTCCATTGGCATACTGGGCAGTTTGATCTGTTGTACTGGTGTATGGTTTTAAATTATGAACTTTTCTCTGCTCTTGGTCATTCACTTGTTAAGGCTGATGCAGTTGTATTGATGGTTGCATCTGAGTTTTTGTTGCAGTCTTGTGATCTTGAGGTGGCTGCATTTTTATTGCAGTTTGCCCTTGAATTTAAAATGGGGCTGCAGTTTCATTTTTATGAAAATTTTACACTTGTTGAAGTGTGCAGCCATGAGTTGTTAAGAAATTTGTTTCGTGAGTTGTTTGAGTATATGCAAACTGTTGCATTTCAACCTTGCCATGATGCATCAGTTTTATTTCAGTTTTACAACTTTGTATACTTGTGGTGGCTGCAAATTTTTAATTGCAGTTTACCCTTGTACCACTTGCTGTTCCAATCTTTGGATTTCACTATTACTGTTTGGTTCATTTGTCATTCGAATCGATGATGTTCATTGGCTTTAGTGTTGTGGTGCCATACTCCTGGTGCCCTCACCCTCCTTCTATCTTGTAGTTTCCCCTGCAACTTTTGTTTGCGTAATCAATATGAAAATATACTTTGCTGTGTCGCTGCTGCATTGCCTTATCTTTAAGCATTTATGATCTACTTATTTAAGAAAAAAAAATTGATTTCGAGTTGAATTATTAAAACACTTGAGTTTCACTGTGGCTTGGGCTCTTGATGTAGCTCGAATTGTTAAGTTTACTTATCTGTATATATATGCATACATACATTCGTATGTGTGTATGCATGTATGGTTGACCATTGTTCGAGTTATGCGTTGTCTTATTGTATTTGCATTGTGCTCTGTTGTTGTCTGGAACTTTGCATCTTTTCCGTGCTTCATCACTTGAGTCTGCACTTGCCATGCTATTATTTGATTTCTTGTTCATGTATGCATCCCAGTCATACTTGTTGTCAGAGTAGTTTGCACTGACCGGTGCACTACTGCATTCATGTCATGTTGCTCCACGTACATTGAGCACTTCATTTGATTCACCACTGCATTTCCAGTTGCAGTTCACCTGAGTACATATGTATGGTGTCTTGCATGCACGTATATAAGTATGCATGTTTCTACTGCATTGTATAAGTTTACCTGTTACTCTTGCAATGTATTGATACTCATGTCTGCACTTTGATTCATGTTGCATTCCACCGTGTTTGGTCAACCCTTGCTCTTTTTTGTTCGCCAGTTCTGTTGTGTGCCAATATTTGTGATTTCTCTTCAAGGTTGCATTTCAACTCAGTTGCCTTTGTTAACCATGCTGCTGCCTGTATTTGCATATCTGTTGCCTTGTTTTGGACCAAGTGGCACTATAATCTGGTTAGGATTTAAGCATCACTAATCTAATATGCATTGGATTTGTTTTTCTAATTTCACCTTAGTTGAACCCGACTTTTTCTTGGGTTTGACCTTGTGTTCATCTATTAGTTTTCATAGAGCTTTTGTGTATTTCCTCACTGCATTGGCGAGGCAGTTGACGCGTGCGTGCACTGTAGCCAATCGATATTGATGTTTTAAATGATATTTCAATTATTTGAATTGATTTGATTTAAAATGATGACTTTGCTGTTAATTTCCGTTTAGGCAATTTTGATGTTTTTCTAAATTATCCTCATCAATAATCCCTTCATCTATCTTTGTTGAAAATTTGAATCTACTGATTTATTATTAAACACTGTTAAGTGTTATGTTTACCGTTATCCGATTTCTTGTAAAAGGATCGGATAGGTAAATTTATATTTGATTGTCGTCTAATTGTTGTTTGATTATTATTGCCTCTATGCACTAATAACTGAGTTTGAATTAGACCGACCTGTGTATTATTTTCTTTTGAATGTAATACTCGGGTCAGACCGAGTATTTTTACAGCTTGAAGATTTTCAGGCCGCGAAGTTAGAGAGAGTTGGGGAAATTGCTTCACTTTAGCTTTTCGAAGAAAATTTTTGTACTTAAAAGATATATTCCGCTGTATAAAAAAAATTTAATGCATTGTATAAACTCTGATATATGTAAGAAAAATTCATTTATGTGAAATATTATGATTATTCTGTGATTCTGTGGCTGATTCTGTTTAAACTCTATAAACTGAATAACAATCCGTCATTTTGAACGTCATAAGTTGGTTTAATTACCAACTGGGGGCGGTCGGAACGGCGGGTCGTTACAGAGAGAGAGCCAACGGTGAAAACGGTTCGACAAACGGATGTCCAGAGCTCTATATCCATCGAGATTCCTGCATGGTCATGGTAAATTTTATGTTATCTTATACATGAATTTGATTAGGAGGTGGAGAAGAAGGATTAGAGTTAAGTGTGGATTTGTTTGTTTAATTAAGTGATTAGTGATTTAATTTAATTATTTAAATCCAAAAACTTATAAATGTGTATCTCACTCATACGAGGTCGGATTCGATCACTATTTTTTGCGTTGGACACATAGAGACGGTGGATACGCGATGGAGTTGGTTTGGACGATTTTGGAGCTAGTGGATGTTTTGTCTAAAATCGAACGCCCATTCATTTTTTGTTCAAACCGGAATGCTTCGGCAAAACTAGAATTAATGTGAGTTTAACTCACATTCAATTTTACTATATCATATCTATGATGCTATAAACTATTATTGATTGCTTGGACATTAGTTAAATTGTTTAATTGATTGTTTGGTTGAATTTCCATTTGGAAAATAGATGACATATTAACTTGATTGTTATGAACCTATATGAATAATATAATGTCCTTAACTATTGTTTTGCAGGGAGAATTTATAGAGGGACCTTAAGGCATTTCTCGCTAATAATTATTTATTTACATCCTTATGTTGCTATATTGATATTTAATTGAAATAAATCTTGATATTCCATTTAAATTGTTTAAGTGTCGTTATAGCGATTTTAGCTATACCGTCATTTATTGATTTTCATTCCCAAAACCTGGTCGTGTGTATTTTGAACTTGCGCTTGTGTTTTCACTAAATAGAATTATAAAATTCGTTAATCATATTAATTAATGATGTTTTAAATTAATTAATAATTTTAATTAATGGTTTTTTAAATTAATTAACCGTTTTACTAATGATTTTCAAATTAATGAATTACTTTAATTAATGATTTTTTGAAATTTACTAATCTATTTGATTAACGGGATTTGAATTTAATTAAGTATCTTAATTAAATATTTTGAACTTTAATTAATCATTTTAATTAATGATTGTTTTAAATTTAATTAATTGGTTTAACTAATGATATTTGACATTTATTTAATCCTTTAAATTAATGATGTTTCATAGTTAATTAATCATTTTAACAAATGATGTTTTGTATTAGTTTATCGTTTTAACTAATGATGGTTGAATTTAATTAATCCAATTAGTTAATGATTATTTGAACTTAATTAATTTTTTAATTAATGGCATTTAAGTTTTAATCATTTTAATTAATGATGTTTGAGATTAGTTATTCATTTTAATTAATGATTCTTTGAATTTAATAAATATTTTTGATTAACGATATTTAAAGTTAATTAATTGATTTAATAAAAGTGATTAAACTAAATTAACTAATATAATGAAAGGCTTTAAAGTTAATTAATGGATTTAGTGTTTTAAAGTTAATAAACCGATTTAATAAGGATTTTAAAGTTAATTTACCGATGATAAAACTGTTTGGGAAATAATTAACTATTTTATTATAAAAATTTATTTGCTTATTTAAAAGATTATAGATGTGATTAGTTATCTTTTAGGATAATTAATATTATTTTAAACTTATAAATAATGGTTTATAAATGAGAAAATCCTTTAGAAGGAATTATTTTTAAATAAGCCAAGTTTAAATTGTTTCGAGTTTACAGTAAACAATGTTTTAATGACATTTGTTTTAATACACTTAATATTATAAGTTCGTCTTTTAAAAGATTGTTTTTAAGACTATTTCCAAAGTGTTTTTATATTATTGAAATATGGAAATCAATCACAAGTTCAGGTTTTAAAAAGTAAAGTTCAATTTTGGTTATGGAAAAGTAGTTCCTTACTCAATATCGCTTATATGGAAAGGATTTAGTCATACTTTTAATGCTAAATGGTGAGGCTTGGATTCGTTTCTATCTTGAAGGTTAAAAATGTCATTAAGGCGATGCCTAGAGGTAATACTACCTTAACTTGATAGGCTTCATTTTCAATCGAGAGATTGTAGTTGTTTGGAATCTACAAGTAGTGTTAAATATATGATATTTAATTTTCATATATGATCATTATAATTATCCCGATAGTTGACTTATTAATTATCGGATTCAGCTTTCTTCAGGTGTATGGTCGCCTTAAAAATTATTTGCTGCTCTTTGAGCTTTCACCTTGCTGAAAAATGACCAAATCCAAAGCGCGAGAGGAGACCAAGTTATGTAGGGTTGCTCCTATTAGGATACTTTTACATCTCATCTAGATTGGATTCGATTGTACACTTAGATATGAAATATTTGGTCACTCAGTAAGGTTTGGGGGGTCTAGCTTGGAGGGTTCCAAGAAGTGTTATCCGGGTTTTTAACCCAGCGCATACCAATAAAAACGAGACAACCTTAAGCTGGTAGGATGATCCAGGCACTAACCCAAGAAATTACGGCTAGAGTTGACAAGGGCCAAGCTATACGGTTAAGGCGATGATTGGAGTCAATGAAGCCAAGAGACCAGCATCCCTGCACCTTAACAAGTGTTTGAACGTAAACAGCTAGTGGCTTGCCATCAACACGTGATGACAACGATGAATGCCTACGAAAAATTCTCCAATTTTGGGATCCAGGATAGTCCTCTATGGCCGAATCATTAGCAACCCATTCACTTCGTCAAACCGCGAACAAGCAAATTATGGAATACAAAGAAAGGAGGCGGAACTCGGTCAGCAAAATAAGCTAAGTCCATGGGTCGCCAACAATGCAAACACCATGGGTCGCTATCAACCCATGGTGTTGGCTCATTTTGCCAACTAAAATCTCCTAGGTCGCCTATAGTCGATTTGGGAGCTGACAATAATGGGCCTGGCCTAGAAACCCTCTAACCTCTATAAATAGCGTGCCACCTACAACACAAAGTGGAGCTTCTTTTGGAAACTGATTGCTGAAGCTCTACTGGGATTATTCTTCACTTCCAACCTCCCTCACAACAATCTCAGAAGAAATACACCATGATTGTCTGGTGGATTCTAACTCTATAGATCCAATCTAGCTAGGAATTAGCCAAAGCCTTGTAATCAATCGGCTTTTGTAATAGCAATCAGCTTATAATAAAATTATAAAGTGGATGTAGGCTTAGTTAATAGATGAACCACTATAAAAATCCTCTGTCTATTTTCTTTTACTGCTTCTTTCCTATATTTGTGATCTGTGATATTTCTCTGTAAAAACAGGGACGGTGCTTTCAAAACCTAACTAGGGCGTTGGTCCATTTCTTGGGTCAACATTTTGGTGCTTTTACTTAAAACTTTCAACCCAAGATCCAGATCTAGCTGTCTACTTTCGATTATATAAGCCCAAAAGTTAGATCTCCACTTTCAACCCAGAATCCATAAAAATACCCAGCTATCTACTTTGGATTGCATACATACAAAAGTTAGATCTCCAATCTTTGCTTAAAGATCTTACTGTTTTAAAAGTCAATGGCTCTCGAAAGGAGAAGGACTGCCTCTGGAAGGTCCATAGGCGGAGCAATAGTCGCAGAAGATGTTAGCATCTAATAGACTAAAGTGAATGCTGCTAACATAGGGAATCAAACACCAAGGTCCCCTAGTTAGCATGAAGTTGTTGCCAGGGATGAGTTGAATAAGATGTCTAAAGAAACCAATCGGAGAATGGAAGATAGTCAAAAGGCTCTAATGGAAGATAATCAAACCCCGCTCAAAGAAACATCCCTGAACCAGCTACTGCCAAAGAGCAGGAAAACTCCTTTATTTCTGGCTTGCATAGGAGGAACGGAAAGCATCCATTGAGAAGGGTAACAACGGGTGTAACTTGGAGGAGAATGAGAATACCCCACTCGATGCAAGACAACCAAATTTGAATTTAAATCAAGGGGCCAAAACCCCACTAGAGGATTGTAATAACCAGAATTCCAGTGGGTCTGGATTTTTCACAAAAATGCTAAATTCCAAGCCCACTGAAGCCCGAGTTGGGTTTCTGGTGTCCTACAAATAGGCAAAGACAAATATATCAGAGCTTAGATAAATATCTCACAACAGAACTAACTAAAATATAATAGTAAGTACTTACCAATATGATAACACTTTCTAAACATGTGTCTCAAAGCTGGAAAGTCTCTGCAATCTACCTAACATATAGGATGTTATGAGGAGGGAGTTAGAACTAAAGTTCTGGTGAATGGACAAATTATACATTTCTAACCCTAATTCTACATATACCATTTTATTTCCATTTACTGCTATATTAGGTTTATTGGGTTTATAATACTCTTGCCTCTATGCATGAATCATTCCCATCTACTCCCTAATAGATTAAAACCTAACAACTTATATATATATGTAGCTATATGCCCAATGACCGCATCAGTCCTAGGTACCACCTGTAGTACCTTCCGTATCCTCCTCGCAATTGACCCATCGTCTTTCTTCCATGGCATTTTTTGACTACATCTATAATGGACTGCCTCATAAGGCCTACGATACTGATGTTCCATCGTCTACTATAAAAACGTAAAACTGCATCCACACTAGTCTATACTAATGCTCGGACATCCACAATGTACCATCCAGTGCGTACCTTGAGGACTATATGTAATCGTTCTGTCCACTCCCTGAATCCTTCTTAACAAGGTATACCTTGTACGGAACTCAGTCGGGGATTTTTTTATTTTGGTAAAGGACTGCCTCGTTGGGCCTAAAATACAGATAGTTTAGTTGTATAAAGGACTGCCTCATTGGCCTACAATATAAATAGTTTATTTCTGTAAAGGACCGCCTCGTTAGGCCTACAATATAGGTATTCTATTTGGTCTGTCTCTTTTCTTATCATGGCTATAGCCCCACGCAGCCCCTCAACTAATCGAAAGACCTCCAAAGAGCTAAGTGGTTGTGCCCTACTGCAAACAATCTAAACATCCAATTCACTTTGCCCCTCATCCAATATCTCGATAGTGAAAGTATCATTGGACTGTTGGTTTAATTCCAGTCTTTCCCGAACTCGCTCTTGGTTTTGATGCTGGCCGGATATCCACATGCAACAATCCGTTTGGGTCCTGCCCACTAAAACTTACTTGCAAGTACTGGGACATAAGAATATCCTATTGCAAACATCAACCCCTTTTGATGGCCTACAATGGTTTTGCCATGTAAAAAGAAGTCAAGGCATATTCTTTTGATCGAACAACTACAGACCTGCTTCTGGAGGACTGCATCACCACGCCTACACCAGAGGGCCATCCTAGAGTACCCTCACGTCCCGTTGAAGTCTCATACTTCCTTCTAGACAAAAATTACTAAGTTGGACGTGCTTTTTATGTGCCGAAATCTATGATGAATTGCTTTGTTAGGCTCTTCATCCTTTGGGCTGCTCCAAACGCATCTCACTCTTTTATTAGACCCTAAGTCTAAACTTTTAATTTGCGATTAGTTTATTTTTCTTATTCCGTTGGCTACTTATTTATCTTAATTAGCATAATCTTGTCCCAACCTAACCTAACTATTGTGAGAGCATCAATTCTTGATTGAAAGGGAATGCTGTTGGTATGAGCCACTTCTATTATCTTGCTTATTAACTTAATTTAAGTCTTAAGTTTATTAAAATAAGCCTCTTCTATTAAATCTGCTTAATTATAACCTATTTTATAATTTTACTCATAAACGTCAGTTTTATTTTCTTTTACAATCTGTACATTATAAATATTATTACAAGCATCTCTTTTCTATTTTAGTCTGTCTTCTTTTATTATGATATTGAATTCTCCTTAATTCTCTTATTACATGATAATCATGGCTTAGGACTACGTCCGACTGCCACAAATTTACTTATCATAATAACTGCTTTACTTTTATTCTATTATTTGTGTAGTAAATGCAGATCTAGTTACATTGCTATCTATAATTTCTATTCTCATCTAATAATTAACTTGATTCCTTCTTTAATTCTTCACTTCATTTTCTTATATTCTAGGAAGTTGTTATATTTTGTTTGGTTGGTTACAAAAAGCTATGCTAAAAATCCATTTCCGTGTTTTAATATAAAATAACGCTATAAACAATAATCCTTAACTAAAAGATATTTCTTTTATTATTCCTTTACTTATTGGATAGTGCAAAATATAGTGATCTCTCTGTTTTACACTAATTCCTTTTTTCTTTCTTTTTATTCTTGCAATTACGTTTATCGTTGTCTTTAAAATATTAAACTATAGAAATGTTTTCTCTTTTCTAAACCAACCAATTAATCTATCGCTTACTTCCCTATCAAGTTATTAAATTTTCCCTTTTAATTTATTCCCCGTTTTGGCATAATTTACTGCAAAATTCTATTTTTCTTTTTATTTCAGCTTTTTTTATTTTACATCTAATTTACATAAATCTAGTGTTCTTTTATCTTGGTCCATATTTGCGAATTCTTCTGTTTACTATTTTATTCATGTAAAGAGGAATAAAAAGAAGCTAACATTTACAGGCTAAATTTCAACTTTTAAAATAGATGTAAATAACTATAAATTTCTTATTTTTAGGCTTATGCCTTTCTCTTATTATCAAGCCTAACATTATTCATATTCAATTTGATTATTATTTTCCATATAAATAACTAGTGTGTGGCCCGTGCTACGAACACAGGCAAGTGAGAAAATACAAAGATTGTTAAATTTTAAAGATTTTTTAGTATGATAGAATTATATGTTTATTTAATCATTTTCTACTTGCTTGTATGATATTTGTAATCAATGATATAACAATCAATGAACTTTCAGTTTGAAAGCACCACTAAATGTAAAGACCTATAAATATTCCATTGTTTGTTATTACCACTATTTTCATTCCTTTACGCAGCCCGTTTGTTTATTCAAATGGGATCAAAAATAAAGATAAAGTGAACATACATTCCTATTTTTACCTTTACAAAATTGTAAATATTAGCTTAAAATAATGAGGTTGTATGTATGTTAGTGCATATAAAAGTAAGCGACTGTGTCCATAAATACTTACACAAACATGCACATGTACGCGTACATAAATGTTATATATTCTATGAATCTTTTATGTGTTTGTCCATCCTGTTCATATTCAAAAATTTGGAATTATTGTTATTCGCTAAGAATGCACAAATTTCAAAGAACTCGATACTATTAACATAATTTAACAAAAAAGAAATTGAAGTAGGTATAATATTGATTTACTTGTGGAGTGGAAATAGTTTTACTAACTGTACTTTATTTGAAAGAAATTACAATATAAATATTAGTTGCTTAACAGATAAGTTGGAACAATAACAAAATGATATAGTACTTTTATGATCCAATTTATGTAAAATTTAAGCATAATTCAAGATATTATGTACATATTTTCCTAAGTTTATAATTTCAAACTCATTCAATTATATAAATTTTCAAAACAATTACAAATAAAAAATCATATATACAATCAAAGACTGTTACCCCTGCATACACTGTGATCAGTATTTATTATGGATTTAAAAAGAGGAGTTAAGAGAAGAAACAAATATGAACTCATATTAACTGGTAAATGTGGAGCAAGATACTTTCAGATTTGGTTCCATCTTATTTGGTGTTTATATGGGACTATAATTCAATAAGTCACCTGATGTGAGCAACAAAACATCCATTGAAAATCATCTCACTCTGCATTCCTAACAAAAATAGGTTTAAATTAATAGGGTCATCTTTAAAGTCTTAATCTGATCATTAATTGAAAAAGTTGCAGTTGGAATAAGATTTGATGAGGAATAAAACTACAGGATAAATTTAACAGAATCATTCCTAAAGTCATAATCTAATCATTATTTGGAAAAATTGCAGTTAAGAAAAAATTTGATCAAGAATAAAACTACAGAACACTGTGAATGGTGCATGTAGGTACAATTAGAGTGATAACACTACGTTAGGGAAATAATTTTAAAAAGAATTTTTCATTTCAGATTATTTTGTTTTTAGGAAAAGAAATAATGAGAGATTTTAGATGAAAATATAGGAATTCACACTGGTACTTAACCTTTATTTTCAAGTGCTTAGTGTTATCATTAGCTTTTTGAGAAGCGACGGTAGTGCAATGACCTAAGTTGATGATTTAGCTTGTAACGTAGATGGTTGATAAATTGCAACAGTTGATAGTTTGAAGATTATTTTCATCCATTTGTTGATATGAGTTGAGCATAATTACATTAGGGGTTCTTACAGCGATCTTTTCGCATAATTACATTAGGGTTCTTACAGCGATATTTTGTGTTTAGTTCCTATTGCATTCATTTGCTTTCAAGGTAAGTGTAGCATAAATTGCCATTTGAAAAACATTTCTAATCTATTTGTTCATATGACACAGAGTTTACCACATAATTGAAGATTAGAATACAACAAAGATCAAATACAACCAACTTAAGATAACGAGGAACAAACTAAATCCACTAATTGCTTTAATATCGAGTATATACTTCATTGGGTTTTTCTATTTTTGTTACCAAATTACATTTTTTGATGATCTTGTATGTTTTATTTCTCTTTGTTAGGTGAATGAATCCTAAATCACCTTGTTCAAGTTTAATGCTTGTGATATTGAATTTTTGTTTCTTATGTCAGTGTGCAACTATATACATATAATACAATGTCCCTATATTTTACTTGTATTTGGTTTTAATGCAAGCTTATGAGATTAATTTTCTAAGCATCTAGAAAAAAGTAATGGATAAAATACTTAAGCATACTATATCGAATGATACTATCAACAGTAAACATAAGGTTTAAGATAGTCCATAAATTAAAATGATGTTTGTAATATTTCCGTAGATACATCAACCCTTATTTTCAAGTGTGCTACCAAGTAAGATTAACAAAAAATAACATCCCTACATGTAATGATCATCAACTTATAATCAACATCCCCAAACACCCTTGCTAGAGAACCAACTTGGACTTTCTAAGAAAAAAGAATTGGTTTTCCTTGCCCAGTCCTTAGCTCACACATATCAGATTAATCTTGAATGGTCTAAATCTACTTTGAAAAATCATTCAGATCAGGTTGTGTAACCCAGTTATCAATATTTTGTCACTTTCTATCACATAGCTTGCTCAGACATCCATGCCTCATCACTGCACTCATCATCGACGTGCTCATATTGTACAGTCCATTCAGAGATTCTTCTCAATACCCGTGCATTTCATATCAAGCTCCGCCTTTTCACAATGCTCTGCCTTTTCATCTCATGTCTTGTTCAAATTGTGCATTCTATTCAAACCGTGCACTCAGTTCATCTCTCGCATGTCTAGTTCAACTATATTGGTCAGTTGACAATCAAAGTGCATCACGCTCTATCTTTTCATGTTTTCATGCCAATCCACATTAATCACACACATACTTCCCATATATGCACTACCTATACATGCAAAGGTATGGTCAACCGAAAGCTCTACTACCAAGTTTAGTGCCTAAGTTCGTTTCAGCTTTGCCTAAGTTCGCTTGCTCTTCATGTTATTCTAGTAACATATACGGTCATGTTCAACTTTTACTCTCTGGTGTAATTCCACTGCCATGACCATTTCAGCTCGGTTATGCACAAAACTCATATTTCATTTTAGATTATGTCATCCAGTTTGGCATATCAACACTTCCTCTATCAAGTTCAACACTATAGTATTTTCAGACCAGGCACTGCAGTTCCACAGGGAAATATTTCATTTCATCCTTTCATGTACATATCATACTTTAGCTTCATTTCCAATTAATTCATTCACTTCGTTTGCTTCAGCATTAGTCACAGCAAGCTGTAGTTCATGTTCAAATCAAGGTGCAGCTCAGTTTCACGTCCAATTGCATCTCTTCCTCGCAATCACATTTGCCCCCATTTTTTTTGAAGTCTAAAATCACACAAGGATACATCTATTTATGAACTAATACATCCTTACATATAGAAAGGGATATCTGCAGTACACTTCATAGGTACTCAGAAATAGTGAATCATAATATTCAACAGTTGCATCGGTGAATCATTGAGAAACCCAATGAAAACACATTCATACAATCTGTAAAATCTTAAAACAGATAGAATCCATCCTAAGTTGTAGCATGAAGCTATTTTACAATACATAATCATATAGCTAATAAAAACAACAGAATTATTTCATTATTAAGGTTTCATTCATCATCAGTTATGTTCTTCCGGCAAATAGTCTAAGATAGAATATGAGCATCACTTGCCACCACTTCCAAAGAGGTATCCAAGCGAGGAACCTCCATCAGGAGCAGCACGCACCTTTGTTGATGGCCAATCAGTGATAAAATTTCTAGTGTTCTGCCCATCTGCTCGAAAATAGTTGTTTCCAGCTGTCCTTTGAATGCTTGTGGGAATTTCTTTGAGTTTCTTAACAGGGAGAGGAGTAGCAGGTTTCTTAGCTGTAGGTTTTGGAGCTTCGTCAGAACCAAATAAGTAGCCTATGGAACTCTGACCCCCTCCACTACTTCCTCCTCTATTCATCTTGCTTGGTAGAATTGGTCGAAATGTGTATGATTACCGAACTTTTTAAGAAACCCTAAGCTTCAGGGAGCAAGATGATTGACATAAATTACTAAGATTGGATTGGTCTTATTTTATTTTTCCTCCCCATGGTTCACACATGCATCAGGTCGCATCTTGCTCTGGTTGTACCTCATTCTCACTCATCTCTCCTAGTCTATAACAGATTGTGTCTATACACAATTCTGTCATGCATCATTTTCGTTTAAAACCTCTAGCCCACTTTAGTACATAAGGCTCGCTTTAGCTATATGATTGTCTATAAGAGGATTACCCAACGCATTTTGCCTGTTTCAGCTCTATTGTTCAAGTCCAGTTCCCTCTCCTTAGTTTCTTTGACCAGATGTCTTCAGTTATGTTTCTGAGTATACACAACCATTCATTCATAGCAAATTTCATTTTAGTTGACATTTAATCAATTTTATTCGGCTCTTTTGGTTTTCTGCTTAATTAGTTTAGTGATAGGAAATTTTTTGCATTTAAAATATGTTCTTAGTTTGGTGATCATTTGCTTTTATCGCGTCTTTAAACAGCAAAAACATTTAATCTGCATTGTAACGCTTGTTGATAGACTCCTATTTTAAATTATAATAAATTAGTATGAGTGCTCTCCTCATTTTGAGGATGCTTTTTCACCAAAAATAAGATTAATAAAAAAATATAGTAAAATTATATATGTGATCTTCCTTTTATTTATTAGCCTTTTTAACTCATTTCTTCTGTAAATCCTAACAATCAAAGCAACATCAAAATCTGTACAGATTAAAAATACATATGCAATAAAGTAAGATATTAAAAGAAAACAATCAGTGAAGAGACAGTGGAATTGACTTGATAATAGGCCGAATAGGAAAATAAAATAACTAATACTTTTACATATCAAAGATAAAAAACCCATGTTTACTTTATTCAGCAACAGATTAGTGATAAACATAGAGGAACATAAAATAATCAATCACCCAATTTCACCATAACACCCACAGATAGAGATTGCAAGGTTTTAACGACAGATTTGAAGTGGGACTTCAAACTAACTACAAATTACAATGATATATGATATTACTTTTGCTTTGTGAGAAGAATTTTTTTCCAATCATATTGCTTTTAGAAACTATGACCTTAAAGACTAATCTATTTTCAAGCTGTAATCAATTCAAATTCTATACTTAAATCGCTCATTATTTCAAGGCTGTTGTAGTATAAAAATCGAAACTTTATAATCTTCTTCAAAAACTCCAATCTTCATAAAAATGCACTTCATTCTCAATCGTTAAATTAAAAAATTAAAATAGAAAAAAAAGATGAAAAGGAACCAATTGAAGCTTTGAACATGGTTTGTTAAATAGGTGTTTACCTACCATAAGATAAAGTAGTGACCCTCATTTACAGTATTCTGCAAACTAACCAAGTGTAATGTCAAACGGCAACATACAGTGCAAACTAATATATAATGAGAGATCACAGATGACAATGAAGTGGAAAATAACACAATGAAAGGTAAAACATATGCAGTAAGGGTATATAAGATACGGGAAGATATATTAGTTGCAAACTTCACACTACCATTAAGTGATTAATAGGGAATAACAACTCCATATTTACAGTAACATGCTTGATTTTTCATTTTTATCATTCAATCATCGTCAATTATTGGAAATCAAATAGCGTATTGTCCTTGAAATCATACAACCAAATATAGATTGGAAAAAAATTTATCAATCAGTGATTCACAAAATTACAATGGTAGGAAGAGTTCGGTTTGCTGGAGTCATTGAAATTCTTATACAACATCAAGTTGGCATTACAATAAACTGAAACAACAAATGTTGCTATCGTATAGTATTTGGCCCGACAATTAAAATTATGGCACAAATAAAAATATGATAAGCACGTGTATTAAAACAGAATGAAATATTTATATTTTGGTGGAGAAAGAAAATATTGACCTCTGGAAGGATTTGCGTTCTTGGGCATAATTTCAATGAGTGTCGTATCTCTAAATGATGTAAGTAGGCAGACCTTGGCACCATACTGTACATGCGTAAATATAACTTAAGTATCTTGTTATTTCTTGCATACACATGGTAAAATATTATAATATCAAAGTAAATTATACGCGATCTGCAGCTGCCTGTAGTGTGTGGTGATCTCCCCATTCCCCAGATCTAAAATACAACCACAATATAAATAAAAAAAGATAAGGAAGAAGTAGAAGAAAAGGTAGCTATTGAAATTTTATTTTATTTTTGAGAAACTAAAGTAGACTTTCCAATTTGTGGTAGATAGACTTCCTAAGTTGGTCTATACAATTTTTATTACTTTCTCCATATACATCCTCCTAATGCATGCTATTGATGCATGTATACTGTCCTTATAAAACGTAATCATCTATCATATCAAAAGTAATTAGGATTTCTTTGAATAGTTGTTGGTTTTTGATAGCATAACTAATTTCATACTGGGAGGGATCCAATGTTACCATTTCAAATTATTGAGTACGATATTGACAGATCATAGAACCCTTTGAAGAAGTCTGCAAAAATTATCTAAATAAGTTGAGATTGCTAACCTTTTCATTTTTTTCAAGTAAGTTCTTTATTTCATTGGAATGTAGCTTTCATAAAACTTCTGGAACTGTTTAAGCTGAAAAGAAGGGGAAATAACATGGTATAATTTTCATGAACTGATAGTGGCATCAAATATTTTCCATCGGGCACTATATATTTGTAAAGTACTTCACTTCAAGTATTATTACTGTATCATTGGAAAGCTTAAACAATATATTTACCTGCTTAGCTACTTCTCCTCAAACATGTTTATGGCAGTTAGGATTGCGGAAGAGCTAATCTGCTAGAGATCGAAACTTATATGTAGAAAGTAAAATCGATAAAAATAATTAGTGCAAGAAATGGTCTAAAAATTTACAAAATAGATAACATCATAAGTCAATGTTAAATTTTGCTTCAAAGACAAATAATTTCAAGAAACAAACCTGGCAATTCCCATCACCTTCCACTTGCAATTTAGCTAATCCATACGTAGCATGTCTGATTACATATATCAGTAGAAACTATACATATTAGAGAACAATGATAATAAACTGTAATAAAACATATTATCAAATAATCTCAAATGATTATAATTCTTCCGAATTTAAAAAGAGTTGTTGAGTACGAAATGTTAATTATTTAAAATTCAAGTTCTGTTGGGTGAACTACAATGCAAGTCTCAATAGGTACATTACAATTAGTGAATTGATATTATTGCTAAGAGCACACAATATCACTAATCCAATCATGATTTCCGTTGCAAAAACAGACCGCAAATATTAACTATATATATCAGGCACTGAAGAGTAAATGTTGTTTTGCCTACCGAAATCGTACACTGCCGAAGAATATTACTTTGAGTACTTACGGGCTGCTAACAATGATAACCAAATCCAAAATTCAGAAATAGATCTTACCCAAATCTTGTTTTAGGTTATCGGCATATGATTTTGAAGAACGTAATCTGGAAATTACCAGTAACACACATGAATTCCAGATCTTGCCAGATCCCTAAAGCGAAATGGAGTGCAAAGACGGAGGCAAAATCGACAATGGCGCATCTCTTTTCTGAATCTCGGAATGGGTTGACTTGTATCGGCTTCTGTTTTAGGTTATCGGCATATGATTTTGTAGATCGTAATTTGGAAATTTCCAGCAACACACACGAATTCCAGATCTTTCCAGATCCCTAAAGCGAAATGGAGTGCAAAGACAGACACAAAATCGACAATGATGCATCTCTTTTCTGAATCTCGGAATGGGTTGGCTTGTATCGACTTCTGATTTGGTATCATTAGAAATGGTGGAGAATGGACCAATGGCAAGAGAGGAAATATGAGAAGGAAGATACTTAAAGAAATAAAGAAGAACAGAATCAAACCGAGAAGGAGAATTAAAGAGATGAACGGTAAATCTCTAATTAAATTATAAGACATAATTATTACCGAAGGAGGAAGGTGGATGGTTTTTTAACCACTGGGATTGTAGCATCCGAAGAAGAAGGAAGACAGCTAGTTGACGAATTGTCGCATCATAAAGAAGGAGTAATCAGTTGAGTGACAGTTGGAAATGGAAATTGAGCGCCACTTGTCAACACGTTGTTACTTGCAAAAGTGTGGTTTCTCCTTTCCTATATAAATAATAGATAATTACATATAAGCTCTCTCATACAATTTACAGTCTCAGCATAACTAATTAACAGAATTAATTACTGAAATAAATACTGAATAAAATTATTTAACTAGAATCTAACGATAATATATTATAAACTTAAAAGATATATAATCAAATCCACCCACCTATCATCCTTAGCATTGCTTGTGCACAGCTTGGCTCCATGGTCCTTTTGGATCCCCTTCTAAGGTGTATAATACTTTTTTATTGAGAAGTTCTCCTCCCTAGAAATATTTTCTTTTTAGGGTGCAGCCTCAGGAAATGAACCCATTGGGAGAAAATCTGATTGTGAGAAAATAGCTAGCCCTATAGTTTATTTACAGTGGAGTTTGAGGATCTTAGACCGTTGGATTCTTGGATTGAACCTGGAGCCACCATGTCACAAGGTCATTTGGAGACACCAGATTAATCAACGTATGGCTCAGATCACTCAAAAATCGAATTTCAATTCGTTCGGCATGTACCTGGATGAAAATGGGCAGCGCGCGGCCCTCTCCATACGATGGTATCATCAATTTGACGATCCATCGACGTTGATCGTCGCGCGATGAATGGCCAAGAAGAAACCATCGATTTCTGAACAAAAGATGATTCGAATTGGAAAACAAATTATGGATCTGAGATGCGCTATTCGAAAGATTCAGATTAATATAAAATTTGATGTTATTTGAGGAGTTTGAATTTTTGGCTTTGAATTTTATTTGAAATTGCAATTGGAATTTTGGATTTGTCTGCCATGGAATGAGGAGGAGCAATAGGAATTGTACTTACATAATAATGAATATAAGAAATAGGTTAGGGTTTATAACGGGGCATATATAGGCAGAACACAATAGAATCAAATGGGCTTGATTGGTTTGGAAAAATTGAACGATAAATGGCCTGAAAACCCGTTTCAACTCCGAAACAAAAATTGGTCAACCCATATATCAAAATAGATGTTTTTGAATATTTTAAAATCAATGGAACAGGTTTCAAGTCTTAATTCCATCGTATGAAGAAGTTATGGTGAATTCAGCTTATTTCAAATTGATTTTGATTGATTTCAATTACATTGATTTTCTAGGCGTTTCGAGCCCGTATGATTAAACGACAAGTCCGAACGATACGAACTTGAAATCCTACAATAGTTCACCATTACAGATCCGATGAAACTAGTTTCGTCGAAATCCGAGTCAGTGGCAAAAATGACTATTTTACATTAGTTAAATAAATTAATAATTAATTAATTAAATCAAATTTTCAATTTCAATTCTATAATTGACAATTTTTATCTTTTTTTTTTAAATTTCTTAATCAATTACACAAATGTAAACAATTTAGATGTTAATTTAGAGTTGATTAATTTATCAATTTCAGTGTTAACCTCAATTTCATTAAATTCAGAAATTATAAATTTAATTTCCAACAATTCCATTTAGTTTACTTTTCATTCTATTATTCAATTCATTATTGTCGAATGGACGAAATTAACATTGGATTCATGATCTATAACATTAATATTCTCAAATTCAATCTTAATTTCAATTAACGTAATATTTAGATATTAATTTCATTTAATTGCAATTAATCCAATTATTATAGTTCAAATCTCAATAAATTGATAAATCTTAATTTCCTTTCTTTCAATTCAACAAATTGCTCTATTATGAATAACATTTACATTATTTCCAAATATTACCTTAATTAACATTAACGTAGTATTTTATTCAGATTTATTGCAATTGATTCCGATTCAATTTAATAAACTAAAAATATATCGGTAATTTATAATAATTGTTGCCACTAACTCTTAATCATACTTTTCTAAGTTATCGTTTCCAAACAATATTATAATTACTTACATAACATTGATTCTATTCAATTACTATTTATTATTATTAACTCATTAATTAATTCAATATTTACGTTCGTTTTCTTATATCAAATTTATTACCAAGTATACGTTTACCTTATTTCAACTAATTGGAATTCCATACAAGTTGTAAATCATTAACTATAAATAACACTGTTGCACTTCAGTTGAGTTATTATTTCGTTAAATAAATTACAAATTTTTTATATCTTCCAATATTTATTCACAAATTTTTATTAAATTAACATCTTAATTATCGAAAATTATAGGTCGTTACACTCTTCCCCACTCAAAACTTTTCGTCCTCGAAAAAGAAGAGAAGGGAAAAGAAGGAATTGAGTAAACAATACATCTTATTCAAAAATATTAACTTTATAAACAAATAAATTTACAAAATTAATTAATTTATATAAAATATACCAATTTATACCCATTAAATCTTCTTATACTCAAATTAATAAAGTTTGGAAAACATTTTTCAAAATTCTAAGTCCAAAATTCACGAAAAATTTCGGCAGAGTCTCATTTGTACGGAGAGGCTGGGGAGAAAATATAACATCAAATATAACAATATATATCACAATATCTCAAAATAATACATCCCAACAATGGGAAAAAAATATATAATAACACTATAAAATCGTAATCTGAAAATGTACCTATTTGTCGGGCAATTAATGCTTATTTTGTGAAACCAAAAGTAGTAGTAATTGCTTCCATAATCTGCATTTCACTTATATAATCCAAAAAGATTAATGATTATATAAAATGAAATATTTGAAGTTATTTCAACCACTAACAAACAAATCAATATAAACAACAATCACTTGCAACAAAGCATACAAGCATCACATAAAATCAACACAACTCAATTATCCATTCATATCAAACAAAACAAATAGTTGTTCGGGTTCAAAACTTTAAATTGTACATAATGAAAAATAAACTACTAAGTGCACCATTTACTCAATTGTCTTAGATGAAACTAAATAGATTATTCATTCATCCAAACAAATTTAAAGTACCCTTGCCCAAACAACCATAAACAAAAAAAAAAACAATTCCAAACAATAGATCAAGTTCATTCTTATTAATTTCATATCATAACATTTGTTGTTTGATTTTCTTTTCATTCGTATGATGATTTATCGTTTTAATTTACATTTATTTCTTGCAAATTTTCCTTTTTATTGCATTACATTCATTCATTTCTCAATTTCATTTATTTTCATTCATTATCCATAGTATTCAACATTTCCTAAATTCAAAATCTTTTACTTACAATATTCATCTTTCTACTTATTTTTATTATAAATGACTTCAACATTTACTTAAGTTTATTATCATTTATTTATAAATTTTCTATTATATATAATTAGTAGCATTTCAGTCATAACTTAAGTTTATAACAATTATAACATTAAATTCTTATTTATAAAAGCAAATTCATTGAATACTTTCATTACTTCAAGTTTTACTTGTAAAATTTCCCGTTACATTTTCTTTTAACATCTTAACTTTTTATATTGGTAAGTTATATATATATGCTTTTTAAGAATGCAATTGAAAATTATACAAGTTCATCTTACAAATTAACGTTCAATAATCATATCTTCTGTTTTATAGATTACAATTTCAACTTCTTGAAATTTCATTTATAACCTATCATTTAATCTCTTATTTTAATTAAAGGTTCCAATTATTAATTAGTTACAACCTATTTCACTATAATAATTGAAACTATCGATTAATGGAAATTTAAGAACTAAATACCGGGTTAAATTTCAAATCATTTTAAAATAATAGATAGATGTATACACTTACAATTTACATTTCTAATTATATTTAAAACAATTTGAAATTTATATTTGTTTATCAAGATAAATCTACAGTAAAACTACTACAATGGCCTTTCCACTTTGAAACTCGAAAATGAACGTCGATGATGCATGCACTCATCATCGAAATTATTTTCCAGCGATAGAGAGAGGAGTACATAACTTATTTCTTTCCGAAATTTCTTTAAAACAATTCTTTCAATTTATATTGAATTATTTATATTAGAAATTACTTATAAACAATATTGTTATATTCCAAAATCCTTTGAAAGGGATTTTCAAAATCCCGGAACAAGTTCTAAAATTTTCAGTTTTTATTTATTTTATTTTAGATCTTATTGCCAACCAATATTTATAAATTTCACTACCTAACAACCAATATATTACAACCAAATATATCATTTATAAAAAAATTATTTTATATATAGAAAATATAATAGGCAAAATTATTTCACTCACCTATATTCAAAATAGATATTGCGTCGGCCTATCCTATTAAGTGTTTAGAAATCCCTATTGATGTCATAGCGTCCTATGCACCAACCAAAATTTATAAATACAAAATAGAACAAATTAACACAATTTTAAAACTTTTTACAATACTAACAAATATGCTTGCTCATGTATATACACTCAACGACTCATCATAGGGTATTACTACCCTAGTAGTAAAGAGTCAGACCCCACAAAGCTAAGGTTTATCGCTAAACCAAAGCTCTGATACCGAATGTAACATCCCACCTTTTTGTACGCTTAAGCAGACACAAGTGCCAACTCAAACCATACAGAAGGGAGGATTGTTATGGGGTGAATAAGAAAAGCAAAGAAAGAAATGAAACAAAAACAAAATCTCACAACAGAATGAAAAAATATAATAATCAAATAACAGTTCATGAAACCGTTTTACAAAATATTTGATTATACTAATACAATATAAAGTCAGAGTTACACATACTAGAGAATCATAATTACAATGCAGCGAAATAGTATGAATGTAGTGGAATAATATAATAAATAATAGTGATAAAATCTTTGTCTTCATCCTCCAAAAATAAAGTCTTCAAATCCTGAAATGCTTAGGCGGACCCGAGCGAATTGAAAAGACAAAACACTCGAGTCGGAACTAAAAGATCTTATGTAAGTTGAATCAATAGTAAACAATATGAGCGGAACAACATCAGGGATGTTTACGGGATTTGACATCTCATATCCAGTGTCTAACGTGAGTGCGGTAACTTAAGAGATGCTCGAAATTCACATCTCCTAAGGATCCGTTAAACTATTTACTATGTAGCAATATACGATATTATAATAATGTCTAATAGTAAAATAAACTTACTTTAAAATAGCGTTAAGGAGTGACCCAATATTCCCCTTAATACATAAATAGTGCCAATAGTCTATACAGTACCGTGATACCTCCTAACCGGGAGGCTATCAGAGGATACTCTACAGGTACGACACAAATCAAACTCGTACAAGACGCGCTAGGGTAGACGACATGGCACAACTAGGCAATGCCAGGGTAGATATACCAATTACGCTTCCGGGCCGGTGGTAACGCGTCGCGCAGCTACCGCCCACCTCGAGCCACACCCCCAAATAAAAAAACAAAAGTGGTCACCGAATCAATCCAAAAGTCAGAGTATAATATCGAAGGGATGTGTCCGATCAAAGGTGCTACCTGATTAGCCTGTCAATCTCTCCTGTTTTAGCCACCTTATGCCAACCCACGGGAGTCGGGTCCACGTATATACCTTAAAGGACGTTGCCACCATCCTACTTCATTCTGGAATCTGCACCGCGTACACGGTTTTTAAAGTGGTTTTCGAAGTTGGCAGGGAGTATGACAACTTCCGATCCCGGTCTCTTTAACAACCAAACGTTATTATAACACTGCGGTCATTTACAAAATAGTTTATACTTTAAAACCAAATATAATTGCCTTTCAAAACCAAATCAATACGATATCATTTTCATTTTAAATATATCTTTTTTCTAAAATCATAACACTTTTAAAGTTATACATTTCAAAATCAAGACACTTGAAATATACACTTTCAAATCATAATACCCTGAAACTCGTAACTTCGAAACATAACTTCCCCCACTTAAATGGTTTAAAAATTTAAAATACTTTATATAATACAATAGCTTCTTCAATTTCACAAATCAATTCCCAAACAACTCAAATTTTTACATTTTATATTTACCCAGATCCCAAATCATAAATTTCAATTCGATTCAGTTTCCAAATAAACTATTCCAAATTTTATCGATTTCAAAACAGATTTGATCCACAAATAAGCTATTTCAAATTCAACATATTTCAAACTTTAAGTATTCAACAATTTCGAAAATAAGTTTGGTAATTACGATTCAACAATTCAATTTTCTATTACTTAGTTTTGAAATATTTTACTTAATAATTCCATTATCATTTAAATAAAACTCAAATTTCAAATAATTAAATATTTCCTTCGATTTATTTATACTTGAAATGTTCATTTAATTCACCTTAAGCCAAAATCAAGTTATAAAATCATACCTTCTAAAATTTCAAATTTAATAAATTTCACATCAAACTTATTTGAGTTTAATTCTTAAATAAATTCAATTTTAAATAAATCTCAAATTTATCTTGCAACCTTAATTTATTTAAGTCATTATAAACTCTATATTAAAATATAATTTAAATACTTAACCATATTATCTTTAATGAAAATCAAACTTATTGTTAAGCTTATTCTATATTAAATCAAATTATACACAGCTTAAAATCAAGGATAAAATAACATTTATATAATATCTAAAATCAATACTTATCTAAAACCATAGAAATCATTTCAAATTATTTTTATATACAGAGCACGGTGTCTGTATATAGATTTCTATCCTATGTTCAAGTGATACGGATATTTATCATTTTAATCTATAATTTAAAACATAAATACGGTTATATATCATTTCAAACCACAATCCCGAATGAAATAAAATCCATAACAACTTGTAGTTTATAACAATATAAAATACAACATCCATTCATCCAATATCAATCATCAAACATTTATCACAATCATCATCTAATTCAATCAATAACATCAATATAGAACGGTTAATAAATAACAGGTATTTACTGGCAGTTTATATTCAAAAATAAATTAAATAACTATTTTATTCAAGTAAATTCAAATAAACTGAGATGATAATTCAAAATATGCCAAACAGTCATAAATAAATTTCTAATCACATCATAATTCAATTTAATAAACATAAGAAATTTTAGAAGTTGTGATTGGGATAAAACACTTACCTTTTGAATTTAAATTGAATTAAAATCCAAAATTCAAACAATCTCAGAATCTTATCAAACCAGTGCCAAAATGTCCAGAATTTCATTACGATCCCAATGCAAGAAACCATGCATGAAACGGACTCGTATGTAACAGTTTTGCATATTAGAACATTTGAAAAGATAGAAATCAAATTTTAAACAAAATAATAAAAATAAAAAAAAGGAATTACACGAAGCTGCCATTTCATCAAGGAGAACACGGAACCCTACTGCTCTCGAACTACCGAAACGTCACCCCAAACGCGACCTCCTCCTCCAGTCTGACCACGATCGCAGCCACGCCATAGGGCTTCCGACCTCGCCTCCGCCCTTTCCACTACCACACGCCACCTCAATATGCCAATCGGAGCTGAAAACGTGCTCAGCCGCCGCCGCCGCTATTTCGAACCCTAGTTCGAAGCCGCTAAAATGAAGAACGAACCATGCCCATGAGAAGCGCATGACCCTCTCCATACGATGGTGTTATCAATTCGACGATCCATCGACGTTGATTGTCGCACGATGAACGGACGAGAAGAGACCATCAATTTCTAAACAAATGATGATTCGAATGGGAAAAAAATTGTGGATCCGAGATGCGCTCGTCGAGAGCTTCAAATTAATATAAAATTTGATGTTATTTGAGGAGTATGAATTTTTGGCTTTGAATTTTATTTGAAATTGCAATTGGAATTTCGGTTTTGTTTGCCATGGAATAAGGAGGAGCTACAGGAATTGTACGTACAGAATAACGAACATAAGAAATAGGCTAGGGTTTATAATGGAGTATGTATAGGCAGAACACAATAGAATCAAATGGGCTTGATTGGTTTGGAAAAATTGAACGATAAGTGGCCCGAAAACCCGTTTCGACTCGGAACGAAAATTGGTCAACCCATATATCAAAATAGATGTTTTTGAATATTTTAAAATCAATGGAACAGGTTTCAAGTCTTAATTCCGTTGTATGAAGAAGTTATGGAGAATTCGGCTGATTTCAAATTGATTTCAATTAAATTGATTTTCTAGGCGTTTCGAGCCCGTACGATCAAACGACAAGTCCGATCGATATGAACTTGAAATCCTACAATAATTCACCGTTACGGATCCGATGGAACTGGTTTCGTCGAAATCCGAGTCAGTGGCAAAAATGACTATTTTTACTTTAGTTAAATAAATTAATAATTAATTAATTAAATCAAATTTTCAATTTCAATTCTATAATCGACAATTTTTATCTTTTTTTTAAATTTCTTAATCATTTACAAAAATGTAAACAATTTAGATGTCAATTTAGAGTTGACTAATTTATCAATTTCAGTGTTAACCTCAATTTCATTAAATTCAGAAATTATAAATTTAATTTTCAATAATTCCATTTAATTTACTTTTTATTCTATTATTTAATTCATTAATGTCAAATGGACGAAATTAACATTGGATTCATGATTTATTACATTAATATTCGCAAATTCCATCCTAATTTCAATTAACGTAATATTTAGATATTTAATTTCATTTAATTGCAATTAATCCAATTATTATAGTTCAAATTACAATAAATTGATAAATCTTTGTTTCCGTTCTTTCAATTCAACAAATTGCCCTATTATGAATAGCATTGACATTATTTCCAAATATTACCTTAATTAATATTAACGTAATATTTTATTCAGATTTATTGCAATTGATTCCAATTCAATTTAATGGATTAAAAATATATCGGTAACTTATAATAATTGTTGCCAGTAACTCTTAATCGTACTTTTGTAAGTTATCATTTCCAAACAATATTATAATTACTTACAGAACATTGATTTTATTCAATTACTGTTTATTATTATTAACTCATTAATTAATTCAATATTTACGTTCGTTTTCTTATATTAAATTTATTACCAAGTATACATTTACCTTAGTTCAACTAATTAGAATTCCATTCAAGTTGTAAATCATTAACTATAAATAACACTGTTGCGCTTCACTTGAGTTATTATTTCGTTAAATAAATTACAAAATTTTTATATCTTCCAATATTTATTCACAAATTTTTATTAAATTAACATCTTAATTATCGAAAATTACAGTTTGTTACAATTCTGATGCCATGTTGTGTTTCAACACTCCGACACATCCCTATGAACGCATGTTTCATTGATCCGTAATGGTGCCATCTTAATGATGCTTCCGATATGCCAGCATCCCGATTAAACATCCCTTGATTGCCTTCCGGAACTGGCACATACGTGGTCTTGACAACATTTTCTTGTAACAAAAGGTATTTCCAATGTTACATGTCACTAATCCAACATATATACCACGTTATGCGCCATAATTCTTGCGATATAGGACTTATCATTCAACCCACGCACTCTCAAATGCGAACTACACCTAACAATAAAAACGCTCTCAAACTGATTACTAGAAGTATCAACATCCGTTTCAACATAACTATCTAGATTACTATTCTTCAATGCCTCTAAATACCAATTTAGATTTTTATAAGATATAGCATCATCACCATACAACTCCATCAAAGAAAGTTGTTTTCCATATTAAGCATAATAATAAGACAAAGTAAAATTGCACTCTCTTTTAAAATCATCAATTATATCTTTTGGCTTTTTACTAGGACAATCACGAATCTCATCTATGATCAATGATTTAACAAATCTACTAGAAATATGAGGATTATTCACATATTTAAGACTGGCACCACAAGAATGTTTAGTAATAAAAGATCTAATAAAAAAATGACTTAACTAGCCAATATCACAAGAATATGCATTTTAAAAGGACAATCATCCTTAGTAGAAGAACAAATAACAGCGATCCTATTAAGAGAGTTCTCAAAAATACCAACTCATATCCTATTTGAATTTGATATGCAATCAACAGTTCTTTAAAATCTTCAGCACCTCCAAAACAAAATCCAACAAACTTTGAAATACATAATTGTGATCCTCTTTTTAACATTTCTTTTAAATAGCTTTTACTTCTAATAACATCTAAAGACAAAGAAGCATAAAATGAAGAATCACTATGAAGATTAAAAGCAACCAAAATAGGATGATCAACATCAATCTCAATTAAAGAATTTTTAACTTTAATAGTGAATTTAAAAAATGAGCCCTTCTTATATAATTGATAGCAAAGTATGCTCTGAATATCCGAATTAATATCAACCACAATAAATATTCTTAAGAATATATGAAGCCTCAATGGACATGGGAGTTAGTTGAGACCATTAGCGACAAATTTCATTCTTCACATCATAAAAAGAACAATCAGCCGATAGTCGAGTACTAAAAGTATTATCATCAAATATAAAAACACAAGAATGTTATCATCACCACTGCAAAGAAGTAATAATAAAAGTACGATACTACATAATAGCAAAAAACAATAGAAAAATAAAATAAAACTAGTAATGCAAAATAACAAGAAAACCAAACATAGTGCTGCAGCCAACATTATCTATAGATCAAATATAGAGATAACCCTAAATCAGTTAAATATAAACAAATTGATAATGACATATTGATAAATAGAAGAACACCGATTAAAAAACAAAATTAGAAATAGAACCAATTTCAAAATCCAGCTTAAGATATCTGGAATTAATTTTTTTGAAGAGATGGCCTAAAATCAAGTTGAATTTACTTGAACTGGAGATGAATATCTAAATTAATTTGAATTTCGAAGATGCCTCCTGGTTGAATTTTGTTTAATTCTAGATGAATATCAAAATTGAGTTAAGGATCGCATTTAAAAATCAAGTTGAATCTGGAGATAATGGCGAAAATCCAAAGAGAGAAATTAAAATCGACATTAACAAAAGCACAATGAAGATTCAAATTGATCATGATGTCCTAGAGACGTAATATTTGGTTTAGAAACGAAAAGCATAAAAAAATTTGTCCTTTCGTAGAAAAAAAAGAGTGCTATACTAGCGGCTAAAAATATGTGGAAATAGTGTCCTTCACACTATTTTCCTATTAAAATAACATGCATATTTTATTGTATAATTATTAGTGATGCAACTTAATACTATAAAATTTTTATAGCTTGTGAATGGAATATTATAATATCCATATTATAATCACTTATATCTTGAAAAGAAGAACAAATCATCAGTATAGTAATAAAGCGAATTCATTAGATCTTATTAGTATTGGTTGGGTTGGAGCTGGTCAGTCAAGCCCTGACCTGACCTAGACCCGGAGCTAGCAAGAACGAATCATAGGTCTACCTACCCCCAATGACCCATGAGGTGGGCCTTGGCGGATCAAAATAGGGGCGGGTCTACTAATTTTGGGCCCGAGGCCTGCCCCATTACCGTCCCTAATTTTAACCTCTTAACTTGTGTATACCTATATGACAACTATACACTTTCCATGTGTATGTGTAAATTTTATTTTCCTTATCGAAATTTGGAGGATGAAATTTTTGTAAGGAGGGAAGATTGTAAGAACTCATATTTTAAAAGGCCCATACATGGGAAATTAATATAATTTAATTTAGTTTAGTTTAATAATATTAATACATTTAGTTTAATAAAGTAATTTAGTTCCAAGAATAACCAAAGGGAAATTTAACTAATTAAGTATGAGGCAGTTGAAAATTCTAATTAGATGGAACAAAGACAATTAGAGAAATTTTGTTTAGCCTTGATTAATGAAAATTGACAACTTAAATTTTAATGGGAAGGATTTGGTTAAGGGAAATAAATAAGTTAAGGCCCAAAACCACTAACCCATATTCCTTAGCCCTAACCCCTTATTCCATCTTCATTTCATATTCATTTCACTCAAACAAAATTTCCGTAGAACTTTAACTAAGGCCAAAATTTCCAAATAAAGGGAAGACTTCAACTAAAAAAATATCAAGCTTTCTAATTTAAGAAGAGATTAAAACAAGTTTCTTAAGAAAGGTGAGCATACTCTTTCTGTAAAACTTTTTCTAACCTATTGGGTTTGAATTTGACTTTCATATGATTGTTTCAATGATGTTAAGCATGTTTGGATGCTTGAATATTATTTTGATTATGCTTTAAAATATAATTAAGGTAAAATAGTTCATGTTTTGTGGTAAGACATGGTCTAATCACATTAATAATGAAAGATATATGGATTTTTAATTTCATAAATTTTGGACTTAATATGAATATTTTATGAATTTCCTATGTGGGAAGAATGGTTAAATTCGGAATAATTAATTGCTAAAATAAAAAAAATTAACTATCTTGGCTTGAAATTTTGTGTTCTTTCCCATTAATTTCCTATTTTAAATGAATTATTTAGTGAAGGAAAACATTTTCTTAAAAGAAACTGAAACAATAAGAAAATTAACCAATAAGAAGTTGATGCCAAATGGGGTTTAGTAAAAAGAAGTTGCTTAAATGGATAATAAATTAGCTTTTAATTTAATTACAAGATTGCCATTGAAACATTGTTGAGCAAGTAAAACTTAACCCACAAGGCTAAACTGTACACCGAGTCAAGAAAAACTATGCACAAGAGCTAGAATTGAAAAGTGGACACTATACAAAACCTATTTAACCCACAAAACAAAAATATGGCTCACCATGGTCTGGATTCTTCATAATCACCTCTATATAACTTACAAAGGCAGTACACAAACAAGTCATAAAGGCAAGTATATACATACATGTAGACATGCACGGGAAGGCTTCAATATAGACTATTTGAGTAGTTTAGAAAAGTGATTGCTCCCGATGACTCATGGTGGTTTAACATGCGAAGGCTTCGGGTATCATGCAAATAAGTAATACACAAAAGCTTTAATATGTAACACACGATGACATTTATATATAAACTATACACAATGATCAAGCATGGAAAAAGAAAATGCAGGCAAAAATATATATCAATATGCCACAAAGGCACGTAATTCCAAGGATAGCTCACGATATGTATACATGTATTAGATGACCCACAAAGTAATTGAGTGTATCTATACACATACATGAGAGTGTTCAACTGCACCCAAACAGTACAACACTCCTACTGCCTTTTGATATCCACCTTATGTTTCTGTTTCACTTTCTTCATGCTAACTCTCTCTTCTTTCATCCAATAATTTAAATAGAAACTTATAGTTGAAATCAAAAATCAATTTTGGTGTATAAACTAGACTCTATGGAGCGCTCTTATATATATACAAAGATAATTGTGTTGTATATCGCTCTTTTATATATACAAAGACAATTGTATATATACATATATATACATTTAATTGCTTACTAAACGATCGATCAGGGACTAAGGCGGGCTATTGACGTCTAGTAGGGATGCTTACTAAAATGTATCCAGAGTGCTTACGTTCAACCTCTTGGAAGAGTTGGAGCACTCTAGTTAGTGTGGCTCTCAGGGGGAAATGAGTCGATGTTTTCACCAAGTGACATTATTTGAATAAAAGATTAAATTAGTGACAAGAAGACCTGGAGAGGTGATTAATAAAATAAGTTAACTTAATGACCAAAACCTAAAATAAGAAATTAGGTGATAGATGAATAAATGATGAATGATTGCATGACTTGATTTACATTTGGATCATAAGTACAGGGTATAGTTAACTTGAATTGATATATGACATGATTCTTTAATGAATAGAAAGTGTAGGGCACACTTATGTAATGAATATATATGTACATGGTTGCTTCTATGATGGGGCCGACTATTTGGCAATTGGTGACATAGAATATCTGAACCATTGGGTTTTTTTGTTCTTATATAGGAGGTGGAAATCAGGGGGAAATCTAATTGTGGAAATCCATCGTGTCACCAATTATGTTAACATTTTATGCCCTAATAGATTTTCCCTTCTATGATATATGTATATTGTTTATGTCATATATGTTGATATATATTAATGTTAATAAAGTGAAGGGGAAATGTGGTTCTGCGTTGGCGGCGTAGTCCCATTATGGATGCTTAAGATAAAGGTTTTGCTCATATAATAAATTTTGTCTAATCTGCGTTTTTTTATTTTCCATAAACTCATGAGCACTCATTCGAATAAGCTGAGTTTATGGACTAGATATGTATTTTTTGAAGGAAGAATAAAGATTCCTAAGACAAAGCCGAAGGCTTGCTATGTAAATAAAATTATTTTGTAATTTTGTTGTGTAAATCAGGATTTATAATTGGTTAGGTGTGATATTGGCATCTTCATATATTGGACACACGCTACTATGATTTTCTTATCATATATTTACCCATACGTGGGAACGTTTTGGGTTTAATTTAATGAATTATGTGAACCAAATTGATGTAATGGAAAAAAAATTAGCTACTTTGTTTACTAATGTTGCGGAAAAAAAATACCAAACTCACTTTTCGCAAGAAAATGATTTCGTAATGATTACCCATCATCGACATTTTTTTTCGAGTCTTGGAGTGTTGGATGTTACATTCATTTTCTTCTTCATTGCCACTTTTTTCTTCATCACTCGATTCTTCCTCTTTTATCTCATGTGCCTTTTTCTTCCCTTTATTTTATAGAGTGGAACCAGATGGTGGTTCAACTGGTAAAGGAGCACTGACCTTTTGCATATACACCTCAAACAAATCCTACTTAGGAACCAATTCAGAGAGTTTCACCAAACTAAAGAATTTCTTTCCTGAATAACTTACTTCAAGAAGTGCATTCTCATAACTTTGTATTCTTGAGTCGTTGAGAAGATGCATAATGTAAGGAGCATAAATAATTATTATTCCACTTTTAAAAGAAGAGATTCCTTTGTTTGTTGTAAATAAATCTAGCCTAATTCGTTTATATATTCCCAAAAATACCATACAAGGATTTATATTCCAGATCATAAATAAGTTCATGAATCCCCGTTCTTAGAATAGAAGTATTAATAATCATTCTTTCCAATAAATGGGCTCTTGGCCTAAGATCCTTTGAATTCTTTTTACATTTAATATCATTCCAATTGTGATGGCTAATTAATCTCTTTGCCTATCGTGAATTTCAACATCATCTAGGTCTATTCTCTTATAGCTACATTTAATCATTCTTCTATATCCCTTACATGATATTTTATGATTTTTTTCTATAAATACTTGACCATAAGCAACCTACATCATTATGTAGTATAATACATTTCCATGTAGGTTGGCTAAGAAAATTTGAACCGTCAAATTTTTAATCATGCCATTATTTTCCTTAAATTTTATTTAAGGAGGTAAGTCTAGCCCTATTTGTGAATTCTTTAATATTATAAATGGAAAGTCATCCAATTTGTAGAAAGTGCTCGAAAAGGTCTTCACAAAGAATAGAGCTTGAATCTTTCAATACTATCTCTACATCATGGTGCCACTCTTAGTTTGAGCTTGATTCATTTCGAAAATCTGAGTAAAGGAAGCTTCTTCCGATCTCCTTTTCTTTGATGTAGATATGGATGCCATATATTTAAAAAATTTAAAATTAATTTATGGGCTAGCCTTTATGGTCGATAAGGTATTTCAAAAAATATGAAGTAGAAGAAGAGGGAAGAGTGGTTAAACGTGTGAAAAATGGGTATGTGGAATGGAAAAATGTGTCTGACTGATCAACTAAATAATTTTCCAATCGACCAGGCATTCTGAAAATATTTTTCAGATGTTTGAACGTCATAGAAAACTTTTCCCAAAAGTTTTTAGGCCAAAATGAGGTATTTGCAAACATTTGGAAATATATTTAGTGGTTTGAATGTTAGTTTAAAAATTAGATTTACAAGCAATCAAAAGTCTAATATTTGTATTCGGACATCTGATGTTAATTTCAAACGTTTGAAAATATTTTTTGACATCTGAAAAATGATAAGCCTTAAAAGTATTATATACTAATTTTTATAAACCATTTATATATATATATATATATATAAACTTATTACTAATTTTTTAATAAAAATACTCATAAAAGAATATTTTCTAAATAACATATCTTAAAGAGAAAATAAATAATTCTCTTCTTAATTTTAAAAAGTATTTTCACACAATGGTCTTTGTAAAAATCTCAACAGTATGGTTTTTGAATTTATAGAGTCTAGTTATACGATGCAATTTTCTACATTATCTCTTAAAAAATAATGCTTAATATCTATACGTTTTGTTCTAGAACGACTAACAGGATTTTAGAAAAATTTATAGCACTAGTGTATTCACAAAATATGGGTGACTTATATAGTTTTACATCAAAATATCAAAGTGTTTGCTGCTTGTATCCGAATTTAGCATAAGCCAAAGCAGTTGAGATGTGGTTTGCTTTATACGTCGAAAGTGAAACAAAATTTTGTTTCTTACCAAACCATGAAACTAGAGATTATTCTATATTATGATAAGTGTAACGACCTGATATTTTGGACCATTCAAATCGACAATAATCCACATATGTCGGACTTGAATTGCTCAAAATATCAGATTGTTAATTTAAAATTTGGCAAAGCTCAGCATATACAGTAAATAAATCAATCACAGAGCAATATAATGCAGCGGAATAGATAATAATAGTTCATGAAGCTACTATAAAAACATTAGAGTTAGAAATAAAATATAACAGGATAACTCAAATACACTGAAGTCTCGAATACAAACAGATGACATCTTCGAACCAATCAACTGGAAAAATTGAAAGCCGAATCGATAGTTGGATCTCCAAATGAGCTCCAAACTCCAAAGGTGAGTCTCAAATGTTGTATCACTCAGTTTGGCCCAAGCGTAAAACAAAACACTTGAGTCAGGATTAACATTCTTATATCAATAAATCCAACTCAAATGAAATATCAACTGAAATACAATTAACTTAAATGATGTTTGGGATAACCGTCCTCTAAGGATCCGTGGAAATATCTACAATGCAGAAAATATACACTATAACACCGTGGTCATTTCAATAAATTTATACTTCAAAACCAAATTGTCATTTCCATTAAATATATAAATATTTCCTAAATTTCACAAATAGATTCCAATCAATTCGAGTTCCAAATTCACATTTAATTCAATTTAGATTTATCCATTTTAATTCAATTCAGTTTCTAAATAACAAACTCAAATTTTATTGATTTCAAATACAGATCTGGATCACAAATTAACCATTTAAATTCCAGCATTTCAAAGTTTTAGTATTCAACATTTTCGAAGTTCAACTTAACGGTTTCATATAGATCTCGATTTAACTCATTATTATTTAGTCTAGAAATATTCATTTAATAAATTCAGTATTTTTTATATAACCTTAATTTACCCTTAAACTAAATGTTCCTTTCGATTTGTTTAAACTTGAATTATCCATTTAGTCACTTTAAATCAAAAATCAAATTATAAAAATCAATCTTAAACTTCAACTTCAATAGTTCAAATCGATTAAATTTAGTAGAATTTTTAATTAAATACAATCTCAATTAATTCAGCTTTATTTTCTCAACCTTAACTTATTCAAATTATTACGACAATCTATTTTGATATATAGATTTAAATAAATACTTAATCATATTATATGTATTAAATCAATCTCAATAATATTATTATTAACTCTTTATATAAAATTACCATATATATGTAATATTTTAAGAACCAATATTTATTAAAAACCATATATTTCTTTTCAAAACCATAGAATTTTTTTTCAAACATTTATAAATGGACCACGGTGTCTGTATATATTTTCCTATTCTATGGTCAAATGATACAGATATTTATCATTTCAATCCTTAACATATACGGGTAGATATCATTTCGAGCCCCAATCCCAAATTCAATTCAATGAAAATCGCTTGGATTTATCATTTCAACCCATAACAATTTTCTCCTATTCTAAAGTCCGTTCGGGTATATATCATTTCAACCCATAGTGAATTCTATACCAACAGAGAACATGCAGAGTGATAACAGATAATATAAGTATAACAACAGGCATATATCATCAATAACAATATAATATAAACAACAGGATATGGTGTCATATCCCACATGTGAACGGTTATAGATAATAGCATATATGACAATTTAAATAACTACAACAACATATTTCAATTGTCGTTTCAATTGAAATCAAATTTAATAAATAAAGGAACTTTAATCGTGAGTGATTTCTCACCTTTCGAGGCTAGATAGATTTGACAAAGAAACGAGCTATGAATCCAGGCACGAATTTCAAAGCAAAGCACGATTGAACACAAATTCAACAATCAAAGCTAAAAGTGAGGAATCGATGTGAAAATCAACCAGCTTAATATGTACAGAAAATATATATATTATTATTATTTTATAAAAATCAATATCTTAATTTTAGAAAAATATTAAAATAATATGTATTATATACAATTAAATCACTATCCTTAAAACACATATTTTTTTAAAATATTATGACCAAAATCTTATGTGTATATATATATATATATATATATTTCAAACTATATATAATACAGTATATATGCAGACCCATATTTTAATAAATATATGAGTGCGAATATACATATATGCATAACAAAAGAAGAGAAAGCTTTATATTCAATATACAAATATGCATAGATATTAGAGCTACATACTTTACTGTATTCTAAACATATACTATATGTATATAATATGGGAAAATCGAAACACGTTATATGTAGCCGCAATTAAAAATACAACAGAAGAATCAAAACAGCCTAAAATTCACATACTTATGAATATATAAGTTGTTGATATAAATCTCGTATACCCTAACAGACGTGTTATATAACTCTTTAATATAAATACTCGAAGCAAATTTTTATTACACATATAAATAACTCACAGATTTATACGTATAGGCTTTCACATAAATGAACAATGATTGATATAAACTTATATAGTATACGCAACCTATATATATAATATATCAATACCAAAATCATCTATAATACAACTTATCAAAAAATGCAAATATTTGAAACACAAATATAGTAAAATTATATGCTTTGAAACAGCTTTAGATACATATATGTTGTATATATCCTGAAACCGCCTATCAAATACATAACACAAAATCACAAAAATCTTCATATCTGACTTAAATAAAATCAAGTAGCTCATTTTATTAAAGCTTATATCCATTAACCGATCCAATACCAACTTATAAAATTTATATATTTTAAAACAATAATTTAAAGCATAGATTGACAAAGAAATACATACACATAAACCCATTATAATTTTACACATACCACTATATATACACACACAGAGAAACACGGCAAGGACAGATGTGAAGGATGGCATGGCACATGAGGAGATGGGAAGGCGGAGAAGGTGGTGGTGGTTGAGGTGTTTAGGCCGAACAAAGCACAAGAGATCAAGCAAAACAATGTTAAATTTCAATATAAAAATGAAGAGAAAAGTAGAAAAAAAGAAGAAGAAGCCATTACCTATTTTTCTCAGATCTGAAAATAGGCATGAGAAATGAAATGAGAAAGAAGTTTTTTCACATGAAAAAGTGATATAGGTGGCTAGGGTTAAGGAATGTACGGCAAAATTTGTGGAGAAGTTATGGTAGGAATCATAGGGGCGGAAAGATATAAAGGCAAGAAATCAAACGTAACGTATGCGTATAATTAAAACAGGTAACGTATCTCAATTGATGCGTTTCCTATATATTAAAGAAAGATGTATACAAAAAGCTTCACTAAACAAATAAATACAATAACGTTTAATAAATACATTTTAAAAGATATGCCCTTTAAGGCAATAACGTATATCAATTTGAAATTTCTTTCCAAGAAATAAATAAGGAATCTAAACACTTAACCATTAAATTCATAAATGAATGTCAAATAGAAAAATAAGGTATAGATAGATATTATGAAAAATAAACAAATAGTTTTAGGAAAAGTAGGAAATAAATAAAGAAAATACTCTATTTAATGGAAACTATAATTTTAAATTATAAATAAAATTCAACTGACTTTGGAAAATTTCAACAACACTTCTAAATAAATAAAAGTCAAGTAAATAAAATAAATGCTAAAAAAATAAAGTGTAAATGAAAACAAAATAAGGTATTAAGAAAATAGAAAAATAAATAAAGAATTACTTAGATTAATTGAAACTAGAAATTAAAAATTGTAAACAAAATACGACTGACATTGAAAAATTTCAATTACACTTTTAAAAATGTTTTTAAAACTAAAATATATACATCACATGTCATGTTACACATGTAAACATAAACTTAAACATGACATGACAAACAAAAATATTATTTATATAAAAGTAAAATAAACAATTTTGTTAAATACAACAAATTACATCCAATAGTGTAAAAAGCATAACTTTCACAATATTAATCAGATTTCAACGAAACGAAAAGCAGTATCCTTAGAATTTTATTTACGTCCATAAAATAGAGATAAAATTCAAAATTTAAATTTTTTTGTTAAAATTAAATTCAAAGTTTGACCATATTGGCCAAAATTCACCCTTTTTGGAAAATATTCTATTTATTCATGTTTGGAATTCTAATTCGCATAAAAATCAAAATTTATATTTCAAATAACAAAATTATCTATTTTAATAAATAAAATAGAGTTTTTAAATCAAAATTCAATTTAAAATAATTAAAATATGCAATTAACATAATCACAAAATACAGGGTTGTTACACTTCAGACTGAGTGATACATCATTTGAGACTCACCTTTGGAGTTTGGAGCTCATTTGGAGATTCAACTATCGATTCAGCTTTCAGTTTTTCCAGTTGATTGTTTCGAAGATGTCATCTGTTTGTATTCAAGACTTCAGTGTATTTGAGTTATCCTGATGTATTTTATTTCTAACTCCGATGTTTATATAGTAGCTTCATGAACTACTATTTATCTATTCCGCTGCATTATATTACTCTGTGATTCTATGATTGATTTATTTACCGTATGTGCTGAGCTTTACCAAATTTTAAATTAACAATTTGATATTTTGAGCAATTCAAGTTCGACATGTGTGGATTATTGTCGATTTGAATGGTCCAAAATATCAGGTCGTTACAGTTGGTATCAGAGCTTTGGCTCTAGGCAAGCTTAGCATATATAGTAAATTTATTTGCAGAATCACTTACGTTCGAGCTTGAATTTCTTCCTCTTGATTTGGTTTTTTTCCTTTGGACTTTGGAACGTGACGTACGGTTCTAAAATCCATTATCTTCTCACCCTATTCATGTTTCTTGATTCTGGACTATCCCATAACTCCACTTCGAATGATCTCTATAAGAATAAGTGATCCCACCAATCTTTGAATGATTTGTAAAGGGGTGAAACTCCTTTACAATTAGAATTGATTCACCGGAGAATTCTATAACCTCGGTTCAGATGATCCTATCTTTGTTTTGGAAATCCATTCTTGAATCATCCTTTGAAAATCGGGTTTGTTTGTATTTTAGAAATTGTTTTATATATCGAATTATTATTTTGATAAGGATGATTTTATTCTATATATAAAAGTGAAAATGTTTTTGATGAGATACCTTTTAAAAAAATGAGAATTTGAAATTTCGAAAGGACTTGAAAATTTAAAGATTTTATATAAGAAATGGATTTATATAAAAATTATTATAACTAAAGGGTTTTAATTTGAAATTCAAGAGATTGAATTTCGGTGTTTTGAAATTGGTTTTAAAATTTTGGAAATTATATAATAATACGATTTAAAAGTATTTTCTGAATAAGAAATGTTTCAAATGACATCAAATGAATTCCAATGATTTCGAAGAAATTTCAAAAGAAGTCTTCGAGAAAATTGAAGTCCAGAACCCACTTATGTCGTTGGAAAATAATTTCGGTGATGAATGCATGCATCATTTATATTCGAGTTTCTGAGTGAGGGAGAGGCCACTTTGGTAGTTTTGCTATGCGATTGATTTGTGAAACCAATTTTGATTTCAAATACCGAAGTATAATTTGGTTTTCGAAAAGATATGCATATATATATATATATATATATATATATATATATATATGACACAGTTTTGAAATGAGCCGGTATTCAGTTCTTGAGTTTCGAATTTGATTGATATAACCCTATCTTTTGGAATTGATTTACTGATTTGTTGGTGATTTCCAACTCTTGGTTTGAAAATATGATTTATTCGACTATTTTGAAGGTTCGAGCACTTCAAAATCAAGGTTAACTTTTCAAAGCTAAGTAATTTTGAAAAGTATAAAGTATTTGATAATGTATATAAGTTTAGTTTTGTATGTTTTAATATGATTTAAATAAGTTTGAAACTGTTTTGTAAGTTAATGAATAAAACTATTTTGAATTATATTAATATGAAATTTAGTTTTGAAACGTTTTGAAGAAAAATTTAGTTTTCAAAATATTTTGAATAAAATTTAGTTTAAATGTTTTAACTTAGTAACATCTTTTATAAAACTATATATAATAATAATAATTTTCAAAGGTATAGAATTGTAATTATTTTGAGGATAAGTGATTTTTGAGGAAAAGATTTGGTTTCGAAAATAGATTGAAATTTAAAACCCAGTATATTTATGATGATTTTTGGGAAATGGATTTGTTTGACATAAATTGTGTTGATTTGGGTTATTTTCTGAACTTATTATTTTGAAAACTTGAAACTGACGATAATTGATTTGGAATAAATGATTTGGTGAAATCGTATATGTTTTTTCCTTTTGAAAACTATACTGATATTGAAAGGAATTGAAATTGAGAACCTTGTTTTATGAAATATTTGGTTTGGAAGTTATCAAACTTATATTAAGGTGATTTGTATAAGTATGAAGTGATTTAATATACTATTAATTCTGGAAAGTACTCGATTTGTAAATGAAATCTTATATATAATGGACTTTATATAAGTACGGTATTTGAAATTGATTTGAAAGGTACTGTATAATATATATTTTCGAAGTAAAGATATGGGAAGTGCCTTCTGCTTGATATCCGCTCTGTGGCCACATTGTGGATTCATTCCATCGACATTATTCTCTCTGATTTTTGTTTTTCGGATGTGATATTCGAGTGTCCTACCATGGCGTAATCCATAGTCTTTTGAGCGTGACTGCATAGCGCAATTCGCCTGGCTGAGATGGCCTGGGGGTACGGATTATTTCCTGAGGGATCCAGGCATAACCATTGTGTATCATGCGTTCTATGTAGGTCGTATTAGTAGCAAAATCCATAGGGCTAAGAAAGCTTATGGATATGGATTGTTTCCTGGGAGATCCAGGCGTAACCATTGTGTATCTGCGGTCTACTAGTCATCATGGCGTAATTAGCAGGGCTGAGAAAGCTTACGGATATGGATTGTTTCCTAGGGGATCCAGGCGTAACCATTGTGTATCTGCGATCCATGGTTAGATAAAGGTTTTAGTTGTTTTTTTTGGATTGTACTTTCCATATCAGTTTTTTTTAGTTTTTCCAGTATTTTCACTGGGTGTTGAAACAAGTCTACTAAGTACCTGGAGAATTCTAGCTTTGCGCCTGATCAACGCATAGCCTGAGCCTGCAGGAACAAGGAAAAACTTGTTAAGACATCGAGTTATAAAAGTATTTTGATAAAGTATTATATAAAGGATATTTTCATCATTTATTTTACCTTTCTAAATAAATTAAAATGTTTTAAATATTGTTTACTTCAAACTAACAAATTTGAAAATGACTATTCATCATATTATAAATTGTTTTAAATATAAAAAAATTCTAATTGAAATTATATAGTTTTAAAATAATGGTCATCCTTGTCTTTCAACCTATTTTCCTTCCTAGATATTCCTATTCTCCTATTTTCCCTTCTAGCTATTCCTATTCTCCACCTTGATAAACTTACCTATAACCACAGTTATCAAGTTTTTATCATCTTGTCTTAATCTTATTACATTTTTATCTTTTATGTGTTTTCCCGTACCTCATTCCTTTTCGGGGACGAAAAATTTTAAGTGGGGGAGAATGTAACAACCCTGTATTTTGTGATTATGTTAACTGCATATTTTAATTATTTTAAATTGAATTTTGATTTAAAAAGTTTATTTTATTTATTAAAATAGATAATTTTGTTATTTTAAATATAAATTTTGATTTTGATGTGAATTAGAATTCCAAACATGAATAAATAGAATATTTTCCAAAAAGGGTGAATTTTGGTCAATATGGTCAAACTTTGACTTTAATTTAAAAAAATTACATTTTGAAATTTTTAATTTTATCTTTATTTTATGAAAGTAAATAAAATTCTAAGGATACTGCTTTTCATTTCGTTGAAATCTGATTAATATTGTGAAAGTTATGCTTTTTAGACTATTGGATGTAATTTGTAGTATTTAACAAAATTGTTTATTTTATTTTTATATAAATAATATTTTTGTTTGTCATGTCATGTTCTAATTTATTTTTACATGTGATGTATATATTTTAGTTTTAAAAACATTTTTAAAAGTGTAATTGGAATTTTCCAATGTCAGTCGTATTTTGTTTACAATTTTTAATTTTAGTTTCAATTAATTAAAGCAATTCTTTATTTATTTTTCTATTTTCTTAAGACATTATTTTATTTTAATTTACACTTTATTTTTTTCAGCATTTATTTTATTTACTTGACTTTTATTTGTTTAGAAGTGTAGTTGAAATTTTCCAAAGTCAGTTGAATTTTATTTACAATTTTTATTTCTAGTTTCCATTAAATAGAGTATTTTCTTTATTTATTTCCTACTTTTCCTAAAACTATTTGTTTATTTTTCATAATCTCTATATCTACCGTATTTTCTATTTAGACATTCATTTAATAAATGGTTAAGTGTTTAGATTCCTTATTTATTTCTTGGAATGAAATTTCAAATAGATATACGTTATTGCCTTAAAGGGCATATCTTTTGAAATGTATTTATTAAACGTTATTGTATTTATTTGTTTGGTGAAGTTTTTTGTATACATCTTTATTTAATATATAAACGCATCATTAAGATACGTTACGTATTTTAATTATAGGCATACGTTACGTTTAATTTCTTGCCTTTATATCTTTCCACCCCTTTGATTTCCTACCATAACTTCTCTACAAATTTTGTCGTACATACCTTAACCCTAGCCGCCTATATCACATTTTAACGTGAAAAAAACTTCTTTCTCATTTCATTTCTCATGCCTATTTTCAAATCTGAACAATAGGTAATGGCTTCTTCTTCTTTTTTGTAACGACCCGTAAATTTCGATAATTAATTTGGTGAATTTAATAAGATTTTTGTAATTAAACTTTGAAAGAAATAAAAATCTTATAATTTATAATGAAGCGAATGTTAGAAATCAAATGTAGCAATTGTAATAAAAATTAACAATTTAAAATGGAATTGCAATTAATTGAAATAATGTAAATTGTCATACTTAGTAATAAGTTTAATATAAGAAAACAAATGGGAATATTGAATTAACTAGTGAAATGATATAATTAGTGGTGATTGAATGAATTCAATATTATGTAAGAAATTATAGTAATTGGTTGAAATCAAATTTAAAACGACTTATTGAAATTAAATTTTAATTAATTGGATCTACTGTAGTAAATGGAATTTAATATTACATCATTTGAAATTAAGATAAAATAGGAATATTAATGCACTATGGTATAAACCATGATAATTGTACCGTAAAATAAAACCGATTGAATAACTAATGTAGTGCAATCTGAATTAATTGAAACAACGGTAAGGTTATAATTGATTGTAATTAGTAAATTGGGAAATAAATTCAAAGTTATATTAATTGATGAAATAATATGTAATAAATTGCAAATTTATAGGATCAATGATAGATAAGTAACTATAATAATCGTTGGTTGATAATTAAGTATGAATGTGAGTAAATTAGACATATAGCGATAATTTTTAATTGTTTACCCATTCATTTAATTTGTTGAATTAGATCTAAATCAATTGCAACTATTGTTTGTTAATAATAGCTTATAAGTGAAATTAAACGTTAGTGGTAATTTTTTATATTATAAGTTAACCATTTATTTAGTATATTAAATTAAAACTGGTAATTAATTGCAATAAATAGAAATTTAATATTTTGTTAATGTGAATTTAGTAAATAATGGGAAATAACATTTACTTTATTCATAATATGGCAATTGGTTGAATAAAAGAAATGGAAATAAAGTTTTATTAATTTATTGGATTTGAACTATAATAATTGGATTAATTGCAATTAAATGAAATTAAAATAACTAAATATTACGTTATTTGAAATTAAGATGGAATGTGAGAATATTAATGTAATAGTTTTGAATCCAATGTTAATCCATTGTTTGACAATAATGAATGGAATAATCATTAATTTATTTAATTAAATGGAATTATTGGGAATTAAGTTATAAATTCTGAATTCAATGAATTGAGGCTAACACTGAAATTGATAAATTAATTAACTTTAAATTGACATCTAAATTTGTTAAATTAGTATGAATGATTTGGAAATATAAAAATAAAGAATTGTCAATTTTAGAATTGAAATTGGAAATTTGATTTAATTAATCAATTATTAATTTATTTAATTACTGTAAAAATAGCCATTTTGGCCACTGACTCGGATTTCGACAAAACTAGTTTCATCAGATTCGTAACGGGGAATTATTGTAAGATTTCAAGTTTCGTAGCGATCGGACTTGTCGTTTGATCGTACGGACTCGAAATGCCTTGAAATCAATGAAATTGAAATCAACTGAAATAAAATTGAAATAGTTTGATTCTGTCATAACTTCTTTATACTATAGAATATGGACCTGAAAACTGTTCTATTGCGTTTAAAATATTTTAAAACATCTATTTTGATATATAGGTTGACCCAATTTCGTTCCGGAGTCAAAATGGGCTTTTCGGGCCATTTTATCGTTCAACGCATATATCCAATCGATCTAATCCATTCTACTTCAGCGTTGTCTATAAATACCCTGTTATAAACCCTACCTCTATTTCTCATTTGTCTGTACGTACAATTCAACTATATATATTCCAAAAGGACAGACAAACAAATTCTCACTACCAAATCCAATTGAAAATCAAATCCAAAGCCAAAATTTCAATCTCCACAAACAATGCCAAATTTTATATCAATCTGAAGCTCTTGACGAGCGCATTTCAGAACAGCAATTCATTTTTCATTTTGATTCATCGTTTGATCAGAACTCCACGGAGAATTCTCGGCCGTTCATCGCGCGTAGATAAACGTTGTTGGATCGTCAAATCTTTTCTGGGTATTGTAGAGTGGACGATGGAGAGTTCATCAGCGGTGTTTGCTTGTCGGTCTGATGGTTGGATTTTCGTCAATAATTCGACCTTGGGCTTAAAATCGATGGCGGCTGCACCTTTTTCCTCAGCATGGTCAAGCGCTGCGTGTCGTTTCTCGATGAACGCGAGACAGTCGCGTAGGGGGGGGTCCACATGGCGGTGAAGGAGGCCCGACGGCGATTGAACGAGGGTGGCGGCACGTTTTGCTATTCAGGGTAGTAGGTTTTTCATTGTTGTCTCGTGCGTTTGGAAGAAGAAGGCGGTCACGTGAACGGTGATGTGGCGAGCTTCCACTTGCTTGTTTTATTTTATTTAAATTTTTGAATCAAATTGTTCTAACTAGCGTATCCCTTACATACGAACTCGGATTCACACGCGATTTCTTCTGCTAGGATCGTATCGAAATTCCGGACATTTTGGCGCTAGTTTGGGCAGATTCTGAGACTTTGGAAATTTTGGATTTAAATTGGATTTAAATTCAAAAGGTGAGTGTTTTAACCCACTCACAACTTCTAAAATTTCTTATGTGTGTTAAATTAATTTATGATGTGATTAGAAATTTATTTATGGCTGTTTGGTATATTTTTATCATCATTCCAATTAAATTGAATTTATTGAATTAATTTGTTATTCAAATTATTATTGCATATAAAATGCAGTTGAATTAATTTATTATTGAATATAAACTGCCAGTACTTGTATTTATTATCTGTTCTATATTGATGTTATTGTTTGAATTGGAAGATGATTGTGATAAATGGTTGATGATTGATATTGGGTGAATGGATGCTGTATTTTATATTGTTATAGACTGCAAGTTATTATGCATTTTATTTCATTCGGGATTGCAGTTTGAAATGATATATAACGGTATTTTTATTTTAAATTGCGGATTGAAATGATAAATATCCGTATCACTTGACCATAGGATAGGAAATTATATATAGACATCGTCGGTCTATATATATAAATATTTTGAAAATGATTTCTATGGTTTTGGATAGAATTATATGGTTTAATTAATATTGATTTTTTTGATATTTTAAATTAAACTTTATATATATATATATATATATAGTTAAATTCATGTATTTAAGCTATGTATAAATTTGTTTATAATAATAAGTTTAATAATGGAGTTTGATTTTATTAAAATAAAATATGGTTAAGTATTTAAATCATACTTTAATAGAGAGGTTATAATGATTTAAATAAATTAAGTTTGGAAGGTAAATTAGAGATTTATTTGAAATTGAGCTTATTTAAGAATTTAACTCCATAAGTTGAAGTAAAATTTATTTAAACTTAAATTTTTAAAAGGTATGATTTTTATAACTGGATTTTGGTTTAAGATGAATTAAACGAAGATTTCAAGTATAAATAAATTGAAGGAAATAGTTAGTTTTCTGTAATGTGAGCTTTGGAAGTTATGGTATTGTAGCTATAAAATTCGAAGTATTATGTTTTGAAAGGTTATATTTCAAGCGTTTGGTTTCGAAATATTATAATTTTGAAAGTGTTATGATTTTGGAAAGGATGTATCCGAAATAAAAATGATATTATATTGATTTGGGTTTTATAAAAATGATATCATATTTATTTGGTTTTTGAAAGGGAAATGATATTGTATTTATATGGTTTTGAAATGGATAGTATATTTTGGTTTTGAAGTATAATTATTTTGAAATGACCGCGGTGTTATAATAAGGTTTGGTTGTTGAAGAAACCAGGATCGGAAGTTGTCATACTCTGCCAACTCCGAAAACCACTTTAACAACCGTGTACGCGGTGGAGATTCCAGAATGAAGTAGGATGGTGGCGGCGTTTCTTTTGAGGTAAATACGTGGACCCGACTCCCGTGAGTTTGCTTAAGATGGCTAAAACAGGAGCGATTGACGGGCTAAGAAGGTAGCACCTTTTATCGGAGACATCCCTTCGATATTATACTATGACTTTGGACTGATTCGGTGGCTACTTTTGATTTTTTGATTTGGGGGTGTGGCTCGAGGTGGGCGGTAGTAGCTGCTACGCGCTACCACCGGTCCGGAAGCGTAATTGGTATATCTACCCTGGTATCCTCTGGTGGCTTCCCGATCAGGAGGGAAAATGATATTGGATGGACTATTGGAACTATTACGTGTTAAGAGCTATAGGGTAACCCCTTAATGCTATGAAAAAAGTAAGTTTATTTTACTATAAATATTATTATAATAGCGGAATATTACTACACAGTAAATAGTTTAACGGATCCTTAGGAGATGTGAATCCCGAGCATCTCTTAAGTTACTGCACTCACATTAGACACTGGATAGGAGATATCAAATCCCGTAAACATCTCTGACGCCGTTCCACTCATTTTTTATTGATGATTTGACTTACATAAGATCTTTTAGTTCTGACTCGAGTGTTTTGTCTTTTCAGTTCGCTCGGGTCAGCCTGAGCATTTCAGGATTTGGAAGACCGTATTCTGAAGGACGAAGACGAAGATTTATTATTATTTATTATAGTATTCCACTACATTCATACTGTTCCGCTGCATTATTTATTGTTCTCTGGTATGTGTAACTCTGATATGTATTATATAAGTATAATCGAATATTTTGTAAAACAGTTTCATGAACTGTATATTTGATTATTATATTTTATCGTTCCGCTGCAAGGCTCTATTTTGTTCTTTTTCTTTCTCTGCTTTTCTTATTTACCCCATAACAATACGCCCTTCTGTATGGTTTCAGTCTGACGTGTGTGGTTTATCGTCAAATTAAAGCGTACAAAAAGGAAGGACGTTACATCTTTTCTAATTTTCTCTTCATTTTTCTATTGAAATTTTACATTGTTTTGTTTGATCTCTTATGCTTTGTTCGGCCTAAACACCTCAACCATCACCACCTTCTTCGCCCACCCATCTCCTCATGTGCCGCACCATCCACCACATCTGTCCTTGTCGTGTTTCTCTGTGTGTATATATATAGAGGTATGTGTAAAATTATAATGGGTTTATGTGTATATATTTCTCTGTCAATCTATGCTTTAAATTATTGTTTTAAAGTATATAAATTTTATAAGTTGGTATTGGATCGGTTAATGGGTATAAGCTTTAATAAAATGAGTTACTTGATTTTATTTAAGTCAGATCTGAAGATTTTTGTGATTTTTGTGTTATATATTTGGTAGGTGGTTTCAGGATATATATAGCATATATGTATCTAAAGCTGTTTCAAAGTATACAATTTTACTATATTTGTGTTTCAAATATTTGCATTTTATGATAGGTTGTATTATAGCAGATTTTGGTATTGATATATTATATATATAGTTTGCATATACTATATAAGTTTATATCATTCATTATTCATTTATGTAAAAGACTATATGCATAAATATGTGAGTTATTTATATGTGAAATAAAAATTTGCTTAGAGTATTTATATTAAAGAGTTACATAACACGTCTGTTAGGGTATATGGGATTTATATCAGCAACTTATATATTCATAAGTATGTGAATTTTAGGCTGTTTTGATTCTTCTGTTTTATTTTTAATTGCTGCTACATATAATGTGTTTAGATTTTTACCATATTATATACATATAGTATATGTTTAGGATACAGTAAAGTATGTAGCTCTAATATCTATGCATACTTGTATATTGAATATAAAGCTTTCTCTTCTTTTGTTATGCATATATGTATATTCGCACTACATATATTTATTAAAATATGAGTCTGCATATATACCGTATTATATATAGTTTGAATATATATATATATATATATATATATATAAGATTTTGGTTATAATATTTTTAAAAAAAATGTGTTTTAAGGATAGCGATTTAATTGTGTATACACACACACACATATTATTTAAATATTTTTCTGAAATTAAGATATTGATTTTTATAAAATAATAATAATATATATATTTTCTGTATATATTAAACTAATTGATTTTCTCATCGATTTCTCATTTTCAGCTTTGATCGTTGAATTTGTGTTCAATCGAGCTTTGCTTTGAAATTCATGCCTGGATTCATAGCTCGTTTCTTTGTCAAATCTATCTAGCCTCGAAAGGTGAGCAATCGCTAACGATTAACGTTCTTTTATTTATTAAATTTGATTTCAATTGAAACGATAATTAAAATATGTTGCTGTAGTTATTTAAATTGTTATGTATGCTATTATCTGTAACCGTTCACATGTGGGATATGACACCATATACTGTTGTTTATATTATATTGTTATTGATGATATATGCCTGTTGTTATACTTATATTATCTGTTATCACTCTGCATGTTCTCTGTTGGTATAGAATTCACTATGGGTTGAAATGATATATACCCGAACGGACTTTAGAATAGGAGAAAATTGTTATGGGTTGAAATGATAAATCCAAGCGATTTTCATTGAATTGAATTTGGGATTGGGGCTCGAAATGATATCTACCCGTATATGTTAAGGATTGAAATGATAAATATCTGTATCATTTGACCATAGAATAGGAAAATATATACAGACACCGTGGTCCATTTATAAATGTTTGAAAAAAAATTCTATGGTTTTGAAAAGAAATATATGGTTTTTAATAAATATTGGTTCTTAAAATATTACATATATATGGTAATTTTATATAAAGAGTTAATAATAATATTATTGAGATTGATTTAATACATATAATATGATTAAGTATTTATTTAGATCTATATATCAAAATAGATTGTTGTAATAATTTGAATAAGTTAAGGTTGAGAAGATAAAGCTGAATTAATTGAGATTGTATTAATTAAGAATTCTACTAAATTTAATCGATTTGAACTATTGAAGTTGAAGTTTAAGATTGATTTCTATAATTTGATTTTTTATTTATAGTGACTAAATGGATATTTCAAGTTTAAACAAATCGAAAGGAACATTTAGTTTAAAGGTAAATTAAGGTTATTTAAAAAATACTGAATTTATTAAGTGAATATTTCTAGACTAAATAATAATGAATTAAATCGAGATCTATATGAAATCGTTAAATTGAACTCTGAAAATGTTGAATACTAAAGCTTTGAAATGATGGAATTTAAATGGTTTATTTGTGATCCAGATTTATATTTGAAATCAATAAAAATTGAATTTTTTATTTAGAAACTGAATTGAATTAAAATGGATAAATCTAAAAAATCATCTTCTACAACAAAGAAATATTTGATTAAGTGACCTTACTTGGGTTGGTCCAAATAGGTCTGGGCGAAACCATTCTATTGGCTGTAAAGTAGAAATCAACTTTTTAGATTAAAAAGAAGTTTTAGTAGGTTTTCCTAATTGGCATGCATCACATAAATTGTTAACTTTAAAACTCATTTTTGAAAAATCTTTTATTAAATCGTGCTTAGAAAGCTTGTTTATATATTTAAATTAATGTGAAAAAATCATTTGTGTCAAAGCCATGGATCATTATCATTTGCTAGTAAATTCACATAATTATTATAGTAAATTTTCATATTTAAAACCTAAATATTCTTTTTCAATACCTTTAAAATTAAAATTTTATTTTGATAAAAATATTGCATTTATCTTTTTTAAATGAATTTGTAAAACCTTTATCACAAATAATAAATAATGTTTTAAATTCTTAACTAGTATGGCATTTGCAATTAGAAGAAAATTAGATATATCATCCTTGCATGCATCGCCTTTGCCAAACACATATCATTTGGAGTTATCTCTAATAGTGACGGTGCTTCCATCCATATCGATTATATTTGTAAGTATTGCTTTGTCTCACATCATGTGGTTTGAGCAGCTATTATTAAGTATCCATCCCTCCTTTTTATTATTAGGTATCTTCATAAAATAAAAACTTGAATTGGTACTCATTTTCTATGTTATGATATTAAGAGTTGGATCTTAAGAAACCACCTCATGAAGGTTTGGTATTCCATTTAAAAATAAAATCATTTTTATTATGCATATTTATGATGAAAGCTTCTACATACTTATCTCAAATAAGGTGATTGTTAGTTTTTGGAATCCATATTTTTATAGTTTTTTTATCAATATTACCCTTTTTGAAACTTGTATATAATGAACTATAATGCTTATGAGTAGATTTCCTTTTGTTAGAAGAACTAAATCCTAATTCTATTTTGTCAGAAATGGATTTTGAGATTTTAATAATTCTAGAAAAATTTTCTCTACCTTTGTTAAAATTTAAAACATTCATGGAAAGATTTTCAAAATTAGTTCTTTGCTCTTTAATTTCATTACTAAGAGTGTCAATGGTATAGCCTAAATACAAATTTTCTTTTGTTAATTGATATTTTTACTCAAAGTGGTGATTTGATAAGTTAAATTATCGTAAGAATTTGTTATTTTTGAAGTTCTTTCGCTAAAATATTATTTTCATCTTTCAACATATCAGTTTCTAATTAGAATCTATTTAATTTTCATGTAGTATCCTTTTGTGTTCTTTTAAGAGCATTTAGTTTTCCAATAAGTTTGAAATTTATTTTGATAAGGTCTTCAAAAGAATTATCAAAACTTACATCATTGTTTGTAGCCATAAAGCACACATTTGCTTGTTCCATATTACTTTCACTTTCGGATGATAAGGAGCCTGAATCATCCCATGTTACATGAAAATGCTTGCTTCTTCTTCTAAACTACTTCTCATTTTTGAATTTATAGTTGTTCTTTTCTTTTTAGAAGATTAGGACAATCTTTCTTCATATTTCTCATCTTGTTGCACACATAGCATTTCAATGATGAAGATGAGTAGTTATTATTGCCAAACATTTTTTTCTTTCTAAATTCCAAGAAATTTTTGAAGTTTTTGGTAAGAAAAACTAAAACCATCTTCATCCATATCTAATTCATCTTCGGCTTAAAGGCAATCTTGTTTCTTTCTTGAGCTTGATCTTTCTTAATCCGTAAATTTAACTTCATAGGACATTAAATTTCTAATCAGCTCTTTGAGTATGAGGGATGAAAGATCATAGGCCTCTTTAATAGCTAATACTTTTCATTTCCATCCATCCGTCAAAGCATTATGGATTTTTGAGATTATATCAAAATCTAGAAAACTTTCACCTAAAGTCATAAGAGCATGAGTAATGTCTTGAAAAATCTAGAGTATATATGAGCAACATTTTCATTTTGCTTCATCCTAAAATTTTAAAATCGATTCTTTAACATGGAGATTTTATTTTTCTTTACTTTATTATTTCCATCATGCGTAACTTGTAGTGTTCGACATATATCATATGCGGTCTTGCACACACTAACTGTAACGCCCCGTAAAAAACCAAAAATAAATGGAGTAAATCAGATTAAATATGATAAGGGTTGGATATGGAAATTTTATTACGGTTGAAATTTAACCATGATAGTTATTTCGTTGCATTTGTGGTGAAATTTTGATCTGTTTCCATATATAATATGCTGAAAACGGAGCTCAAACGAATAAGTTATAGTATTTGAAATACTCAGAGTTAAATTAATTTAGTTTGAATTCAAATTCAAATGAGATATTAAATTTAGGATTTAAATTTCAAAAATTAGCTTGGGGACTAAGTAAATGTTTAATTAACGTTTAACAGTAAAAAATTAATAAGGGAATGAAATAATACGGCAGCGGAAATAAATAAACACCTTGAATAAAAGAGCGGTCGACGTGAATAGGTCAACCGACCGACCGTGGCAGTTGACCGATCATCCAGAGGTAGTTAACCGCTTGGCAACGACAGTTACCGGTGGGGGCTAGGGTATTACATTATGTTCTATTCGGTTGTGCGCTATAGATTTACATGTTTCCAACCTACTTCCATCCAACGATTCTGTTGCGTTTCAACTCCTATATATATAAACTTATCCTCTCCACTTTTATTCATATTATTTTAGGGAATACAATTAAAATCTACCATTGCTAACTCTCTAATAAGATTTAGAAACTCCGTAGAGAATTCAGGTAAGGATTCAACTTATTTCCTATTTATTTCTTCTTCCTCCAATTTATTCTTATCACATTCTTCACCAATTTTTCCGAATCTAATGAATATATATATAACTCTTTCCTATTCTATGTGTGTATATCATAAGAGAGATTCTAGAAGAGATTGAAAGCCTACAAATCCATTTGAGTAAAGCTAAGACTAATCTGTGAGTGGAAACCTTAGTAGTTTTTTCAGCAATTTTTTAGTGTATTTCTTTTGGATTTGAATATGCCTTAGGGCTTTTAGGATTTCATAAATATGACAGATAAAATCCCCCAAAATTCCTTTTTATTTTGGTACGTCAATTCTATGCTGAGATTCCCAATTATTTACATTAATTTGGTAGGATTTGTTTCGTTTATGCAATTTTTGACAATTTCATAGTTTATTCCACTTCTCCTTCTTCTTTGGGTTAAATTGTGATCCTTCAATAAAATGAGGGGTTTAGATTACGGATTCTATTCGTAATTTACACAACTTATTCTTATATATTTCTTTGTAAAAAGAGGAGTGGAATAGAATATGGAGTTTAGATTGCAATTCTTATTGTTTAAGATGTTCTATTGAATTGGTGTAATAAGTTGAATTTCTATTTTATGTACAAGTCTATTATTGCACTTTTGATTATGAATATTTATTCCTTGTTTTAGACATTTGAATTCCATGAAATCTTGAGAAATTGAAGATAAATGACTTGTAATAATAATTAATTAAAGAATTGACATCTAATGCTAGTTGAGAGCATAAATCCGTGCATTTAGAACTTATTAGGCATGAATGTTTATTTATTTATATTTACGTAATTAACGTATAACGATTGCGTATATAGAATAGTTAATTAGGCATTTATTTTCATTTATTTTCCCCCATTAGGAAGCTAATTGATTTTGAGGCAAAAATAAGAGGAAACTCTTGTATAACCTAATTATTATTTTAAGGCGTAATAAGAAAGATTCCTTATAAAGCCTTATTCGAGATGAATATATATACATGTATGTATGTATATGTATATGTATATGTATATGTATATATGTATGTATATTTATATTTATATATAGTAATTAATTTTTGGCTAAGTCATAGGGGTGCGAGGTCAATAGAGTTATATGACAAAAGTCTGTACTTCACTTTGAGGCTGCTAGCAGTTATGTACACTTCTGTTGACGTGAGATATCCTTATGATAAATATTTGTAATACCACGAGGTTAGTTCCAAATTCTATATGGGAAATCTGCCCAGCTAATCTGGCTACCAGTTCCTACGAGTAGCAGACTAATGTGGGACATAATTATGGGTATGAGCTATAAGATGAAGAGCCTGCTTTGAATTTTGAGGTATTAAGTGATTGGACCTGCCTTTTCCCCCAGATGAAGTATTAAATGGCTAAGTGGTTATGTTAGGTGGTATCTTTATAGGGGTCCGCTTCTGAAAATTGGTCTTAAATGATGAGATCGACCTATTTTCCACTTGGAAGTATTAAGTGGCCTATGAGATTCCATACGATGCTAGATAGTACTATTAGGGACCATGCTTTTGGAAATAGACCGTAAATAACGGGGTTTGCCTATTTTTCACTCGGAAGTATTAAGTGGCTTGGGTACCATCACTCACGTTATTAGCTATTTATGATGTATAATTAGGATATGAGATTCTAAAAACCTATATCTAGAATGGAAGGTATTAAGTAGTCAGAACCACCTTCTTTCCTTGTAAAGAAGTATTAAACAATTTTATGTTCATAGACATATTCTTATTTTGAAATATACTATCCAAGTACTGAAAATGTAAGACTCAAGGTTTTTATTCACCGGATACTTGTTGTTTTGACTTCCTCCTCATTACAACACAGGTTAAGGATGGAGAAGCTTGGCTTGTGGCAGTATTTGTTATTATTACTTGCTTTTATGTATACCCGTGTAACGGATATTATATTACATTTTTTATGGAATTTTACATTATAAATTTTTTATGGTTTTGAAATAAATGGGTACACTTTATCATTATATTTTGTTCCATCCACTGTGAGTTCTAAAAGTTTAGTTATGGCACTGCAATGCAACAACCCGAAAATTGATCACTTTAGAAAATTTTTAAAATATTCAAATATAATATATTTTTAACACAAATAATGATGGTTTAATAATAGTGGAAACCTCATTCTGAATAAATATTTACACAAACACTTTGGAATAAATATTGATAAAATGATTGAAAATCATTTTATCGATACACAGCTCTTTGACCATCCGATATCATGGCCAGAGTTGGATACATACACTCAATTTTCTATATGAGTGAGAATATGTAATAAAATAATATATTTTATTTTTTAAATTTAAATTCCTTTATGACATCATTAATAATATAAATATTTTGAATAATCAAATTTTGAAAAAAATTGAGTTTAAATGATTTAATAATTATTTTAAATACTAAATGAGCCCTTTTAATTATTATATATTGAAAGAAATATTATTTTTAAATTTTGTTTACCAATATATGTTTAATAATCAAGTAGGGAAAATGTGATCAAAAACTGGAACTAAAATACATAACGGTTTATCGCGTAGAAGTTGCATAAGGTCGTAGTCTGTTTTTTGCACACTTGCTCATATACCTCATGCACACTTTTGTGTATCATATACACATACATACATACAAATATACATAATACATATGCAAATAGATGTACATAAGACAAAAGGAAGAAAGTATCGTGATATTTAAAGACATAATTATAACATATCTACACATAAACCTAAAAATGTCAACCATTAGCCAATCGGGGGAGGTTCCTTAGCATAAGACAATGATGTAGAGGGGGTGTAGGATGACCAATGTACCCATGTGATAGGAGGTGGGTGATGTGAGATGATAAATTGGTGATGGAAATGTTAATCATGATGTTTTTTGATTTTTTTCCCACCATTTGCCAATAAAAGGTGAGGCATCCCTCTCATTTTATTCAGACTTCTTCTCATGATTCTAAGATTTTGTCTCCTTCTCTCTTCTCTTCAATAATGGCTTCCATGCCTCTCTAAAAATTCCAAAGTCGTAGCCAAGTTATGGCAAAATAATCGACAAAAATAGAAAGTTATACCACTTAAATCAAAGAAAGATCAACACACTTTCTCCTCTTCCTTTCTTCTTCTTGACTGAGCTACAAGGCACACATCACCATTAAAAAGGTCGGCCACCACCTCCCTTGTCTAGGCCATGACCAATAGGAAGGATCGAGGTCGTTTAACATTAATTCGTGTAGGAAATAATCGACAAAAAATAAGGAGACGGAAAGCTTATCAGTGAGAATTACTCCATAAAGTGTTTTATAAATTATTATTTAAAATATGATATGCAATGCTATGTCTGTATCATTGTTTGATATCATGTTTGGATGTTATATGGATGTGAATGATTGTTTTTTTTGATATCATGACAAGGCACGATAAATTACATGTCGAAAAATCATAAACGGAATCGCTTCCTTATTTATATTCAAAAGTATATGACTTGTTAACCTCTTTTAAAAACATGATAAAATGGTTTCAAATGACTTAAATGTTTTATAATGATTTACATATGTATTTTAAAATTGATTTCAAGGTTTTATAATATATTCAAAAGAGTTTAAATAAATGATTTAAAGAAAAACTGTTAAAAACAAGTGATTTAATTTTGGCTCTAAAAGCCGACGAGTAGACTAGATTTTTCGATTTGTAAGATCCGGATGTGGGGTGCTTAAACTAGGAGATGTTCAGGAGCAACCAGCTTCTTGGCTCACCTGGCCTCTTTCCTGGGTGAGGAATAGATAAGGTCGAAATGTCGGAAATGAGACAAGTATAAAAGACTTAATTTTTCCAAATTGAATACAACTTAGATTATATAGAAATAATCTTCTTATACTTGGTGTTAAATTCCAAGGAGTGAATTCGTACTAACCATATTAATTTAAAAGGTAATTTCACCATTATTCGATGATAGTACTTGTAACATTCCGATATTTTCAACCATTCGCTCCATACATGCCGGATTTGAATTGCTCAAAATACCATATTGTTAACCTATATTTGATAAAACTCAGCATATACAGTAAATAAATAATCACAGAATCACAGACACGGAGTAATATAACAATACGCAGCGGAAATAGAAGAATAGTAGTTCATGAAGCTACTATATATATATATGTATATAACAGAGTTAAATAAGATACAACAGAAGTTTCAAATACATTAGTCAAATACAAGATCAGAATACATCACTGGAATCAACCGAATAACTCCAAGCTAAAAAGATGTAGATGGATCTCCAAATGAAGCTCCAACTCCAAAGGTGAGTCTAAAAAGATGTATCACTCAGTCTGACACAAACGTAAAGCAAAACACAAAATACTCGAGTCAGGATTAACATTCTTATATCAATAAATCCATCTCAAGTGAAATAACACTGAAATACAAATAACTCAAAGGATGTTAGGATAACCATCCACTAAGGATCCGTTAAACTCTCTACTACGTAGTAATATATGCTATTATAATAATGTCTAAAGTAAAGTATAATATACTTAAAATAGCGTTAAGGAGTTACCTAATATCACCCTTAACACATTTTATAGTGCCAATAGTCTATACAATAGCATCGTACCACCAGATCGGGAGGCTACCACAAATACTCCATAGGTACGACATAAATCAAAACTCGTACAAAGCGCGCTAGGGCAGATGGCTCGGCACAACTAGGCAATGCTAGGGTAGATATATCAATTATGCATCCGGGATGGTGGTAACGCATAGCCGCAGCTACTGTCCACCTCGAGCCACACTCCTAAAAATCAAAGGTGCACCCAATCAATCACAAAGTAATAGAATGGTATCGAAGAAGTGTGTCCAATCAGAGGAGCTACCTCATTGGCCCGAGAATCGCTCATGTTTTAGCCATCTTATGTCAACTCACGGGGGTCGAGTCCACGTATATACCTTAATAGAACATCGCCACCATCCTACTTCATTCTGAAATCTCCACTGTGTACACGGTTGTTAAAGTGGTTTTCGGAGTTGGCAGAGAGTATGACAACTTCCGATCTCGGTCTCTTTGACAACCAAACGTTATTATAACACCGCGGTCATTTCAAAATAGTTTATGCTTCAAAACCAAAATATCATTACTATTTCAAAACCATATCAATACGATATCATTTCCATTTCAAAACCAAATACGATATCATTTCCAAAAATCACAGTATTTTCAAAGTTATACTAATTTCGAAACCAAAGATTAAAAATTGTAACACTTTCAAAACGTTATACTTTGAAATTCATAACTTTGAAAACATGACTTCCACCACTTAGACAATTTAGATATTAAAATAGTATATATAATAAAATATTTTTAAATTTAAAATTGCTTTATAAAATGAAATAATTTCCCCAACTTTACGAATTGATTCAAATCAACTCGAATTCCAAAATTCAAATTAAATCAAATCTCAATCATCAATTTCAACTAAATTCAGTTTCAATAAACCACTTTAAATTATATCGAATTCAAAACAAATTTGAACCACAAAATAAACCATTTCAATATATATATATATATATATATAGATATATATATTTCAAAGCTTTAAATATTCCATAATTTCAAAACTAAATGTGATAATTTTATATCTCTTAATTCAATTTTCTATTATTTAGTTTTGAAATATTTACTTAATAAATCCAATATCATTTAAACAAAACTTCAAATTTCAATAACTGAATATTCCTCAATTTATTTAAACTTGATATATTCACTTAAATCACCTTAAACCAGAATTAAGTTATAAAACCATATTCTTTAAAAATATCAATCTAAATAAGTTCCAAATGGATTATTATTAAATATAATTCTTAATTAAATAAAATTTCAAATCAATTTCAAAAACTATATTCTCAACCTTAATTTATAAAATCATTATAAACTCTATATTAAAATATAATTTAAATAAATACTTATCCATAATATATTTTAATAAATCAACTTTATTATTAAACTTATTTATAATAAAACAAATTTATACATAGCTTAAAATCAAGAATTTTACCATATATAAAATAACATTTATATAATATCTGAAATTAATATTTATATAAAACCATATATTTCTTTCCAAAACCATAGGAAGCCTTTCAAAATATTTATATATATAGACCACGGTATATGTATAGAATTTTCTATCCTATGGTCAAGTAATATGGATATTTATCATTTGAATCCGCAATTTAAATATATACGGGTATATATCATTTCAACCCGCAATTTAAATATATACGGGTATATATCATTTCAACCCGCAATCCCAAATTCAATTCAATTGAAAATCGCTTGGGTCTATCATTTCAACCCATAACGATTTTCTCCTATTCTAAAGTCCGTTCGGGTATGTATCATTTTAACCCATAGTGAATTCTATACTAACAGGGAACTTGTACAGTGATAACAGATATGATAATGACATAACAGGCATATATCATCAATATAAATAATAGATAATTGTGTCAGATGTCACAGGTGAACCGATAGCATATAATGGCAAGTATATAACAATGTAAATAACTAACAGCAGCAAATTTCAATTGTCGTTCAATTGAAATCAAATTTAATAATTATAAGAACATTAATCTTGAGTGATTTCTCACCTTTCGAGGTTAGAGGATAGACAATGAGGTTGAGTTACAAATTGTAAGCACTAATCCTAGAGCAAAGCTAGATCGGCACGAATTTGACGAATAGATCTGGTAATAGAAAACGATGGGAACGAATCAAATTAGCTTGATATAACAGGAAATAAATATATTATTATTATTATTTAATTAAAATCAGTGTTTTAATTTAGGACAAATATTAAAATAACATATATATATATATATAAATAAAAATCATATTTAAAATAAAACACTATACATGTAATTTGATTTTAAATCAAAACTTACATTTTCCATTAGATCAATATTTATTATAAAGCAATACAACTTCCCTTAAACACAACAGATGCTGCATATGATATATCAATATTTATTAACTAATATATATAAATTTGTATATATAAATTTTATATGTGTAATACTTTGGAATTCAACAATATATATACAATACTACCTCAAAATATTATATTCTGTAAAATTCGTAAACCAATAACAGAATATATATATATATATATATATATATATATATATATATATATATAACATCAACATACACTGACATTCAAACTTGACTTTATATATACACACACACGCACTATATTTTAGGAATCTAAAAGAAAACAAAATATCAATATAATATATATAGCGTGTATATATACATATATGCAACACAATATTCGAAATCTGAAAAAAAAGTCAAATTTAGCACTTAAAGTAAAAGACTACTGCCAATTTCCCAATGCGCGAAACTACTTTTATGGTAAATTCATATATTTAAAAACAACATATAGTGTAGTAAAATGTAATATACAATATACATACATATATACCTTATATATAGACTACAGACTACAATGTATACAAAACAACCTCAAACAGCAAATAACATCTCATATACGGCAATTGCAACTATGCTAATGAACTGATACTCCATATTTACTTACTTTATTATATAATATACAACTAAACTCAACAGAGCATATGTGAAACCATATACACTTATGTATACAGCACCAAGTTTTGACTTAAAATGTGACCTATTGTGATATAATACAATGTAATATATATAAGACATAAAGAGAATATATAACTTAGAATCTATAACATATACCTTAACAGTGTACTATAATACACTCAAAATAAAATATACAGGGATTATACACACACACACACACACACTACACACGCACCTATACAAAATACAACAGACTTTATAACAAACTAATATAAAATAACATATTAAAATTGTAACTTTATATATAAAATTATAACTAATATATATACTAACAGGTTTATATGTACCCATATATATATATATATATATATATATATATATATATATATATATATATATATAAACTACAAATTATGCACTAGAGTTCGAATACAAATAAACTATTAAAATATAATTTCGAAACCATGTAGCTTATATTATAAATTATTTATATATACACTGTATAAAATTATAACACTGAAATCATAATATATATATAACTAATATCTCTAACTAGTATAATAACATGTATAGAGAACAAATATATAAGTATATATACAGGCCAAAACTTATGTATGTCACAAACAGATTGTAAATAATTCTATTACACAAACGTATTATATATATATATGGTAGATTCTATATTATATATATTACATGTATACAAAACCAGAGAAGATGCATGCAAGGGGAGATGTTCAATGGAATAAGGCTGGTCTGGGTTCGACAAAAGAAAAGGTGAAGGCGACTCGGCACTTGCGTGGTAGGTGGGGAAGCGGATCGATGGTGAGGGTGGAGCTGGCACAGGCGATGGAAGTGGGAAGACGAGGCCGAGGGGAGGGCTGCACGGAGGGGCGCGATCGGCGGACAGAGGCATAAGAGAAGGATGGGAAGGAGGCAAAGGGCTGCAGTGCTTTGGGTGCATGGGAGGTAGGGCGGAGTAGAAGGCGGTGGGCGTTGGTTGCAGTGATGGAGCGTAAAGGGCGGAGGTAGGCGAGCTTTGACTTGGTTGTAGCCATAGGATGCAGGCTGCTTGCCGAAATGATGAAATCTTTTTTCCTCGGATCCAATAGAAGAAGATGTACAGTACTTCCAAAAGCTTTTTTATGTTTAATTGTTTCAACCGCAAGTGTGAATGAACGGGAAGCAGAAACGAGCCAGAGAATATATTAGAACCAGTGGAACAGAAAAGGTCAATATTAAATATTTGGGAATATAATAATAACAAACGACTATGAGGTTAATACGCTGGAAAATGGAAAGGCCTAGGGAAAACAAAAGACCAAAACGATTATCGGTACGGCTACCGATCGCCGGTTTCACAGCATACCGGACACCGCTACACACAAACGATTATATTAAGAAGATCCGCGTGACAAGACGATCAAAACGGTGTGTGTGTATATATATCAATAGTATGATCATCCGATCAAAAGTCGATAATCGGTAGCGAAATGCTGCTATTTCGCCAGAAATAAGGTCGATGGAGCAATAACAGTCTAGATTTAAAGAAACGAAATATGACGTTTCACTCAGAAGATGATTTATAAATTTTCTATAGAAAAATATTAAGGTTTGGAAAACATTTTATTATCAATCAATTATTTACCGATTTAAATTGAAATAGAATTACACCACAAAATAAACTTACTTATTATCAGATGAAAATTTACCATTTGCTATGTTAAAATAGACGTAATCCATATATTAAATTTTTATTTAAAAATATTATCATTTAAAATTTCACAAAAATTTAGTTAAATATATTATTAAAACAGTTAAATTTTATGGGTCGTCACACTCACCCCCACTCAAAACTTTTCGTCCTCGAAAAGGAAGGAGGTAGGAGAATAGAACAACCAGAAAGAAAATAGATTGAAAAACAAAATAAAAAAATTAATTTAAACCATATAAATCTCAATTTTAAATAATTAATATTCAATAATTGATGTTAAATTCAAAGTATTTCAGTAAGTTGATTTAATTTCAATTTGACACAAAAGGTTTAAAACAAATGTTTTTATCTAATTTGTCTCATTTATTTATCCCATTTGATTTCCTTATCCTATTATTTAATTTCTTAATTAACATTTTTGTAATTATAAAATGAAGTATAAACATTTATGATTTATTATAACCACTCAAATTTATTTAAAAATTCTTTTAACGTCATTTTACATTGTAATTTTTCAATTACATATTCAACTTCCGAATGATTAGGTAATTTATATTGGAATGTAATTGAATATTATACGAGTAAAAAAAATTTCAATTCAAATTATTTCAAGTTTAAATATTTATTTAAAAATTTTGCTTCATTTATAATTGAAATTATTCCTAACAAAATTCAAGAGTTAAATTTTCGATTAACTTCAAACAATTTAGAGATAAATATATACATATATATCCAAATCAAATCCTATATCTATGTATAATATATGTATGAATATAGTCATACTTTAGAAATTCAAATCAATAAATTTTCCAAATCAAAGTGTAGCAAAGCACGAATTGGTCTCTTCACTTCGAAAATGAATGTCGATGATGTGGCAGTCATCACTGAAATTATTTTTCAACGACAAAGAGAAGAGCACTGATTTAAAACATCTAAAATTTCTTTGAAACGATTCCTATTCGAAAATACTTTAAATAATATACATTTAAAGCTTTAAAACCCAAGTTTGAAATCACCAGAAATTAAATTCTCAAATTTATACTTTATATTCATTTATATTCCAATTTAATTTATAAACCATGTTTTATAGTTCAATTATTTATATATATATGAGATAAAAGTCAATGGTTTACAAAACTATAGATAAAATCATATATTATTATTATCTCTCAACAACCAATACAATTAACTATTTAACTTTAGGAAAATCTATACTTATATATAATATAATCATACAAAATCGTTTCATTTTCCAAATTTAAAGACAATATTGTGTCAGTTTGCTCTGTTCAAGTGTTTTGAAAATCCTACCGTTATCGCTGATCAGACGAATCGATCGAAATCCAAATCAACATCAACAACTCAAACAACACAATATATATAAACATTTAAATATTGATTTACAAATACACTTCCTCGCTCGACGATACAATAATGGGTTTCAAAGCAAGGATAGAGGTTCAAATTTGATGGACTCAAATCAAAGAGAATTTTGTTTGAAAATAGGTTCGAAACAAAGATAAGATGATTAAATAACAAAATAGGAGGGTGGATAAGTTTATTAAATCATGGGCAACCTTAACCGTGTCAACCGAGACTTCAAGAATAAGATCGATGCGGAATTCCGAGGTAAATCGACATTCGATCTCAAGAGATAGAATTCAGGTATTGCAGAAGATAACAGCATCGTAAACCGAGGGTACCGAAACCTTTGGTGAATTAATGCTTGTTGTAAAGGAGTTTCACCACTTTACAAATCATTCGAAGATTGGCGAGACCGCCGATTTATTATAGAGAATATTTGGAGTGAAGTTATGGGATACTCCAGAATACGAATTGGGAGAGATAAGGATGAGTTCTGAAACCGAGGGGAACGTTCCAAAATTCAAAGGAAACCGAGTCAAAGTAGAAGGAATTCAAGCTCGAACGAAAGTGATTCCATAACTAAATTTACCCTATATGTTGAGTGTTGCCTAAAACCAAAGCTCTGATACCAAATGTAACATCCCGATATTTTCAACCATTCACATCCATACATGCCCGATTATGTCGGATTTGAATTGCTCAAAATAAATCTATATTTGACAGAACTCAGCATATATAGTAAATAAATAATCGCAGAATCACAGACACAGAGTAATATAACAATATGCAGCGGAAATAGAAGAATAGTAGTTCATGAAGCAACTATATATATAACAAAGTTAAATAAGATACAACATAAGTTTCAAATACAATAGTCAAATACAAGATCAGAATACATCACTGGAATCAACTGAATAACTCCAAGTTGAAAAGATGTAGATGGATCTCCAAATGAAGCTCCAATTCTAAAGGTGAGTCTTGAAAGCTGCATCACTCAGTCTGGCCCGAGCGTAAAGCAAAACACAAAACACTCGAGTCAGGATTAACATTGTTATATCAATAAATCCATCTTAAGTGAAATAGCACTGAAATACAAGTAACTCAAAGGATGTTGGGATAACCATCCTCTAAGGATCCGTTAAACTATCTACTACGTAGTAATATACGCTATTATAATAATGTCTAAAGTAAAGTATAATATATTTAAAAATAGCGTTAAGAAGTTATCCAATATCCCCCTTAACACATTTTATAGTGCCAATAGTTTATACAGTACCGTCGTACCTCCAGATCGGGAGGGTACCACAAATACTCCATAGGTACAACTCAAATCAAAACTTGTACAAGGCGCGCTAGGGTAGGTGGCACGGCACAACTAGGCAATGTCAAGGCAGATATACCAATTACGCATCCTGGCTGGTGGTAACGCATAGCCGCAGCTACCGCCCACCTCGAGCCACACTCCCAAAAATCAAAGGTGCACCCAATCAATCACAAAGTAATAAAATGGCATTGAAGAAGTGTGTCCGATCAGAGGAGCTACCTCATTGGTCCGAGAATCACTCCTTTTTTATGGCCTGAACTAAGGCGCCCATAAAATGGGCACCGCCTCCCCTCCCCCTCACTTCTCTCTCCATTTTTTCGGTTTAATTTTTTTTAAAGTTAAAAAATTTAAACGAAATGCCGCCACGCCCAACCAAAATCGTCCGAAGAATGGTTCACAGACATCCAGCGGAGCAAGCTGGACCATTACACGTTCCGCCACCACCTGGAGTTTCGCCTGACGATCTACGTGTTCTACATAAGCTGCGAGATGGTTATCGACATAGAGCCGAAACTTCTTTGACGACCATACATGTATAAATTGCAAATTACTATAACTGGTTATTTTAATATGTACATTACATACTCATATTAAATAACCCTTACTGTATCAAAAATTGTTAATTCATAAATTATCTATAGGACCTTTACATTCACTGTCGGGGTAGTTGGGCTAAGTGCATTACCCAGTTGGGCTAAGTGCATTCCCGATCCTATTATTGAGAGGCGACAGGCTAGTCCTTTTGGTCTATTTTTGTCGATTAGACATGTTCAGTCCTTTGATCGACCTCTCATTCAGGCATTAGCTGAGAGGTGGTGGCCCACCATGCATACGTTTCATTTTTTAGATTTTGAGCTTGGTATCACCCCAGTTGATTTCTACATGTTTACTGGGATTGAGATTGGACGACATGATCTTCGACCTTTTCCATTTGATGATTTATACGAGTCGCCCAATTTGTTTATAGTTTTTTTACCACTGATAGATGTTACCTGCGTAACTAGTGGTTCTGTTAAGTTGACTTACTTGCAGCAGTACATCACCAGTTATATAGCTAGAGCCGATATGATGGATGTAGTTACTAGAGCATTTTTGTTGTACCTGTTTGGTTCGACCTTTTTTTCGAACCAAAAAGGTACGGTTAGACTAGGCTATTTAACATCTCTTACCAGATTAGACCAGTTACATACTATTGACTGGGGCACAGCGATATTAGACACCCTATATACCCCTCTAGATTCATTTGTGTTTGGCGATGTCAGGCAGATGTATGCTTTTTGGTATATGTTGCCGTTATGGTACTACGAGTACACGGCAAACATGCATCCCCGCATCCAGGACACGGCTAGTCAGGCTGCTGAGCATTACTTCCCTAGGATGAGACGATGGAAGACTATGCAGTACATACATCATGTCCCCTTAGGTGTACATGACTTGATGTAGGCTAGGTCACAGCTTGATATGTGTAGTCGAGGTAACATCATTCGGACTCCTTGGGCCTCACATTGGACTCATCTAGCAGATGCAGTTCTTCTGATGGACGACCATCCCTTGATGGTTGCATATTCACTATCACACGTAGGGTTGCTTTGCATACACCTACATTTATGCCTATGTGGTATTTGGGAGAGAGATGTGCTTATCAGATTACGGACGATCGTCGTATACCATATGATCCTTTATCTTGTGAGGACATGTTTGGTAGACATAGGGTGATCGGCGATCAGTACTTAGATGCTCTACGACAGGCTGGATGGGTGGATAGTAGTACTTTCTTCATCGATGGGGATTACGATGCTTATTGGGCTAGAGTAGCACCCCGTAGATTCATCGTACCAGATTATGTTCGTGGGGTCAACTCTGATCATATAGGACCTCATCTGGCAGTCGGTAGAGTTCAGGTACTGCAGGTTTCATTTGACCTGATTCCGTCACAGTTCTCGCAGACTCCCATGCAGTTGGAGCCTGATACTACTTTTAGAGCATATGACGTGACAAGTACTTTGATTGAGCAGCCTTTAGTCTTTCCAGATCACCCCGACTATCCTGATGTGCCTTTAATCGGGTTATATCTTCCGTATGAGGTACGTTTATTGTTTATTGTCATTTTTCCTTTATTCTCTGCTTGGTTTATTACTATGTCAAATATCATCTTTAGGTAGTATGCTGCTAGATTGGACCAGGCCAGAGTTTCACTTGGTGTATTTCGCGATATGACTCTTGCACATACACACACCATGCATGATATGTACATGCAGCATACACAGATGCTAGAGGCCCAGATTGATCAGCTATCAGCTAGACTTGCTGTATATGAGCCTTTCGGATCACAAGGCGGAGGTGATGCTGGTCCCAATGGGTATGATGCTGATGGTTTGGATGAGGACGAGGGGGATGATGAGGATGAGGGGGATGATGGTGTTGGGGATGACGAGACGACGATGGAGATGATGATGGTGTTGATAGCGATGATGATGGTGATGGAGATGATGATGATGACGATGACGATGACGATGACGGAGATGATGATGATGGTGTTGATGCTGACAACGACGACGTTGCATCCCTTTAGCTGTATACCTTTTAGTTTATGCGTAGTAGACATTTTATTAGATGTTGCAGTTCCTATAGCTTATGTACTTATGTCATTGTTTGAGTATACTGTGTATTCTTTATGTTTATATACTTTCACTTTCTTGGATTTTGGATGATAATGCTCGAGTATACTGTGAATTCTATATGTCTATGTATACTGTGAATTATACACGTTGGTGTATAATGTGAATTGTATATGTCTGTTTAACTATGATTTATATATGTTGGTGTACAATGTGAATTCTATATGTTTGTGTATACTTATAAGCACTAACTAGTTACATATAAACATACAAAAAAACCAATAGTGACAGTAGATAGAAAACTTATAAAAACCTACTCGTGACATAAAAAAACTACTAGTGAGGCACACGAACATAGAACACTGATTAAAAACGACACAGTAATAATAGACCACAAATATGAAGAAACTAGACGTGACGATTAAACTGCAACGCCTGTATCGAAAGTCTAAGACGTCCTATCTCCTGTTCTAGCTTGTTTGCATAGGTTATGCCCCTTGGACATAAAGGATCATCCAACCATTCCGCGTAATTGCAACCATTTGGCCAGAATTGACATAGTTGGATTCGACGACCAATATTTTCTCCATCCGCACGTACTACAACTTCAAATTCATACTCGCACCGACAACAAACTAGGTGCGATTCAACTTCTTGCTCAGTGGGAGGTTGAACTACTTGATCCTGGTTCTCAGGTTGCTCATATGCCATACGAACAACATGTTGTTCGTATGGTGGTTCAACCACTTCCTGAAGTCTCAGCTGCTCAAGGTTTTGAAACTGACCGCGGACATCTTCATAGTGTTGTTCTTGATAATCGATAAGCCAATCCTCATCAGTATGTGGACTTTCCGTAGGCACGTAACCTGCATCTGAACCGATAGAAGAAGGCCAAGAAGACATTGCGTTGAAGAATTTATTGTTGTGAGTGAGGAAGAAGCTGATTATGATTGATGAATAAGTAAGCCAGAAAAAGAATATATAAACAAACATTACACTTGTGCTACCACTACTTTTTGATCTGACAACATATAATACACAAGGGCAAATGTAAACAAACATTACACATAGGCATTAGCTTTGACAACAACAACAACAACAACATTATCATTTGAAAAGACAATTCAGAAAGCTCTCGACACATTAACGAACGTTACATAACCAACTAGCAATACTGTTATCTTAAGGCCATCCAAATCTTTCTAGCCAGTTTTGACGTATGAAGTACGCATCATGGGCTTAGAAGGGCGTGCGATATTTTAAAGTGTATCGACCGTCATAATTCGAACGTGTAGTCTCAAACACATTTTCCAATATTACCTCATTAATAATCTTTGTATAACGCGTGCACGCCCTAGTAAAGTTTCTGTATGCAGTCCTGAGCTCTTGAGCCGTCCGTCTGACTTGAGAGCGCACGTCGTTGTTGTAGAGTTCAGCCAGAGTGTCCCAAAAATTAATTACCATTGACTCCTGATTATCGCACATCTCATCGGTTTGAATGTAGTACTGCATAAGCAACTTCAATTCATGAGACGTAAATGTCATGTTGGACAATGTAGTTTGAATAATGTTAGGTTTTAAAATGATTTAAACGTATAACGATTTGTGAATTTATATAATGGATGTTCCTTCTCTCCTCTCAACAAAGCAGAGAATCTTGACCGAAAAATGAACGTGGCTACAGTACGTGATTTGACCGCACACTGACACACCTTCTCTCCACTCAACAAAGTAGAGAATCTTGACCGGAAAATGAATGTGGCTACAATACTTGATTTGACCACACACTGATCAACCTCTCTCCACTCATCATAGCAGAAATTCTTGACCGGCAAATAGACGTGGCTATGGTACATGATTTGACCGCACATTGACCCCCCTTCTCTCCACTCAACATAGCAGATATTCTTGACCGGCAAATGAACGTGGGTACAGTACGTGATTTGACCACACACTGACCCCTCTTCTCTCCACTCAACAAAGCAGAGATTCTTGACCGGCAAATTAACGTGGCTACAGTACGTGATGGTGACCGCAAACCGACCCCCCTTCTCTCCACTCAAGAATTAGTCATATATATATAACCATATGGATGTCATACTTGTTCACTACAATTTAGTCTAACAAAACATTCAAATATCAAACAACTATCCTCAAATATCAAACAATGTCTGGAAGTTTATTAAAAGCTATATTGCTATGCGACAGTGACTCGGAAGAAGAAGCGTACGCGTTAGCGCAACAACAAGAGGAGGAGGAACTGATGGAGATATACCGTGAAGCGTACGGATCAACTTCTGGAGAACATGGTGGTTCCGTCGTGGGTCGGCAATATATCAACCGTAACCAGCAAGCATTTCAAAAAACACTTATGCAAGATTACTTTGCCCGTGATCCAACTTACGGTCTAGAGATGTTTAGACGACGATTCAGAATGAGTCATCCATTATTTATAAGAATTCTCGAAAGTATCCAGCGGAATAATTATTGTTTTGTTTTTAAGCAGGACGCTGCAAAAAAACAAGGTTTGAGTGGCCATCAAAAGATGACCGCAGCTTTGAGGATGTTAGCATACGGTACACCCGCCGATGCCCTTGACGACGCATATCGTATTGTGGAGAGTACAGCATTGGAAAACCTAGATCACTTCTGTCAGTCTGTTGTGGACATTTATGGGACGGAATATCTTCGTTCTTCAAACGAGGCAGATGTAACGCGCTTGCGTGAAATGCATGAAAGCAAGGGTTGGCCTGGAATGCTTGGAAGTCTAGATTGTATGCATTGGGAGTGGAAGAACTGTCCAAAAGCTTTTCATGGAGCATATAACGGCAAAGAAAAAAACCAACTATCATCTTAGAAGCAGTTGCCTCTCATGATTTGTGGATTTGGCATGCTTTCTTTGGAATGCCAGGTCTCTTAATGACTTAAACGTTGTCGAAAGATCTCATTTGTTTAATGATTTGACGCAAGGTAAGTCAACTCCCGTATCATTTACTCTTGGTCATAACACATATGAGCATGGATACTATTTAGGAGATGGAATTTATCCCAAATGGAGTACGATTGTAAAGACATTTGCAAACCCAATGACGGCAAAACATAAATAATTTGCTGCAATGCAGGAAGGACAAAGGAAGGACGTAGAAAGGGCGTTTGGGGTCCAACAAGTAAGGTTTGCAATGGTCAGCAATCCATGTAGATTATGGAAGAGATTAAAAATGGCTATAATTATGTTATGTTGTATAATTCTGCATAACATGATCATTGAAGATGAACGCGGTATGGATTATCCTGATTTCGAATATGAGGGGGCAAGACAACCCCCTGAGTTGTTTCGCACAGCCACATTACGAAATGAAGGACAGTACGCAATTCATGACGATCATTATGAAGTATATCGTAATGCAACTATTCACAATAGACTCCAAAGGGATTTAATGGAGCATATTTGGAATTCTCATGGAAATCAGTAGCTGGGGATGGTGGATCTTTGTTTAATTACATATGTTTGCCTTTTTTTTCCTGTAACGAAGTGTAGAATGCTTCAATTTTTATGTTTGTAATATCATTTATATTTGATGAAGTAAATCTATATTGATATCTACATAATGATCGAAAAAATGATATACCACTGAATATTGTAAAACTGAAAATAGCACTTGATTGCAAATATGAACTGAAGGTACATGGATATTTAAACTGCAATAACTAAAAATATCACATTAATACATCAACTACATATGTTTTGTTCCAGATCTACTCTCAACAATGCGTTGTTTGTACTCCATCCAATATTGCATTGTAATTGGGTCCATTGCGGTGACATCCTTTTCCATTACTAAGGTCTCTTGGCGTTGCCGCTCTAGCTCAAAGCGGCCCTTCTCAATCTCGGTCAATTCTTTTAACACGACAAGCTTTTCTGCACTTCGCTTTTGACGTTCTGCATTTTCTCTTGCATGTTTTTCATGCGTTAGGGCTAAACGAGAATCGATTTGAGATTGAACGACAATTTTCTTCTTAGCTGCTCGTTGCCTCATCGGTCTAGCGTCTTCATCAAATGCGGGTACTACTTCTTCGTCTTCGTTATCTGGGCATACATTTGAGTCCATATGAGAAAAATTGCCTGGGCTAGAATTGTAATTAGATCTGCTTGTTTTTTTCTTCCCCTTCGACTTCGTCTGGACATCTCTTAAGCTTTTTGCGGTGTTTGAGCTCCATTTTTGTTGACTAACAAGCAAGTCATAGTAATTTGCAAACTGATAGTAGTGGGGTTTCTTTGTACCATTTTCTCTTGGAAATAATTTCAAGAATTGATCGTTCGCCATTCTCTTCTACAAAAACAGAAACACAAAATCATATATTAACAAAGTCATCAGAAATGAATGTAAATTAAAAATCATATTTTACAAAACGCTACCAATTCAGCTTCGCCACCCATTCCACTTGGATTTGCTGTTCTTATTTTGTGGATTTGCGACTCGTAGAATTGTGTTTGTCGATTAATCTTCCCAAAACGACCCGTGATTGCAGACATTGACCTCGTCTTTTCAACATGTTTTTTATTGTACGCAGTCATGACTTTTGCCCAAAACGCCTCTCCACTTTGGTCGTTCCCCTTTACCGAGTCGTTAGAAAAATGACAGTAAATATAACACAAATCCTTATCTTCATCGCCAGACCATGGAGCAGAAGAATGGAACGGTAGAGAGGGGGCGGTTTGGGGATGAACATTTTGAAAGAGTTGAGAATATAAACCCAGCTATCCATATTCATCGCTTCGGTATATGATTGAAACGGATGAGACATACTTTCAATATTAAGGAATTGAGAATAGAATTGTAATGGAAGAAGAGATGTGTGTATTACAATCTGAATATTATTCCGATATATGTAGTGAAATCATAAATATGACCGTTTATAGCCGTTGTAATTTTAAATATGACCGTTTATAGCCGTTGTAATTTTAAATATGACCGTTTATAGCCGTTGGGGTCAAAATATGACCATTTTTAGCTGTTGGAATTCAAATGCATGGGCCGGTTATAGCCGTTGGAAGACGGCAGGGTTTGTGCGAGGGGGGGCTTGGGCGCCCATTAAATGGGTGCCCAAGCCCAGTTCAGGATTTTGAATCGAATCCTGAACTTTCAGCTGAATTGTTGCCTTGAATTTGACGACTGGAGATTAATTTCGAGCAAATTCAGTATGTAATGGCACGACTGGAGATGCCCTTATATATAGACTACAGGCTACAATGTATATAAAACAACCTCAAACAGCAAATAACATCTCATAAACGGCAATTGCAACTATGCTAATGAACCGATACTCCATATTTACTTACTTTATTATATAATATACAACTAAACTCAACAGTATGTGAAACCATATACACTTATGTATACAGCACCAGGTTTTGACTTAAAATGTGACCTATCGTGATATAATATAATGTAATACATATAAAACATAAAGAGAATATATAACTTAGAATCTATAACATATACCTTAACAGTGTACTATAATACACTCAAAATAAAATATACAGGGATTGTATATATATACTACAGACGCACCTATACAAAATCCAACAGACTTTATATATACTACTAAACAAACTAACATATAACAACATATTAAAACTGTAACTTTATATATAAAATTATAAACTAATATATATACTAATAGGTTTATATATATATATATATATATATATATATATAAACTACAAATTATGCACTGGAGTTCGAATACAAATAAACTATTAAAATATAATTTCGAAACCATGTAGCTTATACTATAAATTATTTATATATACATTGTACAAAATTATAACACTGAAATCATAATATATATATATATAACTAATATCTCTAACAAGTATAATAACATGTATAGAGAACTAATATATAAGTATATATACAGGCCGAAACTTATGTATGCCACTAACGGATTGTAAATAATTCTATTACACAAACTTATTATATATATATGGGGTATATTATATATTATATATATTACCTGTATACAAAACCAAAGAAGATGCATGCAAGGGGAGATGTTCAACGGAATAAGGCTAGTCTGGGTTCGACAAAAGAAAAAGTGAAGGCGGCTCGGCACTTGCATGGTAGGTGGGGAAGCGGATCGATGGTGAGGGTGGAGCTGGCACGGGCGACGGAAGTGAGAAGACGAGGCCAAGGGGAGGGCTGCACGGAGGGGCGCGATCGGCGGACAGAGGTGGAAGAGAGGAAAGGGAAGAAGGCAAGGTGATGCAGTGCTTTGGGTGCGTGGGAGACAGTGCAGAGTAGAAGGTGGTGAGCGTCGGTTGCAGTGATGGAGCACAAAGGGCGGAGGTAGCCTAGCTTTGACTCGGTTGTGGCCAGAGGATGCAAGCTGCTTGCCGAAATGACGAAATCTTTTTTTTCTCAAATCCAATAAAAGAAGATGTATAGTACTTCCAAAAGCTATTTTTATATTTAATTATTTCAACCGCTCGTGTGAATGAACGGGAAGCGGAAATGAGCCAGAGAATATATTGGAACCGGTGGAATAGAAAAGGTCAATATTAAATATTTGGGAATATAATAATAACAAACGGCTATGAGATTAATACGTTGGAAAATGGAAAGGCCCAGGGAAAATAAAAGACCAAAACGATTGTCGGTACGACTACCGATCGCCGGTTTCACAGCGTACCGGGCAACGCTACATACAAACAAATATATTATGAAAATCAACATAACAAGACGATCAAAACGGTATACATATATCAGTGGTACAATCATTCGATCAAAAGTCGATAATCGGTACCGAAATGCTGCTATTTCGTCGAAAATAAGGTCGACAGAGCAATAACAGTCCAGATTTAAAGAAACGAAATATGACGTCCCACTCAGAAGATGATTTACAAATTTTCTGTAGAAAAATATTTAGGTTTGGAAAACATTTTATTATCAATCAATTATTAACTGATTTAAATTGAAATAGAATTACACCGGAAAATAAACTTTCTATTATCAGATGAAAATTTACCATTTGCTATGTTAAAATAGACGTAATCTAAATATTAAATTTTTATTTTAAAATACTGTCATTTAAAATTTCACAAAAATTCAGTTAAATATACTATTAAAACAGTTAAATTTTATGGGTCGTCACAGTACTTGTTGAAAACGAAAATTGATGTTGATTTGAATTAGTATAATTGCTATCGACCCTTTTTAACTCAATAATATTTTCCAATATGACTTATGAAAATGAATTGGTATTTCCAAGCTTAAAGAGAGGTTTAATGATATCGTATATACCGGAAAGAAATGTTTTAAAGATATATATCTCTAGAAGATACTTTCGGTACAAAGAAAGTAATTAATCAAATGATAAGCACCTATCTTTTTTTACCCATGATTGGTTCGAAGGAACCGAGGTCGAATTTGAGTGATTCTTATTCGAAAACTACTTCGAACCAATTTATGTATTTGAAGTGGAGACATGGAATGATAGTAAATGAATGAATGGCTGACTATCACTGATCTTCGGGGGGGATTTCCCATATCATATATAAGCGGCAATAATATATTCATTTGATCTTCGATGCAAGGGCTACTCGCTACTAATCCTAGGGATGATTCTCGATAGAAGGTGATAAGAGAGTTCCTTCGGTTTTTCTTGTTCCTGGACAACTTGTATGGACGGATGTCCGACGTTGCATTTCTAATCACATTGACTTATCTCTACAAACGTATCATCTGTTTGGTGGCGGAGAATGCAACTTCTCTTAGGTTAACACCCTTTTCCGAGACATACGAACTCAGGAGTTATATGTTTGTAGAAATCGGTTGTGTGATTATGGAATGGCAGTATGACATTCAAAGTGGAATGTGCGATATGTGAAAGGTAATCGTTACCTCTGGCCTCATCAACCGGTAATGGCTAAAACAGGATTGCTTCAGGGTTATGTGGGTTGTGCCCATAAGAGTATGGTCATCACCCTTCTAGATTACTTTATATATTTAGAGTATGTTGTTTATGCTATGAGATCCCGGATAGGTCGATTACGACCGCGGTGATGTCATATTCGGTCTTATCCGTCACAAGATGGGTCTACGGGCAGACTGGTTCTCATTCGCAGAGGTTTCGAAGATGTCAATCCTCGGTACATTCCTCTAGAGATATACTGTATGGAAGGCAATCTCTTACCTTGTCATTTTATGGAATCCATTCTCCAATAAGCACCTTCAGACTTAATTCTAAACCTATTATGCCGTCAAATTTAACCAATGTAACAATTTCGGCTATTTTAATATGTTTATTTGAGAAGCCTTTTTCAAAGAATGTAATTAAAAATAATATATTCCCAAATTTTGCGTCGTAAATATTTTGATTATCATAAGGTAAAAGCTCGTTTTGTGTTTATGTGCGGTGTGTTCTCATGAGATACCATTTGTTTTCAAATATCCGTATTTTTAGTTTCTCTTAACAGTACCATGACTCACCGAAGTTTATTCTCTATTCCTCTTAAACTTTGGATGCCTTATTTTCCGGAGTAGCCAAGTAGTTAGGTAATCTTGGAGTATTTTGGAAGGAAGCCTGGAGCATGAAATATTTTGGGTCTTTTTGTTGAAGTTATCTATCATTTTCCGTTGTGTCTGTATTTTGTATCTACCAGCTTTTGTAAGGATAGGTCATTATAACTATTCCGGTTGGATTAGTACCTACTAGTACTCTGATGGAGCAATTTGGAGTAATTGCATGTACTACTCATATGTATAACTATGTGTTGAATACAATGTGAGATTCTATTTTTGTCTTGTCTTCTATCTTTATTTTCTTTATCCTATGATAATCTGCCTTTATAGCACTTGGATTTACGGCACGTGAATACCGATGAAGTATTAGTGTTGATTTCCGAGGGTCGAGAAGTTGGGTCGTCACAACAATGTCGTATCGTTTTACTATCAACAGATTGTCTTAGAATAGATCTAAGTTTTGCTAGGCCTTTTATGGATCGAAATTAGGCATGTTCTAGGATGGGTTGTTACACTAACTCTATTAAACTCATTTTCGTCTAATAAACAAAATAGAATAGTCATAGCTTTAGCGTTATTGGTTGCATTTATCTTTTCAGTGTTAGACCATGCTGAATACTTAGTTGCAGGTATATTGTATTGATAGTGTAGCATTCCAAATTTCATAACCATTTGCTTGCATATAAGTTCTCATTCTAGTTGACCAACAATGTGTTGGGGATGCGGATTAAGGATCTTAAGGCAGAAATAACACTAGAGGGGGGGGGGGTGAATAGTGTTTTAAAGAATATATGAACTATATGACTAAATTAAAACTTTCAACACAAATCTAAACAGAATTCTAACACAGAGTGATCACAGAACATATAACAAATGCAAATAGTAAAGTAAAGCAAGTAAAAGGAAAGAACACACCGGATTTTATACTGGTTCGGAATCCTCCTACATCCAGTCCTGCACCAAGGTAATATCCTTGTACAGATTTTTATAAGCCAATATCCAAATTACAACCCTCAATTTCTAAGGCCTTGAGGAACCCTCCTATCTCCGAGTCTGGGGTAAACTCTCTTGATTTATGGGACACAAGATCACCCTAATACTTTCTAATAACAATTCTTTTAATGGATAGACTCTATGGACTTTTTGAATACAAACTAATCCTATAACTCTGAATAGCACTTTGATCTTTAGTAGAATGATGGAGAATCAAATAGAGAGAGTATCTAAATGATTTCCTATTGAGAATTTGGCAGAATGATGGCACGATCTTGAAAATATGAAGTTTTATGGATATGGAATGATGGAGAAGAAAGAGTGAAGAAAAATAAGAAAGTAGTTGTTAAAAAATTTGTTTTGGAAGCCTTTATATAGATGCACAACAGTCATAACCATTGGCGAAAGGTTTTTGAACGAATGGACACTTCTTTTGAAATTTGAATTTTGAATCCAACTATCACCATGTCGACATGGGGTATCCCCATATGTCGACATCCCTCAGTTCAAAATTGTAGAGATGTTGTTTTGTAAAAGCATTTGAATTTAAAACAAGTTGAAACTTCTCTGAAGCAAAATAAAGTGTTTAAACAATATTTTGAGATAGAGAATGAATATAAAACATTATTTTATATATATATATATATATATATATATATATATAATTGATATAGACCGTCAATTATATAAGTAATATTTAAAATCAGAATAAGTTTTTATGTTTTAAAAATAGAAGTTTTTAAAATTAGAATGGAGGAATATTTTAAGGCTAAAACAAAGTTTGAAAACATTTTTGAAAACATGATTTTGAAAGCTAAAACATTTTGAAAAACAGATTTAAAAACATTTTGAAAAATCTATTCAAACTGAAATTGCAAGAACCTTCCTAGAGAGCTCCTCCATAGGACTCGAGAACTTGTACAAAGTAGTTTAAATGATTTTGATTTTCGTGGGTTTGTAAGCCACTTGTCGTAGGTTTGTGAGCTACTTGTCGTGGGTTTGTAAGCCACTGGTTTCGATAGAAATTGGGTTCCATCCCAAAAGAAAATTGGAAGAAAGATGAGAGTGCTATTATGAAGTTTTAACAAAATACTAGACACTTATCTTGAGATCTTGAAATCTTGATTCTCTAGAGTCTTGAATCTTGAATCTCTAATCTTCATCTTGATGCTTGAGTCTTTATACTGATCAGTCTTCGATAATACCTGCATATACTTCCTATATACATATATATATCTATCTATATGAAAATGTTAGTATATATTTTATAAAGTAAAGTATAAAACTATATAAGGTTGTTGTCATCAAAACATCATCAACTCAGTTCCTAACAATCTCCCCCTTTTTGATGATGACAACATTTATTTATAAAATATTCTTACCATACCATAACTCCCCCTTACTCTGTGATTTCTTCTTAAAACTACAACTCCCCTTTATTCCATGACTCCCCCTTACACCAAGCACATATATTTTTATAACTTTCTCCCCTTTTGTCATCAACAAAAACTATTAATTACTTAAGAATTCAAGAATGATTAGTATGAACAAATAATATGTATAGAGCAAGCATGAAACAATGAGTATAAGTGAACACATTTTAGTTATTACAACATATATAAGAACATACTTAAACACGAACAAACAAAACAATTTAAAACAAAGAATAAAATGAAGGTACGCTTTAATGGAGATCCTTAACTATAGGAGACTTATGAATCGAACAATTGGGGTAGTGGAGACAAAAGTTTCCACGTTGTTCAATTATGTTTCCATTAGTATCAACAAGGATCTCACCAACGCAAATAACGCTCTCGTCTGTATTCATAGGGACTTCGGGTTGAGGTAAAGGTTGATCTTCCTCTTGGCCTTCTTGTGGTTCTTCTAAAGGTTCTTCTTCCTCAGATTCCATGGCTTGTGAAGAGTCTTCAATATTAATAGGATTTGTACATTATCCATAAGAAATTTTTGTACATTCCTAATAATATTCCCTTGCCTTTGTTGTTCTCTAGCCATCCTAAGTTGACTTACATGAATTTCAGTCAACAATTGAAGGATATCTTTCATCTTCTCTTGCAATTTGATCACTCGAGCGTGCGTAGATCGTTGAAATGGACCAGAATGAGGAGATGCGGGTGAAGTGGGTTCATTAGTAGAAGAGGAGGCCATTATTTTATTGTTTAAGAAGTTATTTACAGAGAATATAGTGAAAAAAGAGGAGAGAAAACGAAATAAATAGATAAATAACCAAATGACTAACTTTGGAGGGAAATTCTATTTTCAAATTTTTGTTGGGTATGTCGACATCAGGGGATGGGGCATGTCGACATGTCTTTCAGAAAAAGTGTAATTTTTATTTTGAATTTTTATTGATTATATTTTATATTTCAGATTTTGAACAAATACCTAATTCTCTTCTAAATTTAGTAAAATTCTGTTCGGTTAACGGTTTAGTTAATATATCAGCAATTTGTTTTTCAGTAATTATATAATCTAGAGTTATTATTTCTTTAGTTATATTATCTCTAAGAAAATGATGTCTTATATCAATATGTTTAGTTCTAGCATGATGAGTTGGATTTTTAGATAGATTTATTGCACTAGTATTATCACAATATATTGGTGATTTACTTATGTTAATTCCAAAATATTTTAAAGTTTGTTGCATATATATGACTTGTGAACAGGCCAGAGCAGCAGATATATACTCTGCTTCAGTTGTTGACAAGGAAACGGTATTTTGTTTCTTGCTGAACCAGGAAACCAGTGAATGTCCTAGAAAGTGACAAGTTCCACTTGTACTCTTTCGGTCTGATTTACAACCAGCATAATCAGCATCACAATATGATATTAAATCAAAAGTATTATTTTTAGGATAAAATAAACCATAATCTAAAGTGTATTTTACATATCTTAAAATTCTTTTAACAGCTTTTAAGTGAGTTTCTTTAGGTTGTGATTGGTATCTTGCACAGAGACAAACACTATGCATAATATCAGGACGACTCGCTGTTATATAGAGTAGCGAACCAATCATTCCCCTATATAAAGTTTGATCAATATTTTTTGATTTATCTTCTTTACTTAAACCTACATTTGTTGACATTGGAGTTGGTTTCGCACTAGAGGTGCTTAAACCAAATTTATTGATTAAGTCTTTAGCATATTTTTCTTGACTTATGAAGATTCCATTTTCTAGTTGTTTAATTTGAAGCCCTAAGAAGAAACTTAATTCTCCCATGTGACTCATTTCAAATTCTTTAGTCATTATATCTGAAAATTCTTTATTCATTATGTTATTAGTTGATCCAAAGATTATATCATCTACATATATTTGAACCAGTTGAATATCTTGATCATTTCTTTTAATAAAAAGTGTTATATCTACTTTACCAATTTCAAAACCAGATTGAAGTAAATAAGATCTTAGTCTTTCATATCGGTATCTAGGAGCTTGCTTTAGACCATACAGAGCTTTCTTTAACTTGTATACATGGTTTGGAAATTTATTATCTTCAAAAAGTGGAGGTTGTTCAACATAAACATCTTCTTTTACAAAACCATTTAGAAAAGCACTTTTAACATCCATTTGATATAATTCGAAGTTATTATAATTAGCGAAAGCAAGTAGAATTCTTATAGCTTCTAATCTTGCTACGGGGGCAAAGGTTTCATCATAGTCAATTCCTTCTTCTTGACAATAACCTTGCGCGACTAAACGAGCTTTATTTCTTACGACCTCACCGTGTTCATTCATTTTATTTTTATAAACCCATTTAGTTCCAATTATAATTTTATCCTCAGGTTTAGGAACAAGTTCCCATACATCATTTCTGGTAAATTGATTCAATTCTTCTTGCATAGCAAGAATCCATGAATCATCAGACGATGCTTCCTTTGGATTTTTAGGTTCAATTGTTGATATAAATGCTACATTACACATACTACTTAATTGATTTCTAGTTCTTACTACAGATTCAATATTTCCTAAAACATTTTCTATAGGATGATCTTTTGATATTTTAAATCTCTTATTAGGTTGATTTATTTTACTAATAGTTTCATTAGATTGATTTAAATTTATAAAATCTTCTTCATCATCTATTTGTACAATATCTTTAAGATTTTCATCAAAAGATACATGCATAGTTTCTTCAATAGTATTAGTTTTTAAATTAAAAACTCTAAATGCTTTGCTTCTATTAGAATAACCAATAAAGAATCCTTTATCAGCTTTTGCTTCAAATTTATCTAAATTATCTTTTGTATTAAGTATAAAACATTTACTTCCAAATACTTTGAAATAAGCAACTATAGGTTTCTTATTATAAAGTAATTCATATGGAGTTTTATTTGTTAATGGTCTAACTAAAATTCTATTTAATATATAACAAGCTGTAGCAACTGCTTCAGCCCAAAAATATTTAGGTAAATTACTATCAGAAAGCATTGTACGAGCACACTCTTGAATCGTTCTATTCTTACGTTCTACTACTCTGTTTTGTTGTGGAGTTCTTGGAAATGAAAAGTTGTGAGTAATTCCCTTCTGAGTACAGAAATTCTCAAAATTTTCATTTTCAAATTCACCACCGTGATCACTTCGAATAGTTTTAATTTTGAAAGAATGTTGTTTTTGAATTCTTTTAGAAAAGTTTTTAAATATTTCAAAAGCATCACTTTTATGTTTTAAAAAGATTGTCCAAGTATATCTTGAATAATCATCTACTATAACAAAAACATATTTACTATGGTTAATTGATTGAACTTGAGATGGACCAAATAAATCTAAATGAAGTAATTCTAGAGGACTAGAGGTAGAAATAGCATCTTTTAATTTAAATGAACTTTTCTTAAGTTTTCCTAATTGACAAGCATCACAAATACTATCTATTTTAAAGTTTAACTTGGGTAGACCTCTAACTATGTCAAGTTTTGATAGCCTAGATAATAATTTGAAATTCAAATGGCCAAATCTTTTATGCCAAATCCAAGGGTCACTTGTATTAGCCAAAAGACATAGGTTATCATTTGAAATTTTCATACTAAGGATATAAATATTTTTCTTCCTAATACCTTCAAAAATTATATTAGACTTATCATCTTCAATGTGACATTTATCTTTTCCAAATTTAATTTTAAAACCTTTATCGCAAAGTTGACTTATACTAAGCAGATTATGTTTTAAGTTCCTAACTAACAAAACATCAGAAATAAGTAAAGTTTTAGAGTTACCGACATTGCCGACGCCAACCACATATCCTTTAGAGTTGTCACCAAAATTGACTAATCCACCATCTTGATAAGTAATGTCCTTGAGTATCTCGGAATTTCCAGTCATGTGCCTTGAACAGCCACTATCAAGTATCCATTTATCTTTCTCAATTTGCACAGTTTGTCCATTGGGTGTTGATTCGTCAAAAGCCATATAACATGTCTGTTCCTGCATAACACACTAATTCAGTAGATAACTTGATTATTCAAAATAACTATATGCAGACTTATGAAACTTTGATGAAATGCATATATTCAAAACAGTTTTAAAACAATTTTCCAAAAATGCCATTTTTATATTTTTCAAGTTTCAGATTATGAAAACCTGGCTCTGATACTAATTGTTGGGGATGCGGATTAAGGATCTTAAGGCAGAAATAACACTAGAGGGGGGGTGAATAGTGTTTTAAAGAATATATGAACTATATGACTAAATTAAAACTTTCAACACAAATCTAAACAGAATTCTAACACAAAGTGATCACAGAACATATAACAAATGCAAATAGTAAAGTAAAGCAAGTAAAAGGAAAGAACACACCGGATTTTATACTGGTTCGGAATCCTCCTACATCCAGTCCTGCACTAAGGCAATATCCTTGTACAGATTTTTATAAGCCAATATCCAAATTACAACCCTCAATTTCTAAGTCCTTGAGGAACCCTCCTATCTCCGAGTCTGGGGGTAAACTCTCTTGATTTAAGGGACACAAGATCACCCTAATACTTTCTAATAACAATCCTTTCGAATGGATAGACTCTATGGACTTTTTGAATACAAATTAATCCTTTAACTCTGAATAGCACTTTGATCTTTAGTAGAATGATGGAGAATCAAATAGAGAGAGTATCTAAATGATTTCCTATTGAGAATTTGGCAGAATGATGGCACGATCTTGAAAATATGAAGTTTTATGGATATGGAACGGTGGAGAAGAAAGAGTGAAGAAAAATAAGAAAGTAGTTGTTAAAAAAATCGTTTTGGAAGCCTTTATATAGATGCACAACAGTCATAACCATTGGCGAAAGGTTTTTGAACGAATGGACACTTCTTTTGAAATTTGAATTTTGAATCTTTGAATTTTGAATCCAACTGTCACCATGTCGACACGGGGTATCCCCATATGTCGACATCCCTCAGTTCAAAATTGTAGAGATGTTGTTTTGTAAAAGCATTTGAATTTAAAACAAGTTGAAACTTCTCTGAAGCAAAATAAAGTGTTTAAACAATATTTTGAGATAAAGAATGAATATAAAACATTATTTTAAATATATATATATATATAATTGATATAGACCGTCAATTATATAAGTAATATTTAAAATCAGAATAAGTTTTGATGTTTTAAAAATAGAAGTTTTTAAAATCAGAATGGAGGAATATTTTAAGGCTAAAACAAAGTTTGAAAACATGATTTTGAAAGCTAAAACATTTTGAAAAACAGATTTAAAAACATTTTGAAAAATCTATTCAAACTGAAATTGCAAGAACCTTCCTACAGAGCTCCTCCATAGGACTCGAGAACTTATACAAAGTAGTTTAAATGATTTTGATTTTCGTGGGTTTGTAAGCCACTTGTCGTAGGTTTGTAAGCTACTTGTCGTGGGTTTGTAAGCCACTGGTTTCGATAGAAACTGAGTTCCATCCCAAAAGAAAATTGGAAGAAAGATGAGAGTGCTATTATGAAGTTTTAACAAAATACTAGACACTTATCTTGAGATCTTGAAATCTTGATTCTCTAGAGTCTTGAATCTTGAATCTCTAATCTTCATCTTGATGCTTGAGTCTTTATACTGATCAGTCTTCGATAATACCTGCATATACTTCCTATACACACATACATACATATATATATATATATATATATATATCTATATGAAAATGTTAGTATATATTTTATAAAGTAAAGTATAATAACTATATAAGGTTGTTGTCATCAAAACATCATCAACTCAGTTCCTAACACAGTGGTGGTCATGCTGTAGATTGACCTTCAACAAATGTAGCAATGGTGTTACCTATATTATTAATAAAATATTCACAAACTTTGTTATGGTTTTATGATCTTGCTCTAAAACCAAATGAAAGTGCGCCAAGGATCTAATAATATGAATAAACTAACTGTATAAATAAGCATGGTAAAAAACATAAAGTAGAAGATTACACCAACGATTTTTATACCGTTTCAGACTTCCCATCTTAGTCCAGTCTCATATTCCTTCTATAATTTCACTAAACGACCCTTTCTTGATTGAAGGAGCATGTTTTTACTGAACTGCCTGAACAACCGAATAGAACGTCAACACTTTGCCTAAAGATCTCTAATAGGATTTCACTCAAACAGAATAACCTTATCTTTGACTTGATGTGTTCTTATATAACACCAATAAGCCTCTTTCCTCTGATAATTGTAATTTGAACATGTAGAGAAAGAAAGTAAAAGATTGTTTTGAAAGCGTTTGAAATCTTAGAGACTATAGAATGTAGAGTAAGTAAGGTGAGTTCAAATATAGTATTAGAAAGATCCTTTTTGAAGAGAAATAACCATTAAGACAAATACAACTTTTGATTGATGAAGATGACCATTAAGAGTAAAATTGTTTGTTCAACTAGAAATTGGTTGTTACGGGTATTTAGACGTCAAAATTAAAATTTAGACATCTGAAATTTTATAAAGTTGAAACATAAATAAACTAGTTCACAAATGACCTTATTCAGACCTCTGAATTTTTGATCAGACATCTGAATTCTTTTTCAAACGTCTGGTTTGAATATTTAGACATCTTAAAAGAAGAAGATAAAAATGATGACTGTAGGCACTTAAATGTCTGGAACATTATTCAGACGTCTGAATATATACTCAGACGCCTGATTAATATGTCAGACATTTGAATAATATATCAGACGTCTGTTTTATATAGGGATTTGAAATAGTGAAGAATCAATGTAATTTTAATATATTTCAGACGTTTGAATTAATTTTCGGATGTCTGACTTCCTTATTGAAACAGCGTTAAGATTTTTCGAAAATTTCTAAGTATAAAAATGAAAAATATTTGGAAAAATTATTTTTAAATAAATATATGCGTGCGCCATTATCAAAGGAATTTGTACAAGTTATATATGACTACTCTATTTTGATATTCAATCTTCAAGCACTTTGTCTAAGTAGTACGTCGTAGTCTTCAAGATTTCTATACCTGAAAAGCAACTTGTACAATATTTCGAAATGTATGGTTGTCACTTCAAAACTAGAAAATGAGGTTTTAACATATAAAAGTCAAAAGACGTTAGGCCTAACTTAAAATCTAGAAAATGAAACATACATGAGGTAGGTCACCATCTCTCTGTAAGAGTCTCTACTACACAATGGTCTACGTGTGTAAATATAGGTAATTGAAGTAAATCACCGAAGGGCAATGCATATAATCTACCCTGAATCGTTTGGACTAATGTACTAAAGTACTCGGTGATGCACTTATGCCAACTACTTCACATAGCTATATGATCACCAATATAAGTAGTGATATAAAGTTAATAATAAACCAACTAAAGTGATAGCTGTAATTTTTTATGATAACCATAATTATCTACTCAACTATGCATTAAAAATGTACCTATGGCATCGCCAACGCCGCATTCAATCAATGCACCTTCGTCCATGGCAGCTCGTGCAAACGTAGATCATTTGCAGTCACAACAGCATCTGGAACGATATGCGCTGTCAGCATCGCTTGTATAACAGACATTTTGTCTTGCAATTTTGAACAATCATGATGGCATTCCAACCTCTTTTTATTAAAAAAATTAAAAATTAATGAAAGTGAAAAATGAGGAGAAACATCTCGAAAAGCCTGATGGAGGCGTACGAAGATGAGCACTTGTTCCTAGGCCCATGCGTCTAAGGCAGACGCTTTTTCAACAAGTGCCTAATATTCAGGCGCTTGTTAAACAAGTGTCCAATTCATTTTCCCTTTGGAAAATTTGGGACAACCCCTCAAAATGTGATTTCTAAGCATAAAACTGTGGGAGATGCTCTAATATATATGTAATAAAAAGTTACCACCTCCATATTCATTAAACAATGTTACTAACAAAACAACATTGATTTAAATATACATATTGCTAAAACCTCGAAATTTAATACGTGGAAACAGATTTGCCATCAAAAATTTCGAGCACATTCTTCTCACTCTCATGAATCTCATCAAATGAAAACCATCCTATCAAATAAGATACATAATTGCATAACTCACATACACAAAAAACAAAAATAACAATAGAAATGAAAATTGTCTAAAAAGCCAGGGATAGTAACTATGCTTGATGCATTCGAAGTAACAGACGTCCTTGACAATCGAGAGGTGAGATTACATAACCTTACCTCCTTTGCTTTCAATCAAACTAAAGGAGCTGATGATGTTTCTAAATCAACCGCGGGAGCCGACGCTACTCCCGGCGTCGTCGATGGCGACTTGTCTGTCTAAAGAGGCGACAAAGCCATTGCCCACTACTCAAATTTGTTTTCAAGAATGTGCTTTATATCAATTTTTTCCGTATGTTGTCTACCATCAAATTTTATTTTTCCATTGAAACCAAAACAACTAAAGCCATTTCATCCCTTTAAAATGAACAAGTTTCCATGACTCATCAAATTTTGAGTAGTGGGGAGAAAGTTGGACTTCACAGTCAGAATTTAGATGGAAGAAGTTATTTTAAATATAGTTTGGGTGTCTGCTGCATAAAACAAAATAGGTAAGGTATTAGAAAATAAGCAGCCATACCTCTTTTTTTGCCATTAGTTACCCGAACCAAAGTATTTTCTTGGGTGAAAACAGCAATCCACTTTGTTATTTCCTGATTAAAACTAAAATGGTATTGCTGTTTTACCCCTGTTTTAAACCGACCGATAAACCCGGCCTGCAAACACGTTTACACGAAGCACAGTTGGTCAGTTCACCGCTCATAAAATCACGAACTCAGCGCCCAGTCAATCAATTCACCAAACACCGCCATGGCGGACAAATTCTTTTTCTCCACCACAAACAACCACCCTAAAACCAAAGCATCCTCCACCTCCATGACCACCCTCCTCTCCGGGCCCCCATCCTGCGGCAAGACCTCCCTCCTCTTCCAGTACGCCATAAACACCGCCGCCACGTCAGCTCGCAGAGTCGTCTTCATCTGCAACAAAAGAAGATTAGAAAACAAACCTCCATTCTACCAATCGGACCACCACCCCACCCAAAACCTACTCGAATCGATCCACATGAAGTACATAAAAAACGACACCGACCTCAAAAACTACTTCGCCGCGTTCCATCTGCACGATCTCATCGATATTCCTTCCGCCGTCGTAATCGACGACTTCGACGAGTACTTCGACGGCGGGGGATGTCGAGACCGGTACGGGAATGCGAGGGGGAGGGAGATGGCGATGGTGCAGGCGTTGGCGTTGTGCAAGGATGCGGTGGCGCACGCGAATGGGAGGGTGAGGTGCGAGCTTGTGATTGGGGAGACTTATCTTGGAGATGAACCTAGGTTGATGTTTGTGTATCGAAGGTGGATGGAGTGTGCGATTGTGGTGAAGAGGGGTGAGGAGGTGGGTTCGTTTGTTCTGAGTGTGGTGGGTGAAGGGGACGGAGGTGGGTTGGGGAAGAAGATAATGGGGTATTGTGTGAGGATGGAGAGGTTGGTGCTGGAAGAGGTGCCTGTTGGACAAGAAAGATGTTAGTTGGTGTTGAACTGCATATTAGGAAGTAGTGTGAAAAATGAAATATTATCCTAGAAAAAAAAAAAAAAAGAAGGGAAGGAAGGGGGAAAAACATAGGAGAAGAAGATATGAATGGCCATATAAACATGCAAAAATTATTCTCAAGATTTTAAGCCACATGCAATCTATATTTAGTTCAATGAATGAATAAGATTTGTCGTTCTATCAAACTAATAATTTGGTTAATTCTAGCACACTCCAGCCAGGTCTGTTTTTACTTTTTTTCGCACTTCATATAAGTTTGACAACTTGTCAAAGGTAGTCATAGTTACTCAGAAGTAAATAATTTTAATTTTAATGTTTGAGAACTTTTACTTCTAATAGTAGCTAATAAGTATAAACTTGAGAAGCTAACTGTTCGTTGTTTATGACTTACAAAACAATTTTATTAGCAATTTTAATCGATCATGTCTGTTGACTAAAAATTTAACCAATATCGAAATTTCGTTTAAGAGGTGATATTAGAAAACGTTATTTACTAATTTTTTTAATTTAAAATATAAAATGAGGAAATAAAAATATGAAAGATAATGTAATGATCGTAATTTGACTGACATTATTTAGAATATTTAGTTGGATAAATAGAATAAAATAATGTAGATAGTTAAGAGATTGAGATTTGTTAATCAAGAAGTAGACGTGCCTTAATGAATGTATTAGTAAAAGAGAATCAAAAGTAAGAAGGAGGAATATGGTAAGGTTAAAATGAGAATAGCCTCTGTCCTTATACCCTAAGCCCTTCTATTCTTCATTCATTTTAATTATCACAAACAAAACTAAAACCCTGAAGCAACACGACGGGCCATCCTTAAGAAAATCTAAAGGTAAGATAAGTTAAGATTTAATTAGAAAGCTTGAAGAAATCAATTTAAAGGCAAATCTCAACCTTCTTAACACAAAGCCAAGGTGAATAATTAATTTACATCTCACTTTTGATAATGGTTTCGATTTCAAGTTAGATCCGAACTATGTTTGCAAATAATATGCCATGTTATGTTTTTTAAAATGGATGTGTGCGCGCGCGCTTGTTGATGATTTATATTGTTTAACATTGATTTTATGATAGGTTTGGATTAGAAAACCTATCACATGACATCGAAATGTGTTACATTTTTTATATATGGTCGAAAAGATTATTTAAGGGTTTTAAATTTCGTAATTTTCTAAGTGATTTTTTATTTATTATGAATTCTCTATGAGAGAAAACGGTTTTGGGTTTAAATTATTTAAGACAATTAAATAATATTTTCTGGTCTAAAATTTATATATGTTAGAAAACATATTTGAAGGGGATTATTATGATTTTTGTGGATTTTTCCTAAGTATTTTGTTATGGTTATTAAATTATTTAAGCTAGAGGAATTAAATGTTTTATCAAGGAGAATAGCTTATTTGCTTAAAATGTTTTAATTGTTAAATGCTAAATTCGGCAGCCACTTTTTTGAAATTTTTTAGGTAAAGAATTGGCAACCAATCATTTTTTGGCAAATTATGCAAGATAGGTGAAAAAGAATTATTTTAAAAAGCATAAAATCAGTTTTGTTTTGAATTACAACTTCACAACTTCCATTGCTTGCTTCTGTCACCATACCCATTCGAAACCAATGTACATAGTATCAAACAATTGGTATGTAGAGTATTGAAGAAAGGCAGAAGGAAGGGACGGTGTCGAAAGCATGCTTTTGAAAGGGTTAGAGCCACTTTTATTAGCTTTAGAATCCATTAACTTGCCTTTGTTTTTAAAATAAGCTTTCAAAAGGATTGCCACTTTTGAACCCCTTCTAGTCCCTATTGCTGCATTTATACCTTTTGCATTAGTTAAAGGCCGCTTTTCCTTATAACCTTAAATCAATGTATTCGAAAGGAAGGCTTTCGTCTTCTTAATATTGAAGCCGCCTTCCCAATGCTTTTGAAAGGGGTGTCTTAGCCGCTTTTACCAAATTGTTTCGAAGGTTGTAGTTTCGAAAGGATAGCTTTCGTATGTGTCCTCTTTTATACTTTGTATTTTGTTTTATTTTCAAACTATGGTTTCGAAAGTAATACTTTTAATTGGTTTCGAAGCTATGCTTCCATAACTTCTTACTTGAACCCAATGCCTTCGAATGGTATGTTTTCAATGCCTTCGAAAGGTATGATTTCAGTATTTCGAAAGGTATGTTTTTGAGTGTTTCTAAAGGAATGTTTACGATGCTTTCGGAAGATATGTTTAATGGTTTCGAAAGAGGATGTCTAAGGTCTTAAGCAATGATTTCGAAAGGGATGCTTTCTTGATTTTGGAAGGCATTGTTTAAGGTTTTAAACAAGGGTTTCGAAGGTACTGTTTTGGCTTTTTAGTCTAATATTTTCTAAGTTAAAAAGGGCTTTAACTTATTTCAAAGGGTTAAAAAACCCTATCGATTATAGGTTCATCAACAATGTTTTGAAAAGCATATCATGGTATAAGTATTTTGAGTAAAGTAAAGAGTATATTTTCCTTGTTTAAGTATGATTTAAAAGGCTTAAATCAATATGAAAGAAAGGTTTTCAAGGAAAAATGAATAAGGTAGTTAAGCTAAGTATATAATTCAGACATTAGAAGACCAAATGTGACTGGTATGGGGTCGCGCCCTATACTTTAGCTAGTAGCCCCTAGCTAATATAAGTCTAAAATTCCAATGTGTAGGGATTTGTCACAGGTAAGACTAAAATGATGTTACACATAGAAGAGAGTACACGGAGTAGAGGTAGGTTATTGGTAAGCCCGCAAAACCATTAGGATCAGTTGTTCCTTGGAGAAGTAAGTAAGGATAGATCGTCCAGTATTGTATCTAACAGAAGTTAGAATAATTATTATGTATGGTAGGCCCCGAGTCAGCCAGTGGTTAATAGGTAGCCAGATAAAACTATAATGTTCGGACATATAGTTCATTGATTACCTGATTTATATACATATATATTATTGCAATTGTTACTATAATCAGTTTGATTGAAGGATTTGATTTGCAAAAGATACGATTTTAAAAGGATATTAGTGAAGGTAACTCATTCCGCCAAGTCTCATTTAATATCAGTAAACTGAAACCAGGCTTTATGTCTGACTCGATGTTTACGTTTTCCCCTTAACTTCTCGAGTGATCAAAATTAAATTTGAGTAGATTGAGAGTTAAGGACTTTTCAGCTTTAGTAGGTTGGACGAATAAGATTCTGAAGACGTGTAGGAGGCAAAAATAGCTATGTAGGAGTTATTTAGTAGTATTTCCGCTGTGATATATTTATGACTGATACGTCTATCTTTATAGTATTCTGATCATCCAAGGGGCCATTTTCATATGTCCGTCTTAGCGCATTTTGTAATAATTATATTTGATCAAAACCTGGGAATCGTTTTAGGATTATGCAATTAAATATAAAATATTGATTTGAAATGTAATCATAAATGCCCTTTTTTGGAATTTGTGTTGATTTTATTTCATATTCATGTGTTTCTGATGTTAGGATACCATTAACATTACCATAATCAAAAACCCTTATTCCTTCCCATTCACTTTTTCATAAAATCAAAACAACCAAAGAGGTCAAGCAACGGCGGGCTATTAACTATCATCTAAATCACGAAAATCAAGTAGAGATTCAAGAAGGAAAGCTAGGAAGATTAAGCAATGATCAAATCTCAAAATCCATTATCCAAACATGGTGAATAATAAATCAAACAATCTCATGTTTATTGTTCTATGATTATCTCGATTCGAGTTGCATTTGATACCGAGTATGTATTGATGATTTGATGATATGCCATATTTGTTTTTGTCATGTTTGAAAAATAAAGTTATAAGAATATTATGAACATGATTATTTTGATTCTAAGTTTAAATTGAAGATATATTTCTTCAAATGCTATGATTTTCGACTATGGTGTTTAAAACATTATTTTGGAGATTGAGTTTTAATTTCAGATTTTCCCAGCAAGGATGAAATGAATATAATTTTTCTAAGTGAAGAAATTGGTGTTAAAATAAGTTTTTGGTCCTGAGATTTTTATTTGCTGAAGAGTATAGAAAAAATTGAATTATTGTGATTTTTTTGGATTTTTCCTAAGTGTTTAGGAATGATAAATAAATTGTTTAAGTCTAAGGGCATATTTGTTTAATTAAAATGTTTATGATATGGGTTAAATTGTAAAAATAATTAGCATAGAAAATTACGGCATGCGGCAGTTTTTTAGTAAAAGAATGTGATGAAGTTTTGATAGGCAATGAGATTTTGATAAATTATATAGGGTTAGTGAAAAGTAATATCTTTTTATCTCAAATTAGTAGTTTTCAAGTTAATTACTGTTCTATCATGTCGACATTTTGACCATGTCGACATCGATCATGTCGACATCGACCATGTCGAGGGACATCTTACTACACTTCATCGTCATCGACGTTGCATAAAACAATGCCGCATGATGTCAACAGTTGCATTTTATACAAAGGGGCATATGACCGTGTTTTATATTAAGAGCATGCATGCCGTATATACTACTCAATATTTTGCCTCGCCGACCCTAATGGTCATCGAGCCTACTGTAGGCCACATTTAATTTGTCATCGAGCCTAACCCATGCCTTTTTATTGTCATCAACCCTAATGCTTTAAATGGTCATTGAGCCTATGCCGCTTTTAATATGCTTATCGAGCCTTGTCAATGCCTTTAACTAGTCTTCGAGTTTAAATAGGTGGATAACCTTTGTATCATGAGATCGATGACTTCATTATCATCGAGGCATGATGCCGCATGTCTAGTTTTCGAGTTTTAGTAGGCAGAAAGCCTTATGCTTTTACATCAACATGATATGATGTCGACACTGATCAAATTAAATTGTTTTGAAAGCAATAAACCTTATACCATTTTCAATCATGTACATGGTAATATAAAAAGGGTTTTACAAGTGACGTTATACTTTGAAAATATAAAGAGATGATTTCCTTGTTAATTTTTGGAGTTAAGGGTATTAACCATATTTCACTAAGAAAATGATTACAAGGAATTAAACTATGACCATTTATATTATTATGTGCATTTGATCGGTCATTATAAATGCTGTTGATATCATATTCACTTCATTGTCGATTCATAACTGCATTTTGGGGTGTTAAGGGAAGGATAACCAACTAGGTTGACCCATAGTGAATATAAATTTACTTAACTCCTCAATGAATAAAATTGCATCTAGGAGGTCAGGCAAACCATAATGTAGGATGCGCAAAACTAATCAAAAGATTATTGAGTTAGATATATTCTTAGTTGGCCTATGAAAACTATGTTATGAGATAAGTTAATGGTAGGGGCCAATAGATTCTTAATGATCCCATGAAAACTATGTTCGGAATATGTTATTGATAGAAATCAATAGGTTCATAGTTAACCCATGAAAAATATGATTTGAGATGTTGTTGAAGAATCCAATAGGTTCATAGTGATCCCATAAAAACTATGAGTAGATAAAGTTATTGGTAGAAAAAATAGGTTCTTAGTGATTCCATGAAAACTACGAAATCAGATAGATAGTCCGTAAGATTAGAAAATGTTCTTAGTCAGTCCATAAAAACTAATAGGTTAATAGTAACCCTAGAAACTATAAATTGAGACAGATGGTCAAATAAATTAGGATGGGGTATATGGTTCAAACATGCACATGCATCAGGTATATTAACTAAAGCAATAGATGGACCTCGTTTATTGGAGACCAAGAAGGAGAATTAAGGAAGGTGGGTGATAGTGGAATGACATACTAAGAATGTCTATCTTAATTTAGTAAGGAGACAATAACATCATTAAAACCAGTTGAAGATGAATGACAGCTTCCAAAAAAATTTCTTCTAGAGTTTTTGGATTGTAATTGCTTGTTGTCTCCCTTAGGTTATTGGAAAAGGGTACGATATAGTATAAGATATGTTCATGTTTTATCATTAGGTAGTTTTATGGATGAGATTAGATCGCTAGATCAACGCATACATATTGAAAAACAACGTAAATAAGAAAATTTCATAAGCACACTTAACAACTGATAAGTTGTAGGTAAAACTGGAAGTTAACGAGGAAATTAGGTTAGTAACTGGGAATAAAGCGTGCTTCAATCCCAAATACTTTAGGATTCTGATGAAAATAAATTTTAGCTTACGGAGTGACACCATTCAAGGATGACCATTGACCCGGAGGAGTTGAGATGTATAGTGATATGAAAAGAATTTTCTATTCGCCAGGGATGAAGAAGAAAGTAGTAGAATTTGTCGCTAGATGTTTAAATTGTTAGAGGATAAAGCCTAAGCATGGAAAGCCCAAAGGATAATTATTACCATTGGAGGTGCTAACTTGGAAATGAAGCATATATCAATGAACTCTAAAGATGGGTTACTTAGGAGTCAAAAGGGCGATGAAGCTATGTGGGTTATAGTGGATAGACTCACTAAAAGTGGCTATTTTATTCCTGTTAGAAGTAATAGGAACGTGGTGTATCTAGCATAAATTTATATCAAGAAGGTGGTTCGAATTTATTAAATTTCGATTAGCATTGTTATTGAAAGGGGCCCCTTATTTACCAGTGAATTTAGGTGGAGCTTGCAGGCAGCTTTAGGAACTTTGCTCTAAATCTTAGTACTACTTATCACCCATAATTGATGGTCAAACCGAAAGGGTGAATAGGATCATGGAAGACTTATGGAGGGCTTGCATCGTGAATTTTGGAGGACACTGGAAGCGGTACATATCTTTAGTTGAATTTGCGTATAATAATAGTCATGAAGCAGTGATGGACATGACACCCTTTGAAGCGCTTTATGTAAGGCCATGCAAACTGCCCAATTGTTGGTGGCAAACCACCGACAAAATTTTACTAGGACCAGATTTAATTTTCGAGACTTCAAGAAAGACAAAGTTAATTAGGCAGCAACTAAAGGCCACACAAGATCGTAAGAAGTCATATAGGGATAAGCAAATGAAGGAATTGAAGTGTAACATCCCCCTACTTGGAGGTCTAAAACTAACAGCTACGGATGTTGTAGTCATCCATAGTTAGTAATTCTCGACGACCAAATACGGCGGTGTTAGATACATTGATACATAGATCACAAGAATATGGAAAAAATTTTTAACAAATTTAAGACACATTTCCATATTCCATTCAAATATTTCATGTTCATTATATAATCCCACAAACGTTAACCACGTTAAGAAAAATATAATAATTATACATATGCCAAGAGCAATATATGAAGATGCCCCATTGGTTGATCAAAGTATATAGTCAGGCTAATAAGTCTGCCTTTACATCCAAAATACACAGTGGAAAAAGATAACTGTAGATAACTAAATTCCTCCTGCATCCCTCTGGAAGTTTTATTCGTCTAAGAAGAGACCTGGAAACCCTAAACCTCAAACTACTTAAAATCAACTGAGTACTCGAGAGTTTAAGGGGAAAACAAAAAATTCGAGTCAAACATAAAACTTGGTATGAACAATAATCTAACATCTTAATCCATTTAGAAATCTAGTGAGACCACGCCACTTAGCGGAATGGGTTTTTCCCTCACTAGTATCCTAAAACCCATTTTATAAAACCATATTTTGTGCTCCTGTGTCCACACTGGTTAAAACATAACATTTCAAAATATAACAATGATATACATATATAAACATCTTAGATATCTCATCTCCGGTTTAATTGACTCCGTGTCATATTTATTGTTTCTAGGGTTAGTATTGACCTATTAGTTTTCATGGGTTTACTAATAACCTTTTTATAATTCATGAACACCATGTCCTATTTAAGAGTTTTCATAGGATCACTAAGAAAATATAGTCCCCTAATAATTAACTTAATTAATACATGGGTTACCCTGAACCTATTGGTCATTTCAATAACTCATCTTGTATCCTAGTTTTCATAGGTTGATTAGGAACCTCTGGATTACTCCAGTAACTCCCATTCTTAGCCTAGTTTTCATAGGTGTACTAGGAACTTACTGATGCCTCCCTTAACTTCTTTCTTGTCATAGCTTTCATGGGTTGACTAGGAACCTTTCGATTGATGTCAATTCTTAATTCAGATATAGTTTCCATGGGTTCACTACAAACCAATTTGCCCCTGCCAACCATCCTTTATACATATTTTTCATGGGTTTACTATGAACCTATTGCTTACCCCCAATAACTTTGTAATCATAGTTTTCATAGGTTTACTATGAACCTATCTCCCGAACAACTTCAAGGTTTAAGCATCTTATAATTTGGCATCTCCGACTGCCTGGATGCAATTCTACTCATTTAGAAGTTTAATCAATTTATATTCACTATTGTGTTAACCTAGCTAGTTCTTCTACCCTTTATCCCCAAAATACGGTTATGGGTCCTTTATCATGTGAATATATTCATATTTGAAGAACTAAACACAACAACTTAACAATACCACTCCCGTGGGTTTAATATCCTTGAAAACATTTACATATAAAACATGGTTAATTCCTTTAACCTATACTTTTATCAAGGAAATATTTCCTCAAATTTAAATACTTGAAATCCTTTCAAAACTCCTTTATTTAGCCATGGGTTTTTCCTTTTAAAAATGAGTTTGGGCTTAAAATACCTTTCGACACCCTCGAAACCTTGCTTTTGACTTCATTGGACAATCTCCTTCGAAATCATTAAATTCTATCTTTAAAACATTAGGCTCCTTCCTTTTGAATACTTTAAAACATCTCTTTTGAAACCTTTCGACCTTGTTAAAATATTATAATATAAGTATAGTAACATAGCTTCAAAACAATTCAAAAATACCCTTTTGAAACCATTGAAGGTTATCCTTCAAAACCATTGAAAGTCCCCCTTTCGAAATCATTGAAGGTTACCCTCCGAAACCGTTGAAAGTCCCCCTTTCGAAATCAATGAAGGTTGCCCTTCAAAACCAGTACCTTTCGAAGATAATGGGTTTATATTTAAAATAACATTTTTTGGGTCAAAGTGAATATTACCGAAAGCATCTCTTTCGAAACTATTCTTTATTTCAAAAAGTATTAGGGAAACTTGATGGTGTCAAAACTATCCTTTTGAAAGCATTAAAACATCTGGGTAAAACAATTGAAGGTTGGCTTCAAAACCCCTTCCGAAACCATTGCCTTCGAAACCCCTAACCCCTTTCAAAAGCAGTAGGAAGTGGCTTATATTTAAAAAAAAAAACCATACCTTTCGACCGCATTAATGTTTTCGATACCATCGAAAGGCATCTAAACACAGAAGGGTTTCGACTTCGTCGAAACTACCCCTTCCGAAAGCTTTAATTAAAAACTAAGTAACACCTTCGGAAGCAACTGTATTAAAATAAAAATGGCCGCTCTCCTTCGAAAGCTTCTTTAGAAATACCTATTTGAAACCATTGGTTTTGACTACTTCGAAACCCCTTTGTAAACAGGCAAGCGCTTTCTTTTAAAACAAAACAAAGGAACCAATCCCTTCGGAAGCTATGTTTCGACACCTTACCTTCCGCCTTTCTCTAATCCACTACATACTAGCTAACTGATACCATGTGTATTGGTTTAATGATTTCGACCTAGAAGGTTTTGACTAGGTTGGAGGTGGAAGCTCTAGGTCGAAAGGTCCTCTTAAAGGAGGCGGAACCTACTTTTATGAGTAAAAGGTTGTTTTTACCAAATAAAGTAAACTTTTTGTAACAAACTTGCCCACTTGTAAACACTTGATTGGCTATCATAAACTTTCAAATAATTTAGCTAATATTTGCCACATTTGATCTAAAACCCATTAACAATTAACATGTAAGCCTTTCTAAGTAATAAAGCAATTAAATCATTTAGGTCCTCCTTTCAAAATAATTTAATTTCCATACTAAATCACCTATTAAAAAGCCACAAAATTTCCATAAATTCACTTTAATCATGTTGCCTAACATATCAAAATTTTAGACCCAAATTCTTAATATGATTTTCAAAATAAATTTATGAACCCAAATAACCATATTTTCCTAACTAATTCTCCATGGCTTGGAAAATTATAAAAATTGAAACCCAACTCCAAAATCATGATTCTCATAACATATCATTTTTCCACGGCATTTAAAAATCATTTAACATCGATTTTACCTTAAAATCATGCATATCTCTCTTGAAACCATCTAGTTTAATCTAAACAAATTATAAATCAAGCATATCATTATCTAATATATCATAAAAACAAATTTACCCTTAAATCCGGAAACATATGATTATAAAATCAAAAATAGAGATGTAATGATTATTATTCACCTTAGCTTGGATAAGCAAATTGGAGATTGATTTCTTCTAGCTTGAATCCTAAGCTTTACTTGATTTTCTCTTCTTTTCTCCTTTTTAATGGACGGCCTTGCTCTTTCTTTTTCTTATGTTTTTTGCTTATGATGAAAATGAACGTGTATGACTAAGGAATAATAGTATAAAGGTGGGAAATATGGACGGTTGTTTACCCTAATGCCCTTATATTTAGTTAGTTAGCACTTAACCATTTATAAGTTCATTCAATTTAAAAAAGCATGGCCACCTATATTCATTTACTAGTCTCAATCCCCTTATCACTCTACATTATTCTATTTAATTTATTCTAATTAAATCTCCTAAATAATGTTAATGAAATCAGGGGTGTTAAAGGCTCTCCTCCTTAAAGAATTTCATCCTTGAAATTCAGTAAGGACTAATTAGCAATCATTTGTAACCACTCGTAACATCCATACTTGCCTACTCGACAAGAAATTAAACTATATAAATCTAATATAGGCATACCCTCAAAGAAGATCAAGATAAGCATCTCGAATCCTGTCCTCTGTCTCCTAAGTACAGTCCTTCTCATTGTCGCTCCACTGAACTTTCACCAACTTGATTGTCTTGGTCCTCGGTCTTTTCTCATCTGTTGCTACAACCTGAACTGCTTGAATAACAAAAGTCAAATTAGGCTTTACTTCCAAGTCCTCCAACTCTGTCCGAGGTGGATCATGCACATACTTGCGAAGATGAGACACATGGATTACATTATGGACACCTTCCAAACTTCTCGCCAACTCTACTATATATGCGAGCTTTTCGATCATTTCTAAAATCTGGAATGGACTAACATACCTCAGGGAAAACTTTTCTGACTTTTCAAATCATACTACACCCTTCATTGGTAATACCTTAATAAAAACCCGGTTTCCCACTGAGAACACTATGTCTTTACGCCTCTTATTTGTGTAACTCTTCTGTCTGGATTGAGCTTCCTTCATCCGTCCTCGTTAACTCAATCTTTCCTGACGCCTCTCTAACCAAATTTGGACCTTAGACCAATATGTCTCCAGTCTCTAACCAACATGTAGGTGATTTGCATGGCTTTCCATGCAAAGCTTCAAAAGGCGTCATTCCTATGCTAGTCCGATAACTATTATTAGAGGAAAAATCAATCAAATGTAGGTGATCCTCCCAAGATCCACCAAATCCAATACACAGGCTCTCAATAAATCCTCGAGTACCTTATTGACTCTCTCTGTCTGCCCATCCGTCTGTGCGTGAAAAGCTGTAATCATCTTGAGCTTGGTACCTAATACCTCTTGTAGACTCCTCCAAAATTTGCTAGTGAATAATGCATCTCGGTCATTGACTATGCTACTAGGAATCCCATGAAGTCTAACTATGTTCTTCGTGAACAACTTTGCTAAAACAGGTGCCGTCCTGGTTGACTTGATTGGAATGAAATGGACACTATTGGTCAATCTGTCCACTATAACCTATATGCTTTCATTTCCCTTATTCGACCTTGACAACCTATCTATAAAATCCATGGATATCTAATCCCACTTCCAAACTAGAATCTCTAAAGGTTGAAGTAATTCACTTGGCTTCTGACGTTCAGTCTTCACTTGTTTACAGTTAAAACACTGCCTAACTCACAATCCAACATCCATCATCATGCCTTTCCAATAGATGCTCCTCTTCATATCCTGATACATCTTAGTTCCTCCAGAATGGATCTTAAACTTGAATCGATGACATTCTTCCAGAACTTCTCTCCTTAAGTTCTCTACATTCGGAACACATAATCGTCTCTTCTTTCTCAACCATCCCCTTTGGTCAAGACTGTAATCCTTTAGACCATCGATCTCCGATCCTACCTCAAGCCTTCTAATCCTCTCGGCTAAAACTGGATCTTTTCTCTGTTTAGAAGCAATCCTTTCGATCAACACTGGACAAACTTCTAAATAAGACAACATGGTGGTCCCTTGACTAGAACTAGTAGTAGATCTTAGCTGCACACCGCAACTGGGCAAAGCTTCAAGATCCGTCCATTATGCTAATATAGCTAACACCATATTTTGATGTTCTCTACTAAGATCATCCGCTACCTTATTTTCTTTCCCAGTAGTATACTCTATACTGAAATCATAAGCAGCCAAAAACTCCAACCACCTCTGCTATTTCGTATTCGACTCCTTTTGAGAGAATAAGTATCTTAAAGACTTATGATCGATATACAACTCAAATCTCTCCCTCAAGAGGTAATGCCTCTAATTCTTTAAGGCAAAAATCATCGCAGTCAACTCCAAGCCATGAGTATGATATCTTACTTCATGCGGTCTAAGCTACCTAGATGCGTAAGCAATGACTTTGCCCTTCTGCATCAACACTGCTACCAATCCATTCCCAAACGCATCTGTGTATACTACCAACCCTTGGGTTCCATTTGAAACTACTAGCACTAGCGCATTGGTCAACAAATGTTTCAACTTAAGGAACCCTTCCTCACATCTTTCGGACCAAACAAACTTCACATCTTTCCTGGTCAACTTAGTCAAAGGTGTTGTTATTCGCAAGAAATCCTTAATGAATCTCATGTAAGAGCCAGCAAGTCCAAGAAAACTTCTGGTCTCGCTTACCGTCTTTGGTCTCTTCCAATTTTTCACTGCTTCGATCTTATTTGGATCGACTGACAATCCATTCTCTGAAACCACATGACCAAGAAACTTAACATCTTTCCTCCAAAAATGACACTTAGAAAAATTTGCTTTTAGCTGATTCTGCCTCGGCGTCTCAAGCACAACTTTAAGATGATATTCACGCTCTCTCTCATCCTTAGAATATACCAAAATGTCATCTATAAATGCCAACATGAATCTATCCAAACATTCTAGAAGACTCGATTCATCAAATCCACAAAGACATCTACAAATTCCCTTATTACTTGAACCTGACTAAGCTCTTCTCCAACCTCCATGACACTTAACAAATCCCAAGCACTCTTATTGGAATTTTCCACTGAGAAGATGATTCGGTTACGACTATCTGGGTGTCTCGACGATATTTCTCTATCTTGGCAAAATATCCTAGCCTCATACTTACCCAACCAATCCATACCCAAAATGGTCCTGAAATCTATGAAATCAAAAACATGCAGACTGCATGCAAACTTATGACCTAGTATCAAATACTGTGATATAAATGAATGTGATGCACTAGTATCAAATAGTACCATAACTGGTATACTCTGAATCAAAAGCTACCTTTCATCACAATTTTCTCTTTCTCTACTGCAGTAGGCCTAGAAGAAGATGGTGGTCCTCCTAGCAAAAACCTTCTCTCTGTCCGTCCTGACTGGCTCTGGACACTGGTTCCTGTAATGCTCAACTTGGTCGCAGTTGAAGCATCTCACATTCTTCTTCTCGGTAAGCTTCCTTTGTCTCTTCGACAATCATAAGCATAATGACTCTTCTTATCACACTTGAAGCGCACCAAATCAGCCTTTTCCTTCTTGGCAGCCTCCCTTTTCTGGGCTCCTTTCTTCCTAAAAAATTTCCTCTTCTTTCCCCGAGGACCCTGGGATTCAACTGGCTTTTCCCTAGCAAAAACATCAAGCATCCCTTCATGGAGAGTGGCCATCTCCACCACCACATTACAAGGTTCTCTGACATGTTTCATAGTCATTCTAGAAAGCTCTAGTCTTAATCCTTGAATGAACCTTTCGTTCCTTCTAATGCTCGTGTCTATAGTAGCGTTTCCATATCGAGATAGCTCGTAAAAATTAGCAGCATACTCGATTACTGACATATCTCCCTACACAAGGTCCATAAACTTTCTCATCAATGCCCACTTGGCAACCTCATATAAGAACCTCTGCTCAAATCTTCTTCTGAAATCAGCCCAAGTCGGTTCTTCCTCCGAAACTCCAATGGTCACACTATTCCACCAATGTAGCATTGCCCCTTGCAACTATCTAAAGGCCAGCCTCCTCTTTTCCCCATATTCCAAGCCTAAATTAGCAAAGATCCTCTCACAGCTTAGCAGCCAATTCTCAACCTTAATAGCATCCTTCCCTTCCATAAACAGCTTTCTAACAAGACTGGTGTAATCCCTACTCAGCCTAGCATAATTATATCCAGCTGGCGCTATAAGGCTAGCTCCTCCAACATTACCAGTAGCTTCTTCTTGCAAAAGATTAGCGAACAACTGATACGCCATCCTCGCATCTACTAGCGGATTTCCAACACCTACATTGGCCTCAGCATTTGGTTTAGCATTAGCTGTCGACCTTTGTTCCTCCTGGTATTAAGTCGAGCATTTCCGTTGGTTGTGGTGCTTGCTCCATCTAGATTTCCTCTTTCGTTTCCTACTTCCATATCCACTTTCTCATAAATCTGCATAAGAGCCTTAGTAAAATGCAGAAGAACGGTCTACGTGAGAGAGGAAAATGTACTTAGATCTAAACCTATATATCAAATACAAGTACGTTATTATAGCATTGACCCGAACCCCGATCATATTTCTAATTTATCGGATTATGGTTCAAAGAGATTTTAGGTTTTACTTTTCTTTCAAAGTTTTATAAACCTCGCTCTGATACTAACTTGTAACTTCCCCTTACTTGGAGGCTCAAAACTAGCGGCTATGGATGTTGCAGTCATCCATAGTTATTAATTCTCGACGACCAAATATAGCGGTGTTAGATACATTGATACAAAGATCACAAGAATATGGGAAATTTTTTAACAAATTAAAAACACATTTCCACATTCCATTCAAAACATTTCATGGTCATTGCATAATCCCACAAATATTAACCATGTTAAGAAAAATATAATTAATATACATACGCCAAGAGCGACATATGAAGATTCCACCTTGATCGATCAGAGTATATAGTAAGGCTAATAAGTCACCTTTACATCCAAAATACACAGTGGAAAATGATAACTCTAAATAACTAACTGCCTCCTGCACGCCTCCGAAAGCTTTATTTGTCTAAGAAGAGAACATGGAAACGCTAAACCTCAAACTACTCAAAATCAATTTAGTACCCAAAGGTTTAAGGGGAAAAAACTTCGAGTTAAACATAAAGCCTGGTATAAATAATAATCTAACATCTCAATCCATTTAGATATCTAGTGAGATCATGCCGCTTAGCGGAACGGTTTTTTCCCTCACTAGTATCCAAAAACCCTTTTTATAAAACCATGTATTGTACTTCTGCATCCACAATCGTTAAAACATAACATTTCAAAATATAATGATGATATACATATATAAACATTTTGGATATCCCATCCCCGGTTTAACTAACTCCCTGTCATATTTATAGTTTCTAGGGTCAACATTAACCTATTAGTTTTTATGGGTTTACTAATAACCTTTTTATAATTCAAGGACACCGTGTCCTATTTTAGAGTTTTCATGGGATCACTAAGAATCTATAGGCCCCTCACAATTAACTCAATTAATTCATGGGTTCCCCTGAACCTATTGGTCATTTCAATAACTTATCTTATATCATATTTTTCATAGGTTGACTAGGAACCTACTGCTGCCTCCCTTAACTTCTTTCTTATCCTAGTTTACATGGGTTGACTAGGAACCTTTTGACTGATGTCAATTCTTAATCCAAATATAGTTTCCATGGGTTCACTACAAACCAATTGGCCCGCCAACCATCCTTTATACATAGTTTTCATGGGTTTATTATGAACCTATTGGTTACCCCCAATAACTTCCTAATCATATTTTTTGTGGGTTTACTATGAACGTATCTCCTGGACAACTTCAAGGTTTAAGCATCCTATACTTTAGCCTCCCTAACTCCTAGATGCAATTCTACTTGTTCAGGAGTTTAATCAAATTATGGGTTAACCTGGCTACCCTTTTATCCCTAAAATACAATTACAGGTCCTTTATCATGTGAATATATTCATATTTGAAGAAGCAAACATAACAACTTAACAATACCATTCCATGGGTTTAATATCCTTGAAAAAAATTATATATAAAACATGGTTAACTACTTTAGCCTATAATTTTATCATGGAAATACTTCCTCAAACTTAAATACATGAAATCCTTTCAAAACTCTTTATTTGGCTATGGGTTTTTCCTTTTAAAATTGAGTTTGGGTTTAAAAAGCCTTTTGACACCATCGAAATCTTGCTTTCGACTTCGTTGGACAACTTCCTTCGAAAGCACTAAATTCTATCTTTAAAACATTAGGCTCCTGCCTTTTGAATACTTTAAAACATCGCTTTCGAAACCTTTCGACCTTGTTAAAGTATTATAATACACATATAGAAGTCTGGCTTCGAAACCGTTTAAAAATGCCCATTTTGAAACCATTGAAGGTTACCCTTCGAAACCATTAAATGTGCCCCTTTCGAAATCATTAAAGGTTACCCTTCGAAACCAATACCTTTCGAAGCCATTGGGTTTATTTTTAAAATAACATTTTTTTGGTCAAAGTGAACATAAGCGAAAGCATCTCATTCAAAACCATTCTTTATTTCAAAAAGTATTGAGGAAACTTAATGGTGTCTAAAAACAACCAATACCTTTCAACAACATTGATGTTTTCATACAATCGAAAGGCATCTAAACACAAGGGCTTCGACTTGGTCGAAACTACCTCTTTTAAAGCTTCAATTAAAAACTAAGTGACTCCTTTGGAAGTTACTATTTTAGAATAAAGGTGGCAGATCTCCTTCGGAAGCTTCTTTAAAAATACCCTTTCGAAACCATTGGTATCAACTACTTCAAAATCCCTTTGTAAACAGGCAAGCGCTTTTCTTTTAAAACAAAACGAAGAAACCAACCCCTTTGGAAGCTACATTTCGACACCCTGCCTTCCGCCTTTCTCCAATCCACTACGTACTAGCCAACTGATACCATGTGTATTGGTTTACCGGTTTCGACCTAGAAGGTTTCGACTAGGTTGGAGGCAGAAACTCTGGGTCGAAAGGTCCTTCTAAAGAAGGCAAAACCTACTTTTATGAGTAAAAGGTCGTTTTTACCAAATAAAGTAAACTTTTTGTAATACACTTGCCCATTTGTAATCACTTAATTGGCTATCATAAACTTTTATATAATTTAGCTAATATTTGCTACATTTTATCAGATCTAAAACCCATTAACAATTAACACATAAGCCCTTCCAAGTAATAAAGCAATTAAATCATTTAGGTCCTCCTTTCAAAATAATTTAATTTCCATACTAAATCATTTAGTAAAAATCCCTAAAAATTCTATAAATTCACTTTAATCATGTTGCCTAATATATCAAATTTAGATCCAAATTCTTAGTATAATTTTCGAAATAAATTTACGAGCCCAAATAACCATATTTTCCTTTGAAAATCCATAACTAATTCTCCACGGCTTGGAAAATTATAAAAATTGAAACCCAACTCCAAATCATGTTTCGCATAACATATAATTTTTCCGTGGCATTTAAAAATCATTTAATCTCGGTTTAACCCTAAAACCATGCATATCTCCCTTGAAATCATATTGTTTGATCTAAACAAATTTAAAGTCAGGCATATCATCATCCAATATATCATAAAAATGAATTTACCCTTAAATCCAAAAACATATAAATAAAAATCGAATAATAGAGATGAAATGATTATTATTCACCTTAGCTTGGATAAGGAAATTGGAGATTGATTGAGATTGATTTCTTCTAGCTTGAATCCTAAACTTTACTTGATTTTCTCTTCTTTTCTACCTTCCAAATGGTCGGCCTTACTCTTTCTTTTTCTTACATTTTTTCTTATGATGAAAATGTACGTGTGTGGCTAAGGAATAACTATATACGGGTAGGAAATATGTACGGCTATTTACCCTTGTGCCCTTATATTTAGTTAGTTAGCACTTAACCATTTATAAGTTCGTTTAATTTAAATAAGCACGACCACCTATATTCGTTTACCAATCTCAATCCCCTTATCACTCTACATTATTCTATTTAATTTAATCTAATTAAATCTCTTGAATAATGTTAATAAAATTAGAGGTGTTACATGAAGTTTGAGGTAGGTGACACAGTGTTTATTAGAGTTTCCCCTCTTAGGAAGGTTGTGAAGTTCGAAAAGTTGGTACAGAGGTTGGTTAGGCCTTTCCCAATTTTGGAAAGGATATGAAGATTTGCTTATCTAGCCGACCTCAACTTGTTTGGGGATAATGGCTTGGTTGTTGATGTTGTTGTATTTAAAGACTTGCTTATCGTGTGGAGCTACTGGATAACTGGGCATGAGTCCATGACATTTTTCACATTTTGTACTTGAAGAGATGTCTTTATGGCACAACCATCGTGGTAGAGCCTGATCAAGTTGTAAATATTAAGATAGAGCCGATAGCATCCCATGCCACCAGAACCATTATAGAGCATAGAACAAGAAAGCTCCGAAACAAAGAAATTAGGAAGGTTCGAGCACAATGGGGAGATAATCTGGTGGAAATCTAATGGAAACTGAAGAGCATATGACAACTTCTCACCCTAAACTTTTCTCTGGTAAACTTTCTCTTCCCAAATTAAGTTTTGTATCGTGGTTGCTAGATTGGATGGCAGAGGATAATTTCCACACTTTTACTCACATTTGCACTCATATGATAACTTTTGCATGTTTAGGATGTTTGCATATATGCCAATATGTCACGACATTTGTTCAAGCTAGGATTAAGCTAATATGTCTACATACATAATCACATTGCATTTGTGGTTAAGTAGATGGTTGTGTAGATAACTTGGTTGTGCATTATGTTATCCGTCCTTTAGGGATTTCGACGACGAAATCCTTTCAAGGAGAGGAGAATATAACACACCGTAAAAATTAATAGAAAATTGATTGATAAATTAATAATAAGGCTAAAATTGGAAATTTTGAAGATGTCAAATTTGGCAATGAAAGTTGTGCCTTTGCATTCTTGGCAATTTTCTGATCAATTTCCATATACAAAGTTTTGGAAAGAGAGCTCAATGAAAAATTTATTGACATTTGAATTTTTTAGATTCAAATTAATTTAAATGGAATTCAAATTTAAATAAATAATTAATGTCAAAGTTTGAAATTTAAAGATTAATGGTAATTAGACTTGGGGTTAAGTAAATGCTAAATGAAAAGTTAATATTAAATATAATTGAGGAATTAAATAAATTATCAACGACAATAAAATAAGCATTTCGAAAAAACATCAACGGTCGACTGTTTGGGTAGGAGCGGTCGACCGATGTTGTTATGGCGGCTAGAGTAAACTTAGACCGTGAATGGTCTGGATTTTATTATTTTAAACCGACTTAAATTCGAAGGTTCAAATGCTTTCTAACTATTATAAATAAGAGCCTAGACCCTCATTTTTATTCGTAAATTATTTCGGAAACTAAGCGAAGCTCAGTCAATCTCACTCTTCAAAGATTTAGAAAATTCTCTAGAATTTTAGGTAAGAAATTTAAGGTTTTTATTAGTTAATTTATAATCCTATTCTCCTCCAATTCCTAAATTTATTAATCTATTTCATATACAATTCACTTGTTGTATATTCATAAAAGAAGAGATCTGTAAAAGATTGAAGCAGGCGTAAACAAAGCAAAACGAAAGAGCTAAGGACTTTTGTAAGTGGATATCTTAGTTTTTCTTATTTTAGTAACTATGTAGTATAGCTTGGATTTGATATATGCTTAGGGTATTTTGTTTACAAAAATATCACACTAAAACCCCAAAATTCCTCGAAGGCAAAATGTCAATTCTTAAGTTAGAATCTTAATTATTATATATTAAAATAGTGGAACTGCGTAGTTATTACATTTTAATGCTTTACATTCTATTCCACTTCTTATCTTTTTCTTTGGATCTGATTAAGGATTTTGAAAAGAAATAAGCTAGAAAATGGTGTGTAAGGTATGGATTCTTTTTTTCATAGTTTACACTGCCTATTTTCACAATTTAAATAGAGATTATCCTTATCAATTTTATGCAAAGAAGTTAAACAGAGCGTAAAAGTATTTGAATTATAAAAAATTTTGAATGTTGATTCCGCTATTTTAGCATAATATAAATTTGGTTGGATTCTATTTTTATACAAGTCAGTTTTTGAATAGAGAATATTGGGCATATGGTAAATTTGTTGATATGGAATTGGACTTGTATAAATTTGAAGTTTTTGACATTTGAACGACTAGCTTTGAACGTAATCTTCATATGCTTAGAAATATTTTAGGCACGTATTTATATATCAGCTTATAAATAATGTATATTTAATATTGTATCAATTGCATAGTAAATATGTTATTAATTAGTATTAAATTCTCACGTAGGAAAGAAATCGACAATTATGGCGAAATAAGGGATTTTCCATATATGGCCTTAATAGGAAATGCAGTAAGATGTGTGACAAAATGTTATAAGGGTGTAGATTATGACCGAGTTATATGGATGCAAGGTCAGTCAAAAGCACATGAAAGTCTGCCCGGCTAGTCTAACTACCAGTAATGTGACTTTGGGACTGATGTGAGACATCACCTATAATAAGCATCCATAAAGGATGTAAGGTTAGTCTCAAATTCTTTAGGGTAAACCTACCCAGTTAATTGACTACCAGTACTCAATAATATTCGAACTACTATAAGATGTCACGGTTGGGGTTATGGGTCATAATACGAAGGACTTGCTTTGGGGTTGAAGGTATTAAGTGGCTGATTGAGGGCCTACCTTTTCCCTATATAAGAAGTATTAAATGGTCAGAGTAAGCGGTTAGGCACGATAGATGATATCTCGGGGAAGGTCCACATTGTGTTTGAGATATTAAGTTGCTATTGTTAGATCCGCCTCTCTCATGAAGAAGTATTAAGTGACTTGAAGAGATTTCTTGTAATGTAAACTATATAGTACCAGAGAGGAGTCCACCTTGGCATAGATATTAAATGATGGGGACCTATCTAGAATGAGGTATTAAATAGTTAGAGTCTGCCTAGTTCCCATTGAAAAAGGCACTAAGTGGCTTGCATACTATCTCTTACATTGTTAGGACATTATTGACAATAGATGCATTTGACTAGGGGTGGCCTTAGGCCTATAGTTGAAGATGGGTTATTGGTTTGAAAAAGAGTAATGGTCTTAGTGTTGGACTGGAACAATCTTAGGGCTTGTAGTTGGAAAACTTATAATATAGTTAGGATGCGCAAGACATATTCTTATTAAGATCATACTGCCAAGTACCATTATAGAAAGCCTCAAGATTTTTATTCACTAGACATTGTTGTTCTAATTCCTCCTCATTACAACATAGGTTAGAGAAGATAATGTGGATTACAAAGGCAAAGGCGATGAAGGGACTTATGGCAATTATCTATTTATCTACATATGTTGTTTATGTATTCCTAATGTACCCATTTAAAATTGTTGATGTATTTTAAAATATTACACTGTGACGACCCGGCTTTCCACTCCCAGAAAATCGCAGTGTCAAATTAGAAAGAAAGGGATAGAAGAAGAAAAGAAAGAAGAGAAAGAAGAAACAACACTAGAATCTGAACAGCGGAATGAATAAATTATATTAATAACATAAGTATTTACATAATATACAATACCAATCAGAGATACACAGCATACACATCACATATACTAGACAGTTATAAACACCTGTCTAGTATTTACAACTCAATACAAACAGAACACAGAGAAAACACAGCGGAACACTATATCTAACGCGGAAGCCTCCTGCTCCATTGCTCCTCCATTATTCGTCAAAGCTAACCAGAATCCCTTGGCTACTCGTAAAAATTTGAGTACCCAAGAGTTTATGAAAAACAAAAATAAACTCCGGGTCAGACATGGGTCTGGTGTGAGTAACAGGTTAAGGTTGCTTAACTTTAAAAACCTTTGAAAAGAAAGGTATCACGTAAGACTTCCCACACATAAACATGGAAAAGTTTTTACCTTACGCTAACCAAAACATTTGATAGGAAATCCGATGATATTATAATAGTGTCTAGGGTTTTCAAGTAAATAAGAAATAGCCGAAATTGTTACATTTATTAAATTCCAGCTACATAGGTATACAAACAAAATCGTTGGCACTTATTGGATTGTGGATTCCATAAAATGGCAGGGCTACTGGGGTACCGCCCGTCACAGTACGTGGCCTAGATCACCGTACCGAGGAGCCACCCTAACTCCCCTGCAACACAAGACCGGGACCATTCCTTACTGAACAGTCCCGAACAAGACAACCCCGGCAGTTGTTGCAATCAACTGCCCCACACAGCCGAATATAAAGGGACTTCTAGACAGGGGTAAATCTTGCTCTCCAGTGGGAGCTACCCACGAAGCCTTGCTGCACCTCTCCTGTTTTAGCCATTCCTGGTGGATGAGGCTTGAGGCTACGATTACCTTTATAGGACATATCACTTAGAATGCTCATCGTCCACCTGACGATGTTCTGAAAGCATTCAATCCATACAAGTTCGTTCCGGGTTCGAACGAAACCGAAGGCATTATCTCGTTACACTCATTTTGGAATCACCCTCAGAGTTAACGACAATAACCCTTGCACTCTGAATCACCATCTCGAATCTATAAGAACTAATTCCGTCAAACTCATTACGGAATCACCCCCAGAGTTATACTGACGTATAGCCCTTACACCTCGAGTCTTCACAAAGCTCCATTTGGATTCACGACCTAACGTTATTTGGAATCGATGTGGTTTTCGGATATCCAAATATGGAAACCCGATCCCGGTCTCATCGAAATCCAAAGCATGTCTTTTAGGGCCAAGTTGTTTTATAGTTTAAAACAATTCAATTCAACATTATCTATACACACACGGATTAGATAATTCTTAACATCATAATAGATAATCAATATTATCATCACATCAGATAATCTATATTATCAACTCAAACAGATAAATCATATTATCAATGTAACAACCCGCATATTTATCGGGTGTATATATAAATATTTTATTTAAATATAGCGTCGTTAGTCGGATTTTGAGTCTGAAATGTTACTTTTTGCAAACGGTCGAATTGGGACTCAAGACCACTTCCATTGAGTTCAAAATATCGTTTGCGATCTTTTTGAGTATAATCTTTGATATGTTTGGAGTAAGTTGAATTTCGCTACTTTTTCTATTGGGTTTAGGGTTTGGGTTCAGCCCACTAGCTTAACTAATACCCTAACTCAGCCCTCTCCTCTCCATTCACTCATCCCCACTCCTTAAACTCAAGCTCCAACTGAAAATGGTGGAAAGGAAAGGGAATTAGAAACTCCAAGCCCTAGTTTCTTCTTTGCAAACTTGATTCTTGCTCCAATATCAAAGAGAAGACATAGATTGAAGCTAGTAGAGTTGAAGTAGAGAGTGGTTGGCCTTGTTCCTTTGCATTTGAGCTTCTTCTTCTTGTTCTTGAGTTAAAAAGGTGAGTTTTGAACTCACATCTACTTATCTTGATTTCTTTGATGTTGGGTATGAATTTCCTAGCACTTGTTCATATGCTCTTGCTTTTGGTTTGGATTGAATTGATGAATATCCAAAGTTTTAGTGTTTGGGTTCAATTCTTTAAAGATCCCAACTTTGATATTGAAACATGGTTTTGGTAGCGAATCGGAGAGCTAATGGAGCTGGGGTATCTATTGGCTGAGGCTCCGTAACTCCATTGCTCAAACGGTCGCATTTTGGAAGAACTTTCATTTCATTGGAAAAAAGGGCAGAAACTGCAAATTTATGCAGTTCGGCCGACCGAGCCCTGTAGCCGGTTGACCGACCTGCTCATGTCGAGTTTTTTTTATTTCCTGCATCCGGCCAGCCGACCGAGCCCTGCAACCGATCGACCGACCTGCTCCTATTTTGCTGTTTGCCTATATTTTTTGCATATTTTGATTTGTTTTCCAAATTTTATTGATTCAAGTTGCTTTTTAGTGGTTGTCATTGCATCTTTGGCTTTGATAACTCATCTTTGACTTCATTCATGGGTTTTCATAAATAATCCCTCTAAATCGTATTAAAAGTTTCCTTCTCAAATTCTTAAATTCTATTTAAAACGCATATACACAATTTCGCACTTCGAGCGAAGTGGAAGGGTGATTAAATGGTTGGGCAAAACACGGACCATGAATCTGTGCGTTTATCCTTCTGATTAATCCCCGACCTATTCAATTGATCGTTTTGACCTTCGGGTTTGGTTTATCGATGATATGAGGTAAACTTTGTACTGCTTTGAGTGTGAAAGTGACTGACGGATAGTAAACCGTTTAGTGTGAACGAGTGGTTATGGGACGCACGTTAACACTTTTCGGATTCCTTTTCGAGAGTCGTGACACATTCCGTCAGTTAGTGGTGTCCAGTACTGGGCCTCCGGACCTTCACCACTACGGCTTGTCGCCCTATAGTATCGCTTTCTATGTTGGTCGTTATGAGCCGCATGGGTGATATTGGGTTTGTTGCCTTCAGTATCGCTTTTGGATTTGGTCCTTTGCCCCAGCTCGAGAGATATTTGGGATTGTCTGTTGCCTTTGGGATAGTGTCTTCGGACTGTCTCCTTCTGGCTTGTTGCTTTTAGTAGCGCTTTCATAGTGGTTTCTTCACCACCGCTCGAGAGATATTGGAGTGGTTTCTTCACCACCGCTCATGAGATATTTAGGTTTGTTGCAATTGGAATTTTTTGATGTTTCACTGATATGATTATATTCCCTTGGTATCGTCCATCGGTGTTGGTCTTTTTGAGCCGCACGATATATAGCGATTACCTTGTGGAACTTGTATACCTTATGGGTAATTGTTATTTGCCCTTTGGCTTGCTTTGGGATATTCTTATCCTTTGTTTATCTATGTTGTCGATGATATGAGGCTTGTTTTATTATGTTCATCTTTTGTTAGATGATTGTGTTATCTCCCTTAGAAATATTTGTTATACTATATGATCTTACAGGTTCATTATCGTTCAGTTTATCTAACTGATTTGTTTAGCTAGACTGACCCGTGTATTTTATACTCGGGTCAGACCGAGATGTTTCAGGTTAGGTGCTTTTGGACTTGGCCTCTTTTGCTTCCGCATGGACTATTCCGCTAGTTTCTTATTTGTCATAGCTTTTTGTGTAGTCCTCTTCTGTTGTAACTCTGATATGTATTATTGACTCGTCTGTATATTGTGGTTTGCTATACCAATTGTCATGTATCGTTTTGTATACTCTATTATGTATCAGTTTATGTGCATGTGATGATTTACTGTTCTGTGATGTATATTACATTTGAGTTGTTGTATTTTGTTCTGATAGATCCTCCAACCACTTATGGTTTTGTTTTAAGTATTCATTGGACATGTCGATCTGCTAGGTAAGGGCAATTGTCGATGTATTCAATAGATAGTTAAAGCAAGGCTATAGATGGTCACTCCTATCCAGCCTTATTCTCCGTATTAGCAGATGGTATTATCTAATAATACTCTTTGCTAATGTGGGTATAGAGGTAGGGCGTTACAGCTTGGTATCAGAGCGAGGTTCAGAACAAAATATGATAAACACAGAATAGAAGCACATATTAGGATACATTAGAGTGTTACAAGTGTTACAAATCCTTGAATCTTCGCGTCTCTATTCCTTCCATGTTTTGGGTAGATAGAATTTGGGAATACGTCTAGGAATGTATTTTTATTCCGTAGTATTCTGTATTGAAATATCTACCTTGTGGTTAATCCTTATCTTCTTTAACTTTCAGCTTATGGCTGGAAGAGGCAGAGGACGACGTTTGGATGCTGGGCAATCTAGTGCCTCACATCCGAATGGCGTTTATATGTCAGCTGATCAGTTTATGGAGTTGTTTAGGAGCATTCAGCCTCCAGCTCCTACTCGTGTATCTCCACCTCGCAAGTCTACCTTTGCACGCCTGTGTAGTGATTTTTCTCATCTTGGAGGAAAGCCGTTTGAAGGCTCTGAGTCTGTTCTTGAAGTCCAAGCTTGGATTCGCACGTGTGAACGTATCTTCTCTAGAATGGATATTTCTGATCATGACAGAGTTCTTGTAACTTCTAGCTTATTGCAAGAGCGTGCCCTTGATTGGTACGAGCTTCTTGTAGCCGAAATTGATGAGTCTGCTCTTTCTTGGACTCAGTTTCGGGAGCAATTCGAACTCAAGTTCGTTCCTGAATCTGAGAAAGCTTTGTTGTCCCGGCGCTTTCTTGAATTAAAGCAAGGGGAGTCTTCCGTTTCTGAATATGTTGCATCTTTCGAGGCCTTATCTAAGTATGGTCTTGAATTCATTAGTACTTCTTATAAGAAGAATTCGAAGTTTGTTTCTGGTCTTAAGAAATATCTTAAGAAATCGTTGATGCTTGAGCTTAAGCTTTCTTTTGAGGAGTTAGTTGATTTTGCACTGCATCTCGAAACCATCGAGAGGGAGTGTGATAGTGATGATGATGTTGAGGTTCGCAAGGACCTCGAAAAAAAGCAGTCTCCATTGGATGAGCCGGAATTTTTCCCTTCCAAGAAGAAAAAGCCCGATGAATCTGATTCTCAGTCTCAGTCTGCTAGAACACCTTCCATTCAGAAGTGTTTCAATTGTGATTCTTATGTATGATTTATTGTGTCATTCAGTTTGTCCAACTCATTTCATCCATTTATGAATCGAGTATTCTATGAATATCTCGATGATTCCATTTTTTGTATTTATTGATTTTGGTTGGAAAATAGCAATTTAAAATTTTTGCAAATCTTTTTCATAAGATTTATTTATAAGTATAAATGGGATTTTTGTTCTTAAAACGAACAAAGAGAATTTTTAAAAGTTTCCAGAAATATGTTTATCATATAGAAGATTGTTTTGTGATTGTATTGCCCATTAAGTTCTTTAAGAATTCTGGTCGATGCGCTTGATCAACGTTATCGATAAGAATCTCCTAAACGCTTTGATGAGACAATCAGACACAGTGAATTGATTTGAAATAAGAAAATTTTCTAATATATATATATATATATATATATATATATATAATTACACGAAGATAATTGTGGTTTTGAAAGTTTTAGCTTTCGTGAAAGTTGATTATTTAAAAGAACTCTTTTCCGATACTCTCATACTTTCTATTCCCGAAAGGGGGATCCTGTTGCCAATGCAATTAGTTGTAAGCAACAAGTGATTGTTTCTTTGTTGATGTCCGTATGGAATGATCTTTTTACCAGGTTCATCGGACGTTTTGTTGTACTTTATTTTGTTGAGCTTTGGTTCATTTGACGTATTGTTTGTACCACGTCAGTGTTTCGAATTATTTTGAGCTTAGGAATCCATAGAATTCTCTGAGCAAGCAAGTTCAGGCTTATCTTTTCGTGCACTTTATGGTGAACTTCTTATTCTGTTATTCTTATGTGTTGATATGTTTTGGTTGTTACTCTTTATTTTCTTCTTAAGAATTGCGGGGACGCAATTTCTTTAAGGAGGGGAGTCTGTAACAACCCGCATATTTATCGGGTGTATATATAAATATTTTATTTAAATATAGCGTCGTTAGTCGGATTTTGAGTCCGAAATGTTACTTTTTGCAAACGGTCGAATTGGGACTCAAGACCACTTCCATTGAGTTCAAAATGTCGTTTGCGATCTTTTTGAGTATAATCTTTGATATGTTTGGAGTAAGTTGAATTTCGCTACTTTTTCTATTGGGTTTAGGGTTTGGGTTCAGCCCACTAGCTTAACTAATACCCTAACTCAGCCCTCTCCTCTCCATTCACTCATTCCCACTCCTCAAACTCAAGCTCCAACTGAAAATGGTGGAAAGGAAAGGGAATTAGAAACTCCAAGCCCTAGTTTCTTCTTTGCAAACTTGATTCTTGCTCCAATATCAAAGAGAAGACATAGATTGAAGCTAGTAGAGTTGAAGTAGAGAGTGGTTGGCCTTGTTCCTTTGCATTTGAGCTTCTTCTTCTTGTTCTTGAGTTAAAAAGGTGAGTTTTGAACTCACATCTACTTATCTTGATTTCTTTGATGTTGGGTATGAATTTCCTAGCACTTGTTCATATGCTCTTGCTTTTGGTTTGGATTGAATTGATGAATATCCAAAGTTTTAGTGTTTGGGTTCAATTCTTTAAAGATCCCAACTTTGATATTGAAACATGGTTTTGGTAGCGAATCGGAGAGCTAATGGAGCTGGGGTATCTATTGGCTGAGGCTCCGTAACTCCATTGCTCAAACGGTCGCATTTTGGAAGAACTTTCATTTCATTGGAAAAAAGGGCAGAAACTGCAAATTTATGCAGTTCGGCCGACCGAGCCCTGTAGCCGGTCGACCGACCTGCTCATGTCGAGTTTTTTTTATTTCCTGCATCTGGCCAGCCGACCGAGCCCTGCAACCGGTCGACCGACCTGCTCCTATTTTACTGTTTGCCTATTTTTTTGCATATTTTGATTTGTTTTCCAAATTTTATTGATTCAAGTTGCTTTTTAGTGGTTGTCATTGCATCTTTGGCTTTGATAACTCATCTTTGACTTCATTCACGGGTTTTCATAAATAATCCCTCTAAATCGTATTAAAAGTTTCCTTCTCAAATTCTTAAATTCTATTTAAAACGCATATACACAATTTCGCACATCGAGCGAAGTGAAAGGGTGATTAAATGGTTGGGCAAAACACGGACCATGAATCTGTGCGTTTACCCTTCTGATTAATCCCCGACCTATTCAATTGATCGTTTTGACCTTCGGGTTTGGTTTATCGATGATATGAGGTAAACTTTGTACTGCTTTGAGTGTGAAAGTGACTGACGGATAGTAAATCGTTTAGTGCGAACGAGTGGTTATGGGATGCACGTTAACACTTTTCGGATTCCTTTTCGAGAGTTGTGACACATTCCGCCAGTTAGTGGTGTCCAGTACTGGGCCTCCGGACCTTCACCACTACGGCTTGTTGCCCTATAGTATCACTTTCTGTGTTGGTCGTTATGAGCCGCATGGGTGATATTGGGTTTGTTGCCTTCAGTATCGCTTTTGGAGTTGGTCCTTTGCCCCAGCTCGAGAGATATTTGGGATTGTCTGTTGCCTTTGGGATAGTGTCTTCGGACTGTCTCCTTCTGGCTTGTTGCTTTTAGTAGCGCTTTCGTAGTGGTTTCTTCACCACCGCTCGAGAGATATTGGAGTGGTTTCTTCACCACCGCTCATGAGATATTTAGGTTTGTTGCAATTGGAATTTTCTGATGTTTCACTGATATGATTATATTCCCTTGGTATTGTCCATCGGTGTTGGTCTTTTTGAGCCGCACGATATATAGCGATTACCTTGTGGAACTTGTATACCTTATGGGTAATTGTTATTTGCCCTTTGGCTTGCTTTGGGATATTCTTATCCTTTGTTTATCTATGTTGCCGATGATATGAGGCTTGTTTTATTATGTTCATCTTTTGTTAGATGATTGTGTTATCTCCCTTAGAGATATTTGTTATACTATATGATCTTCCAGGTTCATTATCGTTCAGTTTATCTAACTGATTTGTTTAGCTAGACTGACCCGTGTATTTTATACTCGGGTCAGACCGAGATGTTTCAGGTTAGGTGCTTTTGGACTTAGCCTCTTTTGCTTCAGCATGGACTATTCCGCTAGTTTCTTGTTTGTCATAGCTTTTGTGTAGTCCTCTTCTGTTGTAACTCTGATATGTATTATTGACTCGTCTGTATATTGTGCTTTGCTATACCACTTGTCATGTATCGTTTTGTATACTCTGTTGTGTATCAGTATATGTGCATGTGATGATTTACTGTTCTGTGATGTATATTACATTTGAGTTGTTGTATTTTGTTCTGATAGATCCTCCAACCACTTATGGTTTTGTTTTAAGTATTCATTGGACATGTCGATCTGCTAGGTAAGGGCAATTGTCGATGTATTCAATAGATAGTTAAAGCAAGGCTATAGATGGTCGCTCCTATCCAGTCTTATTCTCCGTATTAGCAGATGGTATTATCTAATAATACTCTTTGCTAATGTGGGTATAGAGGTGGGGAGTTACAATCAACTCAATGCAACCATAACATCCAAATCACACAACAACATTTATCTCATAACTGAGATTTTAACCATTCAGGGTAATAAATATCAATCATCATTCATAAGCAATTACTTATCAATCCAATCTATAATTAATTTAAAATGAATTAAATTAATTACTTCTTCCTCAAAATAAATTTAAAATAAATTAAATTAATTACTCGTCCAAATAAATCTTGCTTACATATCAATTAATTAATTACTCTTAACAAATTACCCAAATTAATCATCTTGATTAACTATCCTTTAATTACATTCAAGTAATTAACCTCTAATTAATTTCATAAATCAATTATTCCAAACCAAACCTGTAAATAACCTGTAATTACTTCATTAATTAATCCTTAATTAATTAACTAATACCTTCATTGTTTAATTTTCTTAATTAATAAATCCTTAATCATATCATTAATCATATAAATTAATGATCTCCAATTATTTTAAATAACTCCATTAAATTAATTATCAAAACCTAAATTAATTACACTAAGTAATTAATTATTAATTACTTACTTAAGTAATTATTCAACATACTAATTACATATTAATTACACAAGTAATTAATTCCAAAACTCCTCCATTAAATTACATCCAGTAATTTATTTTCTTCACTAAGTAATTTTCCATTTGTAATTACTTCTCAAATCACATCAATGATTAATTTAAATTAATTAAACTTAATTAATTAACTTAATTAATCAAAATAAAATTAATTAATTACAATTAGTAATTAATTTCCTTAATTACTTTCATTAAGTAATTATACTTAAATAATTCTCAAATGATTATCTTAAATTAATTAATACAATTAATCATTAAAATTAATCACATAAATTAATTATAAAATAATATTAAGTTAATGACCTATAACAATTTCTTTAATTACTTTTCCAAAGTAATTAACCGAATTAATAAATATTATTTCTTAATTTATTTAAAAACTCATTAATTAATTTCTAATCTTAAAATTAATCAAGTGATAATTAAACTTAATTAATTATTAATTACTTGATTAATTAATTCAATCCAATAATTAAATATTCAAATCTTATTTAAATTAATTCCTAAGTCATACTTTAATCAAATTTAGTTAACTTACTTAAACTTTTAATTAATTAAATAAACCTTTAATAATTTAATTAATATCCTAATTATTAATTAAATTAATTAATTAAAATCTTAATTACCTTGATCAGATAATTAAGTTTTCAAAACAATAAACAAAATCATTTATCTCATTAATGATTAAATTATCATTATTAAAGTCATTTAAAACAAATTACTTTTAAATTTTCTAAATTCCATAAAAATTAAAATGAAATCAAACTTAAATAAGATTTTAAATATTTAAAAACTCTTAAATTTTCATTTTAAAGGATCACTTATCTTTAAAGTATTTTTAAAAGAATAGTTTAACTTATCCCACATCCAAATTTAACAAGTTTAAAATACTTTAAATAATTCAAAGGATATTGAACATATAAATTTCAAATTTTATTTATATTACAACCAAGATCCAAATCATGTTTTAGTTTTAAATTCAAAGATTAAAATTTAAACTCTGTTTTAAATTTTATTACAGATTTTATAAAACACATGTTAAACATACTTAAAATATTCAAACTAAATTATTACATTTGAACTTGTCAACCTATTTTCCCTTTTGAAACTTTCAGGTTCAAACTCAAATTTGAATCCAGGATTTCAAATTCAGATTTAAACTAAATTTTTAATCTGGTTTAAATCTTAATTTCAGACATATAAATACTTTAAAAAAAACTGTGTAGGTTTTAAGTTGCTAACTATTTCACCTTTTATAAATTTATTTATTTCAAAAACTAAAATTCAAATTCAATTTGAATCCATAACTTAAAATTTGCTTCAATCCCTATTTTAAATCAGGCTTTGCTTTTCTCTTTTTAAATTTAGTTTAAAATTTTTTAAACCTAAAACAGTTCAGGTTACAGAACACACTCAATAAAAACTGTGCAGGTTTTTAAATTTTTAAATATTTCATTTTCTGCAAATCTTGATTTTTTCCAAAATCTGAAATTCAAAATCTATTTGAATTCCTCATTTAATCCTGCTTTAAGCTCAGATCTAAACTTGCCTAGCCTATTTTTAAATTTAGTTTTAAAAATTTGAACCTGCACACTGTCAGTTTTCAAAATAAAACCTGAAACAAGGCATACTCGAGCATGCCCTGTTTTACTCCGAGTCCTACCCTATATTACTTCGAGCAAAAACATAGATGACCCGAGCATTTCCCGAGTTCCATCATCATCATCACATAATCCAGAAATCAAACCCATATCCAAAACCTGGAAACCACAGTACAACCCAAACTCCTCACCTGTCAACGGCAAATTCACATCACTTCGACCATCGTTCAAGCTAACATTCTGGCCACTCCCTCCTCTATGGCCCAGCATCCAATCCCCAGAGTTTCTAGACACTCGATCTATCCTAGTGACTATGATGATCGAATTCTTTTCTTGTTTAAAAACTTAGGGTTACAGTAAAAACCCACTCTTTAGCTAATTCAAAAATTAATTCACCAATTAGTAAAAATTTTTAAATTGCCTGATCCCTCTTCTTCCTTCATAAGAGAATTTCAAACCCTTTAATGTCCAATATCAACAGAATTCATCAAAGCTACATTTTCCAAATGGAAGTGAACTGTCCCTGAAATCTTAAACCATAAATTGTTTTTCCCGAGTTAAAAATCATGTTTTTAAGAACATTATCATGTCACAATCTAAATTCAATAAACTAAGGAATTTATGTTTAAACAATTTCAAGTTTACTGAACACTTTGGATTTCAAAGAAAGTTTGGGTTTTAATTTACCTTATTAAATTTTTATGCTTCAGATTTATGTTTAACAACCCAGTATGTTTGTCACTTAAAACATAAACATAACATGATCTAGAGATAGGGTAAAAATATACAAAACTGAGTCTTAAGCTAGAAACAGAGGATCATAAATGGACATGCACACATTTTACCCCAATATCTACAGATTATTCTTAGATATCTATATATACAGAATCTTACTGATCATTCACAGAAACAAATCATGCAACCATATTAACTTAAATTATTAAATCAAAAATGTTACTCACTTTTCTGCAGAAGAACAGAGCACCAGATTTTTAAAACTTTGAACCCAGGTTGAAAGAAGATGCTTGCATTTGAATTGACTGACCAAACCCATATGCATGCAGGCCATTTTAAGAATTTGCTCAGATTTGTAGAGGTATAAATGCAGACTCCTTAATGCTTTTGATTTACAGAAATTTCCAGGGATGAAAAATGCAGGTTGATATTCTTGTTACAGGTTTAAACATGATTTGTAAATTTTGTTTGGGAAGTGAATTACAGATTTTAGTTTTTGAGAGGAGTTACAGATTTTCAAAGTTTACTTTTGAATGAATTTGCAGATTTTTTTTGTGAGGGCTTTTAGATTTTAAGTGAAGTGTTTATCTTTGATTCCTTTATCTTTTTGTTTTGAAAAGGAGAATGAGGGGAAATGAAAATATTTTAAAAGAGGCTGAAATAAATTTAACAAAATTAATAAAAGAAAATAAAGATTAAATGACACTTGTCACATTTCTTGATTTACAACTAACACATGTAGCTTATATTGTTAATTTGATTACACTTGTTTTAATTAAATTAAGTTATATATCTAAATGTGTATAAAGGGTTTTCTTAATTTGTTTTATGTTTATGTAAATATAAATGAATTTTTTATTAAAAGTAAATGTCAATTAATAAATTAAAAATTTACACAAATGTTTTAAAGAATCAATTAATTTGAGTTTCAAAATAAAACTTCAAATCAACTAAACCTTTGAAATCTAAATAAAAAATCAATTTATTAAAATGAAGATTCCATTTTCCTTATTTTAATCCTTCTTTATATTTAAGAAAAATAGAATATTTATTAATAGGGTTTCAAATATCAATTACAATTTTATATGATTTATAAAGAAATTATAAATCACTTTTATTATTAAATGAATTTAAATCATATGCTATCTTATATTTTAAACTTGTATAAAATATACTCAATTCATATTACTCAAATAATATTTAAAAAGAAATAAAATCAACTTTATTTAAAACAAAAATTAAGCTAAGACAAATTTTAAACAATATAACATTTATTATAAATATTATCAAACCATAAAGTTATAAATTTAAATAGGTTTTTAAAAGTTTAATATTAATTAAAACATAATTTCCTAATTACTCAATATTTTCTTAGAATTTAAAAACAAAACTTCATTTATGTATTATCATGTAAGTTAAATTCCAAACAAAGTTTAACTATAATATATATACAAATTTATACACATTATAATTTAAACATTTATTTTAGCATTTTAAAAAGACAAACCACAAATTAAATATTATTTAAATCTGATTATTAAACCAAAACATATTTTATTAATCAATATTGTCTATATCAATTTAATTTTATATAAAGATTATTAAATTGATATTGTCTAAAATTCCGAGATATCACATTCCTTCCCCCTTAAAAGAATTTCGTCCCCGAAATTTAAAACAAAGGTAATTTAATAACCTATTTTAGATTTTAAATTTTAAAACCATGCATATATCAAACATATGCTAACATCCATAACAATCAACTTATCCAATCAAACAAAATTAACTATCCAGACAAAATTCTGGATAGAGTTTCCTCGAGTTTCCCCAGTAAACACCGGGATACTCGCTCTATAGAACCCAAACAATTAACACTACTAAGCTACAGAACTCCTACTTATCTATATCTACAACTGAACAAGACATCAGAGTATAAACAAGTCTGACTCAACCACCAAAATCTCCCAAACAGCTGATTCCAAAACCAAAAATAAATATACACGTACTCCCTCAGAGATACGTGAAACACATCGAATTCCAGTTGTCCAAACTGGCAATTCAATCCATAAAATCAAACACTTATCCAAAACAGAACACAGAAGAAATCCAAAACATCTCGGAGCTAGCTTACCCAACCTTACCAAAATTTATAGCTCCTAAAACCGAGAAAACTTATCCAAAAACAGACTTCAGATCCACAAAACTTTTCGGACGATCTCGGGCTGCCAACCTCCTACCTGATCAGCTCAATCCTTGCTGATGTCTCTAGAAATAAACTGGACCAAATCCAATCCAACAGAATGGTCCTCCACGATCAACCAAGATCAAAAACAAGTCTACTCACAACCATCAGAAGAAAAAAAAATTCTCCTATCCGGAAAAGAAAAACAGATTCACTCCCAAACTGCTTTCGCTTCACAACTCTGATCAGGAGTAGAAAAGAATGCCGATGAAGAGCACAAGCACAACTAGACAGCAAAACCAAAAAGATCTCAGATAACCAAGAGAAAACTCATAAGTTCCTCAAATCCTGAGTTGCTTCAACAAACTCCATCTCAAGAAACCAACCTTCAACTAGTTGAACCACCGGTACCACTGAATCTCTAGATGAAGACAAACTCTTGACTTTCCTGAAAATATTCAGAAAAATTTCCAACAACCCAAGAGAAAACTCAATCATCGCAAGTCACTTTTGCGATCAACTCAATCTAATTCCAAAGAAAACTGTTCTCTCTTTACCAATCAGAACAGCTTATGCTGGTCTTACCAACCCATCGAAGAAATGGATTTCTACTCTACTGCTTCTGAACTCCATCTCCAGAAAACTGATAAGCCAGAAAACTCTGCCAACCACAGAACACTCCAAGCTGTACTGCTGACACCAATGTCAAAGAATTTTCAATCCAAAGCTCTTCGAGAAACTCAGACTTCAAATTAAACAGAATCATTCTGCTGAACTCAGCCACAACACCGAAGCAGACTCACCTCCTTAAACTTGTTCCAAAGAAATCATCTTCAGAAACACCCATAGTCACTGCATCTCATCATGCAACTACTACTTCCTGAGATAACAAGATATCATTACTCGCTTCTGCTCGGCCAACAAATCCAAACTCTACTCATCCAACTTCAAAGATAAACTCCGAACCTTAACAGGTTACCTTCAGAGATCAATGAAGTCCTTGCTCCACTTCAAAGCTTTATTCGAGACGGTATTAGGTCTACGGTCTCGACAGATACACTTCCAACCTCAAACATTCAAACTCCAACCAATCGGTAGTTGTGTTACTCACACCACTACCTCAATCTACCTTATAACCCACATTGGAAAACCCGAACAGGTAACCCAACAAATAGGTAGAAATAATATATATATATATATATATATATATATATATATATATTAAAAATTACAAATACGCTCTCTCAAGATAGACACCACTCCAGAGCCTAGGTATTCACTCAACATAATGCTCTGATACCAACTGTGACGACCCGGCTTTCCACTCCCAGAAAATCGCAGTGTCAAATAAGAAAGAAAGGGATAGAAGAAGAAAAGAAAGAAGAGAAAGAAGAAACAACACTAGAATCTGAACAGCGGAACGAATAAATTATATTAATAACATAAGTATTTACATAATATACAATACCAATCAGAGATACACAGCATACACATCACATATACTAGACAGTTATAAACACCTGTCTAGTATTTACAACTCAATACAAACACAACACAGAGAAAACACAGCGGAACACTATATCTAACGCGGAAGCCACCTACTCCATTGCTCCTCCATTATTCGTCAAAGCTAACCTAAATCCCTTGGCTACTCGTAAAAATTTGAGTACCCAAGAGTTTATGAAAAACAAAAATAAACTCCGGGTCAGACATGGGTCTGGTGTGAGTAACAGGTTAAGGTTGCTTAACTTTAAAAACCTTTGAAAAGAAAGGTATCACGTAAGAATTCCCACACATAAACATGGAAAAGTTTTTACCTTACGCTAACCAAAACATTTGATAGGAAATCCGATGATATTATAATAGTGTCTAGGGTTTTCAAGTAAATAAGAAATGGCCAAAATTGTTACATTTATTAAATTCCAGCTACATAGGTATACAAACAAAACCGTTGGCACCTATTGGATTGTGGATTCCATACAATGGCAGGGCTACTGGGGTACCGCCCGTCACAGTACGTGGCCTAGATCACCGTACCGAGGAGCCACCCTAACTCCACTGCAACACAAGACCGGGACCACTCCTTACTGAACAGTCCCGAACAAGACAACCCCGGCAGTTGTTGCAATCAACTGCCCCACACAGCCGAATATAAAGGGACTTCTAGACAAGGGTAAATCTTGCTCTCCAGTGGGAGCTACCCACGAAGCCTTGCTGCACCTCCCCTGTTTTAGCCATTCCCGGTGGATGAGGCTTGAGGCTACGATTACCTTTATAGGACATATCACTTAGAATGCTCATCGTCCACCTGACGATGTTCTGAAAGCATTCAATCCATACAAGTTCGTTTCGGGTTCGAACGAAACCGAAGGCATTATCTCGTTACACTCATTTTGGAATCACCCTCAGAGTTAACGACAATAACCCTTGCACTCTGAATCACCATCTCGAATCTATAAGAACTAATTCTGTCAAACTCATTACGGAATCACCCCCAGAGTTATACTGACGTATAGCCCTTACACCTCGAGTCTTCACAAAGCTCCATCTGGATTCACGACCTAACGTTATTTGGAATCGATGTGGTTTTCGGATATCCAAATATGGAAACCCGATTCCGGTCTCATCGAAATCCAAAGCGTGTCTTTTAGGGCCAAGTTGTTTTATAGTTTAAAACAATTCAATTCAACATTATCTATATGCACACGGATTAGATAATTCTTAACATCATAATAGATACTCAATATTAACATCACATCAGATAATCTATAATATCAACTCAAACAGATAAATCATATTATCAACTCAATGCAACCATAACATTCAAATCACACAACAACATTTATCTCATAACTGAGATTTCAACCATTCAGGGTAATAAATATCAATCATCATTCATAAGAAATTACTTATCAATCCAATCTATAATTAATTTAAAATGAATTAAATTAATTACTTCTTCCTTAAATTAATTTAAAATAAATTAAATTAATTACTCGTCCAAATAAATCTTGCTTACATATCAGTTAATTAATTACTCTTAACAAATTACCCAAATTAATCATCTTGATTAACTATCCTTTAATTACATTCAAGTAATTAACCTCTAATTAATTTCATAAATCAATTATTCCAAACCAAACCTGTAATTAACCTGTAATTACTTCATTAATTAATCCTTAATTGATTAACTAATACCTTCATTGTTTAATTTTCTTAATTAATAAATCCTTAATCATATCATTAATTATATAAATTAATGATCTCCAATTATTTTAAATAACTCCATTAAATTAATTATCAAAACCTAAATTAATTACACTAAGTAATTAATTATTAATTACTTACTTAAGTAATTATTCAACATACTAATTATATATTAATTACACAAGTAATTAATTCCAAAACTCCTCCATTAAATTACATCCAGTAATTTATTTTCTTCACTAAGTAATTTTCCATTTGTAATTACTTCTCAATCACATCAATGATTAATTTAAATTAATTAAACTTAATTAATTAACTTAATTAATCAAAATAAAATTAATTAATTACAATTAGTAATTAATTTCCTTAATTACTTTCATTAAGTAATTATACTTAAATAATTCTCAAATGATTATCTTAAATTAATTAATACAATTAATCATTAAAATTAATCACATAAATTAATTATAAAATAATATTAAGTTAATGACCTATAACAATTTCTTTAATTACTTCTCCAAAGTAATTAACCGAGTTAATAAATATTATTTCTTAATTTATTTAAATACTCATTAATTAATTTCTAATCTTAAAATTAATCAAGTGATAATTAAACTTAATTAATTATTAATTACTTGATTAATTAGTTCAATCCAATAATTAAATATTCAAATCTTATTTAAATTAATTCCTAAGTCATACTTTAATCAAATTCAATTAACTTACTTAAACTTTTAATTAATTAAATAAACCTTTAATAATTTAATTAATATCCTAATTATTAATTAATTAAATTAATTAAAATCTTAATTACCTTGATCAGATAATTAAGTTTTCAAAACAATAAACAAAATCATTTATCTCATTAATGATTAAATTATCATTATTAAAGTCATTTAAAACAAATTACTTTTAAATTTTCTAAATTCCATAAAAATTAAAATGAAATCAAACTTAAACAAGATTTTAAATATTTAAAAACTCTTAATTTTTCATTTTAAAGGATCACTTATCTTTAAAGTATTTTTAAAAGAATAGTTTAACTTATCCCACATTCAAATTTAACAAGTTTAAAATACTTTAAATAATTCAAAGGATATTGAACATATAAATTTCAAATTTTATTTATATTACAACCAAGATCCAAATCATGTTTCAGTTTTAAATTCAATGATTAAAATTTAAACTCTGTTTTAAATTTTATTACAGATTTTATAAAACACATGTTAAACATACTTAAAATATTCAAACTAAATTATTACATTTGAACTTGTCAACCTATTTTCCCTTTTGAAACTTTCAGGTTCAAACTCAAATTTGAATCCAGGATTTCAAATTCAGATTTAAACTAAATTTTTAATCTGGTTTAAATCTTAATTTCAGACATATAAATACTTTAAAAAAAACTGTGCAGGTTTTAAGTTGCTAACTATTTCACCTTTTATAAATTTATTTATTTCAAAAACTAAAATTCAAATTCAATTTGAATCCATAACTTAAAATTTGCTTCAATCCCTATTTTAAATCAGGCTTTGCTTTTCTCTTTTTAAATTTAGTTTAAAATTTTTTAAACCTGAAACAGTTCAGGTTACAGAACACACTCAATAAAAACTGTGCAGGTTTTTAAATTTTTAAATATTTCATTTTCTGCAAATCTTGATTTTTTCCAAAATCTGAAATTCAAAATCTATTTGAATTCATCATTTAATCCTGCTTTAAGCTCATATCTAAACTTGCCTAGCTTATTTTTAAATTTAGTTTTAAAAATTTGAACCTGCACACTGTCAGTTTTCAAAACAAAACCTGAAACAAGGCATACTCGAGCATGCTCTGTTTTACTCCGAGTCCTGCCCTATATTACTTCGAGCAAAAACATAGATGACCCGAGCATTTCCCGAGTTCCATCATCATCACATAATCCAGAAATCAAACCCATATCCAAAACCTGGAAACCACAGTACGACCCAAACTCCTCACCTGTCAACGGCAAATTCACATCACTCCGACCATCGTTCAAGCTAACATTCTGGCCACTCCCTCCTCTATGGCCCAGCATCCAATCCCCAGAGTTTCTAGACACTCGATCTATCCTAGTGACTATGATGATCAAATTCTTTTCTTGTTTAAAAACTTAGGGTTACAGTAAAAACCCACTCTTTAGCTAATTCAAAAATTAATTCACCAATTAGTAAATTTTTTAAATTGCCTGATCCCTCTTCTTCCTTCATAAGAAAATTTCAAACCCTTTAATGTCCAATATCAACAGAATTCATCAAAGCTACATTTTCCAAATGGAAGTGAACTGTCCCTGAAATCTTAAACCATAAATTGTTTTTCCCGAGTTAAAAATCATGTTTTTAAGAACATTATCATGTCACAATCTAAATTCAATAAACTAAGGAATTTATGTTTAAACAATTTCAAGTTTACTGAACACTTTGGATTTCAAAGAAAGTTTGGGTTTTAATTTACCTTATTAAATTTTTATGCTTCAGATTTATGTTTAACAACCCAGTATGTTTGTCACTTAAAACATAAACATAACATGATCCAGAGATAAGGTAAAAATATACAAAACTGAGTCTTAAGCTAGAAATAAAGGATCATAAATGGACATGCACACATTTTACCCCAATATCTACAGATTATTCTTAGATATCTATATATACAGAATCTTACTGATCATTCACAGAAACAAATCATGCAACAATATTAACTTAAATTATTAAATCAAAAATGTTACTCACTTTTCTGCAGAAGAACAGAGCACCAGATTTTTAAAACTTTGAACCCAGGTTGAAAGAAGATGCTTGCATTTGAATTGACTGACCAAACCCATATGCATGCAGGCCATTTTAAGAATTTGCTCAGATTTGCAGCGATATAAATGCAGACTCCTTAATGCTTTTGATTTACAGAAATTTCCAGGGATGAAAAATGCAGGTTGATATTCTTGTTACAGGTTTAAACATGATTTGTAAATTTTGTTTGGGAAGTGAATTACAGATTTTAGTTTTTGAGAGGAGTTATAGATTTTCAAAGTTTGCTTTTGAATGAATTTGCAGATTTTGTTTGTGAGGGATTTTAGATTTTAAGTGAAGTGTTTATCTTTGATTCCTTTATCTTTTTGTTTTGTAAAGGAGAATGAGGGGAAATGAAAATATTTTAAAAGAGGCTGAAATAAATTTAACAAAATTAGTAAAAGAAAATAAAGATTAAATGACACTTGTCACATTTCTTGATTTACAACTAACACATGTAGCTTATATTGTTAATTTGATTACACTTGTTTTAATTAAATTAAGTTATATATTTAAATGTGTATAAAGGGTTTTCTTAATTTGTTTTATGTTTGTGTAAATATAAATGAATTTCTTATTAAAAGTAAATGTATATAAAACAATTAATAAATTAAAAATTTACACAAATGTTTTAAAGAATCAATTAATTTGAGTTTCAAAATAAAACTTCAAATCAATTAAACCTTTGAAATCTAAATAAAAAATCAATTTATTAAAATGAAGATTCCATTTTCCTTATTTTAATCCTTCTTTATATTTAAGAAAAATAGAATATTTATTAATAGGGTTTCAAATATCAATTTACAATTTTATATGATTTATAAAGAAATTATAAATCACTTTTATTATTAAATGAATTTAAATCATATGCTATCTTATATTTTAAACTTGTATAAAATATACTCAATTCATATTACTCAAATAATATTTAAAAAGAAATAAAATCAACTTTATTTAAAACAAAAATTAAGCTAAGACTAATTTTAAACAATATAACATTTATTATAAATATTATCAAACCATAAAGTTATAAATTTAAATAGATTTTTAAAAGTTTAATATTAATTAAAACATAATTTCCTAATTACTCAATATTTTATGAGAATTTAAAAACAAAACTTCATTTATGTATTATCATGTAAGTTAAATTCCAAACAAAGTTTAACTATAATATATATACAAATATATACACATTATAATTTAAACATTTATTTTAGCATTTTAAAAAGACAAACCACAAATTAAATATTATTTAAATCTGATTTTTAAACCAAAACATATTTTATTAGTCAATATTTTCAATATCAATTTAATTTTATATAAAGATTATTAAATTGATATTGTCTAAAATTCCGGGATATCACATACACTACAAATATTTATCATTGTTGTGTGGTATTGTGTTGTATTTTTATGGCATTTGAACTTCAAATAAGATGGGTACTATTTCAGATATTATATTTTATCCTTCCGTTGTAAGATTCTGAATGTATGAACGAATGGATCTATGTATTGTTCTTTGTATCAATTTCACCAACCAATAGCTAGCTTTGGAATGGGCCTAAGATTCGATGTGCTTTTTCTAGGTAAAAGTTTAGGCCTGTTTTGAAGCAGGTTGTTACAGTGAGTCTTACTACACAACGAAACTTTATCAGATGGACAATGCTATTTATGTTAGTCTTTTCAAAGAAACAATGCATATCAAGCTTGTCTAGGCAGTGGAGGTCCGGTGCTTATTGCTAAAGGAGCTAGTGTGCATAGGCAGATGGTGAAAAAGATGGATAAGGGACATATCTAGTAGTTGATTAAATGGATGGGCCAGTCTAATGTTGAGGAGTGCTTCATAGGCCAAATCCCTCATGTATCGCCATTGCCTGCTGGTGTCTGTAGAGGAGATGTTTTTCAAATGCCTGTGATGGTGCTTATCCTCTTAGAGAGCCCTATCCGTTTAAGTTGGTCGGAGAGATTACTACGTAGGCAAGCTAGGTATCAAGCACTTGTGGTGCATTGGTGGACTATTGCTGTATGAGCTGGGGCTGATTAACATGCTTGATCATAAGGGTACATAGTGGAAAGATGGATCGTAGTGTGCGCTGCTCTGGTTATGCTGGCTATTCGAACGATGTGGGCTAGACCACTCTATGCTTATGAGAAATTCAAGTGAAGTTTTGCCTCCAATCCCGTGCCTGCGTGCAGAGGCAGGGTTGTCATAGGCTTGTTAATCAGGTTGTCACTTGTGCCATTGGATCATTGGTGAAGACGGTCTAACTTCCCAAGCGCTATAGAGATAGATCACTTTTTGACATGGTGGTTTGAGAAATAAATTGATGATACCTATATGGTTCATGTCACTTCTTCATGGTAGGTCGAACAGTTCACACTACTTCCGTCCACCTATAATACCCCACCTCTTCTTCTCTTCTATTCTTGACTGAATTTTTGAACTCTTCCACCATTAAAATGCTTTAGAGAGCTTTCTTTCTTTAATATCAATCACGGTTTCCTACTGCAAGCTCGATTTATCTTCAATGAGTGCTTTTGACTTTGATCCATTGTGCCTTTCCAATCATTTCTTAAATATGACTTCGCTTGCTTGCTTTCTAAATGTTTTTATGAGTTTTGCTGTTGTTTTTCCCTCACTTTCATGTTGTTTTTTACCGCTTGGCTTGCCATTATTATTAAAATAATTTGCACATCATGGTTGCACTTATGAATTTTTCTGATCAAATCTCACTGTATGCGGCATCTAACGACCGCCATTGTGTCGTCAATGATAGTCATTTGATGTCGAACACTGAACAGATCATGCTAAGATATGATGTTTTCCAATATTACTGAACTTCCCCTTTTGTGTCTAAAATAAAATAATTAATACTGAGTCCAAACCCTTGGATAGGATTAGGTGGTGGGTTGGTAAGGATGAGGGTCACAAGGCCCTAGATTATGAGCAGGCCTATTGAGAGACCGTGGGTTGCTTATAGCAGTAGTGGGGCACTGAGCCTAATTAGTTTTTTAATAGGATAGGATGGTTCGGTAATCTAGGTTGTTCGCTATTGATTACATAAGGCCAAGGCTGCTTCTACCAACTAATGACAGCCTCCTCCCTTGGGTTCTTCTAAGTTCCAAGAGGATTGGGTTAACCTTGATCTCCTTTTGCCTGACTTCGGCTATGGTGGACGCCTAGCTGATGGAAACCTACCTAGTAAAGATCTACATACTTAACTGTTTTCCTTTCCCCTTCTCTTCTAATTTATTTTTACTTAACATGGTGTTCACTGTGTAGGCTGCATTGTGAGCTTTCTGCATTTATACTGGCTTGTAGAGATTAAGGAAGCAAGTGAAGGATGAAAGGGCCACCCACCAACAAGTAGAGGGGTTGATTGGAGAGCTCGAGAGGTGGGATCTGGATGCCGAGTAGAAGGCTAGTAAGTATGAGAGGTGGGCCCTGGAGGCGAAAGGTTCCTGGCATGTGGCTAAAAGGGCTAAGGACACCGCCGTTAGAAAGTTAGGGAAGAGGTGAAGAAACTGGAGAAGGAGCTTGGAAAGGTACGGGTGGATGTGGAAATGAGTAACAAGGATGTAGATAAGATGTGGAGAGGTCACAATAACACCTATAATGTGTAATCTAGGAAGAGCTTGTGAGGGAAAAGCATTCCTTAGGCGGGTTGTGAAATGATAAGCTAACCAAAATGTTGAAGCTGATTTTTGTTGCTAGACTACCAATTCCCTTTAGCAATCAGCTTCCTCACCTCGGATTAATATGATGAGGTCCACATCCAAGTGCCAACGGAGATGTTGGAGACTAGGAGGACTTCCCTGTTGATTTCAACTGCTGAGCAGATCACCTCCTTGACAAGCAAGCTGAGCAAGCCTGTCGTCAACAATCCCTCGTTGGTGAATAGGCAGTTAGTTTTTGATGATGACTGCCAAATCATTGGACACCTCCCACCCTATAAGCAGTAAGGTAGCAGGTCTTATTTTTGTTGATGTGTTGTTTAGGTTAGCCCGCTATTGCGATGAAACTTCTTGAGTATTATGAACAATTACGTTTTCCTTTTGTGATAAAGTATGTCATTGTAGATTTATTTGTTTGTCTGGATATTTTATGTTTGCCTCATATTGTTCTGCTTGTATAATGCATGTGTGTATACATATATTTGTCCTTCATTCTTACTTTTTATCAATTCTTAAGTCGAGCGGCTTAGGCAGTGTTTGCACCGGAATTGGGCACAACACTCGTCGGAAGTTATTGAAGAGATAATAAATGAAGAGTGCAAATTAAAACTGAGGATTATCTAACAACAACTCCAAATAACATGTAAATAAGCACGTAGACAAGCAATTTATAGTGGTTCGGCGTATTGCCTACGTCCACTGTGAAGTTTTTATGCTTTTATTGACTTTCTTTTGATGATTACAACTCGGTACAGCAATCAACAGTAAATTATAACTGGAAACTCGAAATCAACAATCAAATTGTGATGTAGGATGATGGAGATCTCAATCCGGCAGGGTCTGGGTGCTTCAGAATCCAAAAGTCCCTTTTCTGTTGTCCTTGGGGCTCTATTTATAGGCGTAGGCTGCTGATATTCCGCTGAAAACTCGGGAGACCACTTCTTGCACGTGAGGGGGCCTTCACGCACGGTCTCAGGAAGTTTGGGCCCACTTTGGCATCGGTTCGAACTCCATTCGAACCGATCAAGAATTCATCCAATCGAGGTGAAATTTGGCGTAGACATTCTTCAACATGTAGGCAAGCTTCTGTGAAAAATTCATGGCATTTGGCTCAGCAGATTGGGAGATATGATGGGTTCTAAATGGAGTTCATTGCCTGGCTGTTTGGTTCGAAACCATGCTTTCGAACCGATGGTTTCGAACCCATCATGGCACGTGACCTCGTGGCGACGTGGAGCGCAAAATTCGAACCAACCCGGTCTTTACTCCAAATTGACCGCTTCGACTCCATGGATCTCGGCGAATTCGAATCGAAGGGGGACACGTCATCGTGGTTGGTTGACCCGGTGGATTCGAATGAGGCTACACAGGTGGATTCGAACTTGGCATCATGGATGGTTTCGAGCATGACTTTGTGGATGGGTTCGAACCAGGCTCCATGTTTGGGTTCGAGCTGTGATTTTCGCTTGGAGTCGAACTAGGCTTTGTGGTGGGTTCGAAGTGTGACTCTTGTGATGGATACGAACTATGTCGCTTCTCCATGGATGCGAGGCCCATCGGTTCGAACACGATGGGTTCGAACACGATGGATTCGAAGGCGACGTAGGCGAACTCGAGATGGACCTGTGGATTCGAAGCTCATGGATTCGAGCTTGATGGTTTCGAAACATTGGTTTGTGATGGCTTCGAGACTCAAGCTTTTCCCTTCAATTTGAATCGATCATAACCCGGGCGTATGAACTCGGATTGACTTGGAACTTGAGATGTTGACTCCTATGGTCTTTCTTGCCGTGTTCTATCGGTTGTAGCTCAATCTGGACTTGGACAAAATTCAGTGATATCCATAGCGAAACGAAACACGACCGACCTCTGAGGTGGACTGTCCTCCGTTTCTGATCGATCTTTTGGTATCGCGGCTTTGCCAAAAAGCGGGATAACATTCTGCCCCCCAAAGTACGTCTTGTGGGAACATGACGTACTTTGAACTGCTGCAATTTCCCTGAGCAAACATTGCTTTCTTTCTCATTGTAACTCGTATGCTGTACTGCTGTAACCTTGCGTTGATATGATTGATTGTTGTATAATAATGCTTAGCCGTTGGCTGTCGCATTTATAACAGGATGAGTGTTTGACCCCTGCGAATATTCAAAATCGAATGTTAGTCTGACATATATGTGTATATGTTAATTTGACCCTTGTTAGCGTCGTGCGTCCACGAGTCGTTGTCAGTTTGGTTTGCTTATTGAATTTCGTATCGATTCTCTCCTGAACCGATTTTGAAATTTGAATTGAGACAACGCTTGGTGGTCGTCTTGAATGGTCCTTTCGTATCGATCCTCTCCTGAACCGATGTAGAGGGCTAATGAAATCGAATTTGTATTGCGCGAGCGTAATGTTTTGAACCGATGCGTTCGAACACTGATGAGTTCGAGATCCACGTTTGTACGGGCGCGGCACGCTTGCTGCTATGATGGATTCGAAATTGACGTTCGAACCGGTCTGAAAAGATGGAGTATACTTGTGTTGCGATGGGTTCGAAACCGACGTTCGAACCGATGTGAAAGGATGGTTTCGAGACCTTTGTTTGTGGCAGTGGCCCGTGCGCTTCACACGATGGAGCCTCAAGCGTATGGGTTCGAGAGCGGATTTCGAACCGATCCTGCACTCTGACCTATTGTAATCGGTCAAACCTACCGAAACGCGAGTCGACCCAGTCGTCTCCAACCCCCCAAATAAATAGCAATGACCTCGGCATTCTTTCACTTTTTACTTTCATTCTCGCTTGCTTTTTACTGTGCAGTGCATCGTCTCGAAGCTTCAAAAGAGAAAAAACACTACACCGCGCCTTTGAATCATTCAAGATCCGAATCTTTACTTTCTCGAAAACATCATTCAAACTAGGTAACTAATCTTGAGTTGGCACGGCAAAGCTACCTCGAACCCATCACTTTATCATCGATCGTCCTTTCTCGGGCTTTTGTAGATCCAGATCTGGCCTTTGGAAGAATCTCAAATTGATCCATGGATTCGCGTACGAATCGATGGGGGGGGGGGGGGGCAGCACCAATCTCTCTCGGACTTTGAGTCGACCCTTGCGATTCCCTTAGAGGGGATGCAGTTTGCACCTAGCTGACCATGGTGTCGAGTTGATTGGAAGGAGGCCCTCAACTTCGCACCGTCATGAAACATCCCTTTACGAACGACACGAAGGGTATCGAGTCGAAAGTGTGCGATGCTTAGTTGAGGCTTCCCTGATCGGTGCGAACTACTCAATCAAGGGTCGGTTCGAAGTTATCCCCCACTGATCGATTCGAGCTCGGCGTTTCGATGGGTTCGAAGTCGTTCTTCACCGATCGATTCGAGCTCGGCGTTTCGATGGATTCGAAGTGTGCCCTCCCGTATCGATTCGAAGTCACCCTTCACTGATCGATTCGAGCTTGGTACACTGATCATCGATTCGAAGCTCGCCCCTTTGAATGGATTCGAAGTGGTGCGATAATGGGTTCGAGCAGGTCACTCGTGATTGGTTCGAAACTTCATATAGTGGATACCAAGGTTTGATATTTTCTGAGAATAATTCCGACGAGCTTCACTCCTGCATATTTGGACACGTTAAACTACATACTTGACCACCTTTCGAAGCTCGTCGACGGAACAATAACAATCTGTGTGTGTCTCAACTTTCTTTATGTGAAGGGTTTAGCGATAACGGCCATCACAACTGGGCTTTGTAGCTTTGTCGTTTGCGTGTTTTCTTTAATTCTGCGATATTCATCCAAGTAACGCATAGCATCGCACGACACACACTCGTACACTATACAATGGGGAATTCACGGGCCCCTTATCATCTAATGGTGGTTTCTCATGAGTTAGTCAGTTATGGAGCCTTCGAGTTCGCGTCAGCAGGAAACCCCACAAGATATACAGGGTATAGTACCTCCGAGGTTAGAGGTCCCAAACATTGATCCTGAAGTTATCGGACCGGCGCCGGACGAACTTCCTGACGCGTCATTCATTGCTAATCCATCAGATTCTGTCCCATCTCATATTTCCGAAGATATGCTGGGGAGGATATGTTTGAGGCACGGTTTGTCATTAGACGACGTGTTATTGCCTGGGCCAAGCGATAGACCACACAACCCGCCGGAGGGGTATACCGCATTCAATCGCCATGCGTGCGCGGCCGGGACACTTCCTCCGTTCAATGAATATATAAGAGAAGTGCTGTCTTTTTTGGGAGTCGCACCATCCCAACTTCACCCGAACGGGTACGCTTCGGTGAACAGCCTGTTCATCGTCTTTATGGAATATCTTCATAGACCACCGGCCCCGATCGAAATCAGATACTTGTTTAACTTCAAAACCCGAAACGATTACCCATCTTTCACATTCTTGGAGGCAGTACGAAATTGTCAAGTGGTTACCGGATCCTGGACTAGGTTAAGCTATTACAGGACGGAATGGTTCTACGTCAGATGTCCCCCGGGCTTCGCCAGGCGATGGTTATTTAGACGTGAGTATAGCTGAGTTTCCAAACTGTTATTAAGGTGATTGCAGTCGAAGTGTGACTTATATATTTTTCTTCTATACAGCGATGATCCAGCGCCCTGACGGTGAAAGCTTTAAGGAGATAGTACGCGTTCTCCGAGAGATCCCGAGCGCCGACAGGGATATTGACGTGTTGTTGACGGATAGGAATCTCCGGGCCTGTGGGTTAATCGAACGATGGCAGAGTATACTATTCGACGGGGTGCAAAGAATTGTTCCGAAAAAACACGCCAAGCACAAGAAACCCAAAGTCATTGTGGCCGAGGAAGTTGATTCCGAAAGAACTCATACTGACGACGAGCCGTTGCTGGAGCCTACAGACGTGGCTCAAGATGTTGAAGAAAAAAGAAAAGGCAAGGCGACCGTCGCCACATCAACCAAGAAGGGGAGATGGAAGTCGGTTGTCACGGCCCGATCATCCCCCGGAGTTATAATTCCTGAGACGTCTCCTCCGCGAACCGAAAGTCTTTTCGAAGGGCTTACAGATCTTCCAATCCCGGATGATGTATCCTTTCAGCATGATGCCGGGTTGGAGGAGTTTCATCATACTCTTGAACTGAGCGAGCCTTGTATTACTAGCTCAGTCGACACTTCGGGTTGGTCGGGGGAAATGCATATTCATACACATTTCACGACACTGCATAGTTCCGAGTTTCGGGTCATCGGTTTCGAGAAACCACTAACTATGTTCTTCTCTCTGCTTTGCAGGTACCATGTCCAGGCGCGGTTCGATGCTAGGGAGTCTGCGACATGCTCGGAAACCATCATATCGTGACTCGCGTAGGCGGGAAGGAGATAGGGACTATGAACAGGAATACTCCGGATATTCGAGTCGTGAAAGATACGACACAGAGAGGGGTTATAAGCGTCAATCCCGATCGCGTACCCCTCCTCCTCCCAGAGATTCCGTACCACCTCCGGCCCATATTTCTCGCCCCTCTGAGCCTTCACGTCATACGTCCACTTCCCAATCTTCCAGGCACGAATCTCACCGTTCGAGAAGCGAGGCATCGACCGCCGTAGTTGCGGAACAACCCCCTGCGGGGATTTCGGGAGAAGGGGCGCTCAGGCTCGCTCAATTGAAAAAAGACTTCCCAACTATTTGCTTTGACAACTACATTTTTCCCCCGCACTTGAAAATGATTCCTCCGTCGGCGGAGCAGGTGGTGCACGACTATGTGCACGATTTTTATGCTCAGTATAAAGTCTGGTTTAAGGCGGCGGAGAAGGCGTCGGAGTTGGCCTTTGAGCGTGGGGCCGCCAACGAAAAGTTGCAGGCGGAGTTGGCACAGAAGAGTCGCATTATCGATGTGCTGAACACCGAGCCGAATCTTCCAGAAAATCAGAGATGGAAGCCATCAAAAAGGCCGATGAAGCCCAACTCACGATGGACAGAATGAAGCGTGAGCATTACGCCACGGTCGAGGACATGGGCCATCGGAATACTCTGGTCACTGCCGAGAGGGATGCGGCACTAAAGGAACTAAATGAGCTCAAATCCAAATTTGCCGAAATCGTCAAAGATAGGGACGACGCAAATAATGCAGCACAGGAGGCGTGCGAACAGGCGGTGATACTCCGGACTGAACGGGATGAAGCAATGGCCAGAGTTCAAGCGGTTGAGGCGGAGATTGGGGAGAGAGTTCAGCAAGCCGAGGCCAGGCTAGAGGCCGACATCGAAGATCTGCTTATTACATACAATGCCAATGTATTGAAGTATAGAAATTTAGCTTGGCTTCAGGACTACCCAGTGCATCTCCACAGTGCTTGGGAACGATTGGTTGAAGGGGAAAAGGAAGCGCACCTCGACGAATCGGTCGACCGGTTCGAGCTCGAAAACCGACTGCTAACGGATGAGGAAAAAAGGGTCCTTCATGATGCTATGATCGCTCACGAGAAGGAGATGGTTGGCGGTCGATCTTTGGAGGCCGGAGAAGGGTCAGGTGTTGAGCATTGTGACACCGCTCTTGAAATCACTGCCCCGTTTTCGTCCGAGTTTGTATCTGCGGTCAGCTCACAGACCGTTCCAGCTTACGACCCTGAGCAACCGCGGTTATCACCCATTCGTGAGCACGTCTCTGAAGTTGTTCCACCACCAACAAACCGAACTGAGGAAGGTATTCTGAACAAATTTCAAGTGCACTTTCGCTATGACCCTCGTTTTGAAGCGATTGCTCTTAACCCCTTCTCTTCTTTATCCAGTGACCAGGATTACCCCGGTGTCTTCTACCCAGGAGCTGAGCCAAGGGCAGAAGGCTATTACTACTGAAACGACTGTTGTGACAACGGCAGCGTCTACCGGAGCGGCACAGGGAAGCTCTTTGTCTCTTGACGAGCAAATGGTGAGTGAATTGCTCGGTCACCAGGGTGACTTCTCTACAGACTTTCCATTTATCATTAGTGAGTTACCGCCAGCTTCTGGCCCCCTTGTTGAGACCGGAGTTGTTCCCAGCCAGGTCCCCTCAGCTCGAGAAGAGGAAATCTTGGCCGAAATCCATGCTGAATTGGAAGCCGAGGGGCAGAGCGGTTGCGCCGGTGGCGACGTTATCCCACCTTCTGTCGCGGATCCGGTCCTTCCTATTTCTCCGGCGGGGAGTTCTCATTTAGATTCAAGTTCCGAGGAAGATGTAGATATTATGCCCCCGGCTGGAGAGCAGCCACCGGAGAGGAGGTCGTCAAAGCGAAGGATTTCCGTTCCTAGCGATTCTGACGACGAACCGCTGATAAGGAAGCCGAGAAAGAAAGAGTAGAGCGGCCCCCATGCAGATTTTTTGGTAGATAGGGACTTATCTTTGTTTTTTTTTTAGTAGGCTGTGTATAGATGCAGGTTCGGCCCCTGCTAGTAGGCATTTTTTTGGAAGAACTTATCTGCGTGTAAGTCCTTGCTATAAGTTAGTTGAAATAAAATTTAGTTTCTTCGTTCCAACTCTCGTTTTATTTGTGCTTAAGTACTTGCAATGTCTTGTTTTCGGTCCAGTGTACTTGTGGTGTTTTTACCGTTTAAGTAGAGTTCGTCTCGTTTGCCAAGCCTGAAGATCTTGGTCACACATTGTGATTGATGAATGAGTCGAACTTCGGACGTTGTATCATTTCGGTTAGTGATTTATATCTAGCTTTCGTGCCCCCCAGTTTTGGGGAACTACACTTGTAGTTTTGGTGGTTGATCGCACTTGTAGCAAGTCTTGAGCACACGTCCGCATCCCGGGGACTTAGAATAATTTGAGATTGATAACCTGGTTTGCATTCCGGGAGTTTGAGAGTTATCAGTGCTCACATTCCAACTTGCACTCTACGAACTTGGAGCTAATATTAACATTTTAGTTCGCACTACGGGACTTTTAACTTAGTGTTCATGCTTCAATTCACACGCCGGGAATTTGGGTAAAGCATGTATGTTTGGGTTCGCACTTCAAGAACCCAAAATTAATGTTCGTACTCCAACTCGCGCTTCAGGAATCTGGAGCTAGCACGGATGTTACGGTTCGCGCTCCGGGAGCCTGTAACTTACGTGTATACTCCAGTTTGCGCTTTGGGAAGTTGGAGTCCGTTCGCATTCTGGGAAATTTGGAGTCCGTTCGCGCTCTGGGAACGAATTATCGAATGTTTATACTCCAATTCGCACTCTGGGAATTTGGAGTCCGCTCGCGCTCTGGGAGCGAATTATTAAATGTTTATACTCCAGTTCGCACTCTGGGAACTTGGAGTTCAGCGAGGGATTGTCATGTATCAATCCCAGTAAAGTGTTCACGTGGTGTCCTGTCCCCGAGCTCGGGTTTCACTTAGCGAGTGACCGTTCATATTGCAGCCACTCTCCATTTGAATAAATCCCACCGCATGATGGGACTTAGCTCTCTGTGTGTTGTGATATCGTGCGTTACACTTAATAAACCACAGCTCTGGCTCGAAGAGATGGCATTTTATTGCTGAAACGAGAAAATATGGCGGAGTTAGCTGCCTTATTACAAATTCAAGTCTCGGAATGCTAAAATAAAATGCAAAAGAACAAATCGGCAGAAAAAGAAAAGTCTTTCATGTGTAGTAGCGACGAAGACTCTCGCTATTCCAGGCCCTCGGCAAGGTGAGACCGTCAACGGTCGATAATTTGAACGTGCCGTCTCCGAGCTTTTGTGAAATCATGTACGGTCCTTCCCAAGTTGGCTTCATGTGCGAAGGGACCGGGTAAATCCTTTTGAGCACGAGATCGCCGGGTTCAAAGGTTCGCGGACGGACCTTGGCATTGAATATTCGGGCGACTCGACTCCGATATGCGGCTGCCCTCAAATCAGCCTCTTCACGCCTCTCATCCAGTAAATCCAGAGATTGAGCAAGTAATATGGCATTTGTCTTCGGATCGTAATACGTCGCGCGATGAGAACGCACTTCCAATTCGACTGGAATAACGGCCTCTGAGCCGTACGATAGAGAAAACGGAGTGTGACCGGTTGCAGTTTTGTGAGTTGTTCGATAGGCCCATAACGCCATGGGGAGTTCATCGACCCACTTGCCCCCGGCCTTTTCCAGTCGCTTCTTCAGAATGGACTTTATAACTTTATTGATAGCTTCGACCTGACCATTTGCTTGTGGGTGTGCCACTGTGGAAAACTTCTTATGTATACGAAATCGCTGACAGAAATTTCTGAACTCAACACTGTCGAATTGGGCTCCGTTATCGGTGATGATAGTGTGCGGGAGGCCGAATTGACAGATGATGTTGCGCACTACGAAGTTGATCACTTTCTTCGTCGTAATCGTTGCCAGAGGCTCAGCTTCGGCCCATTTGGTGAAGTAATCAACCGCGACGATGGCGTACTTCGCGCCACCTTTGGCCAGAGGCAATGTTCCAATTATGTCGATTCCCCATACCGCGAATGGCCAGGGGCTGACCATTTGGGTTATTTCGGTAGGTGGAGCCCTGGGAATCCGAGCGTGTTTTTGGCATTTGTCACATTTCTTGGCGTAGTCCGATGCATCTCGATTAACGGTGGGTCAGTAATATCCGTATCGGAGTACTTTCTTGGCGAGTGCCTGCCCCCCAGTGTGATTGCCACACTCTCCCTCGTGTACATCGTGCAACACTCGCCTGATTTCATCGTGTGCGATACATCGGAGTAGGGGGACAGAATACCCCCTTCTATACATAACTCCGTTTTGGACGACGAACCGTGGGGCTTTACGAAGGACCTGCCTTTTTTCACTCCTACGCTCAGGCAGCACTCCATGTTCAATGTAATTTCGATAGGGGGTCATCCACGACTCCCTACTTGTGGTAGCCTCGAATGCCTGGCTGACCTCACTTTGATCAATGCTCGGAGAAGGTAGGGTTTCAACGGGGACAAGCCCCAACTGTTGAGCTTCGCCCGTACTCGCCAACTTTGCCAATGAATCGGCTTTCTGATTGTGCTCCCGGGGGATATAGAAAATGGCATAGTAGTCGAAGCGACCCAGGGTTTCCCTGACTCGAGACAGGTAAGCAGCTAGTCTTCGATCCTTAGCTTGATATTCACCTCGGACCTGACATACGATTAATTGGGAGTCACAATAAATCTCTACAGCGACAATTCTCAGGTTGTGGGCCAGCTTCAACACAGTGAGCAAAGCTTCATATTCAGCCTCATTATTAGTCGCGCGGAACTCGAACTTTAGGGCGTAGCATACAGATCGGCCTTCGGGGGTTTCAAGCACCACCCCCGCTCCCGAACATCGCTCATTGGAGGCACCGTCGGTATATAACTTCCACACGTGTTTAGGAGGTTCGCCATCCTTATGTAATTCCTCGGGTACAGTGAATTCAGCGACGAAATCTACCAGAACTTGGCCATGTATGGCCCTTCTCGGAGTATAGGCAATGTCAAACTGACTTAATTCAATGTTCCATTTTAGCAGCCTACCAGACGTCTCACACCGCGTGAGGACCTATCGCAACGGCTGGTCGGTGTACACGGTGACAGGATGAGCCTGAAAATATGGGCGGAGCTTTCTCGAGGCAATGACTAGACAATACGCCAACTTTTCTAGCTTGGGATAGTTCCTCTCGGCTCCGGTCAACCGTTTGCTCACATAATATACCGGCTTTTGCACTCGGTCTTCTTCCCGAACTAATGCTGCACTGATTGCGCTTTCTGATACCGCCAAGTAAAGATATAGTTGCTCGTGATCAACAGGCTTCGAAAGAATCGGTGGTGTAGAAAGATGTTGAACTAGTGACTGAAACGCACCTTCACATTCTGCGGTCCATTCGAAGTTTCGTTTCCCTTTTCGGATCAGGTCGAAGAAAGGGATGCATTTGTCAGTTGACTTTGAGATGAACCTACTCAATGCTGCGACTTTCCCATTGAGACTCTGGACTTGCTTTATGGTCCTTGGAGTTTGAAGATTCCCGATGGCCCAAATCTTTTCAGGGTTGGCCTCTATCCCTCGGGCGTTGACGATGAACCCAAGGAATTTTCCGGATGCAACCCCAAAATGGCATTTTAGCGGGTTGAGCTTCATCCCATATCTCCGGAGGATATCAAACATTGATCCCAAGTCCTTTACGTGATCAACTGAATGCCTTGACTTTACTAGCATGTCATCTACATAAACTTCCATGGTCTTCCCGATCTGGTCGGAGAACATCCGGTTAACCAAGCGTTGATAGGTTGCGCCGGCATTCTTTAACCCAAAAGGCATGACTTTGTAGCAGTATAATCCCAGATCAGTCACAAAACTCGTATGTTCTTGGTCGGGCACATGCATGGGTATTTGGTTGTAGCCCAAGAAAGCATCCATAAAGGATAACAATTCGTGTCCGGCGGTTGAATCAACGAGCTGATCGATTCAAGGAAGTGGAAAACTGTCCTTCGGGCAAGCCTTGTTCAAGTCAGAATAATCGATACACGTTCTCCATTTCCCGTTCGGTTTCCGGACAAGTACCGGGTTTGACACCCACTCCGGGTATAAAGCATCTCTAATGAACCCGTTTGTTTTCAACTTACCGACCTCCTCCTTAAGGGCGGCAGATCTCTCTGGATCCATACCACGCCTTTTCTGCTTGACTGGGATATACCGTGGGTCGATGTTTAAAGTGTGGCTCGCGATATCCGGCGAGATCCCACACATGTCAGAGTGCGTCCAGGCGAACACGTCAAGATTCGCCCGGAGAAATTCAACCAATTCCTGTTGTGCCCCCTGGCTCAATTGAGACCCAATTTTTAACACTCTCGCATCATCGCCATCATCATCGATTGGGACATTGATAGTTAGCTCGGCCGGAGAGGCCTGACTTTCTGTAGACTCCCCATTGTTGCCGTTGTCCCTTGGGTCAAGGTCTTTCTGGAATTGGTTGTGGTGCCCGGGCTGAGGCCTAAGCACCAATTGTCAATCATCGGCAGAACGGACGCAGAGAGATTCCTCTACGCCCTTCCCTTTCTCCCTTCGCTGCGCCTCTCGCAGCTCGGCAACATAACAGGCTCTTCCAGCAGCCTGATCTCCATGAATCACACCGATACCACAATCGGTAGGAAATTTCAAAGTCAAACACCACGGGGCAATTGCCGCCCGAAATTCAGCAAGGGCCGGTCGGCCCAGAAACGCGTTGTACGATGAATGTATGTCCAAAACAACAAACTGTAACATGCGTACTCTTCTGCACTCACCGATCCCCAGCTCCACGGGTAACTCCACAACCCCCGTGGGTATATTAGCGCTTCCATCGAAGCCATGAATCCTGGACTGGCAGGGCTTCAGATCTTTGGCTTCCATCTTCATCTGGTCGTAAGCTCTCCTGAACAAAATATTGACTGAACTCCCACTATCCACCAGTATCCTCTTCATCCAAGCCGGACCAACCTGGGCGGATATCACAAGTGGGTCGATGGTCGGGGCTTCGACCTTGCCTGTGTCTCGTTTCCGGAACACGATGTCGTCTGCCATCGTCTTTTGCTGTTTTGCCGGAGCCCCTTCGTCATAGCTACTGCAACATTCGAAGTCCATGTGCCTAACCGAGCTAGCATATGACTCCATTTCTTTCCAGCTCCTATCCGCCGGATGAGGACCACCACTTACGGTGTTTATCACTAGCCTCCCGCCCGCTCGGGCGGGTTCTTCCTGCCTTGGCTGATTTTGCCGATTGTTCTGGTTCGACGGACCCGCATTGCCAGACTGCGGCGCCCGTACGAACTGGTCCAACTTCCTTTCCCTGATCAACTTCTCAATTAAATCCTGCAAGTGTCTGCATTCGTTGGTATTGTGGCCGTAACTGTCGTGAAATCTGCAAAACTTGCCCGTTTGAATCTGCCTCTCCGAAGACGGCTTCGGAGTAGGCTTCTTGTATTGCATGGCGTTACAAGTTTGTAGGTATACGTTCTCCAACGATGTATTCAACGGAGTATAATTATCGAACATAGGGGCCCTACGCCTCGGTCCACGGTTCTGATCTCGCTTCCTGCTCTGATTCCCATTATCCTTCGGTCGTGATTGTTTGTTCTGGATATTCAGCTGTACTTTCCTGGAACTTTCTCCCGATTGTTTAACAGCCACATTGCTTTGAATCCCCTCTCCACTGGGTCCTGCGTCGTCCTGTTTCCTAGACTGCTTCGCGTCCTCACGCCTCAAGAACTGGGCGGCTTTGGAGTAGAAGCGATCCAATGACGCGGGAGGTTTTCCTGCCAACCAATTTCCAAAATCCGAATCAGGGTCAATTCCTTTCATCAATGCCATTAGAATCGAGTTATCATTAGGATTGGTGATTTCTACACAGGCCTTATGGAACCTCTCCAAGTAGTGTCTAAGGGTTTCTCCTGGAGCTTGGGTAACACTAGACAAAGTGTTGACGTCCCTAGGCCTCGCAACATGCATGCGGAATTGTTCCACGAACTTCCTGGCCAGCTGATTGAACGAGGAGATAGAACGGGGTGGCAATCGCGTAAACCACATCGTAGCAATGCCCCCCCAAAGAGATAGGGAAGCTCCTACACTTGACCGCATCATCCGCCCTAGCGGTGCTCATGTACCATTCATACTTCAATATGTGTTGATTAGGGTCCGAGTTTCCCTCGTACATCGGTAACGTGGGCATCCTAAACCGCCGAGGGGGTTCGGCATACAGGATCTCGTCGGTGAATGGGGTGTGACTCCGGGAGATTCCCCAGTCGTCGTTGGTAAACCCCTGACTTTCACGGATCATCTGCCTGATCATTTCTGGAAGATCCGTTATAGCTGCGTTCTGGGCATGTCGAGCCAAGGTGTGGTCGGGCTCCACAATGCGGGATTGGACCGGACGCTGTCGACGGTCCGGATCTCGCCTCCTTGGTTCGGCATCTTCCGGTACATACGGTTCAGGAGACTGCCGTCGTCGGTGGTGGTTCTGATCCGACAACGTACGGATGTCAACCCCTGGCTCCGTGGCAACAGTTACAGGACGGTCGTCGGTAGTGTGTTGAGGAGCAGTGCCTCCCCGAGAAGAAGGCCCTGTATGGAAGCTCGCAGAAGGACCGACTCGTAGCTGCCCAACCGTCAATGCAGGAAGGTCTCCGGCGACCTGCGCATAATTCCCATCCATTCGGGGTCGTGAAGGCCGGTGATGATAATCGGTGGAGGCCGAACTCTCCGTGGAAGACTGGGATGCATAATCCCTCCTAGACCGCCTTCGCTTATGACTGTGTAGCAGGCGAGTTAATTCGGCATTGGCACGTAGTTGCTCCGTCAACTGCTGCCGACTTTGGGTCAGCTCTTGGAGCAACGCTTGAAACTCTTGTCTTGTTACCGGTCCGGACGACTCTGAAGGTCCGGCGATGTCCTGAGTAGACGGTAATTGCGCAGGATCTGGCCTATCCTGGCCCTCTTGGTTACCAAGATTAGAGGTGGTTCTAGTACTCACCATTGTGAATAGCGAGATTCTTTCCTAGACCTTTAGCAAGTCTGAATAGAACGAAAGGAACCTAAGCTTGAAATCCGGATCTCTCTCTTAGATTTATGCAATCCGGTATTGATGACAGATCCGTGGAGCGAGAGAAAATCTGGGTTTTCTCAGTGAAAGCACCAAAGTGTTTACACCGGAATTGGGCACAACACTCGTCGGAAGTTATTGAAAAGATAATAAATGAAGAGTGCAAATTAAAACTGAGGATTATCTAACAACAACTCCAAATAACATGTAAATAAGCACGTAGACAAGCAATTTATAGTGGTTCGGCGTATTGCCTACGTCCACTGTGAAGTTTTTATGCTTTTATTGACTTTCTTTTGATGATTACAACTCGGTACAGCAATCAACAGTAAATTATAACTGGAAACTCGAAATCAACAATCAAATTGTGATGTAGGATGATGGAGATCTTAATCCGGCAGGGTCTGGGTGCTTCAGAATCCAAAAGTCCCTTTTCTGTTGTCCCTGGGGCTCTATTTATAGGCGTAGGCTGCTGATATTCCGCTGAAAACTCAGGAGACCACTTCTTGCACGTGAGGGGGCCTTCACGCACGGTCTCAGGAAGTTTGGGCCCACTTTGGCATCGGTTCGAACTCCATTCGAACCGATCAAGAATTCATCCAATCGAGGTGAAATTTGGCGTAGACATTCTTCAACATGTAGGCAAGCTTCTGTGAAAAATTCATGGCATTTGGCTCAGCAGATTGGGAGATATGATGGGTTCGAAATGGAGTTCATTGCCTGGCTGTTTGGTTCGAAACCATGCTTTCGAACCGATGGTTTCGAACCCATCATGGCACGTGACCTCGTGGCGACGTGGAGCGCAAAATTCGAACCAACTCGGTCTTTACTCCAAATTGACCGCTTCGACTCCATGGATCTCGGCGAATTCGAATCGAAGGGGGACACGTCATCGTGGTTGGTTGACCCGGTGGATTCGAATGAGGCTACACAGGTGGATTCGAACTTGGCATCATGGATGGTTTCGAGCATGACTTTGTGGATGGGTTCGAACCAGGCTCCATGTTTGGGTTCGAGCTGTGATTTTCGCTTGGAGTCGAACTAGGCTTTGTGGTGGGCTCGAAGTGTGACTCTTGTGATGGATACGAACTATGTCGCTTCTCCATGGATGCGAGGCCCATCGGTTCGAACACGATGGGTTCGAACACGATGGATTCGAAGGCGACGTAGGCGAACTCGAGATGGACCTGTGGATTCGAAGCTCATGGATTCGAGCTTGATGGTTTCGAAACATTGGTTTGTGATGGCTTCGAGACTCAAGCTTTTCCCTTCAATTTGAATCGATCATAACCCGGGCGTATGAACTCGGATTGACTTGGAACTTGAGATGTTGACTCCTATGGTCTTTCTTGCCGTGTTCTATCGGTTGTAGATCAATCTGGACTTGGACAAAATTCAGTGATATCCATAGCGAAACGAAACACGACCGACCTCTGAGGTGGACTGTCCTCCGTTTCTGATCGATCTTTTGGTATCGCGGCTTTGCCAAAAAGCGGGATAACAGGCAGTCCCGCCATTATTAAGTAAACATGTAGAGTTAAGATTTTTATGCATAATATAACAGATAAGTAAACATAAGAAAAACAAAGAGACCCAAACCAAACAAACTTATCTTTTATTGATGCGGCTTCCCCACCACTTTGCATTGCGGGTTTGAGCCGGTAATGGGCACCTTAGGTGGTCACCTAATGCTCAAGTGGAGCTATCTTTGTTGCATTTGTGGGCTATCGAGGGACCCAACATTGTCTGATAAGGCCACTTTTAGGTGTTCAAGTCAGTCCGCACTACGGATGCCAATTTAGGATTATGACGAGGGTAGATGCCACTATGGCACTAGTCCCTGCTCTGCTTTGGCGATGGGCCATATCACAACGAACAAGTTAGGACCACAATGTGGGTGATTTCACCCTTGGTTCATTGATGTCTCCTGCACGGAAGAGAGTGTTGTGTATCTACCGCATCCTTAGGGAACAACACTACAGATGCCAAGGTTGAGGTTACAACATAGGTAATTGTACTCCCATGGAACCAGTGACCTGGCTCGCTAAACGGACAAGCAACATCATTGGAAAATGAGTCTGGACCTTGTTGTAGGTGGTCGCTCCATTGATTCATCACTGCCTCCTACATGGAAAGGAGCATCGAATGGCTCGTTTATCCTCACAGAGTAGCACTATGGATGCAGGGATCGAGTTTACAACATGGGTGACCTCACAGCCATAGCACTAGTGCTCTGCCCCTCTAGAGGGATGGGTAGTAGCACGAGCAAATGAATCTGAACCATGGCATGGGCGGTCGCACCATCGGTTCATTGATGCCTCTGGCATGAATGGGAGTATTAAGTAGCTTGTGCATCATAATGCAGTACTTTTAGGAATTCCTTGGTTATAGAGATGGGACTCCTCAGCTTGCCCTCTTTGGATGACTGTAGTTGTGGCGTTCCCGGATAAGGAAAGGATCATTGATTGTCTCGTTCCGACTGAATAACCTTATTGATACTTGGATGAAGAATGTTTTGTTTACATTCCATACTTGGAATATTTATACAAAAAAAAAATTCCCTTACAATTGCGGAAAAGTCCCACAGCCTTATAAATTTAGCTTACATAATTTCATACGTAGTATGCCTGAGTGCACTCCAAATTCAAAGTGTGGGATACATGGGTGTCATCGAGAGGTGAAAGGCGATAGTTGTTGAGCGCAGCATTGATCACATACAAGCTTTCCTAGTTTGGCTCCAATACTCCTTTGGTTAGGTTTTTAGCGTTTGCAAAGACTTGACATAGTAATAAGTCTCTGACCTTGAATTGTTGGAGATTCACCGTTGTATTAAAGTGCTTGTCTATGTTTCTTTTATATGCCTTTATGCGATGCTATACCTTTTCTCTTCTATCTTTTAACCCATTGAGCCTAAGTTTGAGTTGTTCTTCATTTTGCTTGGGATAATATGTGAGGCAACTTGGAGATGGTACTTCGATCTCAATGGGTAGCATAGCTTCATACATCTTGGCTAAAGAGAATGAAAATTTCCTAGTTTATGTGAGGCTCAAGGTGTGGTATGATGAAAGCACGAGCAGTAGATCTTCAGCCCAGTTTCCTTTGGCTTTTGTGAGGCGCTTTTTCAGCAATGCCTTGATGGTCTTGTTCATGGTCTTAACCTCTCATTTGCTTGTGGGTAGGCAATTAAGGAGAAGCATTTTTATATTCCATTTCGCTCACAGAATCCTTGGAACAACCCACTCCCAAACTGTGTGTAATTGTCAATTATGATTTTTTTTGGGAGCCCAAAGCGACAGACAATGTTCTTAATTGTGAAGTTTAGGATCTTCGGCGGGTGACACCAGTGAGGGGCTCCACCTTAAACCCATTTTGTAAAGTAGTTGATGGCAACTATGCGTAGTTGTATCCACCTTTAGCATTTGGGATCTTCTGATTAGATCAATCCGCCAAGTGTCAAATGGCTAGGGGATGTCTGGAGTTAGGAGACTTAGGGAGGCTTTTCGGATCTTAGTGAACCATTTAGGCTGGTTGCACTTATTAACGTAGTTCATTGCTTCCTTAATCATTATAGGTCTGTAATAGCATTGGCAGATAGCGTTGTTTATTAGGCTTTACCTCGACACGATCTTTATAGAAGCTTCATGCAGTTCTTCCAATACGTAGGTAGCTTCCTCGCTTATCACATTGCTAAATGGGAGTTATCCATCCCTATCAGTAGAGCCTTCCATCCATGATAGCATAATGAGGCACCCAATAAGTTCACCACTAGTAAATTATCTCAACATCGAGGTCATTCGGGAATTAGCTCGGGCTTTACAATTTCCTATGGCGGATGCCCCCAATTCAAATCAAGAAGCATGCCGCACCTCCATTGGGACCTAGGGGATGCTTTTTTTAGGACTGCTTGCCTCCTTGGCTAACTGGTTGGCCTTGGCTTTCTTCTCACTATGGATCTGCTCTAGCTTGAAGTCTGTAAAGGTGCTGATGAGTTTATTGGCTTTTGTCACATAAATAGCCATATTTTGCCCTTAACCTAGAAACATTCTCCAATCTGGTTAAAAGGTAGTAAAGAGTCACTAAACATATGCAAATTTTTTATCCCCATCTCTCTAGCCATTTTGAGACTGGCCATGACAACTTCATACTTGACTTCGTTATTTGTGGCCTTAAAACTTAGGCAGATGGTGAAGCACATCTCTTTTCAATCAGGTATGATTAGGACAATGCCGACCCCAAAGCCTTTCTGTTAGCACCAAAATTGGTCACTAACACCCTTGAGTAGAGTTATGTAGAGAGATTAATGAAGAGAGTAAATTAGGACTGAAAAATAGTGCAATTCAATGAAAAAGAATAACAAAAACGAGAACACCAGATTTATAGTGGTTCGGCGTAACTGCCTACATCCACTTTGAGTTTAATCTTTATTGCTTTCTCAATTACTTGAATACAGATACAATCTGTAAATCAATCACTTGGATACAAGTTTGAGTTAAAAAGAGGAGAGTATAAGAAATGGCAGAGTCTCCCCAGTCTTCCCGAAAAAAAAGGTCCCTTTTCAGTGTGCCCCCGCCCTTCTATTTATAGACGAAGATGGGTTGGACTTCCCTGGTGGGCCTGGTGGATGAATATCTCGGTCCAAATGGAATAAGCCCTGTGTGCTGACCCAAACATGTCGAACAGCCAAATGCCGAACCTCCATCTTTATGCCGAACGAAGTGAGGCCGAACGCTCTACATGCCGAACACCCATTGGTGCCGAACGACTCTGGAGGACGAACGATAGGTGATGGCCGAACGAGATTTGTGCCGAACGAGGTGAGGCGTTGAGTGAGGGGTGCAGGCCGAACGAGGCTGGAATGCCGAACAGTCCAGGAATGCCGAGTGAAGCATGAATGCCGAGCGTTCCTGAAGCCGAACGCTCTTTAATACCAGTTGACCCAGTCATGCCGAACGTACCTTGTGGTGCCTAACGTCCATGGATGCCGAACGTTCTTGGTGCCGAGTGCTCCTATATGCCGAGCATTCCATAGATGCCGAACGATATACAATATCGAACGTTTCTCAATGCCGAGCGTCCTTCCAATGCCGAACGCTCTCGATTGCCAAAACATGTCGACTGCATCAAACCCGTATATCCTCAGGCTCTTCTTGGTCAGAATCTTATCTAGTGCTAATGATAATTTCTTCAACTGTCGTCTTGTAGCCGGACCAAGGTGCCGGTTAACACTTTCCCCCCAAAGTGTGTCGTGTGAAGCAACGCGACATGCTTTGAATCAGCGAGTATTCCTTGTCTCTAGAAAGAAATCCATCGTGTTCCTTAAACAGTCATTATCCTTTAATTTTATCCTCCCAAGGTGTTGTATCCTTCTTTGGTCATCATGATGCTTGGTCAATTCCCAATGTTATAAATCCAGGCTTGTAGTTCATCAGTGGCAATCCGTGTCTGATTTTACAGTGGTAGTAAGCTTCGGCTATCTGACTTAGTCTTTTCTTAATAACCCTTAGTGAGAATTCAATTTCTGTTGATTTCAAGAAGTCGGACTTTTTCGGATGTACACATGCACGTTCGGGTACATGTTCTTTCCATTGGCTCTCGAATGCGTTTTATATGCTCATAAGTCGTTGCCAACTCCGTCCAGTTTAATTGCAATTCCATTGCGATTTTTTGTTTGTATTTTCTGTGAAATAAGGGTTGCGATCAGCCACTTGAGGAGTTTTCCAAACCCCTCTTCAGTACAGACTCTATGATTTTGTTTGCAGCTTCAATCTGTCCATTTGGAGGTATAATGGATCATGGAAGGTCATAAGGACAGATGACTTTACGGATAAAGAAGTTGATTATTTTCTTCATCTTGGTCGTGGTCAAGAGTTCTTTATCTGCCCATTTGGTGAAGTAATCAATTACTATGATGGTGCATTTCGTTCTACCTTTAGGATTGGTAAGAAGAGGACGTCAATGCCCCCAAGTGGGAAACGGCTGTGGACTAGCCATTTGAGTAATTTCCATCGGTGGGGTTCCTGGATTTTTGCAAACATCTTGCACTTTCCGCATTGTCTAGCATGATCGACTGTATCTAGATTGGTAGTTGGCCAGTAATACCTGTAGCAGAGTATCTTCTTTATCATGGTTTTCCCCCTGATGTTATTACCGCATTCTTCTTCATAGAATTTGCTCAAGATATCATCATGGGCGATGCGCCGAAGCATGGGGATGGATAAACTCCTTTTGACACACGACTTATTCTTAGATGATTTGGCATGAAGCTTTGAGGAGGATCTATCGTTTTCCATTCCTCCATTCAGTAAAAATTCCTCATTGTATATAGTCTTTGACAGGAATCAACCATGACACCTTTTCATTTTGTTCGCTGAGTACATGTGTAATGATGTAATACGTGAAGTCGGTTAGCGGCTCTTGGACTTGGCTGAGATAAGGAGCAAGACAATGCCCCCTACCAAGATCAACTTCCTTAAATTTATATACAACCAATCAAGAATCACAAAAGATATGTAAAGTTTTCACTTCAAATCCTCTAGCAAGCTTGAGGCTGGCAGTCAAGGCTTCATACTAAGCAGCGTTGTTTGTTATAAGTAAATCGAGTTTCAGGACGTAGCAGATTGATCGTTCCTCAAGAGTCATTATCATGTCTCGAGTCATTATCATGACTCCTATGCCATAATACTGATAATTAGATGCTCCATCCGCGTACATTTTCCATCTTATGGTTGGTTCTCTACTACTCTTCAAGTAGTCATCTGAGGTAGTGAATTTGGGTGTGAGGTCTGCTAATTTCCGTCCTTGGATAGCCCTTCGAGGGAAATAAGTGATATCGAATTAGCTTAGTTCAATATTCTATTTAAGTAGTCTTTCAAACGTCTCAGGTCATTGTATGCCCTGTCGCAACGGCTGGTAAGCATAGATGCTGATGGAGTGAGACTAAAAGTAAGAGTGGAACTTTCATGATGAAATCAATAGACATTGTGCTAGCTTTTGTAGCTTCGGGTTGATATTCAATGCATGGCTCACGATTGTTAATGAAATCACATATGCATGCCAGAATGGGTCCAAGGGAGCATATCATCATTTATTCAGAAAAATCCAATTAATTCTTCTATCATCACTACACTGAGCTGTGATCCGATATTTAGCACCCGGGATGGGGTCACCATGGCTGGCTGTAATGTCGACCGTCAGCTTAGCAGGTGCCATCCCAGATTCTTTGAGTACAGATGTAACTATTTCGCATAACATTCAACGTGAAATATGGTTGGGACGGCCAATGTTGACGGTTACTCTAGCCGAATCCTAGATTCTTGTCATGAGTTATTAAGTCTAATAGTGAAGGACTCTGAATGCTCTAATAGATTATCAGCGAATGGCCAAAGATCAGGCTTAAAAGCGCATTGAAAGAAATGTCGGTGGGGGTCAGCCTTGAGTGGCGTGCAATTGTAGCTGGATCTTGCTATGAGTTTGAATTTGCTTGTATATTCGAGTAATGCACTTTCTATTCAATGCATTCGCGATCCTTTACCCGTCCTTCGAGTTGGAGTGAAAGTCAATTGCCCATGAGCTAAGGTATCGATTTAATGATTCTATCTCTAGGCATCCTTTTGGTCATTGCCTTGAGTAGCTGTAAGCACTATATATAAGTTTTAATACTGAGCTATCGTAGCCAGTCTTTGGACGACCATGCGTCTTCCCCCAGTCTCGGGTTGATAAATGTACTGCATGGACGGTTGAATAGCCGTTCTAGCCATGTCTATGTTCTCACCTAAATTCCAAAGACATAGAGGTGATCGGTGAATAGTCGGTTCACATTCATCTTGCTCCTCGCTCGTGCCCCTCGGTCTGGGGCATATACCGATAAGTAGGAAGGCCAACCACGCCCACTTTAGCTTTATTCTCTTTCCCGTTGAATCGTGGGATCATGTCAATCGATGGGAGACTAGGTCTCACCTATCTCGGATTTTATCATGGTTTTTCATTCCAAGAGGAATACTTCGATGCCACGTCAGTTTCAGGGCGTAATTTGGACAGTGGATGGTCATCTACGTCCACTTTGGTTCATGCTCTGTAATCAGTTCTTGGGTAAAGTTGGCTACAAATGCAGTCGGGTTATGCTCATCCAGTTTCATACTCCTCCTGACGAATCGAATGAGGGTGCTAGAGAATTTTTGACCAAGTATTCATGGTTTACCCTCCTTTCCACACTCTGGAGGTCATAGTTTTTCAAGAAACATCCGAGTCACATTCGTATGTGCTTGGTGCGGATCGGTATTGACCCTCGATCTGAGGTATGATATAGTCGATTGCTCGTAGCTTTGGATGCCATTTCGATTGGTTTTGTATTGAGGCTTCCCTGCAGTCGTTGCTTCAAGTTATAAAGAACGCCACGCTAGAGCTATAGTAAGCTGTCGTATTCAGCTTTTTAGTGATTTGTACCCATGCTTCCAGCATTGATTTGGCCAGGCCACTAGTTGGATGGTCGAACTCCATCCTTAGCGGGTTAATAATCCTTCGGTCGATTCCACGCCGAAGTTTGCGTAATAGAGAATGGTCGGAATCCACTCGTCTATTTATCGATGTTTATACACCACTCTGCATTCTGGTGACTTAGTGTTATTCTCCCCCCGGTTGATTCGCACCTAATTTGTACTCATGCTTCGGTCCATGCTCCGGGGACTTAGAGATTTGTCGAACGGTTTATGCTTTAGTCCACAGTTCGAGACGCAGGGATTTTTGTCAACTCGTTTATACTCCAGTCCGCATTCTGGGATTTCAGAGTAATCTAGTCCGCTTCTGGGATTTGGAGATTCTTCTCAAGTCTTCTATAATTTAGGCCGTGCTTTGGGGACTGAGAGTACCGTAGTCCGCACTCTGGGGATGTAGAGGTTTTTCAAGCCGTTTATACTCTAGTCCGCACTCAGGGGACTTAGAGCACTCTAGTCCGCACTCCGGGGATGTAGAGGTTCTTAGGTCGTTTATACTCTAGTCCACACTCAGGGGACTAGGAGCACTTTAGTCCGCACTCTGGGGACATAGAGGTTTCTGAGTCGTTTATACTCGAGTCCGCACTCTGGGGACTTAGAGTACTCCAGTCCGTACTCTGGGGACTTGGAGGTTTAAGTCGTTCATATTCTAGTCCGCACTCTGGGGACTTAGCGTACTACAGTTCGCACTCTAGGGACTTGGAGGTTTAAGTCGTTTATACTCTAGTCCGCACTCTGGGGACTTAGAGTACTCTCGTCCGTGCTCCAGGGATGTAGAGGTTCTTAGGTCGTTTATACTCTAGTCCGCACTCGGGGGACTTAGAGTACTCCCGTCCGCGCTCAGGTGATTGGAGCGCTTGATGAAGACAAGTCCGGAACCTCCTCCTATACCGACGGGGGTTATGAAGTAGAAATTACAGGCACCTCTAATCACACATCCGAATTGAGCATGAAGGAGCGGCTCGAGAAAGAGAAGGTCAGGGTCAAGGTCGAGCCCCGAGTTGTGGACTTGGACGATCCTTTGAACAAGCCGTTGAAGGTCATCCTTCCTGGCGGGTCCAAGCCTATGGAAGTTCTCCGTACTTCTTCAGTTGCTACCCCTCTATCAAAGAAGAGTACCAAGGGTAAATGCTATGGAGAGGAGCCGTCCGGAAAGGAGTTGAAGAAGTACAAGAAGTGATTACTATCCTCGTTCAACGAGAGTTAGTTTAAGTCATGTAATTATTTTCATCTATTTCCTTAGTCCTTGTAAATAGAATGTCGACTCCGAACTTTGGAGGGGTTGTAATAGGAACTCATTTCTCATTAAAGTTTAGTTCCCTTTTCCGTCTTACAAAATACTCTTATTGTTCAGTTTTCTTTGTGATTGTGATGTTGATCCAAGCAGTTGTGAGTAACATAGACTTCTCGGTCCATCTTCATATAACTCGGAAACACTTCGGGAGTTGTTGAACTTCCATTCTGTGCTTCGAGCACTTAGAATACATTCTAGCCCGTATGTCAGGGATTTGACAAATTCAAGTCATCTGTGTCATAGTTCATATTCAGGGAACTGGGAGATCCAAATTGCTTATATTCGAGTCCGCACTCTGGGGACTTAGAGTACTCCAGTCCGCACTCTGGGGACTTGGAGGTTCAAGTCATTCATACTCTAGTCCGCGCTCTGGGGACTTAGAGTACTCCAGTCCGCGCTCTGGGGACTTGGAGGTTTAAGTCATTTATACTCTAGTCCGCGCTCTGGGGACTTAGAGTACTCCACTCCACACTCTGGGGACTTGGAGGTTTAAGTCATGTATACTCTTGTCCGCGCTCTGGGGACTTAGAGTACTCCAGTCCGCGCTCTGGGGACTTGGAGGTTTAAGTCGTTTATACTCTAGTCCGCGCTCTGGGGACTTAGAGTACTCCAGTCCACACTCTGGGGACTTGGAGGTTTAAGTCTTTTATACTCCAGTCCGCGCTCTGGGGACTTAGAGTACTCCAGTCCGCGCTCTGGGGACTTGGAGGTTTAAGTCGTTTATACTCTAGTCCGCGCTCTGGGGACTTAGAGTACTCCAGTCCACGCTCTGGGGACTTGGAGGTTTAAGTCGTTTATACTCCTGTCCACGCTCTGGGGACTTAGAGTACTCCAGTCCGCGCTCTGGGGACTTAGAGGTTTAAGTTGATAGTAGTCGTATTTCCACTCTTTAATTTGTATTCATCTACCGTATCGAGGCTAATGTTGTCGAATGAACAGTCGAACCACGTTTGCTCATGGAATGGGATCTTGCCCCCAGCTCAAGGGACGAAATTTGAAAAATGGACGATCGATTCTCGTCTGCTTGGTAATTATAGCTCTTCCAATCGAGTCAAGGAAGGAGGTATATGACAGATGGTTGGATCACATCCGTGTTGGGTTAGATAGCAGAATCTCTTACAATTTGCTCCGTATCTCCTTCTTTTGTGTTGAAGGCAGGATTTGGTGTGTAGATGATCAAATCACGTCCACTCTAGACAGATCTTGGCGTCACTGAGCTTCAGAAGAGGCCTCTGTATTTTGTCAAACTTTGTTCTATGACTTGATTTGAGTGGGCGATCAGGCCATACTAATTCCAAGCCTTGTTCAGGTCTCCGAGTCAAACGTGGAGGTCAATGAATAGATGGTCAGTCATGTCGACTTTATATTTGGGCTCTAATCATAATGAGCTTTTCAATCTCTAGTTCTTGGCCCTAAATTAAAGGCACATGATTGATGATGAGCGATTGAATTATTCTCATCTAGATGTACTCCACACGTCCGATCATGGTCTGCGTGGATTGGTTGGTGACCAAATCTGAGTATCCAATCTCCTGCATCATTTTGAAAGTAGTTTAGTTAAAGTTAGTCGTAGTTCATAGAACAATTGAAATAGAAATGGAAATGATTCAAAGAAGATTATGATAAATCTCATTGATAGATGAAGTAGCATCGTGTGCTTGCTATTCGACTTTTGCCCTTGGCTCCTTTCAAAGGGATGTCGGCCGTCAGCAGTCCAATTGATAATCATAGCCCTTTATTAATAGGCATCGGATATTCGCTGCCCGCCATTCTGCAGGACATGTACATACTATTGAAGCTTTACTTTCTAGATCAGCTTTTTGATCACACCTCGGAGGTGTTTGTAATCGCCCGTGTTAGGATCAGTGAGCATTTGGGAATATACAACATTCCCCTGATTTTCTTTAGACTTTGGTGTACTCTCTCGAGTTTGGTTTCCAATATCACTCCGAGTCGTGAGTCTTCAAGTAGAGGTTGTCAATTGAATCTTTCAAAGAGCATATGAGCCAAATTTTGAGGTCTTGTTTCGGCTACTAGGATCTACATCCTTAGTCAACGGGCCTTCATTGCTATTTTCCTTAGTCTGTTCTGCTCCTCCACACTTTGATTTAGATTCATTATTGTCATAGAGACGATCCATGGTCGTTGGAGGCTCTCCAGCTAACCTGCTGCTAAAATATATATGGAGGTCGATTATCCTCAAGTGGTCAATATAATATTCCTTTGAGAGTATCGTTCGAGTAGCAGTTGTTTGTCCGCTCCCTTGTTGTCGTTCAGAAGCTGTCGCTAGATCCTCTATGCCCCGGTCGATCAGGGGATGTAAGGGAAGTAGGTAGAATGTTCCTTTATTAAGTTGAGTTTTGAATTCACTATAGGGGTCGTATAAGAGACCGGTGTAACTTGAGTTTGGAACGGTCTGGATGCCGCTCGGCATATACAATACCGTTCGGCATTATAGAGGTATGTTCGGCCTGGAAAAGCGTTCGGCCTAGAGGTTTGGATCGACCTGGAGGAGCATTCGGCCTAGAGGTATGGTCGGCCTGGTCGAGCGTTCGGCCTAGAGGTATGCTAGGCCTGGAGGAGCTTTCGGCCTAGAGGATCGGCCAGGAGTGTTCGGCCAAGATGGTTCGGTCAGGAGTGTTCGGCCAAGATGGTTCAGCTAGGAGTGTTCGGCCAAGATAGATCGGCCAGGAGTGTTCGGTCAAGATGGATCGGCCACGAGTGTTCGGTCAAGATGGATCGGCCACGAGTGTTCGGTCAAGATGGTTCAGCCAGGAGTGTTCGGCCAAGATGGATCGGCCAGGATGGATCGGCCAGGATGGATCGGCCAGGAGTAACTCGGCATACACCTTTTCTGCAACGGTCGGCATAGACTTTTTCTGGGGCGATCGGTTGAATTGCCTTTAGAGGAGGGTTGGCCTTCATTCAACTTGAGTGCAAACTTTAACATCCAATCGCCAAATCTTGCGTACATCAGTGAATCCAATCTACGGCTATCAGCTTCCTTTAGATTTCTTTCAAATCTGAGTAGAATAGGAAGTTTTCTATTAGACAACTGGATCTATCTCGCGAATATGGAAATCCAATAGTAGATGATGAGATCCAATCAAGTTGAGAATTCAATTCTCAGTGAAAGCACCAAAATGTTGGCATCAAAATTGGTCACTAACACCCTTGAGTAGAGTTATGTAGAGAGATTAATGAAGAGAGTAAATTAGGACTGAAAAATAGTGCAATTCAGTGAAAAAGAATAACAAAAACGAGAACACCAGATTTATAGTGGTTCGGCGTAACTGCCTACATCCACTTTGAGTTTAATCTTTATTGCTTTCTCAATTACTTGAATACAGATACAATCCGTAAATCAATCAAGTTGAGAATTCAATTCTCAGTGAAAGCACCAAAATGTTGGCACCAAAATTGGTCACTAACACCCTTGAGTAGAGTTATGTAGAGAGATTAATGAAGAGAGTAAATTAGGACTGAAAAATAGTGCAATTCAGTGAAAAAGAATAACAAAAACGAGAACACCAGATTTATAGTGGTTCGGCGTAACTGCCTACATCCACTTTGAGTTTAATCTTTATTGCTTTCTCAATTACTTGAATACAGATACAATCCGTAAATCAATCACTTGGATACAAGTTTGCGTTAAAAAGAGGAGAGTATAAGAAATGGCAGAGTCTCCCCAGTCTTCCCGGAAAAAAGGTCCCTTTTCAGTGTGCCCCTGCCCTTCTATTTATAGACGAAGATGGGTTGGACTTCCCTGGTGGGCCTGGTGGCAGAATATCTCGGTCCAAATGGAATAAGCCCTGTGTGCTGACCCAAACATGTCGAACAGCCAAATGCCGAACCTCCATCTTTATGCCGAACGAAGTGAGGCCGAACGCTCTACATGCCGAAAACCCATTGGTGCCGAACGACTCTGGAGGACGAACGATAGGTGATGGTCGAACGAGATTTGTGCCGGACAAGGTGAGGTGTTGAGTGAGGGGTGCAGGCCGAACGAGGCTGGAATGCCGAACAGTCCAGGAATGCCGAGTGAAGCATGAATGCCGAGCGTTCGTTGACCCAGTCATGCCGAACGTACCTTGTGGTGCCGAACGTCCATGGATGCCGAACGTTCTTGGTGCCGAGTGCTCCTATATGCCGAGCATTCCATAGATGCCGAACGATATACAATATCGAACGTTTCTCAATGCCGAGCGTCCTTCCAATGCCGAACGCTCTTGATTGCCAAAACATGTCGACTGCATCAAACCCGTATATCCTCAGGCTCTTCTTGGTCAGAATCTTGTCTAGTGCTAATGATAATTTCTTCAACTGTCGTCTTGTAGCCGGACCAAGGTGCCGGTTAACACTTTCTTATTAGATGCATCGTCAACATAAAGCTGCCATGCTTGCGGGTTGGTTATCGACTCTTTGTCACCATTGCCCAAGATTGAACATTCTATTATGAAATCGACCATGGCTTGCCTTTGATCAAGGTGCAAGGATAGAATGTGATGTGATGTTTTCAAAGCTCTGTGGACCACTTCAAGAGTCGGTAAGCTATATTGGGCCGGCTCAACGCTTGCTTCAACGTTTGGTTTGTGATAACTTTGGCAGGATAAGCTTGAAAATGCATTTGTGCATGATGGGCTACTATCAGCAGGCTATAGGTTAACTTTTCCAACTTGGAGTATCTTTCTTTAAGGCCCATTAACCTTTTGATTACATAGCAGATAGGCCATTGGATATTTTCTTCACAACGAACCAAGGTAGCACTAATCGCTTGGTCAGTTACTATAAGGTATAAGTGCAAGTCTTCCCCACTGACGGGCTTGGAAAGCACATGGTTGGACCTAGATGCCTTTTCAAGTCTTCAAAAGCGTTGCTGCACTATTTATTCCATACAAACGACTTGCCACTCTTGATGAGGTCGAAGAAGGTTATGAATTGGTCGGTGGCTTTTAACACAAAATGGCTAAGTGCCATGATCATCCCATTCAGACTCTGCACTTGCTTGACCATGCAAGCTATCTACACATCTTGAATTGCCTAAATCTTATCAGAATTGGCTTCAATTCCCTTGGCATTTACTACAAAACCAAGGAACTTCCTAGTTCGAACAAAGAAAGAACACTTCTTAGAGTCGAGCCTCATACTATATTTGTAAAGAATAATGAAAGTTTTGGCCAAGTTCTCTACATACGCCTGACATTTTTAGATTTCACCAGCATGTCATCCACTAGACCTCCACCGAACGATCGACTTGTTGAGTAGCTATCTGGTTGACGATCCATTGATATGTGGCGCCTACGTTGCAAAGGTCGAATATCATGGCTCGGTAGCAGTAGAGCTTGACATTGGTAAAGAAGGAGTTATGTTCTTGATCTAGGCCGTGCATGACAATCTGATTATATTTGAATCAGGCATCCATAAACGTGAGTAGCTTATATCCATTTATCGCGTCTATAAGCTTATTGATGCAGGGTAGTGTGAAACCATCTTTAGGGAAAGCTTTGTTAAGATATAAGAAATCAATATAAGTTCTCCACTCCCCACTTGGCTTTTGGACCAGCACTGGGCTGGCTACCCAGATCGAGTATGTAGCTTCATGAATGAATCCAATTTCCAGTAGTCCCTATACTTCTTATTTGAGTACTCTATTCCATTCAAGATTATAGAGCCGTCTTTTTGGCCTGATCGGATAAGCTGCCGGGTCAATATTGAGGTCTTGTCATATAATTGAGTGATCTATATCAGTCACGTCACCGTGCCCCAGGCAAACACATCATCACTTTTTATTAGGAAACAAATTAGCTTATCTTGTAGGATCGATTTGACCCTAGAGGGGGGGTGAATAAGGTTATGGTATAAATTATAAAAATTAATTGCGGAAGCTTATAAAATATTTTCAACACAGATCACAGAACAATTTCAGCACAGATAATAGCAGAATAATAAATGCAGAAATAGAACGACACAGAATTTACCCCGCTTCGGCAAAACCCTGCCTACGTGCTGCCCCCAAGGTTTCTACTAGAAATTAGATAGTCAGACGCTTACACACGTAAACTCGTGACACCCGCTATCGACTAAACCTAACTTTACGCTCAAAACCCTGCCACAACTCAGCCACTGAGTTGCGAATTCTCAAGCTACGCCACGTAGCTTGTCCCCTAGTCACACGACTAGAGATTTAAACGGTTTAAAAAGAAATTACAAATTAAAAAACAATTTAAAATAAAATAACCCTAATTAAAATAAAAAAGCCCTTATATAATATAAAAGAGAGAAAAATAAGCCGGCCCCCTTTTGTAATTCGACCCAATCCTTTCTGTTTATTTTCTCCGTTCCTTATAATGGCGGTCGTGTTCTTCTCGTTCCTCCTGATTAAAATTTGGGCTTTCGTCCTTCGATCCAAATTAGGGTTTTCAAATTGAAGTTGCCGCTTTTGATTAGCTCGTTTCTCTGATTATCTCTCGGCTCTTCAATTTGGATCGAGTTCGTCTATGATTTCGGTATGTACTTTTCTTCTTTTGCTTTGATGGTTTGATGCTTACTTGAACTCGATGGAAATATGTCGATGATGATTGTAGGGTTTTTATATAGGTTCGTAACCCTTGTTTTGCGTTCATCTGATTTCTTCAACACTATGCTTTCGGCCATTCGATTTTTGTTGAACGTTGATGATTTATTTGACTTAATCAAATTCGTATATTTCACGTTACTTGATGGTCACGGTGTTGATTCAATTTCGTGATGACCACGGCTTGATCGTTTCTGACTTTGACTTCGGTCACTTGCCTTTGCTATCACGGTTTCCAAATTGACTTGTTCTGTGGTGATTTTACTGTGACTTCGGTTTTGACTAACTTGATTTTTTACTTGATCAACCTTGATGTTGAACTCCGTCTTCACTGATCGTGTTTACTTCAGCCATTTGATTTCTTAAACTAAACTTCTGGATATTGATCGAAACTGTACACTTGCTTGTTTCGGCTGCTTCGTTGTCATTGACTTGTTTAGCTCGGCTTTGATTTTGTGGCTTGTACTTGTATACAGCTGTTATTGGCTTCACTTGATTATGAAACTGGTTTTGACTTTGTACACTGACATTCATATACATGTTACAAATGTTCATGTATGGTTTCATTTTTGCTGTGTCATTTACTTGGCGAGTCTTCGAGCATTGTTGTGTGTAGTTTGAATCACTGTCATTGTTGGCAACTTGGTTGTATATTTGGTCGTCTGCACTTTGATATTGTGTAGCCTGGTCTGGACATTTTATTGTTCAGGTTGCACATTTGTTCGTCTTGGTTTTTGTTGTTGTAGCATGCACTCTGTTTATGGCCACTGGTTCATTGTGAAGCTTTGTTGCTTCCCTGACCTGTGCATTCCATTCTCGTGTGTTTTTGGCTTCACTCTTGAACTTGCATGCATGTAGCTTGGTTTGTGTTGTCCTCCTGAGTTTGAGCATTTGCTGTCATGTGTATTGGGTATTTGGTTTTACCGCATTGTTTCATGTCTTTCTGCTTGATGAAGAGGTTGAACTGTTGTTTGGTGCATTGTGTAGTTGCCATATCTTGTGCTCGAGCTCTTTGCACACTGATGCATTCTTCTCTATTCATACCTGTATCATGCTTGGCTTTGTGGTCTGGTTTCACTTGGGCTTGTAGTTGATGTTTATATTTGTTTGACCTGGCATTTGGTCTGTAGTTGGTCTTGTTTCATGCGTTGGTTTGCTGTACATTTCTTGTTTTGGTTTCTTGATGCAGTTTGGTCTGGTATTTTAGTCCGATTCAGTTTGCAAATAGTTTTGTTCATTTGTGATTATACTGGTCTTGTTTATATTGGACTAGTCGACACTTGATTCTTGAGTTTTGGCCATTTGCACCTGTGTTGAATCCAGTTTCACAACTCGGATTTGACCTTGTGCTGAAGTCGATATTTTATTTATATTGCACCTGAGTTGAACCCGGCTTTTCATTTGGGTTTGACCTTGTGCTCACCTGTCCCTGTAGCATTATCAAGTGTATATCGGTATGCACGGCCTTGTGGCATGTACAGTGATACACTGTGCATGTCACATTGTTCGTGTGTGATGAATTCAAATTTAAATGACGACGAACAACCCAAATAACTGAGGCAAATAATATTTTCAAAATTCATATTTTATTTTATATTGCAAAAATATTTCTTTTTCAATTTTACTGCGTTAGTGAATATTTTTGCAGATTGCTCAGATGCTGGATTCTAACTGGAATGAAGTTGAAGATGAACTATGAGTGTGAGTGATATGTAGTGAGGAATTTATAAATGTAAAATAGTGATGTAATTGAATTTGTATCAAAGTTGTACAGTGAATAGTGAGAGCTTGAATTTGTATAATTCAAAATTGTAATAAATATTTGTTTGAATAAAATTTCTGTTTGAATTCAAATTCTATGATATTTAATTTTATCCAGCAAATATTTATTTAACCTATGAAAAGTAAAATAGTACATTAACAAATACATTTAAACGAATGTATATATGTTTATTATCATCAAACAAAAATCATATAAGCGCATATTCAACAATCTCCTCCTTTTGATGATAACAAACATATATTTAAGATTTTGAATATGTTAAATGTATTTGATCATTCATATGCTCTAATTGCTCCCCCTATTTAAATGCTTCCTCTCTACACAAAGCTCCCCCTACAAATATGCATACAATTAAATAATATGCAAATGAGCCTAGATGCAAATGGAAAATATTTGACCTTTGCTTGATTTTATTTGACAAAATCTTAACTTTTCTCTCCCCCTTTTGTTATCAGCAAAAGAATAACAGTGTTAGAGAAAATAGAGATAAAGTGATCGATATTAATCCAACATTAAAACTCAATTGAATATAAATATTAAATTTCAATAAAAAATCAAACAAAAATCATAAACATTTTGTTAGGCGCATATTCCACTTTTAGAATGATGGGAATGATGTCATCATATAAAACCATACAGTTGTGTCTATTTGTGGTATATTTATATCAGGAATTTGAATATCTACTAACCATGCATAACCGTTAGGACTTTTAAATGAGATTAGCAGTATTCCAATTTTATTTTAAAAAAAAATGAATTCAAGTATCTTCTAACCACGCAAAACCGTGAGGACTTTTAAATGGGATTAGAATCAACTTGTTTATTCAAAAATCAACTTTTGATATGCGTTCCATACATGCATAACCGTGAGGTCTTTTAAATGAGCATGGAAGCACATAACAAATTCCAAGTAATTCACCCATGCATAACCGTGAGGACTTTTAAATGAGAGTGAATACATTGGTATTTATTTATTATTACTATATATATATTTTTTATTTTTTTATTTTTTTTAAGAAAAAAAAATGTAAAATGAAAAACGAACGATTCCTGCTTAAAGTACCACATATCGACAAACTATATATAATTTTGATGAGTGACGGTTGTTAGAAATATGATAGAGATAGAGATGGTCATGGAATTTTTACCAACAAAAAGTTTTATAACTCTTGTTTAAATTTCTAAAGAAATTTACTAATTATACCGTCTCGAGTCATAATATTTGATCAATATTAGCACTCATCATTCTTTCAATCACTATTCATCTTTTTGATAATCATAGGGAGTCAGATTAGTCAAAATAGTCATTTAAAATCAAATTCAAACATAACTATAAAATCAATTTTTCAAAAATGACTAATCTGAAAATATGATCAAAAATGATTTTCTCGAAGGGGTTTTATAAGAAAATTTTCTGCTATTTGAAAATTATTTGAAATGAAAAATATGCAGATATTTTCTTTGAAAAACGATGCAGTTACTAAATGTCTCAACCAAAATCACGTTTCACTAGTAATTTTTCTATCAACTAGATTACCGGTGTAATCTGCATCTGAATTTCTCTTTCACTCAAAATTATCATCAATTGAATTTGATAGACCAAAACATGAAGTGTGCACCAAAAATTTCAAACTCAATTTTAACAGCAATTTAAATGACATTCTTTTGAATTTGAATTGAAGCCGTGTTAATAATCGAAAACCGTGAATAAAGAGTTAGCCGTATTATAACCAAATGTATCATCATCCAACAAAACACTATTTTTAATCCAAACTGATGTATAAGAAGTAATTCAAAGAATCTAGAGAATTTTATAGTGTTTTTGGCATAAGAATATAATTGGCCAACTATTTTGAATAAGTTAGAGTCAAAATCATCATCTCAATATTGGCTGATTTTAATTCAGAATATGGTGCAGATTATCACATTTATTATATCGTTCAAATAAATATACCATTACCTGTTTTACCTTTATGATATTTTTCGTTGTTGTCCATTGTGATTCTGTCACCTTTATACTAGGCTAAGGAACTTTGCTTTGTTGCTTGTTGTGTTCTCGGAACAGCCAAAAATCCAGAGAACACTGTTGTTGTTCCTTAGCCTGCCACCATACCTACACGTTGAAAGATTTTTGTGACCTATTTGTTTTTATAGGTCCATGGTTGTTAGTGGCGGAAAATTTTGAAGAACAATTTTTTGAAGACTCAAAACTATTTATAATTGTTCCCTTCGGCACCCAAATTTGTTTAACTTTGAGAGATTTTTTATTTGTGCCTTTTGGAACCCAAATCGGTATAGTTTTCACATGTTTGGGTCTATACCAACAATTATTGTGATTATGTCCATATTTTCTACAAATTGTGCACATAGAATTAACTTGATTAATATTGCTTTCAACAATTTTAGAACTATTATATCCAAGTCCTTGTCTAACCGTATTAACAGTTTGCTTTCCTAATAGCATATTCAACGATTTTTCACTTTTTGAAAATTTATCTAAAGTCGTTGATAATTGTTGGACTTGTGTTTTGAGAGACTCATTTTCGTTTAACAATTGCGTGCACTTTTTAATCGAATTCTCTCTTCTAGTATTTTCATTCTCTTTTAAAATCAGAATTTCATTTTTAAGCGATTTCATTTTAATTTCTGATTTTTTAATTTCTCCTTCAAATGCTGGACACTTATCACACTTAGGGATCCTTCATTTATAGGTTTTAACTAATTGGTCAAGTTGTTCATTTAATTCTATCAAAGTAATTTTTTGTGATTCAAGTTTAGCATATTTCTCCCTAAGTCGTTCAAAACAGCCATTTACTTCGTGGAAATAAATAAGTAATTCAGAGTGAGTGAGTTTTGATACCTCGCTTGGCTCATCATCGTCGCTATCCGTTATATTTCCATGAAGGCACATATCTGCTTTCTCACTCTCACTGCTAGTACTTTGATTATCTTCATCTCTTGTATTCCACGTGACTGTGGCATTTCTCCGTTTTGATTTATTTTCAAAATCGCGTTGAAATCGGGGATAATTGGGCTTGATATCACCGGGTTTGTTGCAAATGATCCCGTGTTCTTCCGAGTTGTCTAGTGCTTCAATTATTCTGCTTTTCAATTGTTGATTTAGAGCTGAATTTCCGTATTTGTGGTTCCACCTTTTGAATTTCTTCATTATTAATGCCAGCTCAGCTGCTCCATCATCATCATCCTCATCACAACTGCTTTTTACCAATCCTGTTAAGCATATTTCTTTAATCGAGTCGGTTGTGGAGGACTTCTCATTGCTGCTGACTTTTGCACCATATATTGCATTTAAAGTATTCCAGATTTTCTGTGAATTTTCACAATGAGAGATGAAATTAAAATTATCTTGATTAATATGAGAATATAATATATGCATAGCAAGAGCATTAATCGAGATAATTTTCTCGTCATTGATATCACACCCATTTTCAATAATATCCCAACATTTAATATTAACAGATTTTAAATAAATTCCATTTTCAATTTCCAATTCAAAAAAATCTGTTCTATCGAAAAAAGAAGGAATAATATTGGAACGACCCTCAACAAAAGTATTATTAAAAGAAGCCATTTTAAAAATTCAAATTTTTAAAACAAAAATCGATTTTTGAAACACGAATTTTTAAAACAAAAATTAACTTCTATTCCTAGCTCTAATACCACTTGTAGGATCGATTTGACCCTAGAGGGGGGGTGAATAGGGTGATGGTATAAATTATAAAAATTAATTGCGGAAGCTTATAAAATATTTTCAACACAGATCACAGAACAATAGCAGCACAGATAATAGCAGAATAATAAATGCAGAAATATAACGACATAGAATTTACCCAGCTTCGGCAAAACCCTGCCTACGTGCTGCCCCCAAGGTTTCTACTACAAATTAGATAGTCAGACGCATACACACGTAAACTTGCAACACCGGCTATCGACTAAACCTAACTCTACGCTCAAAACCCTGCCACAACTCAGCCACTGAGTTGTGAATTCTCAAGCTACGCCACGTAGCTAGTCCCCTAGTCACACGACTAGAAATTTAAACGGTTTAAAAAGAAATTACTAATTAAAAAACAATTTGAAATAAAATAACCCTAATTAAAATAAAAAAGCCCTTATATAATATAAAAGAGAGAAAAATAAGCCGGCTCCCTTTTGTAATTCGACCCAATCCTTTTTGTTTATTTTCTCCGTTCCTTATAATCGCGGCCGTGTTCTTCTCGTTCCTCCTGATTAAAATTTGGGCTTTCGTCCTTCGATCCAAATTAGGGTTTTCAAATTGAAGTTGCCGCTTTTGATTAGCTCGTTTCTCTGATTAGCTCTCGGCTCTTCAATTTGGATCGAGTTCATCTATGATTTCGGTATGTACTTTTCTTCTTTTGCTTTGTTGGTTTGATGCTTACTTGAACTCGATGGAAATATGCCGATGATGATTGTAGGGTTTTTATGTGGGTTCGTAACCCTTGTTTTGCGTTCGTCTGATTTCTTCAACACTGTGCTTTCGGCCATTCGATTTTTGTTGAACGTTGATGATTTATTTGACTTAATCAAATTCGTATATTTCACGTTACTTGATGGTCACGGTGTTGATTCAGTTTCGTGATGACCACGGCTTGATCGTTTCCGACTTTGACTTCGGTCACTTGCCTTTGCTATCACGGTTTCCAAATTGACTTGTTCTGTGGTGATTTTACCGTGACTTCGGTTTTGACTAACTTGATTTTTTACTTGATCAACCTTGATGTTGAACTCCGTCTTCACTGATCGTGTTTACTTCAGCCATTTGATTTCTTGAACTAAACTTCTAGACATTGATCGAAACTGTACACTTGCTCGCTTCGGCTGCTTCGTTGTCATTGACTTGTTTAGCTCGGCTTTGATTTTGTGGCTTGTACTTGTATACAGCTGTTATTGGCTTCACTTGATTATGAAACTGGTTTTGACTTTGTACACTGACATTCATATACATGTTACAAATGTTCATGTATGGTTTCATTTTTGCTGTGTCATTTACTTGGCGAGTCTTCGAGCATTGTTGTGAGTAGTTTGAATCACTGTCATTGTTGGCAACTTGGTTGTATATTTGGTCGTCTGCACTTTGATATTGTGTAGCCTGGTCTGGACATTTTATTGTTCAGGTTGCATATTTGTTCGTCTTGGTTTTTGTTGTTGTAGCATGCACTCTGTTTATGGCCACTGGTTCATTGTGAAGCTTTGTTGCTTCCCTCACCTGTGCATTCCATTCTCGTGTGTTTGTGGCTTCACTCTTGAACTTGCATGCATGTAGCTTGGTTTGTGTTGTCCTCCTGAGTTTGAGCATTTGCTGTCATGTGTATTGGGTATTTGGTTTTACCGCATTGTTTCATGTCTTTCTGCTTGATGAAGAGGTTGAACTGTTGTTTGGTGCATTGTGTAGTTGCCATATCTTGTGCTCGAGCTCTTTGCACACTGATGCATTCTTCTCTATTCATACCTGTATCATGCTTGGCTTTGTGGTCTGGTTTCACTTGGGCTTGTAGTTTATGTTTATATTTGTTTGACCTAGCATTTGGTCTGTAGTTGGTCTTGTTTCATGTGTTGGTTTGCTGTACATTTCTGGTTTTGGTTTCTTGATGCAGTTTGGTCTGGTATTTTAGTCCAATTCAGTTTGCAAATAGTTTTTTTCATTTGTGATTACACTGGTCTTGTTTATATTGGACTAGTCGACACTTGATTCTTGAGTTTTGGCCATTTGCACCTGTGTTGAATCCAGTTTCACAACTCGGATTTGACCTTGTGCTGAAGTCGATATTTCATTTATATTGCACCTGAGTTGAACCCGGCTTTTCATTTGGTTTTGACCTTGTGCTCACCTATCCCTGTAGCATTATCAAGTGTATATCGGTGTGCACGGCCTTGTGGCATGTATAGTGATACACTGTGCATGTCACATAGTTCGTGTGTGATGAATTCAAATTTAAATGACGACGAACAACCCAAATAACTAAGGCAAATAATATTTTCAAAATCTATATTTTATTTTATATTGCAAAAATATTTCTTTTTCAATTTTACTGCATTAGTGAATAATTTTGCAGATTGCTCAGATGCTGGATTCTAACTGGAATGAAGTTGAAGATGAACTACGAGTGTGAGTGATATGTAGTGAGGAATTTATAAATGTAAAATAGTGATGTAATTGAATTTGTATCAAAGTTGTATAGTGAATAGTGAGAGCTTGAATTTGTACTATTCAAAATTGTAATAAATATTTGTTTGAATAAAATTTCTGTTTGAATTTAAATTCTATGTTATTTAATTTTATCCAGCAAATATTTATTTAACCTATGAAAAGTAAAATAGTACATTAACAAATACATTTAAACGAATGTATATATGTTTATTATCATCAAACAAAAATCATATAAGCGCATATTCGACATATCTTGCTTCTAGAATTAGCTCCATGCCTGTTTGGACAACCTTGTTGGGATCATTGCTATCAATTGATATTGCCTCAAGCAGGTTTCTGAGCTACCATCGGGGTTTAAGTCTCCAACATAGGAGTCAAGCGGATCATCTTCATTAACCTACATGCTCTCCTTTAGGTCACACTGATCCAATGCATATATCATGCACTCAATAACATTCTCGGCCAAGATAGATATTCGTGCACGAGCTGAAGGGCTATGGCAGCCCCCAACTCTTACAGATGAGTCCACCAATGTTGGGAGGGAAGGAGTGGTAATGTCTTATGCTACCAAATACTAATAGGAGTTACTTTGTTCATTCCATGTTGCTATAATTTCTTTTGCTTTGGTTGGCTAGGGAATGATTATCCTCATCAATCTTATTGTCTCTCGACACGAATGGGAGATTTATGTAACTTGCATATTATCTCAAGGGTGGTGATCATTGTGGATGCTTCGCCTTTATGGATTTGAGCAACCCAGGAATGAACAGAAACATTGATGGATTGTGCATTCTCTTAGGTATGTCACCATTGAGCATTGCAAGTTCTTGTTGCAGCATCTGTACTCCATTTTTTGTTGTTGCAATGAAATGCTGCAGCAATCTCTAGCGGCTTGCTGGTTGTTAAGGACACACCCAATTCCTTCCTTGGTTGGGAATATCATCGTCAGCCGCTGGTAAGCCATGATTGCATTAATGTTTGCCATAACTATTTTACATAGTATGATATTATACATGGATGGGCAGTCAACCATAACAAATTGTACCTAAATTTTAGCCACTAAAGGTCCTTGGTTGTAAGTGACTATATGAGAGGTAATTCCCAAAAGTACTATGTCGACACCACAAAAACCTAGAAGGTTAGTGTACAAGGAGTGAGGCGAAAAGCTTCATCTTGTTAAAAACTTCTTTAAACATCACATTAATGAAGCTACCCGTATCGATCAAGACCTGGTGGACCTTTAGGGCTCGAAGATTTACTGAATATACTTGATCACCGAAGGCGAGCTCTCTCCTATTGCTATAGCGGGCCTGATACCCTTGATGGCTACTAGCCACATGTGAGCCATCATAAATTAACATAATCTCTATGTTGATTTTGGCCATGTTATTGTCATCTGCCCGCTAGGGCGGGGTATGTAGATTTTGATGACCGTTGCACTGTTTTACTTATTGTCTCACATACTGAACCGGTGCGGCCTTATGGATCAGCCACTTTATTTCATCCTTGAGATGTCGACACTCATTGGTAGAGTAGGTGTTGAATTGGTGGAACTCACGGTACTTTCCATTGCCCCTGGGCTTCTTCCTCCATTTAAACAAGGAGAGAGCAAGCCGTTGAGAGGATATGGGATCACGTATTGTAGGTTAGGTAGTTTTCATGTCACTGTTTAGAGTTGCATAGTTAGTGTACTTATGCTTAAAGCATGCACTATCCTTGGCATGCTTTTTCCTATTTTCCTACCAATCATTCATTCGAAGATTGTCATCTCTTGGGTCAGCTTTGTTTCTCTGGCTATTCTTATGGTCACTATTAGAGATGTCAGCTTCTGCCACTCTCGTTATATCGTTCGCCCTTTGAAGAAAGTAAATCAAGGATACAGAGGGTTGCTTCTGTGATTCCTTCCACATCCAGGATGGGTACATCACCCTTAAATAAAGGGCGACTACACAACTGTTCTAATCATCTCCCACTATACCAGTTAACTCTTTATTGAAGCGGTTGACATACGAACGAAGGAATCAACCCGATCCTATTTATGTTACCTAGCTTGCTTGCCATCGTGGCCCTTGTTTTTGATGCAAGAAGCAGATTTTGAAGTCGAAACACAATTGGGTCTAAGAGTGGATGAAGGTGGCTTGCAAATGAAGGAACCACCGACCTGGTCAGGATGGAGGGAAAAAGGAGATATTGATCGAAAAGCTGGCAAACTTAGGCAACCGATTTGAAGGCAATGATATGGTCTAATGTGTCAGTACTCCCATCATATTTATCCATAGGAGGCAAATAATATCTTTGGTAGATGTAAGTGCTTAGGACTTCCTTCGAGAAGGGTCACGCTTTCCATCATCTGACAAATCCTCGTTACCTCACCTATAGTTTAAATTCTATGCAACTGCAACCATTAGGCGAACATTTCTTCTCAGAGGCCAGATTCCACATGCTATTGATGAAGCTAGCCCCTTATTGGGAAAGGACTTCTCAGTCGTCTATTTGGTATAGAGGACCTGCGATGGTGATACAGTGAGGGGGGATGTCGACACCTAGTTGGGGTAGGAGATCTACTCTTTACAGTTGAAGGTGACCTAAGCGAGTAAGGGCGCCTTTCACAGGACCTAGGCCTTGGCACCTCCAGTTGGGGTTGGAAGCGGACTGATGGTTCTTTGGGTTATGAATTTATGCCTTTCCCACTACCACCGAGGCATTTAGAGCATAGGTGGTGGGCCTCATCTACCACTTGAAGGTGATGAAAGGCGTAGGTGACGACAGTACACTACTGGTTCAAGTTTTGGGACAACGTGGATGTCTTCCTACCCGTGGGCAACATGTATGCTCCTATGGTAAATTAGAGAAATTCCTACTGGAGTTTCCAACATCACTCTCTCATTAACATCATGCATTATGTTGTAGGTACCAGGCGTAATGGGTTAGATAGGGTCCAGTCAACCACTAAGGGGATGGTCAAGCCAAAGTTTATAGTTGCTTGAGTGTCCATGCTAGCTAGAAGGCCATTCACATCATGAGTAAGTTGTCCTATGTTAGTCAAGCCATTGATCATGCTAAGCCACCTGTTGCTCAGCCTAGGGATGAGACAGACGGTTGTTGCTCCAGTAGCCTTACTGGGATTGCGACCATTGAAATTATCAGCTTTGTTTTCACCAACATTTTACATGGTGCAAACGTGAAAAGAGTTTGTAGAGAAGTAAAGTGAATAATAGTGAGAGTTTTTAGTAAAGGTCCTCCTTCTAGTACTAAAATATTGACTAAAAATTTAGCCAACCTTGGAATTATGCCTAAGAGGCGATATTAGCAAACATTTTCTTATTTAAAATGTAAAATAAGAAAATGAAATGTGTAAAAGGTAAAGAGATGAGATTTAGAGTTATTCGATCCGAGCTAATCTATGTCCACTATAAGGAATTTCTTCTTACTTTTCCTCTCATACAGTGACTTAGGTTACAAGACATAATAAGTAAATGCTTAAGAGCTTACGTTATTCAATAATTGTAATAAGTCTACCTTGGTCTATTTATAGCTGCTGAAATTGGTGCTTGGATGGTTGAGATTATATTGTAAAAGTCCCGAGGATGTTGATAGACATACACGGTTGATGCGCTTTGCCAATTATGAAGCCATATGACATGTGTAGTATAGATGCAGACAGCCGGTGGGCTATACCATGAGCATGCTTGGGGTAAGGGCATACAGTATGGGATTAGGGAGTGGTTGCTGTAGAGGTCTTTTGTTGGTAGCAAAGAATATGGAGTGGTTAATGCACAATGGCACTTTTATTAGATGAATAATGTCGTTTATTCTAGTCTTTTCAAAGGAATGGTGCACCAAAGCTTCTCTAGGATGTGGTGGTCTAGTACCTGTAACTATGGTTGTGTTACCAAAGAAGCTGGTGCATATAGACGGATGGTGGTAAAGACGGGTAAGGGACTTGTCTGCTAGTTGATTGAATGGACGAACCGATCGACTGTTGAGGAGTGATTCATAAGCTAGACTGCTTGTGTATCACCGTCACCTACCAGTGTCTACAGGCGCGATGCTTGTTTGACGCTATGATGATGTCGGGTAGTATGTCCTATGAGAGATCCCTGTCTATTTGGGTCGGTCAAGAGACAATGCTACATGGGCGACCAAGTTCCAGCGCTTGTGGTGCATGGGCTTTCCATTCTTTTATGAGCCGGGCTAATCAACATGCTGGATTACTTGGGCATACATGACGAAGATAGGCCATATGTTGTCTCCTATTTTATATGTTGAAAAATCACACCGACTTATATATGTTTTTTTGATGTTTAGATCATTGATCCAAATAAAATAAAATAAAATATCTTTGTCCGTGACTAATATATATATTTTATTTGTAAAGACCCGAAAATTTAGCACTGTTGAAATTAAATTAACAAAAAATAGATTTTACTTAAAGGATGAGTTAGGTATCAGATTAATAACCATTGCGTAGGCCTTCCTAAGATAATCTGTTTGATATGTAATTTTGATAGATTTGGTGTTACAATTTGCAAAATAGAGGCCTTACAATATGTAAATAAAGTGCGTAGCCACTATTGGTCCAAACAAGTGCATATAACTAAAGTCGCCTCATTGCCTATATAAATGATGTCAAGAAGCTCTCGATGAGTAGAAGAGGCTTCAAGTATTTGTTTTTTGGAGATGATACTTGATGTGGATGAAAACAGAGAATAATTCTCGCCCGTTCCTTCTAGAGTTTTGATTCAATGGTGGATTTTTGACTATAAGATGATCGAAGGACATTAGGTAGTGCAAAAGGTTAAATGGACTTGATCGTGGCATTTCGATCACAGTAAGCACATGCAGTTTGCTAAAAAAATGTCAAACAAGGTGGTGGCAGCATGCTAGGTGGCGTCGCGAGTGGCTAAGCAGTGGTATGGTAATGCAGCTCTGTGAAGTAGGGACGACATGGAGGTCAGATCCTATGTTGGCGATCGACATTAGCAGTTGGAAGTGGTGGTGGTATTTTCTTGAAGTTGGTGGCTAGTGGGCCAGGAAAAAGTTGGGGATGATGGTCACTGTAGCATGAGTGTTCCTTTTCATTTTAGTCCCTTAACAATTAGTACTTGTAATTAAAAGACTAAAACTTCCAACCTTTGTAACTGTAATATATGAATTCTGATTCACGCATATTTTGTTCCATTAGACTTGTGGCAAAACTGGATTATTTAGTGTGTGGCCCGCTGAATTTTGGGGTTATTTGCGAAAGCATATTTGTATGATTTATTATTAATTAATTGAGTTGTAGAATATTAAATAATATATATATGAAAAATTATATTTATTGATATGTGTTATGTTATATTGATGACTGTTTAGTTTTTATTATTCTTGGATGTGTTATGCCTTGATTGGTTTGTTTATTGTTGATTGTTGCATTATTGGATGTTAGTTATAATTAGTTTTGGATATGGATTGCAAAAAATATTAATTATAATATATGGATGAAATTGTGTACATAAAAAATTGATAAATAAACAAAAATAATGTTATTTATATATTTTGAGTGATATTTGTGAATAACAATGAATTAAGCTGAAAATAATATAAGAAATTTGAGAAGGTTATTATTCATGGATTTCTATAAGATTTCATAAGTAATAAAGAAAATAAATTTTAAATCAAAATTGGTGGGTTTATTCTTTTTTATAAAATAAAGTGAGATTTCATAAATAATAATATGATTTTTTTAAAGTAAATTGATGAAATAATTATTTTTTATGGAGTCTATATAAGAAATTATCATTATTGTTTGAGCAATAAAATAACAGATTATTTGGGAACTATAATAATAATAGTAAAGATGTTTTTTAAAAGTATTTTAGATTAAATTATTGCTATTTTGAGATAGATAGTAATGAAAGAAGTTTAATATGGAATATTTTTGTTTTGAGACAAATAGTAATAATTGGTCTTGGAAGCTATTAAAAGTGTTTTATTAACAATACGGTCATACGTTGATGAGGCGTAAGACTGAAAATCTACAAGTACTTGGTAAACCCGTTTTTAACACCTAGTGAAAATACTTGGAAAATAATTTTACTGAAAATATAGAATTTTTTTTTGAAATCGAGGAAATATCTTTGGTGAGAATGCTCTGGAAATCATCACCCCCATCCATGGTCGTAGTTAACCCAATGGTTACGTTGCCATCCCGACAAAATCCATAGATAACTATAGGCCTCTACGCCCCTCGATTACACCATGGAACCCGCTACAGATCGCAGCTACAACTGGGGTTACGTTGCTATCACAGCAAAAACCCATATAATTGTAGGCCTCAGCGCCCTCGAATTTCGCTGCCAAAAGAATAAAACTTCTCCACTCCACTCGACCATAGATCGCAGTCTACCGATGTAACGTTGCCTTCCCGAAAAAATCAAGCGCAGACCGTTGACACTCACCTCCACACGATTTCCACTATGGTCCACACAGTAGATCGCAGCGACATCGAGTTACACTGTCATCACAGTACAACCCAAATGCCTCTGTAGGCATCAACGCCCTCGACTTTCACTACACAATAATCCTCAGGAACTAGTTTTGTCCGGACTCCTCACAGGATCAACTTTAGAACCTCCCCTTAGAGGCTCAAGGCAGTACCAACCTATGGTACTCCTGAGAAGTTCATTCAAGGGAGCACCTTTTTCTCCAGAGCCATTTTCAGAACACTTTTTACTATACACATATAGTATCTTCCAAATCATACACCTAGTATGAATCTCATATAAATCTCCTTTCTCGAAATCGATTATCCCAAAATCGATAATTCTCAAATTAGGCTTTCCAAATCCAATATTGATTTTATCCAAAAATCAAAAGCCTTTCCAAATCCAAAGGTTCCAAAAACCTTTCTCTAGAATCCTTATAAGATCCTTTATATGTATATATATAGATATATATAATTTTTAAAAAACTTTGGATCATTACAAACTTGTATAAAACTCCTTTTATACTTCAAATATTTCAAAACCCTTTTCTTTCGGCAATAGATTCAACAAGGGGTGATTTATCTTATATAACAAAGATATATAACTTTGTTTATTCCAAATCAAATATTCAAATTTTATTACTCTATAAAATCACTTACCAGTTTACTTACTTCCATAAATTAAATTTCTACCATATTTCAGAAATATCCAATTTCTATTTGATTTCATCATATATTTCACAAAATATATTTTCCAATTCAAAAATCATTTTACATTTCTTATCCACAAATTCCAAATATCAATTCATTCAAATCCGTACGATGTAGACATATCATCCGTACGCTATACCAATCCGATCGCTCCCTCGATCATACAATTCCACTTCCGAACTAGTATCGTCCACCCGACTTCCTAGTGCAAACTCAGATCTGGTTTCTTGATCAGAAACCGTCATTCTCCTTACATATCGATAACTATGATAGAGAATATCCAGAATCAATCAATAATCCATATCCAGGTTCACCGTCGAAAATCAAGTGGAAAATTCCAAGTCGGATCGATATAATTATCTCGAAATTCTATGCTCAAATCTAGATCAAATCACTATGCGAATAGAATAATATACGTACATCCTACGTATTTACCTTTATTGATTTATTAATCAATTCCCTTTCTATTCACATTCACTTTATTTCCATTCACTTACTCACAATTCTTAAATCCTCATTTGGATTATCACTTTAATCCTTATCTCAAATGGATATTTAATCATAAACAGTTTGAACTCTGTCCAGCTTAAATTTAGAAAATAGCTTGAATTTTTTAAAATAGATAGGTAGTTGAAAAATAATTATTAATTGTAAAATAGTTAAGTATTGATAAAATAGTTGGAAAGTAGTTAAATAGTTATAAAATAGTTAGATGATTGCAAAATAGATGTAAAATAGTAATTAGTTATAAAGTAGTTGAAAAATAGTAATTAGTTTATAAAACAGTTGTAAAATAGTTAAATAATTCCAAAAGTAGTTATAAAATAAGTAAAAGATAGTTTTGGGTTAAATAAGAAATGTTGTATATATAATAAATAGCTTGAAAAAATAGATTTGTACTAAAACAATTTATTTTGAAAATAGTCCAGAGCCAAACTGTACAACTTCCCAATCTCCATTTCAAATCAATTCAATTTAAATTTCCACTTCCATTTAAATTGACTCAATTCCAATTTGAATTAATCCCAATTCCCATTTGAACTTGAACTCATTCGACTTCAATTTCATTTCAAATTAATCCAATTCAAATTTTCCATTTGAAATTTTAAACTTATCCATCTTCATTCACAATTCCAATTGATTCAAATCAAATTCAATTTGAACTAATTCAATTCAAATTCCAAATTTTAACCATCCCGAATTATATAAATTCGAGTTAAAATTTGAAACCAAACCTTTGAATTTTTATCTTAAACTTTCAAATATTAAGTCCAACATGATTCCATTTTATTTAAAAAATCCATCCATTTCCAATTTTCGGATCTCAAACCCATTTTGAGATCACTCAAATTCCCAATTCAAATCAACCATTTAACTTTCCAAGTTAAATCTTAATTTCATCTTGAAATTTCCGAATCAGGTTGATCACTCAAACTTATTTAACTTCATATTAATAATCTTCCCACTTATAAGTTCGAAAACTTATCACTTTGGGTTATACATCACCTTCCAAATTTAAAACCCAACATTTAGAGTTTTATTTCAAACCATCTTTGATATTATGTATATCCACACATATATACATATTTACTTCTTGGCCCATCAAGCCAAATTTTAAAATTTAAACCACCCTTGGTTTTAATTCAGACAAATTCTTTTAAAATTTACAAACAACTTCTTATTCTAGAATAAGATTACATTCAAAATAGTTTGAATAATATTATTTCCTTTAAAATTTTGAAACACTTTTCAAAATTTTAAATTTGGAATTCAGAACTTCACAGTTTGAAACCCACTTCAATTTACATGTCATACTTATTTAAAGGTTACCCCCTTAAAACATTTCATTTTTGCTTAATCATTAAGAGACATTTTATCATTTTAGGATGATAACCAAGGTTATTACCACTGGAAATCAATTCATTATTATCTTGTTCTGAAAATTCTTCTCCAAATTCAAGATTTTAATTTCAGTTTGAATCCATCTCAAATTTATCTTTATTTAATTTCAATTTGGTTGTATTTCTATTACCACTTAATTTAATTCCAATAATTTAACAACCAATTACCTTAATATTTATTAGAAAGAATTACTGCTTTATATATCAAAATATATTTTTATATAAAATCATTTAAAAAATTTATATAAGAAAATAACAAGTACGCTCTCATATATATACATATATATATATATATATATATATATACACACACACACACACACTCAACTCATTCTAGGATACCATTGACCCTATCCTTAATGAGTAATCCCACCAGAGCCAAGGTTCTCGCTTAACCTTCTGCTCTGATACCAAATGTAACGACCCAAAATTTTCGATCCAGAAAATTTCGGATAGTTAGGAAAAGAAGAAAAGAGAAAGAAGAATAAATAGTAACAAGTCACAGAAACCTTAGGAAAAGAAGAAAAGAGAAAGAAGAATAAATAGTAACAAGTCACAGAAACCTCACATTCGCAGCGGATAAAAATATAATATCACATAAATAACAATTTTACAAAGAAGAACTGTATCAGTACACTTATATTTTTATATATCAGAGTTACAACCATTACCAATCACTGGAAAGTTTAAAACAACATGTCCTAGTTATACAATAATATATCACAGCGGAAAACACTCCATACATTCCTGCCCTCCAGCTTGCCTCCTGAGCTCCAGAACGTCCTTACCTAAAAATCTATAATACTCGGTCTGGCCCGAGCATTATATCAAAGTAACACCCGGGTCAGGCTGGAAACCAGCGTGAGTAAACCCATCTAACATGGATCACAAAAGCATACAACTTATATAACCCGGGTAACTTATATCAATTTACAACTTCACAAGTCGTTATAGACATCACTTACGACACACACATCAATTTCTAAGTACCAAAACTTAGATTAAATAGTCCAATTCATTTAAATCATTCCATTCCAGCTTATTGATTTCACATATCAATCTATAAAGAATCGAAGTGGTTTAGGTTATTTACTAATACCCAACTCCGGTCTCTTCGAATTCAGTGTCATCTAAACCTAAGTTATTCAATTAAATACAACTCAACTTTAATTACCGGATAACACTTTTACACAGCAATTCATAATTGATAGATAATCACATTATCACTGTATCCAGCATATCATATCACAAGGCAATTCATATCAGAGATATCAGCCAATCCAAAGCACTTATTATCATTCAATCATTCATAAGCAAGATTGATCACTTTCATTAATTACATTAATTAATGATCCTCTAATTACTTTTATTAGTTAATTATTCTTAAATTTTATTTAATAATAAACCTTTAACTTAATTACATTCATTAATCCACCTTGAATAATCACAATCAGAAATTAACTTTCCTTAATAACTCTATCAATTAAACCAACTCCTTGATTAATTATATTGATTAATCCTTTAATTGCACCGAGTAATTATCACTTAATTTCTTCCACCATGTAATTATCGTTTAATTACCCCCCAGCAAGCAATCTACTTTTAATTACATCCAGGAATTTTCCACTAATTACTTCACTAGGTAATTACACCTTATTAATCACCTTAAGTAATTATACTTAACCCAACATCAAATGATTACCTTTAATTAATCAAAACTTAATTAATTAATTAACTAAAATTAACTACTTCAACTTAATTAATTACACTGAGTAATTAATTCCTTAATTAATTACCCTGATTAATTATTCTATAATTTTTAATTAATTAACCTTTCATTAATCACATTCATTAATTAACTAACCTTTTAATTAATCCCTTAATTGATCCATACTTTAACTGATTACACTAAGTAATTAATCCTCAACTACTTCCATTAAGTGATTATCATTTGGGAATTTCCCATTAATTACTCTTATTAATAACATTAATAAATTATTCTTTAATAAATTACATTTGGTAATTGTCCCTCAATTACCCACCTTAATTAATGACATTAAGTAATTATTCTGTAATTACTTCATTAAATAATTATCATTTAATTTCATTAGCCGATTAACTCTAAATAAATTAATCGTCTTTTAATTAATAACTTAATTAATTAATCACATTTATAAATTAATCCCTTAAATTTGATTACTAAAACTAATTACTACTTACCTTAATAGTTTAATTAATTAATAATTTCTTAACCGATTTCATTAATTAACCATCGTTAATGCATTAAATAAATAATACTTTATTTAATTCCATCATTTAAATCACTTTCAAACCATATAGGAATTAACCTACTATATAATTGCTTTAACAACAATTTTAAAGCAATCTAGAACTTGAAAATTTGTTTAAATTTTCTAATACTTTGTTTAGAACTTGATTTATATTTCCTTTTCAAACTTATTCATTTTGATAAACCTTTAAACTTGATTAAACACTTTCTATTTCCCGCATTATCTTATTATCTTCCAAATCTGATCACAAATTTTGTTATAAATTATAAAATTGATCTTACTTAAATTCAAAACCCGGTTATTTACATAACTAAAATCCGAGCTTAACTCAAATTTCCCATGCCAACAAGCAAATATCCTGAGCACCCCTCGAACCATTATTCCCTTCGATTCGACATACGTTCATCCCCGAGTTCGACCCGTACAAACCCTCTTCTTCCCAACCTACCATTCCCAGTTTCCCCCGTGCACCAATCTGTGCACGCCGTGCACATATCCTTCGCCGACGACCATCACTCTAGATCGCTGACCATCTTCTTCGATCACCAACCATTTCCAAAACTCACCTGAGCATTAGAATTCCCATTTACAACATCACCTCGAAATTTGACTCTTTGACCCACAACTTAACATACCCCGACCAACTATCACCTCGTTCTGACACCTTCTGGCCATGATACTCCCCAGATCCTTGCCGCGAGCTCCACCGCATCTCTACCCTGCTTCTCCCCTCGGTGCGAACCACTCCGGTCAACAAACGACACCTCCAATGAACCACAGCCGAGATCGACCTTAATCCAAGCTAAAACCCTAGCCCACCCATTAGCCGCCTACACGGTGGTTGTAAAATCCTATAACTATTTTTACCGACGTCGCTTGCTTCCAAGCTAGCTTCAGCCATAACCTTGACACCTCAAACTCTCCTGATCATCAGACAATACCCAAAATCCAATTTCTGATCAATATGCAATTCCTCTAGAATTAAATGCCTAAAAATCTTGATTCTTTTTCTAAAAATCATAATTTGTGAAGACAAATCAGATTATAATCCTGGATTCTCAAATTGTTCAGGTCGAAATTTTGATATTTTAAAGTTTTACTGTAATATGCATATCCTAGTAAAACTGTTTTCATATTTAAAAAAATATTTTATAATTTAGATCTTGAACTACAACTTTGTTTATATATATTGATAACTAGAAAAGATTCAGAGAAGAAGATCTTGAGTTATTTCAAGTTTTAAAACATGAACCACTAAAAACAGAGTAAATCAGGTTTACATACATACATGCATATCCATATATTCATATATATATATATATATGTATATATAAATAATACATATCATGCAAAAAATTATTACGCCTGAAATCAAAAATTTATTTCGTGCATCAAATTTTAAGCAATTTAGAGTTTGGTTTACTCACATTTGATGTTGACAGAGCTTGAACTTTGGGTATTTTGAAAGCTAGAACTTGGAACTTGAAAATATCTGGAAACTTGTAAGCTGAATGTTTAAATGACTCTGCTTAGATCTGAAATGAGATTATTTGGCTAACTGAGATGATTCTTGAGTTAATAAAAACTGATTTTGTTTTCAGGCAGATGTTTGAATCTGTTGTGTTTTTTTTTATACTTCTAGGTTTTTCTTTTGAAAGTGGCCAAAAGAAGAAAACCTAGTTTAATTCCTTTGATTTTTATTTTCATTACAAATTTGAAAAGAAAATATATTGGCCACTTGTAAATTGCATGGCTTGTAAGTTACAATTGTCAAACATTTGATTTTATTGATTGCAAATGTTAATTCTATGCATTTTAAAACTTACAAATATATAAAGCCTTATTTATAAATTTCTTATGTTTATAAATCTTGGCTTTTATGTATTTAAATTATATATAAACTACATTTAGCACATGTGTAATTAAGAAAGAAGAATATTAACTTTTTGATTAATTTTTTTTGTTTAAATTTTATATTTCAATTGTTACATTTGTATATTTTTATGTTAAATGATTTTCATTTGTTAATTTGAGTGTTAATATCTTAACACTTGTCTTTATTTTATTAAAAATGTTTTTATAAAGCTTTGGTATTTAATTCACTAATCAATAAATATTTTCTTTTCTTTTTATAAAATAAAATTCTTTAAAGAAAATAAAATATTATAAAAAAATCTTATTCTAATAAAAATCTTTATTCATATATTTTAATCCAGAATATTTTAAAATATCTATCTTTTGAAATTCAAATTCAAATACAAACTCCAAATCCAATTTAGAAATCAACTTGAAATCTACATATATATCATATATATTTAAACAAACACAAATTCAATTTGTATATAATAATTCTATATATATATAAACAACATATTATTATTATTGATTTGAAATTAACAATCTTGCCAAATTTTAAATAATTTAAAATGGAGATTATCACATTTGAATTTATTTAATTTATAAATCAGTATTCTCAAAAGTTAAATTAGATAACTATCCAATTATCTAATACCCGAAAATCCGGGATATCACAATGATGATTGATTTTTAAAGGCTTAGTAGGAGTGGTGTCTAATTCACGCATTGGTTGCACTAGTTGCATTGGTTGCGTGGATATTGTGGTTGTAATGTACTAATAAGTATTTGATGCAGAGAAGAGCATGAAATTGAACTAAATGGGCATGATCCCCAAAAGGTTATGTAAGCCGTCCTTTTCAATGCATTAGCCATCAGATCACTTAGTTTGAGCTGGGGTGTATAGATATTGGCGTAGTCCAAACATAGATGGACACTTTTTTTCATTATTATATACATGTACATGTAGTGTTGTAGGTAGGAGCAAAGGTAGAGAAAATATTCAGAGATAGGATGTTACTCGATATATTTCTTTTGAGAGATTTATAGGTATACCCTAGGGGAAATTATGTAATTTGTTACATATATATCTATGTTAACATCAAAAATGGATCAACACCGTAGTATAGATTGAAGGGAACCTGTAAGATCTAGATCTAGCAGATAATGATAACAGCAAAGGAAAATAAACAACAATAAGAAAGAGGGACATGAGATTTTACAGTGATTCGGCAATCTTTGGCCTAAGTCAACTTTATAGCTTTTTCTTGTAGATTTGATTGAGATTACAAAGGGTTTGAGAGAGAATAAGCCACAAGTACAAGCGTTAGACTGATTGTAAGTCCTAAAATTGCCTAAAATAGCTGCCTTGGTGACTATTGTGCAGAGGAAGGAAATGAAGAAGAGACAGAGCTTTCGTGTAGTGATAGCAGAAACTAGATCCCATTTTAGTTGCTCTATGGTTTATATTTATAGGGACAATAATCACATTGGGCTATGAGGAAGGTTGGTGCAAGGTCCAAATGAAGGCCCAAAGGTGTATGCAAAGTCACACATGCTTTCAAGTTGACATGATATGTTGTACTGACCTCTCATGCCGGTATTGACATGTGTAGTTAACTCCAACTGCTTTGAGCTTTTTTGTGTTGTGCTTCCTACTCTGTTTTGAGGTGTTCTATGTTTTTTCCATAAGTAATTGGTTGTATTGGCAATAGTTCCTTTATCACTTAACTTTTTTTCTGCTATTTTAGCTGCTAATTCTTCAACTTCGATAATTTGTTGTTCAAAACCCATGGAAATCTCTTGAACAAGCATAGAATAGAGTGACTCCTGTGAAGTTTGAGTGAAAAGTACAAAGCTTGGAGAGTTCACCACCAACTTGATCAAGTCGGCACTGAGCTCTCCCCTTAGCTCGTTTTTGAGAGAAACTTCCTTAAACCATTTCTTTTGCCGATCCAAGCATGCCATCAAGATTCCATGTAATTTCATCTTCATTTTGACATTTTAACTTCAATTGATTTCACCTTGGTTAAAACCCAGTTAACATTTTCCTCCAAAGTAGCTTTTGTTGATAACAAAGCATGCTCTTGAATCGAGATAAGTTTTGGACTATTATTATTTGAATTCTAATCAATTGCTTAAATGCCATCTTAAGACGCTTTTTTCTTATTTTGCCTTAATTAGTCGATCTTTGTTAATTGTCTTACATAGTTTGAACTGAAATTCTCATTCTCGGCATCGATGGTACAATTTGCAAACCGAAACTTATATGCAACTTTACATTGTAGAGTGAATCCCTAATGAAGATTTTGGTCAGAATTGGATTAAGCATAACGTGTCATTATCGAGTTGGACATATCGGTATAGACATGTTAACTTAAGAAAATTTTGCCCTTTTTTTATATGTTAGCATCTGTGAGGTCATCTTTCATATCTTTATTTCCTACCACCGAGTGTTTTCAACTTCTACCTGAGTTATCAAGGTGTCGACCTTACTTCATCCTTCTACCGTCGTCATCGACGACCTTCCCTCACATCATCGTCATCTACCGCCACCTCTCTAAGAAACTCACCACCATCCAGCATTATCGCTACCTCCAGTAGCCATTCAAGGTTATTGGATCCGCTCCATTTGGAAACCTTAGGTCTAATTGATTTTTGAATCGATTCGAAGGTGTGTGACGTCGCACTGCTAAGTGGTGATGGTTGAGGAAATGGTTTGGGCATGATCGATTCTAAATCAACAGGAAACAATCGAATTCTTGAACATTTGTTCGGGAATGGCACTAGGGTTTGCCATTCAAGCATGGATGATTCTAGAAAAAAGCTTGATTGATTGTTTCATTTTTGTAAGATTGGCTAAGTCTGGACCATTAAAGAAACTCCGATACAATTATTTGTTTTTACTTTTTGATGTATTGGAGAATTTCATCGTATAACTTTTCCATTCTTACTCATCCAGTGATCCCGAAAAGGAAGACTTTCTGCATCACTCCGAACTACGGATCCATTATTGATTTTCATCGATAACGGGTAAGTTCTAGAAAGAAATTTTTTGAGATATGATGCAACTTCTTTTACAAACACAAGAAAGCTATCTACACAGGATGGTTGGTTATAAGTTTTTAGGACATAGGACTCACTTTATATTGATAATACACTACGTGCGCCCCAGTTAACACTCAGAATCCAATAGGTCAGCACATGTCGGTTTCTTTTGGATTTCGAGTGTTGGTTTCATGGGTTCTTTTATCCTAAGTTAAATTTATCTGACTGTGTCATGTTTATAATGACTCGTCAATCGTCTTGCCTCAAACCTGGCGAAGGATCATCTACGCCTTTTGAGCTGCATCCACTATTGCACTAGTTTCACCATATATTCCTGTCAGAACCAACCAATCCACGACCTCGGAGGCTGAGGGTTGGATAGTACCAATCGATCATGTTCTACATCCGTTGCCTCCAAGGTTGATTATAAATAATCTTTCGAAACGGGGGCCTTTTATTTTTTTACTGTGAAAATGCTTAAGAACATTTGCTTGCAACACGGCATTCCCAACGAAAATGTTCATTTTCCGACAGGAGATGAATTTTTCCCATCACCCCTTTATGGCTTCACAACATGTAGCTGGTATATGTGTCTTAGTGCTGCTGTCCCGCCTTTTAATCCTTAGTTGAAGAGTTTTATAAGAGATATTGGGATCCCGACGTTTCAAGTTCACCCAAATGGACATGCCTTTTTGAGTTCATTACATATCCTATTTATGCGAAGATTCGACAACTCTCCATGATTCAACGAGATCGCATACCTTCTAAGTTTAAGATAAAAAAGTAGTGCCCATCTTTCGTGATTATCAAGGCTTGGACAAGATGCAAGGTTACTGATAACCTCCATAACAAGCATTCCTGCTTCAAAAAAGATATTTCTTCGTACGTTTTCTAGAAGGGTTTAATTTCTTTTGGTTAATCGGAAGTAAGTTTCTTTCTTTCGGTCTTTCCTACATTGGAATCTCCAATAACTTAATGTATATACCCATAGATATTCCAAAATGGATCAAGAAGCCAGAGCATGAGAGAATTCTCGAGCATTTAAAAGGTTGTTTGAGCGAGCCAACGTTCATCAACCAACGTTCATCAAGTTCCTTTTGATGAACGAAAACTTATAAGAGTATGTACGGCTCCAACCAAGAAGAATAGCCGACACGAAATCCTTAATGTGGGGTAGTTCCAGATCATGCACCCATTCTAATGCCCCCACTCATGCTCTGATGATGCTCCTCAATAGGAAGAGGAAGAAAGAGGATAAGGCTATAAATAGGAAGAGGGGAATATTGATATAGATTATGATGAGCCTACGGGGTATGATGCCCCCGGAGATGAGGGATATGGAGTTAGAATGCCCATGATTTTAGAGGAGGACATGTGATCATGAGGAGGTTAGGAAAAGAGCCGGCTGTCGATGAAGAGGAGTGTGAGTCTGATGACGATGATAGCGATTACCATGCTAGCAAGAAAGACAAGGAGTCATTCGGCGAGTCAACTACAATGAGCCTTACTCTCCCTCACCTGCCTTCTCCGGAACTGTTAACTACTGAGGAGCTGAATCTTGAACTTCCCATTTTCTTCTCAACAACAACTAAATACTAAATTTCTTAATTAATTGGAGGTCAAGGTTCTGAAACCCCAACTGGACATATGTCGCGCTTTGACTTTCTAGGAGACGTCTCCATTCACTTGAATGAATTCATGGATTTTTTGATTAGTGAAATGGTAGGTGAAATTGGCACGCAAATCGAAATATCATCTAGTACCTTTACAAGCAAAGGTGGTAGGACTCCAACTCCGAAACCATGCTGATATGGTTTGTAGATTACATAAGGGGTCATCGACACTACACACTCCACTTTAGGATCATAGATACATGTTTCTGCATCAAGTTAGGTTTTAGAATTCAAGAGTGAACTTCATTTTTCTTTTCGTTTCATGTTCCATTGGTTATGGATTATACCATCAACTGCATTAACATACCGGCTCTTATAGGGATCAGACTTTGGATCCATCTCATCGCTTTTATCTTGAAACTGATGAGGAGAGAAGGAAGAGAAAATATGATGAGTCATGCCGCTTGGAGAGGGAGTGCAGGAGGGAGAGAAGATAAAAAGGTACAATAAAGGTGATGCCCCTGGCGATATACACAAGTGCCGTAGAGATTCTCATTATTGCCGTGGGACCTCACCGTCAAGTGCTCCTCCCCACATCGAGGCTAGGACTGCCACGATGGAGGAAATTCCATCCTCTCAGGCCATAACTATTATAGTTTCTCCTGCATTTTCTAATCGGGGCAAAAAATCCACACTTCCATCTGGTCCGCCGCAACTTCAAGCTACTTTCCCACATCTCTTCATGCATGGGGTTAAATTTGATAATATCATAGAGCCCATCAATAAAGCTACTTCCCCATGAAATCTCGTGGCATTCCATAAGGACTTTGAGGCTAGGTTTGAGTGGTGGAGTCTCGTCTGCACCCTTTATGACATTAACCGCATTAACTATCAGGAGATTCTTTCATTTGAGGGAGAAATGGATGCTCACGATAGAGTAATTAAGGATCGCGATAGTGAGATTTCTCAGCTGAAGACCAAGAGAGACGCAACCTTAAAGGGAAAAGTGGCTAGTGACAAGCTTCTAACTGAGACAAGCCAGACTCACGATAGAGCTCTTCTCGTGATCAATGACCATCTCAAAGAAGCTCATAGGGAATCCAGCAAACTAAAAGAGCAAGCCACTGAAGGAGAGCAAGTTGTCAATGCTCGAGACCAAACTATTGCTAAACAAGCCACCATCACTGCTAAGCAGGCCATCGAATTCACTCAACTCCGTGAGGAGAATGCAAAAATTACCAAGGAGAAAGAACAGATCGCATCCGATAAACTAGCAGCCGAGATCGAACATTTGGTCACACGATCAGAGCTCTTGAACCTTCAAGAATATCATGATGAGGCGTTAAGCCAGATGGATGCCAACCTGCTGCAACTCTATACTTGCATTGTTATAAACAAGGGCAGTTTGAAGTGACGCGGAAACATTTATCCCCGGTCTCTCGCTATGGTTTGGGAAGAAGTATTTTTTTAGATCAGAGCTAGCCGAGGATATGCGATCTGAAGAAGAGTTAAAGGCAAGTGTGACATCCTCCATTTTGAGGCCTGAAACTAGGCGCTACAGATGTTGCAGTCATCCACAGTATTAATTTTCGATGACAAAATACAGTTATGTTAATTATATCAATAATTAAAAGTACAAGAATAGGAATAAATATTAAACAATTTAATAGCAAACTTTCACATTTCATTTTATAAATAACATTTCATATTCATTCATTCGCAATCCCATATTTAGAGAAATTATAATTATTACAAAATACTCCAGGAGCGATATATAAAGATGGATCCTTGGTTGATCAGAGTATAATGCTAGGCAATTATATAACTTGCCATTACATACACACAGACAAAACCAAACAACACAGCATATTAGTATGATACTACTAAATAGCTAGATTGCCTCCTCCACATCTTTGGAAGCTTATTCGCCTAGCTGGATACCTAAAATCCCTTACTCTCGGCCTACTCAAATGAGCACCCAAGAGTTTAAAAGGAAAGCAAAAACTTCGGTTCAGACAATAGTCAGGTGTGAATAATAACCTACCATCTCGAACCAAATAGATACATAGTGAGAAAATGCTACTGAGTGAAATAGGTTTTCCCCTCATTAGTATATTAACTAAAGTATCTTAGCCATATACCATGCTCCTGCATCCACAATGGTTATAACATAATAATATATTGATATGCAAACATGCAATATACACTTGATTACCCATCCCAAGTTATTAGACTACCCATCTAAATTTTCATTGACTATTCGTCTAATACTTACATATATTAATTCTTTTGATTACCCATCCCTTACCATGTTGATTACCCATAACACATGGTTTCATTATCAATATTATGTGGACTGTCCATCTCACATATTCCATTTATTTAAAATGATGTGGAATATCCATCACACATCCTATATTCTTACTAGGATGACTATGAACCCTTAATTAACCATATAGAGACTATCCATCCCCAGCATGATGTGGATTATCCATCTCACATCCCATAGATTTCCTAGGATGACTATGAACCCATCACATATTTCATTTAGTTCATATTTAACGCACATGTCCAACTTATGTCTATTGGTGTCCCCAATTAGGTTGTTTACCCTTTAAATTTACAACATCTCAAAATAACATGCATGTGCATCCCCATTGATCTATATAAAACTCATTAAAGAAATCTTTTACATAGGTAACTCCAATGAGTAGTGTCGAAATTCATAAAGAAAAATACATTGGTGTCCTCAGTGATTAAGGTCAAAGTCATTAAACATATAGCAAGCTGAAATTAATACACATTGGTATCCCCAACGATTATTGTCAAAGTCATAAAACATATGGGTCGCCGCCATTAATTAGGACAATATAGAACATTTTCAGTATTAAAACAACTTCGACCTCCATCCAAAGTCGAGACAAAAACTTAACTCTAAGTAGTAAACTCTATGCCAAAACAAGATTGTCGACTTATATATGATATAGGCTATCCACCTTTTAAAACAAACTTTAAGATTTTATAAACCATATGGCTAACTGCTAAAAAATGGGTTATCGACCCTCTTAAACATGGGCTATATCGCCTCTTTAAAAGATAGTTATAAAACTAAACCTCCCCGACGCTAAAAGGGAGAAATGCGGCATTGTTACCAAACAATAATGCATAAGATCATTGACACTGATGAATGGTGGCATCAAGACTAACGACGTCATTATAAAACTTTTACTTCGGCTACCATGCCACTTAATATACAAAGTTGAAGTTAAAACAAGCGACATCATTGCCTTTTATATAGTTGATGTCGGCGGCGTCAATTAAAATTAGGTGAAAACATGTAGATCTGGATGATGGCATTAAAGCTTTAAACGCTTAAACGAATCACGATAGTGCAATGTCACAAATGATGGGTTGCCGCCGATATCCACATCGACTTGGTTGGAAACATTCCGTAACCACCTAAGTAGTTATCATATGCTACCCTCCTTATCGACGTTGATACTTATAGATGCGGCGTTGTCTTACGCTTGGTGATGATACAAGCGACATGGCTTTGTTGTGAATATCATGAAATCTGTATTATTACTAGTAAAAGCATTTCCTTTTTACCAAATCACAATTCTTGTCTAATTTTTATTGGATAAAATGATATCTTTTCCAATTCTTTTTACAAATACCGTCGCATACATTTTTAAAGTTACAAAACATCTTTTAACTTAACTAATTAATAGCCTTAATTAATTAATAGTTTAAATATTTATCTAGTATATAATTTCATAATAAATCATAATCACTTGGGAAAATCCAAAAATTCACAAAAATTCAAATTTAACGTTTTCTTTCTCACTTAAAATTTAGGGACCAAAATATGTATTTAATTATTTTTAATAATTAAAACCCGAAAAAACTAAATGTCCACCTTAGGAAATTCATAAAATATTTATTTTACCTCGGAAAATTATGAAATTAAAAAATCATCTCAAAATTAATATTTTATACAATATACCAGAAAATCAAAGTATTTAGAGATTTAAACTTAGGTTTTACCCTTAAAACCCATTCATATGATCTCATAAAAATTCAACAAATTCTTATTCTATCCAAACAATGGTTAAACAACCATAACTTGGCAAAGATCATCAAAATAATTCAGATACTACCAATAGCTGAATCCAAGAATAAGAAAATAGAGATGGTATATGTATTATTCACCTTAGATTTGTTGTTGGAGTTGGTATTTGATATTTCTTTAGTTTCGATTAATCTCTTCCTAGAGTTCCCTTGATTTCATCCCTCTGTTCACTTATTATTTAATATCTGGCCTTAGCTCTTTTTGTTTAATTGTTTTGATGTTATGTAAACTGAGAATAATATGAGCGAGGAGAGGGTTTATGGTTTAAAAGATGGATCTGCCTATTTTTTCTCTCTTATATTCTTTTATATGTTAGGTTCTATAAACAATCTTATTACTTAATTTATTAAGGCACGACCTTGTTAATAACCAAGCCTCATTCCCCTTAACCATTTACATTATTCTATTTAATCCATCCATTTAAACATCCTGAATAATATTAAACTAAAATTAGAGATGTTACTGTCTCCATTCCTTAAAGAATTTCATCCTTGAAATTTGGTAAGTACTACTAATATGCACGTCAAATATTCATCCAATGGTAGTATATTCTACCAGTTATGAAGTCTATATACAACAAGTATAGAACTTACCATCATAATAGCTCAGGATAAGTATCCCTTATCCCATCTTCTTTTGCCTAAGTATAGCCTTTCTCATTGTCACTCCACTGGACTTTCACTAGTCCAACTGTCTTGTACCTAAACTTCTTCCCATCTCTCGCCATAACTCGAACTAATTGTTATACGAAAGTCATATTTGGCTCTACAAAAAATCTTCCAATGTAGTCGGAGCAGTAGTAGTCTCTGGATCATGCACATACTTCCTAAAATGAGAAATATGAAACATATTATAGACTCCTTCCCAACTACTTTGCAACTCTAATCAGTATGCGAGTTTTCGATCCTCTCTGTAATAGGGAATGATCTAACGTATCTCGAAGCCAGTTTCCCTGACTTTTCAAATCATACCACACCCTTCATCGGTGATCTTTAGTGAAAACTTGATCTCTAACCGAGTACTCTAGATCTTTACGCCTCCTATCTACGTAACTTTTCTATCTAGACCGAGCTTCTCTCATCCTATCCCCGATTAACTCAATCTTCTCTATGGCTTCTCTAACCATACCTGGACCAAGGACCAATCTTTCTTCGTCTCTAATCAACATGCTGGTGATTTGCACCGCCTTTCATAAAAAAACTTTGAAAGGCACCATTCCTATACTAATATGATAACTATTATTATAGGAAAACTCAGCCAAGTGCAAATGGTATTCCCACAACCCTCCAAAGTCTAGTACACAATCTCTCAACAAATCTTCAAGTACCTTATTGACTCTCTCTGTCGGCCTATCTATCTATGGATGATAAGTGGCACTCATCTTAAGCTTGATACCTGACACTTTTTGTAGACTCTTCCAGCATTCACTAGTGGACAAAGCAACTCTGTCATTGACTATACTACTAGGAATCCTATGCAGTCTAACAATATTCTTCATAAATAACTTAGCCAATATAGGTGTGGTCCAAGTTGATTTAATAGGGACGAAGTGTGTGCACTCTTCATCAGTCTATCCATTATGGCCCACATACTTTCATTTCCCCTATTTGACCTTGGCAAACTTCCCATAAAATCCATGGATATCGAATCCCATTTTCAAACTACTATATTTAAAGGCTGAAGCAATCCACTTGGCTTTTGATGCTCAGCTTTAACTTGCTATCAATCACATATTGCTTCACCCATAAGCTTACATCCCTTTTCATACCTTCCCAAAAGAAACTTTTCTTCATATCCTGATACATCATAGATCCTCCCAAGTGTATAGTGAACTTCGATCGATGACACTCCCCCACAATTTCTTTTCTTAGGTAACCAACATCTTTAACACATAACCGTCCCTCCTTCCTTAACCGTCCTCTCTAATTAGGACTAAAATCTTTTAAATCATCGATCTCGATTCCACCTTCCAACCTTTTAATATTTTCAGCTAACAATGGATCATTTCTCTGCTTAGAAACAATCCTCTCTGGTTGAACTTCCAAGCAAGACAACATAGCAGCACTTTGACTAGAACTGGCAGTCGACCTTAATTACGTGCTACAAGTAGTCAACTCCTCTAAATCCTTTTATTCTACCAACATATCTAACACCACACTCTAATGTTTTATACTAAGCGCATCCGCAACTTTATTTCCTTTCCCTGGTGTATACTCAATATCAAAATCATAAACTGTTAAAAACTCCAACTATCTCTGTTGTATCATATTCAACTCTTTTTGAGAGAATAAATACCTCAAAAACTTATGATCTATATATAGCTCGAATCTTTCTCCTAAGAGGTAGTGTCTTCGCATTTACAATGCGAAAATAATTGCCGCCAACTCCAAATCATGAGTCAGAAATCTAACTTCGTGTGGTCTATGTATCGAGAAACATAGGCAATCACTTTACCCCTTTGCATTAATACAGCTCCTAATCCTATTCCACACGCATCCATACACTCCACTAATTCATGATTCCCGTCTGGAACAACCGACACGAGGACATTGGTGAACTAATGTTTTAACTTAAGGAATGCTTTCTTACATTTATTGGACAAAATAAACTTTATGTCCTTCTTGGTTAGTTTAGTTAGGGATGCTGCTATCAATGAGAAATCTTTGATGAATCTTCGATAATAGCCAGCCAATCCAAAAAAACTCCTTGTCTCGGTCACCTTCTCGGGTCTCTTCCAATTATTTAGAGTTTCAATCTTAGCTGGATCCACCGACAACCCTTTCTTTGAAACTACATGACCAAGAAACTTCAACTTTCTTTTCCAAAAATGACACTTCATAAACATTGCTTTTAGTTGATGCTTCCTCAATGTATCAAGCACTATTCTAAGATAAATCTCTTGATCTACTTTATCCTTAGAATGTATCAGAATGCCATTAATGAATACCAACATGAACCTGTCCAAGTGCTCTCAAAAAGTCCAGTTCATCAGGTCTACAAATAAAGCAAGAGCATTTGTCAATCTGAATGGCATCACTAACCACACGTACGAACCATATCTCATTCGAAACACTGTCAAAGGAATACTATCCTCAGCCATCCTCAATTGATGGAACGCTGTCTCCAAATCCAACTAGGAAAATACTTTGGCTTCACTCAATTGATCAAATAAATCACCAATTCTCGGCAAAGGATATCTATTTTTTATCATCTTCTCATTCAACTTTCGATAATCAATACATAATCTCAACGACCCATTCGGTTTCTTAATGAACACCATGCCGCTCCCAACACAAACTGCTTGTCTAATAAAAGTCTTTCCTTCTAAGTCCACTAGCTTCATCTTTAACTCGTTCATCTCGGTAGGTGTCATCTTGCTAGGTGGTATACTTACGGGTTCAGCTCTAGGTACAAGATCTATTCGAAACTCAATAGCTCATTTTGGTGGTAGTCCTATAATAGGCTGATTTGTCTGCAAATTCTCTTGTTAATAAAACCCGATTCAGCCCATCTTCCAATTCTAGGCCCCTAATAAAGCGTGAACTTCTAGACTTAAATTCTTAATTAAGTATATATTCGTCATTACTATCATCGTGTCTTAATGATATCTTCCTATCCTGGCAAAATATCCTAGCATCGTATTTTCTCTACCAATCTATACCCAAAATAATCCCAAAACCAACAAAATCAAACACATATAAATTGCAGACAAAAGTATAGCATAGAAACTCAAATTATAGATGGTCATATCTCATCTCTAGAGTTGCGTACCCTCCTATTGGATTAGCTACCCTTAAGGAAGTAACAAGGTATGACGGTTCTAAACATAACTTATCTACCAAACAATGAGAGATAAATAAATTCGATGCACCAGTATCAAATAATACTCTAACTGGTATGCTATGAATCAAAAGCATATCTTCCATCACATCACAGACTTACCTTTCTTAGCAGGAATTGATCTTGATGTAGATGGCTCTAAAACAAACATCTTTCCTTTATTAGCCTTGGGCGCTTCTCAACATTTGTTCTTATAAGCCTCACATGGTCGCTATTAAAGCACTTCACATTCTGCTTGCCCACGGCCATCTTGCCATCACTCGAGCGACACTCATTAGCATAATGCCCTTTCTTATCACACTTATAACAAACGATATCTGCCTTCCCTTTCTTGGTAGTTCCACCCTTCTGAGCTCCCTTTCCCTTAAATAAGTTCCTCTTCTTATTCTAAGAATTCTGGGTTCCAACTGTCTTCTCCTTCCAAAAAGTAGAAAGCATCTCCTCGTTCCTAACAGTCACTTCCACCACTACGCTCGATGTATCCTTGAGATGTGGTATAGTTGTCCTAGCAATCTCCGCTCTCAACCCCCAGATACACTTCTCGTTTCTCGTCACGACAGCGTCAATAATGGCATATCCATACCTCGAAAGTTCATCAAACTTAGCGAAGTATTCCAACACAGACATTTCCCCCGCTCCAACTCCATAAACTTCTTGCGCAAGGCTAACTTGGCTATCTCAGATAAAAATGTTTCCATAAATCTCCTTTAGAATTTTTCCTAAGTCAATTCCTCCTCTGGCACCCTACAAACGCCCCGTTCCACCAAAATAAAGTAGCTCCTTGCAACTGTCAAGAAGCTAATCTCCTTTTCTGCTAACCATTCAAGCCCAAATCATTGAAAATTCTTTCACAATGCAACAGCTAGTTCTCTACTTCAATAGCATTTTAAGTCTCGAGAAAATCTTTCCACCAAGACTAGTATAATCTCGGCTCAGCTTAGCATAGTTATTACCAACTGGCACCATAGGATTTGCTCCTTCTACATTAGCTACATTTCCTCCAACTACCCCTACAACTGCTCTAGCCTGCATCAGATTGACGAAGAACTGATATATTATCCCCATATCTACTAGTAGGGTCGCAACACGTACATTGACATTTGCATTTTGATTAGCATTTGCATGTCGACCTTGGTTCTTCCTAGTGTTGGGTCGAGCATTTTCGTTAGTTGTGGTGCTTCCGCCACCTAGACTCACTCTTTTATTTCCTATTCCATATCTTTCTTTCTCGTAAATCTGTATACGAGCCTTAGTAAGATATAAAAGAAAGGTCTATGAGAGAGGGGAGAAAACATACTTATGTATAGCAAGTACAAGTATGTTACTATAGTGTTATCCCATACCCCAATCTTACTCTCTGATTTATTAGGATTATGTTTTCAAAAATATTTTAATCTATTAAGTTTTACATAAACATATGCTCTGATACCAAGTTGTAACATACCCCATTTTGAGGCCCGAAACTAAATGCTACGTATGCTGCAATCATTAATATTAATTTCCGGTGACAAGATACGACTATGTTAATCATATCAATTATCCAAAGCGTAAGAATATGAATTTTTTAAACACAATTAACATCAAACTTTCACAGCTCATTTTATAAATAACATTTCTTATTAATTACATAGTCATATTCGCAATCCCATGTTTAGAGAAATTATAATTATTACAAAATACTCCAAGAGCAACATATGAAGATGCCCCCTTGGTTGATTACAGTCTAACACTTGACAATCATATAACTTTCCATTACATCCATAAAGGCAAAACCAAACAAGACAACAGATTAGTATGGTACTCCTAAATAGCTAGATTGCATCATACACATCTCTAAAAGCCTATTCATCTAACTGGATACATGAAATTCCTTCACCTAACCTACTCAAATGAGCACTCAAGAGTTTAATAGGAAAAACAAAAACTTTGGGTCAGACAACAGTCTGGTGTGAATACTAACCTAACATCCTAAACCAAATAGATATCTAATGAGACCACGCCGCTGAGTGGGATGAGTTTTCCCCTTCACTAGCATCTTAACTAAAGTATCTCAACCACATACTATGCTCCTACATCCATAATGGATATAACGTAATAATATACGAATATGTAAACATGCAATATACATTGGATTACACATCCTAAGTTATTAGACTACCCATCTAAATTTTCATTGACTATATGTCTTACAATTATGTAGATTACCTATTTTACATATACTAATTCTTTGGATTATCCATCCCTACCATATTGACTACCTAACACAAATGGTTTCATTATCAAGATTATGTGGACTATCCATCACACATGTTCCATTTTTTTAAATGATCTGTACTATCCATCACACATCCTATAGTTTTCCGAGGATGACTATGAACCCTTCATTAACCATATAGAGACTATCCATCCCCAGCATGATGTCGACTATCCATCTTATGTCCCAAAGTTTTTCTAGGATGATTATGAATCCATCACACATTAACTTAATTCATGTTTAACTCAAATGTCCAACCTATGTCTATATGTCCATTAGGTTATTTATCCTTTAAACTTATAATATCTCAAAATAATATGCATTGGAATCCCCGATGATCTATGTCAAACTCATTAAAGAATTTTTTTTAACATTAGTATGCCCAATGGTTAGTGTCAAAATTCATAAAGTAAAATACATTGGTGTCACCAATGATTAAGGTCGAACTCATTAAACATTTAGCATGTAGAAATTAATACGCATTGGTATCCCCAATGATTATTGTCGAAGTCATAAAACATATAGCTTGCCACCATTAACTAGGAAAATATAGAATATTTTCGATATTAAAACAACATCGGTATCTATCCAAATTAGAGACAAAAACTTAACTCCTTTAGTAGAAAAATCTATGCCAATGCAAGGTCGTAAACTTACATATGACATAGGCTATCCACCTTTCAAAACAAACTTTAGGATTTTATAAACCATATGGCTAACTACCAAAAACATGGGGTTATCGACCCTATGTAAATAAGCTATATCGCCTCTTTAAAATATAGTTATACAACTAAGTCTCACCTACGTTAAAAGGGTGAAATACAACATTGTTAACAAATAATAATGCATAAGATCATAAACAACGATGAGTGGCAACATCAAGACTAGCGGTATCATTATAAAACATTTACTTCGGCTATTATGACGCTTAATATGTAAAGTCAAAGTTAAACAAGCGGCGTCATTGCCTTTTATATAGTTGACATTGAAAGCATTCAATGTAGTAGTATGCGACGTCAATTAAACAAGGTGAAAACATGTAGAATCTTTAATAGAGGCATTAAAGTTTTAAACGCTTCAATGAATCATGATAAAGCAATGTCGCCAATGATGGGTTGCCGTTGATATCCACATCGACTTGGTTAGAAACATTCCATAACTACCCAAGTAGTTACCCTATGCGTCCCTCCTTATCGACGTCAACACTCATAGATGTGGCGTTGTCTTAAGTTAGGCAATGATACAAGCGGCATGGCATTGTCATAATTATCATGAAAACTGATTGGTACTAATAAAAGCAAATATTTTTCACCAAATCGCAACTCTTGTCTAATTTATATTGGATAAAACGATATCTTTTCCAATTCTTTTCAGAAATACTATCGCATGCATTTATAAAGTTCCAAAACATCTTTCAACTTAATTAATTAATAACCTTAATTAATTAATAATTAAATGCTTATCTAGCATAATAATGTCATAATAAATTATAATCACTTAGGAAAAATCACAAAAATTCGTAGAAATTTAGATTTAATGTTTTCCTTCTCATATAAAAATTTCGGGACTAAAAGCTATATTTAATTAATTTTAATAACTAAAACTGAATAAAAAAACTTCCACCTTAGGAAATTCGTAAAATTTTATATTAACTCAAAAAATTATGAAATTAAAAACCCACCTCCAAATCAACATTTTATGCAACATACCAAAAAATCAAAGCATTTAGAGATTTAAAACTTAAGCTTAACTCTTAAAGCCTATTCAAATAATCTCATAAAAATTTCACAAATCATTACTCTATCCAAACAATGAACAAACAACCATAAATTAGCAAAATCATCAAAATAATTTGGATACTACCCAAAACCGAATTAAAGAACAAGAAAATCGAGACGGTTCTTGTATTATTCACCTTAGATTTGTTATTGGAGTTGAGATTTGATATTGCTTTAGTTTCCCTTAATCTCTTCCTAGAGTTCCCTTGGTCTTGTCCCTCTTTTCCCTTATTTAATGGTTGGTCTTAGCTCTTTCTATTTGATGGTTTTGATGTTATATAAAATGGGAATAATATGAGAGGAAAAGGGTTTATGGTTTAAAGGATGGAACTACCTATTTTTCCCTTCTCATATATTCTTTTATATGTTAAGTTTTTTAAAACAATCTTATTACATAACTTAATAAGTAAGGCACAACCAATTTGATAACCAAACTTGACTCTCCTTAACCATTTACATTATTCTATTTAATTTATCCAATTAAACATCCCAAATAATGTTATCTCAATTCTGAGGATATGGACTTCCTAATAGCTAGCAGGGAGATTCTAGGAGAAGAGAGAAAGAAGGATGTCGTTAATGCGGCATTGAAGCTCTTGTTGGCCCAGGATCTTCGAGGTTGGGGTGGAATATTTGCTCACAAATCTCATGGCCAAGTGAAAACCATTCCAACATCCATAGCTGTCGGCTCTGAAGTCGCTCACATGCATTCATCTTTTAAAGCTCCATGTTAGCCATACTTTCCTTTGATTGTCGAGCAACCCATCGAAATGGGACCGGAGCAGAGGATTTCGAAGTTCAAGTTCATAAACAAACTCCTAGTTCAGGTATTTCACTAATTTCTCTAGTATTCCAAAGGCTTCAGTTCACTGTAAAGTCCTTTACTAAACTATACAACAATAGTTCAGGTATTTCTCTTGTTCAAGTCCAAAATAGAGGAATTCTCTTATTTCATAGCAGCCACTTTTTCTTATCTGGATCTTGGAGCACTTAGTGGCTGCAGCACTAGCAAAACATTAATCTTATCCGTGAAAGTCTTTTGGTCATCCGCCATATTTTGGTTAAGTTCATTAACTATCCAGTTAAGCTCCCTCTTAGTCACATCATCCAGTTGAGCCAAGGAACCTGGTGCTCGATTTTCGGTATTAACCTCTGTTCGATGATTGTTAACATTGTTCACTTCAGTTTGTTGGAGGTTTGGATCATCACTACTAACCGTTGCTCATGTGGATCTTCCAAAAGTAGTCCTATGTTTTCTAGGTGCCATTGATCTCCAAAAACAAGCCTATAAATCTTCGAAGTAAATTCCCTAGATCTAACTTATGGACCTCTCATAAACGAAAATAACAAGCTGGATCTAAGCCTGGATTTAGATGTTCTTAGTGAAAGCACCATAATGTTAACACCAAAAATGGATCAACCCCGAGAATAGGTTGCAGGGAACCTACGAGGCCTAGATCTAGAAGATAATAGTAATAGCAACGGGAAATAAACAACAATAAGAAAGAAAGACATAGGATTTTATATTGGTTCGACAATCGTTGGTCTACATCCACTTTATGACATTGTTATTTATAAATTTGATTGAGATTACAAAGCGTTTAAGAGAGAATAAGCTATAATACACAGGGTAGACCGATTCTAAGTCTAAGAATTGCCTAAAGTAGCTGCCTTGGTAAGTATTGTATAGAGGAAGGAAGGAAGAGACAGAGCTTTTGCATAGTGATAGAAGAAAACGGATCCTGTTTTAGTTGCTCTATGGTTTGTATTTATAGGGTCACCAGTCATACTTGGCGAAAGGAGAGTTTAGCGCAGAGTGCAGATGAAGGCCCGAAGATGTCCGTAAAGTTGCACGTGCTACCAGGTTGACATGACATGTCGGTACCAGCCTCTCATGTCGGTGCCAACAAGTGTATTTAACTCCAATTTCTTTGAGCTTTTTGATGTTGTGATTCCTACTCCGTTTTGAGATGTTCCATGTTGTTTCCATAGGTAACTACTTGATATTGGTGATAGTTCCTTCATTGCTTAATTTGTCCTGCTGTATTAGCTGCTAAATCTTTAAATCTGATAATTATTTGTTCGAAACCTTTGGAAATCTCTTGAGCAGACAAAGAAGAAATGTAGAATGACTCTTATAAAGTTTGAATGAAAAGTACGAAGCCAGGAGAGTCCACCATTGACTTGATCAAGTCGGCACTAAGAACTCCTTAGCACGTTTTTGACTGAAACTTCTATTAACCATTTCTTTGCCATATCCAAGCGTGCTTCCATGATTCCAAGTCATTTCGTTTCGACGTTCTAACTTATATTGATTTCTGGTTGGTTAAAAACCTTGTTAACAATCTAACTCTATAACTAATCTTGTTTGCAGTAAAGTATTTAATTTCTATTATATGCTTTGCTATATAATGATATAATTAATTAAGTAATTAATTTAAAGTATATATTAGAAAATCCTTAAATAATATGATTTTTGATAATTGTTACAAAGAGTTGTAACCATGGCAAAATTATCATAATATAGAATAACATATTATTTTAAATATCCACGATCAAATGTTTCAGGAAAAGGTTATCGATGCACCCCTTGAAACTAGAGTATATGACGCTCTCCAAATGTTGGAAAGTGAATTACGCATGGCTACTAGGGGCACCAAGGAATTACTTATTGATAACTATTTGATAATTATGGAATGAATCACCAAAGAATTTCATGTTGGTTGATAATAACTAAGACAAACAAGAAATCTAGAATGATGATGTTATACGGTTCTTCGAAATTAAGAATACTATAAAACTTCTACGTGGGTACTCCACTTTGACTATAGTTAATCATGACATGGTGATCCATTTAGTGACTTTAGTTGGGTGTGAGTAGAAGCATAGGAAGTGAAGCAATGTTCGATAGTCATCTCCTCGAATGTATGAGGTTAATATTACGGTCAACTGTAGTTAACTAAAAGCCAAAAAATTTCTTCTTACTATATTTCTCGATAAACCATCATTTTTACATAAAAATTTCAAATACCCTTCTATGAAAATTCTTTAAATATTTTATAACCATATATATATGGTGTGTGTGTGTGTATGTATATTTTCAAAAGTGTATTGACTTAAACAAATCCTAGAAAATCACTTCTAAATAATTTCTATTCGTATAATTCTCAAGAATAATCTCAATTTTAGATATAAATCATTACAAAGTTCATTATTTATTCCTAAAATAATCTATTTCTTTCAAATCTTCACCTTTTAATTCTTTTACCTCTTTCCATTCAATTTCCAGGGTTGAGCTTGACTAAACAATCTCTGTATTCTACAAATTCAAGTTCTAGGAGACATTGTCCTCCAAGGTTGTCTATTGTATAACTTCTTTATTTAGAACATTAATGTAATATGCCCCACTTAGAAGCCCAAAACTGATTGCTACGGATGTTGTAGTCATCCATTGTTATTAATTCTCGATGACCAGATACGGTAGCATTAGATACATTGAGATAACAGAAACACATCTATATGAAAAAATTTAAAATCATAAAATAAATTTCTCATTCCTATTCAAATCATATTTCAAATTAATTACATAATCCGAATCTGTAAACTGCATTTAAAGAAATATAATTATTACAAAATACGCTAAGAGCAAGATATGAATATGCCCCCTTGGTTGATCAGAGTCTAAGTATAGGCAAATAAATAACTTTGCCATTACATCCAAACCACAGCAGAATCAAACAGAAAGAACTTCTAATAGCTAGCTTGACTCATGCACGTCTCTGGAAGCTTATTCGTCTAAAGGGAACCTGAAAGCCTTAACTCTCAAACTACTTAAAATCAATTGAGCACCTGAGAGTTTAAGGGGAAAACATAGACTTCAAGTCAGACAAAAAGTCTGGTATGAACAATAACCTACCTCCTTGAACCATATAGATATCAAGTGAGACCACGCCGCTTAGCGGAATTGGTTTTCCCCTCACTAGCACCTTAATCCAATTTATAATAACCATATACTGTACACCTACATCCATAATGGTTAAGACATAACATAAAAAATGTAACAAGATGACATGTAAACATGCAATATGTTATGAATTTCCCATCACCATTTATCTGACTATCTGTGTCAAGTTATAGTTTCTAGGGTTACTATTAATCTATTAGTTTTCATGAGATGACTCATAACAATTTCAAACTTACATACTATCTTTCTGGTTTCATAGTTTTCATGGGATCACTAAGAACCTATTGGTATCTACCAACAACTTTATCTAATTATAGTTTCATGGTCTTACTATGAACCTATTGGATTATCCAATAACTTCTCTCATGTCATAGTTTTCATAGGATCCCTATGAACCTATTGATCTCTTTAAATAACTTAATCCAGACATAGTTTTCATGGGATCACTAAGAACCTACTGGCCCTTGCTAATAAAAAAATTTCGTACATAGATTTCATGGGCTTACTATGAACCTATTTAAACCAATAATTCTTTGATCAGATTTTGGGCATCCTATATTCTGGTATGCCTGATCTCCTGGATGCAATTCTACTCACACTGGAGTTAACTCAATGTATATTCACCATTGGATCAATCCAACTTGTTAGTCTGCCCTTACACCCCAAAATGTAGTTACGGGTTAATTATGAAGTGAATATGTTTATAGAAGCATACACTATAAGTGATCAAAATATATAACAATATATACATCTTATTTAATTTCCTTGTAATCATTCTTTTTTCTAATCAAATGTGGTTAATACCCTTAACCCACTATCTTTAACCAGGTAAGCTTCTTTAAAAACTCCGAAGTTAAATGCCATTTTAAAACTCTTTCATATTGCTATGGATTTGCATTCAAAAATTAAGATTGGGTTTCTTATTTGAAAACTAAGTCTTTCAAAACCTTAGGCCTTCTCTTTCAAAATTATTAAAAACGTAACTTTCGAAAGTAGGCAAACTTTCCTTTTAAAACGCTTAGAACATTCCTTTTGAAGGCATTGAAAACTTCCTTTCAAAACAATTAAAGATATGCCTTTCGAAACACTTAAAGCTTATCTTTTGAAATATATAAAACATACCTTTTGAAATGCCTAAAACATACCCTTCGAAAGACTTAAGACATTCCCTTCGAAAGCTTCATAGAAACCATTTAAAAGTGTTCCTTTCGAAACCATTGGGCTTAACACTGAATATAACTATTGGGTCAAAAAGAACAGAAGTAAAAGCACTCCTTTCGAAAGCATTGATTTTAAGTAAAAGAATTTCGGAAAGAGGATAGTTTTGAAACCATCCTTTCAAAACCATTGCTTCCAAAACTCTTATTAAAAGCAACACAAACAACCCTTTCAAAAGCATTGAGAAGGCGGCTTCAAATTTTACAAGGGCAAAAGCTTCCCTTTCGAAAGCATTGATCCAAAGTTATAAAGAAAGCGACCTTTAACTAATTCGAAAAGCATGAATGCGACAGCTAGGTTTCGAATAGGTTCAAAAGAAGCTTTCCTTTAAAACAAAATAAGTTGTAACTTATTCGAAAGCTTATTTTAAAACAAAGGAGAGTGACAGTTCATCCGAAAGCTTCCATTCAAACAAATGCACATGGATTGATTCGAAAGCTTAAAAAATAGCCTCAACCTCTTCGAAAGCAAGCCATTGACACCGCCCCTTCCGACTTTCTTCAATACACTACGTACCAATTACTTGATACAATGTGCATAGGTTTCGAATGGGTTCGAAAGGGCTTCTCGACATGGTTTCAAAAGCAAGCAATTGGAAGTGGCAAGGATGTAATTCAAAACAAAACAGATTGCCTTTAAAATGAATTCGTTTTCACCTAACTTGCCTAATTTTTCAAACTATGATTGGTTGCCAATCCTTTATCAAAATATCTTTCTAAAAAGGCCACCGAATTTATCAATTGAAAATTGAAAATGTTTCAGTAAATAAGTCCTTTTTCTTAATAAAACAATTAAAACGCTTAAGTCCTAAACTTAACTAATTTAATTTCCATAGTTGGTCAGAAAAATCTCCAAAAAATTACAATAATTCACTTTTAATATGTTTTCTAACATACATAAATTTTCAGACTCAAAAATATTAAATTATTACCTTAAGCAATCTAAACCCGAAATAACTATTTCTTCTACTCAAATTTCATAATAAATTATCCATAGCTTGGAAAATTATGAAAATTTAAACCCATATCCAAAATAATGTTTTACATAACATATTCAACCATCATGGAATTTGAAACCCATTATATGATTTTTACCTTAAAATCGAATTACACTTTTACATAAAAATCCTTGTTTAAATCAAAAAATGGCGTACAATCAAAGCATATCATCATTCAATCTATCCAAACGGTTTTTAACCTTAAACCTGAAATTTAACATATTCAATAAAACATATATGTGATGGTTTAGATTACTATCCACCTTGTTTGGATAAGGAATTTGAGATTTTCTCTTGTTTTAATCTACCTAGCTTGAATCTAAGCTTTAAATTTTGATTTTGCTCTTCCACTTCTTAGCAAAAATAGCCGACCTTGATCTTCTTTGTTTATGGTTATATTTTTGTAAGAATGAAATGGGAATGAAATGGGAATGGAATGGTTGTAAGGGTTATAGGGATTTCGTGGTTCATCCATTCCCCATATTACCCTTGCCTTATTTTTCTTAAGTATTTAACTTAAGAACCATTCTTATAAATTCATTTAGGTAAGGCACGACCCTAATTGGTTTTCAAATATCAAGTCCCTTATCACTCTAGGCTCTACATTATTCGATTCAATTTATCTAATTATATTTCTTGAATAATGTTATTTACAACTAGGGGTGTTACGAGCACCCATCCTTAAAGTATTTAATCCTTAAATTTCAGCAAGTACTAAATACTAATCATGGCAATCATCTGTAACATCTCTTAAATACTATACTAGCCTACCTGACTAGAAGATAGTCTAAATAAAGGAAATATAGAACATACCCTTACAGCAGATCAAAATATGTATCTCTAATCCTGTCCTATGTCCCTTATGTACAGTTCTTCTTGTTATTGCCCCATTGAACTTTCACAAACTTGACCGTCTTATTTCTTAACTTCTTCTCATCTCTCGTTACAACCCGAACTGGTTGTCTAACAAAAGTCAAATCCGGTTCTACTATTAAGTCTTCCAATGCAGTCGGAGGAATAATAATCTCTAGATTATGTACATACTTACGAAGATGATACAAAAGAAACACATTATGGACACCTGCCAAATGGCTCGGCAACTATACTTTATATGCGAGCTTCTTGATCCTCTCTATAAGTGGGAACGGTCCAACATACCTTGGTGCTAGCTTCTTTGACTTTCCAAATCATACCACACCTATGATACTTTAATGAAAATCCTATCTCCAACTAAGAATTCTAAATCTTTACGCCTCTTCTCTATATAACTCTTTTGTCTACACTAAGCTTCCTTCATCCTACCTCGAATCAACTCAATCTTCTATGTTGCCTCTCTTACCATATCTGGACCTAAAACTAATCTGTCTCAGTTTCCAACCAACATGCCGATGACTTGCATGGCTTTCTATACAAAGCTTTGAAAGGTGCCATTCCTATACTAGTTTGGTAACTATTATTATATCAAAACTGAACTAAGTGTAGGTGATCTTCCCAAGATCCACCAAAATCAAGCACACAAGCTCTTAAGAAATCCTCGAGTACCTTGTTGACTCTCTCTGTCTGACCATCCATCTAAGGGTGATACGCAGTACTCATCTTGATCTTGGTACTTAACACATCCTAGGGACTCTTCCAGAATTCTCTAGTAAACAAAGTATCTTTATCACTTATTATACTACTGAAAATTCCATGCAGTCTAACAATGTTCTTCATAAAATTTTTAGCTAAAACATGTGTCATCCTGGTTGACTTAATTGAAATTAAATGAGCATTCTTGGTCAACCTGTCCACTATGACCCATATACTTTCATTTCTTCGATTCGACCTTGGAAACCCGTCTATAAAATCCACGGATATCGAATCCCATTTCCAAACTTGTATCTCCAAAGGTTGAAGCAGTCCACTCGGCTTCTTATGCTCGGCCTTCACTTGTTGACAGTTCACACAATGTCTTACCTACAAGCCAATATCCTTCTTCATACCTTCCCAGTAGAAACTCCCCTTCATGTCTTGATACATCTTGGTTCATACATGATGAATTGTAAATTTGGATCGATGGCAATCCCTAAGGACTTCTCTCCTTAAACCCCCAACTTCGGAACATTCAACCATCCTTTCTTTCTCAACCATCCCATTGGTCAAGGGTGAAATCTTTTAGATTATCAATCTCTGATCCAACCTCCAGCCTTTTAATCTTCTCAGTTAATGATGAATTCTCTTTCTGCTAAGAAGTAATCCTCTCGATCAGTACCAGTCGAACTTCTAAATGGGATAACATGGTTGTGCTTTGACTAGAACTAGACGACGATCTTAACTGCACACTACAAGTAGTCAAAGCCTCTATATCCTTCCACTCTATTAACATAGCTAACACCATATTCTGATGTTTCCTGCTAATAGCATCCACTACTTTATTTCTTTTCTAGGTGTGTACTCTATACCAAAATCATAAGTGGCTAAAAACTCCAACCACTTGTCCCATCTCATATTCAACTCCTTTTAAGAGAATAAATACCTTAAGGACTTATGATCTGTGTATAACCGAAATCTCTCCCTAAGAGATAATGTCTCCATACTTTTAGTGCAAAGATCACCGCTGGTAACTCTAAATCATGAGTACGATATCTCACTTCATGTGGTCTAAGCTGTCGTGAAGCGCATGCAATAACTTTACCTCTCTGCATCAATACAGCCCCAATCCGGTTCAGCATGCATCTATATACACCACTAACCCTTGATTCTCCTCTGGAACTACTAACATAGGTGAAATTGTCAACAAATGCTTTAACTTAAGGAATGGTTCCTCACATTTGTTAGACCAAGTAAACTTTACATTCTTCCTAGTTAGCTTAGTTAAAGGTGCTACTATCCACGAGAAATTCTTAATGAATCTCCAGTAATAGTTAGCAAGTCCAAGAAAACTTCTGATCTCAGTCACTGTCTCTGGTCTCTTCCATTTTTTAATAGCCTCGATCTTATTCAGATCAATTGACAAACCCTTCTTTGAAACCACGTGAACAAGAAACTTAACTTCTTTCTTCCAAAAATGACACTCTAAAATTTTTGCTTTCAATTGATACTGCCTTAATGCCTCAAGAACTACTCTAAGATGAACTTCATGCTCTTTTTCATCCTTAGAGTATATTAAAATGTCATATGTGAATACCAATACAATCCTATGCAAATGCTCTCGGAAAACTTGGTTCATCAAATCCATGTAAAAAGATGGCACATTCATTAATCTGAATGGTATTACTAACCATATGTATGAACTGTACCTTGTACAATACGCCGTCAATGGAATACTATCCTCCAGCACTCTTAGCTGATGCAAAACTATTGCCAAATCCAATTGGGAAAATACTCTAGCTCTGCTCAACTGATCAAATAAATCATTGATTCTTGTCAATGGATACTATTCTTGACTGTCTTCTCATTCAACTTACGATAGTCGATATAAATCCTTAATGACCTATCCATTTCTTCACAAACATTGCGGCCGCTCCCTAAGGCGAAATACTTGGTCTAATAAAATTCTTTCTTTCTAAATCCACTACTACATCTTCAATCCTTCATCTCGGTAGGTGTCATTCTACTAGGTGGTCTACTTACAGGTTCTGCTCCAAGCACAAGATCTATTTGAAACTCAATGGCTCGCTTTGGTGATAGTCTTGTGACTAGCTCAAAAACATATACAAATTTTCTTGCTACCAAAACCTGATTCAACTATTTTTCTACTTTCATAGCACCTAAAAAAGCATAAGCACTCAGATCTAAATTCTCTACTACGTATATAATTCAGTTATGACTATTAGGGTGCCTTAGCGATATTTTCCTATCTTGAAAAAATATCCTAGCATCATCTCTGTTTAACCAATCCATACCCCAAATGATCTCGAAGCCTACAAAACCAGAAACATACAAACTGCATGCAAACTTATGACCTAGTAATTCAAGTTCTAACTAGTCACATCCCATCCCCATAGTTGCATACCCTCCTATCGGATTCACAACCCATAAGGAAGTAATAAGGCATGAGGGTTCTGAACATAACATATCTACCAAATACCGAGATATAAATGAATGCGATCCATCAGTATCAAATAGTACCCTAACTAGTATACTATGAATCAGAAGCATACCTTCCACCATAATCTTTTCCTTCTCAGTGGCGGTTGGTCTAGAAGATGATGGTCCTAAAGAAAAAACCTTTCCCTTATCTTCTATGACCGAATCTGGATGCCGATTCTTGTAATGCCCAATCTGGTCAAAGTTGAAGCACTTCACTCTCTTGTTAACTGCCACCTTCTACCTTTTTCCAGTTCGACATTCAAGAGTATAATATCCCTTCTTATTACACTTAAAGCAAACTAGATTAGCCTTCGCCATCTTGGCAGCTCCTCCCTTTGGGTTCCTTTCTTCTTAAAGAATTTGCTTTTCTTGCCTGAAAACCCTAGGTTTCAATCTGCTTCTCCTTTCCATAAGTAAAAGTATCTCTTTAGTCCGGATTACCATCTCCACTACAACTGTACTTGGATCACGGAGACGTAACACAGTCGCTATAGCAATATTGGGTCTTAACCTTTGAATAAATTTCTCATTTCTTTTAATGATCGTGTCAATGGTAGCATATCCGTATCTAGACAACTCATCAAGCTTTGTAGCATACTCAATCACCGACATCTCACCCTGAACTAAGTCCATGAACTTTCTTGGCAGTACTGACTTGGCGATTTTAGACAAAAACCTCTTTTTGAATCTCCTACGAAACTATGCCCATGTCAACTATTCCTCGGGATCTCCCATGGTAACACTATTCCACCAATGAAGCACTACTCTATGTAACCATCTAGAGGCAAGTCTCCTCTTCTACTCATCGTTTAGTCCCAAGTCAGCGAAGTTTGATTTGCAATGCAATAACCAGTTTTCTACTTCGACAGCATCCTTTGTTCCCAAAAACGGTTTCCCAACAAGACTGGTGTAATCCCTGCTCAGCTTGGCATAGTTACTGCCAACTGGGGCTATGGGATTAGCACCTCCAACATTCATAACATTTCCTCCGGCTACTCCTATAGCTGCTCCAGCTTCATCAGATTGACAAAGAACAGATACATCATCCCCATATCTACTGTCGGGGTCCCAGCACCTACATTGGCATTTGCATTTGGATTAGCATTTTCCTATAGACCTGGATTTCTCTTGGTGTTGGGTTGAGCATTTTCGTTAGTTGTGGTGCTTCCTCCACCTAGATTTCCTCTTCTGTTTCCTGCCTCCATATCTTCCTTTCTCGTAACTCTGCAGACAAGTCTTAGTAAGATACAGAAGAATAGTCTAAGAGAAAAGGGAGTATGTACTTATAGATATATACATAACAAATATAAGTACGTTACTATAGCATTACCCAAACCCAGTCTCATTTTCTGATTCATTGGATTATGATTTGAAAATCATTTAGGTTTAAATTTCTCTCTATATTTACATAAACCTGTGCTCCGATACCAACTTGTAACATCCCCTACTTAGAGGCCCAAAACTAACTGCATGGATGTTACAGTCATCCGTAGTTATTAATTCTCGATGACCAAATGCAATAATGTTAGATACATTGATATAATAGAAACACATAGATATGAAAAAAAATTAAAATCATAAAATAAATTTCCCATTCCTCTTCAAATCTTATTTCAAATTCATTACATAATATCAATTCGTAAACCATGTTCAGAGAAATATAATTATTACAAAATATGCCACATATGAAGATGCCCCTTGGTTGATAGGAGTCTAAATATAGGCAAATAAACAACTTTGGAATTACATCCAAAACACAGCGGAATCAAACAAAAAAAACTCCTAATAGCTAGTTTGCCTCCCGCATGTCTCTGAAAGCTTATTCATCTAAAGGGAACCTGAAAATCTTAACTCTCAAACTACTAAAAATCAATTGAGCAGTCGAGAGTTTAAGGGGAAAACATAAACTTTAAGTTGGATAAAAAGTATGGTATGAATAATAACCTACCATCTCAAACCATATAGATATCTAGTGAAACCACACCGCTTAGCGGAATGGGTTTTCCCCTCATTGGTATCTTAACCCAATTTATAATAACCATATACTGTACACCTACATCCACAATGGTTAAGACATAACATAATAAAATGTATCATGATGATATGCAAACATCCAGTATGTTCTGGATTTCCCATCCGCATTGATCTGAATATCTATCTCAAGTTATTGTTTCTAGGGTCATTATCAACCTATTAGTTTTCATGGGATGACTAATAACCTATTTCAAACTTACGGACTATCTGTCCAGTTTCATAGTTTTCATGTAGTCACTAAGAACCTATTGTCATCTACCAACAACTTCATCCAGTTATAGTGTTCATGGGCTTAATATGAACCTATTGGATTCTCTAACTACTTCTCTCATGTCATAGTTTTTATGGGATCACTATGAACCTATTGATCTCTTTCAATAACTTAATCCATACATAGTTTTCGTGGGTTCACTAAGAACCTACCGGCCCTTGCTAATAACAATTTCCATTCATAGTTTTCATGGGCATACTATGAACATGTCTAAACCAATAATTCTTTGATCAGTTTTTAGCATCCTAAATTATGGTCTACCTGACCTACTAGATGCAATTCTACTCACACGGGAATTAACTCAATGTATAATCGCTACTGTGTCAACCTACCTGGTTATTCCGCCCTTACACCCTAAAATGCAGTTGTGGGTTAATTATGAAGTGAATATGTTTGTAGAAGCATACATGATAACTGATCAAAATATATAACAATATATACATCCATTATTTAATTTCCTTGTAATCATTTTTTTCTAGTGAAACATGGTTAATACCCTTAATCCACTATCTTTAATAAGGAAAGCTTCTTTAAAAAATCCTAAGTTAAATGTCATTTCAAAACTCTTTCGTATTGCAATGGATTTACTTTTAAAAATTGAGATTGGGTTTCTTGTTTGAAAACTAATGCTTTTGAAACCTTATGCCTTCTCTTTCAAAATCATTAAAAACATATCTTTCGAAAGTATTCAAACCTTCCTTTCAAAAAAACTTGGAACACTCCTTTCGAAGTTGTTGAAACCTTCCTTTCAAAACCATTAAAGATATACCTTTTGTAACACTTAAAGCTTATCTTTCGAAATACTTGAAACATACCTTTTGAAATTCCCAAAAGATACCCTTCGAAAGATTTAAGGTGTTCCCTCGAAAGCTTCATAAAAACAATTTAAAAGTGTTCCTTTCGAAATCATTGGGTTTAATGCTAAATATAGCTATTAGGTCAAGAAGAACAGAAGTAAAAGCATCCCTTTCGAAAGCATTGATTTTAAGTAAAAATTTGAGGAAGAAGATAGTTTCAAAACCATCTTTTCGAAACCATTGCCTCCATAACTCTTATTAAAAGTGGCACAAACAACGTTTTTGAAAGCATTAAGAAGGCGCCTTCAAATTTTACAGGGGCGAAAGGTTTCCTATCGAAAGCATTGATACAAAGTTATAAAGAAAGCGGCCTTTAACTAATTCGAAAGACATGAATGTGGCAGTTAGGTTTCGAGTAGGTTCAAAAGTGCTTTCCTTTCGAAAGCTCCTTTTCAAAACAAAATAAGTGGCAACTCATTTGAAAGCTTATTTTAAAACAAAGGCAAGCGGCAGTTCATCCAAAAGCTTCCATTCAAACAAAGGCACGTGGATTGATTCAAAAGCTTAAAAAAGTAGCTTTAACCTCTTCGAAAGCAAGCCTTTGACAACGTCCCTTTCACCTTTCTCCAATATACTGTATCCCACTTACTTGATACCATGTGCATTAATTTTGAATGGGTTCGACGGGCTTCTGGGCATGGTTTCGAAAGTAAGAAATTGGAAGTGGCAAGGATGTAATTCGAAACAGAAATGATTTGTATGCCTTCAAAATAAATTCCTTTTCACCTAACTTACCTAATTTGTAAAAATATTATTGGTTGCCAATCCTTAATCAAAATATCTTTCTAAGAAGGCTACCGTATTCATCAACTCGTAATTGAAAATGCTTTAGCAAATAAGTCCTTCTCCTCAATAAAACAATTGAAACGTTTATGTCCCCAAACTTAACTAATTTAATTTCCATAGTAAATCACTTAGGAAAAATCCCCTAAAAGTTATAGTAATTCACTTTTAATATGTTTTATAACATACATAAATTTTTAGACTCGGAAACATAACATTATTGCTTTAAGCAGTCTAAACCCAAAATAACTATTTCTTCCGTTCAAAAATCGTAATAGATTATCCATATCTTGGAATATTTGAAAATTTAAAATTATCTCCAAAATGATGTTTTGCATAACATATTCAACCATCATGGCATTCGAAACTCATTTATATGATTTTTACCATAAAATCGAATTATACCTTTACATAAAAATCCTTGTTTAAATCAAAAAATGACATATAATCAAAGCATATCATCGTCCAATCCATCCAAACGGTTTTAAACATTAAACTCAAAATTTAAATGTTCAATAAAACATATATTAGATGGTTTAGATTATTATTCATCTTTTTGGATAAGGAACTTGAGATTTGCTCTTGCTTTATTCTTTGTAGCTTGAATCTAAGATTTTAATTTTAATTTTGTTCTTCCTCTTCTTGGGTAATGGCCGGCCATGATCTCTTAGTTTATGTCCTTTTTGTAAGAATGAAATGGGAATGGAATGCTTGTAAGGGTTTTAAGGGTTTTGGGGTTCAGCCATTCACTATATTACCCTTGCCTTATTTTTCTTAAGCATTTAACTTATAAACCATTCTTATAAATTCATTTAGTTAAGGCACGACTCTAATTGGTTTTCAAATCTCAATTCCCTTATCACTCTAGTCTCTATGTTATTATATTTAATTTATGTAACGACCCGCCGCCCTGACCGCCTCCAGCTGGTAATTAAACTAACTAGAAACGTTCAAGATGACGGATTGTTATTTAGTTTATAACATTTAAACAGAATCAGCCACAGAATCACAGAATAATAATCATATTTCACATAAATGAACTTTTCTTTTATACATCAGAGTTATATACAATGAATTTAATTTTAATACAGCGGAACAATTATCTATATATATATCTTTTAAAGCACAAAAGAAATCCTGAAAAAGCTTTAGTGATGCGGTAATCCCCCTCTCTCTCTAACTTCGCTGCCTAAAAATCTTCAAGCTGCAGAATTACTCAGTCTGACCCGAGCGTTTTATGCAAAACACAAAAACACTTGAGTCAGGATTAATCTTTATTCAAGTAATTAAATTTGTAATGAACTGAATAAAATGGTAATAGAGATGACGAATCACATGAATCAATTTAAATCTATTATGGATTTTCTTATTAACAACTTCAATTTTTAAAATCTGTCAATCCTGTGTGGCTGCAGTACACACGTATATTTATACACATGTGCACTGCCTCGCCAACTCGTGTGCACCAAACAAAAACACAGCTATCAGACCAAAACAAGGTCAGCTACATATCAAGTTCGAGTGTCATCAACTAAACAATGGCAAAAGAAGTACAGTATGCAACAACAGCCAGTGCAATGAACAAAGAACACAAGTACAGGCAGCAGTCTCAAGTGACACAGTTGCAAACCGCAAAATAGCATCAAAGGCAAAGACTCAGCAATGCCAAAGCCAAGAAGAAACTACATGACAAACTAAATACAGTCCAGATAATCAAGCCAGAGCCACCCAAGTGCAGAGCAACTGCAAAGTGCAGTAGAACCTACAATAGTGCATACAACAGAGACCAAAGACAAGCATACATGAATGTATGTATAAAAATGACCAGCAACTACAAAGTGCAGTGGAACTACAGAAATGCACCAATGTAACCAAATTCAAAAACTCTTAATGACAATCTTAATGATGACATATATGGTAGTGCAGACTACAAATGAGTGCAACAAAATAACCCAAATGCAACAGTTATTCCAACATAGTGCAACAATGAAGCACTGAATAATATGCAGACCAGATACATCAAGTCCAAATGCAACAGAATGGTACAAGTGCAACAGAACTCCACTGTAAATATTAACAACATGATGAGCAACGCAAGGGCAGTGGACAGTGCAGACAAAAATGAAGGATACCAGTGAATGGAAAGACATACATGAACGTGGAACCAAACAGCAAAGGAACAAGATTCAACTTCAAAAATGAAACAAGTCAAAGTCTGCAGCTTAACTAAACAGGCAAGCCCGACTCAAGTACACCAGTGACAACCAAAGTACTAACAAACCAATATGCAGACAAAATGCAAATACCAGTGATACAAGTGCAACACAGTTGCAAACAACATGGTGAACAACACAGTGAAGATGACAAATACATCCAGAACTATACAATGAACAAACAAGTGCACCACTGAGCTATTCGAATGAAGCAAAGTGGCAACATCAAAATACAGGTCAGAAGTTCAAGTACACCAGTGACAGTGATACAAGTCAGATCAAGTACAATGCACAGTGCACCAATGACCAGGCTACAAGTACCATGTATGCAGACCAGTGCAATCAATGTCAGACCATAACATGAATGCACAATTCAAGCAACATGCAAATGAAGATCACAAATGCAAGTGCAGTTGCAGTAACAGGTGAACAGAAGTAACAAGTAAAACAAAATCAACACAGTGAAGATACCTGTGAAACAAAGCAAAGGATCAAATCGAAACAAATGAAACTGGGTTCAAAATTTTCTTAACATTAAAAGCTTCAGATTTAAAACTTTGAAACTGATATTCATTTCAAATTAGAGGGGAAAAATTTATTTACAGACACATACATACATCACATATGCACTGGAGTTCCAACAAGCACATGCAAACAAAATTTTCCTCATCTAGATTCAAAGATCCATCACATGCAGCAACAACAAACAAGCAAAGTTTTTGGTATAGCATCTGTTCTTATCAATTTAAAACAAATTACAAATAGCATCTGTTCTTATTAGTTTAGATTCAAGTAACCGAGCAAATGATAACAGACAACACCCAACAAACAACCATGCAGTGACTTATCTGTTCATATCAGTTTAAATTGGATTGACCGAGCAAATGATAACAAATAACGCCCCAAATCATAGCATGCAACCAAACACCCAATTCAAACAAATCTAAAAACTTGAGTAACGATTAATCGTGAGAAACAACTCACCTTTATAATCGAAACAGCTGAAGAGAGTAATGAGCACAATTGAACGAAGATCGAAGCCCCTAATTGGATCGCAAGCCCTAGTTTAGCTTCAAAGAGGAACGAACGAGGAGAACACGGCCGCCATTATTTTTCTTTCGTTTTCTTTTTATCTGATTGAAATGATTTGAACGAAAAACAAAGGGGAAGGGGAGTTTTACTTTTGAAGAGGAGATTGCGATTTGTTTATACCGTAGGGTGGCTGATAGGTACGAGATTTGCAGAGAAGATCGTATCTATTTTTTTAATAACAATATCTCGGCTGAGAAGATAGAAATTGTGTACCAAAGATTTTTGCAATCTCTTTTTTTTCTTATTTTATTTCACTTATATATATATATATATTTATTCTATTGCCTTCGTTATTTATATTTTGAATTCAATTTGCTTTCAACACCACTCAACGCGTTTAGGTGTCGTTTGCTCACATATAAACTCCGAACACCACGAAAATTGAAATCCGGTAATAATACAATATTACGGACCCAATGGAATTGATTTCGTCGAATTCCGAGACCGTGCCTCGGAAGGCTATTTTTAAATTCAATTTAAACGATAAAATTCCAAAACTGAACGAATCACTTTCAAATTCAATTCTGAAGCTTCTATTATCTTCAGTATTATTAATACGAATTTTCTAAGCCTTTGAAATATTTTTAATCAGCTTAAAATTGAATATTCAAATTTTTATTCAACTCTCAATAGATTAAATTTTAATATTTAATCGCCAAATTCATTGTTATATTTGGAATTCAATTTAAATTATCACTCAAATATTTAAAATTAGTTAAATATTTTCCAATTTAAATTGTTCAAAATTCAGGATCGTTACAATCTCCCCTCCTTAAAAGAATTTCGTCCCGAAATTACAAGTGAGGAAAAATGATTGTTAAAATTTCACTGATGTTTATATTCTACACAATTTTTATCAAGCTCAAAATTTATTAAAAAAATAAATAAACATAGGATTCATTCCATTTATTTTATCTCCCTAGCTTTGTTCATTATTTTCTAAAATCAAGACATAAAAGATCTTTTACTAAAATTTTCGACTTACAAAACTCAAATTTAAACTTGAAATTCTTGTTAAAAATCTACATAGTATAACTTTTCCAAAGCTGTGGACTTTCAAAATATCTCAAAGATCCTCTTCCTTAATTTATTAGGTTGGAATTATGCAATTTTTAATTCCAGATTATTGATTTGCCATCTAAAGTTTGAAAATACTTGCTAACTCGAAATTTAACAAGTCTATTGTCGTTCTTACAGACATTAGGCATACGCTGGCCAGGCGCAAGTCTAAAAATCTCCAAGTACTAAATATACTTGCTTCAATTCCCAGTGAAAATACTTTTTAAAAATTCTTTTAAAAAAATGGATATGGAAAGCACGTTCCCCCATGGATCACAGTTTACCCGGCGATTGCGCTACTATCCCAGTAGAATCGCTTGTAAACTATAGATTTCACATCTCTTGAATTTCGCCATGGTTGTTGCACAGATCGCAGTTTACTCGGCGGTTGTGCCACTATCCCAGTGGAATCGCTTGTAACTGTAGGCATCTCGCCCCACGAATTACGCTATACCATCAGATCGCGGTTTACCCGGCGGTTACGCTACTATCCCAGTAGAGTCGCTTGTAAACCTAGGCATCTCGCCTCTCGAATTACGCTATTTCATATCATCTAGATCGCGTTATACCCGGCGGTTACGCTACTATCCCAGTAGAATCGCTTGTACCCATAGGCATCTCGCCCCTCGAATTCCGCTAGTTCCCGATCCCAAACACGATGATCCATCGTGGGGGATTTTAGTCCGAATGGACATTCCACATATGGAAATTCAACGTAGCTACGAATTTCAAATGGACACTCATATCGAGTTCCAATACCTTCTCCAATTTTAAATGGAAGGTACTTTACCATATCCTCAGTTTGGAAAACATAATATCATACATACATAGTACTTCATTTCATAGTTCGTACATATCATACTCATGTACTTACATAAGTTTTCCATAACAATTTCTTTCCAAACTAATGGTTTTCGAATTTATCGTATTCTCATATATACGTTCTGAAATCCACAATATTTCATATCCATAACAAATAGAGGATTCCAAAATTTTCCATTTCATTATCCATTTAAAATTTTCCTCTAAGTCGATTTGAAAATTTAAGGTTATCTTAAACCCAATTCATATTCATAATCCAATTCATTATCGACTTCACATTCGATTTGGATTTCACGTTACATCGTCAATTCTCAACACATAATTGATGTCTACCGATATATAACCTCTAAGCTCGTATGTCTCAGAGAAGGGTGTTAAGCTAAAAGAATAAATTCTCCGCCACCAACAGATATATATTCAATAGAGATCAATTGATATGTCGTCAATTCACAACGTTAGACATACAATCCCAATCGACTATCCAAAATTCAAAACTCAACTTATATTGTTTTTGGGTGTCGAAGTTAAACTCAATTTAACTCAAAATTCAATCCTTTGAAAATTTCCAAGTTGAACTAATTGTTCATATTTTCCAAAAATAATATCTTTACAAGATATATAATTTTCCACACTTAGCCATTTGAAACAAATTCAAATATTCACTTTTTCACTTTATCTTTAAAAGATAAAATTTCAAACCTTTCATTTCATATTGGAAAACATTCCCATACTTATTTAATAATAAGTAAGTCACAAATCCATTTATTTTCAACACTTGGAAAATATTCAATATACTTAAACCATAGTTAAGTATATATTTCATTCTTAAAGGAAACCATTCTTTTAAACACATTTGTTTGAGTCAAAACGAATGTTGCGTAAAACATTGTTACGACGATCCAAAATCACTAGTGTAGGGATTCGAATTCAAGATAGATATATAAATCCCAATACTACATAAAAACATTTCCTTTTGGAAATCATTTACTATAACAACAATGTTATAGTCCACCATTTCCTTTCTTTCTCTCGAAAACGTCTATTTCAACAATGAATGTTGAAATCTATGCTTTCGATTCTTAACACATTTTAAAACAGCTTAAAAATGGATTAACTTCATTTCATAATATTATTTCCCCAAAAACATTGCCATTTAATTTTTTCAACTTCGACTTAATTCATAGTTTGAATTCCGCATACATTTCACAATATTGGTTTTAAACCAACTTCAAACTTTCCAATATTAAGTTTTCCACTTAACTTAATTCTCTGCCCGTTCAAATTCAAATTCATCACTGAATCTATTAAATCTATTATGGATTTTCATATTAACAAATATCAAATTTGAAATCTAAATCTCATTTGAACTTTGCATTTTCTTTTCATTTCCAAAATAATCAACTAGTTCTTTAGTAAACCACTCATCGACTTGGTTTCATTAGATTCATATTTCCATATTAACTATTTTAGGCATTATTCTAAACTTGGAATATAAGCTTTTACATCAAAACTAGTTTGATTCATACAGTTAAGTTGACAAATAAATTTCCTATCAAAATTTTGCAATCCTTATTAGCAAAGGTCAGATTATTCAATCATTTTCCCAAGACATATCCATTTGATTTAATAATATATTTACTGTCCAAAATCACGAATATATCTCCTTTAATTAATAACTTCTATGTTTCATTTATCAAATTCAATTGGTTTTGAATTTATAAACGATCATTACAAATTCCACTTCTATTCATAAGACTTCGTTTCATAATTTCCTTTATTAATTCAATTCAATTTATATAACTCAGTTATATACCAAAAGTTCATATTATAAGTTAAGTACTTATAATCCATTTATTTACTAAATCGTTCTTCACAACATTAGAAATCAATTTTCAAAAGAATTCAAAATCAAATTCTCAAGTTATAATTCAATTATTCTATTGGTTATAACCAAATCAACATGTCCTTTTATTTCCCAATTATTACTTTGGAGATATTTAAAATATTTGTTTTAAACCAATTTAAACCAATTCGTTAATTCACTTAACTCATATTTCATTTTCCCTAAATCTCAAAAATTCGATAATGAGTTTCCGAACGATTGAAACTCAAATCTAATGAGACATCACCGAAGAGAACTATCGCAAACCTAAATTTAGAGAGGGGAATTTTCGAAAATGATTCTAATTTTCAAAATACCTTTTATTTTAAAAAAAAAACAATTTATACTTCTTTAGATTTGAAAACACTTTCTTTAAAGTGATTCTAGTAACTATTCATATTAAACGCCATAAACTAAGCTTTGTGTAAACCAAAGCTCTGATACCACTTTTGTAACGACCCGCCACCCTGACCGCCTCCAGCCGGTAATTAAACCAACTAGAAACGTTCAAGATGACGGATTGTTATTTAGTTTATAACATTTAAACAGAATCAGCCACAGAATCACAGAATAATAATCATATTTTACATAAATGAACTTTTCTTTTATACATCAGAGTTACATACAATGAATTTAATTTTAATACAGCGGAACAATTATCTATATATATATCTTTTAAAGTACAAAAGAAATCCTGAAAAAGCTTTAGTGATGCGGTAATCCCCCTCTCTCTCTAACTTCGCTGCCTGAAAATCTTCAAGCTGCAGAATTACTCGGTCTGACCCGAGCGTTTTATGCAAAACACAAAAACACTCGAGTCAGGATTAATCTTTATTCAAGTAATTAAATTTGTAATGAACTGAATAAAATGGTAACAGAGATGACGAATCACATGAATCAATTTAAATCTATTATGGATTTTCTTATTAACAACTTCAATTTTTAAAATCTGTCAATCCTGTGTGGCTGCAGTACACACGTATATTTATACACATGTGCACTGCCTCGCCAACTTGTGTGCACCAAACAAAAACACAGCTATCAGACCAAAACAAGGTCAGCTACATATCAAGTTCGAGTGTCATCAACTAAACAGTGGCAAAAGAAGTACAGTATGCAACAACAGCCAGTGCAATGAACAAAGAACACAAGTACAAGCAGCAGTCTCAAGTGACACAGTTGCAAACCGCAAAATAGCATCAAAGGCAAAGACTCAGCAATGTCAAAGCCAAGAAGAAACTACATGACAAACTAAATACAGTCCAGATAATCAAGCCAGAGCCACCCAAGTGCAGAGCAACTGCAAAGTGCAGTAGAACCTACAATAGTGCATACAACAGAGACCAAAGACAAGCATACATGAATGTATGCATAAAAATGACCAGCAACTACAAAGTGCAGTGGAACTACAGAAATGCACCAATGTAACAAAATTCAAAAACTCTTAATGACAATCTTAATGATGACATATATGGTAGTGCAGACTACAAATGAGTGCAACAAAATAACCCAAATGCAACAGTTATACCAACATAGTGCAACAATGAAGCACTGAATAATATGCAGACCAGATACATCAAGTCCAAATGCAACATAATGGTACAAGTGCAACAGAACTCCACTATGAATATTAACAACATGATGAGCAACGCAAGGGCAGTGAACAGTGCAGACAAAAATGAAAGATACCAGTGAATGGAAAGACATACATGAACATGGAACCAAACAGCAAAGGAACAAGATTCAACTTCAAAAATGAAACAAGTCAAAGTCTGCAGCTCAACTAAACAGGCAAGCCCGACTCAAGTACACCAGTGACAACCAAAGTACTAACAAACCAATATGCAGACAAAATGCAAATACCAGTGATACAAGTGCAACACAGTTGCAAACAACATGGTGAACAACACAGTGAAGATGACAAATACATCCAGAACTATACAATGAACAAACAAGTGCACCACTGAGCCATTCGAATGAAGCAAAGTGGCAACATCAAAATACAGGTCAGAAGTTCAAGTACACCAGTGACAGTGATACAAGTCAGATCAAGTACAATGCACAGTGCACCAATGACCAGGCTACAAGATACCATGTATGCAGACCAGTGCAATCAATGTCAGACCATAACATGAATGCACAATTCAAGCAACATGCAAATGAAGATCACAAATGCAAGTGCAGTTGCAGTAACAGGTGAACAAAAGTAACAAGTAAAACAAAATCAACACAGTGAAGATACCAGTGAAACAAAGCAAAGGATCAAATCAAAACAAATGAGACTGGGTTCAAAATTTTCTTAACATTAAAAGCTTCAGATTTAAAACTTTGAAACTGATATTCATTTCAAATTAGAGGGGAAAAATTTATTTACAGACACATACATACATCACATATGCACTGGAGTTCCAACAAGCACATGCAAACAAAATTTTCCTCATCTAGATTCAAAGATCCATCACATGCAGCAACAACAAACAAGCAAAGTTTTTGGTATAGCATCTGTTCTTATCAATTTAAAACAAATTACAAATAGCATCTGTTCTTATTAGTTTAGATTCAAGTAACCGAGCAAATGATAACAGACAACACCCAACAAACAACCATGCAGTGACTTATCTGTTCATATCAGTTTAAATTGGATTGACCGAGCAAATGATAACAAATAACGCCCCAAATCATAGCATGCAACCAAACACCCAATTCAAACAAATCTAAAAACTTGAGTAACGATTAATTGTGAGAAAAAACTCACCTTTATAATCGAAACAGCCGAAGAGAGTAATGAGCATAATTGAACGAAGATCGAAGCCCCTAATTGGATCGCAAGCCCTAGTTTAGCTTCAAAGAGGAACGAACGAGGAGAACACGACCGCCATTATTTTTCTTTCGTTTTCTTTTTATCTGATTGAAATGATTTGAACGAAAAACAAAGGGGAGGGGGCGTTTTACTTTTGAAGAGGAGATCGCGATTTGTTTATACCGTAGGGTGGCTGATAGGTACGAGATTTGCAGAGAAGATCGTATCTATTTTTTTAATAACAATATCTCGGCTGAGAAGATAGAAATTGTGTACCAAAGATTTTTGCAATCTCTTTTTTTTTCTTATTTTATTTCACTTATATATATATATATATATTCTATTGCCTTCGTTATTTATATTTTGAATTCAATTTGCTTTCAACACCACTCAACGCGTTTAGGTGTCGTTTGCTCACATATAAACTCCGAACACCACGAAAATTGAAATCCGGTAATAATACAATATTACAGACCCAATGGAATTGATTTCGTCGAATTTCGAGACTGTGCCTCGGAAGGCTATTTTTAAATTCAATTTAAACGATAAAATTCCAAAACTGAACGAATCGCTTTCAAATTCAATTCTGAAGCTTCTATTATCTTCAGTATTATTAATACGAATTTTGTAAGCCTTTGAAATATTTTTAATCAGCTTAAAATTGAATATTCAAATTTTTATTCAACTCTCAATAGATTAAATTTTAATATTTAATCGCCAAATTCATTGTTATATTTGGAATTCAATTTAAATTATCACTCAAATATTTAAAATTAATTAAATATTTTCCAATTTAAATTGTTCAAAATTCAGGATCGTTACAATTTATCTAATCAATTTTCTTGAATAATGTTATTTGAAAATTAGGTATGTTATAATTAACATTCTTAGTCTTCGGTATTTTCCTGAAACAAAATATCACTTTCTTAGCTTTAAAGTAAGGAAATGATGACGCAGAGGTTCGAACCCTCCTAGCTCCAAAATGTTAAACAAAAATTGGTTCAACACCTAAGATGTTGCTTAAGAGTTCAAGTCATTTGTTCAATGGTGAAATTGTCAAGTCATATAAAGATGCGGTGATCCTTCATTCATATGCCTATATGCGATGTTAGCAAATTTCATTGCTAACCAAAATACGAAAGTTAGGATTGGTTTGGATAAGGTCTTAAGTGGCTTATACAAGCTTGAAAGTATATGTAAGTTCCTATTGGAGTCCGAGTCCTAAGATGAATCATATACATGACCATTGTCCAAATCCAAATACAAATATGAGTCATGTACACGTCAAAAGTTCAATAGTAGTCAAATATTCTCATCCAGTAGGAGTATGCTATGCAAAGTTAATTGGTCAAGTCCTTATTCACAAAAGTCACAAGAATTCAATCGGCACTAAAATTCCTCAATTCAAATTAGGGCTCACAACTTTGAAATTTGAGAAATAAGAAAGAATTGATCATCCCCTTCCAAGTGGTGGAGTGGTTCTATTTATAGATATAGTGTTAGGCGGGATGACTATCACATATCCACCCAACTAAATGCTTGTTATCCCCTTTGCATTGTTAATACTCGACATCCCCTTTGCATTACTAATACTCGACAATCTGTATGATTATAGATGCTCGATGTCCTTTGCTAATACTAAGACCGGTCGTTATTGTTGAAGCTCAATATCTTTTGTTGCCTTACAATAGCTAATGTTGTAAAGGCTTGATAACAGTTGATACGTCATAAACTAGTTGTTCATAAGGACTCGATATCCTCCATTTATGGTTAGATTGTTGCCTTCCTTTAGTGGTGTAGCATATTTCTTTTGCTACATATTCTACAAAGGTTTGACACCTATAGAACCTTGTGACCCGACATCTTTAGAACCTCGTGACTCGATATCTCTTCTGCCATTGTAGAAGCTCACTGCCCTCGTCTCTTTATAGCTTGAGATGTTTTATATTTAGAAGTTTTATAACTTCGTCATTTTATCCGCTCGATGCCACCATTGCATAATTTCGAAACTACTTCTATGTTTATAGGCTCGATAACATTTCTTTAGGATATAAAGTCTTGACATCCTTCCCACCTTTAAATTTGACATCTCTTATGGCTTGATAACCCTAAGTGAGAGCTTGATAACTACCTTTATGTCAGATTCTTGCGACATTATTGACTTGGAAGCTCAATATATAATCATGGATTTATTGACTTATTATGCATTTATAGGCTTGATGTGCTTTCTTTGGATGCTCGATATACATATTTGTAGTAACACTATCATTCATTGCTTCTATATCCACTTGTTCACCTAATCGCTTCTTTTTTTCTTAATTATTCTTCTAACATAGTAGCCAGAAAATATGTGGATAACATTTTGTCTTTTCCTTGTATAAAAGAAGCTTTTCACACTTTAATGTAAAGCCAAGTATCTTCTTAATTTTCCCGCTCTCTCTTTCTATGAGATTTTCTCTTTAAATCATGTTCCCTTGATAAACATAAAGTAAATGATGATTACTTCCGTTACTTCAAGGAATTATTTCTTTCCCCGATTGAATACTTTACTTTATAAATTTGTAAAAAAGTTTTCTTATTGATCTTTATAGTGTTGAAAACTTGGTTTTGAATTCACTCTTTTTTTGGAATAATTATCGAATTAGCAGAATTTCAGAAAAATTCTTTCAAATTTTGCAAAGACATGGATCAATCTGCATTCTTCCTCATATAGGGGAGCCTTTTGCACCAATGTAAAGTGAAGTTCAATTAAGAAGACCAAAAATCACTCAATAAAAAGACCAAAATCCGTTTAGTAAGAAGACCATAAATTCAATTGGTTAGAAGACCAGAACTCCATCTTGTAAGAAGACCATGCATTCATTTGATAAGAAGACTAAAAATCCATCTGGTAAGAAGACCAAAAATCCATCTGGTAGGAAGACCATATGGAGAAGATCATAAATTCAATTCATTAGAAGACCAAAAATCCATCTGGAAATTTTCATGTTATTGGTAAAATTCTCATTCAATCTAATGGAAGGCTAAAAATTGATGAATAATAGAGATTCCCATTAGAAGATTTGAATTTCAATATAGAATCAAAGGATTCAGAGCTGATTTAACTCAGCATTTCATTGAGTAAATGCCCCAAGCTCTGATAATAATTTATGCTTTTGACAAGAAAGATTTAGAATTTCCTTTGCCACCATTGTCTTTGAGAATATTCTACCGTGGTAGCGGTCCGACCTTTCCTTTGAAGGTTGCACAAGATTGATCGTATTTGATTACTCTTCCTCTTGAAGATCGAATTAGATTTATTGGATTGAATTCTTTTGCCCTTTCTTACCTTTTTAGATAAGGACTTAGGCTTTAATCTCTTTTGCTCTTTATTACCTTATAGGTATTGATTTAGGTTTTAACCTCTCTCTTATTACCTTATATAGGCTTTAATCTCTCTCTCTTGCCTTATTACATTATAGGTAATGATTTAGGCTTTAACTTTTCTTGCCCTTTATTACCTTATAGGTAATGAATTAGGCTTTAATCTCTCTTGCCCCTTATTACCTTATAGGTAATGGTTTAGGCTTTAATTTTTCCTGCCCCTTATTGCCTTATAGGTAATGATTTAGGATTTAATCTCTCTTGCCCCTTATTACCTTATAGATAATGATTTAGGCTTTAATCTCTTTCGCCCCTTATTACCTTATAGGTAATGCTTAGGCTTTAATCTCTTTCACCCCTTATTAGCTTTTAGGTAATGATTTAGCTTTAATTGAGCCCCTTATTACCTTATAGGTAAATGATTTAGGTTGGTCAGCGCATTCGGTTAGCCATCTTAGGCAGAACCAAATTATTACCTGCCTTCCCTTTAAAAGATGCTTCGATCAAGCCTTATAGGCAAAACCGAAGGTTGGTTGATGCTTTGGCTAGACCATCTTAGGCGGAATCAAATGCTTACTCTATCCTCCCTTTAGGAAGTTCTTCGGCCAAGCCACGTACGTGGGAAAGAAGGCCTGTAGTGCTCTAGCCATGCCCTATAGGTAGGATCAAAGGCTTACTTTGACCACTCTTTAGGAGGTGCTTTAACCAGGCCCTTGTGGCGGGATCAAAGGTTTTTCCTTTATATGCTCCTTTTTCTTTTGATTGCCGATTCTATAGATTTACCCGTCTCAATTTATTTATTCATCCATCATAAGAAGATATGGTCTTAAGTGTTTGGAATTTCGTGTTCTTGCTATTACATTACCATCAAGCCGGCATAGTCGATAAGTCCCTGGGGGGAATATTTTATGGATAAGAAGGGGTCCTTCCCAATTTGGTTCAAGCATTCCATCTAACGGATTCTTGATATTTGCCATGACTATTCGGAGTACAAAGCATCGTTTTTGGAATGATCTTTCCTTAATTTTGGAGTTATAATATTCTGATATCCTTCGTTGATATTCAGCTGTCCGTATAGCCACTTCATCCCTTAACTCATTGGTCAAATCCAGGAATTCTTTAGTCAGCTCTTGATTGGGATTGAAGGCATATGCAATCTTCTGAAGGGATGATACATCAACTTTGATTGGTAGCATTGCTTCACATCCATTGTCAAAGAAAATGGAGTATATCTCGTTGTAGTCTTAGTATAAGTTCGATATGCCCAAAGTAAGAGCGGTAGCTCTTCTACCCAATTTCCTTTTTCTTTGTCTAGTCGTTTCTTGAGGATAGTCTTAACGGTTTTGTTCACAGCTTCAACGTCTCTATTAGCCTTGGGATGAGTTGCAGATGAATTTTTTTTTATTTCATTCTTGTTGCAAAATTTGATTCATTTCTCACTTTCATTTTGAGTTCATTATCTGATATTATTTTATGTGGTATTCCAAACTGGATGATTATGTTCTTAATCAAAACTTTAGTACTTTTCTTAATGTTATATTTGTTAATGGTTCTGCATTTGCCTATTTGATAAAGTAATCGATAGCTACAAATCCAAACTTTGGTCCACCCTCAAATATAGGCAGTGGTCCAATTAAGTTGATTCCCGGTTGCCATTGACTTGAGATTGGGGTTAACTCACTTGGGGATATACATGGAATTGTTGAGAATCTATGACATTTCTCACTTCTCTTTACGTAATTCATTGCATTATTATTCATATGGGGCCAATAAAAACCTTGTCTCGTGACCTTGGCCAACTTTACGCCATAGAATGATTACCTCAAACCCTTCATGGGCTTTCTTAATAATTTTGAGCCATTTTCTGAGCTAACATACCTCAAGCAAGGGAGTGGACATCCTTTTTATAAAGTATTCCATTAAACACGGTAAAAATTGGAACTTGACATTTTATCCTTTTAGCTACTCTTTTGTCTCTTGGTAGTTTTCCTTCCACTAAGTATTCAACAATGGATGTCATCCACTTGTTCTCATATTGATTATCTATTTCCATATGAATGGTTCCTTCTAGGTTTTCACCATTATCACTTCTTGGTTCATTTTCCTTCTTAATAGAGACTAGGCATATATGTAACTCTTTAATAAGTTCAAAATATCAGGGGTAATTCTTCTACCAGATTCTCTTTTCATTCAAATACACTTTATGATTTTGTGATAATCCATATTCAGTTTATGATAATCAATATCTGTGAACTTATATATTGTTAATGTTAATTCTTACTGAAAGGACATTCCAATTAGTCCAGCTGCCTTGTTATTATTTGAGATTTTGGAGATAAGACTTTGGCTATGTCATTTTGGTATAATCTTTCCGAGTTTAGTCTAAATTCCATGACTAGAAACATCTTTATATATAACTTAGTGTAATGTTTAAAGATTTCTTTGTTGGATGACGATTCATCCTCCAATTGTATGGGCGAATAATTGGTCATTACTTAGATTTTTCTAGATTATAGAGAACCATTGATACCTATCTCGTCTTAAGGTATTGATTATTTTGTATTAACTTGCTTTCTTTACCTTACTCCTTATGGCTTTGGATGATCCACATAAAAATCCTTTTTGAATTTCTTCTAACAACTCCACTCATTTCTCTAGAGACGCAAGATTACTCTTGGTTACTACAACAAAAAAAGACATTTTGGCGTTTTAAAAACACCGTGAAACACTTTCGTAGCATTTGGAAGAACGCTGTATAATAACAAGCTGCAATAGGGTCAGGAAATATCGCAGGATTTCTTGAAAAGCTGCAAAGAAAGTGCCATATTGCAGCGTTTTACTTTTCTGCAGCGTTTTAAAAAATGTTGCGATATGTCCTGACCATATTGTAGCTTGTTGTTAGACAACCTTCTTCAAAACGCTGCGGAAGTGTTTCACAACTTTTTTAATAAGCTACAATCACAGCATAGATGTAATATCATAGAAATATCTTTGTTTATATGTTTCAATTAGCATATATATATATATATATATATATATATATATATATATATATATATATATATGACATATTCAAATAAAACTCAAACAATAATCATATAAACACATTTAAATAGTTCAACTCATTTTATGTAATAAACTTATCCAAGTTTTCACAATATCTGTCAACCAAATTTGCACAATATACATAAGTTAAAGTACACACCACTCCATGACAAAATGCACAAAGACAAAAACATTTATACGTTTACTATGCCAAAAGGACATCAAACACTTTGACGGTGCAACATCATTCTAATGTTTTGCTCCAAAGTCTTTAGTTACCTATAATAAAGAAATTCATCAATCAACGATTAAAATATAAGTTTAAAATGAAAAGTTGTTATATGCAATATCAATTTGAGCATGTATCTAGCCAAACTTGATTAATGATGACTTGCGTATCCTAATGTTATTATGGTTAGAAGTAGAATGTAAGCATGAAACATTATGTACAAATTAATGAATATCATTCTAATTCAGTCATCATAAGTATTGGATGGTACATGCATAACAATACAACTATTAATTCAGGATTCCAAATGAGAACAGATTCTTACACACTTAACAAATGGATTGCTTGAAAATTTATTGCATAACTTTTGTCGGCAGAAGACCACGTTGAAGCAGCAAAGCAAAATTTACTACCCTAAACTATTGGGCGCCAATATGAAATATATTTTATAATTTCGATCATTATTATTATTTCTACTATAAACATGGTTAATTTATTATTATTATTATTTGTAAAACTTAGTTAACTTAGTTTAATTATTATTATTATTATAAATTTAGTTAATTTTTATAAAACTCATATAACTTGGTTAATATTTTATAATTTATTATTATTATAAACTTGTTAATTTTTGTAAAACTTAGTTAGCTTAGCTAAATTTTTATAATACAAATTCAATTTTTATAAACTTATTTAATTTTTATATGTCTTGATTAATTTTTATAAAATTTAGTTAACTTAGTTAAATTATTATTATTATTATTATTATTATTATTATTATAGATTGAACTATATTTTATATTTTAATAATACTTAGTTAATTTTTTTATAAAACTTTATTATTATTATTTATTTAACTTTGCTAACTTAGTTAAAGTATTATTATTATTATTATTATAAATTTAGTTAATTTTTATAAAGCTTAGTTAGCTTGGTTAACATTTTATAATTTTTTATTATTGTTGTTATTATTATTATTATAAACTTGTTAATTTCTATAAAACTTTCTTTTGTAAACTTATTTAACTTAGTTAATATTTTATAATTTATTATTATAATAAACTTGTTAATTTTTATAAAACTTAGTTAATATTTTATGATTTATTATTATTATTATTCTTATTACAGATTTAGTTATATTTTATATTTTTATAATACTTAGTTAATTTTTCATAAAACTTAGTTAATTTATTATTATTATTTATAAAACTTAGTTGACTTAGTTAAATTATTATTATTATTATTATTATTATTATTATTATGAATTTAGTTAATTTTTATAAAACTTAGTGAACTTGGTCAATATTTATTATTATTATTATTATTATTATTATTACTATAAACTTAGTCAACCATCATCATCATTTTTATTATAAACTTGTTAATTTCTATAAAACCTTTTTATACATACTTAGTGAACTTAATTAATATTTTATAATTTATTATTATGACTATTATTATTATAAACTTAATTAATTATTATTATTATAAACTTTATAAAATTAGTTAAACGTTATTATTATTACTACTATTATTATAATAAACATGTTGTTGTTGTTGTTGTTGTTATAAACTTGTTGTCGTTATTTTTATAAGGAAATCAGGTTACATATAGAACAAAACTTTACATGCACACATACACATAATAGTACACAATAGATGTTGATCATTAGACAGTTAAGGAGAACATTAAATATTCTTCTGTTTTATTGTGTGTGCGATTGACGATAATGTATAGAATGAGATGCAGGAAAAGTGAGAAGTGCATGTGGGTGCACGCGCGCACACACACACAAAATAAAACAGAAGAATTTTTAATGTTTGCATTAACTGTTTAACAATCAACGTCTATTGTGTACCATTGTGTGTGTATAAAGTTTGGTTCTATATGTAACCTAATTTCCCTATAAAAATAACATTCTCTCTTTTCCTCACCTCATTCTATATTTTATCGTCAATTTCAATTTTCAAACAGGTTAGGAACTTTGGACCATGTACGACATAACTTGGTCAACTATAGTGTGAACAGGTCAATCAACTCTACATGCATAGGTTTAAGGCCCGAAAAAGGGAAAAAATAACATTGAAACGTAAGCGATGAGCATAAGTTCAATATATTTGTACCTAAATAAAGCCAGTAACCATTTTGCTCCCATAGTATCTTCTGAGACAATAACCTAGTAGCTTGGTATCAAATCCAAATCTGAAATAAGGAATTTAATGTTAAGAGACAAGCCCAAGTGCTATTTTGTAGAGTAGATGAAGATGAATATCAAATTATATAGTTACTCATCGTGCACATGCACCATGTAGAGGTACTAGGTGTATATTGACATGCATTCAGCAATACCTGATACATAAATATAAGATATACGCGTTAAAAGCTATTCATATTTGACAAACCACCAATGTTACAAAGCGTACATAAGCTCATTATAGTAAACCAAAGCTCGTATTACTAGAACAAACCAATTACTAGAATTTATGTCATATCTACCATATAAAAGCGTACAAAGGTTAGATTATACTTTTGGAAGGACTTGCCTCATCAACCATTACATAGTTTCTACTTTAGTTGAGCTTCTAGTAAAAATACAAGTAGAATGATAAGCAATTATTTCTAGTTTCCTACAAACTACCAAAAATATCTCTACCGCATAATTCAAGTGTCAAGTAAAACTAAGATATTACCCCTAAATTAATTTACCTGAAATGCTACATCAATAAAATACTAAAAATGCAAGATGGACTGTAAACTCATTAAGATGCACACTATTATTAAACAAATGCATCAGTGCAAACTTTGCATGTAAAATATACCAATCCGATATACACCATATCAGATGTGAGTGAATGCCCTTCAAGCTTCAGGTTTGGTATATAAGTCCATAGAAGAATATTGACTTTGGCACTTGGTGCTTCCAAGCTTTCTTTCACAGGAACAGGCATGGTATCAATAAGCTTTGTCAATTCCATCTTTTCATCTTGCCTGACTGACACACTCCTAAATTCTTCACCGAGGGAGACAATACACAATAGTTCATTGTAATTTGTTGTGGGCTTTAAGTACTCATTGTATGTAGCTATTGTTCCATGAGTTATATTGTAGTTACTTGCAATTCTATCAAGGTCAGTAACTTGGAAATAGCCACTTTTCCTATCATACTTGATCAATTTGTTCTTATCCAAGATGCTAGCAGCTAAATTAATCTACAATTTCCATACATACAGTAACATCAAACATAAATATTAATACAAGTAATTAGGAAGACAGAATAGGAAAGCCAAAAATAATCTACATATTAATTTCCAAGAAAGGAAAAAAGAATTTAGGCACATACCAAATACCAATGGTAGCATTCAAGAAATATGAATATCTTAAAAACCCGATCCTACCAATATATGTTAACAAAACCTCAAGCTTGAGAAAAAAGTCTACAAAATATTGAGGAGTCGGTTTATTGATCGGTCGATCACCATGCTATGGGTATGTGAAAATGAAGATTTAGTCATCCAAACAGCATTATTTATCCTAAATAAAACTGCAAAAGCTCAGGTGATAAATACTCATTATTAAGAACTCGACTATAAAAATTCAAAGTAATGACTTGTACCCATAGTTGACAAAATTTCAAGCATTGATTTTACTAAGGAACTATTAATTTGCCAACTTTTAATTTATTGCCCATTTTCAATGCAAAGAACTTATGCATTCATTTCATAATAAATTCTTTTATTTTTCCTATGACATGAGATAAAGGCCTGTACTACAGTTTTCACAGCAGATCTAATGATAATTTTATGTGTTTATTATGGTGAGTTTGCTACCAAAAAATTAGATCTAACAACAATTTACTTAAATGGACATTGTTTTAGATGCTAGGGATAATATCTAATGCATTAGATAAGCCAAATTATAAGCAATGTTTCACCTATCCTCCAACCTCACCTTTATTGACTTCTCTTTCTGCATCTAAGAATCGTTGATAGTGCCGAATGACCTTTTCCGTGCCGTTAACAAAAAAAAAGAAATAAAAGTGTTTCGTACTATGAAACAGCACAGTATTGGGGAGTGGTGTACTTTGCTCGGAATTGTTAAGTGGGACTGCAGAACAGTTCATCTGTGAAATTGTTAAGTGGGACTATAGAATGTAAAACTTCACATGACGATGATCCTTGTTTGATGTTTTTATGCATCACAAAAGGAAGTTATTATTGTGAGATTGAGCGTAAGCTTCTTGTATATTAGTTCTTGTTCAGAGCAAGTCTCCAGAGAATCGTGTATTTTAAAGTAAGCAACTTTAACAGTTTGTGTTTGTAATGTATATCTTGTTTGTTGACTGTCACTTTATTTTATCATGCTATAGAATTATACTATATGATTACCTAGTTTATTTTTAAAGTGTATGTAAACTAAACCTATTTCCTATACACTTTTGAATTGTAAAAGACTTGCAATTTTCATAGATGTGGAGCTGTTCCTGAAAATGTTCCCTGTTTAAAATCGATTTTATTCCTATTTATGGAATCACTTTCGATTAAATACATTTATTTTAGAAAATGGCTCTTTATACCTTCGAAATAAACTATATAAGCAAAAACAGACGGCCGAAGCAGCCCAAACACATACAAATAGCGAATGCTTGGGTGCATGCACTGGCTACTCTACCCGAATCTCACGAACCCTTTAAGCCAGCAATACAAAAAGGAAAACCCCATGATTGCACCATGTATCACTCCATAACAATCAATACAACTAGTTATAACTGAAACCCTTCCATCTATAAAACATTCATGGCAGCACACAAATAAAAATTCCTCTTTTCCAGATCAAATTAGCATCCGAAAAAAGAGTACTATCAATTAAATTCATTTTCAGTTACAGTTTTATGAACTAAAATGAGTCTGTAAACTATTTTTAGTAGTATTCAAGTAGTGGGAACAATTGTGTATATCTAATAAGTTAATGATTTGGTTCATGAATCATATCTGACAATATTTTATCATACGTACTGATCATAGGAAAAAATTTCCCACAAATTTAAGCAATTAATGATGATCAAATTTCTATCCTAACATAAAGACATCTATCCTGACATAAAGACAATGGCCAATCATACTTGTTGATCATAGGAAAATATTTCCCACTAACTTGAGCATTGCAGAAGTTTGTTTAAAAAAGTTGCTTTAAATCCAACTTAAATAAAAATTTAGACTCCAATAATTACCATAAAAAATAGCTATCATACTAACATGGATAGGAAATTTACCTTAGCTTATTACAATGATGATCAAAAGCTATAACAATGAATCTATAATCATTTAAAGAGAGAACGTATAGTCATTAAAAGTTCAAGATTATTCGCGCAAAATAAAATTTATTCCAACCATCCAGTTTAGTATGTATGAAACCAAACATTTCACATCATTAACTATAATTCAATCAATTCAATTTCATTAACTAAACCAAAGATCCAAACATATAATTTTAATTCAAAAGGCATAATTAATTGGAACTCACACGAAACGTAGTAGAAGTAGCAAGTGGTAGGCAAGGTCTTGACTCTTGCGGTGAGAAGTAAGGAAGGTAGTCGGTTTTGATTTTCATGTTCTAGAAGATACTAGGTAGCGTGAGGCTATGCACTAGCACGAACTGTGGGGTAATTGCAGGTAGTGAAGCAAAACCAACATTGGAGCAGCATGTGCAAAGGAAAAGAGTGATAATCGACAGTGCGATGGGAAGAATTGGATCAGCATCGTCGATCGGAGGTGAGGTGAGTACAATCGTTGGAAGTGAGGTAAGCAACATCTGGTGTAATTTTAGGGAGAAATAATTAGATTTAGGATGCTAAGAGCGGGAACAAAATATTGGGAAGCGAGAGTGAAGCGGGAATGAAATTGTTCCAAAACGAGGAAGGGTTAGGAGAAATATGACCCTAATTGATTTAGTTCAAGTAGCGTTTCATAGATATTTATTTAAGTTTAAATATATATATATATATATATATATATATATATAACAACACTGTACAAAAGCGCTGTAATAAGTGTTGCAAAATGTAAATTTTCTTGTAGTGGGCAATGGTATGGTAATATATATCTAACATTCCAATTTTCTTGATGTTTCTTGATCTTAGGTTGGCGCTCATTTACCCAACAGCCATTATATTTTTATTTCTCCTATATTGATGATGGTGGTTACTTACTCTTTCTTGAATCTTACCTTGTTTGAAGTAGAAGTAGTGCCTACAAACATTTGCATGCTAAACTATGAGGTGATTAATTAATGGCGTTGAATTTTCCTTTCTCTGAGATTTGAAGATCAAGATTTTGCTTTTAATAGAAGATAGGACCAAACGTTATCAATAAATATTAGCTCGACTGATTCGTCCTTTTGAATGTTCAAAACCACGTTTCTTAATGATGACTCTTCTGTCTTTCAACTTCTCAAAAGCTACTTGAACAACTAAAGAAACCCGATATCTCAAGTAAGAGATTTAATATCTACTATCCAAAATTCGAACTCTAGCCTTGAAATCCCATAGGTTATTTTTGCGACTAGTTGCTCTTTTTGGTCAGTATTGGTAATATGCAATTTCTTTTTAGAAAATTTTAAAGATGACCTCATCAAGCATATTCCGGGTTAAAATTGTGGCTATTACGATAAAAATTATATAGGATTCTGCAAATTACTTTTGAAATGGTAATATGTAAATTTTCTTGGATTAGTGGAATATTCCATGGTAATTAAACTCCTACTTTTTTGATAAAAAGGGTTTAAAAATGAAAATATTTTATCAAAGCAAGAGATGGTTTGTACTATTCTACCTTATTTGGCTGGACAAAAATTAATGGAACTTTAAAGAGTAATTTTTCAAATAGCCAGAGAGCTTCCAAAGTAACCCTTTTGGGAAATGATTCAATGGGAGGGTTTGAAAATAGGGATTCGATTATATCGTAAATACGCATCCATAATAGCTTATGTCCTCTTTTGGCATCAACCAATTGGTCTATTTTATGCAAAGGATAACAATCTTTGGACATGCTTTATTCAAATTAGTATAATCGATGCACGTTCTCCATTTTGCATTGGACTTTTTAACCAGTACAGGATTAGCCAACCATTTGGGGTATATCACTTCCCTAATAAATCCATTCTCAAGTAATCTTTTAACTTGGTCCTTATTGGCTTGAATTTTATCAAACCGTATTTCCTTTTGTCGAACAAGGTCGATATTTGAGCTAGAATTTTATCAAACCATCTTTCCATTTGTCGAACAAGATCGATATTTGGATCTATATTTAGGCATGGCTCATATTTGTTGGATCTATTCTGACCATGTTTGAATGAGTTCATGCAAAAGACATCTTTGCTAGATTAGAGGAGTCAGCTAAGCTCTCTTCTAAGACTGTTGCCTGGTTCTTTCCCTTTTTACCGTTTTGGTTAAATCTACAAAATCTAAGCTTACGTCTTCTAGACCTTCGGAAGATTCATTCTTTCTTACTCACTTCTGCAATCTAATTCATTTACCCAAGAATCTCACAATATAGAATTCTGCACAAATCACACACTTTAATTATTTATTGATTCATAAAGATTTTATAATAAAGTCTACGTTTTCAAACCTTTTATTTGATTTTGGAAAAGAAAAATATTAGGTTCGAAAGAGGTTTAAATAAAAAAAATCTTACGTTTCTAAAATCTTTATTTACAAACCTCTTATATAATTAGAAGAAAACCTATATTTCAGGCATTTATTCAATTTCAAATTCCTTAAATTCCTTTCAATAATAATTCATAAACGTCGAAACTCTTCTTAATAGTTTTAAAATGATGATACCAAAGAATTTTTTATAATTTCCTTTAAACAATAAATCTGGATAATCTCATTTTTCCCATAACGATTTTCAATTCAAAACATTTCCCAATGACATGACTTGAAGTTCTAGAGATTAATACTTTAAAACTATGATTCACATCCAATTTTGCCTTTTAAAATATTACTATCGAGAAATAATTAATCAACCAAAAGTTATCTTTTAAATCTTTCAAATATTTAACATTAAATATCGATTTGCTAAATTCATTTATATAGTAAAATACCAAAATTTCCCTTTCTAAAATAATTCAATTCAAACGCTACTCTATATATATATCCAAACAACTTGGGAAACAAATTCCCATTTTTTGAAAAATAATAATCAATTACAGAATGTGTAATACTTCCAAAATCATTTCAACAAAATACACTTTGTAAATTTTGTTAATAATATTTTCCATACAATAGACAAACCAATTTATCTTATTATCATTCCAAATTATTTTCTTCTTACTAAATTTCCCAATAAACCATCAGTTTACATATAAATTTTAAAGGGACAGTTTGGCACAGGTCTCTAATAAGTTTTAAAATACACAAAAACTCCAGTAAAAACAAGTTTGTAAATTAGGTCTCTAGAATTAATTTGCTGAATATTGGCATATACTTATGCAATTGTTCAGCGAATAACTACGGACATTTATGCAATTATATCAAAAAATTACAGATATTTCCACAACTATTCACCGAAAAATTGCGAAAATTTGCGCAATTATTCCACAATTTTTCACCAAAAAATTTATGGAAATTTCCGCGGTTATTCACTGAAAAATTGCATAAATTTATGCAACTTTTTGATATAATTGCATAAATGCCTGCAATTATTCAGTGAATAATTGCATAACTATATGCAATTACTTAGTAACTTAATTCAGGGGACCTAATTTACATACTTTTTTCACTGGGGTTTTTGTGTATTTTGAAACTTATTAGGTACCTGAGCCTAATATTCACAATTTTAAATGCCCTTCTATGAAAATCCTTCAAATATTTTATAACTGTGTATATATGTGTGTGTGTATGTATGGATGTATATTTTCAAAAACTGTATTGACTTAAACTAATCCTAGAAATCATCACTTTCTAAATAATTTCCATTCGCATACCTTTCAAGAATAATCTCAATTTTAGATATAAATCATTCTAAAGTTTATCATTAATTCTCAAAATAATATATTTCTTTCAATTCTTCACCTTTTAATTCTTTTACCTCTTTCTGATCAATTTCAAGTGTTGAGCTTGATTAACACAATTTCTGTATTCTCCAAATTGAAATTCTATGCGACATTGTCCTCCAAGGCTGTCTGTTGTATAACGTTTTTATTCAAAGCATTAACATTCTTGGTCTTTACTATTTTCCTGAAACAAAATTTCAATTTGTTAGCTTTAAAGTAAGGAAATGATGACACAAAGGTTCGAACTCTCCTTTTGGCTCCAAAATGTTAAACCAAAAATAGGTTCAACACCCAAAATGTTGTTTAAGAGTTCAAGCCATTTGTTCAAGGGTTAAATTGGAAGTCATATAAACATGCGATGATCCTTCATTCATATGCCTATAAGCGATGTTAGCGAATTTCTTCGCTAACCAAAATATGCAAGTTAGGATTGGTTTGGATAAGGGATTAAGTGGCTTATACTAGCTTAGAAGTATATGTAAGTTCCAGTTCAAGTCCAAGCCCTAAGATCAATCATATACATAACCATTGTCCAAGCCAGAGTACAAATATAAGTCATGTTCACGTCAAAAGTTCAACAATGGTCAAATATTCTCATTCAGTAGGAGTATGCTATTCAAAGTTATATGGTCAAGTCCTTATTCACAAAAGTCATAAGAATTCAACCGGCACTAAAAATCCTCAATTCAGTCAAGAGCTTACAACTTTAAAATTTAAGAAACAGGAAAGAATTGATCATCCCCTTCTAAGTAGCAGAGTGGTTCTATTTATAGAGTTAGTGTCAGGTGTGATGACTGCCATGTATTCACCTAGCCAGATACTCGTTATCCTCTTTGCATTATTATACTCGATGTCCCTTTTGCATTGCTATACTCGATATCCCCTTTGCTTTGCCAATACTCGACAATCTATATAATTAGATGCTCGATATCTTATGCTAATACTGAGACCCATCATTCTTGTTGAAGCTCAATATCTTTTGTGCTTTACAACAACTAATTGTAAAGGCTCGATAATAATTAGTACATCATAGGCTTGTTGTTCATAGAGACTTGATATCCTCCATTTATGGTTAGATGTTCATCATCCTTTAGTGGTGCATCATCTTTCTTTTGCTATATATTCTACAAGTGTTCGACATCTCTAGAACCTTATGACTTGACACCTTTAGGACCTCGTGACTTAACATCTCTTCTTCCATTGTAGAAGCTTGCTACCCTTATTTCTTTATAAGCTTGAGATGTTTTATATTTACAAGTCCAACAACTTCATTATTTTTCAAGCTCAATATCACCATTGCATAATTTCGAAACTACTTCTATGTTTACAGGCTTGATACCATTTCTTAAGGTTGTTAATTCTTGAGATCCTTCCTTCCTTTAAATTCGACATCCCTTTTGGCTTGATACCCCCAAGTACAAGCTTTATTCATACCTTTGTGTTAAACGCTTGCTACGTTATTGATCGGGAAGCTTAATATATAGTCATGGATTTATTAACTCGTCATGCATTTATAGGCTCGATATGCTTTCTTTAGATGCTCAATATACATATTTGTAGTAACACTATCTTTCATTACTTCTATAATCTCTTGTTGACCCTATTACTTCGTTTTCTTTTAATTATTCTTCTAACATAGTAGTTAGGAAATATGTGGATGATAAGTAAAAGGAAGAGAATTTGTCTCTTCCCCCACTCTATATATATAACACACTTTTATCCTTATTATTTTTTCTCCGGCTTCTTCAACATCCTAGCATGGTCGTGTATACATACCTCCACCTCATTGCAAAAATTCCAAAAGCAGTAACACGTCAAACATTAGGAAATCCAATGGTACAATTGATCACTGCAACATCTTATAATCGATTCAAGATGAATCTAAGAGATCTTAGTAATCAACACATATTTAAGGGCTGCCTCTTTAAAGTATTACTCCTTTTACAATTTATATCATACATAAAATGTAATAGTTAGATTATATAACATTTTTATAGGCATATCTGTTGTCTCCTATAATTATATGTTATTAAATTACATTGATCTATTTAGGTTATTTAACGTTGCTGTTTTGATAATTGTATGTCCTAAAAAAATTTATTTCGATTCGGCCATGTATTATACTCACACACGTATACTTACATATATATATATATATATATATATATTATTTTTAGTTATTGAGATTAATTTTAATGAATAAAAAGGATATTTAGCAATTTTTAAAAAGAAATATGTATGTATATAAAAATTATTTCTAAAATTATATATGTATCGATATGATGCGGCCTATTAAAAATTTTAATTGTTGAATATATATATATATATATATATATATAATATAGCATTTATTTTAATAATTTTAAACATATTTGTGTTAATATAAAATATAAAATATGTGACCTTATAATTTATTAAAATAATAAAACTGGTTTGACTTTGTTATAAAAATAAAAAATAATAATCTTTTAACTATCAAAATGTAAATATTATTAATATATTTATTTTAAAAATCTTAAACATGGTTTATGTTAGTATATAAATGTTTGAACCAAAAAAGGCATACACATCCAGAAGTTTATGTAGAGAATAAATATGAAGAAATGTAAACGAAAATGAGAAATAAACAAGACTCAATCATTTAATGGTTTGACAAAGCAAGCCCTATGTTCAATTTAAGATTTTATTGCTTATATCTAACTTATAGGTAAAATTTCTTAAGGGCGGGTACAATTTCGACATTTAAATTTTCAAAATTACAAGAATATAGCGTAAGGAAGAAGTAGAGCTAAAAGATCCTGAAAAATGAGCCATACCTTCCTATTTATAGAGATATAGAGCCTAATATCTCGCACATAACATCTCCAAGCCACTGTTCATAATCTAAACTTATTCTCTTTAGAAAGTAGGTGTCACAACATTAGGTTGCTAGGGGTCGGTATGACTCCAAGGTTAGGGATCGGTACCAAAAATAGCCATACTGGCTGTCTTGAACTCTTCGCTTCGACTCGTCTAGTGGTTAGTTTCATGATTCCATAGCCGTTTGCACTAATATTAGCTTGTTTCCATGTCTAAATGATGGTGTTATGGAAGAATAGAGTTGCAGCTTTAAGTGTTCGTAGGGATTGATGGAGAATTGCATTGAATCAACAAAATGACATTGGAAGTAGACTCTTGGCGTAGAGCAAGGCAGGTAGGCAGAAAACGGGGTCCGCCTGGGGTAAAGATAGGACTCGGTACCGATCCATAGGGTAGGTTATGTATCGACTCCTATTTTGGGTGATCCCATTGCTGTCTTGGTTTGAGTGCTTTTGGTATTGATCTTCCGACTTTTCTATGCTTGGTTTCTAGACTCTTGGGCCATCTCTTTGGGCTTCCTACCTAGATAACTCGAAGTTCAACTCATCCAATCTGTCTGAATATGGCCTGTCAAAAGACTAGATAGCAGTTTCCCTCCAAAGTGTATCTTGTTTTAAATGTGATGTGCTTTAAAGTGAGACAAGTTAGAGTGGTTACAAAGGACTCCACTCGTTGTTTTGATTGGTCATTATCCTTCCCACCAATCATTTATATGAAAAGTTATGTCCATTGTCATCGGTCGCAACACTCCACCAACATCTAGGATTATAAATCTGGAATGTGGTCTCGTAGTTCATCATTCCACATTTGATGATTTTAAACCAATTCCATCCATAGATCTCTCAAGTTTGAAGTTGGTTTCCCTTTGATTTTGGTTGTCGAGTGTTCGATACACACAAACACACACACACATACATTCGCGTGCACGTTCTTGAGTTAGAAGGAGTATCCATACATTATCCATTGCATTCATGTACATAGACATATATCCATGCACATATACATGTAAGTATATACACATGTCCTTTCTCCTTTTTTTTGGGACTCGATACTTACCCATACTTTAGAGGTCGGTACCAACTTGGGACTTGTGAGCTTTCCAAGTTTTATCGCAAAAAATTCAATTCCAACTTGGGTATATGACCAAATTCTGTTTCACATCTTCCTTCACTTGCTCATTTGCCTTAGAGTTAGAAACTTTGACTTCCACTATTAAAATAACTTTGAACCCCTATGATCAAAGCCTCGCCACCGTTTATCTTTTATGGAAGCCATCGTCTTATCTCACTTTAATCTGACGTCACTCACCCTCCTTGGTCAGGCCTACCTCAACCGACTCAATCCCTAGCCTTTGCCTTCAATAGAACCGATCCCAAGCCCAAATTTCCATCTTGTAAATAGACTTAATTATAGGTAGGTGTTGGAGTAGGCATATGGATTGACTTGGATGGGCCACCATGGATGGTCAAAAATGTGAATAGAGCCGCCATAGTTGGCATGATTGTAGAGTCGGTGAAGATAAAGGAAGAAGGATGAGATTTCTTCCAAGTGTGGGAGTCGTGCAACTCACACACTTGGGCAATTTTCAAAATTTTTGGTTCACACGTGAATCCTATCGTGTGAACCAATATCTCTTTCCTAGTTTTGAATCCTCTCCAAAGCATGGCCAATGACGAGAAACTTCTCGGGACAGTCAGCGATGATGAACACATCGAGTTATATCCAGAACTTAAAAACGAACCGTTAAATAATATAAAAAATTTGAACTACACATCACTACATGACACCGCACTAGGATCCACGTTAGCACGGAGGGGTACAACTTATAATTTGTCTAATATTAACTATCTATCGAGTTTCTTTTATAGAAATGGGTCAAAGGCATTCCAAACATCTTATTGTTCAAGCTGTAGGTAATCTGATAGAGTTAGGGGGTATGCCCTAGTGGCAATTCTGTAATTTATTGTAAACTAATTAACTCTCAAATCAATTTTCGTTCGAAATAGAGGCGTTCTTCTTTCTTCTTTCTATTATATAATTGTTACAATCTGTTATAAATAATTAAATGTTTAATTAAAATATATCTAATAAAAAATCGATAAATAATGTGTTTGTGATAGTAGTTACAAAGTGTTGTAACCGTAAGTAATTTATCACAATGAAATTAGATATACCATTTTAATGTTCCTAGTCAAGATGCATCGAAACGGGATGTCGATGCATCCGTTGAGACTAGAGTACGTAATGCTTTTCAAATATTAGGCAGTATATTACTCATGACTGCTGAGGGGGTTACGTACTAATTGTTATTGAATAACTATGGAATGACTCAATCGATAGATTTCTATGGGTTATTATGACTAAGGTCAAATGAAAAATATCAATGTGAATAATTTACGTAGTTCTTTCGACTTGAGAATACCATGAATCTTCAATATGAAAACTCCACTTTGATTATAGTCTAATCATGACATTGCATCCATCAATTGACCATAGTCGTGTCGAGTGGAAGTATTGGAAGTGAATAATTATTCAGCAGAGGATTTGTCTCCTCAGTTATATGGGGTTAGTATCATAGTCAACCGAAGTCAACTCAAAGTCAAAGTCTCTTGCCAGAGTAGTTTGGTTACCAATAATAATTGTAATTATTAAACCAAGGACTTTGTATTTGGACCATAAAGTTGAATGTGGACAATGTTGGAATTTTGACCATTACCAAATTCAGTAAGTCCAAAGTGATATTGTTTCGACGAAGAGAATTAGTGTAATAATTATCACAACTGGGTAAGGCTTATTAATTTAAAATGAAATTTTTTGAAAATGAGTAAGCGATAAATTTGTCCATACTATCATAGCACCTTCTAAGTGAAGTGTGAATGTTAACGTTCGATGTTAATCGTTGACCGAATTTACATCTAAGAGTCACATCACCGAGATGATGAATTCTCAATTTTATAATTGTTAAAAATTAATTAATATTTATGAAGTATTAATTATAAATTTGGATATTGTTCGAGAAATAAATTTGTTGCATATATTTATAAAAAGTTATAATTATGTTGACTGACGTGAGATGTTAATGTTAAATATCATTGTGTATATTTAATTAGGTTAAATGGGCTCACAAACCCATGCATATTAAAGGGATAAGTGGCTGGTCCAACAAGGGGAAGATGCGGCTACATGTGTGCGCAATTAGGGTTTGAGATGTGTGGTTGAGATCATTATTTGCTCTCTTGTCCTATCCATATAAAAGCAAATCTCAAAACTCTAACTAGAAGCTATTTCATTTTTGAGCCACCACTTTCTTCTTCCTCCTCCTCCTTATTTTAATGGCAGTAACTATCCTTTAAAATCATCCTAAAAATTCTCACATCCAATTTAAATTTGATACACTATAATGCTCTTAATTAATTCTTGTTTTAGGATACATTAACTCTTGTAAATAAATGTTAGATGTATTTAACAAACTATATATTTGAAATTAAATTTATTTAAACTTCTCTTTAACTATTTTATATAGAATACATGATTTTATTTAAACCAAATTTAGAAATGTTCTAAATGATCGTAGGTCCATTAAAGATTCAAAATTAATTTATTTTTTTGAAATTCATCCATTTCTTTCATGAAGGGCTGGCCTGATTCCTTCGATAGTATCAGAACCTAATAGCCTATGTGGTCTAAATTAGTCATATTAGACCTAACTATGAAGCTTGCCCACTTAGTACGTTGTTTGGAAAGTTAATGTCTAGGATTGGAATTGGGCAATCAAGTATCCTATCCTACTTGATTAGCAACCTGGCCTGAAAGGTGAAGTGAGCCCAAAGGTTGACGCTAATAGAAAAGGCCCAATTTGAAATGAGCCTTGAACTAATTTTTAAAATCTTTTTGATAACTAAACTTAGATATTTTAAATTTAATTATTTAATTTAAATTAAAATATATTTATTATTAAAGTTATGATATAACATAGTTTATCAACATGTTTGAAAACCTATTCGCATTAATTTCAAATTTCAAATTTATTAATAAGATTAATTAAAATAAGTAAATTAATTAATGAACATATGCATGTATTATATATTGAGATATATGTTAGGTTGTTTTAAATTGTTTAAAATAACATAAGTATACATGTATGAATTGAAGTTTGAAATTAATATCTAATTAAAATATTTTAATTAAATAAATTAATTAAAAGATAAATTAATTAAACTACACATATATACGATATATGTATGTTACCCAATGGCTTGACCGGGTAACCAAAGACTTGAGGTAGAAGGCTCGTTCGGCATAAAGGGCCGTTTGGCACGGCTATGTAGTCTGGCATCCAACCACGCTCGACAGAGAGGCCTCGTTCGACATCTAGCACCGTTTGGTATTCAGGCTTCACTCGGCATCGTAAGTTCGTTTGGCACAAAGCCCCGATCGGCATGGCAGAGTCGTTCGGCATTCAATCTCGACCGACATTCAATCTCGACCGACATGAAGCTCGTTCGGCATTCGGCCACGATCAGCATTCCAGCTTCGTTCGGCATTCAATCTCGACCGGCATGAAGCACGTTCGGCATTCGGCCACGACCGGCATTCTAGCTTCGTTCGACATTCAATCTCGACTGGTATGTAGCATGTTCGAAAATCGGCCTTGTTTGGCATTCCAGCCTCGATCGACATTCCCGCCTCGATCGGCATACAAGCCTCGGTCGGCATTCAGCCTCGATCGGCATTCAAACCCCGACCGGCATTCAGCCTCGTTCAACACAATTGGGTCGTTCGGCATTTAGCCCCGATCGGCATTCAAGCCTCGCTCGACATTCATGACTCGTTTGGCATTCATGCCTCGTTCGGCATTCTCCCCTTGATCGGCATCAGATCTCATTCGGCCTACACGATTCACTCAATATACTGCCTCGTTCGGTTTAGAGACAAGCTCGGCATTTGTCGCTCGGCATTTATGGCTCTGCACACAGAAGTCATTCATATTGGGCCGAGGTATCTTGCTACTAGGCCCATTAGGGAAGTCCAACCCATCTTCGTCTATAAATAGAGAGGCAGGTGTTATCCCATTTTTTGGACAAAACTGGAATATCAAGATTGTATGCATTTCCACCACGACCGGAACCAGGAAGAAGCAAGCAAGCGGGGATTTCACTCAAAGTTCAAGCATAAAAATCCATCCGGCATTAAAGGTTGAAGGATCCATTCAGTAATCATCACCAGAGTCATCCGGCGTTCTCAGATACTAAGGCTCATTCGGCGTTCGGCATTTGTTAAGGCTCATTCGGCAAAGCCTCCATTCGGCCCCTTCCATTCGGCAAAGCCTCCATTCGGCTCCTTCCATTCGGCTCCTTCCATTCGGTCCCCACGTATTCGGCCACCGGTCCAAGCCGCCACCGGACCGGCCTCCTTTCCACCACCGAACCAACAAACCGAACCAGCATTCCTCCCTACTGCCGAACCAGGAGTAGGACAACCCATGCCGAACCAACCCAACAACAAGGCCATCACCGAATCCACTCCATCACAGGTCCAACACCACCCATTCCAAACCGAACCAAGCTTCGCCGAACCAGAATTGCCAGTCCAGATTGCATCAGCCCAGGCCCACCAGTAGCTATAAACTCCAAGACCCCTGCCCCCAGCCTCACTCTATAAATAGAGGGGCAGGGGTACAACAATGGAGGACAATTTTTGGAGACAAGTTTGAGAGCTCAAGCCTGGAAGGAACTCTCAAACAACTTTAGATACTTGTAATCAAAGCTTTGTACTTGTAATCTGAAGAAAAAAGGAGAATAACATATAAAGTGGACGTAGGCACGTTCTTGCCGAACCACTATAAATCTGTGTGTCTTTTACATTTTAGTCCTTGCTTTTTACATATTTGCATAAATCACCCAAATCACTAAACACAACATAAAATCAACCAACTCATACGACTTTGGGTGTTTGCGGCCATTTTTTACGCAAACATTTTGGTGCTTTCACTGAGAAGAACCAGCTTCCGCTACACGGACAGAAGTTGAATTTGAAAATCTAAGAGTTCAGATCTAAGAGTTATGACGAGACAAACAAGTAAAAGGCAAAGGCCAGAGAGAAGTGAACACCAAGGAAGTCAAGAGGCTTCCTCAAGAGGGAATCAAGCGTCGATCTTCATCACTAGGGATGAGATGGAGGTCATGATGAGAAGGCAAGAAGAGATGATCCAGAACTTACTTCAACAAATTGGGCAAATTGGAGCACAGATCCAAGGAGCGGCTGGAATTCAGAACGGAGCAGGACCATCTGGTGCAGCACCAGAGCTAGGGGGCACTCACGCAGAGCATGTTGATCCGACCCCGGGAAGTGAGATGGGGGCATCCGAGCCACCTGGTAGCAATAGAGGAATGAACGTTCAGCCAAGGAGGCATACACATGGAAACTCCCGTGGACTTGGGGGGCAGGTCGAAGACAGTGAACGAGAACTACAGCTTGGAGACAACGACAGATTAGCAGAGATGGTTAGAAGAGCTATGAGAGGCGGTTTAGTAAACAGAGACTTGGAAGATGTAAACAGGAGTCCTTTTTCTTCCGCGATCAGGATGGCTAGGAACCCACCAGAATTCAAGCTACCATCATTGGACATGTACAACGGGAAAACGGACCCCACGGTCCATCTAACGAAGTATATGAGACATATGGAAGTGCTGGGGGCATCAGAGGAGGTTATGGCCCGATGCTTTCCACTGTATTTGACGGACATTGCAGCGTTATGGTTTAGACAACTGGAGAGCGGCTCCATAGGAACATGGGCAGATTTAACTGAGAGATTCATGAGGCAATTCAGGGTTCATATTGCGAGACCCAAGAATGTGATGACTTTGGCAACCTTGAAACAGAAAACTGGAGAGACTTTGAGGAGCTTCCTAACGCGATTTAATGCGGCAGCAGCATCAGTGGATCGACCAGATCCAGCTATGGTCATGATGGCAGCTGTATCTGGAATAGCTGGTAACACAGAGTTCAAGAATTCATTAACCAAGGACCCGCCTATGAATCTGGGAGAATTCTATCATGAGGCTGAAAAGTTTCTGCGTTTGGAAGATGCTAGTGCAGAAAGAGAGGAAGAAGATGACGTTTACTCAATCAAGAGCGGAAACCCACCTGGAAAGGGTGCGGAGACTAGCAAAGGAAAAAGAAAGGCCGAAGATTATGATGACAGGACAAAGTGGCTACGAAGAGAGCCACGATTCACCACCTATTCAGAGCTGAATGAGAATTTGGAACGGATTTATCAGGATACCAAGGGGCAGGTTCCGTATCGTAGACCAATGCGAAGGGATCCCACCTCTGACGAAAGAAAATCAGATAAGTTTTGTGTATTTCATGAATTGAATGGTCATAACACTAATGATTGTAGGCATTTGAAGGACGAGGTGGAAGGGCTTATCAGGAACGGTATGCTCCTCCAATATGTGAGGAGGCGAACTCCGGCGGTGGAGCCAGAGCGACCACCCTCTGCATCAGCTAGAGGTGACCCTGGATCAGGGCGCCATTTGATTATCCATTGATTGCTTGATTAAAATAACGATGAACAAGTCGTAAGCTTCCACTAAAGCAATTAAATCATTTACACATGTACGAGATCGCGAACGATCTCCAGGCATGCTCTGAATGATCATTGACTACTCCGGGGTGGGAACTTACACTTCGACATCCTTGCTTTGCTTTTGTTTCGATTTGAACATTTGAATTCTTCCTGTTTGGACATTTCTGCTGTAAGGTACTATTGCTTTAACATTTACAATTCTATGAAAAAATTATTTACTTGTATGCCCGTTGGATCGCGAACGGTCCACGAGCACCTATTGCATGGCAACGAACTGCCGAAGTCTTTGATTCGAAAAATTCCCCCAAACAATGACTCCAACACTGATAATATTAAGTCCCCCCCGGGCACACTCATTCGCCTCGAACGGCACCCGACTTCGAACAGTCACAACTCGCCTCGAACGGCACCCGACTTCGAACAGTCACAACTCGCCTCGAACGGCACCCGATCGCGAACGATCACAACTCGCCTCGAACGGCACCCGATCGCGAACGATCACAACTCGCCTCGAACGGCACAACTCGCCTCGAACGGCACAACTCACCTTACCTCAAATGACTCGATCGCGAACGGTCGTCATTTGAGGTCCGCCACCTGATCACTGACTGTTACACCTTACCTCAAATGGCTTGATCGCGAACGGTCGTCATTTGAGGACCGCCACTTGACCGCACACTGTCGCACCTTACCTCGAATGACTTGATCACGAACGATCGTCATTTGAAGTTAGGCGCTTGACCTTGAACGGTCACATTTCATCACAAATGGCTCGGTCTCGAACGATCGACGCGTGGACTTACAGACTTGACCGCGCACTGTCGCACTTTACCTCGAATGACTCGATCACGAACGATCGTCATTTGAAGTTAAGCGCTTGACCTTGAACGGTCCCCACTCGACCGCGCACTGTCGCACTTTACCGCGAATGACTCGATCCCGAACGATCGTCATTTGAAGTAAAGCGCTTGACCTTGAACGGTCACATTTCACTGCAGATGACGCGATCCCGAACGATCGACGCACGGATTTATGCGCTTGACCGCGCACGGTCGCACTTCACCGCAAGTGACTTGATCACGAATGATCGTCATTTGAAGTTAGGCGCTTGACCATGAACGGCCGCGCTTCATCCCAAATAGCTCGATCCCGAACGGTCGTCATTTGGGGCTATATAAAATATCAAGTTCTTTGCAGGTTGATGACAGGATATGAACATCCAGCTCATGGCATTACAAAACACGCCTTCCTACCGCAAGGCATATTTTGGGGGGCAAAGTGTTATCCCATTTTTTGGACAAAACTGGAATATCAAGATTATATGCATTTCCACCACGACCGGAACCAGGAAGAAGCAAGCAAGCGGGGATTTCACTCAAAGTTCAAGCATAAAAATCCATCCGGCATTAAAGGTTGAAGGATCCATTCAGTAATCATCACCAGAGTCATCCGGCGTTCTCAGATACTAAGGCTCATTCGGCGTTCGGCATTTGTTAAGGCTCATTCGGCAAAGCCTCCATTCGGCCCCTTCCATTCGGCAAAGCCTCCATTCGGCTCCTTCCATTCGGCTCCTTCCATTCGGTCCCCACGTATTCGGCCACCGGTCCAAGCCGCCATCGGACCGGCCTCCTTTCCACCACCGAACCAACAAACCGAACCAGCATTCCTCCCTACTGCCGAACCAGGAGTAGGACAACCCATGCCGAACCAACCCAACAACAAGGCCATCACCGAATCCACTCCATCACAGGTCCAACACCACCCATTCCAAACCGAACCAAGCTTCGCCGAACCAGAATTGCCAGTCCAGATTGCATCAGCCCAGGCCCACCATTAGCTATAAACTCCAAGACCCCTGCCCCAAGCCTCACTCTATAAATAGAGGGGCAGGGGTACAACAATGGAGGACAATTTTTGGAGACAAGTTTGAGAGCTCAAGCCTGGAAGGAACTCTCAAACAACTTTAGATACTTGTAATCAAAGCTTTGTACTTGTAATCTGAAGAAAAAAGGAGAATAACATATAAAGTGGACGTAGGCACGTTCTTGCCAAACCACTATAAATCTGTGTGTCTTTTACATTTTAGTCCTTGCTTTTTACATATTTGCATAAATCACCCAAATCACTAAACACAACATAAAATCAACCAACTCATACGACTTTGGGTGTTTGCGGCCATTTTTTACGCAAACAGCAGGGGCACAGTGAAAGGGACCTTTTTTGGAGAACACCGAGGAACTCTGCCGCATTCAAGACTCATTCAAGCCTTATCTTCTTTGCTTAACAATTGTAATCAAGTAGTTGGTGTATGGATTGTATCTGTAATCGATTATTGAGAAAAGCAATAAAGATTAACCTCAAAGTAGACGTAGGAAGTAACGCCGAACCACTATAAATCTGATGTTCTTGTTTCCTGCGTTTAATTTAGCATATTATTCTCTGTTTAAATTTACTTTCTTCATTAATCTCTCTACACAATCTCTCTTAAGGGTGTTAGTGACCAATTCTGGTGCTAATATTTTGGTGCTTTCATTGAGAATCGAATTCTCAGACCAATAGGATCTACTTTGTAGCTACTGGATTGAAAAATCCCTCGAAGGAGATCCGACTTATTCATAGGACGCCCGTTGAATCTATTCAGAGTTCCGACCGATGACTCTACTATAGGAAGACCATGTACCCAATCAGCCTCTCATAATGCGGACGTCCACGAGACTGCTAGTGTGCAACAAGTTGGGCCTAGCAACCAGCAAGCAATTCAGGGCGCAGGACCCTCCACCCAAAATCAAACGGAAATCGTTACCCGAACAGAGTTCAACGACTTGATGAGAGAACTCAGAGAAAGTAGAAGGCAACTTGGTGGGCAGATTCAAGCCAACGCTAATCTCATGACTTAGCTTACCCAGCAGCAGCATCAGAATGCTGGAGGTAGCCCTGCTCCTTATTGTTCATCTGATAGCTCGACCTTAGCTGATGAACCTTCTAGGCGTAGATGCCGTCAGACTGAAGCTGCTCAGACAGGTGCCACTGATCGATCCGCTAGGGATCAGGCACATGAGGAGACCGGATGCCCAGCTCATCAATACCCTAATGAAGCTGGCCTTCAAGATGCACGTTTGGCTGATCTCTAGCAAGGGGGGCATCAACCCGCACGGTCCCGTGGAATGGAACCTAACAATTCATCCTCCATATAAACTCCGGATTTATCAGCCATGGTCAAGAAGTTAATGAGAGAGAACAAAGGCTTGACCAATGAAGATTGGGGAGTGTCCAGGAGTCATAATCCCTTCACAGATACTATTCTACAGGCTGAGTATACCAGGAAATTCAGTATGCCGACTATCCCAGCCTACGAAGGGAACACTGACCCTAGGCAACATGTGGTGAGGTACGAATGGATGATGGATTCTGAAAGAGCGAATGATGCGACCAAGTGTAGGTGCTTCCCAATCACTTTGTCCGGAATCGCCACCATGTGGTTTACTCGACTTCCTCCACGGTCTATATCCAGCTTCGACGAGTTGGCAATGAAATTTATTGAACAATTCAGGATACATGCTACTCGTCCAAAGAACGTGATGTCCTTATCAAGCGTAATCCAGGCTCCGGGAGAGTCTTTGAAAGCATACTTGCAGAGGTTTCATGTTGCCGCCACTGAAGTTAGCAACCCTAACGACCATGCAATTTTGATGGCGGTAACGCAAGGTGTAGATGCAGACTCGGAGTTTGGAGATTGGTTGGCGGGAAATCCCCCAACTATGTTGGAGCGATTCTATTCCAAAGCTCACCAGTTCATAAGGAGGGAGGAAGCTTGACGGACAAGATATAAGGCACCAGGGGCTATTCAGGAGACTGTGAAAAGTAACATCGCCGTGAAGCAATCCGGCGACAGTTCGGAAAAAGTTCAAGTCAACGTCCAGAACAAGCCTGGGCAGTCTAAATGATCCAGAGGTGGAAATCTCGGAAAAAAAAGAGAGACAGGGAAGTGGAAGTCGAGGATTCCAACCTACAACGAATACACTCCCCTGAATACGTCTCTTGAAAATATTTACCTATCTACCTGTAACACCTTTCAATACAGAAAATCGCGTCCAAAGGAGTCCATAGAGGAACAGAAACGGATGGAGAAGTACTGTCGCTTCCATGAGACCCACGGGCACAATACTGCGGAGTGTAGACACCTCCATGATGCCATAGAAAGGTTAATCAGGCAGAAAAAGCTACAGGAGTTTGTTAAGAACCCACCAGAAGGTAGGCAAGGAACGTCAGACCCGGATGCGGGCCGGCTCCACGCCACCCAAAGGAACCTGCCCATACCGCGGGTAGGTTGATCATAAACACTATAGTCGGAGGACCTCATCTTGCAGACAAGAATTGGCAGGAGATGGAACGATATGCTACCTCCTTGAGGCGTGCGAATTATGAATGTTGTTTGAATGTAGAAGATGGAACCCCCGCAAAACAACACATAATGACAGACGATATAGTGTTTAGGAGTCGAAATGCAAACAAGGTGGAGGCTCCTACTATCGACCCGATGGCCATATCTGCAACGATCGGGCCAGCTTACGTCAAAAGGATTTTGATTGATTGTGAAAGCTCTGTCAACATCATCTTCAAGAAGGCTTATGACCAAATAAAGATGGAGACAAAAGATTTAAAACCATGCAAAACCCGTATCCACGGTTTTAATGGTGCCGCAACCGATGCGATGGGGTATATTGAGTTACCGGTTGAACTGGGAGAAGGTGAGCTTAGGAGAGTGCAAATCCTACCATTAGTAATGGATGTTGACTCTCCATACAATGTATTTCTAGGTCATCCGGCCCTGGCAGAGTTTAGGGCAGCTTTGGCCCCATGGTATTTGACATTAAAATTTTCGACAAACAAAGGAGTTGGCGTAGTACATGGCGATCAGGCGACCAGTCGCACATGTTATGTGGCAGAGCTAAGAGAACTCAACGGAGAGAAAAAGGGAAGGTTGCAGACAACACCGTCCACATCCAAAACATTGACAATTGACAAGTAGTGCCCGAGCTCTAGCTCGGGCAACATTCTCGGATCTACAGAGACATAGATCCGAGAGATGATGATGGGGGATCCAGGGAAGTGAATGCAGCACCGGATGAGCTGACAATTGACATTTCAGTCAGCCGGAATGACCCGTCACGAGTTCTTAAGATTGGATCACAACTCGACCCATCATTGGCCGAGGATCTTACTGATTTCCTCCAAGCGAATCTGGACGTTTTCGCTTGGACACACTCTGATATGTGCGGGATTTCTTCCGCCATTGCAAGTCATATGTTGAACATAGACCCCAAGTACGTCCCAGTAAAACAGAAATGGAGAGGCATGGACCCGGAGGGTCCGCTGCTCTCAAAGAGGAGGTGGACAAACTCAAAGCCAATGGGTTTGTCCGCGACGCCCTCTACCCTGAATGGGTATCTAACCCTATGCTGGTAAGAAAAGCGAATGGGAAGTAAAGAACTTGAGTTGATTATTCTGATTTAAACAAAGCATGCCCGAAGGATAGTTTCCCCTTACCTAGGATCGACCAGCTGGTCGATTCAACGGCCGGACATAAGCTACTATAATTTATGGATGCGTACTTAGGATACAATCAAATCCCGATGCACATTCCAGACCAAGAACACACCAGTTTTGTTACAGATGTTGGGTTGTATTGCTACGTAGTGATGCCCTTCGGATTAAAAAATGCTGGATCGACTTATCAGTGTTTAGTGAACCGAATGTTTAAAGATCAGATTAGCAGAACAACGGAGTCTATGTGGACGACATGCTCGTGAAGTCACGACGGTCAAACGACCACATTCAAGACTTAGCAGAGATGTTTGAAATACTCAGGCATTATGGGCTGAAGATCAACCCTTTAAAATGTTCTTTTGGAGTTGCATCAGGGAAGTTCTTGGGCTTCATTGTGAAGACACGTGGAATTGAAACTAATCTGGAAAAGATTCAGGCTATTCGAGACATACAAGTGCCCAGAACTATAAAGCAAGTACAAAGCTTGAACGGAAAGGTGGCCGTGCTGAGTCGATTCATATCCAGAGCCACGGATAAGTGCATTCCTCTTCTTTGATGTGATAAAGAAAGGAAAGAGGAATTTCGAGTGGATGTCTGACTGCAAGGAAGCATTTCGAGCTCTGGTTAGACATCTAGAAAGTCCCCCGATAATATCAAAACCAATTGACCATGAAATGTTGTATGTATACCTGGCTGTATCCCAACATGCTATCAGTACGACTTTGGTTCGTGAGAAGGACCGAGTTCAAAAGCCAGTATATTATGTCGGTAAACGTTTGATGGAGGCAGAAAGAAATTATCCCAGGATTGAGAAACTGGCTTATTGCTTGGTGATTGCATCACGCAAGCTTCACCCATACTTCCAGGCACACTCGATCAGTGTTTACACCGATCAACCCTTGCGACAGGTACTCCAACGACCGGAAACTTCTGGAAGGATGTTAAAATGGAATAGCGAGTTGAGTCAGTTCGATATTACCTACCTGCCATGAAGGGCCATACATGGGCAAGCGCTAGCAGATTTCATTGCTGAATTCACCATGACAGACGAATCAAACGGCCATAATGTCATACCTTCCGTTCAATGGAAGATGTACACCGATGGGGCATCTAACGACCATTGTTCGAGGGTTGACATAGTTCTTGTGACTCCTGAGAACCGATCAGTTTCCTACGCTATAAAGCTCGAATTCACAGCAATGAATAACGAAGCTGAGTATGAAGCATCGATTGTCGGTTTAAGACTTATCAAAGAACTGGGAGTAAGATCGGTTGAAATCTTTTATGACTCACAACTGGTGGTGTACCAAATGCGGGGAGAATATCAAGCAAAGGGGCAGAGAATTGCCCCGTATTTGGTCCGGGTTCAAGAGCTGCTAGCAAATCTCGAGTATTATGATATTTCACATGTCCCACGTGAGCAAAACAGAGCAGCCGGTTCATTGGCAAAATTTGCAAGCACTGGCGATGCGCAGCATATATGATTGTTTCCCGTTGAAACCTTACATGTTCCGAGCATAAATATGATGGAGGTATATTTCATGTTAGAAACATAAATCGAGAAGGAATCATGGATGACCCCATTCCAGCAATACTTGTTACACAGGGCCGTGCCCAAAAAAAGGAGCGAAAGACGACAAGTCATTCGTAAGGCTTCGAGTTATGTAATGCAAGATGGGGCAATGTAACGGAGGGGATTCTCGACCCCCTTACTTCAGTGCATTGCCCATGATGAGATAAAACGAGTCCTGAAGGAAGTCCATAAAGGTGAATGTGGTGACCATGCCGGATGGCAAACGTTAGCGAAGAAAATCCTCTGCTATGGATATTATTGGCCGACTGTAAATCGGGATGCCGCAGACTATCTGAGAAGATGTGACGAATGTCAGAAATATGTGAAAATCCCAAGAGCTCCGCCAACGGAACTCACACAAATGGTTAGTCCCAGGCCATTTGCAATGTGGGGGATCGATATAGTCGGTTCTTTACCCCTATCCAAAGGTGGTACAAAATATGCGATAGTTGCGGTCGATTACTTTACTAAGTGGGAAGAAGCAGAGACTTTGGCCACTATCACCACCAAAAAGGTCAATAATTTCATTATACAAAATATTATATGCCATTTTGGCCTTCCATGAACCATCATTACATACAACGGAACTCAATTCGAAAGCAAAGAGTTCAAGGAATTTTGCCAAAAATATGGTATTGAGAAAAAGTTTGCAGCAGTTGCTCACCCGAAAGCCAATGGACAAGTAGAAACCGTGAAAAAATAATCAAATCCATATTGAAAAGCGTTTGGAAAAGGTTAGAGGCAAGTGGGTGGATGAGCTTCCAATAGCGCTTTGGGCTTATAGAACCACCCACAAGTCCACGACTGGCCACACTCCATTCGCATTGGCATATGGCGTGGAAGCTATTATACCCGTAGAACTTGAAGTTTTGTCACATTGAGTAAATTATTATGACCCTGAGTCAAATCAAGATCTTTTGCTGGAATCATTGGACTTCATTGATGAAAAGCGTGAAGAAGCTAATTTAAGAGCAGCCGCATACAAACACCGAGTCGCTCGATATTATAATGAAAAAGTACAACCGAGAATCTTTGGTGTGGGTGATCTCGTTTTGAAATGATTTTTCCCAGTTCAATCACATATGAGCCCCGCATGGGAAGGTCCTTACATCATTGAACGAAAGCTTGGAGAAGGAACTTTCAAGCTAGCGGTCGTTGATGGTGCGACACTCCCCCGAGCCTGGAATAGCGAGCATTTGCGGCATTATTATACTTAATTCATTTCTTTCATATTTTAGTTGTAATTATTTCCAGCGAGTTTTTATTCCTAGTTTACGACATATAATAAGAAAATTTAGCTTGTTTTCATTAAAAAAGGCTTGAAGCCATTTTCCCCATGAATTGTCGATGTTTCTGTGTATGATAACGTTGTGACGAATAACTAAGAGATACATTATTTTGTCTGATGTACGAACGCGCACGAGCACTCAAAATCTCCAAGTCTCCAGAGTGCGGACTGGAGTACTCTGAGTCCCCAGAGTGCAGACCATAGCATAAATGGTTTAAAATTCTATAAGTCCCCGGAGTGCAGACTGGAGTACTCCGAGTCCCCAGAGTGCGGACCGGAGTATAAACGACTCAAAATCTCTAAGTCCTCGGAGTGCGGATTGGAGTACTCCAAGTCCCCAGAGTGCGGACCGAAGTATAAATGACTCAAAATCTCTAAGTCTTCGGAGTGCGGACTGGAGTACGCTAAGTCCCCAGAGTGCGGACCGGAGTATAAACGGCTCAAAATCTCCAAGTCCCCAAAGTGCGGACTGGAGTACTCTGAGTCCCCAGAGTGCGGACTGGAGTATAAATGACTCAAAAATCTCCAAGTCACCGGAGTGCGGACTGGAGTACTCTGAATCCCCAGAGTGCAGATCGGAGTATAAACGACTCAAACATCTCCAAGTCCCTGGAGTATGGACTGGAGTACTCTGAGTCCCCAGAGTGCGGGCCGGAGTATAAACGACTTAAAATCTCCAAGTCACCGGAGTGCGGACTGGAGTAGTCTGAGTCCCCAGAGTGTGGACCAGAGTATAAACGACTCAAAATATCCAAGTCCCCGGAGTGCGGACCGGAGTACTCTGAGTCCCCAGAATGCGGACCAGAGTATAAACGGCTCAAAATCTCCAAGTCCTCGGAGTGCGGACTGGAGTACTCTGAGTCCCCAGAGTGCGGACTAGAGTGTAAACGACTCAAAATCTCCAAGTCCTTAGAGTGCGGATTGGAGTACTATGAGTCCCCAGAGTGCGGACCAGAGCATACATGGTTTAAAATTCTCTAAGTCTCGAGAGTGCGGGCCGGGACATGAATGACTTAAAGTCATCAAGTCCTCGGCCTATGGACTAAAAATATACTCTAAGTGTTTGAAGCATGGAACACAGGATGAGCAACTCCAAAGAATTTCGGAGTTATATAAAGATGAATTAAGAAGTTCATGTAACTCGCAGTAGCTTGGGTTTCGATCATAATCATACAGAAAGCTGAACGACAAAAGTCTTTCGAAAGACAAGAGAACTAGGCTTTATTTATTCAAAAATGAGTTTCTACTACAACTCCTCCAAAATTTGGAGTCAAAAGTTTATTTACATGGTTTACGAAAATAAATAAAAATAATTACATAATCTAAACTAACTCTCGTTGAACGAGAGCGACGACTACTTCTTCGACTTTTTTCCAAACGACTCCTCTCCCGTGCGTTTGCCCTTGATAATTTTTTTGATGGGGAGGTGACAAATGAAGAAGTACGGGAAACTTCCATGGGCCTGGACCCGCTAGGAAGGATGACCTTCAACGGCTTATTCAGAGGATCGTCTAGGTCCACAGCTTGAGACTTGACTTTGATCTCGACTGTCTTTTTCTTCTCCTTCTTAAGCTGCTCCTTCAGCTCAGTTTAGGTGTATGTTCATAGACGCTTGTAATTTCGATTTCATAACTCCCATCGATGGGAGAGGAAGTCTCGGACTAATCCTCATCAAGCGCTCTGATCACCTGAGCATCTAGACCGAGAGCCTCCCTTGCGTGAGTAGCCTCACTTGTCTTTTACTTCACCTCCTTGGCGACATCGTTCCTCGGAGTGGGCTCGGGATCAGAACGGCCTGCACAAAATCATGAAAAACAAGCATTAGAATACAATAGCACCTCATGAAAAATGACGACTTTTAGAATGTTAAAGTGGAGGGTTATCTACCAGGTTCCGGTTGGCTCTCAACCGTCCGAGAGGTCTCACCCTTTGGAATGGGAGACAGAATGTGAACGCCAAGGCCGGGGTCCTCCGGGTCATAACAGATATGCTGCTCAAATGGATCAAGTATTGGCCGATCGGCCGACTGAATAGGCGCATGAGCTTGAGACTCGATCCCGAATAGACTAGCAATAACCTCTTTCCCTTTCGTTGAGGGGGAGCCTTTGCAGTAAAGAGCTTTTCCGCAGACAGGTCTAAAGGCTCGTTTCCCTTAAGAAATTCTTTTATCAAATCACCTGCATCAACCTCCTCGTCACCAAGTTCGACCTTCCTGATTTCTATTAAGGTCTCTCATGCCTCAGCTAAAGATTCGAGGCAGCCCTCACCTAGAAAAGTTAAGTCTTGGTGCATGAGGAAGCGGGCATTGAATTCTGCAATTAGTGGGTCGAACATGCTTTTGACCTCCTCCCTAGCTGCTTCTTTAGCCGCCTCAAGGCAGGTGTCGACCTCCGCAGATGCTATTTTCTTACCTTCTTCACGGGCTTCATTCTTTAGCATCTCAACCTTAGAAAGTTCATCATCAAGCTTCGCTTTCAGAAGTCATGTGGCAACGATCTCGTCGTAATATCGTTGCGACTCTTCTTGGGCAGCGGTCTTCTCCTCCTTTTCTTTGTGGAGTTGCTCCTCCAGCTCCTTAACTCGGAGGACAAAGGCATCCCTCTCCTTCTGCACTGAGTCCTTCTCCAAAGCTAGGGCCTCACAGCGTTGGACCGCCTCGTCGATTTCTTTTTTATGGGTTGACTCCAGAGGAGTAATGGCCTCGGCAGTGTCTTTAACGCTCTGCTGGACGGCTTCAAGCTGAGACTTATAAGAAGCAAGCTCTTTGTCCTGAGCTTTAATAATGTCTTTATCATGGATAGCATCAAGCTTTAGGCGATCTAACTCATGTTGACGCTCTATCAAAACTTCTGAAATTTTCTCGGCTAAGTGCACGAACGCATCGTGTTGAACGTAGACATCATTAGTGCAGGCGATAGCGCTTTGCTTAACATGCCCTGGAATCTAATGAATCGCCGCAAGAAACTTTAAGCCGTCAAAGCATATCTTCGATAACGAAGCTTTAAGCTCAGCGAGTCGCTCAACGACCGTTGGATCAGTTACGGGAGTAAGAGGAGTCTGCTTGGAGACCGTAGGCGTTTTATGGGGATCTCGAGATTGCCTGGTACTTGATGAACCAGAGTGTTGATCTCGACGTGCCTTAGCTTGAGACCCCTTATGTCCAGATTTCACTTTGCTGTATTCCGATTGAGAAGGAGGATCGCGAGGAAATGAGGGCTGGTTATAAGTTTTCATTCGATGTGATGACTCTCGACGGTGGTAGTCTCGATCGCTAGATTCATCTCTATCTCGACGCTTGCCGGAGCCCGAATTCCGGCCAGACTGGTAAAAAATCGATGAACCGCGAAGGCGGTCAAGTCCATGCGTGCGCTCCATGTCACCTACACAAAGTTTAAATAACGATGAGTTAGCAAAGAATAGGGTGACAACAGAAATTTAAGTGCAATGTGAAGTGCATGTGTTTTTGTGTGTCCTAGTGTTTCCCCCCGACGGACCAGTTTCTTTACTAATAAGGGTTTTTCTCCCTGGTTTTAGACTTGAACGCTTGTATCGCCTCTCATGGGTGAATGAAGTTTAAGGGCCTCTGGATCGTAAAAGTCGTAGTTGAGTAGATCATCAGGTATGGAAAGGTTCGACGGGACTTTTAGAGAACTTTGTTGTGAGGAAGCTTCTTTCTCCACTGGAACAAGAGTAACTTTAGAAGTTCCACCAACTGTTTTTTTCCTCAACTTGTACGTTAGTTTCTTCTTCCCCTTCGAAGGGGAAGGAAACGTCTCGATGTCGTGAACTTCGACTATCGGATCCCGAGTGGGACTAACGTTCTCATCTTGTACCTCAGGCGTTTCGGTTTCCTTAATTTCCCCCTCTTCTAGTGTGTCAGGGGTGTTACGTGCTAAAGACTTAGCTTGCTTTTTCCCTTTGCCAGAAGAAGGCCTGGGTATGGTAACGCCGTAAGGGAGGCTTATCCGACGACCTTCTACCAACAACCCGAACTTTGTAAGCGACTCATTTGAAATAAGAGTTTTGATGTCCCGGTCTTCGACGGGAATGGCTCGAATAGCTTCGACGGTTTCAGAATATCAGGGCCCTCGAGACGCGGATTAATACCTGAAAGATGGAGGAGAGTTGGAAAAGGTACGGCTTCGAACAAACATGAGTATCGATCCAGGAAAAAGACTTACTTCCTTCCACCCATCTCCTCGCAAAACCGAGAGGACAACGCACATAAAACCATTCCTGTTTATGCAGGGAAAACTTGCTCCATGCCCCAGTTAAGATTTGACATTTGCTGTGCGGCTCTAGAAACATGAAATATGGGCTATCCCTCCGTCTCTTGATGCAATATATGTATCGGATATCGCCCGGAGTCGGAAGCCTAGAGAGGACACTCGTGAAGAGGATGAAAGTGCTGTAGATGAATGTGTGGCTGTTCGAATGCAGTTGCGATGGAGCAATTGTTGATATACTGCAACACGTCTCGAAGAAATGAGTTGAATGGTAGCACGCTGCCAACCCAGCACATGAATTTGTTGTAAGCTGTGTATCCGACTAGGGGCAAGTGCGGACGATCATGCCCCGATGGAACCAACACATCGTCAAAGGGGTTTCCATGGATGGAGCATATCCGACAAAGCAAACTTTCGTCAATCCTTGAAGCCTGAGAATCGATTGGGTCGTCTAGAAAAATCGCTACCTCCAGTGCGTCGGGAGCCAAGTCGACAGATGTAGTCGCAGGGTTCGGTAAGTCTTGAGTGGGGGTAGTTGACGGATGTGAAGTATCAACAACTTCTTGTCGAGAGGATGGCCTAGGTCTATCTGAGATCGTAGCAGAGCTAGATTTCATAGACATCTCTAATGAAGATTGAATCTAACAGAGCACCTGTTTGAACTATACTTCAAAAATAATCGACGTTAGAGTTAACAACATAAATATTCCCCCCGTGTGGTGTGTGAACTAGTGCGATCATTCAAATGTAAGTGCTAAGCAGTGAAAAGACACTGGATTAAGGAAATAAGTTTGAGCTTTGAATTTTCATCTTCGAAGACCGTCATCGCTGACCGTCTACGAAGGCCTGTCGTAAGACGGTTTATATTTTGAACTTGATATCGTCATTGCATTAGAAAGGTTATTAACTATTAAGCAGGTTAAGTCCAAGTTTTCAGTTGTTTAAACACAGAAGTTATCAGTCCGGATTATTCAATATGCTTTGTTGTTTAAGCCTATCCTTGTTCACTAACATATGTTCAGGCATGGGATGCGTTAAGTCAACTGTGCATTAGGTTCGAATAGCGTTGCTGTTGTGCACAACTCCTCTATCACACACCATTGTCGTTCGGCATGCGGCCAGGCATACCGAACCACAATCATGCCGAGCCGCATCGCTCGGCATTCCACACTTCCATCTGTCTTCTCCACCGTTCGGCATAAGGGAGTCATGTCGAACCACCTACATGCCGAGCCGCATCGCTCAGCATTCTACCCTCAACACCGACACCTACCACTCATTATCACCGATAAGCATGTGGCAAGACATGCCGTGCCGCATACACGCCGAACCATGTCGTTCGGCACATCACTCTCCTAACTGTCCTCTTCATTGGTCGGCATAAGGGAGTTATGCCGAACCACATTCACGCCGAGCTGCTTCGCTCGGCATACTGCCCAGCTCCTACCCCTCCTCTACTTTCCCTCCTATCTCGTTCGGCATGAGGTAATCAAGCCGAGCCGTGGCCATGCCCAGCCGCATCACTCGACACACTGAGCCTAAACTCCAACTTCACCATAGTACTTCCCTTCCATCGCTCGGCATAGGGAAGTCATGCCGAGCCACCTCAGTGCGTCTTCCACCTACTTCCTCCTTCAAACACCTCTATTATCCTCATCTCTCCTCCACTCTTCCCGGCCTTAAACTCTTGTAAACAACAACGCCTCGCCCTTAACTCATGTTCCACACAATTCCTATTGGCCTCGTTTTCACAGAGATTCACGAACAAAGAATCTCATGCTAAGTTTCTTTGCCAGGGGAAAGTGTTCAAAGGAATAAGTCATTACCTAATAAATGGCTCGAAATTAAGGATTTTGGAATGGGAAGCGTGTTTTTGTTCAGTATCATTTTCGAGAAGAGTTTGGGGGGACGTATCAAATTGAGAAAGGAGAGAGGAAGAATGTGTTATTGTCCAAGGTCTGCTCGAAGACGAATGTATAAGTCCTTAAGATCAGAGGTGAAAGTAAAAGGAACAGGAAAAAGGAGCGTTGGTTTATATAGAGAGAGGAAGTCGAAGGGACAATGACCGGTAGAACCGGTCAAAGCAGCTCCCTCGTTCGGCCTTAAGGCCGTTCGACATTTGTATGTCGCTCGGCATCACCTAAACCATTCGACATTCGTATGTCATTCAACATTAGCATGTCGTTCGGCATACAATGCACCATTCGGCATTCAAGGAAAAATAACATCGAGGAAACGAAACCAGGGCTTGAAGCAAAATATGGAGCACTCGTGACTCAAAGCGCATCATGTTCATCCATATAATACACTTTGGGGGGGCAAGTGTTACCTAGCGGCTTGACCGGGTAACCAAAGACTTGAGGTAGAAGGCTCGTTCGGCATAAAGGGCCGTTCGGCATGGCTATGTAGTCCGGCATTCAGCCTCGCTTGGCAGAGAGGCCACATTCGGCATCTAGCACCGTTCGGTATCCAGGCTTTGCTCGGCATCGTAAGTTCATTCGACACAAAGCCCCGATCGACATGGCAGAGTCGTTCGGCATGGCAGAGTCTTTCGGCATTCAATCTCGACCGGCATGAAGCTCGTTCGGCATTCGGCCACGACCGGAATTCTAGCTTCGTTCGGCATTCAATCTCGACCGGCATGAAGCATGTTCGGCATTCGGCCACGACCGGCATTCTAGCTTCGTTCGGCATTCAATCTCGACCGGCATGAAGCACGTTAAGCATTCGGCCTTGTCCGGAATTCCATCCTCGATCGGCATTCCCGCCTCGGTCGACATACAAGCCTCGGTCGGCATTCAGCCTCGATCGATATTCAAACCCCAACTGGCATTCAGCCTCGTTCGACACAACTGGGTCGCTCTGCATTTAGCCTCGATTGGCATCAGATCTCGTAAGGCCTATATGATACACTCAACAACTGCCTCGTTCGGCATTCTCCCCTCGATCGGCATCAGATCTCGTTCGGCCTACACGATTCACTCAACATACTGCCTCGTTCGGTTTAGAGACATGGCTCGACATTTTCCGCTCGGCATTTGTGGCTCGGCACATAGAAGTCATTCATATTGGGCCGAGGTATCTTGCTACTAGACCCATCAAGGAAGTCCAACCCATCTTCGTCTATAAATAGAGAGGCAGAGGCATAGTGAAAGGGACCTTTTTTTGGAGAACACCGGGGAGACTCTACCGCATTCAAGACTCATTGAAGACTTATCTTCTTTGCTTAACAATTGTAACCAAGTAGTTGGTGTACGGATTGTATCTATAATCGATTATCGAGAAAAGCAATAAAGATTAACCTCAAAGTGGACGTGGGCAGTTACGCCGAACCACTATAAATCTGGTGTTCTTGTTTCCTGCGTTTAATTTAGCATATTATTCTCTGTTTAAATTTACTTTCTTCATTAATCTCTCTGCACAATCTCTCTTAAGGGTGTTAGTGACCAATTCTGGTGCTAATTATGTATAATATGGTAATATTTATAATGTATAATAATTAATAGATATAAATGTTATATCAATGTCAAATTAATTAAAGTGTTAATTAATAAAATTAATTATATATGATTTATTTAAAATAAACTAAAGGTGGAACCTAAAAGAAACACATAATAGACTTAAGAAATAAATACATATGTAATCATATGTATATCGTGATTTCTTATGCGTTCAGCCCTTGAATCACGAAACTAATTTATAAGAATTACATTATTTCATAAGTCGATATCACTCAATTTAATGTTGTTCTCTACCATATATATGTGTGTGTGTGTGTGTATATTAATAAATTACTTGCATACTCCTTAGTTGTTGAGAAAACTCAAACTAGTGATGTTATGTGTAGTATTATTAATAAATTGAATAGACGAGGTAAGATAACTATATGTATTTGTTAAGCAAACTCCAAGTACATGTATTATACTTAGGTCGTCTAATATGGTAGGTAGGAGTGAATAATTTCATTTCGATTTGTTGAGCAAACTCAAGGTCAAAATGAAGTTAGGACAAAGCACCAAGGGTTAGGAGTTGTATATGATACAACCGATAAGGAATTATCCATTATTCGTAGAGCAATGACTTGTTGAGCAAACTCAAGTTCAGAAATCCAAGGCGGACGAGTCCTAAAACCTACTAGTGACGTCAAAAGACTTCTATGTTTTGACTTAGGGTTTAGCAAAACATAAAGGCTAGTGAAGCTTATTAGTAAATGAAGCATAAAGTTTGACTTACTAATATCATGTGAACATCTATAATGATTTATCCTAATAATCTACCACGTAAACTTGCAGAAAATGTCAACTCCAAATGTGTTTCTAAAAATGACAAGCTCATTGGACCTAACTATACAGACTGGCTAAGATCAATTAAGATAGCATTAACTTACAAGCGCCTTTGGACTTCTATTACACGTGAACCCAAAACTGAACCCGTTGATGATGCAAAACCTGAAGAATGACTTGGTTATTTAAAGTGGTAATCAGACCTAGAGATCGCGCAGTTTTTCGCGTTGTCTGCATTAGACAAAAGGTTGCAAAGGCAACACAAAAACATGTTCGTCCATAGATTTTTAATAGTCTAAAAGCTCCTTTTGGTGAACAGTCAGTTCCGCAAGGTTCAAACTTTCAAAGAAACTATTCAACACCAAAATGACCAAAGGACAGAAAGTGGATGGTTATGTTCTAATAATGAAAGACTACTTTGGTAGAATTGCATAATTAGACGTAGAGATAAGCAATGAAATGCCAGTAGACTTGATCCTTAGTTCACTCACTTCTCAGTATGAACCGTTCATATTGAATTACAACATGAAATGATTAAATGTAAATCTCATAGAGCTCCTCAATATGTTGAGGTCAGCCGAGTCTGCATCTAAGGATCAAGGTGTCGTACTTGCTATGGAGGGAAATGTATCATCTTTGTAAGGTTTGAAGAATCAGAAAAGGGATGGTAAGAAAAATAAACATAAGAAGACTGATGACATGGGTGAACGTCACCACTGCCATAAGAAAGGTCATTAGAAAAGAAACTATCCTGAGTACTTGAAGATTGTTAGGGAAAGGAAAACAAAATGGTTCTACCGCTCTATCAGGTACATTTATGATTCAAAATAGTTTTGCAATCAAGAGAATGTCTTGAGTTTTTAATATTAGATATGGAACTCATCTACGTAATTCGTTATAAGGGCTAGGAACTGGCACCGCATGGCAAAAGGAGAAATGAGCCTCCAAGTTACTGAAGGATCCATTTTAGATGCAATGACAGTAGGAGATTACCATTTAGTTTTTCCTATGGGGTAGTACGGGTATTAAATCATTGCTGTATTGTGAAAGACTTTATTTGTGGAATTATATCTATTTCTAGATTATTTGAGACTGGATATGTTTCTCATTATGCAAACAACACTATGAACATTAGTTTGAATGGAAATAAGGTCTGTTTTGTGTTCTTGAAAATGGCGCTTATGTGATCAATACTAACTATGTGTGTTCTGTGAATAAATCTTCTAATAATATAAATGAAAACTGTCTTCGGCACTATAGGCTAGGTCATATTAGTGAAATACGACTTCACAAATTTAAAGCCAAAGGTTTTCTTGTATTACTTGATTCTAAATCATTTGATAAGTGTGAGTCATATCTCAAAGGTAAAATGACAAATACCCTTCAATGGGAGCAATGAAAGAGTTAATGAACTCCTAGGGCTGATATATAGTGATGTATTTGGCCTAGTGCTTACAGTTACCAAAGATAACAGTTATTATTTTGTTACTATTATTGATGACTTCTAAAGACTAGGATACATATACATATACATAAACATAAACATATACATATATATTATAAAGAACAAATCCAACATCTTTGAGAAGTTGGTTGAGTACAAAAATGTAGTAGAAAATCAAATGAGCCGTAAGATTAAAATACTTCGATCAGATTGAGGAGGTGAGTATGGTGGACATGATTTCCAACAATACTTCAAAGATAGTAGGATTATCTCTCAGGTTACTCCACCCTATCTGCGCACACAATGGCATGTCGCAGCAAAGGAATCGAACCCTATCTGATATGGTTCATTCTGTGATGAGTAAGCTTGAGTTACCTCTGTCCTATTGGGATATGAGCAAGAAACTGCAGCACGTATGTTGAACTTGTTACCTACTAAATCTATACCCAAAACACCATATGGGATGTGGCTGGTAAGAAAACCCAACTCAAATATTTGAAAGTATGGGGTTGTCCAGTGTACGTTAAGAGCATCGGTCCAAATAAACTAAAGGCAAGATTGATACCGTGTAAGTTTATAGGATATCCTAAAAACTCGATGGGATATATATTCTACAATACCAAGGAACAAAAGGTCATTGATTCTCGACACACTGTCATTATAGAAAAGGAATTTCTACTAAAAGAAATTAATAGTGAAGTTGTAGACTTGGATGAGATCCGAGAAACTAAATTGAGGCCAAAACAGTGGGAGAAACAAGTTTACCCGCATACGATAACATGCAACATATTAGAAGGTCTAGTAGGAAATCTCGCGCACCCTGGAGTTACTATAGTTTTCTTATGGATGCAAAAACGGAGGACCGTGTCTTAGATGATGACATTCCTCTGACTTTTCATAAAGTGCTGCAGAGTAAAGACTCTGCACTCTGGCTTGGAGCTATGAAATCCAAAATAGACTCTATGTAAAATACAAAGTTTGGACTTTGTCGGACATACTAAAGGGATAAAATCCATTGGATGCAAATGGATTTTTAAGCAAAAAATAAATGTAGATGGCGAAGTAAAGACTTGTAAGGCATGACTAGTTGCGAAAGGATTTTGTCAAATTCAAGGTGTTGATTATGACGAAACCATTTCACCCATAGCCGTGCTTAAATCAATTTGGATTATGCTAGCCATTGCTGCATTATATGACCACGAAATATGGAAAATGGATGTAAAGACGGCTGTTCTAAATGGTGATTTAGAAGAAACCATTTATATGTCGCGGTTAGATAGTTTTGTGGTCAATGGGAGTGATGGAAAAGCTTGCAAGTTTTTAAAGTCCATTTGTGGACTCAAACAAGCTTTAAGGAGTTGGAACAAGTGTTTTGAAGAAGTAAGCAAATAGTTTGGTTTTCATCATAACACAGAGGAAGCGTGCATGTACAGAAAGGAACAGGGAAATGCTATCGTTTTCTTAATATGCTATGTCAATAATCATTGATTGGCAATGACACTTCATTATTGCAATTAGTGAAAGCTTGGCTTTCCAAAATCTTCTCCATGAAGGATTTGGGAGAAGCGGCCTATAAAGATCAATAGAGATAGATCTAAGAGGCTATTCGAATTGTCCAAATCGCTGTACATAGACACCAGACTAAAAATGTTTAGTATAGAGAATTCAAAGCATGGAAGTGTTCTAATGTAATCTGGAATCGCCCATTCTAAAAAGGATGCTCCTTATACCGATGAGGAGAAAGAGCATATGAAAAGGATTCCCTATGCTTCAACCATATCATCCATAATATATGCTATGTCATGTACTAGACCGGATGCGGCATATGAATTAGGATGCATAAGTTGATACTAGTCTAATCCCGGAGAAAAAATTTAGACGGTCGTAAAAAGTGTACTAAAGTATCTAAGAAAGACCAAGGACTTATTTTTCATATATGGGAATGGAGACCTTCTTATAAAGGGGTATATGGATTTGAGCTTTCAAAGAGATATAGATGATAGTAAATTAGTGTCCGTCTATGTCTTTACACTAAATGATGGAGCTGTTAGCTGGAAAAGTTCCAAGCATGAAACAGTTATTGATTCCACGATGGACGCCGAGTATGTTGCCCTCAATGAAGCAGCAAAAGAGAAACTTTGGATGCGCAAGTTTTTGAGTAAGCTCGGAGTTATTCCAGACATCGAGAATCATATGGCATCATTTTGTGACAACAATGTAGCGATATAGATCACCAAGGAACTAAGAGCACATAAGAAGTCACAACACATTCTTCGAAAGTTCCACCAGATTAGAGAATTCTTTGAGAAGAAAGAATTTGTGATTCAAAGGGTAGATATCAAGGATAACATAATCGATCCATTCACTAAAGGTTTGGCTTAGTCAGTTCTTGAGAAACTGATTGAAGGGATGGGATTATGATTCTAAAATTAGCCCCAAGTGCAAGTGGAAGATTAATAGAGTTAGGGATATGCCCTAGGGGGAAGTCTATAATTTATTGTAAATTAATTAACTTAGAAATCAATTCTTGTTCGAAATAAAGACGTTTCTTCTTTCTGTTGAATGTTTGTTATAATGTATTATAAATAATTAATTGTTTAATTAAAATATATTTAACAAAAAATCCATTAATGGCATGTTTTGTGATAGTGGTTACAAATTGTTGTAACCGTAAGTAGTTTATAGTAATAAAATTAAATATACAATTTTAAATGTTTTTAGTCAAGATGCATCGAGACTGGATATCAGTATCCGTTGAGACCATAATATGTAACGCTCTCCAAATGTTGGGTAGTGTATTATCCATGACTGCTGGGGGCACCTAGGCGTTACATGCTAATATTTATTGGATGACTATGGAATGACTCATTCAATAGTTTTCTATTTGTTATTATATCTAATGCCAAACAGAAAATATCAATGTGAATAATTTACGCCGTTCTTTCCACTTGAGAATACTGTGAATCTTCAATGCGAAAACTCCGCTTTATTTATAGTCTAATCATACATTGCGTCCATCGGGTGACTATAGTTTGGTCGAGTTGAAATTCAAGAGAGGATTTGTCTCCTCAATTATATAGAGTTAGTATCACGGTCAACTCAAGTCAACCCAAAGTCAAAATCTCTGGCTAGAGTAGTTTGGTTAATAATAATTGTTATTATTGGACCAAGAAACTTTGTGTTTGGACCATAGAATTAAATGTGGACGATGTTGGAATTTTTACCATTACCAAATTCAATAAGTCCAAAGTGATACATTTTTATCGAAGAGAATTGATGTAAATAATTGTCACAACCGTGTAATTCTTATTAAATTAAAATGATATTTTTCCAAAAATGAGTAAGTGATAAACTTGGCCATATTATCATGCCACCTGCTAAGTGAAGTGTGAACGTTAACGTTCAATGTTAATCTCTAATCGAATTTACACCCAAGAGTCACACAACCGAAATGATGAATTCTCTTTAGTCCAAATTTTTTAATTAAGTTTATAATTATTATAAATTAATTAAATTAATTAATATTTATGAAGTCTTAATTATAAAATTTGGATATGATTTGAGAAATAAACTTGTTGTATATATTTATAAATGGTTATAAATATGTTGATCAATATGAGTTATCACCAATAAATTTAGTTAAATATAATTGTTTTATATATTTAATTCGATTAAATGGGATCATAAACCCATGCATCTTAGAGGGATAGATGGCTGGTCCAACAAGGTGAAGGGGCGGCTACATGTATGTGCAATTAGGGTTTGCGATATGTGGTTGAGATCATTGTTTGCTCTTTTGTCGTATCCATATAAAAGCCATCTCAAAACCCTAATTAGAAGCTAATTTAATTTTTAGCCACCACCTTCTTCTTCCTCCTCATTTTAATGGTAGCAATATCCTCTAAAATCATCACCAAAAATTCTCAAATACAATTTAAATTAAAAAGTACTAATTTGTAGTAGAAGGTCTCCAATCCTGAATTAGAAACTTAATTGCTTAAGAATTGCTCTGAAAAGAAATCATTATGCAACGTTGACTCAAAGGCTTCATTAGGAGGTGAACTTTCATTTATTATTATTTTTTTGATTTCAAGTTCATAATATAAAATTTAGTTATATCCAAATCATCTATTTGTATTTATATTTGTTTATTGTTTATATTTGGTGAGATTTTAAGAGGTGCATGTATTTGTTACAATTGGATTGGTTATGTGTTTGTTGTAATATTTTTTTAATTAATTATTTATCTAAAAAATTATAATTTTGGTTTACATTAATATATATAAATATACACACACACACACACTAAATGTATACAGGTCTGCAAATTGTCATTACGTATAATTATATATATGATTACGTATTGTATACATTTAATCTTGAAATTTTCTTATGGTGATTTATACCTATCATGAATTATAAAGTATAAAATTATTTTATTAAATATGTATATACATATTTTGTTATTATTTAATGATTTTTAGAATTGTTTATTACGTGTACAATAATCATCGGATTAAAATTTCAATTTCTTTTTTTGTTTACTGCAAAATGTAAGAAGCCTATTGCAAAAAATTTAAGATTTTTTAAAACTTAATTTAATAGTTTTAAAATTAATTTACTCTTGACTTGCAATCAATTATTTAATTAAAAATATAATTACAATTACCAAATTAGAGAAATTTATTAAGCCTTAAATATGTCTCAAGTACTTTCAAAAATTATTTTAGACTTTTATAACTTAATTTAATAATATTTTTATTAATTTATTTTTGACAAGAAAATAATTATTTAATTAAAAAATATAATTTCAATTGAAAATTTCCATATATTTTCCCTAATCTCAAAATATGTCTCATGCACCTTCAGAAAAAGTTTTAGAATTTTTGAACTTGATTGCATATTTTTTTTTAAAATTAATTTAATTTTATGTTATTATCAATTATTTTATAATAAATATTATTTAATTTAAAAAATTCCATAAATTAATCTTAAGCCCAAAGTGTGTTTGCCGATTTCTTAAAATTTTAAAACTTGTAGTTTTATCATATAATTATTTTATATTAATTTATTATGGCAGAAACTTTTTTATTCAATAACACACACACATATATGTATATCTATTCATATACCTATATTAATATCTTATTTTGACATATTATACAAGCACATATTTGGATAAATATAGTACACAAAAAATGAGCTAATATTCCAATTGGAACGTAAATCCCAGCATCTATACACGGGCACATTATATCCTTCTTGGATTATGATGTTACACATGCATACACACACACACATATATATGTATGTATATATCTGTATATGAAACATACACACACACACACACACACACACACACATATATATATATATATATATATATTTGTGCGTGTATACTTGTATAAATAAATAAAACAAATTTTATTTAACAAATCGCAAACTACAATTTGTACAATTAGAATACATATGGACATGGTAATAAATCTTGCCATGAATAAATTATTAATTAATAAAATTTAATGCATCAATCAATTCAAACTTAAGAGAGAAAGTGAAAGTTTCTCACTCCGTTTAATACAATTGATGCTCTCAACTAATTCTTGTTTTAGGGAAAGAAATGAAAGGTTTCATTCCCTACACATTAACTCCTATAAATATATGTTAGGTGTATTTGATACACTATACATTTGAAATTAAATTTATTGAAACGTCCCTTAACTATTTTAAATAGAATATATGATTTTATTTAAACCAAATTTAGAAAAGTTCTAAATGAAATTTAGACTTCATAGGCCCATTAAAGATACAAAATGGATTTTTTTTTTAATTCATCCATTTCTTCCACTGCACGGTGGCCCAGTTCCTTCAACATCAACTTCCAAATATATTGAATTCGATGCCAAATCGACTTTAACTACACCTCCACATACCTAGCAAACTACGGTTGAGAGTGCACATCAAACTCCAGCTCAGTAGGAACAACAATAAGAGATTCCTTAAGCTAAACAGAAAAATATAGAGAACCCTGAAGTCGAGCAACAAGTTCCTAAGAATCCGGTAGAGCTGTAGGTGGGCCAGAAATAGATCTAGCACCCGACACTCTTGAGGATGTCGTGATATTAGAGGATCCTGCTAATTTTGCAGCCACTAAAATCGATGAAGGATCTCTTTGGAGGATATGTGATAAGCACGAGATTCCATTTGAAGACGTTTTAGGTCCTTCCTGTCATCAAAGACCACATAACCCTTCGGAATTGTACACTGCCTACAATAGATACATGTTCTTAGCAGGTTGTATTCCAATAATTTAATTAGTTTGTGCGACAAGTTCTTAACTTCATGTGATTGGCTCCGAAGCAGCTACATCTGAACAGCCATGCCCTCCTCCTTAGCACATACATAGTCTTCCCTGAGCACTTGAGCCAAGTACTCAGCAATGAGGAGATCCGGTACATCTATAGCTTTGAGTGTCAAAAAGAGAGCCTGTCTCTGATTTACTTGGACCCAATTAGTGGTTGTAGAGTAGTTATTGGGGGCATGAAACAAGTTGAGCTACTTTAAAAGCGAGTGGTTCTATGTTCACGTCCTACCTGGATTCGTACAGAGATGGGTATGCGAACATAAGTTCCATTTCAAATGCTGGACATGAATTGCGTCTTATAATATGTAGAATTACATCATATCCTTATTTTAATATCCAGATTTTCCAGCGAGACCCATTAGCTCGATGCTTTTAGACGATGTTAACACTCTTATGGCAGTTCCGACAGGAGATAGAGATATCTGAACTCTCCTATCAGATGAAAATCTTCTTGCCTACGGTTTGTTAGAAGAGGGTCGTAGCACTAACATCAACCACATTACTTTCAGTGATGACAACGATGATAACAACCTACTCGGAGGAGGCAAGGCTGACCTAGATTTTCTCCCAAGTCCAAGTCTAAGGCTGGAGTTGAAGATAATATTAAAAAAGACCAGAAGACATTGAGGAAGTCGAAATTATCGGTGAAACCAGTGTGGCTGGCCAAGGTAACATCGATGTCGCTCATGTGCCTTAGCCTGAGCAATCCAGGGATGATCAACTTCCTGATCCAAAGAAGAGGTTGATCATGAAAATCTCTAAGGCGTAGACTTCTACCTAGCTTCCGATAGTCACAAATGTGGAGAAAACCCCATCTCTTCCTTCAATGGTCACATTTGCCGGCTTAAGGCCAATTCTACCGATTTTTGCTCTTTCGATGTCGGTAATATTATTATTGAGGGTAATCTACTCCCTCGTTCACATTGATAAGAACTTCATCCCTAACACTATATGAGAGGTAACTTCCATGAGTAAAGCTCCAGCTCACGATCCGCCAGGGAGGACCCTAGGACACTCACGTGCGCGCGCACTTCACAACACTCGCACTTGACCTGTGTCCTTGCTTGTTGGATCTAACTCATTCTTATTTTCCTTGTAGGATCCATGGAGAAAAGGAAATACATATATTTATCTTTGGAGGAGAAAGCATTCCAAGCACAAAGGCCTCGGTCGAGCTCATACCGCCAGGGAAGTGGCTGCGATTATGAGTCAGGCTATCATTAGCCGAGATAGAGATGGCCGAGATAGAAGCAGTTGTGAAAGAGATCACTCTTCATATTACTCTGCTTCCAAACGTTGCCCTAGGTCTAGATCACCTCCTCCTAAAGGTCTAGACATGCAACCCGATCATTACAATGACATCCTACATGGTGATGTTTCTTATGCTCGTCTTCTGACTTCCATCCCTGTGCAACCTCCAATGCTATCTCACTCCAGTTAATCTTCCGACCGTAAGCATAATAGGAGTGGATTTGAAACTTCCTAGCATAGGCTTGGTAAAGAAACTGATGTAGTCCTACCTATCTCTATAGAGGAACAGCTAGAAGCCAATGCCCAAAGGAGCAAACTAAAACAAGAATTTCCAAACATTTGCTTTAATATTCTCATTTTGTTCCTTATCTTAAAATATGCCCAGTTGATGCACAAAAGATGACCACAAATTCGTGATCGACGTTTACAATCAGTATAACAAATGGTCAAAGTTAGCTAAGAAAATTTCCAAAGTATCTAGGGATGGGCAATTAGAGATCGACAATTAGAAATTCATCGAATCTGACAATCAGAGAATCATCGTTAATCTCGATATTAAGGTTGAGAAATTGAGAACATCCTAAGCAGAAGCCAAGAAGAGAGCCCAGGTGGCCATCAAGGCACTCGAAGAGGAGCGGATTAAGAATCGAGATGAAATGGAGAAGGCTTTCCAACGAAATCATGCTCTCAATGGAGAGGGAGATTGCTAAAAGAAATGTGGTTGAGCTGAAAACCAAGCTAGAGCATGAAATAAAAGAAAAAGATGAAGCACTCCAAAAAGCTCAGATATATTGTGATGAGTTGCTCCATGCAAGGGAGGAAAGAGACAAAGCGCTTGGGAGTGTGAGCACCTGTCATAAGAGAAGTTGAAGCCACAGAACGGTGGGCAGAAAAGCAGGTGATAGAGAAGTTTGAACCATTGTTGAATCAATACAACGCCGGCATGCTCAAATTCTGAAATCTAGAGTGGTTCAAATATGATTATCCTAGAATCCTCGCTCTCACTTAGGAATGGATTGTTGAAGGTGAAAATGTTTCCTCAAAGATGTGGAGATGGATTTGGAGCAGCTAAAGAAAGAAGTGTTGGTAGGAGATGAGCCTAGGATTCTAAAAGATAGCTAACTTATTCTTAATCTAAAGCTTGCCTCGACAATGCATAAAGACTTTGCGAGGGCTCTAGATCAGCGCCAGATAATGGTATTGCTAGCCAAATGCTTAGGTCCCATGCTGCTCCGACACCTGGGTTGATCACGGGAGGCCTGAGATCAGCAAGCCTACCATTGCTTATCCGATTCTTGAGAGAAACTCCGACAGTACTCTGGCCTGCACAGAACTCCGAAGGGAAGAAGGTATCTCATTGACTTCTCCTGTATTCTTGAAAGTTAATGTGTCATCGATTAACATTGCTAATCTCTCTCCCTTCGTTTCTCGAGCTTCATCTCTGCCCCATATTGCTTCGCTTACTAACAAATCCACTCAGCCGGGACTATAAGTACTTGTAATAGAGTCAGGTACTATTACTACTTCAACGACAATTCCAACCATCCCGGTTGAAGATACTCCTAGCCTTGACGAGCATATGATCAATTCTTTGTGGGACAAAGGACCTGGTGGGACTTAGGAAACTCAAACTGATGAAGATGTTGTTGTTACTGGGTTCTCCAAGCCCTTGGTGGATCCCACCATGCACAATCTTGAGTAGGAACTTAGGAAGGACATCCTCCTTGCCACAGAGATCAAGCAGGATAAGATGGAAGTCATCCCTCCTCCTCTATCCATTGCTTTTCCCGGGTAGACTATTTTTGCTCCAGTCCATACTCCTCCACTAGTAGCGCTCAAAGAATGCCCATAAGATCCTGAAAAAGCATTCCGACCTCCGTTCCTCCGCCTTGGAGTGCTCATAATGTGCCTGCTGGATCATCGCGGTGCACTCCACCGAAGGGAAAAGGAAGTGGAGGAAGAGGAGGGAAAAGATAAGATGAAAGCTCAAGCGATGTTTTTCCTAGCTCTAATGTAACGAACCGTAAATTTCGACGATTAAATTTGTTAATTAAATAGGATTCTGTAATTAAATTTTTGTAGAAATAGTAAAGGTGATAAATTAGTATTGGAATGAACGCTAAATTAAAATATAGCAAGGGTAATTAAAACTTATTAGTAAATTTAATAAAATTTCAATTTAATGAAATAGCGTAAGTATTATATCTGGATATAATTGAATATGAACAGTATAGGGTAGGCATTGAATTAGTTAATGTAAGAACACGTTGATACAGTAATTGATTGTAAAATTAGGAAACGGGTTAACGCAAGTTAATAATTAATGACTTGAATGAAATTCTAATTCAATAAAATAATTTAAATATTATGATTTGATATTTAAATGGAATTTGAGAAAACAAATGAAATTATTGGATTAAGGTATGAAATAGTAAGTTAGGTAATAAATTTCAAAGTTACATTAATTGATGTAATAATATGGGATAAACTGAAATTTGATAAAATTAATGTTAATAAGAAATATGATGGGTGTTATACAGGAATGAACTTGAAGTAATGGGAGGTATTTGATGAAATTCTTTAATAAATGAGAACTTGTTGTTCTAGTATTATAAACTTAGGTATAATTGAGATTGTTTCCAATAAAATAAAATAAAGGAAAGTATATATATATATATATATATATATAAACTGGGTATAAATAATTGAGATGCTAAGAAATTGGATTAAGCACAAATACTATGAATGAATAAATGAAAATAAATGAAGTTATGCAAATGAATGAATGAATGAATATATTGCAATAAAAGGAGAAACTGACATGACATTTATAAATGATAACGAGTATTGGTAAGGAATAAATGAGAATAATTGAAATAAGCTTAAAGGTAATTTAACGGTAATGGAGGCTAATAAATTAAAATGGGAAATTAATAGAAATTAATCTAATTAAAGATTATATTAGTATAAATTAGGGTAGAAATGGGTAATAACGTATCTCTAATGGTGTATGAATGAATATATGATTACATGTAAGGGAATTTTATTTATTAATTTTAAAACCCTTAATTAATGTGTTTGATTGATAGAAGTACACATTTAAAAACGTAATATCTATTCAAATTTAAATGTAAATAGGCGTATATTAATGCAATGAAATGAAATTTGCATTATATATTGAATTATAATCTGGATTGAAGTAATGAACGTAAATGCAATTAAAAGCACATAGGTTGCAAATTTATATAGGTTACTTGTTTATTTAGTGAATTAAAATTTGGTAATCAATTACAAATAAATCTAAATTTTACGTTGGTTAACGTAAATTAAAGTAACAGTTGATGTAATAAAGGATGGAACCGGGGAAAATTAGTTAAGTGGATTTAAAATCTTAATTTATGGGTGAAATCGACAAATTTCAATATGTTGAATTTGGTAATTATTACACAATTAGTGGAAATAAAATAGTAATACGAATAAAGGTGAAACGGAAGTATCAATATAATGAAACGTAACCAAATGTAAATATGTTTATAGGATAATGATTGTTTTAATAATAAGAATGAGAATCAACATTTATTTATTTATTTGAATTTAAATTACGATAATATGATTTACTACAGGGGGAATTAATTTAAAGGACAAAGATTTGTATATTTTTTGCCTCAAGGACACGACCTCAATATTTTTACCATAAGGACGAACATTCTTTTAAAAAAAATTCATAAGGACAAACATTTTTCAAAATTATTCATAAGGACAACAAAACTGCTACCGAGCTAAAACTGGTACCTAAAAACTGCTACCGATAACTACAAACTGATACCTAAAAACCGCTATCAATAACTAAAAACTGATACCTACAGAAAGTTGTCCTTCAGGATAAAATATTGAAGGTCTGTCCTTGAGGCTAAAAAACTGTGAAATTTTGTCCTTGATGATAATTTCCTGTTACTGCAATTAAAATGAAAATTTAATATTTAAATATTGCATAAATGGAAATGTAGATGAAATCTAAGAAAATAAATGTAAACAATCATGAACCAATGTAAATTGCATCCTTTTGATAGCAATGAATTAAATAATAGAATGAAAAGTGGATTTAATAGAATTATCGGAAATTTTATTTATATATTTGAATTTAACGGAATTAAGGATTTATATTGAAATTTATAAATTTATCTTCTCTAAATTGACATTTAAATTTGTTTAAATCATTGTAAATGTTTGAGAAATATAAAGAGGATAAAATTTTCAATTTTAGAATTTAAAATATAAAATTGGATTTAATCAATTAATTATAAATTTATTTAATTAGTGTAAAAATGTCCATTTTGGCCATTGACTTGGATTTCGACGAAGCCAGTTTCATCGGATCCGTATCGTTGAATTATTGTAGGGTTTTAAGTTTCGTAGCGATCGGACTTGTCGTTTGATCGTACGAACGCGAAACGCCTTGAAATCGATTTAATTGAAATCAATTAAAATCAATTTAAAAATATTGATTTCAGCATAACTTCTTCATACGATGGAAATTGGTTGTTAAACTTTTTCTATCGCGTTTAGAATATTTTAAAACACCTATTTTGATATATGGGTTTACCCAATTTCGTTCCGGGGTCAGAACGGGCTTTTTGGGCCACGTTAGCGTTAGCGCGTATATTTATCAACCCGATCCATCTATTTTATTTCAATTTGCCTATAAATATCCTGCTATAAACCCTAGCCTCCCTATTTCTCATTTGTTTGTACGTATATTTCAACCATCTCTCCTCCTCAATGGCAGACAAACAAGCCCTAGATCCAAATACAGTTCCAAACCAAATCCAAAGCATAAAGTTCAAAGTCCTCAGAAAAATCTGGAAAAATTATATGTTGAAGCTCTCGACTAGGGTAATTTGCTGGTGGTGTTCATTTTTCGATTCAGTTTGTCGTTTGATCAGTAAAAATCGAAGAAGTTTCGACCGTTCATCGATCGACGATGAACTTCGTCGGATCGGAAAACCCTTTCTGGGTTTTGGAGAGGAAGCCGAGGGGATCGCATCTAGGTGATTGGTTTGACGTTTTGATGGTTGGATCTATGGAAAATTTTCGAACTAGGGTTTTAAAAATGGGGTGGCGGCTGTTAAAGTCTTCAGCCGAGATCGAGGCAACGGGCTTGGGTTTCGACGCCTTGCCTGGAGCGGCGAGTGCATGCCACAGATGGACATGGTTGATCGAGCGGGAGCGGCGTTTGTTGAATTCGTGGTGGCGGCCGTGTCTCGGTGGGTAAGAGCGAATATGCCTGGGTGCGTGCTAATGGAGATGACGTGTCCAGTGAGAGAGTATGTTGTGTGTTTTTTTATTAAATTTTAATTTTAATTTCAATGTTAAAAATCTTAATAACTTTTTCACACGAACTCCGTTTCACGCGTGCGGTTTTCTCCGCTAGGTTCGTATTGGAATTCTGAACATTTTGACGCTGGTTTGGACAAATTTGGAGACTGTGCAATTTTTGGGTTTAAATTGAATTTAAATTCGATTTAAATTCAAAAGGTTAGTGTTTTAACCCACTCACAACTTCTAAAATTTCTTATGTTTGTTAAATTGATATATAATATGTTTAGAAATTTATTTATAGCTGTTTGGCATATATTTCATCATTATCTCAGTAAATTTGCATCCATATAATTTACTTGTTATTTAATTCATTTTGCTATAAACTGCCAGTTAAAATTTTTGTTAAATTTATTATTGCATATAAACTGCTAGCTAAATTTATTTATTATTGCATATAAACTACAGTTAAACAGTTATTTAATTCATTATTGAAAAATTAACTGCCAGTAATTAATTATTATTTATTGATGCGATTGTTTGAATTGGATGATAAATTGATAAATGTTTGATGATTGATATGATGGATGAATGGATGCTGTATTTATATTGTATAAACTGCAAGTTACTATGCTTTTCATTTCATTTGGGATTGCGGTTTGAAATGATATACAACCGCATTTGCGGATTGAAATGATAAATATCCGATCACTTGACCATAGGATAGAAAATTATATACAGGCACCGCGGTATATATATATATATAATTATTTTTGAAATGATTTTCTATGGTTTTGGAAAGTATACGGTTTAATAAATATTAAATTTTGATATATATAGTAAATTTTTTTGAATTTAGCTATGCATAAATTTGTTTTGAATTTTAAAATAAGCTAAATAATGAAGTTGATTTCGCTTATATAATATGGTTAAGAATATATTTGAAATTCTATTGTATATAGAGTTTATAATAACTCAAATAAAAGTAAGGTTGAAGATAAATGTGAATATGATTTGAATTAAAGTATTTAAGAATTTCCTCGAAAAATTTGTTTTGAAATGTAAATAAATTAAGATTTAAAAGGTACGATCTTATAACTTGATTTATTGATTTGAGGATTTAAACGAATATCAAATTAATTTAAAGAATATTATCAAGTTAATTTAATTAAAAGAATATCCTGTTATTGAAGTTTAAGGGTTTTACTTGAGTAATATTTGTTTAGTAAGTAAATATTTCAAATTTAAATAATAGGATTTGGATTTGATATGTATTAAATTATCAAAGAATCCATTTTGAAATAGTGGAATATTTAAAGATTTAAATATATGAACTATAAAGTTTTGAAATATAGAATATTTAAGCTTTGAAATATATGGGAATTAAAATGGTTTATTTGGAGGTTCAAATTGATATTGGAAATTTATCGTGAAATTTAAAGAAGCTGTTTATTTTATAAAGTAATATAGTATTTGAACCATTAAGTATTAAAAGTTATGTTTCAAAGCTATGGTTTCAAGGTATATAGTTTTGAAAAGGCTATGATTTTTGGAAAAGATATATTCGAAATAAGAGTGATATCATATTGATTTGGTCTTTAACTAAAATGATATCGTATTTATATAGTTTTGAAATGAATATTTTATTTTGGTTTTAAAGGTATAAATTATTTTGAAATAACCGCGGTGTTATAATAACGTTTGGTTGTTGAAGAGATCGGGATCGAAAATTGTCATGCTCTCTGCCAACCCCGAAAACCACTTTAACAACCGTGTACACGGTGGAGATTCCAGAATGAAGTAGGATGGCAACGGCATTTCCTTTGAGGTAAATACGTGGACCCGACTCCCGTGAGTTGGCATAAGGTGGCTAAAACAGGAGCGATTGACGGGCCAAGGGGGTTAGCGCCCTTTATCGGATACTCCTCTTCGATACTGTACTCTAACTTTGGATTGATTCGGTGGCCACTTTTGATTTTTGATTTTAGGGGGGATTTTTTCCGAGGTGGGCGGTAGCTGCGGCTACGCGTTACCACCAGCCCGGAAGCGTAATTGGTATATCTACCCTGACATTGCCTAGTTGTGCCGTGTCACCTACCCTATCGTGCCTTGTACGAGTTTGGTTTTCTCCCGTAGCCCGTGGAATATTTAGGGTAGTCTCCCGATCTGGTGATGCACTGATATTGGATGGACTACTGGGACTATTACGTGTTAAGGGCTATATGGGTAACCCCTTAATGCTAAGAAAAAAGTAAGTTTATTTTACAATTAGACACTATTACAATATCGAAATATACTACATAGTAAATAGTTTAACGGATCCTTAAGAGATATGAATCCCGAGCATCTTTTGAGTTACTGCACTCATGTTTATTTCTGTTGATTTAACTTACATAAGATCTTTTAGTTCTGACTCAAGTATTTTGTCTTTTCAATTCGCTCGGGTCAGTCCGAGCGTTTCAGGATCGAAGACTTTAGCTCTGGAGGACGAAGACGGAGATTTCTATTATTATTATTTATTATATTCCACTACACTCATATTGTTCCACTGCATTGTTATATGGTATGTGTAACTCTGATGTATGTTGTATAAGTATAATCGAATATTTTTAAACAACTTTATAAACTGTATATGTGATCATTATATTTCTTTCTTCCGCTGTGAGATTCTATTTTGTTTTATTTCTTTCTCGTTTTTCTTATTTACCCCATAACAATCCACCCTTCTGTATGGTTTGAATTGGCACGTGTGTCGATTTAAAGCGTGCGAAAAGGCGGGACGTTACATCTAAGAAGAAACAAAAGGGAACGAAACCAAAGAAATGAGCGTTGATTTTTCTATTGTTGATCGGGTTACTTTTTAATATTAGTTGCAATCTATCTTGTTTTTTGGCCGGCTTTATGTAGGTTTGGCCCTCCCTTTAGTTTTTTGTTTCTAGTGTTAATAACACTTGCACTTAGCTTTCTGGATTTCATGTGAATAACAAAGATTTTTGTTTCGTTAATTCCTTATATGGATTTATCTAATAGTTAAAGAAACATGCTTTCCATTAAATGTACTTGCGATCTATTCCTTTTAGTTATTATTGTCGGTCCGAATCCTTTATCCCTATTTGTAATTTATCGGCCTTTCATTATTCTTGCAAACGTTAAGTAATTGTTGAAGTGCAAAACTTTGGGCATTATTTCAAGTTAGCCACTTCAAATAATGGTTCGGGTATCCTTTTCTAGGATCACGATATCCGATTACACTGAACTCCATGCTCCAATCTGAATTAACTTATCGCAATTCGCACATCCTTGTCCGTGACATATATTTCCAATCGTACCTAACTCCAGGCATCGATTCAAAGTTTATAAGCAAGATCCAGTCTTATACCAAGCATGGACCTTTGGTTTCACCTAATTCGGGAAAAGTGTTAAGAGTTAGATGGTCTTCTCATGTCCACTTAGTTTATACTCTTACCCTAAATCTGGGGACAAAATTGAGCGAGTGAACTGTGTTATCACATTCATTTCGATTAATACTCCTACCCTCACATCAAGGGCGAGAGTTTGTGGACGGACGGTCATGTCATATGGTTTGAGTTTATACTCCTGCCCCCAATCCAAGGATAAGAGTTGGCCAATGGCTGATGGGGTCACGTCCATTTAGCTTATACTCCTGCTCCCAAAGAGGACAAGTGTTAGTTGACGGACATTCTAGTCATGTCCATTTAGTTTATGCTCCTGCCCATAATCGTAGGACAATAGTTAGTTTCTATCAATTTTCGAAAACCGAGAAGAACTTCGAGGGCTCAATCATGAACCGTAGAAGTTTTGGTTGGAACTCACTCCAAGCACCTACACACCTACATTATTCACATGCCTAATCATTCGAGTCAGTCAAGTCATAACTCATAAGTAATGGAAAGACAGGGTCTTGGACTCAAGAAGCTATTTTCTTCCCTAAAGGACATAAAATGAAGGAATCTGTCTTATTACACGGCTTTAGCCAATTATTTACGAATTTATTCCTAAGTGAAATAGCATCATAAGTGCTCGTTTTCCATGCCCTTGGGAGTGGAATCAAGTCTTTCGTTTCAAGCCTGAAAGTTCCATCTGCAAGCTTTTTCTCTATTGCGTACAGACCTTCCCAGCTCAAGCCTAAGTTTCTAAGGATAGGGAAGATTCGTTTGAGAACCAGTTTTCCTACTTTGAAGGTCTGAATCCTGACTTTAGTGTTGTAATATCGTGCGACTTGGTGTCATTATGCTATTGACCTCAACTCGGATGCGTTGCGCACCTTATCCATCTTATCAACTGACTCTAGCAGGAGTTCTTCATTAGTCCATGGATTGTAGTGAATCACTCGATGGGGAGGGACTTCTAGTTCAATCGAAATCGTAGCCTCTGACCCATAAGCTAGGATGAATGGAGAGTGGTCAGTCGCTGACTTGTGAGTTATTTGATAAGCCTGTAGTACAAATGGAAGTTCATCAACCCACTTTCCCTTGGATTTTTCCAACCACTTCTTAGGAATGGTCTTGATAATCTTGTTTACAACTTCAACTTGTTTATTCGCCTTAGGATGAACACCGTAGCAAATCTCTTCTCTATGCGATGCCGACGGTGAAAATCTTTGAACACGGTACTGTCAAATTGGGTCTGGTTTTAGGTAAGGATTGCCTGTGGAACTCCAAAACAACAGATGATATCCCGAACAACAAAATTGATTGCCTTCTTTGTGGTGATCATGGCCAACGACTCTGCCTTAGCCCACTTAGTGAAGTAATCAACTGCAACGATGGCATACTTCATGCCACATTTAGATATCAACAACACACTAATAATATCAATTCCCCAAATTGCATATAGCCAAGGACTGATAATTTGATTAATCTCCATCAGCGGGGCTCTTGGTATTTTAACAAACCTCTAGCACTTGTCACATCTACGAGTGCAATAAGCCACGTCTCCATTGATAGTTAGCCGTAAGTATTCATAACGGAAAATCTTCTTCGATAGGGTTTTCCTATCGGTGTGATTAACACAGGCCCCTTCATGAACCTCTCTTAGAATTCGTTTGGTTACGTCATGAGTGACACATCGAAGCATGAGGATAAAGAAACTCTTCCTGTAAAGTACTCCTTTCTGCATGACATACCTCGAACTCTCTAAAAGAATTCCCCTTTCCAAATAATCCTGAATCAGAGTCATCCATGACTCCTTTTTAGGCTCGGTCTCCAAGATCCAATCAACATCCATCTGGTCGATGCTTGAAGCTAAAAGTACTTCCATTGGAACCAAGCCCATGAGCTATGCATCTTTGGAGCTGGCCAATTTAGCCAATGAATCGACCTTGCCATTCTCCTCTTTGGGAATATGAGTGATTGTATATGTTCAATAGCAGTGAGCAGCTCAAGGACTCATTTAGATAAGGAGCTAGTTTTGCTCCTTTTGCTTGAAACTCATTTCGAATTTGGCAAACTAGCAGTTGGGAGTCATAGAAAATACATAAAGTCTTTAATCCTATCTCTTTGACAATCTTGAGTCCTACAATTAGGGCCTCGTATTCATCTTCATTGTTTGTTGTCGAAAAGTCGAGCTTCAAGGTATAGTAGATCGGGTGCTCTTCAGGAGTAATAAGTACAACTCCAGCACCGAAGCATCGTCATTAGATGCAACATCCATGTACATCTTCCATCCAGTTTCTTTCTCAACATTACTCTCCAGCAGATCATCTCATGCAATGAATTTAGCTATGAAATCCGCCAAGGCCTGACCCTGGATTGCTCTATGAGGGTGATAAGTTATGTCGTATTAGCTCAATTTAACGTTCCATTTCAACAGCCTTCCAGAAGTCTCAGGTCGCCGCAAGACTTATCGCAAAGGCCGGTCAATATGAACTTTGATCGGATGAGCCTGGAAATAAGGGTGGAGCTTTCTCAAAGCAATCAAAAGGAAGTATGCGAACTTTTCAAGCATTGGGTAGTTCCGTTCTACGTCTATCAACCGCTTACTAAAGTAATAAACCAGTCGTTAGATGAAAGATTCCTTACGTACAAATGCGGCATTCAAAGCATGCGCGGACACCGCTAAGTATATAATTAGTCCTCGTCATCCACTGGTTTCGCAAAGATGGAGGGTCTTTCCAAGTGATCCACTTGAGCTTGGAATGCGTCTTGACACTTGCGATTCCATTCAAAGTTCCTTTTTCCCTTCTTAATCACCTCGAAAAAAGAGATGCATTTATCTATGGATTTGGAAATGGAGGACTCAAGGCGATTACCTTCCGTTTAAGCTTTGTTCCTCCTTGACCGACTTTGTGGCTTCGATTATTCTCAGTGCCTTGATCTTTCCTGGGTTGGCTTCAATCCCACGGTAGTTTAAAATAAAGCCCAAGAATTTCTTGGCGCAACACCGAAAGAGCATTTTAGGGGATAGAGCTTCATCTCGTACTTTCGAAGGACAAAAAACATATCTGTCAGATCATCAACATGATTTCCTAAATGCCATTACTTCACGAGCATGTCATCCAGTAGACTTCCATCGAACATCTAATTGGGTCTTTGAACATTCGATTAACAAGCCTTTGGTAAGTTTCTCTCTCGTTCTTCAATCCAAAGGGAATGACCAGGTAATAATACAGTCCAAGATCGGTTATGGAGCTAGTGTGTTCCTAATTCAGGACATGCATCAAGATTTGGTCGTATCCCGAGTACGCATCCATGAATGAAAGTAATTTATGTTCAATTGTCTAATCTACCAACTGATCGATCCTTAGGACCGGAAGCTATCTTTCAGGCATGCCTTATTCAAATCAAAATAGTCAATGCATGTCCTCCACTTTCTATTCACTTTCCTCATAAGACAACGTTAGGTAAACACTCTAGATATAAGGCATCGTGGATGTAGCCATTATGCTTCAACTTATCCACCTCTTCTTTGAGTGCAGCAGATCTCTTCGGATTCAGACTATGGCATTTCTGTTTCATAGGAACACATTTGGTATTTATATTTAATGCATGGCATGCTATCCCCTGTGAGTCCTATACATATCTGAGTGTGTCTAAAATACACATCCATATTTGCCTAAAGAAAATCAACCGATTCCTTCATCACTCTTACACCGAGCTACGATCCAACCTTTAAGACCCGACTCGGATCATCCTGGCTGACCAGTACAGCGTTTTTCAACTCGATGGAACCTGCTCTTCCACCTTCTAGCTTTTTATGTCAATCCATATCATCGTGGAACCAACTGAGCTGCCCGAGCTAGGGGTCAGGTTGTAGTTGCTATAAGTCTAAAGCCTTGATGCTGAGGGTCCCCACCATATTTTTTCCTTTCTCCCTTCGCCTTGCCTCTTTTAGCTTAGTGACATAGCATTCACGTCCAGCCACCTGATCTCCTTACATGATTCCCACTCCATTCTCTGTAGGGAATTTCATAGTTAAGAACCAGAAGGCGATTGCTGCTCTGAACTCAGCCGAGGCCGGTCAGCCTAGAAATGCATTGTAGGCCGAGTAAATGTCCAACACCAAAAAAGGCATGACCCACACTCGCTTGTGGTTTCCCTTACCAAATACCATCGTTAATTCAACAAATCCTATGGCCTCAATAGCCACCCCCTTCAACCCCTGTATTCGAGACTTACAAGAATTCGAATCCTTCTCTTCCAGCATCATTTGGTCGTAAGCTCTTCTGAACAAGATATTAACTAGACCCCCACAGTCAACCAGAACTTTCGAAGCAGTAGCAGGAGCAATCTTGGCTGTGATCACAAGTGGGTCAATTGTTGGAGCTTCTACTCCATCAGCATCTCTAAATCATTCAGCATTATTTTGCCGATGCCCCATCATCAACAACAAAGCAACTTTCACTCTCTACATGTTTAATAGCACTCTATCCATCTATGCTGGATATTTATTAGTAGGGTGTGGCCCGCCGATGATAGTATTAGGCACCAATCGTTTTTTAGCCACCTGAATGCATCAACACCAAGATCAACTTGCACTCTTTGGGAAGATCACCCAAGGGCGTTAATGTTTCCATGGCCGCCATCCCATGGGGGTTTCACATACTGTTGTAACTTTTTCTTACGGATCAACTACTCAATTATATCTTGCAACTGTCAGCACTCGTTTGTACTATGATCGTGAGTTTCATGGAATCTGCAGAATTTGACTGACTTTCTTTCCTTATCGATCGATTCTTTTAGAGCCAGCTTTCTATACTGCTTAGTGTTTTGAGTCTCCAGGTAGATATTTTCTATTGAGTTGTCTAGTTCAGTCTAGCTATTTTATTAAGGATTCCTAATATGATTCCTGTTATCTGTCTTCTTCTTCTTAGTCTTATCATCATTTCATTTCCTATTATTACTTTGATTACCAACATTCATATCTCCACTCCTAGAGCTTCCACCAGATTGCTTTACGGCAACGTTGCTTTGTATCACTTCATTCGAATTTCCATCAACAGACCTCTGTGGATGTTTCTTCGCTTCCTCCAAGCATAAGTATTCATTAGACTTTCTAATGAAAGCATCCATCGTTGATGGGGGCTTCCTTTCCAACCATTCTCCGAACTCCTATCAGGATAAACCCCTAATTAATGTCACTGGTATTATGTCATCCTTGGGATCTATAACTTTTGGCATGGTTGTATGGAATCGATTAAGAAAATCCTTTAATGACCCTTCCTTATCTTGAAAGAGGTTTTACAAATACATCACATGCTTTGGACGTGCAGTATGCAAATGGAATTGTTCAAAAACTTATTTGATTACTCGGTGAAAGATGATTTTGACCTCGATGGAAGTCGAGTAAACCACTCATAGCTACTCCTTCTAAGAAAAATCCAAAAACAATGGCGCTTCATGGCATCGAAAGCTTTGGCTGAATCCATATGTTATTCATATCTCATCAAGTGCTACCAAGGATCTGTCGTTACTTCGTAACGTGGTAGTTGGTATTGCAAATCTTTGAGGGTATCTCCCATGTAGAATATTCTCTTCAAACAGATTTTGATTGGGAGAGGTACGCCATTCATCGTTACTCCTAAAATAATTTTTTCTAACAAGTATCCTGACCATATCCTCCAGGTAGTCTTGGTCAACAGTTTCGACTAAACAGCAGTAATCGAACTCTGCTCTGTGTGTTTGGTCAATCGAACGCTTTCGGTTTGGCTCTCGATACATAGGAACTCCACCCTTCAGGAGATCTATTCGTCCAGTAGCCCCTTCTGTTTGATTCGCATGAGCAATATCATCAGCACCACCACGATTCTCCAAATTCTAACCACCAACAGATCGTCCTGAAGCCAAGTCCATTCCACCTTCCAAAGGATAAGCTCTAGGCCCACCAGAGGAGGGGTCGGTACTGACCCCTTGGGTCAGGACCGATCCTCAAACTTGAGCTTGGGGCTCGTTCTCTTCCTTAGTACGATGTTTCAACAACATTATAAGTCCCCTCCTACTTCTTGTCTCTCCATCTTTGCTCAAATGATGAGGAACTTTCAAATAAAGAAGTAGAGTCCCTTCTGCTTCTTCAGCGGCTGTTTTGAGTTAGCTCATTCAACAGTTTCAAGCTTTGCTGCATCATATAATTCATCGCATTCTAACTAGTTTGAATCTATCTTCCATCTTGCTCATCATCCTGTCCATCTCCATTCTGGTCATGACGTCGGTTGGAATCTAAATTTCCATTTGAGTAGGTTGGACAACTTCATCTCCTCACCAAGGATTCTGATTCTCAATTTAGTCATAGCTCTGGAGTTAGTAGAGCGACCTCTTCTTGATGGGGTAATGGTAGAAAGCTTCCAGTAGGTAGATCTGTGAAAACATGAGTTATAGAATCAAAAGGCAGAGAAATCATATCTATCTCTTGGATATAGGAAATCCAATAGTAGACGATGGATCCAAATAGCCTAAGAATCTTAGTTTCATAATGGAAGTGCCAAAATGTTTGAACCAAAGATGGCGCAGACACCCAGAAGTTTATATAGAGAATAAAATATAAAGAAATACAAATGAAAATGAGAAATAAACAAGACATAATCGTTTATAGTGGTTCAACAAAGCAAGGCATACGTCCACTTAAAGATTTTATTGATTATTTCTAACTTGAAGGTAAAAGTTTTTAGGGGTCGATACAACTCCAACACTTAGATTTTTAGAATTACAAAAATATAGCATAAGGAATAACTAAAGCCAAAAGATCCTAAAAAATGAACCCTACCCTCATATTTGTAGAGGTAGGGGGCCTAATATCTCATACATAATATCTCCAAGCCATTGTACACGATTTAGACCAATTCTCCCAAGGAAGTAGGTGCCACAACATCATGTTGGTAGGGGTCGGTACGACTCCAAGGTTAGAGGTCGGTACCAATCCCTAAAATGGCCAAACTGGCCATCTTAAACTCTTCGTTTTAGCTCATCTAGTGGTTAGCTTTGTGATTCCAAAAAAATTTGCACCAATATTAGCTTATTTCCAAATCCAAATGACAGAGAATTGGAAAAACAGAGTTGCAGCTTCAAGTGTTCATGGAGATCGATGAAGAATTGCATTGAATCAACAAAATAACATTGAAAGTAGGCTCTTGGCATAAAGCAAGGCATGTAGGCAGAAGATGGGTCCACCTGAGGTGGAGATTGGACTTGGTACCCAAGCATAAGGTGGGGTCGGTACTGATCCTTATTTTAGGTGATCCGATTATTGTCTTAGTTTGAGTGCTTTTGGTATTGGCCTTGCGATTTTTTCTATGATTGGTTTCTAGACTCCTAAGCCATCTCTTTGGGCTTCCTATCTAGACAACTCAAAGTTCAACCTATCCAATTTGTCCAAATATAGCCTGGCCAAAAGGCTGGATAATAATAAATATAAAATATGTAATATATACAGTATTAAAATAATAAATCGATTGGTGCTTTTATATAAAAAAGACATTTCTTAGATGGCTGAAAAATAAATAAAAGTTAATTAATTAATTATTTAATTTATTATAAAATATACACTTTAATTAATTTATGGCTTTAAATAGCTTATGTATAAAAATATTTTTTTGACAATTAATAAATTTATTTTAATAGTTAAAAAATATTTTGATTGATTTTCATGGATGTGAATTTGAATTTTAAAATAGTTTACTTAGTTAACTTGGTTTTGAATTTTATTAAATTGGACAAAACCTAATCAAATATTTTAAAAGTCTATTTAATTTAATATATAAATAAACTTTTAAATAATAAATATTTATATGTATATTTAGTTAATGTTTTGAGATAGCCAATATGTATATGAATAGTGGATGTATACATTGTAAATGTAAATCATGACATCTATATACGTATAATTAAATATTTAAACTTATTGATATGTTTCACATGCACATTATGTAGATATGAGGATATATTGACATACTCATAAACTATACAAAATTCCTTAATTTAATTCATTAATTACAAAAATAAGAGAAGTTAAATAAATTATGATTTTATATTAATTAGATTGGATCTATTTCAACCCTTTAAACTTCAAGCCTAATATGATCTAAAATAGGGCAAAATTGAAATCTACTTACTTCACCCATTGTAGATCGATTAATTTCCATAAATAGTATCAGAACCGTAATAGTTTATGTAGTCAAAATCATCAACTTTAGGAAAAACTAATAAAGCATACCTATCATTTGAGTGCCTAGAATAGTATTGTGTAATCTTGGGGTTGAATAATCAAGTATTCTTCCCTCCTTAGCAATAAGACTAGCCTAATGGTGGAGTAATTTCAAAAGGTTGGACCAATTGTAAAGACCCAAATTGATTTAGGCCTTCGGCTAATTTTCAAAATTCAGTTTAAAATTTTAAAACATATTTCAAAAGTATAAGTCAAGTTTAAAATATAAATAAGAGTTTTTAAAAGTTATAAAATAATTCATAGAATTATTTTGAAAATAAATTTAATATTTTCAAAATTATTTAGTATGTAATTAATCAAGTTGATAAATAAATAAATAATTAAAAGCTAATTAACTAAAATAAACACACACACACACACACACACACATATATATATATTGATATACATATATATAACAATAAATGTTGTAGTTCAATATTATATATAATCTTAATTTTTTTAAGAAAAAATAAAAATAATATTTTGAATTTATTAAAAATATTTAATTAAATTATTTTAATTGAACGTAATATATATTTGATGAATAAATTAATTAAATGTTAATTACTTTAAAGATATATATAATGATATATATATATATATATAAATCTTATAGTCAATATTTATCCTAAATGTTTAATGATGAATAAAATAAAAATTTCAATTTTAAAATAATTTAATTAATTTGTTAATTTAATCAATATTTTAAAATTATTCAAATATGATTTAGTTACTATTATACATAAAAATATTTTATAAGTTAATTAAATTATAAATAGTTATACATGAATTAATATATAATATAAATGTATAAAACTTAAGTGAAACTATAAAAAGGCCAACTTAGGTTTAAGGAATGAGCATATGCTTATTGTATGTATACTGTGATTTCAGATGTTCCCAACACATGAATTATGAGGGTGTTTCATAAGAACAACATTGTTCCCTAAATCGATATCACTCAATGTTTGTGTTTTTATGTGTGTATGTGTGTATTAAGATTATACCGCTTATCGATATTGATATGATTGAATTTGTGATGATTGATGTTGTTGCACTATTGTGTAAAACCCTAGACTACATCATACACACATAAATATGGGTTTCATGGGAAATCGGTTAAGTCACAGATAATTTGAATTTAACATTATTTTATTCAAATAATGTAATGGTTTTAAAAGATGAATTATGAATCCAAAGTGATTTTGGAAATGAAATTGGGTTAAATATGAAAACTTTTGAAAGAAGTTTTGAAAATAAAAGTTATTTTGAATAACTTGATAAATTTGAAATATAAATAATTTGATTTAAATTTGAATTCAAGATTTGAAATTGAATTTTATATTTGGAAATTATGGTTTAAAAAGGCTATACAAGTTATAAAGGTGTTTATATGGGTTTTAAAACCATTTTAAAAGTATTGGTTTGGGAATTTGAATTTAACCCTAGTTTTATACTTGAAGGGATTTAACTCGGGAGAATGAAACTTGATTTTTTCCGAAATGAAAACTATTTGTTTTCAAATAATGATAGCTTTTATATAAATAAATGATTTCCAATTTGTGTTGAAAAGATTTCAAATTTGAAATAGAATTGTTTTGAAAGCTATGAATTAATCTTTGTGAAAGATTGGTGAACTTTGTGAAGTGAATCTTTTTGGTTTAGAGATTTGAAAATGGTAATTTGTTTAAACCATTTAAAGAAAAGGTTTGGGGATTTAAAAGTGTGACTTAACTAAGATCCCAACATCCATATGTTTTAAAATATTGCGCTCATTATTCGGTTTAGCTGGGAGAGGATCTTGTGTCATATAACCCATTTCGAATAATGATACGACGATATGGATAGCATTTGAAGACCGGTGGTGAAGACCGAGTATTTTCGAGAACAAAAGGATAACCCACATGTCCCAGGATCGAAACCTGGCTCTGATACCAAATGAAATGACCTTGACTCGACCTTTGAAAATCGGCACCCATGCTTCGCTTGTACTCGGATGCCGCAGATTCAAACGCCGAATCTGGTTCACCGGAGCTTATAACACATTAAGTATAATAACACAGCGGAAAAAGGAAATGAATATCAATATATACAACATTGATACAATATCTGATACAACATGAATCTCAACAATATCAGAGGTAAATATACAACAGCAGAAAGGTAAGCATCAATAGAGAAACTCCAAAAGGGAACTCCAACATCAAACTTCAACTGCAACTCCATAGCTAAAGCTCCAAAAACTCCAAAAGCTAGATCCACCAACATGCTTTCCAAACGCAAAGCGAGAAACCTCAATCGCGTTGTATTAAGTAAGGTCAGCCCAAATGCTGAAAAGAAGAAAATGCGATCACCAAATCCAAAGGATGGATGCTATCGAACTCTACACCTATTATTTGATTATTTGAAAAACCCAACTCATGACTGACCCGGAGTTTATTGTTCCCTTCCTAAACTATGGATGCCCACAATTTTCCACATGGACAGTCTAGAGTTGGGTTTTTTCATATAATCAAATAATAGGTATAGAATTCGATAGCATCCAACCTTTGGATTTGGCGATCGGATTTGCTTCTTTTCAACATTCGGGCTGACCTTTCTTAATACAACGTGATTGAGGTTTCTTGCTTCGCATTTGGCAAGCATGTTGGTGGGTCTATCTTTTGGAGTTTTTGGAGCTTTAGCTATGGAGTTGCAGTTGCAATTTGATGTTGGAGTTCTGTTTCGGAGTTTCTCTATTGATGCTTACCTTTCCGCTGTTGTATATTTACCTCTGATATTGTTGAGATTCATGTTGTGTCAGATATTGTATCAATGTTGTATATATTGATATTCATTTCCTTTTTCCCCTGTGTTGTTGTACTTAATGTGTTATAAGCTTCAGCGAACTGGATTCGGTGTTTGAATCTATGGCATTCGAGTACAAGTGAAGTACGGGTGCCGATTTTCGATGGTCGAGTCAGGGTCGTTTCATTTATTTCGACATTAATTTGAGCTTTACTGTATATTTTTCTTCCCATAAAAGTTATCTTCAAATTTAACTTAAAACTATTTTTAGAAGTTAAATTCTGATTGTATGAACAAAGTTTGTTTAGATCTTGAAGCTATAATGGATCAAAGAAAGGAGTATTGATTTTGAACAGGTCTAACTCTTATAATATATATGTTGTCATCTACCATTTATGTATTAATATATTACTTGTATACTCTATAGTTTTTAAGAAAATTCAAGCTAGGAATGGTATGTGTAGTATTATTAGTATATTCACTTGACGAGGAAAGATACATACACATATTTTTAGAGCTTCCTCAGGGTACGCCCATAATACTTAGGATGTCACACAATGGTTGGTGCGAGTGAATAATATATTTCAAGTTGTTCAACATCCTCGACGTCGAGATAAGATTATAATAAAGACCACAATTTAGGTGTTTTAAATGATACAACCGTTAAGATGTTATCCATTGCGTTCGAGTTTAAGAGGATTTGTTGTGCATCGTCAAGGTCGGAATCTTATGAAAAGTGAGTCCTAAAACCCACTAAAGAAATAAAAAGATTTCTATATTTTCCCTTAGGATTTAAGAGACATTAAGTCTAATGGGATCTTATTAGAAAAATTAAATGAATGCATTTAATCCTTCTAATATTATGAAAATATATGCTATATAAACTTAAAATAATTTACTTCGATAAATTTGGTGCAACTAATATAATTAGTAATTATTTACCAGTCAAAATATACAAATGAATTCAATTAAGGTTGACATAGAACTAAGAAATTAATTTATTAATAAATATTTTGCCATGTTGTCACTTCAAGACCCATGCAAGAGCCAAAATATATAACTACTAAAACATTGATGCCTTGGTCACTTAAGTGTTTATTTGTCTATGCCTTGGTCACTTAAGTGTTTATTTGTCTAAGACTATGTATTATTTTTTATGAATTTTGAAGTCTTGGCCAATACAAGAATTTGAATATTTGATCTACATTCGATTACATATAAATGTTATATAGTGAACAATCGTGATTCGTAATGTACGAACCCTCAATAAAATTAGTTCAATTGAAATGAGAAAGTAAACTATAATGTAAGATCATGTATTTAGAAAGATTGGTTGTGGTATGGATTTTGTTGTATTAAGTGTAGCATTAGGTCAAAAGCTAAAAAATGGACCTAGAAATTCGAATACTAAAGCGCCAATATGATGAGTTTATATAAAGTGCAAATTATTTGATATCCTTAATCTTAAGGATGTCCCAGTGTACTTTTGTAAAGATTTTGATGTTATCCTATACAAAGAATTTCCTTTGAATAGTTTAACTATCTGGAAAGGAAAATGAATGTTTGAAAGTGGATGTAACATTGGCACAGTTGTGATTAAGATAGCGAATGGTTCCCTATACTTCATAAGAGACATCAGATATGAGAACTGTATAATATACTAGTAGGTACCTAATAAGGGACGAGAAATGTAATTTCTATTCCAAATGTATTTTCATGTTGGAAATTGTTTTGTATGAGAGTTATTTCTTTAATGTTAAGACATCTGACCTAAAGCTCTCAACTATAAACTAGTTGCAGTAGATGAAATAAAATCCCATAATAAATAATTAATGGAGCATTGTATTTCTTGATTTATTATAGCAATGGCAAAAATAGTAGGAGCATAACATATAACACTTATCAACGGATACATCAAGATACGAAAATTTATTATAAATATACCGAATATAATTTATGAAATTATAATTGTTTTTAATATTTTTAATAAAGCCGCGGGGTTGAATGGTCCCCTACCATTTTATTCAACTAAATTCAAATACATTTTACAAATCATAACAAAAGAAAGTTTGAAAACCTATGTAGCACCACAAAGCTAAATAGATCTTTAAACATTCATGGCTATCTTCCTAACCGTATCCAAAAACAATATCAGAGTAGATCTTTTCTTTCCTGTGAACATTCTCATGTTTCTTCTTCCCAAACATGATACCCAAATTTCTTTAAAATTTTCAAGAGCTGCTTACCTTAAAAGTCCTCCATCTGGTAGTCTTAAATATTGTGAACCATTCAGACATGGGGTTGAGTAAAGGAGCATGAAAATCAAATCTAGTTAATAGGTTCTTCCAAATGAAACTCGTATAACTATAAGAAAAACGAGGTGCATGGTATTTTCCAGTTCACTGCTGCATAGAACACATTTAGAGCATTGGATCATACCTTTCAGGCGCAAGTTGTCTCGAGTATGCAGGCCATTTGATATTATCTTCCAAAGCAACATATTCTCTTTAGAGGAGCCAGAATTAGACCAAATTCTGGAATACCAAGGGAAAATATCATTATGAGTATTGAAATTGTTATATATGTGATTGATTGAGTGAAGTTTAGAGGCCCATATGCACAGGAAAGGGGATGAAACTAACTTTCCATTAACCACCTGATTCCACAAGGATCGAATAACAGCTGCGCTAGAATATGGCAGAGACACCCTCCATTATGGATAAAACATTCAACTGTCGCTGAATCAGGAATGCCAGTGATGGCTCTTAAGTTAGAATCTATATGCTGAGAGAAAATTAAAACCTTAGCAAACCAAGGGTCATGCCAAAAAGAAAGATGGGTTCAAGGTGGAACACTGGACAAGAGGAAGGAACAAATGTTTTAGCTTCAGCATGCACCTCCAAGACCAACTACAATCAGTTGGAATATTCATTGTCCATAAAAAGGAGTTCTTTAATTAGTTGACCCTCATCCAATCAGCCCATAAGTTGGTTTTATGAGTAAGGAGCTTATTGATCATAGTGGAACAAATAGCATTATTCCAAGTTCTTAGATTTAAAATTCCAAGACCACCATTAGAATATGGTTTGATAACCTTGTTGAAGCTATAGGAACCAGTTATGAGGAGCGAGGGTTGCCATGCCAAAAAAATGGCATAATGCAGAATTGATCATCCTGATGAGCTTACCAAGGAGAATGTAGAGTCTAGCATAGTACAGAAATATAGAGGAGGCAATAGACTTGATGAAGATCAATCTACCAGTAGTAGATAGATTGATTGCTAAGCCGTATGAGGTAGGAAACTCTTAAGGATCGAGAGGAGCGAAGAGAGAGAGAGAGGGATTTGAAACCTCGGTACACATTTAGTTTGATGGTCAGATGCCACCGTTCGAGGTTACCTCTGCTCCCCCAACTAAGAAAATTAGGTTGAGGACCCAGGAGATGAGGGAATGGAGAAAGAACCTGCAGTCAATCTTTGCCTGCTAGGCAAGAGGGTAGCAAGATACAAATTCTATCTCGGTAGGACATGAAGTTCGAAATTTGTTCATTCGGAATCTAGGCTCTTCTATTTTCTACTTAATTTTTTCTATTCTTTATTTCATTTCAATTTTCTTTCCCTCTCTTTTCTTTTATTCCAAGATTTTCTTATTTTTTCGGCGAACAATTTTTTTTTTTAATTTTCCGTAGAAACTGACTTTGCGTACAAAAGAAGGAAGTCAGAAGTAGAAATTCTTGAAGAAAGTAATGGAGCACCAAGGTAATAATCATTCTCAGGAAGGGATTGTAAGAAAGAGATTTGAAGAATTTGGAATAGATGATCATGAGAAATACTAGCAGTCAGATTCTTGGATTTGGATTTATTGATAGAAAGGCTAGTGAGATCATGAAAGTCATCCAAAATCAAGATGGCATTAGTTATTGACCTAACATTAGGTTTGGTAAACCATATCATATCATCAACAAACATGAGAGTAGTAATTCTGGAATATATACACATCGGATGTAAGTCAATCTTCTTATAAGAGATAGCCTTATTAATCATATTATTAAGAAGCTCCATAACAACAATGAATAGGTAAGGAGAGATGGGGTCCCCATGCCTAATACCCGTAGAGCCTTTGAAATAACCAATGTCGCTGCCATTAATAGATAAGGAATAGGACATCGATGAATGGATGGTGTATAACCAGTCCAAAAAAGGAAGGGAAAAGTTCATATAGTGTAAGATATTAAGAATTGCTTTTCACTCAATGGTACATATGCCTTATGTATGTCAATTTTGAGTAGGCATCCAGGGGTTATATAAGCTCTCTTATAACCTTACATTAGCTCCTGAGTCAACATAATATTACCTAATATGTTTCCATGGGGTAGGAAAGCAGTTTGATTGGGGGATATCACAGTAGCAAAGACCTTCTTCATCCTACTTGCCATAATTTTGGAAATGCACTTATAGATAACATTACAACAGGCAATTGGTCTATAGTGATTGACAGAAGAGGGAGAGTCATATTTGGGGATCATAGCAAGTTTGGTGGCATTGATCCCACCAAGCATTCTATTGCTTCTAATGAAATTTTTGACTGCCCTATTAACATCATCACCAATTAACTCCCATCATGATTTGTAAAATAAGTAGTGTACCCATCAAGGCCCGGTGAATTAGCGGACTTCATAGAAAAAATGGATTGGTGAATTTCCAAGGAGGTGACCTCAGAAATAAGGAAGAGTTTATCAATATTTGAGATTCTGGGGAGACCGTATAAATTCTAAGTGTCATTGGTAGTAAAATATGGGGTAGTACTACTTCCAAGGATACTTTGAAAGTGGGAAAGGAAAGCGGTGTTAATGATCTCAAGTGTGGAACCAAGATTGTCAGAGTCATCAAGAATATAGAAGATATGTTGGAGTTGTATTGCTTAACTTTTAAAGATTTATGGAAGTATGAAGTGTTCTTATCACCAAATTATGTCCAAAGGTCCTTAGATTTCCGACAAGTCATTTTATCCTCTTCACCAAGTGCAACCTGAAGGGAACTTTTAAGGGAGACTTCAAGATTAAATATGGGCGTGTTGTTAGGATCACCCTACATGGACATTTGTGAAGTAAATAGTTGAGACCCAATTTCATTTGACTTCTTCCTCCTATTACCATAAATATTCCTTGCCCAGGTTTTCAAAGAAGTCTTCAAATTTCTAAGTTTCACCTACGAGATATACATAGGGTTACCATAGACATTAGTATTCCAGATGTCATTAACAACTGATAGAAATTCTGGATATGGAGTCTAAATATTGAAAAATGAAAACGAGGAGGGCTTTTTCACAGAATTGCCACCACTGTCCAAAATAATAGGGGATTGATTTGAGAGGGAAGGGGGAGGTAAATAAGCTGTAAGGGAAGGCCATTGGAGAATAGAGAGGAGATTGAGATAGGCTCTATCCAGCTTACACAATGTATTTGGGGATAAATGGCTACGGTTGCTCCATGTATAGAAACAACCAGTTGATTTTATTGGGATAAGGTTAGCATCATGGATGGAACACTTCAAAGTTTGGTTGCATGGATGGAAAGGGAAACACCCCCATGTTTGTCACGTGCATATTGCATACAATTCCAGCCACCCATGCAGGGCTAAGGCATAGAAGTTAAGCTCAAACCAGGGACAAGATCCAGCATGATATGCCTTTTGTCCTTGTTATTTTCAGCATACAAGCACGTAAGGTTAAAGGATTGGCCAGAGGAAATATGAGTTACAAAAGAGTTGTCTATGTACAAGAATAGGGGATAAAGAGAAAATGCTAGAGTTCCAAATATAAAAACCTACCATATGAGGCTTGAGAAAGGATATGGAGGATTGACCAAGAAGGACTAATGAAATGGGAAGCTTTATATGTAAGATCATGGTTCAATTTAGAAATAAATCTATAATAGATAGATTTGTTGATTGAAAATAGATAGATTTATTTTATTATGGGTATGGTGAATATTCATTATGAAATAAATCTACAATAAGGTATTTTTTTATAACATCAATGATGTGTTGGCTATAGAAAATATAGAAGTTTCAAAAAAATACAATTATTTTGGAATTGTGGACTAATCCATATCTTTGAGTAATAATTCTTTAATCATATGATTATGAATCATACGGTACTAGTGATTGTGCCTCAAACGATTAGGTGCAATACACCCATTTAATGGGAGCCACAACAAAGTTGATGAACTCTTCAGATTGATATATATAGATGTATGTAGTTAAAAGTCAAATGATGCCAAAACTGAGCCACTTACTTCGTTAAATTCATAGATGAATTATCAAAAAAATGAAATGTGTCTTTGATACAAAGGCAGTGTATTCATGATAAGTTTATTGAATATAAAACGGAAGTAGAAAACATAACATGCAAAGGAAATAAAAGAATTCAACTTGTTCGAATAAGTGAGTGTGTTGGGAAAGGGTTCTAAAAGTACATATAAATTATTAAGATTCAAGCTCAAAAGTCACTCCTCCCTATGATACATAATGATGTATCGATAAGGAGTAACAAGAATTTATTGGACAAAGTATGATTGATGATGAGCGAAGTTTTCTTTCTGTAAGAACTTTCTATAAAAACTTGCACTTAAGAGTAAGTGGAAAAGGTTAAATTTTATTTCATCTAAAGCATTGTTCACAATACCACACAAGATAAGAGTTAATTAAAACACCTATATTTCCTAGGTCAAGGAGTTGACATGTTGTGTGAGTCAAGAGGTTGCATGTAATAATTGTTCATGAGAGATCTTGTGTGGATCACCCCAAAGGATTTTGGGGCCAACCAACATTGATTGATTAGTTTATGCTATGAACATAAGAATCATAAACTCTAAATCAAGTTAGTTTTGTATACAAATGCAGTTCATAAGATATTTATGAATATTTATTCCATTGCACTAGGAAACTATTGTAGTTTCAATAACATCAATTTCATGATAAAAGAATTTCTTTTAAAAATTATTTTTAGTAAAATGGATTTGGATATGATCCAATGATAAGACTGATTATGAAGGATAAAATGAAATTAACCAAGCCTAAACAGACACACAATAGAATGTCTATAAGAATTTTGCTCATTAATGAGAAACTCTGAATTCCTTATCAACATTGGGGAAATTTTTTCCTTAGTTGTCAATAAGCCATAAAGAGTATCGGCTCTGCCATATGGCATGGTTCACAAACCTGATATGGATTCTAAGTAATTAACAAAATATGACTTTGATAATTGCAACTGAAGGGATATAATCCGTTGTCTGCAAAGATGTCTTCAAGATAAGACCAATGCAACTAGAATATAGTAATCAACATTAAAAAGAATAACATCACAAATTTCAATTGTTTAAATTGACATAACATATTCTTTGTTCAGCAACCTTAAACCAATTTGGATTATACTTACAAAATTATCATAATTTTGAGTTTTGGTACATATATGTTAAAATGGGAATTCTAAATAATGGTTTAGAGTATACTGTTTCCATATAACAACCAAAGTGCCTCATACTCAGTGAGAGCAATACCGAGTTTCGTAGGTTTGCGGATAGGATCCAAGAATTGAAACGAAAGTATCTTTTGAAAAGCATCATGATTGAGCAAGTATTTTGAAAAATAATTCAAATGGTTCTATTTTCAATCAAAATGCATAGAAAACGCGTGTCTATAAGAAAAAATATTAAAAGATACTAAGATATTTCCATACTATAAGAAAACAACATACTACTGATTATTAGTGATGTACTCATGTTAATATTAGTCTTAGTTTAGTTGTTTAACCATCAACATTGGATTTAAAAATGGCATCTTTTATAATAGTATTAAAGGATATTGGGAATGTCCCAAATGATATACATAGATATCATATTAAAATGCTTAATATAGAACATGTAAGATGATTCCTTATACATTGGTAATAAGATTTATCATACATATTCTATTATCCATAATATTACATTTCGCTTATTCATTTGATATGTTTTACTTGTTTTCAAGTATTTATGAAATACTAGATAATAATTTACAGAAACAAGTAACTCCTTGTAGAGGAATATTCAGAGTTGAACTTCATAAATGATACCGAGTATAGCATATCAATTCTAAATTCATGATCAATCTTAGTTAAGAAGCTTTACGTTGGAACTGTTCCGACCGAAAGATTATGGGCTAATTTAACCAATAGGCTATGCACATTGCCTTTAATAAGCATAATAAGATCAATGTATATATTTAAATGCACAAATAACTGAGCTAGGGATGATTCCAATTGTTGAGAATCAAATAATATTGTTATGCGATAGCAATGCTGCAATATAGACAAAAGAACCTAAAGCTCACTAGAAGTTGAGAAACGTACTCTGAATGGTTCCACATGATAAGGCGGTTTATCAACTTCGAAGAGAATTGATTAATAGAGTAGATAACTAAAACAATATAGGATATCCATTCATTATCATAGTAGCTCAATCATTTTGAGAAAATTAATCAAAATAATTTGAATAAGATTCCATAATTTACACCAAGTGCAAGTGAAAGATTGAAAGAGTTAGTAGTATTCCCTTGGGGAAATTGTGTAGTTTGTTACTATCTAACTCTATAATCAATCTTATTTGTAGTGAAGGTATTTAAATTCTATTATAAACTTTTGTGTATTGTGATATAATTAATTAAGCAATTAAATTTAATGTGATAACCCGAATTTTCAGATATCTGTTAACTGGAAATTAATAGGATTAAAATTATTAAACACTGATTTATAAGTTGAACAAATAAATCTGATAATAAATATGTATATCTAGATAAATATTTATTTAATAATCTCTTAATATAATTATTTAAAAATTTGCAAGATTTTTATTTTTAAGCAAATAAGTATGTTCTAATTACAATATATATTGTGGTCAAGAAACATTATTTTGAATTTGATAATAATTCTCATAAGACATTTATAAAGTTAAATCCTATGTAAAAAGCATTAAAGATAATATTTAATAATTTAAATATATAATAGCTTAAGTTTAAAATAGGATGTAATAAAGGATGATTCTTTCTTTAAATATATATAAGTATTAAATTATAATATGAAAACATATAATAATATAAACTCATGTAAATTTAAAAGTGTAAATAATAAATATATGCTTATAACATTTTAAAAGATAATAATAATAAGGTTTAAGCATTTGTACACATATAAGTTATGCATTAGACATTTGTAATACATATATGCCATGCAATTTTACTACTGGCATTTGTTTCTTTTGAAAAGAAAATGTTATAGATAAATAATTAGAGAAACTAAAGCCTATACACAGTACTTTCTTTTAAAACTTACATATTCTCAATTCCCTTCTTTCTTTCATTTTTACAAAACCAAAATCAAAGAAAAATTTAACGGTAACAGTTTCAAGTTTTCTTTCTGAAACAAAGCAAAACAAACAAAAAATTTAAGAGCAGGATTCAAGTTCAAGTTCAACCAAATCAAGTGAATGAAGCCTGCTGTTTCAATATCAGGAAAAAAATTCAATTTTAGTTTCAAGCTAAGCAAGAAAGATTCAAATTCAAACAAAGCAAAAGATTAGTTCAAATCAAAACATTATCCAGTTTTTAAAAGAAACAAGTGCTGTCCCGAAGTTCAAGATCTAAAGAAATCTCCAGTTTTCAAAGCCCAGAGTTATTTTCTTCTCAAAATAAGGTGAGTAAACAATTTTTTTTACTGGATCTGTTTAAACTTTGATGCCTGAGATTAATGCTTGATAAATGCTGTGAACATGGTTGCATGAAGGTATAAAATGTTACATGTTTATGTATGTAAATGGAAATTTTGTGCATGCTTGAGTATATGATATTCTGGTTCTGTTTTGACTTACAGATTAAAATAAATCACTCAAAACTCGAAAATCACTTCACTAAATCAGTTATAGGATATAGCGTTTAAAGGGATTGTGTTTGAAATTGTGAGATCCGGTTTTAAAATTAAACTCAAGAAAATTTATTTAGTTATTATCTGAGAAAAAAATAAATTTCTAGTGAAAAGGTAAGTATGCGCAGAAATCAATTTCTTAATTCATGATTTCGTCTATATAACTAGACTCGGCATGGGACAACATGAATTTAGGTATGGATTTCATGATTTTTAGAAAAGGAGATGTCGAGAATTTCTTTGATGAACGAAAATAGCATGTTCGTCAATTCTAGGCAGTCGTGAGGGTTTCAGGCATAAAATTTTTAGCCAGAGGAAGGTCGTAGGCCTAGGATTTCAGGAAAAATGCTAAGAGAATTTTATGATCATCGTCGGGGTTGCATGGCATTGATCTAGAGTTCTTTCACCTGTTGGGTTCGACGATAAAATCGGGTTCATCGCGTCAACTATGGTGCACCGGTCTTGGTCAGGGCGGGTGAAATGGGAGCGTATGTCGAAGGCGGAACTCTAGGCAAGGTGTTGGGTTCTCTGGTGGATGGCGTCGCCTGGTTGAGGTGATTTTTGGTCGGAGTATTGGGTTCCAGCAGGTTCGATCCAGTCAAATATCAATTTCGTGGTCATTTTGAGTTTTGGATTATAGTAATCGAAGGAGGAGACGATAGGGGACTTGTGGGTGATGGTCGTGGATGCCGGAGCATCATCGCCGATCAGTGCATGTGCATCAGAGGTCTGTGCATTTGAGTCTGGGTTTTTGGAACGAAGGATTTCCTTCGGGTTGGTCTGGGAAGGAAATTGAGTTGCTTCGGGTTTTTCCGTGTGAGTATTTCATTAATTCATAGCATTTTTAAAGAAACAGAAAGAAGAAGAAGAGGAGAGATCAAGGTGGAGGTTTTAGCTCGAAGAGGTTCTCGGAATTACGGCTAATTTGCTCGAGTGTGATTTCAAGATTTCTCGAGAGTGATGTTCCAGGTTAATTTTTTTTTAAAAAAAACTTAACTAAGTTTTGAAAAGAGAAAAAAGTAAAAGACAAAATGTTTTCTCGGGTAAAGACTCAAGTACTATACGGGTGGGACCCGAAGTTTAATTTAAATAGTTTTTAAAGTTAAATATAAACAAGTTTTAAAAATTAAAATGAATTTTGTTTAAAACTATTATACGGTAAATGTTTTAAAATATTTGGTTTACGAAGTTGTATGATTGATTAACTTACGTTGTTAAATACTTAAGTTATTTTAAACATAATTAAGTAATTTAATTATGTAAGTTAATTTTAAAGATTAATGTTAAAAATGTGATTATGATAATTAAGCAATAAAATAAAGATAAATGGTTCTTCTTAAGGTTAATTAAGACCTTGGATGATTAAGGATTAATTTAATTAATAAGGTAATTAAAGAGTATTAATTGATTTAATTAAGTAATGAAAAAAGGCAGTTAATTAATTAATTTTGAGATAATTAATTAGAGATTAATAAATTCGTAATTTAGGATAAATTACTTAGAGATAAATTGCTTAAATGATAATTACATAGTATAAGTAATTAAAAGATAAATTTATTAATTATTAATTAATTTAATTAGTAATTAAAGTTAAATTAATTAATAATTGAAAGTTAATTAAGGATAATTAACCAACGAGATAATTGCTTGATGAAGTAATTAATTGAAGAGAAATTACTTAATGAAGAAATCAAGGATTAATTACTTAGGATAATTAACCAAGGGTTGATTGGTTAAGGTACTAACCAAAGGTTAGTTAGTTAATGAGTAAAAGGGTAATTAATCAATGTAAGTGATTATAGGGTAATTAATTTGAGTAAATAATTAAGGATAAATAATCATTGTTAATTACTTTATAAGAGTGATTAAGGGATTATTTAATGGATGGGTGAAGGTTAATTAATTTGATTGATTAATTAAGAGTTAATTGCTTATTGTAATTAAAGGATAATTAGTCAAGGGAGATTGATTGAGATGGATAATTAAAGGATGATTAATTAATTGGTTTGCAATTAGTTAATAAAGGTAATCTAAGTGATTAAAGTTAGAAATTAATTTAATTAGAGCTAAATTAAATTAATTTTGGAAGTAATAAATCTTGCCTAGGAATGATTGAATGATGTTAAATGCCTTGAATTAGTTGATAGCTTTGGTATTAAGTATTTTTATGATATGAGATGTTTGAGTATGCAGTGAAAATGTGATTATCTATGAATGATAAATTGTTGTGTAAAAAGTTGCATCCTGTATTTAAAGATTGAATTGTATTTCACCTGAATAACCTGAGTTAAGATGACATTGGATTCGAAGAAACCGGAGCCGGGTATTAGTAAATATCCGAAACCACTTCGATATTTACAGGTTGATTTGTGAAATCAATAAACTGGGAGGAATGATTTAGGTAAATTGGACCTTTAAATCTAAGTTTTGGTACTTAGAAATTGGTGTGTGAAATAAGTGATGTCTATAATAAATTATGAACTTGTAATTGATACAAGCTACCCGGGTTTTATATTAGTTATATACTTTTGTATTCCATATTAGATGGGTTTACTCACGTGGGTTTCCAGCCTGACCCGGGTGTTACTTTGATGTAATGCTCGAGTCAGACCGAGTATTACACTTTCAGGTAAGGACGTTCTAGAGCTCAGGAGATGAGCTGGATGGCCGGAAGGTATGGAGTGTTTCTGCTATATTATATGGTAGTATATATCCGAGACATGTTGATTGTATCTATCCAGTGTTTGTATATATGTTGTAACTCTGATGTATTAAAGTGAAATTTGACAAGTACAGTTTTCCTTTGTATAACTATTATTATATTTTATCCACTGTGAATGTGGGATGTTGGTGTTTCTGCTCTTCTTTTTCTTCTATCTCTTTTTTTCTTTTCCCTAACTATTTGGAATATTCAAGATTGAAATTTCTGGGTCGTTACATTTTGGTATCAGAGCCGAAGGTTAAGCGAGAACTTTGGCTCTGGTGGGATTAATCATTACGGATAGGGTCAATGGTACCCTAGAATGAGTTGAGTGAATATATATATATATATATATATATATATATATATATATGAGAGCGTACTTGTTATTTTCTTATATAAAGATTTTAAATGATTTTATATAAGATTATATTTTGATATATAAAGCAATATTTCTTTCTAATAAATATTGAGGTAATTGGTTGTTAAATTATTGGAATTAAATTAAGTAGTAATTGTAATACAACCAAATTTAAATTGAATAAAGGTAAGTTTAAAATGGATTCAAACTGAAATTAAAATCTTAAATTTGGAAAAGAATTTTAGAATAAGATAATAATAAATTGGTTTCCAGATATGATAATCTTGGTTATTATCATAAATGATTGTTGTGTTTAATAATAAAATGTGTACTAATGAGTAAGCAAAATGAAATGTTTTAGGGAAATAAAACATTTAGGCAAGTATGACTTATAAATTGGAATCGAAGATGATCTGAGTTGTGAAGTTTTAAATATGGGTCTAGAATTTGAAAATTGTTTCAAAGTGATAAAGAAATAATAAGTAATATTATAAAAGGGTCATACTTGAAACAAGAGTTGTTTGAAAATTTAAAGGAATTTGCTTTGAATTGAAACCAAGGTGGTTTAAAATTTAAAAGTAACTTGGCATGTAAAGGAAGTAAATATGTATATATATGAAGGAGATTTGAAATAAACTCTAAAATGTTGAGTTTTGATTTTCCCTGAAGTGTGATATAAAAACCCAAAGTGATACAAGTCTTTGAACTTATAAGAAAGAATATTGAAAAAAATTTAAAATTTGAAGAGGGAAGATTATTAATAAGAAGTTTTAAATTTGAAATGGGAGTTAAATGGTTGATTTGAATTGTGAGTTTGTGTAATCTCAAAATGGATTTGAGATCTGGAAATTGGAAATGGATGGATGTTTTGAAATAATTTGGATGATATCATCCCGTTGTTATTAATAATTTTTAAACCGTGAATTGGATTTTTTAAATGAATGAATGAAGAAATGGATTATGGTAATATATCCATTATTGAGGGAAATTAAACTTTAATTTGAAATTAAGGATATGGAATTACTTTGAATTTAAGATTTGGATGTTTAAGATTATTTGCAACCAAAATTGCTGAAATTTGATTTCAAAATTGAAACTTGGTGATAAATTAAAACTTGGCGATAAATTGAAATTTGGTGATAAATTTAATTTCAAAGATTGAGTTGTTTGAAAAGGATTTGAACTTTGATGTGAACTTAGAAATAAGTTTATATGGAAGTAAAGGCAATTTAAATGGAGTTTTGAAATTTGGACTCAGAATTTAATTAAAGAATTTAAAAGTAAAGATAAATTTGATTTAAGGGGTTAAATCAACATCTAATTTAACACGAATTTATATAATTCGAGACGGTTTAAAGTTGAGATTTAAATTTGCATTAGTTCACATGTAATTTGGTTTGAAATAATTAGAATTGAAGATGGATAAGTACAAAATTCAAATGGAAAATTTGAATTGGATTAATTTGGAATGAAATTAAAGTTGAATGAGTTCAAATTCAAATGGAAATTGGGATTAACTCAAGCAGAAATTGAAATGAATTGAAATATGAAGTGGGTTCAATTTGGAATTAGTCCAAATTTATTTGACTAATTTGGAGTTGTAGTTAAAGATGAATAGGTTTAAAATTCAAATGGCATTTGATTTGAATTTGAAAAGAAATTGAGGATAATTCAACTTGAATTGGGGTTAAATCAAGTTCAATGGAAATTGAAGATATTGAAATTGAGTCAATTTAAATGGAAGTGGAAATTTAATTGAACTGATGAGGATGGAGATTGGGAATTGAACAGTTTGGCTCTGGACTATTTTCAAAATAATTTTTTTAAATATAAATCTATTTTTTTCCAAACTATTTACTATACAACTTTTCTTTTTAAACCTAAAACTATCATACACTTGTTTTACAATTATTTTTGAAACTATTTAACAAATTTTCAACTGTTTTATAACTAATTACTATTTATAACTATTTTACCATTATTTAACTATTTTATAATTATTTTATCATTACTTAACTATTTTACAGCTATTTTACAAACTAATAATTATTTTTCAACCACTTATCTATATTAAACCTTTCAAGCTATTTTCTAAATTTTAAGTTGGATAGAGTTCAAACTGTTTATGATTGAATATCCATTTGAGATAAGAATTGAAGTGATAATCCAAAGAGGATTGAGGAAAATATGAATAGAAAAGAGAATTGTGACGCCCCACCTCTATACCCACGCTAGTCAAGAACACTCCGGAGTAGTGCTGTCAACTAGCACAGAGAATAAGGCTGTTGAGGAGCGACCATCCATGTAATTGCTTATCACACGGTGGCTATAAATAATCTTCGGAAACAAACATAGAAATAATCATATCACAAATCAGTCACAAATATCCATATCACAAAGGCGGAAGAAGATATGAATATATAACTAACACATGAAAGTGTACATCAGAGTAGTGGTCATTAAGATCCACGATAATACAAAAGAATAGCAACACGTGCTATACAAAAGAATACAACTATGAGTCTATATCTCAAGTGTATACAACAAAAACTGCTAATCTAAACAGTTAGCCAAAAGTCAGAGTGATGAATCCCTGGGAAGAAGTCAAGCAGAAGCACCTGTAACATCTCGGTCTGACCCGAGTATTATTTAAGAAAATAATAAACAGATCAGTCTAGCTATAAATATCAGATGACATGATATAACATAAAAGATATGGCATAAACATAAACATCCATAACGACATACCACTATAAGTATGTAAATAATGATCAACAGAAGATCAATCAATAAGAGATAATCAATATCACAAGAATCTTCTCAAAGATTCGAAGAGGGCATCATACCCTAAACTTGTACTCATAACAAGTCAATGACATAAATTCCAGAAATCAACACGAGAAATCCAGAAATCATAAAAAGGGAAAGAGGCCTATCACATGACGGTCCGAAGACCAAGGGGAGCTACCCCGCATGTGTGAATGGAATCACACAGATTGAGGTCAAGACTAACCAAAAAGCAGAAAGGTATGTGTGAATGGAATCACACAAGTGGTGTCTAGTCTAACCTTGCAATGAAAGAGACATCGCGCAATTGCTAGTCTAATTCATAAAGCGATCATCAAGATCAACGAGAAGTGTCAATTACACTAAGCTAGTAAATATAGAAGTTTAGCTTCATGTCCCATAACCACTTGCTTAACTTAAATATTTACGAACAAACTGTAAATCTTCACTAATAAAATTGTCACAAGAGGTTCAATCGAACAAGTCCAAGAATTAACCGACGAAGTGAACGCAAGCGTTTCATACCACTTGTTTTACTAAGTCGTTTAATTAGATTTCTCATCCGAGTGAGGTAAAGGCTTGTATATACTAATAGATTGGAAAACGGTTTAAGAAAAGAGCTTTGTTATTAAAAATAGAGTTGAAATTGTTTGTTAAAAGAGTTTTGATATTTACTACTAGTATTGAAACCTTTATATTATAAAGTGACAAAACACATAAGCAAGTGTAGAAACAATCAGTCACAAAGATCGCATACGGAGATGCGAATAAAATCCAAGGAAATCAGCTCAATGTTTTTCAGATAAGATCCCCTACGGAGGGGGGGTCCAGGGGGGTGGAAACCCCCCAAGGTGGGGGTGCGGGGGCAACGCCACCGCTTACGGGGTTCGACCTGCCCGGTCAGGTCGCGGGGGTCCAGGGGGTAGCGCCCCCGGCGGGGTGCGGGGCAGCGCCCCGACCAAAACGGTACGACCTAGTGAAGACAAAATGAGGTCTAACGACCTAAAGGGATAGGGTCGAGCGACCTAAAGGTGTTCGCGACCTAACGATGACTCGCGACTTAACGAAGAGGGGGTGAGCGACCTATGGTCATAAACGAGACCGAGCGACCTAAGGGAATAAGGGCCGAGCGACCTAGCATTCGAACGACCTAAAAGAGGCGTGGCCTAAAGGAGACGCGACCTAAAAGAGGCGCGATCTAAAGGAGACGCGACCTAAAGGAGACGCGACCTAAAAGAACATAAGGTCAAACGACCTAACTGTATTGGGTCACGCGACCTAAAGAGAGGCGGCCTAGCGACCTAGAGTGCACACGTCCAAAAGTGGGAACGACCTATCGAGGTAAGGTCCAACGACCTACGACCTAAACAAATAGGCCAAGCGACCTATAGGGTTAACCGTCTAACGACCTAACAGTTATGGGGTCACGCGACCTAACTAAGTACGCGACCTAGTGGGTAAGGGAGTCGAGCGACCTAACTGCATCCAGTGACGAGCGACCTAATGGAGTCAAGTAGCGAGCGAATTAACTAGTTAACGACTCAAGGGGGTCAACGACCTAAAGGTCCAACGACCTAAACCCAAACACACGAAAAGTGGCCAGAACGACCTAGGGGTTAACTCACATGCGACCTACGACCTAAGGCCCATGCGACCTACGACCTAACTCCGATACGAGCTAATAAGGCCAGAACGACCTAGGGGTTAACTCACATGCGACCTACGACCTAAGGCCCATGCGACCTACGACCTAACTCCGATACGAGCTAATAAGGCCAGAACGACCTAGGAGCAGAAAATCCACCAAAACGCTAAAAATCGGAGTTTTTCGCCAACCCAATCCAAACCAAATGCAAATATACATGCAAACACGATAGGGATTCATTCCCAACAGTCCAATATTGATATAGACTAGATTTGTGAGATAAAAATCTCACCTTTGCACTAAAGTTTATGAAGATGAAGCTTGAAAGCAAGGAGAAGCAATCCAAAGCTTGAATCCAATATCTTCTACTTGAATTTGGAGTTGAATGTTGGATTTGCAATTGAATTTGAGCTTGGAGTTTTAATTTCCCATTCTCTTCACCATTAATGCCAAAGCTTGAGTTAGTTAGGAAATTTATGAAGAGTGAGGAGAAGAGGGTTGGAACTTGGGCTTAATAGGCTAAACTAACCCAAAGTCCAAAGCGGGAAAAGTTAGTGAAATTGCTATAACTCCAAACCTATCGATGTTTATACTTAAAAAATTGTAAACAACATTTCGAACTCAATGGAAGTGGTCTCGAGTCCTAGTTTGACCGTTTGCAAAAAGTAGCTTTTCGGACCAAAACCCGATTAACGAGTTAATATTTAAATAAAATATTTAAATACAAACTCGATAAATATGCGGGTTGTTACAAACTCCCCTCCTTAAAGAAATTGCGTCCTCGCAATATATATAAGATGGAAATAAAAAGTAACAACCATAAAAGCATATTAACACAAGGGGAATTTTGAAATAAGAAGTTCACCTCAAGGAGCAGGAGTAAGCAAGTCCGGATGTGTACGCTCGATGAATTCTCTGGATTCCCAAGAACAATCCTTAGGATTTGAGGACCATTGAACCTTCACAAGCGGAACATCTTTATTTCGAAGTCGTTTAACCTCAGAAGCTATAATTCGAATAGGATGCTGCTCATAAGTTAAATTTGGCGAAACTTCAATTTCTTCCACAACAGCAGGCTCAAGAATAGAATCGGAATCCCGAAGGCATTTTCGTAATTGAGAAACGTGAAATACATCATGCATAGCAGAAAACTAAGCCGGCAATGCAAGGCGATAAGCCATGGGACCAATACGTTCAGTGATAGGAAATGGCCCAATATATCGAGGCGTTAACTTCCCCGATCGACTGAAACGTACAACACCCTTCATAGGTGAAACACGAATAAAAACAGGATCCCCAACAGAAAATTCTAATTTCCTTCTTCGATTATCGGCATAGGATTTTTGTCTACTCTGGGCTTCTTTCATCCTATGTCGAATAAGTTCAATCTTTTCCGTGGAATCACGAATAAAGTCTGGACCTAAAACCAGCTTCTCACCGGCCTCAAGCCAACAAGAAGGAGATCGGCATGGCCTTCCGTAGAGTGCCTCGAAAGGTGCCATACCAATACTAGATTGGAAGCTATTATTATAGGAAAATTCAACAAGTGAAATATGATCTTCCCAACTTCCACCAAAATCAAGCACACAAGCACGAAGAAGATCTTCAAGAGTTTGATTCACACGCTCGGTTTGTCCATCGGACTGGGGATGATAAGCGGTGCTAAAATTAAGCTTCGTTCCTAAAGCTTTTTGAAGACTCTTCCAAAATCCACTAGTAAACAATGGATCACGATCGCTAACAATAGAAGTAGGAACTCCATGCAATTTTATAATTTCCTTGACAAATAGTTTGGCCAAAAGAGGAACGGTTCGGCTAGACCGAACCGGAATAAAATGGGCGGATTTAGTAAGTCTATCAACAATCACCCATAAGCTATCATGACCCGAACGAGAACGGGGAAGGCCATCTATAAAGTCCATGGAAATTTGATCCCACTTCCAAATTGGAATTTCTAAGGGTTGCAATAACCCACCAGGCCTTTGATGTTCGGCCTTGACAAGTTGGCAAGTCATGCAACACTTAACAAAGTTAGCAATATCAGATTTCATTCCCTCCCAATAATAAAGTCGCTTCATATCAGCGTACATTTTACTACTACCGGGATGAATGGTGAATTTAGAACGATGGGAATCTTCTAAAATATCTTTACGAAGATCTCCAATATTTGGTACGATAAGTCTACCAAATTTTCGAATGCCGCCACGAGAATCAATATCAAAGTCTTTCAAACCTTCAATATCAATTTTATCCTTAACATTTTTGCCAAGAAGAGCCAATTCAGAATCTAGCCCTTGAGCTTCAAGAATGCGGTCTAAAAGAGAAGGATGAGCCTCAAGGCTACATAAAACAAGCGATGAGCATAAATCGGATACGCGCTCTCGAATCTCACAAGTGGATAAGATCTCGAGATCGTTCCATTCGGATATCATCATAGAAACAACTGCTTGTTGCTTACGGCTAAGAGCATCGGCGACACGATTACCCTTACCGGGGGTATAAAGAATATCAAGATCATAAGGTGCAAGGAACTCGAGCCAACGCTGTTGACGTAAATTAAGTTCTTTTTGAGAAAATAAATATTTCAAAGACTTATGATCCGTGTAAAGAATAAATTTCTCTCCCAATAGATAATGACGCCACATTCGAAGGGCGAAAACAATAGCCGCGAGCTCTAGATCATGTGTGGCATATCTAGTCTCGGCCGGCTTCAATTGCCTAGAAGCATAAGCAACAACACGTTCTTTTTGCATAAGAACGGCACCCAAACCAATGTGACTAGCATCGGTATAAACAACAAAATCTTGATTCCCCTCAGGAATAACAAGAATAGGAGCATCGGAAAGGAGTTCTTTCAATTTCTGAAAAGAGGCTTCACATTTGTCTGACCAAATGTATTTAACTCCCTTCTTAGTCAAGCCAGTAAGAGGCACGACAATCTTAGAAAAGTCTTTAATAAAACGACGGTAATAGCCCGCCAATCCGAGAAAACTACGAATCTCTGTCACACTCTCCGGTCTCTTCCAATCTTGAATCGCTTCAATCTTTGAAGGATCCACGGATATCTCGGATTCGGAAATAATATGACCGAGAAACTTCACACGAGATTGCCAAAAGTGGCATTTAGAAAATTTCGCCTTTAATTGATTACTCCTAAGTGTTTCCAATACAATCCGAAGATGTTTCTCATGTTCCTCCTCGGTTTTTGAATACACAAGAATATCATCAATGAATATGAGAACAAACCGATCGAGGAAATCTTTGAAAACTCGATTCATGAGGTCAACGAAATAAGCTGGAGCATTCGTTAACCCAAATGGCATAACAAGCCATTCATAAGATCCATATCGAGTACGGAATGATATCAAAGGAATGCTATCCTCAGCGATACGAAGCTGATGGAAACCGGTAGCCAAGTCCAATTGTGAAAAGACCTTAGCACCACTAAGCTGATCGAATAGATCATCAATCCGAGGTAAAGGATATTTATTTTTAATAGTAAGATCGTTAAGCTTGCGATAATCAACGCAGAGCCTCAGAGTACCATCGGATTTCTTTACGAAAATAGCCGAAGCTCCCCAAGGCGAGGAACTAGAGCGAATAAATTGCCTCGTCTCCAACTCAGATAATTGTTTACGCATCTCCTCATTTTCCTTATTGGACATGCGATAAGGAGGACGAGTAATAGGTTGAGCTCCAGAAACAAGATTAATTCTGAACTCAATTGCTCGTTTAGGTGGCAAACCTAAAACGGGCTCGAATATGTCGGAAAATTCACGAACAACATGAATACGAGAAATAATATCTTCTTCATCATCATCATCGTTATCACGAGGATTTAAAGAATATAAAGATGCCACCAAACAGGATTCTGAATCTTTAAGATTAACAGAAATCTGATTAACAGATAGTGGATGACGGAGATGAATAGCCCGTTCAGGACATAGGATATGGGCTTGATAACGGTTAAGCCAATCCATTCCCAAAATTATTCCAAAGCCTAAGTAACGCATGACATGCAAATCGGCTAGGAAAGAAAGATCGCAAAAAATAATCTCCACATCTTTACAAAGCAAACTAAGAGTTGCGGATCCACCAACAGGATTCGCAATTTTTAAAGAAGTCATCAATGCAGTAACACTTAAGGAAAAAGTGTCTACCAGTTCCTTTGATATAAAAGAATGGGATGCACCCGTATCAAAGAGAACTCTAATAGGTTGATCATGAAATAAAATAATACCATCAAGAATGGAATGAGAAATACCTTGGCCACGAGATGTGTTGCCAGGGGCTTGAGCCACATTTAACTTTCCCTCATTCCTGCTTTTACGTTTGAGGCATTGATGTATAAAGTGATCTGGGCTCTTACAATAGCGACAAGATTTGGGCTTAGAGCACTTATTCTCATAATGATCCCCAGACCCACAGTTGAAGCAACTCGCACCACTAGGAGAAGGAGACTTTGCCGCAAGGGTAGCCTGCTTACCCTTTTTGTTGGGATAAGGACCCTTGAATTTGTTTGGCCTCTTCTTGTTGTTGAAGTTTGGTTTAGCACCTTCCACTTCAACATCACTCTCCCTATCAGCCTCTTCAAGACGAAGAGCGATATCGACGAGTTGATCAAATGCGACTTCTAGTTTCAGGAGCAGTGGCTTCTTAAGATTCTTATTTAAGCCATAAACGAACCTCTGGTTCTTCTTCAATGGGGTGTTGATGTATTCAACCCCATATTTGGAAAGCGACTCGAAGGCTGCGACGTAATCGCTGCACAAGCGTGCAAATCCCGACTTTGGGTGAGTAGGTTCCGGGTTAGCTCCAGCTGCTTGAGCATTAGTTACTAAATCAAGAAGCTGTTGAGCAGTCATAAAAACTCCATCCGGTGGTGGAGCACTAGATGATCCAGCTCTGGGACGACCTGGTCTAGACATTCTTTTCCTTAAGAAAGAAAGAAGAGAAAGAAAATAGTTATTCACCAAATGAATATCAAACATTCTTGACAGGTGAAATAAGGAATCATAAAAGAAATAGGATGAATCGGTTTGAAAACCCGAACAAAATCCTAAAGCAAGACTCCTAAGGTGGACTTAGGACGATGATCCTTGTCAAGTTATTCTACATTGTTCCGAAGTTTGGCTCTGATACCAAGCTGTGACGCCCCACCTCTATACCCACGCTAGTCAAGAACACTCCGGAGTAGTGCTGTCAACTAGCACGGAGAATAAGGCTGTTGAGGAGCGACCATCCATGTAATTGCTTATCACACGGTGGCTATAAATAATCTTCGAAAACAAACATAGAAATAATCATATCACAAATCAGTCACAGATATCCATATCACAAAGGCGGAAGAAGATATGAATATATAACTAACACATGAAAGTGTACATCAGAGTAGTGGTCATTAAGATCCACGATAATACAAAAGAATAGCAACACGTGCTATACAAAAGAATACAACTATGAGTCTATATCTCAAGTGTATACAACAAAAACTGCTAATCTAAACAGTTAGCCAAAAGTCAGAGTGATGAATCCCTGGGAAGAAGTCAAGCAGAAGCACCTGTAACATCTCGGTCTGACCCGAGTATTATTTAAGAAAATAATAAACAGATCAGTCTAGCTATAAATATCAGATGACATGATATAACATAAAAGATATGGCATAAACATAAACATCCATAACGACATACCACTATAAGTATGTAAATAATGATCAACAGAAGATCAATCAATAAGAGATAATCAATATCACAAGAATCTTCTCAAAGATTCGAAGAGGGCATCATACCCTAAACTTGTACTCATAACAAGTCAATGACATAAATTCCAGAAATCAACACGAGAAATCCAGAAATCATAAAAAGAGAAAGAGGCCTATCACATGACGGTCCGAAGACCAAGGGGAGCTACCCCGCATGTGTGAATGGAATCACACAGATTGAGGTCAAGACTAACCAAAAAGCAGAAAGGTATGTGTGAATGGAATCACACAAGTGGTGTCTAGTCTAACCTTGCAATGAAAGAGACATCGCGCAATTGCTAGTCTAATTCATAAAGCGATCATCAAGATCAACGAGAAGTGTCAATTACACTAAGCTAGTAAATATAGAAGTTTAGCTTCATGTCCCATAACCACTTGCTTAACTTAAATATTTACGAACAAACTGTAAATCTTCACTAATAAAATTGTCACAAGAGGTTCAATCGAACAAGTCCAAGAATTAACCGACGAAGTGAACGCAAGCGTTTCGTACCACTTGTTTTACTAAGTCGTTTAATTAGATTTCTCATCCGAGTGAGGTAAAGGCTTGTATATACTAATAGATTGGAAAACGGTTTAAGAAAAGAGCTTTGTTATTAAAAATAGAGTTGAAATTGTTTGTTAAAAGAGTTTTGATATTTACTACTAGTATTGAAACCTTTATATTATAAAGTGACAAAACACATAAGCAAGTGTAGAAACAATCAGTCACAAAGATCGCATACGGAGATGCGAATAAAATCCAAGGAAATCAGCTCAATGTTTTTCAGATAAGATCCCCTACGGAGGGGGGGTCCAGGGGGGTGGCAACCCCCCAAGGTGGGGGTGCGGGGGCAACGCCACCGCTTACGGGGTTCGACCTGCCCGGTCAGGTCGCGGGGGTCCAGGGGGTAGCGCCCCCGGCGGGGTGCGGGGCAGCGCCCCGACCAAAACGGTACGACCTAGTGAAGACAAAATGAGGTCTAACGACCTAAAGGGATAGGGTCGAGCGACCTAAAGGTGTTCGCGACCTAACGATGACTCGCGACTTAACGAAGAGGGGGTGAGCGACCTATGGTCATAAACGAGACCGAGCGACCTAAGGGAATAAGGGCCGAGCGACCTAGCATTCGAACGACCTAAAAGAGGCGTGGCCTAAAGGAGACGCGACCTAAAAGAGGCGCGACCTAAAGGAGACGCGACCTAAAGGAGACGCGACCTAAAAGAACATAAGGTCAAACGACCTAACTGTATTGGGTCACGCGACCTAAAGAGAGGCGGCCTAGCGACCTAGAGTGCACACGTCCAAAAGTGGGAACGACCTATCGAGGTAAGGTCCAACAACCTACGACCTAAACAAATAGGCCAAGCGACCTATAGGGTTAACCGTCTAACGACCTAACAGTTATGGGGTCACGCGACCTAACTAAGTACGCGACCTAGTGGGTAAGGGAGTCGAGCGACCTAACTGCATCCAGTGACGAGCGACCTAATGGAGTCAAGTAGCGAGCGAATTAACTAGTTAACGACTCAAGGGGGTCAACGACCTAAAGGTCCAACGACCTAAAGGTCCAACGACCTAAACCCAAACACACGAAAAGTGGCCAGAACGACCTAGGGGTTAACTCACATGCGACCTACGACCTAAGGCCCATGCGACCTACGACCTAACTCCGATACGAGCTAATAAGGCCAAAACGACCTAAGGGTTAACTCACATGCGACCTACGACCTAAGGCCCATGCGACCTACGACCTAACTCCGATACGAGCTAATAAGGCCAGAACGACCTAGGAGCAGAAAATCCACCAAAACGCTAAAAATCGGAGTTTTTCGCCAACCCAATCCAAACCAAATGCAAATATACATGCAAACACGATAGGGATTCATTCCCAACAGTCCAATATTGATATAGACTAGATTTGTGAGATAAAAATCTCACCTTTGCACTAAAGTTTATGAAGATGAAGCTTGAAAGCAAGGAGAAGCAATCCAAAGCTTGAATCCAATATCTTCTACTTGAATTTGGAGTTGAATGTTGGATTTGCAATTGAATTTGAGCTTGGAGTTTTAATTTCCCATTCTCTTCACCATTAATGCCAAAGCTTGAGTTAGTTAGGAAATTTATGAAGAGTGAGGAGAAGAGGGTTGGAACTTGGGCTTAATAGGCTAAACTAACCCAAAGTCCAAAGCGGGAAAAGTTAGTGAAATTGCTATAACTCCAAACCTATCGATGTTTATACTTAAAAAATTGTAAACGACATTTCGAACTCAATGGAAGTGGTCTCGAGTCCTAGTTTGACCGTTTGCAAAAAGTAGCTTTTCGGACCAAAACCCGATTAACAAGTTAATATTTAAATAAAATATTTAAATACAAACTCGATAAATATGCGGGTTGTTACAAGAATTGATTTGGCTAATAATAAATAAAATAAATACGTAGGATGTACGTATATTATTCTATTCGTATATTGATTTGATCAGGATTCGAGCACGGAATTTCGAGATAGTTTATCGATCCGAGTTGGGATTTTCCACTCGATTTTCGATGGCGAACCTAGATATGGATTGTTGATTGGTTCTGGATATTCTCTATCATAGTTATGGCTATGTAAAGAGAATGACGGTTTCTGATCAAGAAATCAGATCTGAGTCCGCACTAGGAAGTCGGGTGGACGATACTAGTTCGGAAGTGAAATTATGTGATCGAGTGAGCGATCAAATTGATATAGCATACGTATGATATGTGTACATCATACGGGTTTGAATGAAATTGATGCTGGAAATTTGTGGATAAGAAATGTGAAATGGTTTTTTAAATGAATGGTATATTTTGTGAAACATGTGATGAAGTAAAGTGGAAATTGGATATTTCAATGGTAGAAATTTACTTTATGGAAGTAAGTAATTTGGTAAGTGACTTTATAGAGTAATCAATTTGAATATTTGATTTAGAATAAACAAAGTATATATCTTTGTTATATAAGATAAATCTCCCCTTGTTGAATCTTTTGCCGGAAGGGAAAGATTTTTGAAAGTGTTTGAAGTATAAAAGAGAATTTATACAAGTTTGAAGTAATCCAAATATTTTTAAAAGTTATATATATATATATATATATATGTGTGTGTGTGTGTGTGTGTGTGTAAAGGATCTTATGAGAATGATTTTGAGAAAAGGTTTTTGGAACCTTTGGATTTGGAAGGGCTTTTTGGTTTTTGAGTAAAATCAATATTGGAATTTGGAAAGCCTAGTTTGAGAATTATCGATTTTTGGATAATCGATTTTGAGAAAGGAGATTTATATGAGATTCATACTATGTGTATGATTTGGAAGATACTATATGTAACGACCCGTTAATTTCGATAATTAAATTGGTTAAATTAATAAGATTTTTGTAATTAAATTTAGAAAGAAATAAAAAAATTATAATTTATATTTAAGTAAATGTTAAGAATGAGTTGTAGCAATGGTGATTAAAACTAATTATTGACAATTGGAGTGAAATTCCAATAGTGTAGTAGTGTAAATTATTGCACTTGGTTAAAATGGAAAATAAGTAAATAAAAGTAAGTGTTGGATTTAACCAATGAATAATATATTGATTAATAGTAACTGAACGTAAATTTAGGTAATAATGTTAAAGCAAGTTGATAAATAAATAATTTAGCGCAATCCAAATTAATTGAAATAATTGTAAGGTCATAATTGGTTGTATTTAGTAAATTTGGAAAATAAATTTCAATAAATGTAATAAAGTAATAGAAATGTATATTGTTTTCATAAGATAATATAAAGGAATGAAAACCTGTGATCTATGTATGAAATAATAACCAAAATAAGTGAAATAGTGTTAATGTAAGTAAATTTGTAACAAATTGAATGGACTACCATGTTAAATGAAGGATTATATATGTTACAACTTGGTTATGAATTCAATATAAGATAAACGAGTGGAAATATTATAATTTGTTTATAAATGAAATATAAGAAAAACAAACGTAAATATTGAATTAATTAATGAATTAATATATATTGAATGGTAATCGAATATAATCAATGTTTAGTAAGAAATTATAACATTGGTTTGGAAACGATTAAACTTGTAAGAATGTATTGAGAGTTAATGATAACAAATTATATTAACTTACCTGTTTTGATGGGATTTGGAAATAAATTTTAATAAATGTAAATAAATTTTACATTTATGTGAAATGTAATACAATGTTTAGGAGCTGTTAAATTGGGTATATTAAGGTAATGAATGGAAAAACAAGGTAACTAAGTTTATAGAGTAGTAATGAACTTAATAAAAAGATTTGAATTGAAACAAATCAATCCATTGAAATCCATTTGTAATAAATATAATTATTGTAGCAATTGAAATTAAATGTTATGCAATTGAAATAAAGATTAAATGGGAAAATTTTAATGTATCAGGATATTTACCAATATAAATGGAACCTAAGATGATAATATGATAATTAGTTGAATTAAAAGAATGAGAGTCAGGATTTATTTATTGGAACTTAAAGTTAAATAATTGTATTTATTGCAAATAAGTAGAGTTAAATATTAAATTTTACGTTAATTGAAATGAAGATGGAATATGAGAAAATTAATGTAATAGTTTTGAATCCAATGTTAAATCCATCTATTTGACAATAATGAATGGAATAATTATTGATTGGTTTAATTAAATGGATTTTTTGGGAATTATATTTATAATTTCTGAATTCAATAAATTGAGGTTAATACTGAAATTAATAAATTAATCAGCTCTAAATTGACCTTTAAATTTGTTTAAATCATTGCAAATGATTGAAAAATCAAAAATGTTGAAATTTGTCAATTAAAGAATTGAAATTGGAAATTTGATTTAATTAGTTAATTTATTAAGTTAGTTTATTAATGTAAAAATAGCCATTTTGGCCACTGACTTGATTTCGACGAAACCAGTTTCATCGGATCCGTAACGGTGAATTATTGTAGGGTTTCAAGTTTCGTAACAATTAGAGTTGTCGTTTGATCGTACGGACTCGAAACGCCTAGAAATCAATGAAATTGAAATCAATTGAAATCAATTTGAAATAACTTGATTCTAGCATAACTTCTTCATGCGATAGAATTAGGACTTGAAACCTGTTCCATTGCATTTAAAATATTTAAAACATCTATTTTGATATATGGGTTGACCCAATTTCGTTCCGGAGTCGAAACGGGCTTTTTCGGGCCATTATATCGTTCAACACGTATATCCAATCGATCCGGTCCATTCTATTTCAGCTTTGTCTATAAATACCCTGTTATAAACCCTAGCCTATTCCTTATGTTTATTTGTATGTACGTATAATTCTTTCTCCTGCTCCTCTTTCTCAATGATAGACAAAATTTCAAATCCAAATCCAATTGCAATTCAAAATCAAGTCAAAAATTCAATCTTCTCAAACAATAGCAAATTATATATCAATCTGAAGCTCTCGACGAGGCATCACAGATTTGAAATTCGTTTTCAGATTTGAAGCTCTGTTCGTCCACAAATTGAAGAACAAATCTCGGCCATCCATCGCGTCGAGATCAATTTCGTCTGATCGACGAATCGAAGGTACAACTTTATGGAGAGGGCCGAGGGGATCGCATCCATGTAGGTTTGGTGATGAGTTGACGGTCTGATCGAGGCGAACAATTCAATTGGGTTTACCCCATTTTCGGCGGCTATGCACGATATAGGGTTTGTGTGTGGTCACGAGGGGGAATCGAGGGCTGCGGCGGTGATTGGTAGGCCAACGACGTCGAGATGGCAATAGGGTGGTAGACGATCGCGCGAGAGCAAGTGCGGCAGCGCCTTGATTTGGGTACGAACGCGTGCGATTGGGTAGGGTTTCAAACGATGCTGTTGTGTATGTGCATGAAGATGAAGTGACGTGGCAAGGTGAGCTGTCGTTTTCTTTTTTATTTTATTTTCAATTTCAATCATTCTGATGCACATATATTTCGCATACGAGGTCCAATTCACACGCGGTTTTCTCCACCACGATCCTATCGAAATTCTGGACAGATTCTGAGACTGTTTAATTTTTAGGTTTAAATCGGATTTAAATTCAAAAGGTGAGTGTTTTAACCCATTCACAACTTCTAAAATTTCTTATGTGTGTTAAATTAATTTATGATGTGATTAGAAATTTATTTATAGCTGTTTGGTATATTTTTATCATCATTCCAGTTTAATTGAATTTATTGGATTAAATTATTATTTAATTTATTTTTGCATATAAACCGCCAGTTAAATTGTTACTTAATTTATTATTGAATACAAACTGCCAGTAAATACCTGTTGTTTATTATCCGTAATGTTGATGCTATTGTTTGAGTTGGATGATGATTGTGATAAATGGTTGATGGTTGATATTGAATGAATGGATGTTGTATTTTATATTGTTATAAACTGCAAGTTGTTATGCATTTTATTTCATTCGGGATTGCAGTTTGAAATGATATATAACCGTATTTTTATTTTAAATTACGGATGGAAATGATAAATATCCGTATCACTTGACCATAGGATAGAAAATTGTATATAGACACCGTCGGTCTATATAAAAAAATATTTTGAAATGATTTCTATGGTTATAGAAAGAAATATACGGTTTAATGAATATTGATTTTGAATATCATATAAATATTATTTTATATATAGTTAAATCCTTGAATTTAAGCTATGTATAAAGTTGTTTAATAAAAAATTAAGTTTAATAATGGAGTTTGATTTTATTAAAATAAAATATGGTTAAGTATTTAAATCATACTTTAATATAGAGGTTATAATGATTTAAGTAAATTAAGATTGGAAGGTAAATTGAAAATTTATTGGAAATTGAGCTTATTTAAGAATTAAGCTCAATAAGTTGATGTAAAATTTATTAAATTTGAAATTTTAAAAGGTATGATTTTTATAACTTGATTTGGGTTTAGGATGAATTAAATGAACATTTCAACTATAAATAAATTAAAGAAAATATTTAAGTTATTTGTAAATTTAGTTTTATTTAGATGATAATGGATTTATTACATAAATTATTTCAAACTAAATAATAGAAAGGTGAATTGTTGAATCGTAATTATCAAACTTAGTTTTGAAATTATTAAATGCTTAACGTTCGAAATATGCCGAATTTTAAATGGTTTATTTTGTGGACCAAATCTGTCTTAAAATAAATATAATTGGGAATGTTTATTTGAAAACTGAATTGAAATGAGATTTGAGATTTGGTTAAATCTAAAATTTTGGAATTCTAGTTGTTTGGAATTGAGTTAGGAAATTTAAGAAGCTATTTATTATATAAAATATTTTATTATTTAAGCCACTTAAGTGGTATAGCTATGAAATTCAAAGTACTATTTTTTGAAAGGTTATATTTCAAACGTTTGGTTTCGAAATATTATAACTTTGAAAGTGTTATGATTTTGGAAAAAGGATATATTTGAAATAAAATGACATTATATTGATTTGAAATAAAAATGATATCATATGATTTGGTTTTAAAATGGAAATGATATCGTATTTATATGGTTTTGAAATGGACATTATATTCTGGTTTGAAGTATAAACTATTTTGAAAAGACCGTGGTGTTATGATAACGTTTGGTTGTTAAAGAGACCGGGATCGGAAGTTGCCATACTCTCTGCCAACTCCGAAAACCACTTTAACAGCTGTGTACGCGATGGAGAAGTAGGATGCTGGCGACGTTTCTTTGAGGTATGAACATGGACCCGACTCCCGTGAGTTGGCATAAGGTGGCTAAAACAGGAGCGGTTGACGGGCTAATGAGGTAGCACCTTTGATCGAACACATCCCTTTGATATTATACTTTGACTTTTGGATTGATTCGGTGGCCACTTTTGACTTTTGATTTGGGGGTGTGGCTCGAGGTGGGCGGTAGCTGCGGCTAGCGTTACCACCAGCCCGGAAGCGTAATTGGTATATCTACCCTGGCATTGCCAAGTTGTGCCGTGTCACCTACCATAGCGAGCCTTGTATGAGTTTGGTTTTCTCCCGTAGCCCATGTGGTATCCTCTGGCGGCTTCCCGATCAGGAGGAACCATGATAATGGATGGACTACTGGAACTATTATGCGTTAATATGGAAAATGTAAAGCCTTAACGCTATTTAAAAGTAAGTTTACTTTACTATAGACATTATTAGTGTATATTATTACATGGTAAATAGTTTAACGGATCCTAAGGAGATGTGAATCTCGAGCATCTCTTAAGTTACTGCACTCACATTAGACACTGGATAGGAGATGTCTAATCCCGTAAACATCTCTGACGCCGTTCCACTCATATTTATTCCTGTTGATTTAACTTACATAAGATCTATTAGTTCCGACTCGAGTGTTTTGTCTTTTCAATTCGCTCGGGTTAGCCTGAGCATTTCAGGATTTGGAAGACCGTATTCTAGAGGACGAAGACGAAAAATTATTATTATTATTATTTATAGTATTCCACTACATTCATACTATTCCGCTACATTATTTATTGTTCTCTGGTATGTGTAACTCTGATATGTATTGTATAAGTATAATCGAATATTTTGTAAAACAGCTTCATGAACTGTATATTTGATTATTATATTTTATCGTTCCACTGCAAGATTCTGTTTTGTTTTTTTTTCCTTTCTCTGCTTTTTCTTTTTTACCCCATAACAATCTTCCCTTCTGTATGGTTTAAGTCTGACGTGTGTGGTTTATCGTCAAAATTTAAAGCATACAACAAGGCGGGACATTACACTATATGTGTATAGTATAAAGTGTTTTGAAAATGGCTCTGGGAAAAAAGGCGATCCCATGAAATGATCTTCTCAGGAGTGCCACAGGGTGGTACTTCCCTGAACCCTAAAGGGGGGGGGGGTTCTAAAGTTGATCCTGTGAGGAGTCTAGACAAACTAGTTCTTGAGGATTATGTGTAGTGTGTAGCGAAAGTCGAGGGCACTGATGCCTACTGAGGCATTCGGGTTATGCTATGACGATAGTTTAACTCAATGTCACTATGATCTACTGTAGACCATAGCGAAAGTCGTGTGTGCCACTGAGAGCCAACAGTCTACATTTGATTTTACATCGGTAGACTACGACCTATGGTAATATAGCAAAAGTCGTGTGTGCTGCTGAGAGCCAACAATCTACGTTTGATTTTATATCGGTAGACTGCAACCTATAAAGACATAGCGAAAGTTGAGAGGCCTTGAGAGCCTAAGGCTACATTGGGACTTGACTGATGTAATCTGCGACCTATGTGAGAGTGGAGAAGTTTCATTCTTTTGGCAGCGAAATTCGAGGGCGCTGAGGCCTACAGTTATATGGGTTTTTCCTGTGATAGCAACGTAACCTCGGTTGTAGTTGTGATCTGTAGCGGGTTCCATGGTGTAACCGAGGGCACGGATGCCTGCAGTTATCTATGGATTCTGCCAGGATGGCAACGTAACCATCGGGTTAACTACGACCGTGGATGGGGGCGATGATTTCCAGAGCATTCTCACCAAGGATATTTCCTCTATTTTGTTTTCTATATTTTCACAAGGTTTTCAATAAAATTATTTTTCAAAGTATTTTCACTGGATGTTGAAAACGGGTCTGCTAAGCACTTATAGATTTTCAGTCGTACGCCTGATCAACGTATGACCGAACTTCTGTAAGAACAAGGATGGACTGGTTGAGAAATCAAGTTGTAAAAAGTATTTTTCTAAACTATTTTATAATGTTATGTAGATTTTAAAAAGTGCTTTAAAAATAATCAAAGAATAATTTATCTGATTTTGGGTATTGAATAGATTCTGGCTTCGTCCTTTTCGAGGACGAAAAGATTTAAAGAGGGGAGGAATGTGATAACCCGGATTTTCAGATATCTGTTAACTGGAAATTAACGGGATTAAAATTATTAAACACTGATTTATAAGTTGAAAAAATAAATCTGATAATAAATATGTATATCTGGATAAATATTTATTTAATAATCTCTTAATATAATTATTTAAAATTTGCAAGATTTTTATTTTTAAGCAAATAAGTATGTTCTAATTACAATATATATTATGGTCAAGAAATATTGTTTTGAATTTAATAATAATTCTCATAAGACATTTAAAAAGTTAAATCCTATATAAAAAAAATTAAAGATAATATTTAATAATTTAAATATATAATAGCTTAAGTTTAAAATAGGATTTAATAAAGGATGATTCTTTCTTTAAATAAATATATATATATATATATATGTATTAAATTATAATATGAAAACATATAATAATATAAACTCATGTAAATTTAAAAGTGTAAATAATAAATATATGCTTAAAACATTTGAAAGATAATAATAATAAGGTTTAAGCATTTGTAGAGATATAAGTTATGCATTAGACATTTGTAATATATATATGCCATGCAATTTTACAAGTGGCATTTGTTTCCTTTGAAAAGAAAATGTTATAGATAAATAATTAGAGAAATTAAAGCCTGTACACAGTACTTTCTTTTACAACATACATATTCTCAATTCCCTTCTTCCTTTCAATCAAAGAAAAATTTAACAGTAATAATTTCAAGTTTTCTTTCTGAAACAAAGGAAAACAAACAAAAAATTTAAGAGCAGGATTCAAGTTCAACCAAATCAAGTGAATGAAGCCTGCTATTTCAATATTAGGGAAAGAAAATTTCAGTTTCAGTTTCAAGCTAAGCAAGCAAGATTCAAATTCAAACAAAGCAAAAGATTAGTTTAAATCAAAACACTATCCAGCTTTTAAAAAACAAGTGTTGTCCCCAAGTTCAAGATCTAAAGAAATCTCCAATTTTCAAAGCCCAGAGTTGTTTTCTGCTCAAAATAAGGTGAGTAAACTTATTTTTTTACTGGATCTGTTTAAACTTTGATGCCTGAGATTAATGCTCGATAAAATGCTGTGAAAAAGGTTGCATGAAGGTATAAAATGTTACATGTTTATGTATGTAAATGGAAATTTTGTGCATGCTTGAGTATATGATATCTGATTCTGTTTTGACTTACAGATTAAAATAAATCACTCAAAACTCAAAAATTTCTTCACTAAATCAGTTATAGGATATAGAATTTAAAGGGATTGTGTTTGAAATTGTGAGATCCTGTTTTAAAATTAAACTCAAGAAAATTTATTTAGTTATTATCTGAGAGAAAAATAAACTTCCAGCGAAAAGGTAAGTATGCGCAGAAACCAATTTCTTTAATTCATGATTTCATCTATATAACTAGACTCGGCATAGGATAACATGAATTTAGGAATGGATTTCATGATTTTTAGAATAGGAGATGTCGAGAATTTCTTTGATGAACGGAAATGGCGTGTTCTTCAATTCCAGGTGGTCGTGAGGGTTTCAGGCATCGAAATTTTGGCCAGAGGAAGGTCGTAGGCCTAGGATTTCAGGAAAAATGCTAAGAGAATTTTCTGATCATCATCGGGGTAGCACGGCGTTGATCTAGGGTTCTTTCGCCTATTGGGTTCGATGATGAAATATGGTTCATCGTGTCGACTATGGTGCACTGGTCTTGGTCAGGATGGACGAAATGGGCGCGTATGTCGAAGGCGGAGCTCTAGGCAAGGTGTCGGGTTCTCTGGTGGATGGCGTCGCCTGGTTGAGGTGATTTTTGGTTGGAGCATTGGGTTCCAGTAGGTTCGATCCAGTCAAATATCAATTTCGTGGTCATTTTGAGATTTGGGTTGTAGCGATCGAAGGAGGAGACGATAGGGGACTTATGGGTGATGGTCGTGGATGCCGGAGCATCGTCGCCGTTCAATGCATGTGCATCAGATGTCTGTGCATTTGAGTCTGGGTTTTTGGAACGAAGGATTTCCTTCGGGTTGGTGTCGGAAGAAAATTGAGTTGCTTCAGGTTTTTCCGCGTGAGTATTTCATCAACTCATAGCAGTTTTAAATAAACAGAAAGAAGAAGAGGAGGATAGATCAGGGTGGAGGTTTTTGCTTGAAGAGGTTCTCGAAATTATGGCTGATTTGCTCGAGTGTGAATTTGAGATTTCTCGTGAGTGATGTTCCAGGTTTAAATTAAAAAAAATTAACTATGTTTTGAAAAGAAAAAAAAGTAAAAGGTAAAGTGTTTTCTCGGGTAAAGACTCGAGTACTATACGGGTTGGACCCGAAGTTTAATTTAAACAGTTTTGAAAGTTAAATATAAACAAGTTTTAAAAATAAAATAATTTTTGTTTAAAACTATTATACGATAAATGTTTTAAAATATTTGACTATGAAGTTGTATGATTGATTAACTTACGTTGTTAAATACTTAAGTTATTTTAAACATAAATTAAGTAATTTAATTAAGTAAGTTAATTTTAAAAATTAATGTTAAAAATATGATTATGATAATTAAGCAATAAAATAAAGATAAATGGCTTATCTTAAGGTTAATTAAGACCTTGGATGATTAAGGATTAATTGAATTAATAAGGTAATTAAATAGTAGTTAATTGATTTAATTAAGTAATGAAAAGGGGCAGTTAATTAATTAATTAGAGATTAATAAATTCGTAATTTAGGATAAATTACATAGAGATAAATTGCTTAAATGATAATTACTTAATATTAGTAATTAAAAGACAAAATTTTTAATTAATAATTGATGGTTAATTAAGGATAATTAACCAATGAGATAATTACTTGATGAAGTAATTAATTGAAGAGAAATTGCTTAATGAAGAAATTAAGGATTAATTACTTAGAATAATTAACCAAGGGTTGATTGATTAAGGTATTAATCAAAGGTTAGTTAGTTAACGAGTAAAAGGGTAATTAATCAATGTAAGTGATTACAGGGTAATTAATTTGAGTAATTAATTAAGGATAAATAAATCATTGTTAATTACTTTATAAGAGTAATTAAGGGATTATTTAATGGATGGGTGAAGGTTAATTAATTTGTGTAATTAATTAAGAGTTAATTACTTATTGTAATTAAAGGATAATTAGTCAAGGGAGATTGATTGAGATGGATAATTAAAGGATGATTAATTAATTGGTTTGCAATTAGTTAATAAAGGTAATCTAAGGGATTAAAGTTAGAAATTAATTTAATTAGAGCTAAATTAAATTAATTTTGGAAGTAATAAATCTTGCCTGGGAATGATTGAATGGTGTTAAATGCCTTGAATTAGTTGATATCTTTGATATGAAGTATTTTAATGGTACGAGATGTTTGAGTAGATGGTGAAAATGTGATTATCTATCAATGATAAATTGTTGTGTAAAATGTTACATCCTGTATTTAAAGATTGAATTGTATTTCACCTGAATAACTTGAGTTAAGATGACACTGGATTCGAAGAAACTAGAGTCGGGTATTAGTAAATATCCAAAACCACTTCGATGCTTATAGATTGATTTGTGAAATCAATAAGATGGGAAGGAATGATTTAGGTAAATTGGACCTTTAAATCTAAGTTTTGGTACATATAAATTTGTGTGTGAAATAAGTGATGTCTACAATAAATTATGAACTTGTAATTGATACAAGCTACCCGGGTTTTATATTAGTTATATACTTTTGTATTCCATGTTAGATGGGTTTACTCACGCTGGTTTCTAGCCTGACCCGGGTGTTAATTTAATGTAATGCTCGGGTCAGACCGAGTATTACAGACTTTCAGGTAAGGACGTTCTGGAGCTCAGGAGACGAGCTGGATGGCAGGAACGTATGGAGTGTTTCCGCTGTATTATATGGTTGTATATATCTGAGACATGTTGATTGTATCGGTCCAGTGTTTGTATATATGTTGTAACTCTGATGTATTAAAGTGAAATTTGACAAGTACAGTTTTCCTTTGTATATATTGTATTTTATCCGCTGTGAATGTGAGATATTGGTGTTTATGTTCTTCTTTTTCTTCTATCTCTTTTCTTCTTTTCCCTAACATTTGGAATTTTCGGGATCAAAAATTCCAGGTCATTGCATTCAAAGTATATATATATATTAGAAAATCCTTAAATATTATGATTTGTGATAATTTCTACAAAGAGTTTTAATCATGAGAAAGTTATCACAATATAAAATAACATACTATTTTAAATATTCCTCATCAAGATGTTTCAAGAAAAGATTATCATTACATCCATTAAGACTAAAGTGAGTAATGCTCTCCAAAAGTTGGGTAGTGTATTACTCAAGCCTGCTGGTGGCACCAAGGGGTTATGTACTAGTAGTTAATTAATAATTATGGAATGACTCACTCTAGAGTTTCTTGTTGGTGAATGACAACTAGGTTAAATAAGAAATTCCCAGGTGATGATATTATACAGTTCTCTTGACTTGGGAATACTGAGCATCAATGTGGATACTCCACTTTGATTATAGTTAAATCATGGCATGACGGTTCATCGAGCGACTACGTTAGGTCCGAGTAGAGGCATAAGAAGTGAAATAATATTTTAAGGAGAAATCATCTCCTCGGTTATATAAGGTTAGCATCACGGTCAACTGTAGTCAATTCAAAGTCAAATCTTTATCCAGAGTAGTATGGTCAGTATAAATTCTATTATTGAACTAAGAAATTTATTTATGGACAAACCGAGTTGAATATGGATGATATTGGATTTTGGTCAAAACCGAATTCCACAAGTCCTATTGCGATATGGTATTGATGAAGAGAATTGGTATAAACAATCGTTAATAAAAGATTTCGCTCAAATTTTGAAATTGGATTTTACCAATAAAGATGTATAAATGATAAATTTGGCCAAACTGTCACACCACTAGCTAAGATAGCAAGTGAACATTAATATTCATATAGTAATATTAATCGTTGCCCGAATTTACACCCACGAGTAGCACAATGATATTCATGATTTCCCCTAAAATCTACGCAATTAATTGATTTATAATTGTTAAAAGTTGAATAAATTATATGAAATATTAATTCTTTGTTTATTTGATGTAATGCTATTAGTAATTTCTGGGTTCTATTAGAAAGTATTGTAGGCGTATATAAAAGTTATATATGTACGTATCGATATACGATATCGATACACGTTTAAATATTATTTAAGTGTCATTAATTATTAAATGGGAGTGGTTGTTAATTGGCCTAAGAAGGCCTCTTATATGATTGGCCTAGAGGTAAAGGAGTGTTTGAGGTGTTTTGAATTTTAGATATATCTAGAATTGGTAAACAAAGAAATAGTGAGAAGGGGAGAACTTGTCTCTACCTTTTTTTATTTAAACAAACTTATCCCTTATTCATTTGGTACTTTCTCTTCCTCTTACCTCCTCATGGCCTTGAGCAACTTATCCCAGCTGAAATTTTAAAGCCAATATACATTAAATACTATATATCTAATGGTTTTGTAGGCCATTGCAGTGTTAGAAAATCGATTCGAGGTAAACCTAGTAGTTCTCAATAATTAACTTGTGTTTAAAGGTAGCATCCTTAAGGTATAACATCTTATCTACTTTTTATGTCATGCATATTATGCAGTAAATAGTATACAATAATTTTATAACGTCCCCCACTCGAAACCAAAAGATGAACGCTGTCGATGTTGTAGTCATCACCAGAATTATCTTCTAGCGACTAAAGTAAGTTTAGTGTATTATGAAAACGTAAGTAAAATAAAAACACCAAACTAATATGATTTCATTACATGGTAGTATCTTATTAATTTTCATTACAATTACTTCAGTCAGTATATTTCCAATACATGCCCACAAAGGGGTCAAATATAATAGAAAATATCATCTTTAAGAGTTGGGTCCATATATGAAGATGCGGCCAGCATACCATTATATAACGGGAAAAAGATCTTTATTAGCTAAAGAGCCTCTTACTCTCTCTTCAGTCCTCATACTATGAGCTAGTATTCTAAACCTGTCTAAGCCCATAAACTCGGCCTACTCGAACGAGTACCTGTGATTCTATGCGGAAATCAATAATGAAAACACGGGTCAGACATAAAGTCTTATGTGAAGAATATTGTTCCCAAAACAAACATATAGTGAGTCCAACCAGCACTGCACATATTAGGTTTTCACCTCACTGTTCAAACATCAAGAGTAAGACACTTTAAACTACCAACACAATTATTTTTTATTTTTATCTTCAATTAAATGCTTCCTTAAGCAAATTTCCTTTACTTCTATGCATCGTGTGCAGACCCAACCCTCTTCTAGTTTAGTTAGCTTTTACATCTAAATATAGAATACTACGCTCCCTGCGCTAACCCTACCTAGTTTAGCTTATGGGTTCTTCTTTAGTTTAGTATTACTTAACCATTTACCCCTTAAATAACCCTTCACAGTTCTCGTTTATTCTTTAAAATGTTCTTTATAATGTTCAATACTACGCTATAGCGCGATACTCATTTTACCTCCCTTTATCGTTTATCTCTTGTGTAACGATCCCCTTTTTAAGCCAAATTTAATTTAATAATTAATATAATTTTTGGAATAAAATTGTGAATTAGTTTGAATTTTTGCGTAAATAAATAGATATGTGTTTATATATATAAATAGATTTCAAATAAAATTTGAATTTGAAATTCAAAGATAAATATTTAAAAAAAAATTTGGATTTGAAAACTCTATATTTTAAAAACTAATAAAATTTTGTTTCTAATTTTAATATATATATATATATATATGTATGTATGTATATATGTATGTATGTATGTGCATTGTGATTTGGAAGTTGTATTTGAAATTTAATATACTAATTTTTCAAGAACTATTTAAGGGTTAAATTCTAATATAATGTATATATGTTTATTTATTTATGTAATTAGTTTTAAAATCATTTTCTTAAGGTTATATAAAAGCATTTATTAAAAATAGAAAATATTAAAACATAAGATATATATTTATATAAAATTAAATTGAAACTATAATATAAAAAGCATATAAAAACATTTAATACATGCAAATTACATGTGTAAGCATCATAATAAGAAATTAAACAAGTGTAATCATCTTAGCATGGAATTTGACAAGTATTAGTTTGATTTTATCATGAAATAAACAAGTGTCATACTTTTCAATTTTCTTTTCATTTTTAAATTCAATAAACAAAGGGAAAACAAGAATATAGATATACTACTTCTCCTATCTTTCAATTTCTTTTCTATCTCACTTTCACAAATGTTCAAACCTGGAAAACTAAAATACAAACCAGAAAAATAAGATCAAAAGCATGATAAAGTCAAAACCAGAAAAGAAAAACAAAGCAAAGCAAATCAAACAACAAAACAAATTCCAACCTAAAGCATCTCAACTTGAAAGCTTAAAGCAAATCAAATTCCAGATTTTCAAAGTTTCAAGATTAAAACAAACATCAAGCAAGCAAACAATTCAAAGTTCCAGATCAAAACATTTACAGGCTTCTTTGTCTATATACAAGTGAGTAAACTTGAATCTTATACACTAAAATTATCTATTGTATGTGATAAACCATTGAAATAATATTGTGAGAAATGTTTGCATGGATGCATTTTCCTTGAATAGAGTTAAACTACTATGTATATTGATGTGCATGTCTGCACACACACACACACACACACACACACACATACCTCTGTTTGGTTTTACAGACCCAAACAAATTCAAAAAAAATTCAATTCTCTTCAACCAATTACCGATAGCTTATGATGTCCTAAGGAGATGTGTTTGTAAAAATGAAATCTTATTTTTAAAAATATTTTCAAGTTAAACTAGCAAGGATAATCATCTGGAACAATGAATTTACAGTGAAGAATCAAAAACAGGTCAGAAATCAAGTGTATAAATTTTATATTTCTCATACATGATTGAATACATCTTCGAATTCAATGATTTTTGGTGGGAGTATTGTGATTTTTGAGGATGTATTTGGGAAGGAATCGTAGATGATCAGAATTTGGATTTTTCGTCGAGATCGGGTGGTCATGAGGTTCAGTAACCTCAGGGTGGTGGCTGGAGGTAGTGTGAAGGTCAGGGGTCAAGGGAAAAATGGTTGGAGTATTTATCGATCGTCGGTGTGACGTGTCGACATCAAACTAGGATTTAAACCTAGTTTTGAGTCGATATCGGAAATTGGTTTGCTGCAGCGTCGTTGATGCATCGGTCCCGTTTGGTGGTGGTGGAATCGAGGCGTGGGTGAGTTGTGAGGCTCTGGACACGGAGGCGCGTTGACCGGCGGTCGGAGGTGGCGATGCATGGAGGAATTTGGATGAACCAGTTGTTCCAAGTTGGGTTCTTATTTGCTCGATCTCGTTGTGGTCATCGATTCAAGGAACTGGGTGGTCGGAGCTTTCGTGCGAGTTATCGGTGACCTGTTGACGTTGGTGAAATTGATCGAAGCTTTGGCAATCTCCTGTGCACGTGCACATGGTATTAGTGATGGGCTCGTTGTTGTGGGTTTAGAGAAGAAGGATGTTACTCTAAGTCAAACCCGGAAAAAATGATGCGTTGGCTCGAGTATGTCTTCGGGTGAGCTCGTGTGAAGGTTACAAGTTATAACAGTATTTAAATTTTAAAGCAAAACAAAGTTTTTTTAAAAGGGTGAGTGACTCGGGGAAGTCTTGGGGAATTTTTGTAGTTGGCTCAGGTTTTTGTTTGTTTTGGCTTGGGAAATCTAGAAGTTGGCTCGGGTATTTTTTGTAATGATAACTAGTTTTGAAATAAAGAAAATAACAAGTTTTAAAGAAATAGAAAATGAAAGCAAAAGTGGAATTTTGACAAGTGTTTCAAACAATTATTAAATAAAGTTTCAAAAGCAAGATATTTAAAGATTTAAAATGTTAAAATTAAATGTTAAAATTGTTTTGTTTAAAAGTAATTGTATATTGGGTTAATTATAAATTCCTAAATGTTTTTCAAATAAAATTTAATGACATAATTAAGAAGTGTTTAAGGTAAGAATATTCGACTATAATTGATCAAAGAGTTTCTAAGTGATTTTTTTAATTTCAAGCATTTAATTGAATGAGATTTGAATGATGTAAATATGAAATTAATTAAGATAAATGGTTTCTCTTAGATTAATTAAGATCTTATTAAAGGAGGGATAATTAATTATTCAATTAAAGAATAGTTAATTTATTTATTAATTAAGATAATTAATTAAAGGTTAATTAATTTGTGCAATCAATTTAAAGGATAAATTTATTAATGTGATTAATTAATTAAGATAATTAATTAAAAGATAATTAATTTATGTAATTAATTAAAGATTAATTACTTATTGTAATGATTGTGAGTAATTAAAGGATAATTACTTAATAAAAAGCAATTAAAAGGATAATAACTCAATGGGATTAATTAAAGAGTTAATTACTTAATTTCATTAATTAAGGTGATTAGTTAATGTATAATTATTTCATGTGATTAATTAAAGGATAAGTAATTAAAGGGCAGTTAATTACTTAATATAATTAATTAAAGGACAATTAATTAGATAATTAAAGGTTAATTAATTAATGTAATTAATTAAAGGATAATTAATTAAGGGATAATTAATTAAGGTAAGTAATTAAGGATTGATTAATTAATTTCATTAATTCAATAAGTAATAATAATTGGTTTATGATTAATTAAGGATAATTAAGAAAGATTTTAAGAGTGATTAGAGTAATTAATTTGGAGATTAAATTAAGTTAATTAGAAATTCTGCAGCTAATGAATCTTGCCTATAGATGATTGAATTTTATTGAATGCCTTGAATTGTTTTATATCTCTGCTATGTGATGCTCTGTGTTATGAATTGCTTTGGATTGAACTGTGATGATGTAATTTATTTATCTGTGATAAAATTAATTGTTTATCCGTGAATGAAAGATAAGCGTTATAGGATTATACCGCTTATTGATACTGTTGTGTTTGGATTTATGGTGATTGTTTATTGTTGTATGCAAAACCCTTACACACAACACACACAAATATGGATTTCATGGGAAATTGGTTAATTCATGGGTATTTTTAATCTAATATTATTTTATTTAAAAGTTGAATTTTGAATCCAAAATGGTTTGGAGGTGATTTGAGTTAAACTTTTGAAAAGGGAATTTTGGAATTAAAAATTATTTTGAATATAATATGGTTTTTTAATGTTTTAAAATTAAAATAATAATAAGGTTTAAAAAGGGTTATACCGGTTATATAATGTATATATGTATTTTAAACCATTTTTAAATATTTACTTAGGAATTTAAATTTAACTCAAATAGAACTTGCCGAAAGTATGGCGGTTCACTGATTTTTCGATTTATACTGTAGAAGGCTATAACTTAAGCAAATTTAATCAGATTTTCCCAAAACGAAAAACCTTTGTTTTCAAATGATAATAGCTTTCATATAAAGAAAGAATTTTTAGTTTTTGCTGAATGTATTTCGAGTTATGGGTAAATCAAATTTGAAATGGAAAGAGTTTTGAACGTTATGAATGAATCTTTGTTAAAGATTTGGTAAACCTTATTTCAAATTGAAGAGGATCTTAATGGGTGAATCTTTTGTCTAAAAGATTAAAAAGGCAAATTTGCATAAACCATTTAAAAGGAAAGGTTTTGTGAAATAAGGGCTAAAAAGTTGTGACTTAACTAAGATCCGAATGTATCCATATGTTTTAAATAAGCGCTCATTTTTCGGTTAAGCCGGGAGAGGACTTTATGTCATAAAACCCGTTCCGAATTAATGATATGACGAATTCGATAGCATTTGAAGACGGTGGTTAAAGACCGGGTATTTTCGAAAATGAAAGGATTACTTGTCGAATGTCTTTCCACCGAGTGGCCCCGGTATAGAGATTACCCTATGTGATGGGGAGTCCGTACGTGATTGGGGATATCCGGATTTGCAAGGGATTCTTTCCTTAATTGGAGGAAGTGCCTTCGGTTCCATTCAGACCCAGGATGGACTTGTATGGATGTATGTATGACGTTACATTTTGAGGTGTAAAGCTGGTATCTATCAAATACATTTCTGTTTGGTGGCGGAGAATTTATTTCTTAGCTTAACACCCTTCTCAGGGCGTATGAGCTCAGAGGTTATGTAGTTGATGGTTACTAGTGATATATTTCCAATTTGGTAATGTGGCATGCTAAGTGCTATTCATTATTGATCGAAGCATGGCTTTTGTGAAAAGCGTAACTTTGTGGGACGAGACTTCATCAAACCTCACACCCCAGAAATGGTCGAAACAGGAAGGATGCAGTAAGGTTATGGGGGTCGCGCCCCTTACGGTATGTGTGTTTCCTTCTGGATAAAAAGTGGTATCATGTTATGGAGCCCGGATATTTAACTTATGTGGTTGTTGGAATTTGTTACTGGAATCTCGGGATAAAGGTCGATTACAACCGGGGGATGGCATACTCGTAACAGTTAGTTACCTAGTTACAGAGGTAATCCGGCCTTGTGTTGGCAGAGATCCGGTTAGGTTCTTGGGGCGTCCCTCCAGAGGCGTACCCATTCGGAAAGGAAGTCCTTAGCCTTGACCGTTTGTTGGAAATCCAATCACCCAATACGCGCCCTTTACGATTTCAGTGGTATAACCTGCCATTCTTAAATGGTAGTTATAGCAGGCATAATATAATGGAACCTATGCTGGCTAAGATTAATATTACTTTCGAAATTTTTTCCACACTATGCACTAATAATAGTATGAAAAGGATTTTCGCGTATCAAGCAGGTTTGACTATCATAAGGAGAAATCTCCCCCAAGTGTGCGATTGCATTGTGTGTGTGGCGGAAGGCCTTATGGTAGTTTCATTTTCCAAAAAGCATAGCGAATTTCTTTTATTTCTTTTTTTGTGTGTTTTCTTTTGTACAAACAACTGCTTTTGTTTACTCACACCAGTCCTATGACTGACCTGGAGTTTACTGTTCCCTTTCTAAACTTTGGGTGCTCATAATTTTCCACACAGACAGCCTAGAGTCAGGTTATCAGATAGGCAGCTAGTAGGTGTAGCTTTTGGAAATCCTTGAAGCCTTTGGATTTCGCGATCGCATTGTGCTATATTGCAGCGTGTTTTGGTCCGATCGTTTTGGTTCGGAATTATTTAGAGCTTTGGATATGAAGATGCAATTGTTGGGATTTCAATCCTTCTTTTTCTTGAAGATCATGAAGATATCTTTTCGCTGCTGTTGCTGATATTTTTCACTGCTATGTTTTTCCGCTATTGTATATATCTCTGATAATGTTGATCACTTCATATTATATCATTGTTGCAATCAATTGTTGTACATTAATAAAATTCTTTCTATTTCCGCTGTGTTATTTTCACTAATGTGTTATAAGCTCCGGCGAACCAAACTCAACGTTTGAATCTACGGCATTGGAATACGGGTGATGTATAAAATGCTGATTTTCAAGCGTCTGAATCCGAGTCGTTACATCTTGCCTATTACTGCTTGAAATTACCCCATAGTTTTCTTCTAAAGTTTATCGTTATTACTGCTTGGAATCACCTCACCATTGTATCCTTTTAAATTTATTTATCTGTTTGAATTACCTAGACCCTACCTCCCCACTGTGCTTAACGATTTAAGTAGCTAAGCCTTAGACTACAAAGAAATAGCCACCGACAGTCTTTCTATATTTATTTACTAAGTTACTTACTGCTTAGCTTCACCCCACCATAGTAATTTACTTATTTTTCAAACTGCTTATAACTACCCTACCATGGTAATTCATTTACTTACTTTCAAACTGTTTGGAACCATCCCACCACAGTAATTTATTTACTTATTTTGCAAACTACTTAGAACCATCCTACCATAGTAGACCATGAAGAAACCCACCTGCAACCTTAGACTACAAAGAAACCCTACTTTGGCCTCTTAAACATTTATTTAATTTGGAACTACCTAACCTTCCCCACCAAAGTTCTTGGAAGTCGAATGCCTCTCCTCATCTTTCCTAGGTGTGCATTCGAGTGTGCATCCCCACCCAACGTTAATATACTTCCAACTCTATCATTTCATTTTAACGCAGGATCCCTTTCCCATTCAAACCTGGCCTCTTCCCGAGTTCCATTAACTTATCTTTTATAAGTATTATACACTTCTCCCCTTCAGCGCAGTCCCTTTGACACATGCAGTATGTTCTAAACTTTGCTTATTAAGTACTCTTCTCTAAATATTAGCATAGTATGATTCCTTCATATTTACCACAGTACTCTTGCATATAAATTTAGTGTTGTTGATTCAATGCCATTATCCGACAACTTTGACACTCTAACAATGCCTTTACACCAATCATTATCCCATTAAATCTTGTTTCTCTTTATTTATAGTGTCCTTGTAACATCCCCTATCTAGAGGTTCAAAACTAAACGCTACAGATGCTGCAGTTATCTATAGTATTAGCTTCCGGCGACTAAATATGGCTATGTTAATGGTATCAATAATATCAAAAGCACTTGAATATGAAATAAAACACAGATTTCCAAAATCATAGATTACTTCATTACATTTCCATATAAAATTTGTTCCACATTCATGTCACATATCCTAAAACATTTTCCCTAGCACATATTAGATATAGTTATTACAAACTACGTCGAGAGCGGTACATGAAGATACCCTCTCGATTGATCAGATTCAAATGGTCATATAAGACCTAATAGATCATAACATAGTGGAAAATCATCTAAACATAAATAAAAGAAGCAAATCCTAAATAGCTATCCATTGCCTCTAGCATCCTCCGATAGCTTATTCATTAACTTTCTAAAACTTGAAAGATCCTTAACCTCTCAACCTACTTAAATTAATTTTGAGTACCCAAGAGTTTAAGGGGAAAATATAAACTTCGAGTCAGACATAAAGCTTGGAATTAATAATAATATATATCCCGGTTTAATTATGTTAATTGAGACCACCCTGCTTAGTGGAGTGAGTTTCCTCTCACTAACATCTTTATAAAACATATCTTTGCAAATCCTTCCACATAACCATATATTATACTCCTGCATCCACAATGGTCAAATATTACAAAATAAACATTATGTAAACCAACATAAATATCAGGTAATAATGAACTACCCGTTCAACACAAATAACTTTTAACATTTGGCTAAATTGGGCCTACCAAACAACAAAATCGCAATTTGCCTAACATCTGTTAGATATTCATATTTTGGATTATCTATCCTTATCTATCTATTTAACATTTCCCATCAGGACGGTCCATCATAAATTATCTATTAAATATCTCCCTTCTGGATGGTCTGTCCCTCACTTACTCATCTTCCAGGTTCCCTCGAGCCTAATGGTTTTTTGGGCTTACCAATAACCTATCTATGTACAACGTATATTCTATAACAACCCTGATATTAGTGATTACCTATATATATTGGATTATAATTGTGGTTATAATTTAATATTGTGAATTAAAATAAATTGGATATTTTAATTGTGTATTTTAAGTAAACAATGGACTTAGGAAATAAATGTGAAAATAAAGTTGAAGTAACGACCCCAGTATTGGTGATTACCTGTAAATATTAAATCACAATGGTGGTTATAATTTAATATTGTGAATTAAAATACATTGGAGATTTAAATTGTGTTTTAAGTAAACAAAGGATTTTGGAAATAAATGTGAAAATAAAGTTTGAAAACTTTATTTTTTTTATTTGTGAGAATAATGGGTAAAATACAATTTTATTTAAGAAAAATGCAATAATTATTTAAAACACTTTTTTAATAATTTTAAAAAGAGTATTTGATTTTAAAATGTGTTTATTATAAATAAAAATATGAATTATGGTTTAAAAATAAGTTTTGGCTATAAAAATTGAGTTTAAAATGGTTTGGTGTATTTTATTTGAGAAGAAAATGATTTTTGTATAAATTGTTATGTTAAAAATAGTGTTTTGAGATAAAAGGGGCAAATTGTGATACTTATATAAAAATAAGGTTTTATTATTAAAAATAGATTTTTATGGATAAAATATATTTTATTTTATTGAGAAAACAATTTTTATAACATACACTTTTGTTGTATGAGTTTTATTTGTTTTAAAATAAGAAAAAATGTGTTTATATTGTTAAAATATGCGAAAATGTTCATTACTTAGTGAACTTTCACTAAGTATAGGATTAGGCTTAATGGGTATAGAGTTTTGATCCATTAACCTAATCTAGAATTATCAGGAAAGGAGAAAAATTAGTTATCCGTTGTTTCTATCTACTCACTTTCTTCTTATCAAACAATTTATAGTAAAAAGAAAATCCATGGCCACCTCTTTTCAAAATTAAATTTTTCTTCAAATCTTGCTGAAATAAAAGAGAAAATCATCAAAATAATAATAATAAAAGGTAATCAAATCTAATACTTAGCATATTTCATCAAAAATCTTGAGTTTGATCATGAAATTGTCTGCAACTTGTTTCTTCTTTCCTACATGTTCAATTTTCAGCATTTACGGGTTCTCGAAGGTCCTTCTTCACCAAAAGCTTCAATCTTCTTCAGCTAGTTGGTGTTAATTTTTATCAAATTCACAAATGCTAGCTGAAGCTTCAAAATGCCAAAAACTATGAAAAGTTTGCTTCTGTATCTTGTTTTTATACACAGTTTTGTTTATATGCTAAAACTGTTTAGACCTCCACTTTGCATGTCAATTTCTTGCAATTTCGGTAGTGAAATGCTGCTAGATTTTCTTATGATAGTAGTTCATGTGTTATAATATAAGTATGCAAAATTTCATAGGAAAACACTTTCGTTTGACACTTGAAAACTTTGCTGCAAAATCAATACGGACCCAGATTTTTGCCTGCACACATATATTTTATGAGTTGCTGCAAACATGGCCTTAGTCCATACTAGGGATAGCATACCGTTTTCATTTCCTATCGGAATTCATTGGTTCTTTTTTTATTTGAAAGTTGAAGTTTTCTAACATGTGCTACCAATTTTCATTTCAATCTAAGGTCATTTGGTCCTCTATTTCATGCCTGAAATTTGAACCCGAGATGGTTTTCAAGCCTGTACATATTTCCATTTTCCGAGCTGTTGCAAACATGGTCTGAGTCCATGTTTGAGACAGCGCATCTTTTTCATTTCCTACCGAAATTTATTGATTTTTTTATTTGAAAGTTGAAAATTTCCACTATGTGCATAACAATTTTTAGTTAAATCAGAGGTCATTTGGTCCTCTATTTCATGCCTGTAAGTTGAACCCGAGATGGTTTTTAGACCTGGGCATATTTTCATTTTCTAAGCTGCTGCAAACCTGGCCTGAGTCCATGTTTGAGACATCATATCATTTTCATTTCCTATCGAAATTCACTGATTCTTTTTATTTAGAAGTTGAAGTTTTCTACTATACGCATACCAACTTTAGTTCAATCAGAGGTCGTTTGGTCACTTGTCTCATGTCTGTAAGTAGAACCCGAGAGGGTTTTCAAACTTGGGCAGAATTCAACATGGCCTGAGTCCATGTTTGAAATTTCATATCTTTAGGATTTCATATCGAAATTCAGTGAATCTTTTTCCAGTTCATAGATAAATTGTTCTACTTTGTGTATATCAAATTTCAGACCATTCTGAGGTTGAACCCGGAGAAGATTTCAGACCTGGTTATTGTTTTTGCCTATGCATTTTTTTGTGTTCTGCCTTCTTTTTCCGTCCAACTTTTGACTTCTACTTCATGTTTTTGTGATATTTCTGAACTATTTTGATGGTTATGATGCCTATTAATAGGCTAGCCAAGAGTTTGGATAATTTGAGATTCAAATTAAATCGTTTTTGAAATGAATTCAAGTGTCGGTTTTGAGTATTTTTCGATGTTTTCTTTGATTTCGAGCACGGGTTTTTCCAAACGAATTTGAAATCATTTTTAAAATAACTTGGATTTTGAAATAATTATTATATTTTAATTATTTCCAATTTATAAAAGCTATATATTCTCTATAACAAGGGAGTTTTTAAAGATTTTTTTCAAAAACGATTTCGAAAAATTGTTTTAAAAGTTGGTTTTGTCAAATAAATTATTTTATATATAAAATATACGTTTTTGCACCATGTGAGCGAAAGAGAATTAATTGGTTCGGTAAAATATGTTGTATGGGACATGGATGTTTATCTTATCGGTTAATTCCTGACTTGTCTGTTTGATCGTTTTGACATTCGGGTTGTATTTGCCGATGAGATGAGCCAAACATTTCACTACTTTCTAGTGCAGCGTTTACTAGCAGTTAGTAAACCATTTAGTGTAAACATGTGGTATGGGACGCACGTTAACACTTTTTGGGTTCCTATCTGAGAGTTTGTGACATATTTGTCATTGCGAAGTATTTGCCAATACTGGACCTTCGGGTCATTTGTCCTTCGGGATGTTTGTCACTGTGACATATTTGTCCTTCGGGATGTTGTCCTTCGGGTTGTTATTCATTGCGACATTTTTTTCCTTCGGGACGTTTGTCATTGCGACGTGGCGCCTTATTTTGAACAGTACTCGACGGGCTTTGGCCATATGCATGTGTTATATCTTTGAGTTGATTTCATTGATTATTTGTGATTTTCCAAGTGTATCGCCTTTTTACATTATTGGCCTTTGAGCCGTTGAGATATCAAATATATGGAGATTACATCTTTGGAAATTTGAATTCCTTTGAAATCTATATTTGTGATTTGAGTTGCCAACATTTGGTGTTTATTTGAGATTGAGATTTGCCATCCTTGGCGTTTATTTGATATTTATATTCTCCTATTTTGGAGATATATGTAATTGCCTTTATGGCTTATTTTTGAGATTGGGAATTCTCTTTTGGGAATGCATTTTAGATTGTTGTTATGGCGGGATTCGAGATTCCTCCTATTTAGGAGTTATGGTTTCTATAAACCATTGTTGTTGTTTTTGGATATGCCGATGATACGAGGCATGCTATGCTTAGTGCTTTTGATATGGAGTTTCTCTCTTTGAGATTATATATATTTTTTGTGATAGCACCTCATCAATTGAAGTAATCACATGAACTTAGAATTATTTCTTCTCATTTGAGAATAATTATCACCATTATCCTCATGCATTATATTATCATTTATCCTATTAAACCGATTGTTTTAGCTAGATTGACCTGTGTATTTTATACTCGGCCAGACCGAGTTGTTTCAGGATAGGTACCTGTTTTGGACTTAGTCTTTTTACTTCCGCTTGGATATATCTACTTACCACTTTTGTTTTAATCTTTTAAAGACTCTGATATATGTATATTTTTGGCTCATTGTATATATTGTGGTCTTCGAACCACTATGATGTATCATTTTGTATTGTATCATGATGTATCTATTGTTTGTTGTTCTGTGATGTGATATACATTTTAGTTGTTGTATTTTGTTCTGATAGATCCGATAGCCACCTATAGTTTTGTATTAATCATTTACTGAATATTTCGATCCACTTGAGATAGAAAAAATAGAACATTTATCGACGTATTTAGCAGATGTTTAAGACAAGGCTATAGATGGTCGCTCCTAACCAGCCCTGTTATCCGCATTAGAAGACAGTATTACCCAGTAACACTTTTTGTTAATGTGGGTCTCGGGGTAGGCCGTCACATATTCCTTTCGGCATGTAATCATAATTTTACCACGCCCAACAAACTAGAATTTTGGACAATAATTAGCTGGAGCTACAAGCTAATGTATAGGGCGCGACCCCATACTTGTTCCATATGGTTTTCTAATATCTGAATCATTTATACTTAGGGATCCCCTCCCATAATTTTCCTTGAAAGCAATTTCAAAATGATTTAGACCTTAAAATCATATTTCAAACAAGGAAAATAAGTCTTTATACTTTCCTCAAATCATATTACCATGTTAGACATATATCCTTTTCTCAGAACTTAGTTAATGAAAACACTGTACCATTTGAAAGAACCTCTTTCCATGCTTTTAAACTACCTCCTTCAAAATCCAAGTTTAAACTTTTCGAAATCATCTCTAAAACCTTTTGAACTTATTTAAAGCAATCCTTTTGGAAGTTATAAACTTTAGACATCCTTCTTTAAAATCACTTTGAGTCATTGCCTTAGAAAAACCTTTAGAAAACCTTCCTTCAAAAACCTTTAGAAAACTTCTAATAAACCTTCTGAAAGAGAACCCTTCGAACACATAAAACATTTTAAAACAGAAACCCTTCGTAGGCATACTAGGTTCAACTTAAAACAATCTAGAAACCTTCTTTTAAAACATTTTTTCTTTATATAAACAACCTTTTGAAAATGTCTAAATAACCTTTCGAAAGCCTTTGGTTATATTTCACAAAAAAGGGTAACCACCTAAGTTGAAAGCTTTTCTCCGAAACCATTGGAGAAATGGCTAGTTTTTAAAAACAGGTAAATCTTTCGACTGGGTCAGAAGGTTCCAAGTAAAACCTTTATAAAAGCAGTGGAAACCCTTCGGCCATGCCAGAAGGTTTCAAAACAAAGTAATGGCGGTAGCAGCTACAACTTATCGACTACATCGGAAGGTTTTAAAGTCTTTTATTTTAAATAACTTGACCTGGCCGGAGATGACCAAGTCGAAAGCACAAATTCGAAAGCAAAGTAGGTGAAAGCTTTTCGCTTATAAGAAAATTATATTTCAACCTTTTAGGCCATCAACCTTTCGGCTTAAAACCTTTCTGCTACATTCAATTCATTACGTACCAATTACTTGATACCTTATGCATTGAACTTTGACCTTATCGAAAGCTAACCCTTCGATTGGGACGAAAGGTCTGGGGTGGAAGGTATACTGCTGTATGGGCTAAAACATGGAAAAAGAGTGGTTTTCGTTTTTAAAATTAAAAATGAAACTTTTCAACTAACACACCTTTGTTTGTCAAATTTTCATTGGTTAATAAAATAATTTTTAGAATTTTGTTGCCACAATTACCATAATTTATAAATTATTTTATTTTGCAAAATGCCCCTTCTCCTTTATAAATATATAAAAGATTCAAGCCCCATACCTTAAATAATTTCATATATCCCTCAAATGACTTAGGAAAATTCTGGAAAAATTCCAGAAAATATATTTTAATATATTGCATAACATATTTAAATCTCAAACCCAAGTACTTATTATTTCAGCAGAAAATAATTTAAAACCAATAAACAATTTTCTTCATTCTAAAATTCATATAAAATCCATAATAAATCGAAAAATTATGAAAATCAAAACCCACCTCTAAAATATAATTCCCGACCTATATTTAAATTTCCAAGGTACTCGGATGTCATTAAATAGAGTTATCATGGTAAATCATATCATAAAACACGAATAAACATTTTTAATTTCATCAACAATAAACATATGTATCTTAAAACATTCACCGTGGCAATATTATAGCAAAAACATTTTGGATCTTACCACAAAACCAAAAATTAAAAGTATTAAGGATGTAATAATTATTCACCTTAATTAAAATCTTTAATTTTTGGTTTTCAATGGCTTCTCCCTCCCATCCCTATCACCATACCCAGTCTTTTCAAACTGTCCTTCCCTTATCTTCAACTGTTCCTCCACCTGCTTCGCCTTCGGTCCCCTTACCAAACTCCCCCCATGACTTACCACCGCCAGTTCCTTCCCCAGTCTTACCCTCTCTGATCAATCCTGCTTCTTCTTCTTCGTCCTAGTCCTCTCTCTTTAAATCCAAACCCCGTGATGCTAGCTCTTACTCACCAGTTGACATTCATATCCTTTGATGGTCTTGCCATGGTGCCTCCGACAGACGTGCTAGAAGCTGGTAATGAAGTTTGGGGTGGATGGTTGGTTGGCTTCTTCCTTTATAAGCCCCTATCATACTTGACTGTTATCAACCATCTTAAGAAACTCTGGAAGCTCAAAGGGGAAATTATCATTAAATCTGATGGGACCTTGTTCCTTTTCCATCTTTCCTGTGCTAAGGATACAAGGAAAATTGTTGAAGCCGACCTTATTTTTCTTAGGAACAAGATCTTCATAATTAAGGCATGGGATCCTTACATTGGGAACAGCTGCAGTACCATTAAATTTGTGCTTGTTTGGTTAAAGCCATCAAACATACCACTTTATGCATGGTCTGACCTAGGGATAAACTGGCTAGCTTCAAGAATTGGTAGATTTCTCTGTTTGGATACTTCCACTGATAAATTGGAAAGAATTGGTTATACCAAATGTTTGGTTGATGTCTCTCCAAATCAGGATTTGGTTGATGAGTTTCCTGTGAAACTTATTGATGGATCAACCCAAATGATTCAGGTTAGTTACCTCTGGAAACCTGAAATATGTTCTTTCTGCAAAGTATTTGGACATATGAAAAATGATTGCTTGAGAGAAGGTAAAGTAAATGATAGGAATGAGGAAGAGACATTAATTAAGAAGAAAATGAAAGAAGGGAATGTCTCTGAGCAGAGGGAAGGAAGGCATGCTAGCAAAAGCAAACAAATTTGGAAGAGAGTAGTTAATAAGAAAGTTAAAGATAGGGTTGGAAATTCATTGAAATTGCCAGTGCTAAATGATAAAGCAGTTAATGCTGAGGATGCTGTAACTAACATAACAATGCAGCCTCAGATGGTGAAAATAAATAATGTTGTAAGTAGTGGTATTGAACTACATGTAGAGGATTGTGAAACTGAAAACGAACACAAATCTGTATTGATAAACAACAAATTTGATGTGTTAAATGACATGGATACTGAAGGTGATGATGAGAATGTAGCAACTAATGGAGAGCAAACTAATGAGATGGAAAATAATTTAGTACATTTGCTTGATGCAAGCACATGAGGGATGATTGGCAAGCAATCTACTCATGAGCAATTAAATTCATCACCTGAAGAACTGCATTTCTTGCAGAACCATTTAGAGGATATTGACAATCATATTTTACATGCTTCTGAATCTCAAGTGCATGCAAATATTTGCATGAAAACACAATGCACTGAAACTTTAACCAGCAACCAAATTTCCCTTTCCACATGTCAATTAAAAACCACTTCATCCACAGACAATCAAGAAGTGGTTTTCTGTAACTCAATGCAAAAAGAAATATTTGATTTAGTGTACACCATGCATTCACATTCTATCTCAACAGGTACCACTCCCATCCCAAATCCTCCTCTTCCTATCAGCCCTCCCCCTTGTCAGCCTTATGTTTTTCTGGGTTCTATACCTAGTTGGAAATCTCCTCCAAATGAAATAAATAATGACAACAATCAAGCTACTAAATATGAAAAAAAATAAGAAGTCTAATAAAGAAAAAAACTAAAACCCAAGTTTCACAAGAATGAATTCTCCCATAACGAGGAGCATGAGAGATGGTGAACCCTCAAAATTGGTTTAATTATGTTACACAACATTGGTGCATGGAATATCAGAGGATCACATAATTTCCTCAAGCTTGATCAGGTTAAGCATTTGATTTTCAAACATCATCTATCTGTTTTTGCAATTCTTGAAACCAAATTGAATCTGCCCCTAACTGTATCTGCTGCTAAGTACATAAATCCATCTTGGACCTTGAATCACAATCTTCTTGAAGCAAGTTATGGGAGAATTATGGTCCTTCATAATCTTGTGCAGCTATCTCTTGATCTCATCCTTGCAGCTCCTCAGATAATGCACTTTCATGCTAAATACTATAATTCCTCTACTTCTTTCTATATTACCTTCATCTATGCTTATAACTCCCCTTCTTCAAGGCAAACTCTTCTCAATCTAATTCCTGCTCTAAGACAAGATACTCATCCTTGGGTTATTCATGGCGATTTGAACTGTTGTTTAACCTTATCTGATAAGCATGGGGGTGTCCTGCTCTTGCCTAGGGATATCCTTCCTTTAAACACTGTTGTTAATGACTCTTCCTTAATCCCTATAAACAAATATGGTGCACCTTACTCTTGGAACAATAGATCTAGGAGTGGTGCTAGTGTTTTCTCCAACATTGATCATTCCTCCTCTAATTTCAAAGCCCTTACCACATGGCCCAATATCACCTCCTTTCTGCCCCATCCTATCCTCTCTGATCACTCTCCTCTCATATTGACCACTGGGAATAAGCCACTTGGAGCCAAAAGAGGATTTAAATTCTTTAATGCATGGGTCCTTGATCCTGAATATAATGATATAATTAAAAATTCTTGGTTTGTTAAGTATTTTGGAAACCAAACTTTTATTTTTTGCAGAAAACTCAGAGCAACTAAGGAAGCCTTAAGGGATTGGGCAAGAACAAAGTTTGGTAATGGCAATCTACAATCTACATATCTCATGGACCAGCTAAAGGTTGCTCAGAAACAAATGATAGCTCACCCTGACAATGCTGACATGGCTGAGAAGGAAGCTGCTCTTTTCAATGACCTCAACCTTGCTCTTGCTAATGAATGTGAGATGAAGAAGCAACAATTAAGAATCAAATGGGCTGCTGAAGGTGATAGGAACACAAAATTTTTTCATGCCTCTCTCAAGGTTAAGCGCTCAATTAATAACATCTCTACCATTGTTGATGAAGCAGGTAATCTGAATACTTCCCCTGAAACTGTTGAAAAAGCTTTTCTCTTGTATTATTCTGGCCTCTTTGGTAATGTTAACAACTTTGTATTGGAGCTGAATCTTCTATCCACCATTTCTCTTCCTAAACTTAATCATGATGAAGCGAATCTTTTGGTGGCAAAAGTGCTATGAATAGATGCTCCTCTGGTGGTCCTGATGTTTTCAACGTTGTGTTCTTTACGTCTAGCTGGGACATTGTTGGTGGGCACTTTTGCGGGCTATGCACAATTTTTTTAACAAATTCAAGTTACTAAGATCAGTGAATGCTACTAACTTGGTGCTAATCCCAAAGTCCAAACCTGCTTTGTCTGTCTCCTCCTACAAGCATATCTCCTGCTGCAATGTGGTATATAAGTGCATTTCCATGATTATTGCAACAAGGCATGTTACTGTTCTGTAAAGAATTATTTCCAACAACCAAATTGCTTTCTTGCCTAATAGAAATATACTTGATCTTTTAAAAGGTTACCACTGTGTTAATGCTTCTCCACGAGCAATGCTAAAGCTTGATCTACTGAAAGCTTATGATTCTATTCAGTGGAAGTCGATAGTTAGGGTAATGTCTCTCATGGGCTTTCCCAAAGTCTTTGTTGCTTGGATTTATGAGTGTATATCATCTCCCTCCTTCTCATTGATAATCAATGGCACAAGTTCTGGCAATTTTGTTTCCAAGCAAGGAATAAGGCAGGGGGATCCTCTTTCTTCCTATATTTTCATCTTGGTTATGGAAGTTTTCACTTGTATGTTAAGACCTTTGTTTCAAAACAAGCAAATACATTACCACCCCAAATGCAAAGACCTACGGATAACTTTCCTCTTCTTTGCTGATGATATCATGATTTTCACTAAACCCAATCTTTAATCCATTGATTGTATTAAAAGTGCTCTACATAATTTCTACTTGATGACTGGCCTAAAGCTTAATCTCCATAAATCTAGTATTTTGTACTCTGGGATACCTAGTATTCTGGAATTGAATATGTCCACCTATGCTAGTATGCAGTCTATGTCATCTGTCATGTATTATCTTGGGCTTCCATTATGTTCCTCTAGAGTTACTTATGCAAATTGTTTGCCTCTGTATGAAAAAATTACCGCTGTCATGGATTGTTGGGCCAACAGGTTCGTTTCTCAAGCTGGTAGACTGGTTCTTGTACAATATGTTAGCTATTCTTTAATGGTATATTGGGCTAGGGCTTTCATTCTACTAATTAAGCTTCTGAAATTGGTTAGAAGAGCAATGATGAGATTTTTTTGGTTTGGAACCATACACACGAGGAAAGTCCTTCCATGTTCTTACTCAAATATTAAGAAGCCTAGAAATAAAAGGGGTTTGGTTTGCAAATTATTGGGGTATGGAACAAAGCTGCATACAGTCATCACTTCAATGCATTGTTACATAAGCAAGACACATTGTGGGTGAGATGGACACTTAGATATAACATTGGAACTAAAAATTTCTGGCTAATGGAGATTTCACAGTCTTGTAGCTGGATATGGAGGAGAATTTTAAAGTTAAGAATCGTTTTCAAAACTTATGTACAAGTTAAACTTTTTGAGGCTAGCTTGTGCAAGTTTTGGTTTGATCCTTGGTTAAGCAAAGGAATAATTCTTGATTAAATTTTCTCATCATAGCAGAAGTATCAATCTGGCATTGGTATCAATGCTCTGGCTGTTGATCATTTATTAATGGCAAACTTATGTTGCCATATTCTAGTAACCAATTTGTCAGATCATTTTGGAGCAGTTTTGAAACATGCTTTTATGAATCTTATGAGCATGGCACTGTACTGTGGAATGGCCAGGATCATACCATTAAAAGTGTTTATATGGCCTTGTATGGTCTGGACTCTATGCCAAAATGTAAGTGGAGAAAGGTGACTTGGTCTGCCGTCTCCTGTAGCAGTGATAATCTTATGTTCTGGAAGGTTACTAGTAATGCTCTATTGACAAGAGACAAGCTGATAAGATATGGTATGTCTGTTCTTCCCTCTTGTAAGCTGTGTTATCATCAGTGTGAGAGTGTTTTGCACTTATTCTTCGATTGTCCTTTTGTTCTTTTTATCTGGACCAATATGTTAAACAGTTTACAGAGGGTTATTCATATTCCTATCTCGAGCAATCAATGGAACCTTATTGAAAGTGCTACTAGGTGGAGGGATGACAAAAAGCAATACTTTTTCTTCATATTGAAAAAGCTTATGATGGTCATTTGGAAGGAAAGAAACATGAGGTGTTTTGATGGTATTTGCAGAAGCAAGGAAATAGTTTGGTCTGCTTTAAGGCATGATATTCTGATGGGGATGAGGGTCAGTGCGCACAAGTTTCTTGATATTCAGTTTGAGCCATCGATTCCTTAGTTCCTTTCTTGGTTTAGCTTTTCTTTTTTTGTTTTGGATGTGTCTCTTGTGTGGTTTTTGTTTCTTTTCCTCTTCCTTTTTCTTCTCTGTGGAGTGTTTTCTCTTTCTCTGTATTTTTTTCTGTCTTTAATAAACTTGGTAGGGGACAGTTTTAACCCCGCTTAATCTGTAAAAAAAAAATTATTCACCTTAGCTTTAGAGATTATAGATGAGATTTTTGGGTGTTAAATTAGTTGATTTCTTCTTTCTTCTTGAATCTTAGCTTTACTTCTCTTCTTGAGATTGGAAATGGTGGTCGGCCTTAGCTATTTTCATTTTAATGAAATGAGAATAATGAACATGAGTTACCCATTTCCTAAGGGATAGGTATAAGGTTTAGTTATCTCCAAAAATACCCTTCTCATTTCCTAGTACACCACCTAGTGTTATTACATTTTAGTTAACCCATTTAACATGACACGGCTACCTCTAACTAATCAAATCTTAACCTATTAATCTTCACATTATTTAATTTTATTTATCTAATTAAAATATTAATTAAGGTTATAAAATTTATGGGGTGTTACAGACTCCCTACCTTAAAGAATTTCATCCTCGAAATTACGATAAGGTACACAACAAAACAATCTAAGGTAAAACATACCATCAAATAAATATGGGTAAGAGTCTCTAATCCTGCTCTCCACTTCCCAAGTACAGTCTCTAGCATCATTACTCCACTGGACCTTTACTAATTTGACTGTCTTGTTCCTCAATTTCTTCTCATCTCTAGCCACAATCTGAATCGGTTTCCTAACTATAGTCAAATTTGGTTCTACTGCTAAGTTTTCTAATACTGTAGGTGCTATAGTAGTCTTCGGGTTTCTAACACATTTTATAAGATGAGAAACATGGAAAACATTATGGACTCCAGCCAAACTACTAATTAATTCCACATTATAAGCGAGTTTTCCGATCCTCTCAATAATACAAAATGAACCGATGAACCTAGGTGCTAATTTCCCTAACTTCCCAAATCTGATTACACCTTTCATCGGTGAAACCTTAACAAACACATAGTCTCCAACATAAAATTCCAAATTCTCCCTTCTTTTATCTGCATAGCTTTTCTGCCTAGATTGAGCTTCCTTCACCGTAGCTCGAATCAACTCAATCTTTTTCACAGCTTCCTTCACCAAATCCGGACCAAGAACTAATCTATCCCCGGTCTTTAACCAACTTACGGGAGTCTTACAATGTCTTCCATACAATGCTTCGAACGGTGCCATCCCAATACTAATCTGATAACTATTGTTATATGAGAACTCGACTAGATGAAGATGGTCTTTTCATGATCCTTCAAAATCAAATATACCAGCTCTTAACAAATCTTCTAAGACTTTGTTAACTCTTTCCATTTTCCCATCTGTCTGTGGATGGTAAGAGATACTCATGTTGAGCTTGGTTCCTAATGTTTCTTGTAGACTTTTTAAGAACTCACCGGTAAATAAAGAATCTCTATCACTGACAATACTACTAGGAATCTCGTGCAGTCCAACCACATTCTTCATGAATAACTTCGTCAAATAGGGTGCCATTCTAGTTGACTTTACCGAAATAAAATGGGAACTCTTATATCCACTATGACCCATACGCTTTCATTTCCCCTTCTAGATCTCGACATCCCATCAATAAAATCGATGGAGATTGAATCCCATTTCTATAATGGAACCTCTAACGGTTGAAGCAATCCACTTGGCTTCTAGTGTTCAGCCGTTGCCTATTGGCAATTCAAGCACTGCTTAACACACAATCCAATATCCCGCTTCATACCTTCCCAAAAGAACTTCCCTTCATGTCCTTATACATCTTTGTTCCTCCTAGGTGGATAGTGGACTTCGAACGATGGCACTCATCCAAAACCTCCTTCCTTATATCTCCCATATTTGAAACACGTAGTCTTCCTTTCTTTCTCAACCACCCATTGTGGTCAAGATTGAAATCTTTTAGGTCATCGCTGTCTGTTCCTTCCTTCAACTTTCTGATCTTCTCAGCCAATACTGGATCCACCTGTTGCTTAGGAGCTATCTTCTTAATCATTAACGGTCAGACTTCCAAACAAGACAATACAATATTTCTTGTACTCGATCCTACTTTGGACCTAAACCGCACACTACAATCTAATAACGCTTCCAAGTTTTTCCACTCCTTGATGATAGTCAATACTGCGTTCTGATGTTTCCAACTGAGTGCATCTACTACCTTGTTACCTTTTTCAGGTGTGTACTCAATTCCCATATCATAGGCAGCAATAAACTCCAACCATCTCTGTTGTCTAATATTCAGCTCCTTCTGAGAGAATAAATACTTCAACGACTTAAGATCAATATATAACTCAAATCGCTCTCCAAAAGATAATGCCTCCACCCCTTTAAAGCAAATATAACGGCAGATAACTCCAAGTCATGTGTTGGATATGTTGTTTGAGTTGTCTAGAAGCGTAAGCAATTACTTTACCCATTTGCATCAATACAACTCCCAATCCTGTTCCACATGCATTTGTATAAACAACTAAATCCTTATTCCCCTCCGGAACTACTAACACTGGTGCATGGGTCATGTAACGACCCGTAATTTTCGATCACGAAAACTACAGATAGTTAGAAAAAGAAGAAAAGAGATAGAAGAAGAAGAACCGAAACACCAAAGCTCAATCTCACATTCGCAGCGGATAAAATATAATATCAAATAATATACTTTGCACGAAGAAAGCTGAATCAGTCAATTACATTTTTAATACATCAGAGTTACAACATTTCACAATCACTGGACAGGTAAAAATAACTTGTCCTAGATAAATAACAATATAATACAGCGGAAACATTCCATACATTCTTGCTATTCAGCTCGTCTCCTGAGCTCCACAACGTCCTTACTTGGAAATCTGTAATACTCGGTCTGATCTGAGCATTACATCAAAGTAACACCCAGGTCAGGCTGGAAACCAGCATGAGTAAATCCATCTAACACGGAATACAAAAGCATACGACTTATATAAACCCGGCGTAACTTATATCAATTTACAATTTCACCAGTTGTTATAAACATCACCAATTTCACACATCAATTTCTAAGTACCAAAACTTAGATTAAATGGTCCAATTCACTTAAATCATTCCATTTCAGCCTATTGATGTCACATATCAATCTATAAAGAATCGAAGTGGTTTCAGTTATTTTACTAATACCCGTCTCCGGTCTCTTCGAATCCAATGTCATCTTAACCCAAGTTATTCAAATGAAATACAATTTAACTTTTAAATTTAGGATCTAACTTCTACACAACAATTTATCAATGATAGCAAACCACATTATCCCTATCTACTCAAACATCTCATATCATAAAAACATTTCATATTAGAGATATCAACCAATTCAAGGCATTTACATCATTAAATCATTCATAAGCAAGATTGATCACATCCAAAATTTATTTAATTTATCTCTAATTAAATTAATTACTATTCTTTAATCACTTAGATTACCTTTGCTTAACATTAATTAATTACAAACTAATTAATTAATTATCCTTTAATTATCCATCTTAATTAATCACCCTTGACAATTATACTTTTATTACACTAAGTAAATAGCCTTTAATTAATTTCACAAGTAATCATCATTAAGCATTTATAGTAATTATCCTTAATTAATTACTCAAATTAATTATCTTATAACCACCTACGTTGATTAACTATCCTTTAATTAATCACACTCATTAGTTAACTAACCCTTAATTAATTACACTAAGTAATTAATCCTTAATTACTTCCATTTAGTAATTTCCTTTTAATTAATTAATTTCTTCAAGTAATTATTCCATTGGTTAATTATCCTTAATTAATTGACCTTTAATTATTAATTAATTAAACCTTTAAGTACTAATTAATTTAATTAATACTTAACAAATTTATCTTTTAATCACTACATTAAGTATTATCACTTAAGAAATCACATTTAGTAGTTACCCATTAATTACCCTCCTTAATTAATGACATTAAATAATTATTCTTTAATTACTTCATTATTATAAATCAATTTCATTAAATAATTTTCCCTTTAACTTATTACATAAATTAATTACCCTTAAATCAATCACTTAAATTACTTTTAGTAATTTATTAATGATCCGCAATTACTCTCAAGAATTACCCTTTTTATTAATTACACTTAACAGATAATCTAAAATTACTCACATTCATTAATTACCCATAGTCCTTTACATTAATTAATCTTAATTAATTATCATTCAAACAATTTAAACATTTAATATCCTTAAAACTTTTAAATATGTTTAAAACATTTTGTTTGGAATATTTTTAGTTTAGAAAACTTGATTTTTGTTTTGCTTAGAGCTTAAAATTTCTTGGCTATATACATACTATTCATCTTTTACTTTATTTCAAAACCTGGTTAAACTTACTTATAAATTTAGAATTTTACCACTAAAATTCCACCCCAGCCAACGTACAAAAGCATACACGAGACAAGCACGAGCAATCCAAGCAAAACACCGATCAACTTCACGAGAATTCGCGCTCATCCTTTCCTCGAGACACATACGCAAGCTACCCGAGAACGATCCCGTGAACAACCTCCTCCCCAAAAGCTTCAACCCTTCAAAGCAATCATCAGACACGAGAGAATACTCATGCACGTGCACGCATGCTCCAGCCACCACCAGCCCGTGCGACCATCGACCATTCAATGACAATCTCGCCATCACTTACAAGCTCCCAGTTCAAAAATATTGCCAACAGAATGGAATCGAGCCACCCCAAATCCCACTGGAATCCAACATCCCACGAAAATGATCATCCATCGATGAACCCGACCCCGAGAGCCATCGTCGATCGTACCAAAACGTCGCCTCAACATAATAAATCGATCCCACCCCTCGCGATCAAGTCTGCAACATCCACGTCGAAGCAGTTGATTCGAGAACGTCGACGAATTCAATAGAGCCTAAAACCTACAACTCCATCTCGGCATTGCTACGATGATTGTTGGACCCTTCTACCATTTTTCCATGTTACTCCACCCTCAAACTATCCCTGGCATCGAACTCGACGACCATCTCACTATTGATCGCCAGATTTTACCAAAAATACAATCTGCATTTAACCCCAAAATTCCCATCAACCAAAATCATAAAAATTCACAATATTAACATCAAAAATCATGTTATCCATATACGAATCAAATTTTAGGATCAAAACTTGAAAATTTATAAATTGTGTTTTCGATTTGAATAAGCTTCCTCTGTAAATTTTATTTTTTTCAAGTAATGCTTGATTTAATCGCTTCAAACTATTTTTTAAAAATGAAATCATATCTATGTCATCATTTTTCTTTCAATGATCAAGATTTAAAAATCCTTGTAGCAAGAGGAAATGATTTTTGATGTTGTATGTAAACAGGAATAACAGCTTTACAGAGACATGCATCCATACTCACACTCACATATACATATAACCATCTCTAAACAAACATGCAAAATGTACTGCCCATCATAATTTCAAAGATTATCTTATGCAAACTCATATATAGGCAGATTAAGCTTTGGGATTCAAGTTTACTCGCAATTTTAAGAACCGAGGACAGAGCTTTTGAATTGAGATGTTTGAAAACTTGCATTTGGAAAAATGCTTGAATCTGGAAACTGGAAAGCTTAGATTGAAAACTGAATTGCAGAAGTAAAATGCTTTATTGTTGCTTGATTTCATTGATGCTTTGATAGGAATGATCTGAAACTTGTTTCTGTAGGAAATACTGGAATGCTTGAAAACATAGTTGATCTGGTTTTTTTTTTATTTTTCTCTCTGGTTGGGTACAGTTGAGCTTAAATTTGAGAAGATTGCTTTTATTTTTCTGATTTGAAAATTTGTTAGAGGTTTTGTTTAAATCTCTCTTGTGTTTGTAAAATGAAGATAAGAAAAGTAGAAAAGAAGATGTTTGTATAACTTGGTTTTTCTCATTTATTGATTACTTTGAAAAATAAAAAGAGATTAAAAGACACTTGTCATTAAACCTTATTCATTTAGTTACATTTGTAAAATTATATGCTAAAATCTCAACATTTGTATTTGGCATGTGTAAATATATTTAAATGTTTTATAAATCTTTATATTTAATTTCTATTTAGTTAACATTTATTAATTCATATTTAGAAAATCCTTTAAAAGAAAAGAAAATAATATAAAACAATTTTATACAAATAAAATTATATATATATATATATATATATTATTTTTAAATCCAATTTACTTTAAGATATTTATCTTTTGAATTTCAAATTCAAATTTGATTCAAAATCCACTCATATATATACGCTTAATTTGTTTGAAAATAATAAGTTTGTCCATTTTAAATAATTATATTAGGAGGTTATCCCATAATATTTTCCCAGATATGAATATTAATTATCAGTTTTATTTGTTTCAAATTTTAACAATCAGTATTTTAATGGTTAGAATCAGCATTTATGATTAATTAACCCAATTAATTATTAATCAAAAGATATAAAAAATCCAGGTTATCACATCCCTCCTCCTTTTGAATCTTTTCATCCTCGAAAAGGAACGAGGCCAATATTTGTTAAAATACTTAATATTAGTTAAATCACTTTTGATCATTTTTAAAACACTTAAAATCGATATAATATTGCCAAAATAGTTTTATAAAAATACTTTTATAACTCGATGTTTAAACAAGTCCGACCTCGTTCTCACAGAAATTCAGCCATATGTTGATAATGCATAAGACTGAAAATCTATAAGTACTTAGCAGACCCGATTTCAACACTCAGCGAAAATACTTGGAAAATAATTTTATGGAAAATATCGAAAACATTTTTGAAAGTAGAGGAAATATCTTTGGTGAGAATTCTCTGGAAATCATCACCCCCATCCATGGTCGCAATTACATCCTGGGTTACGCTGCCATCACAGCAAAAGTCCATATAATTGTAGGCACTCAGCGCCCCTCGATTACGCCATGGAACCCGCCACAGATCGCAGTTACATCCTGGGTTATGCTGCCATCACAGCAAAAGTCTATGTAATATAGGCATCAGCGCCCTCGAATTTCGCTGCCAAAAATGAAACTTCTCCACTCCCACATAGATGGCAGTCCACCGATGTAAAATCAAACGTAGATTTTTGGCTCTCAGCAGCACACACGACTTTCGATATGTCACTATAAGTCGCAGTCTACCGATATAAAATCAAACGTAAACTGTTGGCTCTTAGCAGCACGTGCGACTTTCGCTATGGTCTGCAGTAGATTGCAGTGACAACGAGTTACACTGTCGTCACAACATAACCCAAATGCCTCTGTAGGCATCAGCACCCTCGATTTTCACTACACACTACACAAAATCCTCAGAAACTAGTTTTGTCCTGACTCCTCACAGGATCAACTTTAGAACCCCCCCCCCTTTGAGTTCAAGGCAGTACCACCCTATGACACTCCTGAGAAGTTCATTTCAAGGGAGCGCCTTTTTCCCTAGAGCCAATTCCAAAACACTTTATACTATACTCTTATAGTATCTTTCAAATCATACCCTTTATGATTACACAAAATCGATTCCCAAAATCGATAATTCTCAAACTAGGTTTTTCAAATTCCAAATTTGATTTTCCCAAAAATCAAAAGCCTTTTCCAAATTCATAGGTTCCCAAAACCTTTTCCAAAATTATTCTCACAAGATCCTTTATATATATAGATATATAAAACTTTGAAAAACTTTGGATCATACTTGTACAAATTCCCTTTTTATACTTCAAATATTTTCAAAAATCTTTCCTTCTAGCTATAGATTCAACAAGGGGAGATTTATCATATATAATAAAGATATATAACTTTATTTATTCCAAATTAAATATTCAAATTTGATTACTTTATAAAATCACTTACCAAAATACTTACTTCCATAAAGTAAATTTCTACCATAAAATATCCAGTTTCCACTTTACTTCATCATATATTTCACAAAATATACCTTTCATTTCAAAAATCATTTCACATTTCTTATCCAAAAATTCCCAATATCAATTTCATTCAAACCCGTACGATGTACACATATCATCCGTACGCTATATTAATCTGATCGCTCACTCGATCACACAATTTTAATTTCAAACTAGTATTGTCCACCCGACTTCCTCATGCAGACTCGGATCTGATTTCTTGATCAGAAACCTTCATTCCCCTTACATAGCCATAACTATGATAGATAATACCAGAACCAATCAATAATCCATATCCAGGTTCGCCGTCGAAAATCGAGTGAAAAATCCCAACTCGGATCGATATACTATCTCGAAATTCTATGCTCGAATCTGGATCAAATCACTATGCGAATAGAATAATATACATGCATCCTACATATTTATCTTCATTGGTTATTAACAAAATCAATCTCCTTTACTATTCACATTTACTTTAATTTATATTCACCTATTCACTGTTGCTACAATCCCATTTGGATTATCACCTCAATTCTTATCTCAATTGGGTATCTAATCATAAACAGTTTAAACTCTGTCCAGCTTAAATTTAGAAAATAGCTTGAAAAGTTTAAAAAAGATAAGTAGTTGAAAAATAATTATTAGTTTGTAAAATATCTGTAAAATAGTTAAATAATGATAAAATAGTTATAAAATAGTTAAATAATTGTAAAATAGTTATAAATAGTAATTAGTTATACAACAGTTGAAAAATTGTTAAATAGTTCCAAAAATAATTGTAAAACAAGTATAAGATAGTTTTAGGCTTAAAAAGAAAAGTTGATGGTAAATAGTTTGGAAAGATAGGTTTATATTAAAACAATTTATTTTGAAACTAGTCCAGAGTCATACTGTCCAATTCCCAATCTCCAATCCCACCAATTCAATTTAAATTTCCACTTCCACTTAGATTGACTCAATTCCAATTTAAATATCTTCAATTTCCATTGAAATCGATTTAATCCCAATTCAAGTTGAATTAATCCTCAATTTCTTTCCTAAATTCAAATCAAATTCCATTTGAATTTACTTATTTAACTTTAATCACAATTTCAATTAATTCAAATAAATTTCGAATTGAAGCAATATCAATTCATATCAATTCTGGTTTGAATTAATCCCAATTCCCATTTGAATTTGAACTCATTCAATTTCAATTTCATTTCAAATTAATCCAATTCAAATTTTCCATTTGAATTTTTAAACTTATCCATCTTCAACCACAATTCCAATTAATTCAAATCAAATTCAATTTGAACTAATTCAATTCAAATTTCAAATTTAAACCATCTCGAATTATATAAATTCGAGTTAAATTTTTAAATGTTGATTTAATCCTTTAAATCAAATCAACTTATATCTTTAAACCATTCAATTCTGAATCCAAATTCCATTTTAACCTATTTCAAGGTTCAAATAATAATTCAAATCCTTTTTAAAAAACTAAATCTTTGAAATTCAATTCATCGCCAAATTTTAATTTTTAAACCAAACCTTTGAAGTTTTATCTTAAACATTCAAATCTTAAGTCCAAAATGATTCCATTTTATATCTTAATAATGGATATATTACCACACCCCATTTTTTCATTCATTTAAACAAATCCAATTTTATCTTAAAGGTTATTAATAACAACAGGATATTATCATTCAAACTATTTTAAAATATCCATCCATTTCCAATTTTCAGATCTCAAACCCATTTTGAGATCACACAAACTCCCCATTTAAATCAACCATTTAATTCCCAAGTTAAATCCCAATTTCATCTTGAAATTTCCAATTCAGGTTGTTTGTTCTAAACTTATTTAACTTTCCCAAAGTTAAATTCAATCTACTTAATCTAGTCAGCCCTACTCAAACTTGAATTCCCGCTTCAAATTTCAAAATTCTTATCCACTTATAAGTTCAAAACTTATGTCCCTTTGGGTTTTCACATCTCATTCCGAATAAAAATTTAAAACTCAAGATTTAGAGTTTATCTCAAATCATCTTTGATATTATGTATATCCACACACACACACACACGCACACACACACACACACACACAAATATATATATATATATATATATATATATTTCCTTTACACACCAAGTTATACTTCAAAATTTAAACCACCTTGGTTTTAATTCAAAATAAATTCTTTTAAGTTTTCAAACAACCCTTGTTTGAAACAGGACCCTTCATTCAAATACATTAAATAACATTATTTATTATTTCTTTATCACCTTGAAATAATTCAAATGTTTCTAGACTTAGATTTAAAACTTCACAATTTAGATCATCTTCAGTTCTAATTTATAAGTCATACTTACCTAAATGTTTTACTTTCCCGAAACACTTCATTTGCTTGCTCATTAATATACACATATCATTGTTAAATACAACAATCATTTATGATAATACCCAAGAAAACCAATTCATTATTATCTTATTCTGAAACTCTTCTCCAAATTCAAGATTTTAATTTTAGTTTCAATCCATTTCAAACTTATCTTTATTCAATTTTAGTTTGATTGTATTTCTATTTCCACTTAATTTAATTCCAAAATTTTAGAACCAATTACCTTAATATTTATTAGAACGAAATATTGCTTTATATATCAAAATATATTCTTATATAAAATCATTTAAAATCTATATATGAGAAAATAACAAGTATGCTCTCATATATATATATATATACACTCAACTCATTCTAGGGTACCATTGACCCTATCCTTAATGAGTAATCCCACCAGAGCCAAGGTTCTCGCTTAACCTCCCTCTGGTACCAAATGTAATGACCCGGAATTTTCGATTTTGAAAACTCCAGATAGTTAGGAAAAGAAGAAAAGAGATAGAAGAAGAAGAACAGAAACGCCAAAGCTCAATCTCACATTCGTAGCAGATAAAATATAATATCAAATAATATACTTTACACAAAGAAAGCTGAATCGGTCAATTACATTTTTTTAATACATTAGAGTTACAACATTTCACAATCCCTGGACAGTTAAAAATAAGTTGTCCCAAATAAATAACAATATAATACAGTGGAAACATTCCATACATTCCTGCCATCCAGCTCGCCTCCTAAGCTCCAAAACGTCCTTACCTGGAAATCTGTAATACTCGGTCTGACCCGAGCATTACATTAAAGTAACACCCGGGTCAGGCTAGAAACCAGCATGAGTAAACCCATCTAACATGGAATACAAAAGCATACAACTTATATAAACTCGGGGTAACTTATATCAATTTACAATTTCACCAGTTATTAAAGACATCACTTATCTCACACATCAATTTCTAAGTACCAAAACTTAGATTAAATGGTCCAATTCACTTAAATCATTCCATTTCAGCCTATTGGTTTCACATATCAATCTATAAAGAATCGAAGTGGTTTCAGGTATTTTACTAATACCCGTCTCCGGTCTCTTCGATCCAATGTCATCTTAACCCAAGTTATTCAAATGAAATACAATTCAACTTTTAAATTTAGGATGTAACTTTTACACAGCAATTTATCAATGATAGCTAACCATATTATCCTTGTCTACTCAAACATCTCATATTATAAAAACATTTCATATCAGAGATATCAACCAATTCAAGGCATTTACATCATTCAATCATTCATAAGCAAGATTGATCACTTTCAAAATTTATTTAATTTATCTCTAATTAAATTAATTACTATTCTTTAATTACTTAGATTACTTTTGCTTAACATTAATTAATTACAAACTAATTAATTAATTATCCTTTAATTATCCATCTTAATTAATCACCCTTGACTAATTATACTTTAATTACATTAAGTAAATAGCCTTTAATTAATTTCACAAGTAATCATCATTAACCATTTACAGTAATTATCCTTAATTAATTACTCAAATTAATTATCTTATAACCACCTACATTGATTAACTATCCTTTAATTAATCACACTCATTAGTTAACTAACCCTTAACTAATTTCCTTAATTAATTACACTAAGTAATTAATCCATAATTACTTCCATTTAGTAATTTCCTTTTAATTAATTACTTTCTTCAAGTAATTATTCCATTGGTTAATTATCCTTAATTAATTGACCTTTAATTATTAATTAAACCTTTAATTACTAATTAATACTTAACAAATTTATCTTTTAATCACTACATTAAGTAATTATCACTTAAGAAATCACATTTAGTAGTTACCCATTAATTACCCTCCTTAATTAATGAAATTGAGTAATTATTCTTCAATTAATTCATTATTATAAATCAATTTCATTAATAATTTTCCCTTTAATTTATTACATCAATAAATTACTCTTTAATCAGTCACTTAATTTAAAATTTTACCACTAAAATTCCACCCCAGCCAACATACAAAAGCATACATGAGACAAGCACGAGCAATCCGAGCAAAACCCTGATCAATTTCACGAGAATTCGCGCTCATCCTTTCCCCGAGACACATACGCAAGCTACCCGAGAACGATCCCGTGAACAACCTTCTCCCCAAAAGCTTCAACCCTTCAAAGCAATCATCAGACATGAGAAATACTCGTGCACATGCACGCATGCTCCAGCCACCACCGGCCCGTGCTCCGACCGCCGACCATTCAATGACAATCTTGCCATCACTTACAAGCTTCCAGTTCAACAATATTGCCAATAGAACGAAATCGAGCCACCCCAAATCCCACTGGAATCCACCATCCCACGAAAAGATAATCCATCGACGAACCCGACCCCGAGAGCCATCGCCGATCATACCAAAACATCGCCTCAACACAATAAATCGATCCCACCCCTCGCGATCAAGTCTGCAACATCGACATTGAAACAGTTGATTCGAGAACGTCGACGAATTCAACAGAGCCTAAACCCTACAACTCCATCTCGACACTGCTAGGATGATTGTTGGACCCTTCCACCATTTTTCCCATGTAACTCTACCCTCAAACTACCCCCAACGTCGAACTCGATGACCATCTCATTGTTGATCGCCAGATTTTACCAAAAATACAATCTCCGTTCAACCCTAAAATTCCCATCAACCAAAATCATAAAAATTCACAATATTAACATCAAAAATCATGTTATGCATGTACGAATCAAATTTTAGGATCAAAACTTAAAAATTTATAAATTGTGTTTTCGATTTCAATAAGCTTCCTTTGTAAAAAAAAAATTTGAAGTAATTGCTTGATTTAATCGCTTCAAACTATTTTTTAAAAATGAAATCATATCTATGTCATCATTTTTCTTTCAATGATCAAGATTAGAAGTCCTTGTATCAAGAGGAATTGATTTTTGATTTTGATTTAGTTGTGAGTAAACAGGAATAATAGCTTTACAGAGACATGCATCCATACTCACACTCACATATACATACAACCATGTCTAAACAAACATGCAAAATGTACTGCCCATCATAATTTCAAAGATTATCTCATGCAAACTCATATATATGCAGATTAAGCTTTGGGATTCAAGTTTACTCGCCATTTGAAGAACAGAGGACAAAATTTTTGAATTAAGATGTTTGAAAACTTGAATTTGATAAAAATGCTTGAATATGGAAACTGGAAAGCTTAGATTGAAAACAGAAATGCAGAAGTAAAATGCTTTGTTGTTGCTTGATTTCATTGATGCTTTGATTGGAATGATCTGAAACTTGTTTCTTTGGAAAATACTAGAATGCTTGAAAACATAGTTGATCTGGTTTTTTTATTTTTCTCTCAGGTTGAGTACAGTTGAGCTTTAATCTGAGAAGATTGCTTTTATTTTTCTGATTTGAAAATTTGTTAGAGATTTCTTTTAAGTCTCTCTTGTGTTTGTAAAATGAAGATAAGAAAAGAAGTAAAGAGATGTTTGTATAACTTGGTTTTTCTCATTTATTAATTATTTTGAAAAATAAAAAGAGATTAAAAGACACTTGTCATTAAACATTATTCATTTACTTACATTTGTAAAATTATATGCTAAAACCTCAACATATCTATTTGGCATGTGTAAATATATTTAAATGTTTTACAAATCTTTATATTTAATTTCTATTTAGTTAACATTTCTTAATTCATATTTAGCAAATCCTTTAAAAGAAAAGAAAATAATATAAAACAATTTTGTACAAATAAAATCATATATATATATATATATATATATATATATATTATTTTTAAATCCAATTTACTTTAAGATATTTATCTTTTGAATTTCAAATTCAAATTCAATTTAAAATCCACTAATATATATATATATGCTTAATTTGTTTGAAAATAATAAGTTTGTCCGTTTTAAATAATTATATTAGGAGGTTATCTAATAATATTTTCCTAGATATGAATATTAATCATCAGATTTATTTGTTTCAAATTTTAACAATCAGTATTTTAATGGTTAGAATCAGCATTTCTTATTAATTAATCCAATTAATTATCAATCAACAGATATAAAAAATCCTGGTTATCACGGGTCAATAAGTGTTTCAAGCTTTGGAATGCTTCTTCACACTTATCGGTCCATACGAACTTCACATCCTTTCGTGTAAGCTTAGTCATCGGTGTTGCTATCCACGAAAAATCTTTTATAAATCTCCGTTAATACCCCGCCAATCCAAGGAAATGATTTATCTTGTTCACCGTCTCGGGTCTCTTCCAACTGTTCACTACTTCAGTCTTAGTCAAATCTACAGACAACCCTTTCTCAGAGACGACATGACCTAAGAACTTCACTTCCTTCTTCCAAAAATTCACTTTGTAAACTTAGCCTTCAACTGATGCTCCCTCAACGTCTCAAGCATGACTTTGAGATGTACTTCATGCTCCTTCTCATCCTTAGAGTATATCAAAATGTCATCAATGAAAACAAACACAAACCTATCCAAATGTTCTCGAAAAATCATATTCATCAGTTCTACAAAGAATGTCGGCGCATTAGTTAATCCAAATGGCATAACTAACCTTTTGTAAGATCCATATCTCGTTCTAAACGCCATTAAAGGATGTTATCCTCTTCCACTCTATGCTAATGAAATCCCGTCGCCAAATCTAGCTGAGAGAATACTTTTGCTCCACTCAACTGATCGAAAAAATCATTAATTCTCGGCAATGGATATCCGTTCTTTATTATCTTCTCATTCAACTTATGGTAATCGATACAGAGCCTTAACGATTCGTTCGGCTTCTTAGCAAACACAGTAGCAACTCCCTATGGCAAATTACTTAGCATAATAAAACTTTTTCCTTCCAGATCTACTAACTGCACCTTCAATTCTTTCATTTCTGTAGTAGTCAACATACTCGGTGGTCTACTCACTAGTTCAGCTTCGGGCACTAAATCAATCTGAAACTCAATAGCTCGTTTCGGTGGCAGTCCAACGATTAGCTCAAACACATCGGCAAATTCTCTAACTATAATGACCGGATGCAACTCATCCTCTAACTCCATAACAGCCAGTAAAGCATTCACCTCACAACTAGGGTTTCTACAGCATAAATTATCTGATCACTACAATTTGGATGACTAAGTGATATTTTCCTATCTTAGCAAAATATCCAGGTGTCATACCTACTCAACCAGTCCATTCCTAGGATAATCCCAAATCTCACAAAATCTAGTACATACAAACAACAATTAAAGGTATGACCTAACAAACCAAATTCTAGATGGTCACACCTCATCCTAAGTGTTGCATAACCTCCTATTGGATTAGCAACCCTTAAGAAAGTAATAAAGTAAGAGGGCTCTAAGTTAAGTCAATCCACCAGCCATCGAGAAATAAAAGAATGGGATGCCCCAGTATCAAATAGGATGCTAACAGACATACCATGGATTTGCAATGAGTCTCCTAAAACAGCTTTTCCTTTTTTCTGAGCAACTGATTTTGTGGTTTTGGGCTCCAAAGCATAAACTAGCTCCTTTCCTTCCTTTGGTGGCTCTGGGTACTTGTTCTTGAAATGATCCACTTGATCGCAATTAAAGCATCTGACATTCTTCTTCCCACCAGCTTTTTTCCTTTTCCCATGTTGGCTCGACACTCGTTGGCGTAGTGTCCTTTCTTGTTGCAGTTATAACAAACCACTTCAGCTTTACTCTTCTTTTGTACCCCTTCTTTATGAGCAATCTTCTTGTGGAAAAATGTAACAACCCGGGGTTTTGTATCGATTGATTATCCTCATTAGACCATTAAATCGGTTAGCTAATTACTTTTGGGAGTTTTTAAATCGAGTTGGAATTCTTTTAAAGAATCGTTAAAGTTATTCGGGCTTTGCCCACATATCTTTGCTTAGGGATGAAATGATCATCAAAAGCTTGTAACCAATCCCCCTTTATTCATTTTCAAAAACCCTAAAAACAACGCACGAAAGAAAAAATAAATGGCGTCCCATTCCTCTTTTATTTGCTCTGTTCCTTTGTGAAAATGGTGGTCGTTCCTTTTTCGTTCTTCTTCGATCTGAAATTAGGGCTTTTTGAAGCTGCGCCTTTTTGTTGATCGATTCAGTGGTTATTCGCGTGTGCTTCATTCTCGTTTGTTCGCTCTCGGCCGCTTCTATTTGGTCGAGCTCGTCTTCGCTTCGAAGCACGGTGAGTGATTTTTGTCACTCACATCTAATTCAAATTCCTATTTTTGAGTTTGTATAAAAAATTTAAAGTCGTCACTTGTTTTTTTTTCGGCTGTTCAATTGTGTTTCGATGTTGATGATTTCCTGTTTTCTGGTTATCTCGACACTGTTGTATCTAGTGACCACTACGGTTTTGATTTTTACTGGTTGATTTTCGTTCGTCTGGAATTACTTGAATTTGTCGAGTTCTTTTGACCTGATGTTTGATGATTTGTAGTTGCCGATGATGTTACTGTTTATATAGGAATTGAACTCCTATATATTTGATCGTATATGATCATTTGACTCCATCAAGTTATTGTCTCGGCCATATGATTTTGTTTTAATACTTGGGATGATTTCTGACTTTGGATTGAAATCTGCAAACTTTATTTTGTGAAAAATATTTTAGATGATAATTTATTTGGCATTGCATTTGCTTTAAGTATTTGACTACGGTCAGTAGCTCGGCAGTTAACTTGATTGTTGTACCCTGATATTTGAACTCGTCTTAAGTATATTTTGATATTGGTTCATATGATAATGTTTACTACCCTCTGTTAATTCGAGTACTTGACGCATTCCAGTTTTTTTAGCTTCATGGTTCACCAATAATATTGGAGTTCAAATGCTTTTATAACTTCTTTGATTATCTGAATATTAGGGATTTGACCATTCCCGTTGCTTTCATTACACCATCACTTGTTGCAATTCATATGGTTCGGTTTCGTACCACCTACTGCTCACTTGAATTGCGATTCTTGATGTTGTGCCGTGTTGTGCTCATGTGATCATCACTTTTGTACATGATCTCTGCTCTGGCTTTGGTTGTTTAGTTGTATGCTTATACATTGTCCTGTCTTTCACGATTGCCTGACCATAGGCACGCTTCGAGTCAAGACCAACTTCTTCATATGCATGGATCTTGAATCGATATTACATGTTCTCATATTTTTCTTGTACCTGCTGTGTATTTGTAGTAGAATTTTGACTGATGTTTGAAGTGTGGTATTGTGTTCTCATTGCTTTACTGTTTATATTTACACTTGATAGTCTCGTCCACTTTGATTCTAATTGGGAAATTGGCATCTTCAGCATTCTAATTTGATGCATTGTGATATTTGAGTCAGTTAGCACTTTTGTCTCATAAATGCTTGCTGCCTGGCCCTTGTTTCTATGTTTCCATACCCCTAGTACATTCACTCATTTGAGTTTGTACTTTGTTCACTCGATGGCTTTAAGCCTGAACTACTTTGTTCTTGTTTTGGGTGTGCCACTGTTTTATGCACCTTGTACAGGTGGTGCTATCCAGTTGAGTTTGGCACTTGAGTTGTCGTTGCTTGACTGTTAATTTCTTGGTTAATTGCTTGTTTCAAATGCAGTTTCACTGTGCAGTTGTGTTGAGTCCGTGACTTGACCTTTTGCATTTTGCTGTAGTTTGATTTGGGTTGTAATTGCACCACCTTTTTCATGTTGAATGGAGTCACTAAAGCATCACCATCTGCGATCATACGTAAATTTATGTATGTTGTTGCACCATTGTTGTTTCACTGCTCCACTGGTTACCATTTACTTGAATTGTGTTTCACTATGCAGCCCTGTTCATTTGAAACCCTGTTGCATTTGGGTTGGTGGCTGCATTAAGTTGTTTTCATGTGTGATCTTGTGGTGGCTGCAGTTTTTGGTTGCAGTTTGCCCTTGTTGGTTTGCATTGCATTGATGCATTTGGATTTGTTTTTCGAATTCACTTAAGTTGAATCCGGTATTTTGGGTTTGACCTTGTGTTCGTTTATGAAGTTTCATTGTGTACATGCGTGCACATTGTCCCATGTCATTCTGCTTTGACCATTGAGGCCGTGGCATTGATATTTGAATCTCCATTTGCTTTTGATTCGTTGATCTTTTGTGTATTTCATGATGTAGTGGCGAGGCAGTACACGCGTGCGTGTACTGCACCCTACTCGAATTGACGTTTTTATTGATATTTCTTTTGCATTTTGATTCACTGAGCTTTTGTTAAATTCATCACTGTAGTGGCGAGGCAGTGCATGCAAGCGTGCACTGCAGCCCTATCAGATTTGAAGTTTTAATTGATATTTCAATTGTTTGAAATTGTTTTTTATGTCCAATTCAATATTTTGAAATTGTATTTTGAAATTGGTTTGATTTAATCATTTTGTTGTTGTCTAATTATCTATTTGATAATTAGATTATGAGTTTCTAATTATTTATTTAATAATTAGATTTTGTTGTTAATTGCCGTTTAGGCAATTCTGTTGTTTTCTAAATTATCTTCATTGATAACCCTTTTATTTATCTTCGTTGATAATTTGAATTTGTTGAATTATTGTTTAACACTGTTACGTGTTTTGTTTACCGTTATCCGATTTCCTTATTTAAGGATTGGATAGGTGAATTTATTTTTACTGTCGTCTAATTGTTATTTAATTATTATTGCTTCCGTGCATTAATAACTGAGTTTGAATTAGACTGACCCGTGTATTATTTTCTTTTGAATTTAATACTCGGGTCAGACCGAGTTATTTACAGGTAGTTGATATTTTACTTTGGGGTTGCTGCTTGAGCTATGAAGTCTCTTTATACCTTTTGGAGTAGTCATCATAGTATAGGATGATATGTATTCATGTATATTATTGTCAATAATGTACTTGTATATGTAACTTCCAGAGTTGACAGTTGTAGTTATATCCTATGTATTGTATCATGTGTATTGTAACCGACTTCAGTTTTATATATATATATATATATATATATATATATATATATATATATATATATATATATATATATATGAGATTTGATATTATCTGTGTTCCGCATTCAGCTTATATGCGTTATATATATATATATATATATATATATATATATATATATATATATATATATATTGTCCTAAACTATTATGACCATCGTAGTTTGTTTTATACTGGAATTGAATATGTCGATGGGAGTAAATAAAAAGAGATGAAAAATAGAAAATATATACCACCCCTATCGAGATAATCAATACTAGTGTAAGGCCTAACTACGGATGGCCGCTCCTATCCATCCTTATTCTTCGTAATAACAGACAGTATTTCGTTTAATACTCTTTGTTATTGTGAGCATAGAGGTGGGGCGTCACAAAAAATTTCCTCTTCTGAGCCTGTCCAGTCTGATCCTCTTTCACTTTTTCCTTTGTGTTTAGTGGCTAATTTCCTATCAAATTAGAAAATAGTCGATAAATTTCAGATTAAAATTAACCGCAAATGTACGGCATATAATTTTAGTATGTGGCGGGTACGGGTCGATCTGTAGAGAATTGTTGATTTTAAAAATTTATTCAGTCAAATTATACTAAAGTCGAGGGATTGTTAACTAACTAAATAAAGTAAAAACAAACTATAACCAAGGAGAATAAAAATGTGAGATTAAAGAGAAATTTAGAGGCAAATCTCCTCTCATGATTATATAAATCAACATAATGAAATTATGATCTCCTTTTGGTCATTTGTGAGTTTAGTTGATGCATTTATCATAAGCATGGCCTAATTGTGTTATTAATTAACACACTTAAAACATCAAATTTTAATGCACCATTTAACTCACTTACCAACTTTTATGAAAATGATATGAAATTAAAAGTAGAATCTATTTTAATCATGGCTTATTAACTATTGAATTAGAAACATAAACCATCAAATTTTGATTCTAAATCCACTTCCATTACCATGATCATATGTATATGAAGAGGTAATTAGTGATTCATATGACTAAGCATAGTCTATTTGTTATGAACAACATAAGCTATCAAACTCAATATTAAACACAAAATCACACAAACATCTAACCATAAAAGATACATAAATGAAAAATTATGTTGCATCTACATGATTCAAGAGAGTTTCATTACCCCTAAATTGTAGGGATTACCTCTCATATTTGTTATTAAATCAACAAATATAGAAAGCAACATGAAATAAATAAGAGGAAAAAGAGAGCAAAATGAAAATAAAAGCTAAGTAAAAAAAAGAAATGAACACTAAACTACTAACAACATAAGAAAGAGAGCATGCAAATGTAAAAGAACATTAACTAACATTGCATAAAAAGAAAGATCACATGAAATAAAAAAAATGGCTAAGTAGCCATGAAAAAAAGAAAGAGAGTTTGTCTTTTATTTTTTATTCTAAACTAAAACTAAGTGAGAAAGAGAGGGTTACATGAAGATATAGGGTATTTATACAAGTTAGAAACCCTAATTCATTTTTTAGGAAATGCCCAAAATACCCTTGAGGTAGTATGGCCACCAAGTAATCATTAGCATGTCTTACTCCCCACTTAAATGTACATGAAGCTTTAATGATCTTTTAGCATGTGCATTAGCTCCTAAATAAAAATCAAGGTAAGTGGGTAGGTAGGTTCCTCCATGATCTTGGTTTTGAATTATTTCCATCTTCATTTGTTCTGTTCACTCTTGTGCATGCATATATCCTCATGAAATCACTTGTTTTCACTAAAATTCCTACAAAACAACATAATTCCAAGTAAATTTTAACAAATTAATAAATGCATAAAAAGACCATTTTGCCCCTATATGAAGATGAATATGTGACAATTTGAAAATAATTTGAATTTGATTTAAACAAGTTAAAATACCCAATATGATCATTTATTTAATATAAATAGATTAAATATGGTGGTAAAAATATGCACATTTATATGCACATCAAATAGCCCCACACTTATCTTTTTATTCATCCTCGAATAAAGAAAAACTAAGATAAGTCCATTTTCGTAGGGAGCACGATTGCATTGAGCATATGTAACAAGCCGTTAAACCTCTAGGTATTTCCAAAAGGAGGAGTGTTGTCACATGAGGGTTTTTAGTGGATACTACCCACAAATTCCAAATGTAGGATGAAAATATTTACAAAATGCAAAATTTATTTACAAAGAGATGAATGCGAGTTTTTGAAAATATTTACAATGAAGGATTTACTTTTAAATTGACGTCAATAAGTTAAATATAGGTTTTGGTCATTGTCATGAAAATTTAAGTCATTTATTCGTCAAAACATCCAACTAAAATCAAGTTATCATAACAAATAGACAATAGTTTAACTCATTGTTTTGGCTGATAACACGATGTAACCATGAAATGGATCCTTAGTTGATTATCAAAGTTTATCAAAGTGGTATTTTCATTTCCTTTCATAAAAAGTCAAATCAAACAAGTTAAAATAGTGCTTGGATTTCATTTGCTTACTCTCTCTATTTTTTTTGAAATTTTATTGATATTTATAATATTTACATATACTTAACTTAGATAAACCGAGGCCAGACGTATTACCTGTAACGACCCAGGATTTTTATTAATTAAAATTTGAATATTTAATTAATTTTAAATATTAATAAGTGAAAATTTTAAGTCGAATAAATTTTATTTTGAATAATTGGATTTAATTGGATAATTAAATCGATAATTTAATATGTTAAATTATAGAAATAATTGAAAATTGGGTTAAATATGATTGAAAATGATTTGTAAAATTTTATTTTATCATGTTGAAGTTTGAATGATGTTTTAAAACTTTTAAAATCGAATTAAGAGTTAATTTGTAAAAATTGAATATTTTAATATTTAATTTTCGACTGTAAAATAGCCAATTTTTGAACAGTCTCAGAATTGAACGAAACCAGTTCCATTGGATCCGTAATAGTTAGTTATTACCGGATTTCAATTTTCGTGTCAATCGGAGTTATCGTTTGAGCGTGGCAGCTCGAAACGCATCGAAATTGTTTTAATATTAATTTGGCGAGTTAAAATAGCCATTTTTCAAACTGTCTCGGATTTCGACGAAACCAGTTTTATCGGATCCGTAATGTGATATTATTGTAAGGTTTAAAATTTCGTGTCAATTGGATTTACCGTTTGTCCGGTACGAATTAAAACGCCTAGAAAATCGTTTAAATCGGTTTAATTTAAATTGAACGTTTGTTGCCATAACTCGCACAGATGATCGAATTAGCTTCCGAAACCTATTCCATTGTGTCCGGAACGCGGGGTAAACCCTAGAAACGCTGGTTACGGTGCGTGAATCGGAGTTCGAAAAATCCGGAATGAATAGTGTCTTTCGTTCTTCTATAAATAGCCCCCTCCCTCACACAAATAAATAAAAAAGAAAAAGAAAATAGAAACCCTAGCCGCCACCCCAGAAACCAACGGCCTGAAATTTGCAACTTTCTTCCCTTATAAACTTCCAATCCACAAGCTTTCACACAAAGTTGTCAACTGCAAAGTCAAAGAACATCTCGTGCTCTATCGATCTATACGGGTATGATCGTCTATGGCGCGACGTAGGGGAAGAAATCGAGGTGGGAACGCGTGCCGTTCATCATCGTATTGCGCGCTGTAGGCTGTGCCGCACGTGACCGGTCATGGGCCGAAGATAGAGCTCGTGACGAGCTTCGACGTGGTGGCGGCGTGATGGAATTTCGTGTGGTGTGGAGGCTCGAATTTGGAGCCCTAGTTCGTGATGTTTGGGTTCAAGCATGCGTGATAATGGCCTGGAGATTGTTGCGCACGAAGATGAAGAAGCAAAGCACGGTGGAGATTGCTAGGAGCATGGATCTCACGGCCAACAATTGTTTTAGGTTATAAATAGAAATAAAAAGTTGTAAATTATATTAAATAAATTCGTGTAACTTCAAATATGCATAACTTTTTCATACGAGGTCGAAAACGCGCGAAACCAGTTGCGTTGGAATCGTATGGACGAGCACTACGCGATGAAATTGGATTGGAGTCGTTTGGAGTTAGTGAAAATTTCAGGTAAAATTAAACGTCCGTTTAATTTTATTCGAAATAAATCGCTAAAACGAAATTGAAATCAAGGTGAGAACTTCTCACTCAATCGAATCAGTTTCGATTTTATTTTAAATAGTTAGATTTAAAATATTTGAATGCATGTTTGAATGATGATTGTTATCTATTGATTGTTAAAATAGACATTATACGCCGTTAGTAAGCGGATGTTATTTAATAAAAACATATACCGCGAATATTTCATAAACAGTGAAATTGGTATTATATATAATAGCAATATATATATATATTGGCATATGTATATATTGGAGTTATTGATTTCCCGCATTTGTTGTAGCGGATGAGACCCTATTGCGCCATCTATTAAGCGGATAATATTATTAAATCCCATATACCGCGATAATTTCATACTGGAGCGAAATTGGTATTGTGCTAATGTTTGTGGATGCAGGGAAACAGGTTGGAGGGATCCAACTGGATTCCTCAATAGTTTTTATTTGATTTCAGATATTTTGATATTTGATGGACTATCATATCGATATATGATGTCGTTGTCGTGATTGACTATTTGGTGTGTAGCATCATTGGACCAAATTTTGGAATTTTAAAATGTTTTTAAAGAGATTTTTGAAAGTATAGGTTATGAAATATTTTTGGAATTGATCCATTATAAATAAATAAACGTTATAATTTTAATGTTATATAAAATTATGATTTTGAGAAAATATGGGTTAGATGTTTTAAAATAATAGTATAAATTGATTTTATAAAGGATTTATAAATTGATGTTTATAAATTAAAACATTTGAATTATAAACACGAGTTTTTATAAGTGTTTGAATGAAGTGAAAATGAATTCCATAAATGAATGAAATATATAGAATTATAAACGGTGAAGTTTTAAATGGAATTTTATAAACAGTAGGTTTATAAAATTTGTAAGGATATTAAAAGAATAGATTTGGGTGAATAAATGAATCTTATAAGTTATAAGATTTATAATTGTGAAGTTTAAAGGAACGATTTTGTAAAATAATCGTTTTATAAGTATTTAACTTATAATATGGACTTTTGGTTTATAATTGATTTATAAACTGGAATAGGTTAATAAAGGAATTTATAAAAGGAAGTTGTTATAAAATAAATAGAAATGGAATTTATAAACGTTGTTTTATAAATTCGCAAACGACTTATTTTGATAAGTTAATTTTTATAACTTATTTATGGAGTTATATTCACGTTTTTGACTGTGAATAATCCTTTGAAATAAAATGAATAAAAGGATGAAATTTATTAACAAAGTATATTCACGTTTTTGAATAGTGAATAATATGTTAAAGGAATTGTTTTGAATGTGATGTTTTAAATTGAATTAAAACGATCTAACGATGTTTTTAAATGTGTTGAGATTCGAAACCATAGATTTCAACATTTATTGTTGAAATAGACGTTTTCGAGAAATAAAAGGAAATAGTGGACTATAACACTGTTGTTATAGTAAATGATTTCCGAAAGGAAATGTTTTGTATAGTATTGGGATTTATATATCTATTTTAATTTCGAATCCCTATACTAGTGATTTTGGGTTGTCGTAACGATGTTTTACGCAACATTCGTTTTGGCCCAAAATAAATATGTTTAAGAGAATGGTTTCCTTAAAGAATGAAATATATACTTAATCTCGATTTAAGTATATTGAATATTTTCCAAGTGTTGAAAATAAATAGATTTGTGAATTACTTATTTAATAAGTATGGAATTGTTTTCCGATATAAAGTGAATATTTGAGAATTTATCTTTTTGAAGATAAATTGAAATGAATAATTGAAATCGAATATTCATTGATATTTTGGATTATAAATTCACTAAGGAATTTATAAAAGAAAGTGGAATTTGTTAAAAATAAATGTTGATTTATTTTTGAAGTATTGAAAATAATATATCTTGTAAAGATATTTTGGAAAATAAATAATTTGGAAAATTATTTGGAAACTGGTGATGTGTGCATATCCATTGATAGTTCAATAACCGACTATCAATATTTCCCTTTGAATGGGTAATAGATGTGATTTGTTTGAATTTGAATGACACACTTATTTTTGAATAAGCGCTCACTATTCGGGTTAACCGGGAAAGGACCATGGGGTCGTATAACCCATTCCGAATATGTGATACGTCGTTATGATAGCATTGATGACCGGTGTTGAAGACCGAGTATTTGCGAAAGCGATAGGATGACCTATCGATTGTCTCTGCACTGGGTAGCTCCTGGTATAGAGATTCCCTAAGTGATGGGAAATTCGATCGGGATTGTGAATACCCGGATTGCAAGGGCTTCGTGAGAAGTGCCTTCGGTTTTGTTCGAGCCCGGAACAGACTTGTATGGATTGTATGTCTGACATTACAAATTGAGATATAAAGCAGATTTCTTTCAAATATATTTCTGTTGGTGGCGGAGAATTTATTCTTTTAGCTTAACACCCTTCTCCGAGACGTACGAGCTTAGAGGTTATGTAGTTGAATGTTATCAGCGATATATTCCCAATTTGGTAATGTGACATGCTGAGTGTTGCTGTAAATGATCATTGTGTTGATTATTTGTGATAGGATCGTTTATTTGATCGTCTATCCTGATGATCATTTCTATGATCATTTGTTGACCCAAAGCATGGCTTTTGTATAAAGTATGTTTTTGTGGACGTGACTTCGTCGAGCCTCACACCCCGTGAATGGTCAAAACAGGAAAGATGCAGCAAGGTTATGAGGGGTAGCGCCCTTTAGGATGTGTGCATTTCCTTCTGGAAAAGGGTGGTATCATGGTATGGAGCCCAGATACTTACTCATGTTGAAAACACTTTATGATTGTGTGAATTGATTAGGAGCGCTCGGTTGAAAGGTCCCAAAGGACCGGGGGATGACATATTCGGTCAGTTGTTACTCAGTTAGGGGTAACCCGGCCTTGTGTTGGTAGAGATCCGGTTTGGTTCTCGGGGATGTCCATCCAGAGGCATTCTCATGTGGCAATGGGAAGTTCCTTGGCCTGATCATTCGTTGGAAACCCAAAGAAACAATACGAGACTTGTACGGTTTTAGTTGTATAACCTGCTATGGAATGTGGCGGTAACCTGCTATTGAACCTAGTTAGCTATAGTAGGCATACGATAATGGTCGTATGTTGGCTAAGATTTATATTCTACTTTCGAAATGAATTTTTCCTACACTATGCACTAGTAATAATATAAAATGTTCTTTTTAATGCGTATCAAGCATCTTTGACTATCATAAGGAGAAATCTCCTCCGATTCTGCGTTTGCATTGTGTGTGTGTGCGGGAGGCCTTATGGTAGTCTCATTTTTAAAAGCATTGCGAATTGACTTTAAAAATATTCCTCTATTTTGATTTTAAAGATAAATAAACTGTTTTGAGTTCTCACACCAGTCACATGACTGACTCGAAGTTTATTGTTTTCCTTTCTAAACTCTGGGTGCCCACCAATTTCCACACGGGCAGTCAAGAGTTAGGTTTATCAGGATATTCTGGATATGCTGGAGGCAAGCTGGATGGCATGGCGTATTACTAGTATATAGTATTTCTTTTCCGCTGCACTATTTGTTGTTGTTGTTGTACACTCTGATGATATGATGTAATGAAATGTAATGTGATGTAATGTAATAACTGATATAGTTCTTTGTTTAAAGATTATTCATTTATTATTATATGTTGTTCCGCTGCGAATTGGAGATTCTGATGTTGTTCTGTTGTTTTCTTTCCGTTCTATTTTCTATTTTCTATCTTCTTATCTCTACCTTCTTCTCTCTTCTTCTTCTTTTTCTTTTTTCCTAAACCATAACATTTCGGGTTTCCGGCCTTCGATTTCTCGGCAGTCGATAAAGTGAGTATCGATGTTGAATTTTCGAAAGTCGAAATTTTTCGGGACGTTACATTTGGTATCAGAGCATATGGTTAAGCGACAACCATGGTTCTGTTAGGTATTACTCATTAGAGATAGAGTCAGTAGTACTTTAGAATGAGTTTGAGTGTAATAATAGCTATGAGAGCGTATTTGTTAGTGAATATAAAATTGTTTTATATTGTGATGATTGGTTTGTTGAGTGGTATATAGATTCTGGTTAATACGAGTAATTAACGTTGTTGATAGGGATCTCTAAACACTTGTACAGAACAATTCGACACAATATTGTTTAAATTGGGTAAATGAAATAATTTTACCTTGATTATATTTTATATATAAAGAAATAATTTTTCAGAATTATTAAAGTGTATATAAGTAGATTGTTTAGTTGTTTGAAAAAAAATTCAAATAAAAGAATAATTGTATAAGAAAAAGAATTATAAGAATTGAATTATAATTAAAGTAATTTACAATTGTGAAATAAACTTATATATATGAGAAGTGAAACTGTATGAATATATTTATGAATATGAGTTGTAAATAAAAATGAATTTAAAGTTAAATGGAAATTTACTTTAGAATTGGAATCTGAATTTATTTATAAGTTGGAATTTAAGTTAAGTAAAACCAATTGATAAGCAAAGGAATTTGGTTGAAATTAATATACATTGGTTGTTATATGGTTGTTAGTTGATTGATTGTATATAATTCATTAAGAGTTAATGAAATTGGAAGCTAAAGTAATTGAAATCCAATTGGAAGTTAAGTGAATCTTAAATAGAATTGAATTTGATTTGGAAGTGAACCAACTTGAATATGAATTAGTGAACATAAACTAATTGAAAATGAATGTTAGTAAGAACATCCACTGCAATGAATCGAATGCGATTAAATTGAAAACCAATTCATTAATATTAATGAGAATATGAATGAATATACATTGGTTATGAATTAGTTGAATGTTAGTTGGTTGATGGTTGAACATATTGCTTTTATTGCATTAGCTATGTTGGCATATATAGTTATTATGTTGCTATATGTTGTATATCGATACTATTGTCTACATGCATGATTCTCATGTTGTTTGTTGAGTGTTTAGTAGGTGCGGATCGCGTTTGCTTCGCATTTGGAGCTCGCTTTCGCGCTATATTAGCCGTATATGCTCGCTAATAAAATATAAGGTACATATCTCGGATTACATACCGTACTTTTATACTTTTTCCCTTCGGGATGCCTCATTACTTGATGAGATGTATATTTGTGATATATATACTGTCATTTTTTTCGGATCGAGCCGCGCAAAGGAGACTATGGCGAATTTTTTCGAAAATTTAAGGCGTTAGAAAAAATTTGAGAAAATCGAATTTTTTTGAAAACTTTAACTTTTATTTGGAATTGAAAGTTAAACAATAGTAGTTGTTTTTGAAAAGATAACTAATTATGATTTGAAAACTTAGTAAAGATTTGTAAGAAGTTTGATTATGAATTTTGGAAAGTTAATAAATTCTGTAATTTTCTTACTTAATAATTTCGAGGATGAAATTCTTTTAAGGGGGGAAGATTGTAACGACCCAGGATTTTTATTAATTAAAATTTGAATATTTAATTAATTTTAAATATTAATAAGTGAAATTTTTAAGTCGAATAAATTTTATTTTGAATAATTGGATTTAATTGGATAATTAAATCGATAATTTAATATGTTAAATTATAGAAATAATTGAAAATTGGGTTAAATATGATTGAAAATGATTTGTAAAATTTTATTTTATCATGTTGAAGTTTGAATGATGTTTTAAAACTTTTAAAATCGAATTAAGAGTTAATTTGTAAAAATTGAATATTTTAATATTTAATTTTCGACTGTAAAATACCCAATTTTTGAACAGTCTCAGAATTGAACGAAACCAGTTCCATTGGATCCGTAATAGTTAGTTATTACCGGATTTCAATTTTCGTGTCAATCGGAGTTAACGTTTGAGCGTGGCAGCTCGAAACGCATCGAAATTGTTTTAATATTAATTTGGCGAGTTAAAATAGCCATTTTTCAAACTGTCTCGGATTTCGACGAAACCAGTTTCATCGGATCCGTAATCTGATATTATTGTAAGGTTTAAAATTTCGTATCAATTGGATTTACCGTTTGTCCGGTACGAATTAAAACGCCTAGAAAATCGTTTAAATCGGTTTAATTTAAATTGAACGTTTGTTGCCATACTCGCACAGATGATCGAATTAGCTTCCGAAACCTGTTCCATTGTGTCCGGAACGCGGGGTAAACCCTTGAAACGCTGGTTACGGTGCGTGAATCGGAGTTCGGAAAATCCGGAATGAATAGTGTCGTTCGTTCTTCTATAAATAGCCCCCTCCCTCACACAAATAAAAAAAAAGAAAAAGAAAATAGAAACCCTAGCCGCCACCCCAGAAACCAACGGCCTGAATTTGCAACTTTCTTCCCTTATAAACTTCCAATCCACAAGCTTTCACACAAAGTTGTCAACTGCAAAGTCAAAGAACATCTCGTGCTCTATCGATCTATACGGGTATGATCGTCTATGGCGCGACGTGGGGGAAGAAATCGAGGTGGGAACGCGTGCCATTCATCATCGTATTGCGCGCTGTAGGGTGTGCCGCACGTGACCGGTCATGGGCCGAAGATAGAGCTCGTGACGAGCTTCGACGTGGTGGCGGCGTGATGGAATTTCGTGTGGTGTGGAGGCTCGAATTTGGAGCCCTAGTTCGTGATGTTTGGGTTCAAGCATGCGTGATAACGGCCTGGAGAATGTTGCGCACGAAGATGAAGAAGCAAAGCACGGTGGAGATTGCTAGGAGCATGGATCTCACGGCCAACAATTGTTTTAGGTTATAAATAGAAATAAAAAGTTGTAAATTATATTAAATAAATTCGTGTAACTTCAAATATGCATAACTTTTTCATACGAGGTCGAAAACGCGCAAAACCAGTTGCGTTGGAGTCGTATGGACGAGCACTACGCGATGAAATTGGATTGGAGTCGTTTGGAGTTAGTGAAAATTTTGGGTAAAATTAAACGTCCGTTTAATTTTATTCGAAATAAATCGCTAAAACGAAATTGAAATCAAGGTGAGAACTTCTCACTCAATCGAATCAGTTTCGATTTTATTTTAAATAGTTAGATTTAAAATATTTGAATGCATGTTTGAATGATGATTGTTATCTATTGATTGTTAAAATAGACATTATACGCCGTTAGTAAGCGGATGTTATTTAATAAAAACATATACCGCGAATATTTCATAAACAGTGAAATTGGTATTATATATAATAGCAATATATATATATTGGCATATGTATATATTGGAGTTATTGATTTCCCGCATTTGTTGTAGCGGATGAGACCCTATTGCGCCGTCTATTAAGCGGATAATATTATTAAATCCCATATACCGCGATAATTTCGTACTGGAGCGAAATTGGTATTGTGCTAATGTTTGTGGATGCAGGGAAACAGGTTGGAGGGATCCAACTGGATTCCTCAACAGTTTTTATTTGATTTCAGATATTTTGATATTTGATGGACTATCATATCGATATATGATGTCGTTGTCGTGATTGACTATTTGGTGTGTAGCATCATTGGACCAAATTTTGGAATTTTAAAATGTTTTTAAAGAGATTTTTGAAAGTATAGGTTATGAAATATTTTTGGAATTGATCCATTATAAATAAATAAACGTTATAATTTTAATGTTATATAAAATTATGATTTTGAGAAAATATGGGTTAGATGTTTTAAAATAATAGTATAAATTGATTTTATAAAGGATTTATAAATTGATGTTTATAAATTAAAACATTTGAATTATAAACACGAGTTTTTATAAGTGTTTGAATGAAGTGAAAATGAATTCCATAAATGAATGAAATTTATAGAATTATAAACGGTGAAGTTTTAAATGGAATTTATAAACAGTAGTTTATAAAATTTGTAAGGATATTAAAAGAATAGATTTGGGTGAATAAATGAATCTTATAAGTTATAAGATTTATAATTGTGAAGTTTAAAGGAACGATTTTGTAAAATAATCATTTTATAAGTATTTAACTTATAATATGGACTTTTGGTTTATAATTGAGTTATAAACTGGAATAGGTTAATAAAGGAATTTATAAAAGGAAGTTGTTATAAAATAAATAGAAATGGAATTTATAAACGTTGTTTTATAAATTCGCAAACGACTTATTTTGATAAGTTAATTTTTATAACTTATTTATGGAGTTATATTCACGTTTTTGACTGTGAATAATCCTTTGAAATAAAATGAATAAAAGGATGAAATTTGTTAACAAAGTATATTCACGTTTTTGAATAGTGAATAATATGTTAAAGGAATTGTTTTGAATGTGATGTTTTAAATTGAATTAAAATGATCTAACGATGTTTTTAAATGTGTTGAGATTCGAAACCATAGATTTCAACATTTATTGTTGAAATAGACGTTTTCGAGAAATAAAAGGAAATAGTGGACTATAACACTGTTGTTATAGTAAATGATTTCCGAAAGGAAATGTTTTGTATAGTATTGGGATTTATATATCTATTTTAATTTCGAATCCCTATACTAGTGATTTTGGGTTGTCGTAACGATGTTTTACGCAACATTCGTTTTGGCCCAAAATAAATATGTTTAAGAGAATGGTTTCCTTAAAGAATGAAATATATACTTAATCTCGATTTAAGTATATTGAATATTTTCCAAGTGTTGAAAATAAATAGATTTGTGAATTACTTATTTAATAAGTATGGAATTGTTTTCCGATATAAAGTGAATATTTGAGAATTTATCTTTTTGAAGATAAATTGAAATGAATAATTGAAATCGAATATTCATAGATATTTTGGATTATAAATTCACTAAGGAATTTATAAAAGAAAGTGGAATTTGTTAAAAATAAATGTTGATTTATTTTTGAAGTATTGAAAATAATATATCTTGTAAAGATATTTTGGAAAATAAATAATTTGGAAAATTATTTGGAAACTGGTGATGTGTGCATATCCATTGATAGTTCAATAACCGACTATCAATATTTCCCTTTGAATGGGTAATAGATGTGATTTGTTTGAATTTGAATGACACACTTATTTTTGAATAAGCGCTCACTATTCGGGTTAACCGGGAAAGGACCATGGGGTCGTATAACCCATTCCGAATATGTGATACGTCGTTATGATAGCATTGATGACCGGTGTTGAAGACCGAGTATTTGCGAAAGCGATAGGATGACCTATCGATTGTCTCTGCACTGGGTAGCTCCTGGTATAGAGATTCCCTAAGTGATGGGAAATTCGATCGGGATTGTGAATACCCGGATTGCAAGGGCTTCGTGAGAAGTGCTTTCGGTTTTGTTCGAGCCCGGAACAGACTTGTATGGATTGTATGTCTGACATTACAAATTGAGATATAAAGCAGATTTCTTTCAAATATATTTCTGTTGGTGGCGGAGAATTTATTCTTTTAGCTTAACACCCTTCTCCGAGACGTACGAGCTTAGAGGTTATGTAGTTGAATGTTATCAGCGATATATTCCCAATTTGGTAATGTGACATGCTGAGTGTTGCTGTAAATGATCGTTGTGTTGATTATTTGTGATAGGATCGTTTATTTGATCGTCTATCCTGGTGATCATTTCTATGATCATTTGTTGACCCAAAGCATGGCTTTTGTATAAAGTATGTTTTTGTGGACGTGACTTCGTCGAGCCTCACACCCCGTGAATGGTCAAAACAGGAAAGATGCAGCAAGGTTATGAGGGGTAGCGCCCTTTAGGATGTGTACATTTCCTTCTGGAAAAGGGTGGTATCATGGTATGGAGCCCAGATACTTACTCATGTTGAAAACACTTTATGATTGTGTGAATTGATTACGAGCGCTCGGTTGAAAGGTCCCAAAGGACCGGGGGATGACATATTCGGTCAGTTGTTACTCAGTTAGGGGTAACCCGGCCTTGTGTTGGTAGAGATCCGGTTTGGTTCTCGGGGATGTCCATCCAGAGGCATTCTCATGTGGCAATGGGAAGTTCCTTGGCCTGATCATTCGTTGGAAACCCAAAGAAACAATACGAGACTTGTACGGTTTTAGTTGTATAACCTGCTATGGAATGTGGTGGTAACCTGCTATTGAACCTAGTTAGCTATAGTAGGCATACGATAATGGTCGTATGTTGGCTAAGATTTATATTCTACTTTCGCAATGAATTTTTCCTACACTATGCACTAGTAATAATATAAAATGTTCTTTTTAATGCGTATCAAGCATCTTTGACTATCATAAGGAGAAATCTCCTCCGATTCTGCGTTTGCATTGTGTGTGTGTGCGGGAGGCCTTATGGTAGTCTCATTTTTAAAAGCATTGCGAATTGACTTTAAAAATATTCCTCTATTTTGATTTTAAAGATAAATAAACTGTTTTGAGTTCTCACACCAGTCACATGACTGACTCGAAGTTTATTGTTTTCCTTCCTAAACTCTGGGTGCCCACCAATTTCCACACAGGCAGTCAAGAGTTAGGTTTATCAGGATATTCTGGATATGCTGGAGGCAAGCTGGATGGCATGGCGTATTACTAGTATATAGTATTTCTTTTCCGCTGCACTATTTGTTGTTGTTGTTGTACACTCTGATGATATGATGTAATGAAATGTAATGTGATGTAATGTAATAACTGATATAGTTCTTTGTTTACAGATTATACATTTATTATTATATGTTATTCCGCTGCGAATTGTGAGCTTCTGATGTTGTTCTGTTGTTTTCTTTCCGTTCTATTTTCTATTTTCTATCTTCTTATCTCTACCTTCTTCTCTCTTCTTTTTCTTTTTCTTTTTTCTTAAACCATAACATTTCGGGTTTCCGGCCTTCTATTTCTCGGCAGTCGATAAAGTGAGTATCGATGTTGAATTTTCGAAAGTCAAAAATTTTCGGGACGTTACATTACCCATGCATTGCCTTGCGGACATATGTGAGGGGAATACAGTGTGTGGCGAGTGAACACACAAGTGTGAACACTTATCGACTGTAGGCGTTATTAATAAAAGAATTCTTTTTTATATACACACACCTAACTCAGATAAACTGAGGCCAAATATATCGATCGTGCACTGCCTTTCGGGCTTATGTGAAAATGATATAAAGCATGTCGAATGAACACACGAGTGTGAATACATGACTCTAGATGTTAATAATTTGAAGAGAGAGTTTTGCAAAATCATCTTAGCACCATTTAACTTAGAAGACAAAAAATATATTATATCCTTTAATCCGAATTCACCATTTTTTAAATAAAGATTTTCAATTAAGATATTTCATAATTAACACGTATGAATCTTCCTATATACTAGTTAAACCATTATTATTTGTAATCAAACTTCATTTTTATTTTTGTTAAGACGAATAAATTTTCAAAAATTTCAATTTAATAAACCATGACCATATATTTATCTTATAGTGTTTCTTTAAAAATAAATCAAAATGCAAAAAGAAAATCTTTTTTTTCTTTTTTTTGTTTTTGAATTTTTTTCGAGTTTTGAACAAAAATGAAATTAATCATGAAAAACCAAAAAGAAGATGAGACTCCCTCCCACACTTGATTTTAACTGTGTCCTCACAGTCAACTTAAGTGAAAGGAGAAAAATAAAACAAAAATAAAAAGATGGCCTATATTTACATGAAAATGAAAAGATTACTATTTACAAGAGTTTTGAAAGTATATCGTCAAGAAGTAAATGAAATGTCTTTCAAAGACTGATTCATTTGTCTCGTCAAGTATGCGAGACACGGCTTAAGCTTAGAAAACCAAAACATAAAAGATTTCAGAGTTAAATGTGGATTTGGAAAAACGAATGTCATTCATTGAAAATCGTATGAGTTGTTTTATTTTCGATGATTTTTGGAGTTGATAAAACAATTGATTGAAATTCAAGTTTATTTTCACCAAATTGAAAGTTAAACTCATCATCGATAAATTTTTCAAAATTATTGATTTTAAAATTAAAATGGTGATTCAAATCTTCCCCTTCAGAATTTAACAACTCATTTTCAAAAAGTCCTAAGAAATCGTGTTCATTGAATTTGTCTTCCTTTATTAAATTATCAACAACTTTATTACACATGTCAAGTTCAAAATCCAAAGTTGTGTTCAAAATTTCAAAATCGAGAAAAAGAAGATCGAATCTTAAATCGAGTTTCTTACCCTCGAAAGAATTGAAATCCAACTCAATTATTCAACAACTTCATTAAGTTCGTTATTTTCAATTTCAAAAGTTATTATTTGAAAATCGTCGAGTTGGGTAAAAGATGGATTATTGTTTGACTTGTCACTTGTTGGGATTTGGTTTTGTTGTTCATGTAATTTTTTATATGATTCAATCAACAAATCCGTGTGGTCATCGTAAATTTCGATCATTTTCTCAACAAAATCTAATATGTTGTTATTAACATGAGGATTTTCACTTTGAAACCGTTGAGAACAAAGATTTTCAATCGTAACATGGTTAAGATTATTTCCATTGCCAAATTCGTTTAAAAAGTTGTTTCCATTTTCATTTTGAAGTTTCATTTGGAGTTCGAAATTGAACTGGTATGAGTTATAATCGAAATCATTTGAATTTTGAAGTGGATTCAAAATTTGATTATTTTGAAAACTTTGATTTGAATCATTGCCCAAATATAAATTACACAAATCATTTATACTTTGATACTGTTGTGTAGAGAATTCAAGTAAAAATGAAATGTTATTTTCAAGAGTCGAAGGTTGGTCATCATTTTGAAAATTTTGTTGTTCGAAATTCGAATTATTTACACAATAATTGTTGTTAAAATATCTATACGAATTTGAAGTGAAATCATATGGATTATATTGATTTTCACAACTATTGTAAAATTCAAGTGAATATGGAAATTCAGACATTTTCAAGAATGTTTTTTTTATGAAAAAACAATATTTACAAATAAAATTTATTTTTCAAAAGGGAAATTGATTTTTTTTTTTTGGTTTTTCATATTTTTTTCTTTTTTTTGAAAAGGTTTTATAATATATTTTTCTTGGATTTTGGTTTTTTCTAAATTTTTTGGATTTTTAAAATTTCAAGGAAAAAAGATTTTAAAATTTCAAAGGAAAAGGAATGTATACAATCTTTTTAGTTTAGGATTTTAATTTTTTTTCCTTTTTTTTAAAATATGAATGAACCAATGCAACTAAATGAATGCAGGGGTTAATTAAAAATGATTTATCCTAAGTTAACCCAAAATTGTATAATCACACATTGTCTTAGATAAACAAGATATTTCTCAGCCAGGTAACGGACAGGATTTATCGGTGCACCACGAATCACCGAAGCAATGCAGCCGAAGGTTTAGTACCTTCAGAGGAACAACCACTATAATATTTATGAATCATCGTAATATTTATAAATGGTTATCACTCTGTCGTAGCCTAGACACCAAGAAATTAAATTGTTCAAAGAAGATAAATTGTCGATATATAATTAAGTGTTATCGATGTGTAACTGTTATTACTAATCAAAATCTAAGGATGAAATGCAAAGTAGAAATTAAAAGTGCATTAACAATGCAACTATGAATGAATTTTTTTTTTGAATTTTTTTTATAAAATGTAAATGCAAGCTACCAACAATGCAAACCAAATAAATCGATAGATAAGGGTGCAAAATTCTATATAAGCAAGCAATTTATTTTTTTCGCCGCAGTTGAGTGAAGCAAGCAACTTTTCCAATCTGTCTTGGCAACCTTAAAATAAAAACAAGATATATACACAATTATTATTTTTCTTTTTAAAAAAAACAAATTAAAACAAACCAAATGAATACAAACAAAACAAATTTTAAACGTTAATTTTTTAATTTTTGACAAAACAAGACTAAAAACAAACTGAACAAAACAAATTAAGCAACTCTTTTTTTTGTTAGAAAGAAACAACTAAACAAAAGAATAATAGAACAAATAAAGCTAAAACAATTTGTAATAACCAAGACAATTGTTTTTTTTTTAATGGAACATAAACTTAATAAAAAAATGAAAATTAAACGAATCAAGATAAAAATCAACGACCCACCCCAATCCAATTACTTCTCAACCCAAATTACACTTTCTCAGGCAAAACATCGCCACAAATATCACGTACGAAAAGAAAAACATTACGCAAAACAAATTTCTCAGCTGAATTCGAATTAAACTTCCAAACAAAAATTTCAATTGCAATTCCACTCGAATTCCTCTCAAGTTTCGACTTCCACTGCGTTGAATGCTTCGGGCTAAGGGAATTGGGTTTCGCACTTGGAAGATGTTGTTCAATTGCAATGGTTTGGGTGGTTTCAGTTTGAAGTTGCGATGGAGTTCATATTCGAGGGGACAATTTGTGGATTTTGATGTGTGAAGGGAGATGTTGCGACTTTGGACGATAGGCAATTTTCGAGTGATGTGTTATTGGGTTGGTCGCGTGTGGAGGATTGCGGTGAGGAGGTGGACCAAATCGAAGTCGAGTTGATGGTCGCGATCTATTGCAGGGTGTTTGAAGGGTTGGAGTTGGCGACTGGAAGGACGGATTGGAGGTGTGCTGGCGATTGGGTATGGTTGTAGAGGGGTTGCGCGATTGTATTTTTTGGGTTTGGGTTGGCGGTTTGAGTGGTCGAGCAGCTTGATGGAGTTGTGGTGATATTCGGTTGCAGGCTGGTGATTGGAGAAGCACGTGTGGTGGTGTTCGGTGATTCAGGTTAAGTGGCAGAGTGAAGGAGAGGGAGTGAGGTTTGTGGCTTTTTGGTACAGAACTGTAGCGTTGTATGTAGCTTGGTTGAACGGTAAGTGGATGTGGGTTGACGGTATGGGGATGTTGCAGTTGATGGATTGGTTGAAGTGTCCACGGTCGTAGTGATTTTAAGGCAGAGGTGATGCTTGTAGAAAGCAGCAGTTAGGAGTATAACAGCACTTCGTGTTGAGTTGTTGTGGAGAGGTCGAAGGAAGAAATTGGTTACGTTGGGGTGGTAGTGCAGTGGAGTAGATTTGACTGTGATTGGCAGGTTGTGTTCGATGATGGTGATGAAGTTGTGATGCCAATGCAGCAAGAAGGATATGGTCGGAGCAGTACATGAAGTCGTGGAGTGGTATCTTGTATGCACTGAACTGAAGCTTGGGGGTAAGTGGAATGTTGTAGGATAAGGAATGATGGCTAAGAGGATGGAGTTTTTTCATTGGTTTGTAAGGGGGAGTGGAAGTGAACTATTGTATATAACAGAGAGGGTATGGCAATTATATGGGGTGATTTGTATGGAGAGTATGGTTGTTGAAATGGCACTCCGCAGTGTATGATAGAGAGTATATGACCGAGTATGGAGAGTGTTGTTGAATAGAAGGTATCGTGCAGCCGCTAGCAAGCAGTTGCTGCAAGTTATGGAAATTATGATCTCCTTTTGGTCATTTGTGAGTTTAGTTGATGCATTTATCATAAGCATGGCCTAATTGTGTTATTAATTAACACACTTAAACCATCAAATTTTAATGCACCCTTTAACTCACTTACTAACTTTTATGAAAATGATATGAAATTAAAAGTAGAATCTATTTTAAGCATGGCTTATTAACTATTGAATTAGAAACATAAACCATCAAATTTTGATTCTAAATCTACTTCCATTACCATGATCATATGTATATGAAGAGGTAATTAGTGATTCATATGACTAAGCATAGCATATTTGTTATGAACAACATAAGCTATCAAACTCAATATTAAACACAAAATCACACAAACATCTAACTTTCCATCAAGCATAAAAGATACATAAATGAAAAATTATGTAGCATCTACATGATTCAAGAGAGCTTCATTACCCCTAAATTGTAGGGATTACCTCTCATATTTGTTATTAAATCAACAAATATAGAAAGCAACATGAAATAAATAAGAGGAAAAAGAGAGCAAATTGAAAATAAAAGCTAAGTAAAAACAAGAAACGAACACTAAACTACTAACAACATAAGAAAGAGAGCATGCAAATGTAAAAGAACATTAACTAACATTGCATAAAAGAAAGATCGCATGAAATAAAAAAAATGGCTAAGCAGCCATGAAAAAAAAGAAAGTGAGCTTGTCTTTTATTTTTGATTCTAAACTAAAACTAAGTGAGAAAGAGAGGGCTACATGAAGATATAGGGTATTTATACAAGTTAGAAACCCTAATTCATTTTTTAGGAAATGCCCAAAATATCTTTGAGGTAGTATGGCCACCAAGTAATCATTAGCATGTCTTAATCCCCACTTAAATGTACATGAAACTTTAATGACCTTTTAGCATGTGCATTAGCTCCTAAACAAAAATCAAGGTAGGTGGGTAGGTAGGTTCCTCCATGATCTTGGTTTTGAATTATTTCCATCTTCATTTGTTCTCTTCACTCTAGTGCATGCATATGTCCTCATGAAATCACTTGTAAAATTCACTAAAATTCCTACAAAACAACATAATTCCAAGTAAATTTTAACAAATTAATAAATGCACAAAAAGACCATTTTGCCCCTATATGAAGATGAATACGTGACAATTTGAAAATAATTTGAATTTGATTTAAACAAGTTAAAATACCCAATATGATCATTTATTTAATTTAAATAGATTAAATATGGTGGTAAAAATATGCACATTTATGTGCACATCAAATAGCCTTACACTTATCTTTTTATTCATCCTCGAATATAGAAAAACCAAGATAAATCCGTTTTCGTAGGGAGCACGATTGCATTGAGCATATGTAACAAGCCGTTAAACCTCTAGGTATTTCCAAAAGGAGGAGTGTTGTCTCATGAGGGTTTTCAGTGGACACTACCCACAAATTCCAAATGTAGGATGAAAATATTTACAAAATGCAAAATTTATTTACAAAGAGATGAATGCGAGTTTTTGAAAATATTTACAACGAAGGATTTACTTTTAAATTGACATAAATAAGTTAAATATAGGTTTTGGTCATTGTCATGAAAATTTAAGTCATTTATTCGTCAAAACATCCAACAAAAATCAAGTTCTCATAACAAATAGACAATAGTTTAACTCATTGTTTTGGCTGATAACACAATGTAACTATGAAATGGATCCTTAGTTGATTATCAAAGTTTATCAAAGTGGTATTTTCATTTCCTTTCATAACAAGTCAAATCAAACAAGTTAAAATAGTGCTTGGATTTCATTTGCTTACCCTCTCTATTTTTTTTGAAATTTTATTGATATTTATAATATTTACATATGCTTAACTCAGATAAACCGAGGCCAGACTTATTACCCATGCATTGCCTTGCGGACATATGTGAGGGGAATACAGTGTGTGGCGAGTGAACACACAAGTGCGAACACTTATCGACTGTAGGCGTTACTAATAAAAGAATTCTTTTTTATATACACACACCTAACTCAGATAAACAGAGGCCATATATATCGATCGTGCACTGCCTTTCGGGCTTATGTGAGAAGGGTATAAAGCATGGCGAGTGAACACACGAGTGTGAACACATGACTCTAGGTGTTAATAATTTTTTTATACATATATAAAAATAGTTTTTTTTTTGTTTTTTTTGGTTTTTGTGTTTTGAAGAGAGAGTTTTGCAAAATCATCTTAGCACCATTTAACTTAGAAGACAAAAAATATATTATATCCTTTAATCCGAATTCACCACTTTTTAAACAAAGTTTTCAATTAAGATATTTCATAATTAACACCTATGAATCTTCCTATATACTAGTTAAACCAATATTATTTATAATCAAACTTCATTTTTATTTTTGTTAAGACGAATAAATTTTCAATTTAATAAACCATAACCATATATTTATCTTATAGTGTTTCTTTAAAAATAAATCAAAATGCAAAAAAAAAAAAACTTTTTTTTTTCTTTTTTAATTTTTTTTCGAGTTTTGAACAAAAATGAAACTAACCATGAAAAACCAAAAAGAAGATGAGACTCCCCACACACTTGATTTTAACTGTGTCCCCACAGTCAACCTAAGTGAAAGGACAAAAATAAAACAAAAATAAAAAGATGACCTATATTTACATGAAAATGAAAAGATTATTATTTACAAGAGTTTTGAAAGTATATCGTCAAGAAGTAAATGAAATGGTCTTTCAAAGACTGATTCATTTGTCTCGTCAAGTATGCGAGACACGGCTTAAGCTCAGAAAACCAAACCATAAAAGATTTCAGAGTTAAATGTGGATTTGGAAAAACGAATGTCATTTATTGAAAATTGTATGAGTTGTTTTATTTTCGATGATTTTTAGAGTTGATAAAACAATTGATTGAAATTCAAGTTTATTTTCACCAAATTGAAAGTTAAACTCATCATCGATAAATTTTTCAAAATTATTAATTTTAAAATTAAAATGGTGATTCAAATCTTCCCCTTCAGAATTTAACAACTCATTTTCAAAAAGTCCTAAGAAATCGTGTTCATTGAATTTGTCTTCCTTTATTAAATTATCAACAACTTTATTACATATGTCAAGTTCAAAATCCAAAGTTGTGTTCAAATTTTCAAATCGAGAAAAAAAAGATCGAATCTTAAATCGAGTTTCTTACCCTTAAAAGAATTGAAATCCAACTCAATTATTCAACAACTTCATTAAGATTGTTACTTTCAATTTCAAAAGTTATTATTTGAAAATCGTCAAGTTAGGTAAAAGATGGATTATTGTTTGACTCGTCACGTGTTGGGATTTGGTTTTGTTGTTCATGTAATTTTTTATATGATTCAATCAACAAATCCGTGTGGTCATCGTAAATTTCGTTCATTTTCTCAACAAAATCTAATATATTGTTATTAACATGAGGATTTTCACTTTGAAACCGTTGAGAACAAAGATTTTCAATCGTAACATGGTTAAGATTATTTCCATTGCCAAATTCGTTTGAAAAGTTGTTTCCATTTTCATTTTGAAGTTGAATTTCATTTTGGAGTTCGAAATTGAATTGGCATGAGTTATAATCGAAATCGTTTGAATTTTGAAGTGGATTCAAATTTTGATTATTTTGAAAACTTTGATTTGATTCATTGCCCAAATATAAATTACACAAATAATTTATACTTTGATACTGTTGTGTAGAGAATTCAAGTAAAAATGAAATGTTATTTTCAAGAGTCGAAAGTTGGTCATCATTTTGAAAATTTTGTTGTTCGAAATTCGAATTATTTACACAATAGTTGTTGTTAAAATATCCATACGAATTTGAAGTGAAATCATATGGATTATATTGATTTTCACAACTATTGTAAAATTCAAGTGAATATGTAAATTCAGACATTTTCAAGAATGTTTTTTTTATGAAAAAACAATATTTACAAATAAAAATTATTTTTCAAAAGGGAAATTGATTTTTTTTTTGGTTTTTCATATTTTTTTCTTTGTTTTTGAAAAGATTTTATAATATTTTTTTCTTGGATTTTGGTTTTTTCTAAATTTTTTGGATTTTTAAAATTTCAAAGAAAAAAGATTTAAAAATTTCAAAGGAAAATGAATGTATACAATTTTTTTAGTTTAGGGTTTTAATTTTTTTTCCTTTTTTTAAAAATATGAATGAACCAATGCAACTAAATGAATGCAGGGGTTAATTAAAAATGATTTATGCTAAGTTAACCCAAAATTGTATAATCACACATTGTCTTAGATAAACAAGATATTTCTCAGCCAGGTAACGGACAGGATTTATCGGTGCACCACGAATCACTGAAGCAATGCAGCCGAATGTTTAGTACCTTCGGAGGAACAACCACTATAATATTTATGAATCGTCGTAATATTTATAAATGATTATCACTCTGTCGTAGCCTAGATACCAAGAAATTAAATTGTTCAAAGCAGATAAATTGTCGATATACAATTAAGTGTTATCGATGTCTAACCGTTATTACTAATCAAAATCTAAGGACGAAATGCAAAGTAGAAATCAAAAGTGCATTAACAATGCAACTACGAATGAATTTTTTTTTGAATTTTTTTTATAAAATGTAAATGCAAGCTACCAACAATGAAAACCAAATAAATCGATAGATAAGGGTGCAAAATTTTATATAAGCAAGCAATTTATTTTTTTGGCCGCAGTTGAGTGAATAAGCAACTTTTCCAATCTGTCTTGGCAACCTGTAAATAAAAACAAGATATATACATAATTATTATTTTTTCTTTTAAAAAAAACAAATTAAAATAAACCAAATGAAAACAAACAAAACAAATTTTAAACGTTAATTTTTTAATTTTTGACAAAACAAGACTAAAAACCAAACTGAACAAAAACAAATTAAGCAACTCTTTTTTTTTTGAAGAAAGAAACAACTAAACAAAAGAAAAATAGAACAAATAAAGCTAAAACAATTTGTAATAACCAAGACAATTGTTTTTTTTAATGGAACATAAACTTAATAAAAAAATGAAAATTAAACGAATCAAGATAAAAATCAACGACCCACCCCAATCCAATTACTTCTCAACCCAAATTACACTTTCTCAGGCAAAACATCGCCTCAAATATCACGTACGAAAAGAAAAACGTTAGGCAAAACAAATTTCTCAGCTGAATTCGAATTAAACTTCCAAACAAAAATTTCAATTGCAATTCCACTCGAATTCCTCTCAAGTTTCGACTTCCACTGCGTTGAATGCTTCGGGCTAAGGGAATTGGGTTTTGCACTTGGAAGATGTTGTTCAATTGCAATGGTTTGGGTGGTTTCAGTTTGAAGTTGCGATGGGGTTCATATTCGAGGGGACAATTTGTGGATTTTGATGTGTGAAGGGAGATGTTGCGACTTTGGACGATAGGCAATTTTCGAGTGATGGGTTATTGGGTTGGTCGCGTGTGGAGGATTGCGGTGAGGAGGTGGACCAAATCGAAGTCGAGTTGATGGTCGCGATCTATTGCAGGGTGTTTGAAGGGTTGGAGTTGGCGACTGGAAGGACGGATTGGAGGTGTGCTGGCGATTGGGTATGGTTGTAGAGGGGTTGCGCGATTGTAGTTTTTGGGTTTGGGTGGGCGGTTTGAGTGGTCGAGCAGCTTGATGGAGTTGTGGTGATATTCGGTTGCAGGCTGGTGATTGGAGAAGCACGTGTGGTGGTGTTCGGTGATTCAGGTTAAGTGGCAGAGTGAAGGAGAGGGAGTGAGGTTTGTGGCTTTTTGGTACAGAACTGTAGTGTTGTATGTAGCTTGGTTGAACGGTAAGTGGATGTGGGTTGGCGGTATGGGGATGTTGCAGTTGATGGATTGGTTGAAGTGTCCACGGTCGTAGTGATTTTAAGGCAGAGGTGATGCTTGTAGAAAGCAGCAGTTAGGAGTATAACAGCACTTCGTGTTGAGTTGCTGTGGAGAGGTCGAAGGAAGAAATTGGTTACGTTGTGGTGGTAGTGTAGTGGAGTAGATTTGACTGTGATTGGCAGGTTGTGTTCGATGATAGTGATGAAGTTGTGATGCCAATGCAGCATGAAGGATGTGGTCGGAGCAGTACATGAAGTCGTGGAGTGGTATCTTGTATGCACTGAACTGAAGCTTGGGGGTAAGTGGAATGTTGTAGGATAGGGAATGATGGCTGAGAGGATGGAGTTTTTTCATTGGTTTGTAAGGGGGAGTGGAAGTGAACTATTGTATATAACAGAGAGGGTATGGCAAGTATATGGGGTGATTTGTATGGAGAGTATGGTTGTTGAAATGGCACTCCGCAGTGTATGATAGAGAGTATATGACTGAGTATGGAGAGTGTTGTTGAATAGAAGGTATCGTGCAGCAGCTAGCAAGCAGTTGCTGCAAGTTATGGAAATGATTGATGGTATCTTGAATTTAGAGGTTTGTGAATGAGGAGCTTGCTTGGTGGCAGTAGAAAGTATGGCGTGTACTGTGCTGCTGTTTGCTGGTCGTATAGGAGGTAGTTCAGGCAGAAGTCTAGTGATAATGAGAGAGAGGTGAAGTTTGATGGTAAGGAGCAGCAGCAGTGTGGCAGTGTGACTGTGGTTGATGGTAAGGACTTGGGTATGTATGCTGCAGCGGGTTGTAGGTGGACAAGTGGTTGTGCAGTGGTTATAAGTGGAGCAGCAGTTTGCTGGGTTGTTTGCTTTGAAGTGAAGTAGGTAGTTTGTCTTGATGACAGTCGATGGGTGATTGAATTGCACTGTTGTATGAATAAGGAAGAGTGGCGAAGTGGTTTGAACAGTGGTGGTATGTCAGTGAGGAGTTGTATGTTGGTGTGTGCTTGGTTGAACTGAGCAGTGTAGTGGTCTGGAAATTGTAAGTTGTTTAGCAGTTGAGCAGATTAGTGGGGAAAGGGGAGAAGATTGTGTTGCTGAATGGGGCAGTGAAAAATGTGCACAGTTGCACAGAACAATAACAGTTAGTGCAATTGAAAATTTTCGTTTTGTATTGTAAATGAAATGATGAAAATTGTAATGAAAAAAAATGGAATGGAAAACTGTTTTTTTTTCCTTTTTGAAATGACTTGTGTCTATTTTTCTATGAAATAGAAATGCAAATGCCGCTAGAAAGCTAGAAAAGAGCACACAAATAAATGTAAGCAAAATGCACACAAAAACACACAACAATAACTATTTTTTTTTAAATGCACTTAATTCACAAAATAAGCACACAATAAAATCAAACGAAAATAATTCGAAAAATAGAAATTAAAAATCAAAGCAATTCCCCGACAACGCCGCCAAAAAATTGTTTAACAGCTAATTTTCTATCGAATTAGAAAATCGCCGATAAATTTCAAATTAAAATTAACTGCAAGCACACGGCGTACAATTTTAATACATGGCGAGTACGGGTCGATCCATAGAAAATTGTTGATTTCAAAAACCTATTCAATCAAATTATACGAAAATCGAGGGATTGTGAACTAACTAAACAAAGTAAAAACAAACTAAAACTAAGGAGAATAAAAATATAAGATTAAAGAGCAATTTAGAGGCAAATCTCCTCTCATGATCACATAGATCAACATAATGAAATTATGATCTCTTTTTGGTCATTTGTGAGTATAGTTGATGCATTGTCATAAGCATGGCCTAATTGTTATATTAATTAACACACTTAAACAGTCAAACTTTAATGCACCCTCTAACCCACTTACCAACTTTAATGAAAATGACATGAAATTAAAAGTAGAATATATTCTAAGCATTGCTTATTAACTATTGAATTAGAAACATAAACCATCAAATTTGGATTCAAAATCCACTTCTATTACCATGATCATATGTAGATCAAGAGGTAATTACTGAATTATATGACTAAGCATATCATATTTGTTTTGAACAACATAAGCTATCAAACTCAATATTGAACACAAAATCACACAAACATCTAACTTTCCACTAAGCACAAAAGAGACATAAATGGAAAATTATGTTGCATCCCCATGATTCATGAGAGCTTCATTACCCCTAAATTGTAGGGATTAGCTTCTCATATTTGTTATTAAATCAACAAATGTAGAAAACAACATGAAATAAACAAAAGGAAAAAGAGAGAAAAATAAAAAGAAAAGCTAAATAAAAAAAGAAATAAACACTAAGCTGATAACAACATAAGAAAGAGAGCATGTAAATGTAAAAGAATAGTAACTAACATTGCATAAAAAGAAAGATTACATGAAATAAAAAAAAATGGCTAAGTAGCCATGAAAAAAAGAGCTTGTCTTTTATTTTTGATTCTAAACTAAAACTAAGTGAGGAAGAGAGGGCTACATGAAGATATAAGGTATTTATACAAGTTAGAAACCCTAATTCATTTTTTGGGGAATGCCCAAAATACACTTGAGGTAGTGTGGCCACTAAATCATCATTAGCATGTCTTAATCCCCACATAAATGTACATGAAGATTTAATGACCTTTTAGCATGTGCATTAGCTCCTAATTGAAAATCAAGGCAAGTGGGTAGGTGGGGTCCTCCTTGATCTTGTTTTGAATTATTTCCATCTTCATTTGTTCTCTTCACTCTTGTCGATGCATATATCCTCATGAAACCACTTTTAAATTCACTAAAATTCCTACAAAACAATATAGAAAATTCCAAGTAAATTTTAAAAAATTAGTAAATGCACAAAAATACCATTTTGTACCTATATGAAGATGAATACGTGACAATTTAAAAATAATTTGAATTTGGTTTAAACAAGTTAAAATACATAATATGATCATTTATTTAATTTAAATAGATTAAATATGATAGTAAAAATATGCACATTTACGTGCACATCACTTAGGCAAGCCAATGTTTCTTTTTGCCTCAATGCCATCTCAACAGCAACATCACTAGGGTCTCTTAAGTGCGGCAAAGCAGCATTTATCAGTTCTGCCCTTAATCCACTGATGTACTTCTCATTTCTACTCATAACAGTATCAACCAATGCATACCCGTATCGGGCTAGTTTCTCGAACTTCCTGGCATACTCCAATACACTCATATCTCCCTGCTCCAGTTCTACAAACCTCCTTACCAAACCTTCTTCTAAATTTCTCCCAAGTAATGATCTCTTCGTCAACTCCGACAGTGACAGTGCTCCACCAAAATAATGCAGCTTCCTGCAGCTGCCATGAGGCCAACCTCTTTTTCTACGTATTATTTCGCCCTAAATCAGAAAAATTTCTTTCATAATGCAGTAGGAAGTTCTCCGCTTCGATTACATCCTCGGTACCAATATAGAGCTTCCCTCCGAGCCTAATGTGATCTCTACTCAAATTGGCATACTGATCGACGGCAGGAACTTCTTGAGCTCCTCCTCCCGTAGCGTTTCCTCCAATAACACCTGCTATTACTCTAGCTTGCACCATATTCACAAAGAATTGATACATTGCCCCTATATCCACTTAGGAAACTCCTGCACCAGCATTTTCAGCTTGTGCCTGACCAGGATCACTCCTTGTATTTGGTCGGGAGTTTCCATTGGCAGTGGTGCTGTCTCCTCCAATATTCCCTCGGCTTCTTCTTCCCTCCATATCTATATTCATACTTCGTGAGATACAGATGAATAACCTAATTAAGAAAGGAGTCTAAAGATAGAGCGTACTTACACACACACACATAAGTACGTTATTATAGCATTATGCCATACCCCGATCTCAACTCTAATTTCTATGGATTATGTTAAAAATCAATTTTTAGTTAAAGTATTTCATAAACCATGGTCTAATACCAATCTATAACATCCCCTATCTAGGGGTCCTAAGCGCTACAGATGTTGCAGTCATGTATAGTATTAGCTTCCGACAACTAAATACGGCTATGATAATGGTATCAATAATATCAGAAGCACTTGAATATGAAACAAAACACAGATTTCCAAAATCACAGATTACTTCGTTACATTTCCGAATAATATTTGTTCCACATTAACGTCACATAACCCAAAACGTTTTCCCAGGCACAGATTAAATATACTTATTACACACTACGTCTTGAGCGGCATACGAAGATACCCCATCGATTGATCAGAGTCAAATTGTCATATAAGACCTAATACATCATAACACAACGGAAAATCATCTAAACATAAATAAAAGCAACAAATCCTAAATAGCTATTCTTTGCCTCCAACATCCTCGGTAGCTTATTCATCAACTTTCTAAGAACCTGAAAAGATCCTTAACCTCTTAACCTACCCAAATTAATTTTGAGTACCCGAGAGTTTAAGGGGAAAATATAAACTTCGAGTAAGACATAATGCCTGGTATGAATAATACTATACATCCCGGTTTAATTATGTTAAGTGAGACGACGCCACTTAACGAATGGGATTCCTCTCACTAACATCTTTTTAAAACATATCTTTTCCAATCCTTCCACATAACCATATATTATGCTCCTACATCCACAATGGTTAAATACTACAAAATAAACATTATACAAACCAACATAAATATTAGGTAAAATGAACTGCCCGTTGAACACAAATAACTTTTAACATTCAGCTGACTCGAGCCTACCATGTAACAACCCGATACTTTTAGCCATTCGTATCCACACATGTCGGATTTGAATTGCTCAAAATACCGCATTGTAATAAAATTTGGAGCAAATAAAATCATTCACAGAATCACAGACATAGAAATATCAGAATAACTCACAGCGGAAATTAAAATACCATAGTAGTTCATGAAGCTATTATTACAAAATATCAAAACAAAAATACATAATATCAGTCTAAAAACAAATACAATAGGAATCCCAATACATAGAAGTTCACTAATACAAAAGCTAAAATAGAACAACTGAAACTGAAAGATAAATAATTAGACAAGCAGAATCTCCAGCGATTCCTAGCTCCAGAAAGAGAAATCCAAAGCTGTGAATACTCAGGCTGACCCGAGCGTAAAGCAAAACACAAAACACTCGAGTCAGGACATACATACTTATATATTGTAAACCAACTCAAGTGAACTGTAATACAAGTAACTTAAAGGATGCTTGGGACCGCCCATCCTTTAAGGATCCGTTAAACTATTTACTATGTAGTAATATTGCGCTATTATAATAATGTCTACAGTAAAATAAACTAACTTTAAAATAGCGTTAAGAAGTGACCCAATATTCCCCTTAACACGTAATAGTCCCAGTAGTCCATCCAGTATCAACGTACCTCTAGATCGGGAGGCTACCCTAAATACTCCATGGGCTACGGGAAAAAACAAACTCGTAGTAAGGCTCGCTATGGTAGGTGACACGGCACAACTAGGCAATGCCAAGGTAGATATACCAATTACGCTTCCGGACTGGTGGTAACGCATAGCAGCCACTACCGCCCACCTCGGAATACTCTCCCAATCAAAATCGGAGGATGGCCATCAAAAATAAACCACAAGTAAGAGATAGTATCGAAGAAGTGCGTCCGATAGGAGGAGCTACCTCACTTGGCCCATCGATCGCTCCTTTTTTAGCCACCTTAAGCCAACTCACGGGAGTCAGGTCCACGTTCATACCTCAATAGGAACGTCGCCACCATCCTACTTCGTTCTGGAATATCCACCGCGTACACTGTTGTTCAAGTGGTTTTTGGTATTGACAGAGAGTATGTCCATATCCGATCCCGGTCTCTTTAACAACAAATCGTTATTATAACCAGTAGTTATACATTTCAAAAATAGTTTATATTTAAAAAGCAAAACCATTTTTATTTTAAAACTATATTCAAATCAAATAGTTTATCATTTCCATTTCAAACATATATTCACCTTACAAAAATCATAATACATTCAAAGTTATAACTTTTCGAAACCAAATACTTGAAATCATTATACTTTGAAAATCATAATATTTCGAAATCATACATTTGAAATAACCCTTTAATTCTTTACATTTTACAAATCCAAATTTTCAAATTTCCAATTTAATTCAATTCAGTTTCCCAACAAACCATTTCAAAATTTAAATATCATATCCTTTCAAAACCATTTATTTATATTTTAAATACCATTCCAAATCACATTTCAAGTAGTTTAAATTTCAAATTAAAATACTCCATTTAAACAATTTAAAAGTTAATTTATTTTACCTATAAATCAAATATTCAATTCCCAAAAATTTTAGCCTTTTCAGAGTTCATTTATTCACTTAAATACATTAAACAGTGAAATTTTAGCTTTCCACAGCACTTAGAAAATGCTGCGGTAAGTTATATTTAAAGCAATTCATTTCAGCAAAGACAACATTTAGAAACTGCTGTAATAGTTCGGTTATATTCAAAAATCTCATTTCAGCCAACTGCAGCACTTAACAAGTGCTACAATAGCTCTTTTATTAATTTCAGATTTATTTTTAGTTCTGCAACTACAACACTTACCAAGTGCTGCAATAGCCCTTACTTAATTTTAGCCCTTAGTTCATTTGTATCAACTACAGCACTAACAAAGTGATGTAATATCCTCTACAATAGATTTTAGTTTAACTTCAGAAACAATGACATTTCTGAATGCTGTTAAATTAAATTTCTAGATTTACAATACAATTTCAGCAACAAGTAAACTTCAATTTAAACCATTTTAACTTATAAAAAAAACCATATTTTCCATTTTAAAATGGTCATTCAAATACCCTTTAATTTATGATTTTTATAAAGTAAATTTCATAAATAAATATCAATTTTTTTTATAATTTCAAGCATACAATTTTCTATTCTTTGCATCTTAAAAATTAACTTAACAATTAAGTTTTAATTACCATTTCAAAATATAAACTTAATTTCCATTTGATTTTCTTAACTTAACTTTTATTTTTAAACCAAATTTCACATTTCCAAGACAAGTTAGATTTCAAATTACACTTTTAAGCATTCATTTATTTAACCATTTTAATTCATAGAAAAAGTCAATAACAATTTGTTAAGTCATTTTAAATTCAAATTTTAAATCAAATTATCATATTTTATTTACTTAACTTAAATTCCATTTTTAAACAAAAATCAGAAATTTCAATATTAATTTATATTTCAAATTTCAACTTAACCATTCATTTATTAACATATTTAACTTGTAGAAAAATCATTAATACTTTGTAAAAATAATTTTTAATTCAATATAAATCAAAATATCATAAATTTACATTTTTAAAATACTTTAAGAATTCCAGAAAAATATATATAATTACCACGGGTCTGTATAATATTTTCTAACCTAGGTCAAGTGATCGGATAATATATCATTTCAATCCGTAATTTACAAAAAAATCCAGGTTCTATTATTTCAAACCCGCAAACCCAAGTAAAATAAAATAAATAAAAATCGTTCAGGCCTATCATTTCAGCCCATACAATTTTTCCCTATTCTAAAGTCCGTTCGGGTATCTATCATTTCAACCCATAGTGATTCTATTCTACAGGGAACTTGCAGTGTGAGAAGTAAATAAAAATAAATTGTATAGCAACATATAGCAGTGATAGATGGTATGACAGATTTATAAACAGGGTTAACATCATATGATTCATATCACAGGCAGTTATTCCATGATATAATAATTCCACAGATTCACTTGCTATCAATTCACAGTTATATAAGTATAAATGTCATGAGTGAATACTCACCTTTTTACGATGCAGATAGCAAATCAAACTACACGAATAAATTTCAGAAAGAACGATACGGCACGACACAGAACGACACAGCATGACTTTGGATTCAAGTGAGTGGAGAGAGCCAAGATATTAATCTTGTAAACAACCAATTAAAACAAAACAATATACACATGAATATTCAACACAAACAATATAGAAACAAATTGAAATACAAAGTAACAAGGAACAAGATAAATTGACCATGCTTTTACCACTCAAATGGTCGACCTAGGGGTTCTTTTGCTTGGCCATGATGATGATATTGCTCAGGTTTGGCATCATAACTCATGGCTAGAAGTGGTGAAGATGGTAGAAGTTGAAACATGTAGAATATAAAGGGACAACGCAAATAGAGTGGAGTTTGGATGCATTCTAGGCTCGGCCTAGTCATTGTTTAGGCTCGGCCATAGGGGGTTCATGTCAGGTCAGAACTGGGGTGATGGTCAGAGTCAGGTTATGATGGTGGTGATGGTGCTAAGGTGGTGGCCGAAGTGATAGATAAAGGGGTGTGGTGGAATCAAGGCTCGGCTATGTAAATTTGGAAGGGTTTTTACAAATTTTTGGTACAAGCATCATGTGGAGGTCACGGCCCGGTCTTGGTTAGAGGAGAGGCTGATGGTGCTACTGTAGATGGTGGTGATGTGGTTGGTGGTGAAGGTGGAGAGTGGAGCCGAGCAAACTTGAAAAGGAACAAAGGCAAAAACGAGGAAAAGAAGAAGGAAAGATAAGCAAAATAGGCCATAAAAAAAACTTACAAAATTTTTCAGAAAGCATTGCCGTGAGTTTTGAGAAGAGAAGAAAATGTTTCTCATGTGAAAATGAAAATGAAGTTCATGGCTAATGCAAAGAGATGCACGGCTAAAAGATGAAATGAAAAGGCAAACAGGAAAATGAAAAGACAAGGTAAATGAAAAGTCATATGAAAATGAAAGGTCTTTTGTCTCTTTATATTTCTTATTTTCTTTTAATCAAAACAAACTAAATAAAAGTAAGTAAATGAATAGAAAAAGAAAAAAAATAAAGTGAAAAAGAAAATAAATAAATATTTTAAGGAAAAATAGAAAATAAATAAGAAAATAGTTATTAAATTGAAACTAGAATTTAAAAATATAAACAATATACAATAAACATTTGAAAATTATAACTTCACTTTTAAAAATGTTTTAAAATAAAATATATACATACATGTCATGTTACGCATATATATACAATTTAGAACAAGATACTATTTATATAAATTAAAATAAACAATTTACATACAGTATTATAAAAAACATAACTTTCACAATATAAATCAGATTTCAACGAAACGAAAAACATTATACTTGAAATTTAATTTATTTTCATAACAAAAGATAAAATTCAAAAATTCAAATTTTAAATTTAAAAGTCAAAGTTTGACCATATTAACCAAAATCCACATTTTTGGAAAATATTCAATTTATTCAGGTTCGGAATTATAATTCGCATAAAAATCAAAATTTATATTTAAAATAACAAAAATTTATTCACTTTAATAAATAACATAAAGTTTTTAAATCAGAAATCAATTAAACAAATTAAAATATACAATTAAAATAATCACAAAACACAGGGATGTTACACTCTCCCTCACTCAAAAACTTTTCATCCCCGAAAAGGAATGAGGTACGAGAAAACATAGAAAAAGATAGAATGAAATAGGATTAAGACAAAATGATAAGAAGATTGAAATCATACTTGATAACTGTTGTTACAGGTAAGTTTAACAAGATTGAGATGATCTTCCCAAGATCCTCCAGAATCAAGAACACAAGCACGAAAAAGATCTTCGAGAAATCTAATTCACTCTTTCCGTTTGACCGTTAATCTGTGGATGGTAAGCAATGCTCAGATTCATATGAGTACCCAAAGATTTCCAAAACTGACTGGCAAAATAGGATCACGATCACAAACAATACTGAGAGGAATACCATGGAGACGAATAATCTCACTCGTGTAGATCTCAGACAAGCTAGAAGCAGAACAGGTAGACTTGACCGAAATGAAATGAGCGGACTTGGTTAGCCTATCCACAATGACCCAGATAAACTAAGCATTCTTACTAGTCAAAGCAGATGAGAGGTGCAGAAATCTGAGCAAGATTCACAAATGAATCTCCAGTAATAACCAACAAGGCCCAGAAAAACTACAAATCTCAGAAGCAGTCTTAGGAGTTTCCCAATCTTGTAACAGAATAGGGAGAAATAAGAACAACAGAAAAGATAGAATAATAAAATGACGAAGGAAAAAGAGAAAGAAAGAAAGATTTACATTGATCGCAGCGATCTTGGCTGGATCAACAGAAACTCCATTTCTAGAAACAATATGTGAAAGGAATCGGACTTCATCTTTCTAGAAATGGAATTTAGAAAATTTATCCTTCAATTGATGATTTCTGAGAGTTTCCAGAACTAATTTCAAATGCGAATCATGCTCTTCCTTGGTCTTAGAGAAGAAAAGGATATCATCAATAAAGACTAGAACAAATTTATTAAGCACGGCACGAAAAACATGATTCATCAAATCAACAAAGATAGCAGGAGCATTAGTCAAACCAAAAGGCATGACTAACCATTCATAGAACCCATTCTTAGTACGAAAAGCAGTCTTGGGAATACTTTCCTCAGCAACCCTGAGCCGGTGGAAACCTGAGGCAAGCTCAAGCTTGAGAGAAAAAAGAGGCTCCAAAAAGCTGATCAAACAAATCATTGATAAGAGGCACTGGACATCTATTTTTCATAGTGATCTTGTTCAGCTTCCTACAATCAACACACATCCGCAAAGAACCATCAGACTTAGTGACAAAAACCACTGCTGCTCCCATTTTGAATGGCTAGGTCCGATTAGACCTTTGGAGAACAAGTCCTCAATTTGCTTTCTCAACTCAACCTTCTCGCGGGTGTCATTCTTCTAGGAAGAAGAACTATAGGTCGAGCTACAGGAATAAGATCAATACGAAAATCAATTTCCCGCTTAGTAGGTAAAGCAGTGACTTCATCAAATACATCGGGATAGAATCTGACCATACGGTTCAAATGAAGATCACCAAAAGAAGAATCCAGAGAATAAATAAAATTACCAGCAAAATCCTGAGGCATGCGACACTGAATAGTCAATTGGATTTCCCTTGATCATCAACAGGATAAACAGACAGGCCTTTACAAGAGATATGGGCATCATGCTTACCAAGCCAATCTGTTCCAAGCAATAAATCAAAAGCATCGAAGCCAAGAACATAGAATCACCACTAAAGCAATGATCAGAATAGAGAAGTTTCACTTATTTACAAATCCGATTAAGGTTTGTGGGACCCCCAATTGGATTTGAAACACATTAAGGTACTGAAGCATACTCAGAAGAAAGGAGATGCTCAAACTTATCACACAAATCAATAGAAATAAAACTATGGGAAAGAGTAGGAGTTGGAGGAGATGCAGAGGTGATAGCAAATATATCGGAAGGATCAAAAGGATTGCCCTACCCAGCAGAAGGGTAAGCCTTACTGAAATGACTAGGCTGAAGATAGATAAATTCACATGGATGAATACCCTAAAGAAAGAAAATACTAACAAGGTAGATACGAAAGGAAGGAAGTTTAGAAAAAAAATTCCTTTAAAAAAATAAAATTTTATATCAAAATAATATTTGAAAAATCATTTTAAAATAGTTTAAAATCAGTTTATACTTTGAAAATACGTTATCTCATAAAGAAAATGATTCTGAGGTTGATTTCACTCATTCTAGGGTATTTCTACCCTATCTCTAATGAATTTTTGCTCCACAGGCTAAGGTTTGCCTAAAAACCAAAGCTCTGATATCAACTGTAACAACCCGATATTTTTAGACATTCGCATCCGCACATGTCGGACTTGAATTGCTCAAAATACCGCATTGTAATAAAATTTAGAGCAAATAAAATCTTTCACAGAATCACAGACACAGAAATATCAAAATAACTCGTAGCGGAAATTAAAATACCATAGCAGTTCATGAAGCTATTTTTACAAAATCTCAAAACCAATACATAATATCAGTCTGAAAACAAATACAATAGGAATCCCAATACTAGAAGTTCACTAACACAAGAGCTGAAATAGAACAACTGAAAGTAAAAGAAAAATAATTAGACAAGCAGAATATCCAACGATTCCTAGCTCTGGAAAGAGAAATCCAAAGCTGTGAATACTCAGGCTGACCCGAGCGTAAAGCAAAACACAAAACACTCGAGTCAGGACATACATACTTATATAATGTAAACCAACTCAAGTGAACTGTAATGAAGTACAAGTAACTTAAAGGATGCTTGGGACCGCCCATCCTCTATGGATTCGTTAAACTATTTACTATGTAGTAATATTGCGCTATTATAATAATGTCTACAATAAAATAAACTTACTTTAAAATAGCATTAAGAAGTGACCCAATATTCCCCTTAACATGTAATAGTCCCAGTAGTCCATCCAGTATCAGCGTACCTCCAGATCGGGAGGCTACCCTAAATACTCCACGGGCTACGGGAGAAAAACAAACTCATAGTAAGGCTCGCTATGGTAGGTGACACGGCACAACTAGGAAATGCCAGGGTAGATATACCAATTACACTTCCAGGCTGGTAGTAACGCATAGCAGCCACTGCCGCCCACCTCGGAACACACTCCCAATCAAAATCGGAGGATAGCCATCAAAAATCAACCACAAGTAAGAGATAGTATCGAAGAAGTGCGTCCGATAGGAGGAGCTACATCACTTGGCTCGTCGATCGCTCCTGTTTTAGCCACCTTAAGACAACTCATGGGAGTCGGGTCCACGTTCATACCTCAATAGGATCGTCGCCACCATCCTACTTCGTTCTGGAATCTCCACCGCATACATAGTTGTTAAAGTGGTTTTCGGTATCGACAGAGAGTATGTCCATATCTGATCCCGGTCTCTTTAACAACCAATCATTATTATAACCGGTGGTTTTGCATTTCAAAAATAGTTTATATTTAAAAACCAAAACCATTTTTATTTCAAAACTATATTCAAATCAAATAGTTTATCATTTCCATTTCAAACATATATTCACCTTTCAAAAATCATAATACATTCAAAGTTAGAACTTTTTCAAAACCAAATACTTGAAACCATTACACTTTGAAAATCATAACATTTAGAAATCATACATTTGAAATCACCCTTTAATTCTTTACATTTTACAAATTTATTCAATTAAACCCAAATTTTCAAATTTCTAATTTAATTCAATTCAATTCAGTTTCCCAACAAACCATTTCAAAATTCAAGTATCATATCCTTTCAAAACCATTTATTTATATTTTAAATACCATTCCAAATCACATTTCAAATAGTTTAAATTTCAAATTAAAATACTCCATTTAAACAATTTAAAAGTGAATTTGTTTTACTTATAAATCAAATATTCACCAAAAATTTTAGCCTTTTCAGAGTTCATTTATTCACTTAAATACATTAAAAAGTGAAATTTCAGCTTTCCACAGCACTTAGAAAATGCTGCGGTAAGTTATATTCAAAACAATTCATTTCAACAAAGACAGCATTTAAAAACTGCTGTAATGGTTCACTTATATTCAAAAATCTCATTTCAGCCAACTGCAGCACTTAACAAATGCTACAATAGCTCTTTTATTAATTTCAGATTTTAGTTTTAGTTCTGCAACTACAACACTTACCAAGTGCTGCAATAGCCCTTAGTTAATTTTAGCCCTTAGTTCATTTGTATCAATATAGCACTTACAAAGTGCTTTAATATCCTCTACCACAGATTTTAAGTTAACTTCAGAAACGATAGCATTTCTGGATGCTGTTAAATTAAATTTCCAGATTTACAATACAATTTCAGCAACAAGTAAACTTCAATTTAAACCATTTTAACTTATAAAAATATATATCACATTTTCCATTTCAAAATGGTCATTTAAATACCCTTTGATTCATGATTTTTATAAAGTAAATTTCACAAATAAATATTAATTTTTTTTATAATTTCAAGCATACAATTTTCTATTCTTTGCATCTTAAAAATTAACTTAATAATTAAGTTTTAATTACCATTTCAAAATATAAACTAAATTTCCATTTGATTTTCTTAACTAAACTTTTATTTTTAAACCAAATTTCACATTTTCAAGACAAGTTAGGTTTCAAATTGCACTTTTAAGCATTCATTTATTTAACCATTTTAATTCATATAAAAAGTCAAGAACAATTTGTTAATTCATTTTAAATTCAAATTTTAAATCAAATTATCATATTTTATTTACTTAACTTAAACTCCATTTTAAACAAAAACCAGAAATTTCAATGTTAATTTATATTTCAAATTTCAACTTAACCATTCATTTATTAACATATTTAACTTGTAGAAAACTCATTAGTACTTTATAAAAATCATTTTTAATTCAATTTAAATCAAAATATCATAAATTTACATTTTTAAAATACTTTAAAATTTCCAGAAAAATATATATAATAACCACGGGTCTGTATAATATTTTCTAACCTAGGTCAAGTGATACGGATAATATATCATTTCAATCCCTAATTTACAAAGAAAAATCCAGGTTCTATCATTTCAAATCCGCAATCCCAAGTAAAATAAAATAAATAAAAATCATTCAGGCCTATCATTTCAGCCCATAACGATTTTTCCCTATTCTAAAGTCTGTTCGGGTATCTATCATTTCAACCCATAGTGATTCTATTCTACAGGGAACTTGCAGTGTGAGAAATAAATATAAATAAACAGTATAGAAACATATAGCAGTGACAAATGATATGATAGATTTACCTAACATCTACTAGATATTCATAGTTAGGATTATCTATCCTTTTCTATCTATTTAACATTTCCCATCAGGACGGTCTGTACTAAACTATTTGTTAAATATCTCCCTTCTAGATGGTCTGTCCCTAACTTAATCATCTTCTAGGTTCTCCCGAGCCTAATAGTTTTCCGGGCTTACCAATAACCTATCTGTGTACAACATATATTCCTTTCGGTGTGTAATCATAATTTTACTCTACCTGTGACCAAGCCTGACACATTGGAATTTTGTACAACAATTAGCTGGGGCTACAGGCTAATGTATAGGAGTGACCCCATACTTGTCCCATCTGGTTTTCTAATATCTGAGTCATTTATACTTAAGGATCCACTCCCATAATTTTCCTTGAAAGCAATTTCAAAATGATTTAGACCTTTAAATCAAATTTCAAACAAGGAAAAGAAATAAGTCTTTATACTTTATTCAAATCATATTACCATGTTAGATATATATCGTTTTCTCAAAACTTAGTTCATGAAAACACTTTACCATTTGAAAGAACCTCGTTCCATACTTTGAAACTACCTCCTTCAAAATCTAAAAACCTTTCGAAATCATCTCTAAAACCTTCCGAATTTATTCAAAGCAATCCTTTCGGTAATTATAAACCTTAGACATCCTTCTTTAAAATCACTTTGAGTCATTGCCTTAGAAAAACCTTTGAAAAACCTTCCTCCAAAATCCTTTCAAAAACTTCTAATAAACCTTTCAAAACAGAACCCTTTGAATACATAAAACCTTTTAAAACAGAAACCCTTCGTAGGCGTACTGGGTTTAACTTAAAACAATCTGGAAACCTTCTGTTGAAACCATTTGCCTTTATATAAACAACATTTTGAAAATGTCTAAATAACCTTTCAAAAGCCTTTGGTTACATTTCACAAAACAAGGGTAAACACTTAAGTCGAAAGCTTCCCTCCAAAAGCATTGGAGAAATAACTAGTTTAAAAAATAGGTAAACTTTTCGACCAGGTCGGAAGGTTCAAATTAAAACCTTTATAAAAAGCAGTGGTAACCCTTCGTCCGTGCTGGAAGGTTTCAAAACAAAGTAATGGCGGTAGCAGCTACAACCTATCGACTACATCGGAAGGTTTTAAAGTCTTTTCTTCTAAATAACTTGACCTAGCCGGAACTGACCATGTCGAAAGCTCGAATTCGAAAGCAAAGCAGGTGAAAGCTTTTCACTAATAAGAAAATTATATTTTAACCTTTTAGACCATCTACCTTTCGGCTATATTCAATTCATTGCATACAAATTACTTGATACCTTATGCATTGAACTTTGACCTTATCGAAAGTTATCCTTTCGATTGAGACGAAAGGTCCGGGGCAGCTGAAAAATGGAAAACGAGTGATTTTTGTTTTTAAACTTAAAAAAGGAACTTTTCAACTAACCTACCTTTGTTTGTAAAATTTTTGTTCAATAAAATACTTTTCAGAATTTTGCTGCTGCAATTACCAGAATTTATAAATTATTTTATTTTGCAAAATGCCCTTCTCCTTTATAAATATATAAAACATTTAAGTTTGATACCTTAAATAATTTTATATATCCCTCAAATGACTTAGGAAAATTCTAGGAAAATTCTAGAAAATATATTTTAATACATTGCCTAACATATTAAAATCTCAAACCGAAATACTTATTGTTTCAGGTGAAAATAATTTAAAACTAGATAAACAGTTTCCTTCATTCGAAAATTCATATAAAATCCATAATAAATCGAAAAATTATGAAAATAAACACCCATCTCTAAAATATTATTCCAAGCCTATATTTAAATTTCTAAGGTATTTGGATGTCATTAAATAGGGGTTTCATGGTAAACATATCGTAAAACATGAATAAGCATTTTTAATTTCATCAACAATAAACATATATATCTTAAAACATCCAACATGGCAACATTATAGTAAAAACATTTCGGATCTTCCCACAAAACCGAAAACTAAAAGACTAGGGATGTAATAATTATTCATCTTAGCTTTAGAGATTATAGATGAGATTTTTGAGTGTTGAATTAGCTGATTTCTTCTTTCCTCTTGAATCTTAGCTTTACTTCTTCTCTTGAAATTGGAAATGGTGGCCGGCCTTAGCTATTTTCGTTTTTAATGAAATGAGAATAATGAACGTGAGTTACCCATTTCCTAAGGGATTAGGGTATGAGGTTTTGCTATTTCCCAAAATACCCTTCACATTTCCTAACAACTACCTAGTGTTATTTCATTTTAGTTAACCCCTTTAACATGGCACAACTACCTCTAACTGATCAAATCTCAACCTATCAATATTCACATTGTTTAATTTAATTTAACTAATTAAATATCTTAAATAAGGTTATAAAATATATGGGGTGTTATAGTTCTTTTCAGCAAACAATTTGGATCTTGTCTCCTTTTTGCTAACCCTTGTTAGTATATTTCCCATGGATTTTTATTCCCTTGCGTCCCACGTAGTACCCCTTTACCCTAATGCAATACTTAGTTGTTTAACCCTTTTATTTTCTCATAGAAAATTTATATAAAATTCTCTAAAATTCCTAAACCTTTGTTCTTCCATATTTACATATATTTTGCCTTTTTAAAATATATTACTTGTTATTTTCAAGTTAAACAAATTCAAAAATTCGTATAAAATTATATAATCTTGGGAAATTCCTCAAGCTAAAAATCCTCTTCAGGATTATGATTTAAACATTATATAAAACTTTCATTAAGTTTTGAAGTCACTATAGTAGGGAAAACATAGACAAACATCCCATATTCACTCATCCTTCCCTAGAACACTCATTAAACCTTTAGATCTTTGTATGTAAACCTATACAAATTTCATCATACATAAATCATTAGATCTAAACCGATCGATATATATATATATATGTATGTATGTATATATAAGAAATTAGATTAGATGGGTTAAGTATTACTCACCTAGATCTTTTAGATGTGTAGCTTTAATCTTCGTTAGTCTCTTCTAGCTTGTGTTTTCATATCTTCTCCTTATTTTCTTCTTATGCTCCCTACCATTAAAGGTTTCCTCTAGCCTTTTATTGTAGTATGAGTAGAATAAAGTAAATGAATTAAAATGAGTAATGTAAATTGTCCCACAATCGGTTGGGCCTGGGCCCTCATACCCACTTCTACTAATTCATTTCCCATTTTATCCTTCTTATTTAACATGCAATTTTTCTTTAATTAGCTTATTTAATTAATTATAAAAAATTTAAGGTTATTATAGTGTCCTCTCCTTAAAAGAATTTCACCATGAAATTCGGTTAAGGTCAACTAGAGACTAATCCTCTCCTTTATGTTTACCCTAAGAATCTCCATGAATTCGCAGTCCATTCATACATAAAATGCACTTGTCTACCTACTAATCCAGCAAACAACCATAATACCATATATGTATATAAATGGCCTGCATCAGTACACTCGATGCATAGCATAAGCGCTAATCTGGGACAAATAACTCTAGATAGGTCCTCCTAATCTTATCCTCGATTTCCACATGCAGTCCTCCCGATCCGCGCTCCACTAAACGCGTACTATCTTCACTACCTTATTCCAAAGCCGCCTCATGTCCCAATCCACTATCCGAACCAGTCTGCGCAGATCCAACCTACATTTAAAGTCAATCCAATGGCAGCTGCATATTTTCTTTTCCACTATAAATAGTCAAATCTTCTCCATCTTCCTCTTTTACCTGCATTTCAATCTCAAGCAAAAGAAATTCCTAGATTATCAAAACCATCAAAATCTCATATTTTAGACATTCAAGCCATTATATTAAGCTTCAATTTTAGATTTTACTTGCATCATTTAACTTGAGTTTTATATCAAAATCATTATTAATGTTTCATTTGGGTTGTCTATTTGTACAAAAATTGAGCATTACACTCTTCGAATGTGTTTGAAGAGATAAAGTGAAGAATATAAATGGAAAACGAGGAAAACCTAACAAAAGCACCAAAAATAAGCAAGTAAAATACACAAAAACACACGAATTTAGAGTGGTTTGGCGTATGGCCTACATCCACTATGAAATGATTGACTTTTATTAATTTTTTCTTGTTGGTTACAATGAGTTACGATGGTAAAATTCGAGTACAATGGTGATTTCGGCAGAGTCTGGATGTAGAAGAGCCAGAAATCTTGTTTTAGTAGGTCCTGGGCTGCTATTTATGAGCGTAGGCAGCAAATATCTCCTCAGATCATGGAAGACCTCTTCTCTCATGAGGATGGGCCCACATGATCAATCTCGGTAGTTTGAACTCGATCCGTGACTGATGTGAATGAAATTTGTATCGATCAAGATTTCATCCAATCGAGTCGAGATCGATCATAAACATTCCGAGGTTGTATGCAAGCTCTTGTGAAAATTAGTTGGCATTTGGACTTGTAGATTTTGAGTTATGATTGATGCAAGTTTGAATTTATTGAAGGCTGCTAAAATCGCATCGCTTCTGTTAGCATTAATCTGTTTGCATTGATCAGTTCACATCACTCCTAGGAACGTGCTTGCTAGGTGACGTGGTGCTAACTATCAGGATCGATCCACTTATCATGCTGAATGACCGAGTCTTCCACTCCTACGTGCTCTGTTTGTATCAACCTGGGGGATTCATTTTGTATCGATGCTTTCATCTCTATTTCGCATCGATGTATGAGGATGTTTCATATCGATGACTTAGGGGATGTTTCGCATCGATCACATGCACGTACTTCGTATCGATAGGGCTTGGCTTGTTTCATATCGATAGAAGATATTACTACATATTGATCGTTGGGTGGCTTATTCATATCGATTGTTGATCGATCGATACGAACTGTACAATTGGCATCAATATGTATCGACGTTGATCGATCGATACGAATCCGAGTAAACATAATGGATACGAAACAGAACCAGGCAAAATGGATATGAAGTAGAGTAGGCGTGGTGGATATGAAAGGGATCGACCCGAAACAGATGGATACGAAATGAATCAATGTGAACTGATGGATACGAACAGAACATGTTTTTCACGAAATTTGATCGATCCATAAATTGAGCCTACGAACTCCGATCGACTTGAAATTTGGAGCGTTGGCTTTCATAGATTTGTTTTTCAGGACATGTTAATTGTAGTTCGATCCGGACTAGGAAAAAATTTACCAGCATCCATAGCGAACCTTTGTATAACCGTTCTTCGGGATGAACTGCCTTTGATTTCAAGTCTATTCCTTTGTGTCCCGACCTTGCCAAAAGGTCGGATAACATTTGCCCCCCAAAGTACGTCTTGTGATGACATGATGTGCTTTGAAAAGATGCAACCTTCATTTTGAAAAGTTCCATTTGACTTGTTGACCGGTTGTTGTCTTTTCGTCGAAAGATGTAATGTTTGATGGATCTTCAGTAATATAAATAATGAATTATTCCAATTATTATACTGTGCAGTATTGTGAATGAGTGCTGAATGATAGCAAACTATTGTTTGTTGTTGTAATTTTCATCAGGTGAGCATTCAATTCCTATAAATTCTTTAAAAATTTGGATGTTAGTCTGTCATACATGCACGTATGTTAACCTGACTCTAGTTAACGTTCGCATGTTCATGAGTCATTTTCAGTTTTTTTGCATCGAATTTCGTATCGATCCTCTCTTGAATCAATGTGAAATTCGAGTTGTAATAACGCTTGACGGTTGTTTTGGGGTATTCCTTCGTATCGATGGGGATCGATACGAATTGGTTGATCTTCTCTTTTTTACATGCGTCATATCGATGGATACAATACTAGTGGACCTTAGAGTAATGGATAAGAAGTTGTCACTTCACACCAATGGATTCCTGTTGAATATGAATAGCGGTTGACTTAGATCAATGACGAATGGATGATAAGAAAGCTTCTTCGCATCGATCGGAGGGGTGACCGTTCCCATTGGTTAACATGTCTGGGAGGTGAATCGTCTTTCCTTTCGGTCTTTTTTTATTCATATAAATACACTTAGTACTTAGCTAAATTTTCATCTGTCTTCACTTCCACAAATCGCTTTCGTATCGATCAGAAGCTTGAGAAAAGAAAACCGTCTTTGCCTTAAAATCGAAAAAACTCTAATGCCTTGAACTAATTGCTCGAAATAGGTAATTAATTGACCAAAACTAATTTAAAATGATGAGTCTCAAATTCTCGCGCTATCCCACTTGCATTTGTGGCCGATTCTAGTGAAGAGGAGGCTGTAAATGGTTGGAGCATGGCCAAAGAAGGCTGGCATGGTTTTTTACACTACTTGGAGAAGAAAAACTGTGGAGGGACACGAAAGGAGCATTCGTATCGATTGAGGAGAATGCTTCATGTCGATGGATAGTAGGTATTCATATTGATTGATCACCTATGGCATTCGTATCGATACGAATTGATCGATACAAATTTTAGAACTGGCAACCGGTACTCGATTGATACGAATTAACGGTTTATCGATCAATACGAAGACCGTTTTATTGATCGATACGAAGACCGTTTAATGATCGATACGAAGACCGTTTTATTAATCGATACAAATTGTTTTCTCCTTATCGATACGAATTGCTATTTCACTAATCGATCCAAGTTCGAATTTTGATGGATATGAAATTGTTGCACACTTGAATATTTGACTCCAGTGAGCTTCTGCCCTGCATATCCGGACCTAACTGTTAAACTGCATATTTGACTGCCTTTTGAAGATCGTTGATGGAACTATAACTTAACAAAATTCTGACAAACTTTAACTTGGTTCAATTCCAGATGTCCGGGTGGCACGTGTGTGACGGTTAGCGATGACAGTCACCCCGATTGAATTTCGAACTCTTGTTGTTTAGACATTTACCCAAACTCCGTAGAATTTCTTAAGTATTATATAGCACTGCACTGCATAATGCATTCATGCACTTCACACTAGGGAAACACGGGGTTATTATCATCTAATGATGGTTTTTACTGAGTTGATTAGTAATGGATCCTAGAAGTTCATAGTAGTTTGGGCTCAAAGTCCACTTCCCTCGACAATACAGATGCTGGCCATTGCAGCCGAAGTTATAGGCCCAGCTTCGGACGACCTGCCAGGAGCAACTTTTTTCGTGAATCCCCAAGATTTTATGCCATCCAATATCTTCGAAAATATGTTGGGGAAAATATGCTTAAGACACGGTCTACTATTAGACGACGTTCTGCAACCTGGGCCGAATGACGGGCCATACGCTCGCTTAAAAGGATTCACAGCCATTAGCAGACACTCATGCACAGCCAGAACGCTTCCTCCATTCAACCAGTACATCCGAGAAGTGTTATCTTTCTTTAGAATCGCTCCATCGCAATTACATCCAAATGGATATGCACTACTGAACAGTCTATTCATTGTTTTCATGGAGCATCTTTTTCGGCCCCCGACTCCGGAAGAAGTCAGATACTTATTTAATGTCAAGATTCGGGGAGACAATCCTTCATTCACGTTTTTAGAGGCAGATAGGAATTGCCAAGTGGTGATGGGATCTTGGACCAGGCTTAGCTACTTCAAGGCTTAGATACTTCAAGACGAAGTGGTTCTACGTCCGATGCCGGTGGTTAGTCAGACGTAAGTGCTACAATTTCTCTAGTGGCTAACTAGACAGTCGTAACTGACAATGAAACTAATATATTCTTTCCTTTACAGCCGCAATTCCATGACCCGAAGGTGCTCACTTTAAAGAAACAGTATGGATTCTTCAGGAAGTTCTGAGGAGAGATGAGAGAAATTGACTTGGTGCTTATAGATAGAAACTTGAGGAATGTTGGGCTAATCTATCAAAAACAGAGCATAAAACTTCAGGGATCGCTTAGGGTATCCCCGGCAAGACGGGCTAAACATAGAGCACCCAGGATCGTAATAGTTGAGGAGGGCGTTGAATAAAATATGCCCGCTAATGACGAACCTGTAGCCGTGCCTCCGTACAGTTCTTAGGATTTAAATGGAAGGAGGAAAGGCAAGGCAGTTGAACATAAGTGTCATAAGTCTTCGAGATGGAAATCCGTAGTCGTGTCCCTACCAATCTCCGGTATTAGAATTTCAAAGGCTCCTCCCTTACAAATAGAGAATCCTTTTGAACGGCTCGTCAACATTCCTATTCCAGACTATGTGTCATTCCAACACGACACTGGATTGAAAGGGCTTCAAAATGCCTTAGATTTAAGTGAGTCGCTACCTACAAGTATGGCTGACATAACCGTTGGCCGAGGGGTATAACACATGCATACATACATTTCACGGCACTACACGATTTCCAATCACAAGTTGCTCATTTCTGGAGATCACTTATTCCTTTTTTTCCTATTTTACAGATACAATGACTAGGCAAGAATCAATGTTAGGAAGCCTTCGCTCTGCATGCTAGTCATCTAGTTCATACTATGAGTCCCGTAGAAGGGAAGCCGATAGAGACTGCGATCGCTATTATTCTAGCCAGGAACGTTATGAAAGGGAGAGGGACAAAGATAGAGAATACAGAAACCGATCCCGATCACGTTCTCCACCTCTTCGAGCTCCAACACTACCCTCCGGTCACGGGAAGCAACCATTAGAGCCTCCATGCCAAAAACTATCTTTTCAAGCTCCCAAGTAAGATTCACAGCGCCGTAGAATCGAGGCTAAAAATCCTTCTATCATTGAACAAGTCATCACCGAGTCCATTGGGGAAGGAGCGATCAAAATCGCCCAGGTTAAAAAAGACTTCCCAAATATTTGTTCGATGGCTTCATCTTCCCTCCGCATTTAAAGATAATTCTAGTTGAGGCGGAGCAAACTATGCAAGATTACATCCTTGATGTCTATAGCCAATACCGAGAGTGGATGAAGACTACGGATAAAGCCTCGGCGGTGGCCTTCGAGCGAGTGAAAATGATCAAGAAATTAGAAACTGATCTTGCTCAAAAGGACCACATTATACCAATGCTTAACAATGAGGCTGAATCTTCTGGGAAACCAGAAATGGAAGCCAAGAAGAAAGCCAACGAGGTAAATCAGTCTATAGAAAGGATGCGACAAACACATTTCTCCTTGGTTGAGGAGATGAGACACTGAAATACCATTATTATGGCCGAAAGGGACGCTGCGCTGAAGGAGCTTGAGGAGCTTAAGGCCAAATTTTCCAAAATCGTCAAGGAGAAAGACGATGCAAATAAACCTGCTCAGGAGGCATGCGAGCAGGCTATAGTGCTCCAGAATGAGAGAGACGCGACAACACTTAAGATTCAGGAGGCCGAGGCCAGGATTGAAAATGAAGTGAAGATGGCTGAGTCCAGGTTGAAGGCCGATATCGAAGATCTTCTTGTCACATATAATGATAATGTTCTAAAACACCAAGACCTGACCTGGCTCGATAGCTATCCATCACACTTGTATAATGTTTGGGGTCGATTGGTGGGTTGAACAACAAGAAGAATTATTCGAAAATGAGAAACTTAGCACTTGTATAACGATAGCTATGCATCACACTTGCATCATGATTGCATACGAAAAGGAGAAACTTAGCACTCAACACTCGAAGGCTGGAGAAAGTTTTGGTGTTGAGCACCATGGTGTAGGATTTAAAACTCTTGCGCCAACTCAGCCTAAATCTACATCTGGGATTGATCCTCAGTCCGTTCCTGCTTAATATCCTGATTAACCATGATTATCTCCAGTTCACAAGCACGTCACTGAAGCTGCTTCAGTTCCGCCTATAAGTCATTCTAAGGAAGGTATTTGGAACATCTCTTGTGCTCATTCAGAGTGGGAAGCGTTACTTAAAGCAATCACTAATAGCTTTTTCTTTGTCTCTATTCAATGATATGAGCTACATCTGCCATTCCCCAGTAACCCAAGAGTTCATCAAGAGCAGGAGGCTATCATAACAGAATCAACCATGACAATGGCTACTGCACCTATCGATGGGGTACAAGGAAGCACAATTACTTTCGATGAACAATGATGGAGGAACTTCTCAACCATCATAGTGACCCCTTCGCTGATCTTCCATTTGTCATAAGCGGAGGCGCACCTATGACTAGCTTCTCGGGCCCAACTACTAGCATTCCTGGTGAGGCTCAAACAATTCATGAGGAGGAGATAATAGCCACTATTAACGTCGAGATGGAAGCAGCTGCACGGGCCAATGGCTTTGGAGGTGGAATGGCGGGTCCTGGCTCAGCTCCTTTGTGGATGATCTCCCCGTGAGGCATGGTTATTGATACTAGTATGCCTCCTCCGTCTTCGAACATTGATCCTATCCCTCCGACTCCACCTCCAGGAAGCATTCCAATCCATGTGAGTTCGGAGGAGGAAGTTAACATAATGCCCCCGATTGGAGATCTGTCGTCAAAGGGCAAAGGCTCAAAGAGGCAGCCAAGTGGCAGTTCTAGCGGGTTGACTTCCAGGAAGAAGAAGAAGAAAATCAGAGAATAAACATGTCTTCTTGGCTTATTTTTGGATGGGTAGATCAGAATTTTTTTTGTTGGCCGTGTATAGATGCGGGTTTGGCCTCTGCTAGTAGGACTTTTGGTATAGTTTTGTACTTATCATTTTCTTCCAAAGAATAGTTGGAATAAAATTACATTTTGTCTCTAGCTTAGTTTGTGTTCATTTGTTAAAGTGCTTCAACGCTCGAACTTCCATTCAATACACTTGTGAAGTTTTAGTCTTTAAATCGGACTCGGGTTTAGTTGCTAAGTTCTGGAGCACTGGCTTCAGGTGGCGATCGAGCGTTAAGTCGAATTATGATATTGTACTATCTCAATTAGTGGTTGGTACTTAAGTTCCACCCCCAATTTCGAGGATAGGTTGAAAAGATTGGTTATCAATCGTTAATTTCCTTTAATACATCAAGCTTAACTTTGTTGAAGCAGAATTGAGACAAGACAAGTTCAGGTGTTCAAATCACACTTGCTAATCTATTGGTGATCGCATCCACACTTTGGGGATTGCACTTGTAGATCGGTGGTCTGTCACACCCACACAAGGTTTGAGATACGTCCGTGCTCCGGGGACTTAATTTATTTTATGGGCGATCAGTGATACCCATTTGATATTTAGAACTTCGTCCGCACTCTGGAGACTTAGATTAATTCGTGTGTGGTCAGTCACACCTACTTTGTGCTCATACTCCGACCCACACTTTGGTGGCCTAGAGTTGTCCTACGGGTGGTCGTTTCACGCCCGACTTGTGTTTATACTCTAGTCCACACTCTGGGGATTTAGAGTTAGTCGATGTTTATACTCTAGTTCGCACTCTGGGAATCCAGAGTTATTTGATGTTTATACTCTGATTCGTACTCTAGGAATCCGGAGTTATTTGATGTTTATACTCTGATTCGCACTTTGGAAATCTGGAGTTAGTTGATGGGTGGTCAATCACACCCATTTGGTAATTATGTTTATACTCAGCTCGCACTCCGAGAATCTAGAGTTGGTCGACAAATGGTCAGTCACATCTGTTGAGGCTTTAGGATTTCGTTCGCACTCCGAGAACGACGGATTAGGATCATGGATGGTCGGCTCACATCTACCCTAAGTTAACAGGTGAGGTCGTTAGATAGACATGTCCATCCTCCTCAAACTTGGTCTGAATATGGGTGAAGTCGTTAGGTAGACGGATCCACCCTCTTCGAAACCACATATATAGGTTTATACTCTAGTTCGCACTCTGGGAATCTGAAGCTAGTTAAAGGATTGTCGTGAATCAATCTTCTTTTGGCTTTAGTGTGATGGAGTGTTCTCGAGCTCGGGTTTCACTTAGTGAGTGACCGATCGTATTACGGTCACTCACTATTTGAATAAATCCCATCGCATGGTGGAACTAAGTTCTTCGTCCATAAAGATGGCTGTATGACGCATTTTAAATAATCACAGCTCTGGCTTGAAGAGATTGCATTTTATTGCTGAAATAAGAAAATACGGCAAAGTTGCCTTATTACAAATTCAAATTTTGAAATGCATAAACAAACTGCAAATGAAAAGTAGACTGAATAAATAAACAGAGCATGTTATGTGCAATAGTGACGAAGACTCTAGCTATTTCAGGCTCTCGGTAGAGTAAGACCGTCAACGATCGATAATTTGAATGGGTCATCTCTGAGCTTTTGTTTGACAACATACAGCCCTTCTACGTCGGTTTCATATATGAAGGAACCAGGTAAATTCTCTTAAGGACAAGATCGCCGAGTTCGAAGGTTCGGGGTTGGACCTTGGCATTGTATAATCGGGCGACTCGATTTCGATAAGCGGCTGCCTTCAAATCGGCCTCTCCACGCCTCTCATCCAATAAATCCAGAGATTCATCAAGTAATATAGCATTCATTTTTGGGTCATAATAAGTCACACGATAAGAAAGTACTTCCATCTCGATGGGAATAACAGCTTCTAAACCGTAAATAAGAGAGAACCGAGTGTGGCTGGATGCGGATTTATGCATTGTCTGATAAGTCTATAAAGCCATAGGAAGTTTATCGACCCATTTACCTCCAGCCTTTTCCAGTCGTTTCTTCAGAATCGACTTTATAACTTTATTAACAGCTTTAACCTGTCCATTCGCTTGAGGGTGTGCAACTGCGGAGAACTTCTTATGGATATGGAACCGTTGACAGAAATTCTTAAATTCAACACAATCGAATTGGGCTTCGTTGTCTGTGGCGATGGTATGTGGAAGACCAATTCCGTAGATATTGTTGCATACTACAAAGTTGATCACTTTCTTTGTCGTGATTGTAGCAAGGGGTTTATCTTCCACCAACTTGGTAAAGTAATCAATTGCAACGATGGCGTACTTCTTACCATCTTTGGTAAGAGGTAGAGAACCAATAATGTCAATGCCCCATACAGCAAATGGCAAAGGAATGACCATTTGAGTTATTTCAGTAGGTGGGGCCCTAGGAATCCAAGTGTGTTTTTGACATCTGTCATATTTTTTGGCATAGTCCGATGCATCACAATTAACAGTTGGCCAATAGCATCCATATCGGAGCACTTTCTTAGCAAAAGCTTGCCCCTTAGTGTAATCGCCATATTCTCCTTCGTGTACATCGTGCAATACCCGTTTGATTTCATCGTGAGCAATACACCGGAGTAAAGGAACAGAGTGCCCTCTTTTATACATGACTCCATTCTGAATAGTGAACCGTGAAGCTTTTCAAAGAACTTGTCTCTTTTCACTCTTGCGCTCCCATAGGGTCCCATGCTTGATATTGTTTCTGAGAGGAGTCATCCATGACTCCTTATCGGGAATGACCTCAAATCCCAGTCTGTTACCATCTGATCGATGCTCAAGGAAGATAATGTTTCCATGAGAAAGATTCCCATTTTCTATGCGTCACCTGTACTGGCTAACTTTGCTAAAGAATCGGCTTTTTGATTGCGCTCTCGGGGTGTGCAATAGATGGCTTAATAATCGAACTGATTCAATATCTCCTGAACCCAAGCAAGGTAAGAAGCCATCCTTGGTCTTTGGCTTGGTACTCTCCCTAAACTTGACAAACGACCAATTGCGAATCACAACAAATCTTTAAAGCAATAATTCTTAAATCTCTAGCAAGTCTCAATCCAGCAAGTAGGGCTTCGTATTTGGCTTCGTTGTTTGTCGCACGAAAATTGAACTTTAAAGCATAACATATAGATCGACCTTCTGGAGTTTCAAGTACAAATCTGACGTCTGAACAATGGTCATTTGATGCACCATCAATATGAAACTTCCAGATATACTTGGGAGATTCACTGGTTTTGGGCAATTCCTACGGGATGGTGAATTCAGCGATGAAGTCTACTAGGACCAGTCCTTGGATAGCTCACCGTGGAGTGTAAGTAATGTCAAACTGACTTAGCTTGATATTCCACTTAAGTAACCTACCAGATGTCTCAAGCCACGTAAGCACCTGTCTTAACGGCTGGTCGGTGCAGACGGTGATAGGATGAGCCTAAAAATATGAACGGAGCTTCCTTGAGGCAATGATAAGACAATAAGCTAATTTTTCCAGCTTCGAGTAATTTCTCTCTGCTCCCGTTAGCCGTTTACTAATGTAATAGACCAACCATTGTATCCAGTCTTCCTCTCGAATGACGCAGCACTGATTGTGTTTTCTGACACTGCCAAGTAGATGTATAATCTCTCATGATCAATAGGCTTCGACAGAATAGGTGGTGTGGAGAGTTGTTGAATTGGTGCTCGGAATGCACCCTTGCATTCCGTAGTCCATTCAAAGTTTCGTTTCCTTTTTCTGATCAGGTCGAAGAAGGGAATGCACTTGTCAATGGATTTTGAAATGAACCTGCTTAGTGCTACTACTTTTTGGTTGAGGCTTTGGATTTGCTTTATAGTTCTTGGAGTCTCATGATTTCTAGTTGCCCATATCTTTTTGGGATAAGCTTTGATCCCTCGAGCATTGATGATAAACCCAAGGAATTTTTTGGAAGCGACCCCAAAGTGACATTTCAATGGGTTGAGTTTCATTCTATATTCTCGGAGGATGTTGAACATCGATTCCAGGTCTCTGATATGATCAGTGGAGAATCACGACTTCACAAGCTCGTCATCCACATATACCTCCATGGGTTTTCTGATCTGGTTGGCGAACATTCGATTAACCAATCCTTGGTAAGTTGCGCCGGTGTTCTTGAGTCTGAACGGCATGACTTTATAACAGTAAAGTTCTAGATGGGTAACAAAGCTAGTGTGCTTCTGGTCAAATAAGTGCGTGGGTATTTGGTTGTAGCCGGAATACGCATCTATGAAGGATAAGAGTTCATGTCCAGCTATTGAGTCTACGAGCTGATCGATTCCAGGTAGCGGAAAACTATCTTTAGGGAAAGCCTTATTCAAGTCTGAGTAATCAATGCATGTTCTCCATTTCCCGTTTGGCTTTTGGACAAGTACAGGATTTGACACCAATTCCGAACATAATGCATCTCGAATAAACCCATTCGATTAGAGTTTTACTACCTCTTCTCTAAGGGTGGCATATCTCTCTGGATCCATACCACGCCTTTTTTGCTTGACCGTGACAAGCAACGGGTCAATATTCAATGTGTGGCTCGTGATGTCTGGGGAGATTCCACACATGTCAGAATGTGTCCAGGCAAACATGTCGAGGTTTGCCCAAAGAAATTAACCAATTCCTCTTGCATCAGTTGCCTTAGTTGAGATCCAATATTTATCATTTTAGAATCATCATTATTGTCGATCGGAACATCCATCGTCAGCTCGACCGGGGAAGCCTAACTGTCTTTACTTTCGTCTTCACTTTCGGTATCTCTTGGGTCAAGATCCCTTGGGAATTGGTTAGGGTTCTCGGGCCTAGGCCTAGGCGTTAACTGTCAATTTTCAACAAAGCGGACGCAGAGAGATTCCTCTACGCCCTTTCCTTTTTCCTTTCGCTGCGCCTCTTGTGGCTTAGCAACATAACAGGCTCGTCCGGCAGCTCGGACTTCCTGAATGACTCCAACTCCATTTTCGGTAGGGAAATTTAAAGTCAGAAACCAAGGGGAAATAGAAGTCCTAAATTCAGCTAGGGTCGACTGGCCCAAGAAAACATTGTATGGCAGCCTATGTCCAATACAACAAACTGTAATATTGGACTCTCCGGCGTTCTCCAATTCCCAACTCCACTAATAGTTCCACCACTTCAGTGGGTATAGTTGCGCTCCTATTGAAGCCATGAATACGAGACTGACAAGGCTTCAAGTCTTTTGTTTCCATCTTCATTTGATCATAGGCTTGCTTGAACAGTATGTTCACAGAATCTCCACTGTCTACCAAGATCCTCTTCATCCATGCAGGACTACCTGAGCAGAAATGGCAAGTGGATCAAAGGTTGGAGCTTCGACTCTGTCGGCATCCTTGTCTCGAAATACGATATCATCTGTCATCGTTTTTTTTGCTTGGTCGGAGCCCCATCTTCTAAACTACTTCAACATTCGAAGCTCGCATGGATAATAGAACTGGCATACGACTCCATTTCCTTCCTGCTTTGGTCTGCTGGATGAGGACCACCACTAACAGTATTTATCATCAACCTCCTACCAGTACGAGCGGGTTCCTTTTGTCTCGCCTGATTTGGCATATGGTTCTGATTCGATGGGTCCACACCTCCTGACCATGACGCCCACACAAACTGCTCCAATTTTCTCTTATGTATTAACTTCTCAATGAGATCTTGCAAATGACGGCACTCGTTCGTGTTATGGCCATAGCTATCGTGGAATCTACAAAACTTCCAATTCGAATCTCTTTTTTCGACGATTGCTTTGGAGCAGGCTTCTTATACTGAATAGTATTGCTGGTCTGTAAGTACACAACTTCCAACGACGTATTTAAAGGAGTATAATTGTCAAACATAGGAGCTTTACGACATGTCCCACAATTCTGATCCTTTTTCCTATTTTTATTTCCACTGCCTTTCTGTTGATTCTGTTTATTCTGTATGTTCAGTTGTACCTTTCCAGTACTCTCTCCTGTTTGTTTAACAGCAACATTGCTTTGCATTCCTTCCATACTGGGTCCTGCGTCATCCTTTTTCCTGGACTGTTTCACATCCTTCCTTCTCAAGAACCGGGATGCCTTGGAATAGAAACGGTACAATGACACAGGAGGTTTTCCAACCAACCAATTGCCAAATTCGCCATCAAAACTGAATTATCGTTGAGATTATTAATCTTAGCGCATGCAGCGTGAAACCTCTTCAAATAGTGTCTAAGTGTCTCTCCAGGAGCTTGAGTGACACTAGACAAGGCATTAACATCTTTCGGCCTTATGACATGCATGCGAAACTTTTCAACAAACTTTATTGCCAACTGATCAAAACACAAGATAAATCGAGGTGGTAAACGAGTAAACCACATAGTTTCTATTCCCCCTAGGGAAATCAAGAATCTTTGACACTTAACTACGTCATCTACTCATGCAGTGTTCATCAACCATTCGTACTTTAAGATATGCCGATTAGGATCAGAGCTCCCTTCATAAACATGTAAGGTTGGCATCCTGAATCGCCAACGTGGTTCAGTGTAGAGTATATCTCAGTGAAAGAGGTAAGACTACAGGAGATTTCCCAGTCGTTTTTAGTGAGACCCTGACTTTCACGCATCATTTGACGGGCAAGGCATGATGAGCTAAGGTGTGACCTAGTTCCACAATCCAAGGATAGGCCGGATGCAATCAACGGTCCATGTCTCGCCTCCTTGGTTCTAGGCCTTTTGGGACATAAGGTTCTGGAGTATATCCATGTTGGCGACAGTTCGGATCCATCCGATTTCATGTGTCATCTATCAAATCAATGGCAGCGGTGGTCGCGCGGTCATTAGTAGTATGATAAGGAACAGTGCCTCCTCGGGAGGAGGGTCCAGTCTAATGGCTGGTCGATGGGCCAGCTCTTGGTTGTCCAAGACTCAAGGTGCACTACCGTCCAGTAGCTTGTGTATAGCTTCCGTCCAACCCTAGGATTGTGGATCTATGATTATAGTCAGAAGAGGCTGAACTCTCGGTGGATGAATAGGAAGCCTGATCCCTTCTGGATCTCCTTTGTCTTTGACGATTCAGTAGATTGGTTAATTCTGCGTTAGCACGGAGTTCTTGAGTAAGCTACTAGCAGGTTTGCATCAGCTCTTGCATTAGCAATTGAAATTCTTCTCTAGTGACAGAGCTTTGCAAATCTGAAGGTCCTGTATCATATTGATTGGTAGGAGGAAGTTGTGTGGGGTTTTGTCGGTCCCATTCTTATGGATCTGCAGTTGTTGAAGTAGTCCTAGTGTTGACCATGATGGATAGTGAAGTTCTTTCCTTGACTTGTTACAAATCTGGATAGGAATGAAGAACTTTAGGCTTGAAATATGGATCTTCTTCTTAGATTTACGCAATCCGATATCGATGGTAGATCCAATAAGCAGGAGAAAAACTGGGTTTTCTTGATGGAATCACCAAAGTGTTTGTACCAAAATTGGGCACAACACTCTTCAGATGTGTTTAAAGAGATAAAGTGAAGAATATAAATGGAAAAAGAGGAAAATCTAACAAACACACCAATAATAAGCAAGAAAAACGCACAGAGACACATGGATTTAGAGTGGTTCGGCGTATGGCCTACGTCCACTATGAAATGATTGACTTTTATTAATTTTTGCTTACTGGTTACAACGAATTACAATAATAAAATTCGAGAACAATGGTGATTTTGGCAGAGTCTAAACGTAGAAGAGCCAAAAGTCCTTTTTCGGTAGGTTATGGGCTGATATTTATAGGCATAGGCAGCAAATATCTCGCTCAGATCCTGAAAGACCTCTTCTCTCACGTGGATGAGCCTACATAATCGATCCTAGTAGTTTAAACTCGATCCGTGATTGCTACGAATGAAATTCGTATCGATCAAGATTTCATCCAATCATCGAGATCGATCATGAACATTCCCGAGGTTGTATGCAAGCTCCTGTGAAAATTTGGTGGCATTTAGACTTGTAGATTTTGAGTTATGATCGATGCAACTTTGAATTTTTTGAAAGCTGCTAAAATGCATCGCTTCTGTTAGCATTGATCAGTTCGCATCGCTCTCAAGCATGTGCTTGCTAGGTGAAGTGGCATTAACTATTAGGATCGATCCACTTTTCATGCCGAGTGACCGAGTCTTCTACTCCTACGTGCTCTGTTAGTATAGACCTGGTAAATTCATTTTGTATCGATGTTTTCATCTCTATTTCACATCGATGTATGAGGTTGTTTCGTATCGATGACTTGGGGGATGTTTTGCATCGATGACATCTGGTACTTCATATCTATGGGGCTTGGCTTGTTTCGTATTGATAGAAGATATTACTTCATATCAATTGTCGGGCGGCTTATTCGTGTCGATTGTTGATCGATCGATACGAACTGTACAGTTGACATCGATACGAATCGACGTTGATCGATCGATACGCAAGTAAACGTGATGGATACGAAACAGAACCAAGAAAAATGGATATGAAATAGTGTGGTTGTGGTGGATATGAAAGGGATCAACATGAAATAGATGGATACGAAATGAATCGATGTAAACTGATGGATACGAACAGAACGTGTCTTTCATGGAATTTGATCGATCCATAACTTGAGCATACGAACTCCGATCGACTTGAAATCTGGAAAGTTGACTTTAATAGCTTTGTTTGTCATGTTATGTTAATTGTAGCTCAGTCCAGACTTAGGCAAAATTAACCAGCATCCATAGTGAACCGTTGTATAACAGTTCTTTGGGATGACTGCCTTTGATTTCCAGTCTATTCCTTGGTATCGCGACCTTGCCAAAAGGCGGGATAACATTATCGGTTTCAAATTGAAATTCAGTTCTAATTACATGATTTTGATGTTGATTTTATATTATTGTTTAATTTATTAACCAATTGTGTTTTTAGATTGAATTGGAAAAGGATTTCTGCATCATTTAGATGATTTATTAGATTAATTAAAGTCAAACGATACTGATTTGGAAACCTGAGTGTTTCTAGCTTAAATATAAGACGAATAGTTTATTAGGCCCAAAACTCGAAATTATTTTTTTAATTTTCCAATTTGGCACTTTATAATGTTACATAGTAGTTGATAATTGTTATGGTGTGAGGTACTTATGTTGCCAACAATTAAATAAAAGTTGCATCATTGGCTTACGAAGATATCACATATTATTCAATACATTTTATATCGCGCTTTATTATTGCTGCATTGTCTTCATAACGCATTGATTCCATATCATATGCCATGTTGACTCTATTCTGCATTTAATCGATGTTACATTGGCTTCATGCCGCACTAACTCCATGGCACGTTTAATTAATTCTGCATAAATTTTATGCCGCATTGGTTCTATGCCATATTTTATTAATCTTATTCCTACTACACGTTATCAATATCGCATTCATTTTGTAATGCAATTATTATAACAAACTCATGGGTTATTTATTATCTATAAAATATATTGTTTATTTGTATAAAATATTTTGACATTGATTTATCAACCGTTTCGACATTACTTATTGATGTCAGCTAATTCTTATTTCGTATTGAGTGTTATTGCGACATTGCATTGTAGCTTTCAATAGCGCTATTGATGTGACGTTCGACTTTGATTTATAAATTTATTGATTTAATCACGACACAAAAGATATATTTAGGATAATTAAATTTTCTACCATTATAAATTTACTTTCTTATTATAACTTCAACATTTAACTTGTATACTTTTTGTTTAACCAAAAGCTTAAGTACTCTATGAAGTTAAAATTGACTATCTAATGGTCATCGACTTGTCATGAGTACTGTGTTTGTTTCTAGTCCTCTATCATTTTGGTATTATGATTCTAGATATCATATAAATACATTTATTACCCTTTGTTCTAGCATGTAAAGACTTATTATGATCATTTTAACTATCATCTTTCTAATTTGATGTAATGTCAATTGGCAGGCAAATAGATGGCAAGAAACCAATCACAAAAGCAGTCAAGAAGGCCGTTGAAAGCTTCTCCTTCTACTTAGAAAGTGGATAATATTCCTGACCAGTCATTCATCAACACCGAAGAAGTGGTAGATTCCATATTTAAGTAATTTGGAATTGCAGGCATAGAAGCTATTCCTATCGGTCCTTCTGGTAGAATCGATAACCCCCTAGAAGGGTTTTTCGCCTTCACTCCAATCCATTTATGGCACTCAGCATATCTTCCTTTTCCAGGCTTTATCTTAAGATTTCCAGAACATCTGAATATCACCAATCTAGTTACCTCCAAACTCATACACTTTCTTAACTTGCTTGGAGCTTCTTGCTAGGGAGGCTAAACTTCCCTTCTTAAACGCTAAGGTTCTTCATTACATAGCTTGCCCTACAAAACGCAGTGAGCAGCTAGGTAATCATTGTATCGCATTCATTCCCTTCCAAAGAGTTTAATTGCCAATGCTATTAGCAAAACCAAGGACCTAGAGACTCAATTCTTCTACGTCAAATGCTACTCTAGAACTAGAGGAAATTTTCCTGTTGCTAGTAAGTTTCTATTTCCTTTACCTATGTCATATTCATCACTTTCTTACAATAGGTATTTACTTTTAGATCTGGCTCTAAGCAATTAAGCCCCACCGATAGTGAAGACGTTTAATTCTTGACTATGGCATCTAAGAGTAGGGGTGATAAACTTACGCTTTAATGGAAGCGAATCTCAATCAATACTTGCTGATCCAAGATAATCATGTCATACTTGGAGAAACCTCAATGTTGAAAGGAAATGCTCAAGGGAAACTATAATAGGTTACCAAAAATAGAAATGTTTTCTCCACCTCTTCTCCAATTCAACTTGAGCCTATAGGTAAATTTCAATATAGCTAATATTGAGTTCCTAATGTTATTGTTTTATTAACTTCTATTTTAGTTTTAGGCTCATCCGCCTTTGTCATTGCATTTAAAAAGGCAAGGGTTAAAGATGATGTTCCTAAAAGAGGAAGAATAAAGATGACGTTTCTGCCTCGTCTCAGTTGAGCAAACCCATTCCTATTAAGAACTCTGTTTACTAGGGGCACTGAAGCGTTAGAAGAAGAAGAAGAAACATGCAATGATGTTCTTATTGATATTCCTCCTCCTTTACAAAGTAATAGGCCTAAAATTATAGGTGAATTCACTCCCATTATTGGGCGAGTGGGAACATATAAACATCAATTCGAGTCTTGAAGCGGCGAATTTGGATAAAGCTCCGAAGCAACCAAAGGAGCTTAAGACCCCCGAGCCCCTTTTTCACTTTTCCCACCTCTCTAACAGCCATCAATTGCATATCCACTAATCTTGGTCTGTTTATTTCTCCAGATGATCCTCTTCCTTCAATGGCTCAGGCTCAGTCTCTTGTCACAAATTTTGGTGAACTTGTTCAATTGTCCATTCAATCTCCTTCCATTACTTCTCCCGGATCATCACAGCCTCCAACTTATTCTAATGATCAGTTTTTCATCATTCTTAAATAGCTTATATCGATAAGTATTATTGTTTGCTTAATTAATTTCAACTTTATAGACTCTGTTCTGACTTAGACTTGTTATATATTTTAGGTGGGAAAGCATATGTTTCTCGTCTGAGAAGTTTCTCAAGGGCCTTCCAATGAAGTGGTTAAGCTTAAAGGAAAAATCTCTTTGCTTAACAATGGTATGATTGATGTCAATGCGATGAGGGATGAGGCTATTCTTGAAAAAAAATATTCACTTCCTCTCTTGATGAGGAAAATAAAGTTAGGAATTATTGGAAGTAGTGTAAAACTCAAAGGCTGACTTGGAGAAGGCTAATAAATTCAAAGTAGATCTCAAGAAGGCGATCAAAGAAAAGTTCGAGCTAGCTAAAAATAACAAATTTCCAGAAGATAGGCTGCACAGGAAGACCAACATCCTAGCTTATTTAAATAACTATATTAGTGATGCTAAGAAGAAAGTCACTTTCTTTCTCAATAATGCTCTTCCTAAAATCACTAAAAAGTGTTATGAAGATGCTTTGTTTGTGGCGTATGCTAATAATATCTGAAAATGCTCAGACTTGGACTTTCCATCCCTTTTACATTGGAATGAGAAGTTTAAAAGAATGTTTAATCTTAAGATAAAGAAGGACAAGAAGACTCTTCAGGAAGAATTTCCTACCGAGGAGGAAATTGATGCTAAAAAATGGCTAACATTTGACGATCCTTTAATTGATGAAGAAACAAAGTCTGATGGTGAGGAAGATGATGATGATACAATGGTGGTGGTGATGATGATGATAATAACAATAATGACGACAATGGTGGTGGTGGTGGGAAGGTTCACCCCGGACCGTCAGACAAAAAGGATGGATTGGGAAATGTTAACCTGGACTTAACAGTCCAAGACACAGAGGTCGCTGATATCCCTGATCCTTCAAGATAGGATTCTCCTCAGAAGGGTAATGCTCCCTAAAGTCACAAATCTAAAGGGAAGCAGTAGATTTCCTCATCTCAAATTCCACTTTCTTAGGTATAGATTAATTTACTTATTTAAATGTTCTGAATTATCAAATAGTTCTTAGTTAATACACTGATCATTTTAGTCATGAAAGAAGTTGAAATATCATTATGAAGTGATGCTTAAAAAGAAACAAATGAAAATAGATAGACTGAATATAGAGTTGGATAGGCAATTGAAAGAGTATAATGATTTGTCCGAGAAATATAAGAGTTTTTCTACTAGTGCATCAAAATTAAGATTTGTTAAAGAAAGGCAATTTGCTCCACTGATGAAGAAAGCATGCCTTTATCGAGAGAGAATTTTGACAAGAATGCAGAGCTGTTAACCCTCTTTTGGATGCTAATCGATAATAGGAATGCTTTGGAGGAGTTTCTCTTTACAGTTTACTCCAGGGGTAAATTCATCGATTTTCCCTTTTTTATGCGATAATTGCGAGGGTTTACTAAGGTGCCTTCATCGAAGATACTTAGATGAAAATGGATCTAATCCTCATCTCGGTGCATGTTGGAATCTCTTGAGAGTTTCTTCTATCCCTCTTTCTTTTAATTCCTTTCCTCCCAATAACTTACATATAATAGGAAGACATTTCTTTCTAAACTATATAAGAAATCAATTTTGTATAAACCGAAATGATTATATGGTTGTGCTATGTAATAAATTAGCTTATGAATTTTATCGTTTTAGTTTTTCTTTAATTAGTCTAGCTACCATATTTTATAGTTAAAGAAACCTCAAGCAGTCCCGTTTCCATGGAAATCTTGAATAAATTTGTTAAGTTAAAGAAGGATTTTAAAGAAAAATCTTTAACTCTTAGAGCATCACAACTTGCGAGACACTACTTCCTTAGAGATCTACAAGAAATTTACATGTGAATTCCATTTTTGCTTTGGTTTCTTGGGTGATAAGAATGATAAATTACTGAGTGAAATTCAAACCTATCACGCCAAAATGATATGGGATCACTTCAGCTCTTCAGTCCAGGAATGGGACTATCATTGATTTCCTCCTGCTAACACCTCAGAAGGGATCAAAGCTTCTTTTGACTCTACTCTTCCCATGTCCAGTGTGTCATTTAAGAAGGCCAAAATTGCTTTTTCAAAACTTTAAGAGTTAGTTGAATGTTCTAAAAAAACCATGATGTAATTTGAATTTCCTTATCGTTTGTAAATTTTTGTTGTGATTAATGAGAGAGAACATTTTTCATGTATTAACTTTTCTTTTATTTATTTTGAGTAGGAAAACCAACTAGCACTTGCATTCGATTCTTTAGATGTTTTCTTACGAGTCATTGAGATTAAAGATAGACTAATACCTGATATTGAAAAGTGGTGGTCTTCCCAAGACGCTTTGACTTTACATTTTCCAAGTAATTCATAAGCACAAGAATGGAATAGGAAATACTTCCAATTAATATTGATTTGTATGAGGGAATGAGCTTCTAGCTTGAAAGAGAAAATTGAAGAGAAAGATAAAGGAGTCCAATAGTTGAAAGAAAAGATAGACTCAGTCTTAAAATCTAGACCTTCAATTGAGATTGATGTCAAAATAGCTAAATTGCATTAACAAATAAATGATCTTAAAGTGGAGCTAATGAAAAGTCAAGTCTACTGCCAGTCGTTAGAGCTCATTGCAAGTGGAGCCTAGTTCTGCCTTCTTGCTTCTACTCCCATTAGCATAACTAGATCTTGACCTTTGGCAAGTCAAGAATTCCTGCTTTTCTAAATCACCCTATAGGCCAAAGTAATGATGCGACCTTTAAATGGAGCAGAAAAGTTAAATTTAAGTGCATGCTTATTTTAGTAAGAAAGGGAATGAAAAAGTATCTCAATGTCTCAACGATTACGAAAGCCAAGTTGAAAAGCATGAGAAGTATATTATTAAACAAGAAATTGAAGAATAAAAGAGCATGGTTCAAACTCTTAAAGGAGCCAATAAGACTCTGCAACATGCTTTAAAAATTCAAAATTGATTCGATTGATGATGCAAATACTATTCGAAGAAAGGAAAAGAAAATCAAAGAACTTTAGGGCATCGCCATTCACCACATCACTGATTCTTTAATTTCTATAGATTTGTTTAGGTTAGTGTTATCTCGCCTTTTGGCAAGGCCGTGATACCAAGGATTTAGCTGGAAACAAAAGAAAATTCGATTCGGAGATCGGTTATACATACGTTTAATATGGATATTGGGGAATTTTTTCCAGGTCCGGATCGTGCTACAATTAACATGATACGACAAGCAAAGCTATGGAAGCCAACGTTCCAACTGAGTGCGTATGCTTATGATATGGATCGATCAAGATCGAGAGAGAAGGCCTCAGTTCGCATCCATTACCTTACAATAGCTCTGTTCGTATCCATCGACCTGCAGGCGTCAGTTCGTATCCATCCAAGGTTCTTCTGTTCGTACCATCAAAAGCTACCCTCTCTGCATATCCATCTATTTCCTTCGTATCCGTCAAGCGCTGGCATCGATCAGGATTCATTTTATTGGCACTTGATACTTTCCTTTCAATCCTCCGATCTACGCAATTCGTATTGATCGGCCAACGATCGATATGAAACCTACCACCAAGACATCGGTACGAAAAACATGTGCCAACATCGATTCGAAGAAGGAATGGTCGATTAAAGGAAACAGTCATGCGGCATGAAAGGTGGACCTCTCCTGGACTATCGCTCCACGTCATCTGATTAATATGCAAAGGATCGATACGAAAAGCTATCAATATGGACCGATCGATATGCATATTCCAACCAGTACAATATAAAACTTGGATCGATCATAATTCGAGATCTACAAGTCCAAATGCTATCAAATTTTCATAGGAGCTTGCTTACCATCTTAAGAATGTCTCCGATCGATCTCAGCCCAAAAGAATCAAATCTTGATCGATACGAAATGTACATGGATCGATCCCAAATGACCTCGGATCGATCTGGTGGGCCCACCCATGTGTGAGAAGGGGTTTTCCGAGATCTAAGCTAGATATTTCCAGAGTGCACCTATAAATATCACTCCAATGTCAATAGAAAAAGCACTTTTCGATGCCATTACGCCGGTACTCTGCTGGAGATCCATTTAACTTGAGGTTTTCAGTTATTCTCTATTGTAACCAGTTTGTAATCATCAATAAAGCAACAAATATTTCAAAGTGGACGTAGCTTATAACATCGAACAACAATAAATCTCTGTCTTTTTCTATTTCTATTTTCTTAAATTTGCGTGTTTGTTAGATTATCCTCTTTTTACATTTAAATTATTCATTTTAATCTCTTCAAATACGTCTGAATAGTGCTGTACCCAATTTTGGTACAAATATTTTGGTGCTTACACTGTAAAAATCCAGTTTTCTCCTACTCATTGGATCTACTACTGTTGTTGGATTGCTAAAATCTAAGGAGGAGATCCAGATCTATCATCTAGTAGTTCTTTACATTCTATTCAGATTCCACCAGATCTAAGAAAGAGCTACGTCACCCAACATGGTTGCTACCATAACCGCTTCAACTGCTGCAGATCCAGAAGAAAGGGATGGATAGAATCCCACGCAGCTGAATACAGTAGGACAAGCATCTGCTTGAGCTCCAAATCCGTAAGGCCCTACGACAAGGGAGGAGTACTAGATCCTAATGCAAGAGCTAACTTAGAGCTGTCAGCAGCTCACCCGGCATATCCATGCTAACACAGAACTCGCAAACCAGCTTAACGAGGAAAGGCGAAGGAGATCCAAAAGGAATCGTGCTTCCTACTCATCAGCCAAAAGCCTGGCTTCTTCTAATTTTAATCATAGATCTACACGCCAATGGTGGGATGGAAACTACACGTAAGCGTCCAAGCATCAGCGCGCTCTGAATCTCGGACAAGCTGGAGCTGGTCCCTCTACGAGACACCAAGCTGGACCCTCATTTCGAGGAGGGGCACTTCCTTATCACACCATCGATAGCCACGCAGCTGCCGTCGTTATAGACTTGGAAGCTGAGATTGTAACGACCCGCCTTTTTGGACAGTTTAAACCGACGATCAAATACACATGCCGGTTCCAAACCATTCAAAAGGGCAGATGGTTATTGTGATAAATAAGAAAAGAAAAGAAAAGGAATAAAGGAAATGGAACAACACAGAATCTCGCAGCGGAACGATAAAATATAATAGTCAAATAAACAGTTCATGAAGCTGTTTACTATACTTTGACAATTATTTATACAACATTTATCAGAGTTATACATATACAACAGAACAATTAAAATAATGCAGCAGATAGCATGATGCAAGGGTAATAATAGTAATAGTATACCAAATCTTCGTCTTCATCCTCCAGAATTGATCTTCAAAAATATGAAAAACTCAGCACTGACCCGAGCGTAATGAAAAGACAAAACACTCGAGTCAGGACTAAAATATCCTTATGAAAGTTAAATCAATCGTAAATAAATATGAGTGTAACGGCGCTAGAGATGTTTACAGGGTTTGACATCTCATATCCAGTGTCAACGTGCGTGCAATAACTCAAGAGATGTTACGGGATTTTCCATCTCTTAAGGATCCGTTAAACTATCTACTATGTAGTAATGTACGCTAAGTAGATAATGCCTATCAGTAATATAAAGTATCAAAATAGCGTTAAGGCGTTACCATAATCCCCCTTAACACATTTTTATAATGCCATAGTCTATACAGCACCGTAAGCCCCACCGTAAACTGGTGGTTATCAGAGGGTACCCCATAGGTATAACACAAAACATAACGTAGTGGTCGCGAATAGGATAATCAGTATGACAAGGTACAAAAGGCGATACCAACTAGGATACTAGTAGTTGCGTGATCCGGACTGATGTTGAGCATAGCCAGCAGCTACCCCAACACCGCGAAACAACACTCCCAAATCAAGGGGTGCACCCAAATCGCATCACAAATGTAATAGATATGGTATCGAAGAAGTGTGTCCGCTAGAGATGGCGAACCTCAATGGCCCGGCGCGGCTCCTGTTTTAGTCATGTCAGGGGTCATCCAATATCGTTCTCTTTCTTTAGTCAACGCGTTCACCAAACCATCCACTTCATTATGGATCAACACTTCGCGTATAATAGTTATTAAAGTGGTGTTCGGTATCGACAGAGAGTATGTCCATATCCGATCTCCGTCTCTTTAATAACTACGTATTATTACACCATTGGCTCTTTTATATTTCAAATCGATTCATAATTGATATCAACATATCATATTCGCTTCAAAAAAATCAAATCCATTTCAAATATCATCGTATCTATTCAAAAGTAAGATTCCGTTTCAAAAATCATTTTTCGCATCAATATCTCATTTCGATTTCAATATCATTTCGAATTTTAATTTAGGTTGCAACTTCATTTAACCCAATTCGTATTTGAATTCAAGATTTAAATATAAACATTTCACCTTATTGACCAGCTTAGAATTTTAGAAAATAGTTTTAAGTAGTTTAAATAATTAAAATAGTTAAAAATACTTAAAATCTTAAAATGAATTTGAAATAGATAAATTAGTTTAAAATAATTTAAATCGGGTTAAGTAGATTTAAAATAGATTAAAATAGTTTAAGTATTCAAAATGGTTTATATAACTGAGTAATTTGGAAAACAAAATAAAATAGCTTCAAAACCAAACCATTTCAATTATAACTTCCCAATTCAAAACAAATTTCAATTTCCGTTTTACCGATTCAATTTCGATTTCAATTCAAATCAATGTCAACTTTGACTTCAAATTAATTCAATTTTACATTCACCTTCAATTTATTCAATTTCAATTTATATCGATTTTTAGCTTGATTTTTCAAAATATCAATTTATAATACTTAACAAAATTTTCCTTCAATATTCAAGTTTTAAATCCAAATTTCAAATATGATTCAATTTCAAGCTCAAATTCAAAATATCTTTTTATATCGATTTTACTTAGTAATACTCGAAGCTCGAAATAATGTTCAATCTTTAAAAAAAAAATTTAGAAATTCAATCATATCCCAGTTTTAATTCCAAAGTCTCAACTTAAATTATTTAACAATTTCTTTTAACCAAAAATTTATTTCAACATTCCAAACTAAATTTTCGATAAATTCGATTTCTATAAATTGATCTCTATTTATAACTTTAAAATCAAAATATTCAAATTAATTTCAAATCGACGATTTCAAAATTATTAATTTAGCCAATTCGGTGTCCGTATATAATTTTCTATCCTATGGCCAAGTAATTATTTATTTCAATTAAATGTCAGGGATGAGTATATATTACTTAAACCAATCACTGTCATATGTATGCATAACAGTATATATAAGCAAATAAACATCCAAACATTTAAATATCAACCAATAACATCCATCAAAATACATCATCCAATAGACAATACAATTCATGGAAATTTCATAGTTATCAATGTCAGGTAATTTAATCGCAATTCAATTTCAATTCCAATTTAACTGTCCATTTACTTTTTAACGGTTAATTCAAGTGACAATCTATATGACAATTAAATTCTATCAAACAACGACAATAAAATCATAACACTTCATAATGTCAAATTTAACTAGCATAAAGATATTTAGTACGTTGTGAGCGTTATAAAACACTCACCTTGATTTCAATGTAGTTCCAGCGTTTTATTTCGAATAAAATTAAACGAGCGTTTAATTTTACCCGAAATTTTCGCTAGCTCCAAACGATTCCAATCCAGCTCCGTAGCGTAGTGCTCGACAAAACGATTGCAACCCAATTCGTTTCGTGCGTTTTCGACCTCGTATGAACAAGTTACAATATTTTAAAGATTTAAACGAATTTATTATAATAAATTACAACTTTTATTTTAAAATTCAAACCCACATGCATCACGGCCGTTCGTTCCCTATCATCAGATCCTGGCCGCACTTGCTTTCTTCCTCTCCATCACGTACAGGCAAAGTCGAACACGAGGAAAACCCAATCACGCACGCTAGGGTTTAAGGCCGCACCTCCCCTACTTCACTTCACAACGATCCACGACTTCCATCATGTAGGCCATCACCAGATCCACCCACGGCCTGAGCGCGGCAGAGATCGGCCCCTATTTTTGCTCAGAAAAACGTGCGCAACGGCAGAAGGATGCGGCCCAATAACTCCCCCCACGTTGCTCGAAACTCGATCATCTCCGTATGTAATTGAAGATCTCTCAATGCTCTATATTTTTGCAGTTGAAGATTCGTGATGAAAGTCGACGGATTTTGAGATAATTGAGGGAAAGCGAAACGAAATTTTGGCCTTAGAATATGAAAGTGGCGGCCGGCCATGAGAACCCTAACCCTCTCTTTTTTTTGTGAAAAAAGGGTATTTATAGAAACGACGAACACTATTCATTCCGTGATTTCCGAACTCCGATTTACGCGCGGTAACCGGCGTTTGTAGGGTTTATCCCGCGTTCCGGACACAAAAGAATAGGTTTTGGAAGCTAATTCGATCGTATGTGTGAGTTACAGCGATAAACGATCAATTTAAATTAAATCGATTTAAACTAATTTTCTATGCGTTTTGGCTTGCCCCGGACAAACGGTAAATCCGATTGACACGAAATTTGAAATCTTACAATAATATCACATTACGGATCCGATGAAACTAGTTTCATAGAAATCCGAGACAGTTTGAAAAATGACTATTTTAACTCGTCAAATTAATATTAAAACAATTTCGATGCGTTTCGAGTTGCCACGGTCAAACGAAAACTCCGCTTGCTACGAAAATTGAAATCCGATAATAACAAACTATTACGGATCCAATGGAACGAGTTTCGTCCAATTCTGAGACTGTTCTAAAATTGGCTATTTTTCAGTCGATAATTAAATATTAAAATATTCAATTTTCACAAATTTACTTTTAATTCGATTTTAAAAGTTCTACAACATCATTCTAACTTTAATATGATAAAATAAAATTTTACAAATCATTTTTAATCATATTAAACCCGTTATTCAATTATTCAATAAATTTCAAATATTAAATGTAAACAATTTTTGATTATCCAATAATTCATTATCCTTTGAAATATTTGAAATTGAACTTATAAGATTCAACTTTTAAAACCAATTCACATCTTAGAACACTATTTCCATTTTACAGTTATTCAATTATTCGATAAGTTTAAATATTTAATTTAAACAATTTACCTGTTCAATATTCAATATTTGATTTAAATAGATTTTACTTATCAATCAATTACTCTATTATACCCAATGAATTCAACAGTTATTATCCTATCCAACTATTGATTTCAAAGGCATTTACTAAGTAGCATTTTTTCAATACTTATTACTATTCAAATCTTCGAAACCAATCTATTAAAATTTGTACTTCTACCTAAATCATTCACAATTCTTATTCTCTTATTTACATTTGTTTTTCCATATATTCCCTTATAACCAAGTTATAACATTTGAGTTAATTTAATTAGATTGGAAATCCATTCAATCTATAAATAATTATTTGGATAATTATTGTTGCAATTCATTCCAGTTATTATTATTCAAATGACTTACAATTTTTTTTCTTACAGTAAATCACGAAATCTTATTAAATTTAGCTATTTTAATTATCGAAAATTTACGGGTCGTTACACTCTCCCCCACTCCAAACTTTTCGTCCCCGAAAAGGAAAAAGAAGGGAAAAGGAACTAAGTATAGAATTCAACCTTAGATATATTTATTTCAAAGTTATCAACTTATAAAACAATGAAATTCCCTTTATAAATCATTACTATACTTCCACTAACTTACTCCGAACGGCTTTCTAACTTTAAAAGTTAGTTATCAAAACAAGTTATAAAAAAAAATTAAAACTTGAAAAATTTTCTAACACCCGGATTTTACGAAAAATTTCGGCAGAGTCTCCTTTGCGCGGCTCGATCGGAAAAAAAATGACAGTATATATATTACAATACATCTCATCAAGTGATGAGGCATCCCGCAGGGAAAAAATGTAAAAGTACGATATGTAATCCGAGATATGTACCTTATATATTGTTAGCGAGCATATACGGCTAATACAGCGTGAAAGCGAGCTCCCAAATGCGAAGCAAGCGCAATCCGCACCTACTAAACACTCAACAAACCATGAGAAACATGCATATATGAAAATAGTATCAATATACATCATATAGCAACATAAGAACTACATATGCCAACATAGCAAATGCAACAAAAGCAACAAATGCAACCATCAATCAACTATCATCCAACTAATTCATAACCAATCAATATAAATTCACTTCTCATTAATATTTATTCACTTGGTTTTCAATTTTAATCACAGTTGATTCATTAACGTTGGATTTTACTAACATTCATTCTCAATTCAATTAGTTAACATTCACTAACTTATATTTACATTAGTTTACTTCCAATTTGAATCAAATTAAATTCTTTTTAAATTCATTTAACTTCCAATTTGAATCAAATTAAATTCTTTTTAAATTCATTTAACTTCCAATATGATTTCAATGATTTATAGCTTTCAATTTCATTAACACTTAATGAATTATATATACAATCAACTAACAATCATATAACAACCAAATCATACCCAACATAACTAAATTATTAATTTTACATTCAATTTGGTTTATCTCTTTTATATATATATATATCCTGTTATATAATTTTAAAAGAATCATTTTATATTTGGCATCATATATTTCCAATATTAACTTTAATTAAGTCCGTAAGCCGTACATATATCATTCGTGAGCAATATCAATCTAATCACTTATTCGATCACACAATTTCACTTCCAAACTAGTATCGTTCACCCGACTCTCTAGTGCGGACTCAGATTTGGTTCCTTGATTGGAAACTGTTACTCTCCTTGTATAGCCATATACTATGATAGACAATTCCAGAATCAAACCAAAATCCATATCCAGGGTTCGCCGTCGAGAATCGAGTGGAAAATCCTAACTTGGATCGATATAAATCATCTCAAAATTTTGTGCTCGAATTTGGATCAAATCGTTATGCGCATAAAATAATATACGTACAATCTCACGTATTACCTTCCAATGGATTTCTATCCAATTTATCTATACTAAATTATTTTATCGATTTCTATATTTTTTTTCACTTAATTACTCACAATCCATTATTCAGTTAGTATATTCATTTCTTTACATAGCATATTCTTTAACATTATCTTTTCTTAAACATCATATCAAAGAATTTGCTTACTCAAGTTCATTTTAAACATTCTATATAATTTAATTAAATTCAATTTCATTTTCCAATTGATTCTTAGCTATAAGAAATTCCTTTGTTTACATTTATTGCATTTTCATAATTTCAGTTGATAACGAATTCATTTGTGAAACATTTTATTAACCGGCACTTTAGTTTATTAATCATCCTATAAATGTCTAACCTCTCCTAAATGACTTTTCTTAGTTTACAGTTATCTTAAAGGTTACAAATTCAAAAAAAAATTCTATGCAATTTATATTTATTTTCTATAACCAATTTACAAAAAATATTATACAATTCATTTGTCTTCTTTCTTAAGTTCACTTACTTGTTCCATTAATCCATTCATCATTTCATGCAATATTTAAGTTTATAACATTTTTATCACAACCAAATTTTCATTTATATACATTCTAATTCCTTTGAGTTTTCCTTACTTGTATACTTCAATTATTTTCAGGTTCTGTTTATTTGTACAACATCTCATTACATATCCAAAACCTCATTTAACTTCTTAATATTTGGTAAGTCATATTATATGTTATTAGAATGCAAATTTGGTACTATACAAATTTATAGAATTTCATTTTACTAATTTAGAATGTTCACAATTTAATTTGTTTAAATCCTCTTTACCTTTCAACTTTAAAGTTTTCCCAAACAATAGCTTAGATATCTCAATCCTCTTATTTTATAAACTCTGGTTATTCACATTTCATTCAAATAATTTGAAAATTTCTAATTAACATAACTTAGAATTTTAAATGCCCGGTTCTTTTCAAATCGTTTGAAATAAACGTATATACTTATATCCTTTTTTTTAACATATCAAATCATACCTTTGGAGTTTAAACCAAAACCCATTTACCCAAAATAATTTCGAAGAAAAGCAAAGCTTCTTAGAAGCCTCCCCCACTTTGAGACTCGAAAATGAACGTCGATGGTGTTGCGCAGTCATCACCGAAATTATTTTCCAGCGACATAAGAGAGGAGTAATTAATTCATTCCTTCTTAAAAATCATTTCAAAATATTTCTCATAAATATCTTCCAACTAATATCACAATATATTTTCTTCAAAGCTTTTGAAAACCATTTTTCAAGATCTCCGGGTCCTAAATTCAATATTTTCCAATTTAAATCTATTTTAATTTATAAGTCACCTTTATAAAACATTCTTATAGGATTTTCTTTCTTAAAACATTCCACAAGTGTTTTACCATTGTTCATTTTGTAATTCACCTTATTTATTAAATTACAATATCAAATTAATGATAATAACCAATATTTTCATTCCTAAAAACCAGGTAAGCTAGATAAGTCACACTAATTTCTGAATTTTTTTCTTTATATACAAAATATAATTAGAGCAAAATTATTTCATTTACCCAATTTCAAAACAATACTATGCCGAATTGTTCTGTTTAAGTGTTTAGGGATCCCTATCAATGACGTTAATTACTCGTATTGACCAGAATCCATAAGCGGCTCAACAAATCAACCGACACAATATAAAACATTTTATATCACTAACAAATACGCTCTCTCATATGTATACACTCAGTGACTCATCATAGGGTATTACTACCCTATTTATAAAGAGTCAGACCCCACAAAGCTAAGGTTATCGCTAAACCAAGGCTCTGATACCAACAGTAACGACCCGCCTTTTTAGACAGTTTAAACCGACGATCAAATACACATGCCGGTTCCAAACCATTCAAAAGGGCAGATGGTTATTGGGGTAAATAAGAAAAGAAAAGAAAAGGAATAAAGGAAATGGAACAACATAGAACCTCGCAGCGGAACGATAAAATATAATAGTCAAATAAACAGTTCATGAAGCTGTTTACTATACGTTGACAATTATTTATACAACATTTATCAGAGTTATACATATACAACAGAACAATTAAAATAATGCAGCAGATAGCATGATTCAAGGGTAATAGTAGTAATAGTATACCAAATCTTCGTCTTCATCCTCCAGAATAGATCTTCAAAAATCTGAAAAACTCAGGACTGACCCGAGCGTAATGAAAAGACAAAACACTCGGGTCAGGACTAAAATATCCTTATGAAAGTTAAATCAATCGTAAATAAATATGAGTGTAACGGCGTCAGAGATGTTTACGGGGTTTGACATCTCATATCCAGTGTCAACGTGCGTGCAATAACTCAAGAGATGTTACGGGATTTTCCATCTCTTAAGGATCCGTTAAACTATCTACTATGTAGTAATGTACGCTAAGTAGATAATGCCTATCAGTAATATAAAGTATCAAAATAGCGTTAAGGCGTTACCATAATCCCCCTTAACACATTTTTATAATGCCATAGTCTATACAGCACCGTAAGCCCCACCGTAAACTGGTGGTTATCAGAGGGTACCCCATTGGTATAACACAAAATATAACGTAATGGTCACGAATAGGATAATCAGTATGACAAGGTACACGAGGCAATACCAACTAGGATATTAGTAGTTGCGTGATCCGGACTGATGTTGAGCATGGCCAGCAGCTACCCCAACACCGCGAAACAACACTCCCAAATCAAGGGGTGCACCCAAATCGCATCACAAATGTAATAGATATGGTATCGAAGAAGTGTGTCCGCTAGAGATGGCGAACCTCAATGGCCCGGCGCGGCTCCTGTTTTAGTGATGTCAGGGGTCATCCAATATCGTTATCTTTCTTTAGTCAACGCGTTCACCAAACCATCCACTTCATTCTGGATCAACACTCCGTGTATAATAGTTATTAAAGTGGTGTTCGGTATCGACAGAGAGTATGTCCATATCCGATCCCGGTCTCTTTAATAACTACGTATTATTACACCGTTGGCTCTTTTATATTTCAAATCGATTCATAATTGATATCAAAATATCATATTCGCTTCAAAAAAATCAAATCCATTTCAAATATCATCGTATCTATTCAAAAGTAAGATTTCGTTTCAAAAATCATTTTTCGCATCAATATCTCATTTCGATTTCAATATCATTTCGAATTTTAATTTAGGTTGCAACTTCATTTAACCCAATTCGTATTTGAATTCAAGATTTAAATATAAACATTTCACCTTATTGACCAGCTTAGAATTTTAGAAAATAGTTTTAAGTAGTTTAAAAGTAGTTTAAATAATTAAAATAGTTAAAAATATTTAAAATCTTAAAATGAATTTGAAATAGATAAATTAGTTTAAAATAATTTAAATCGGGTTAAGTAGATTTAAAATAGATTAAAATAGTTTAAGTATTCAAAATGGTTTATATAACTGAGTAATTTGGAAAACAAAATAAAATAGCTTCAAAACCAAACCATTTCAATTATAACTTCCCAATTCAAAACAAATTTCAATTTCCATTTTACCGATTCAATTTCGATTTCAATTCAAATCAATGTCAACTTTGACTTCAAATTAATTCAATTTTACATTCACCTTCAATTTATTCAATTTCAATTTATATCGATTTTTAGCTTGATTTTTCAAAATATCAATTTATAATACTTAACAAAATTTTCCTTCAATATTCAAGTTTTAAATCCAAATTTCAAATATGATTCAATTTCAAGCTCAAATTCAAAATATCTTTTTATATCGATTTTACTTAGTAATACTCGAAGCTCGAAATAATGTTCAATCTTTAAAAAAAAAATTTAGAAATTCAATCATATCCCAGTTTTAATTCCAAAGTCTCAACTTAAATTATTTAACAATTTCTTTTAACCAAAAATTTATTTCAACATTCCAAACTAAATTTTCGATAAATTCGATTTCTATAAATTGATCTCTATTTATAACTTTAAAATCAAAATATTCAAATTAATTTCAAATCGACGATTTCAAAATTATTAATTTAGCCAATTCGGTGTCCGTATATAATTTTCTATCCTATGGCCAAGTAATTATTTATTTCAATTAAATGTCAGGGATGAGTATATATTACTTAAACCAATCACTGTCATATGTATGCATAACAGTATATATAAGCAAATAAACATCCAAACATTTAAATATCAACCAATAACATCCATCAAAATACATCATCCAATAGACAATACAATTCATGGAAATTTCATAGTTATCAATGTCAGGTAATTTAATCGCAATTCAATTTCAATTCCAATTTAACTGTCCATTTACTTTTTAATGGTTAATTCAAATGACAATCTATATGACAATTAAATTCTATCAAACAACGACAATAAAATCATAACACTTCATAATGTCAAATTTAACTAGCATAAAAATATTTAGTACGTTGTGAGCGTTATAAAACACTCACCTTGATTTCAATGTAGTTCCAGCGTTTTATTTCGAATAAAATTAAACGAGTGTTTAATTTTACCCGAAATTTTCGCTAGCTCCAAACAATTCCAATCCAGCTCCATAGCGTAGTGCTTGACAAAACGATTGCAAGCAATTCATTTCGTGCGTTTTCGACCTCGTATGAACAAGTTACAATATTTTAAAGATTTAAACGAATTTATTATAATAAATTACAACTTTTATTTTAAAATTCAAACCCACATGCATCACGGCCGTTCGTTCCCTATCATCAGATCCTGGCCGCACTTGCTTTCTTCCTCTCCATCACGTACAGGCAAAGTCGAACACGAGGAAAATCCAATCACGCACGCTAGGGTTTAAGGCCGCACCTCCCCTACTTCACTTCACAACGATCCACGACTTCCATCATGTAAGCCATCGCCAAAGCCACCCACGGCCTGAGCGCGGCAGAGCTCGGCCCCCCTTTTTGCTTAGAAAAATGTGCGCAACGGCAGAAGGACGCGGCCCAATAACTCCCCCCACGTTGCTCGAAACTCGATCATCTCCGTATGAAATCGAAGATCTCTCAATGCTCTATATTTTTGCAGTTGAAGGTTCGTGATGAAAGTCGACGGATTTTGAGATAATTGAGGGAAAGCGAAACGAAATTCTGGCCTTAGAATATGAAAGTGGCGGCCGGCCATGAGAACCCTAACCCTCTCTTTTTTTTTTGTGAAAAAAGGGTATTTATAGAAACGACGAACACTATTTATTCCGGGGTTTTCGAACTCCGATTTACGCACGGTAACCGGCGTTTCTAGGGTTTATCCTGCGTTTCGGACACAATGGAATAGGTTTCGGAAGCTAATTCGATCGTATGTGTGAGTTACAGCGATAAACGATTAATTTAAATTAAATCGATTTAAACTAATTTTCTATGCGTTTTGGCTTGCTCCGGACAAACGGTAAATCCGATTGACACGAAATTTGAAACCTTACAATAATATCACATTACGGATCCGATGAAACTGGTTTTGTCGAAATCCGAGACAGTTTGAAAAATGACTATTTTAACTCGTCAAATTAATATTAAAACAATTTCGATGCGTTTCGAGCTGCCACGGTCAAACGAAAACTCTGCTTGCTACGAAAATTGAAATCGAATAATAACAAACTATTACGGATCCAATGGAACTAGTTTCGTCCAATTCTGAGACTGTTCGAAAATTGGCTATTTTTCAGTCGATAATTAAATATTAAAATATTCAATTTTCACAAATTTACTTTTAATTCGATTTTAAAAGTTCTACAACATCATTCTAACTTTAATATGATAAAATAAAATTTTACAAATCATTTTTAATCATATTAAACCCGTTATTCAATTATTCAATAAATTTCAAATATTAAATGTAAACAATTTTTGATTATCCAATAATTCATTATCCTTTGAAATATTTGAAATTGAACTTATAAGATTCAATTTTTAAAACCAATTCACATCTTAGAACACTATTTCCATTTTATAGTTATTCAATTATTCGATAAGTTTAAATATTTAATTTAAACAATTTACCTGTTCAATATTCAATATTTGATTTAAATAGATTTTACTTATCAATCAATTACTCTATTATACCCAATGAATTCAACAGTTATTATCCTATCCAACTATTGATTTCAAAGGCATTTACTAAGTAGCATTTTTTCAATACTTATTACTATTCAAATCTTTGAAACCAATCTATTAAAATTTGTACTTCTACCTAAATCATTCACAATTCTTATTCTCTTATTTACATTTGTTTTTCCATATATTCCCTTATAACCAAGTTATAACATTTGAGTTAATTTAATTAGATTGGAACTCCATTCAATCTATAAATAATTATTTGGATAATTATTGTTGCAATGCATTCCAGTTATTATTATTCCAAACGACTTACAATTTTTTTTCCTAACACTAAATCACGAAATCTTATTAAATTTAGCTATTTTAATTATCGAAAATTTACCGGTCGTTACAGAGATTCGATACCAATCATATCCGAACCTACGCCAACATATTCATGCTCCAGAACCCTATGTTCTTGATGACCTGGAGCCGAGGAGGTGAGCAACAGACCGCCAACCACTCCCGGACCATCCCCGCAACATGGAACCCGACCACGCCTTGGCCCCGAATGTCCAAATGCATGACATTCCAACCATGATTCGCTAAATAATCCGAGAAAGTCAAGGTCTTACTAATGACGATTGGGGAATCTTCTGAAGTCATACTCCATTCACCAACGACATTTTTATGCTGAGCCACCTCAACGATTCAAGATGCCTACCCTATCTGTGTGTGAAGGAAGTTCGGATCCAAACTAGCATATATTAAAGTATGAATGAATCATGAACGCCGCTCGAGTTGATGATGTGGTTAAGTGCAGGAGTTACCCTATTTCCTTGGGAGGTATCGCAACTATGTAGTTCACTCGACTACCACCCAGATCCATTTCGAGTTTCAATCAGTTGGCTCCAAAGTTTGTCGAACAATTCTTCATGCATGTTATAAGGCCAAAGGATGTCAACACCTTGTCCAGTTTTACCCAAGCCCAAGGAAAGACACTTAGACATTATCTGGAGAGGTTTCGTGTTGCTTGTGCTGAGATTAACAACCTAAATGACAATTCTATCTTAATGGCATTAACTAAAGGAATCTATCCCAATTTCGAGTTTGGCAATTGGTTGGCTGGGAAATCCCCCGCGTTGTTGGATCATTTCTATGCTAAGGCGGTCCAGTTTTTGAGGAGAGAAGATGCTAGACGATCTAGGAGCAAGACGATGCAGGGCCTAATGGTGAGGAATTCAGAGTAATGTTGCCATGAAAAAAATGGTGAGGGTTGCAGTAAAGTGCAATAGAATATACAAAACAAACAAGGTCAACAAAAGGGTAACGGAGGTCAGGGGAAGAAGAGAGATCAAAATCGTGGACCGAGACCCCGAGCTCCCATGTTCAACCGATATACCCTTTGAATACATCCCTGGGGAATGTTTATCTGCAAATCTGTAACACTGGACAGTATAAGAAGCCTGCTTCAAAATGGTCATATGTGAAGCAGTTTCAAACTGGAAAGTTCTGTAGATTTCATGATTGATATAGCCACAATACTAATGAGTGTCGTCATTTACAAGACATCATTAAGAAGTTGATTAGATAGAAGAAGTTGGAACAGTTTGTTCGAGCACCGCAGAATCGAGGTGCGGGCCCATCTAACCCAAATCAAAGTCAAAACCAAGCTAGACCCGAGGAACCCACGTGTATTGGCAAGGGAGGTTGGTTATAAATATAGTTAATGGTGGTCCTCATCCAGCTGATTAGAGATGGAAGGAAATGAGTCGTAAGCCAGTTCGATTAGGCATGCAGACTTCGAGTGTTGTAGTAATTTTGATGACAGGGCTCCGGTGAAACAATAGAAAACGGTGATAGACGAAGTCGTTTTTCAGAACAAAGATGCTGATAGAGTCGAAGCCCCCACTATCAATCCGCTAGTCATTTTAGCTCAAATAGGTCCTGCTTAGATGAAGAGGATCTTAGTAGACAGTGGAAGCTCTGTAAATATTCTTTTTAAACGAGCTTATGACAATATGAGAATGGAGGCGAAAGACTTAAAGCCGTGTTAGTATCGCATACATGGCTTTAATGGAAGTGCTACTATACCTTCTGGGATGGTGGAGTTGCCAGTTGAGTTGGGAATCCGAGATCGCCGGAGAGTCCGGATGCTACAGTTTGTTGTGTTAAACATTAATTCTCCGTATAATGCTTTCTTTGGCTGACCGGCCCTCGCTGAATTCATGGAAGCTATTGCCCCATGGTGTTTGACTCTAAAGTTCCCCACTGATAATGGGGTTGGCATCGTTCAAGAAGATCAGGTGGCTGGACATGCCTGTTATGTTGCTGAGCTGCGAGAGGCGCAACGTAAAGGAAAGGGCAAGGATGTAGGAATCTCTTTGCTTCCTTTTTTTGAGAATTGACATCTAACGCCTAGGCCTAGGCCCAGGCGCCACAACCAGTTCCTAAAAGATCTTGATCCATGAGATAATGATAAAGAATAAAAAGTCAAAGACGGTTAGGCTTCCCCAGTAGAGTTGACGATCGATGTTCTGATCGATGATAATGATGACTTTAGAATGATAAAGGTCGGATCTCAACTTAGCCGCCATATGAGAGAGGAATTGATTGAATTTCTCTAGGCAAACCTCGATGGTTTTGCCCAGACTCACTAAAATATGCATGGGATCGCGCCGGACATCGTGAGCCAAGCATTGAATATTGACCCACGGCATGTCCTGGTCAAACAAAAGAGGCAGGGTATGGATCCAGAGAGATCTGGTACCCTTAAGGAAGAAGTAAACAAGCTCAAGTCGAATGGATTCATTCGTTATGCATTATACCTAGAGTGGGCATTTAATCCAATGCTTGTTAGAAAATCGAATGGGAAATGGCGAACGTGTATGGATTAATTAAACCTGAATAAAGCATGCTTCAAGGACATTTTTCCGCTTTCTAGGATCGATCAACTTGTAAATTCAACGGCTGGACATCAGCTCTTATCTTTCATGGACGCATATTTCGGCTACAATCAAATACCGATGCACCTACCTGATTAGGAACATACTAGCTTTGTCACCGATCTGGGAATCTTTTGCTATAAAATGATACCGTTCGGACTCAAGAACATTGTGGAAACTTATCAAAGGTTTGTGAATCGAATGTTCGCTAACCAAATTAGGAAAACCATGGAGGTGTACGTGGACAATATGCTTGCAAAGTCGCAACTGACCATCAATCATGTTAAAGACTTAGAAACAATGTTCAACGTCCTCCGGTGGTACCGAACAAAGCTTAACCCATTGAAGTGTCACTTTGGAGTCGCATTCGGGATGTTCCTTGGATACATTGTCAGTGCTTGAGGAATTGAATCCAACCCTAATAAAATCTAGGCGATTTGGAATCTCGAGACTCCTAGATACATAAAGCAAGTGCAGAGCCTCAACATAAGGTGGCAGCCTTGAGTAGATTCATCTCTAAATCCACAAACAAGTGCATTCCCTTATTCGATCTGATCAAAAAAGGAAAGCGAAACTTTGAACGGACGGAGGAGTGTGAAGGCGCATTCCAAGAACTGGTTTAACATCTGGCGACGCCACCCATTCTATCAAAGCCGGTTAACCATGAAAAATTGTATATCTATCTGGCGGTTTCAGCACATGCGATCAGCGCTGCACTGATTCATGAAGAAGATCGGGTCTAATGACCGGTCTATTATACCAGTAAGTGACTAACTAGGGCGGAGTGAAACTTCCCAAAATTGGAAAAGCTGTCTTATTGTCTCGTCATTTCCTCAAAAAAGGTTCGTCCTTATTTCCAAGCTCACCCAATCACAGTCTACACCTACCAGCCGTTACGATAGGTCCTTACGTGACCTGAGACATCTGGTAGATTGCTCAAGTGGAACATTGAGTTGAGTCAATTCGAAATTACTTATACACTGAGGTGGACCATTAAAGGACAAGTTCTGGTAGACTTATAGCTGAATTCACTATACCAGAGGACTTGCCCAAAACTAGTGAATATCCCAAGCACATATAAAAGCTATACACGGACAGTGCATCAAAGGATCGTTGCTCAAGCGCTGGAGTAGTACTCGAAACTCCTAACGGTCAATCCATATGCTATGGTTTGAAGTTTGATTTCTGCACAACTAACAACGAGGCCGACTATGAATCTTTACTCACCGAACTTAGACTTGCTAGAGACTTGGGAATTATTACTGTGTAGGTTCGTTGTGACTCGCAAATGATCTTATGCCAAATTTGGGGAGAATATCAAGCTAGAGAGGTTGGCCGTTTATCTTACTCGGATCCAAGAAGTGTTGAATCGGTTCAACTACCATGTCATACACTACATACCCCGGGAGCACAACCAGAAAGCTGATTCCTTAGCAAAGCTGGCCAGCACCGGTGAAGCACAATAAATGGGACTCTTCCCCGTTGAAACACTTACCTCTCCGAGCATCGATCAAATAGAGACAGACTGGGTGCATGAGGCAACACCCGAGAAGGAGTTATGGATGAACCCATTAAGAAACTATCTCAAACACAGAGCTTTGCTCGAGCACAGAAGTGAGAAAAGACAAGTTCTTCGAAAAGCTTCGTGATTCGTTATCCAGAATTGAGTCATGTACAGAAGGGGATACTCTGTTCCTTTACTCTTGTGTATCGCCTATGACGAGATCAAACGAGTGTTACACGATGTGCATGAGGGAGAATGCGACGATCACATTGGGGGGAAGTTCTTACTAAGGAAATACTCAAATACAGATATTACTGGCTGACAGTGAACCGAGACGCATCGGACTATGCCAAGAAATGTAATATATGCCAGAAGCACACCAAAATTCAGAGAGCCCCGCTTACTGAAATCACCTAGATGGTCAGTCCATAGTCGTTTGCCATATACGACATCGATATAATAGGATCTTTACCTCTGGCTAAAGGTGGCGCAAAGTATGCCATCATTGCAGTTGACTACTTTACTAAATGGGCGGAAGCCGAGCCCCTTGCTACCATCACGACGAAGAAAGTAATCAACTTTGTTGTATGCAAAATTATCTGTCGTTTTGGCTTCCCGTAAACGATTATCACTGACAACGGAGCCCAACTCGATAGTGTCAAGTTCATGATTTTTTGTCAACGTTTCCACATCCAGAAGAAATTCTCAACAGTTGCTCACCCTCAAGCAAATGGATAGGTCGAAGCTATTAACAAAGTTATCAAGTCCATTCTGAAAAATGACTGAAGAAAGCTGGAGGCAGATGGGTCGATGAACTTCCCATGGCCCTATGGGCATATCGAACTACCCACAAGTCCACGATCGGCCACACTCCATTTTCACTTTCCTACGGCTCTAAAGTCGTTATTCCAGTTGAATTAGAAGTACCTTCTCACCGTGTGACATATTATGATCCAAAGACGTATGTCATATTACTTTCCGAATCTCTGGATTTATTAGATGAGAAGCGTGAAGAGGCTGATTGTAGGGCAACCACATACCGCAGTCGAGTCACTAGATTGTACAATATTAAGGTTCGACCCAAAACCTTTGAAATTGGTGATCTCGTACTTAAGAGAATCTATTTGGTCCCTTCACATATGAAACCGACATGGGAAGGACTGTATGTTATCGAACGAAGACTTGGCAACAACACTTTCAAGCTATCAACGGTTGATGGTCTCACTTTACCAAGAGCATGGAACAGCGAGAATTTTCGTCACTATTACACATAATAGTCTTTATTTATTCATTTAGTCTTCTTTTTCCTTTGAAATTTGTTTATGCATTTCGAAATTTGAATTTGTAATAAGGAAGCTAACTTTGCCGTACTTTCTTATTTCAATAATAAAATGCAGAATAATCAAGCCAGATAGGCAATCTATGAAATGCATCGTGTGACCGCCACGATGTACGAAGAGCTAAGTTCCATATTACAGTGGGACTTATTAGAGAGTGACTGTGATAAGACCGGTCACTCGTTAAGTGAAACCCCAAGCTCGAGGGCAAGCAACCAAGCTAAAGCCAAAAGGATTGAAACACGACAATCCTCTAATGAACTCCGGCTCCTAGAGTATGAACCAGAGTACGAACTCCAAAATATGGACCCGAGGAGGGTGGATCCATCCACCCACGACTTCACTTGTATTCGATTCAAGCTCGAGGAAGATGGACCCATCCATCTAGGACTTCGCTTGCCTACACAGGGTGGATATGATCCAACCACCCACAACCCTGATCAAATCCTCCTTCGCAGATTACGAACGAAATCCTAATACTTAGACAGATGTGGTCGACCATCTATCGACTAACTCCAGGTTCCCGAAGGGAAAACTGGAGTATAATCATTAAAACGGGTATGGTCGACCACCCATCAACTAACTCTGGTACCGAGAGCATGGGCCGGAGTATAAACACCAAATGGGTGTGACTGACCACCCATCAACTAACTCCGGTCCCAAGAGCATGGATTGGAGTATGAACATAAATCGGGTGTGAACTGACCGCCTGCGAGACAATTGTAAGTCCCAAGGGCGCGGGCTAGAGTATAAACATAAAATGGGTGTGACTAACCACTCGCAAATCAACCTAAGTCCCCAGAGTGCGGATATAATCGTGAGTGTTAAATGGGTGCGACTGACCGCCCGTAAAAACACTTAAGTCCCCGGAGCGCTGATATGACCTCAAACATTAAGCAAGCATGACTGACCATCATCATACAAGTTTAATCCCCGGAGTATGGATGTGAATGTCAACAAATAAGAAAGTGTAATCCGACCACTCAAAACCATCCCACTTTAACTTTGTTCTGACTAAGTGAAATAAAAAGTTAGTGAAGGCGGAAAATGACTATCGATCGACTGCTTCAATTCTCCCAGAACCGACGGTATAACTCAAGTACAAGCCGCTAACCGAGACAGCGCAACATTGAGACTCGACTTAACGTTTGGTTATGACCCAAAGTCATGACTTCGGGATTCAACGAACGAACTCAAGTCTGATCCAGAGATTTAAGCCTCACAAGCAAATTGAATGGAAACACGAGCGCTAAAATGCTTAACCAAATGAACGTAGAGTTATGCTGAAAACAAAAATGAATTTTATTTCTACTATTCTTTGGAAAAATGACAAGTACAAATTTTTTTCAATGAATTCCTATAAGCAGGGGCCAACCCGCATTTATGCATGGCCTACAAAAGCAAAAAAGAAACTTATTCTAAGCTATCTGCAAAATGAAGAAACACAAGTACAAGTCTACGCCTTCGGTTTCTTATCCTTCTTACTCTTTTTTGGCGTAGACCCACTTGTGCTGCCGTCCAGTCCTCTCCTTGATCTCTTACCTCCCCATCCTCCTTTCAAAGTTTATCTCCGGTCGGAGGAATGACAACTGTCTCCTCCTCAAAACTCATGGAGATCGGAATATCCTCTATGGGCGGGGCTAGAAGAACGATGTCACCCTCAGTGCTGGAAGAATGAGGCACACTAGTATCAATGATGGTGCCACTGGAGAGATCATACGCATAGGGACAGGGCCGGGATCCAGCATACCACCTCTAACACTACTGGCCCGCTGGTCTTGCTCTATTTCGGCTGTGATTTCTTTCATTATCTCATCAGCCCGTTGTGTGCTAACGCCCGCTAGAATGCTACTAATCAGGCCCGAGGAGCTAGTTGTAAACACATCTTCATCTAAATTGAAAGGAAAATCGGCAATTGGATCGCTTTGGTGGCCGAGGAGTGCTTCCATCATTTATTCGTCAAGAATGAAACTGCTCTCGTGCACCTCCCCGGTTGATGTAGCGGCTGTTGTGATTATTGCCTCCGTCATAATAACCCCCTGCTCATGATGCAATTCTTGGGTTGTAGGAGGAGCTGCCAGTGCATAATTTATGGCTTAATAAAGATAAAAAAAATATTAGTGACATCTTCTGACAATGCTCTTACCTTTTGGTAAATGGAAGAAGTGTTCAGAGTACCTTCCTTAGATTGGCTCGCATGTTGAGCCAATGCGCCTTTAGAACCATGTTTGTGTACCAAAGATAAGCGCGGTTGGTCAGGATCGTACGCCAGAATAGCTGGAGGATCAATTGCAGAAGTAAGCTCAGGTTGGGTCGCTGTAAGCATTTTGAAGCATACTTCATGATGCTCAACTTTGGACCCTTTTCCAACGTCCAGATTTTTGGCAGCTTGTTTTTCTATTTCGAAGGCAACGTGAAGAAATTTTGCCTCATCTCCAGCAAACATCTGATTTTCAAGTTCGAAGTTATCAATAGTTGAAGTGTTGCGCTCCGCCTTCTCGTCCTCTACTAGGCGGCGCTAATCAGTATATAGATGTGATGGGTAGTCTTCGAGCCAGTTCAGATTACGGTGTCTTAAGACGTTAATGTTATAGGTAACCGGGAGATCTTCAATCTCATTTTCCATCCTGATCTCCCTTCAATTTCAATTCAGGCTTCAGCTTCTTGGGCCTTAAAAACTGCTGCATCCCTTTCATTCTTCAGCGATACTGTCTGCTCACATGCTTCTTGGGCAGCTTTGTTAGCATCATCCTTTTCCTTAACGACCTCAGCAAACTTCGCCTTTAATTCCTCAAGCTCCTTAAGTGCAGCATCTCTTTCTGCCACAACAGTGGTGGTCCTGTGGCCTATCTCCTCAACCAAAGCCAAATGCTTCTGTCACATTTTTTCCATAGACTTAATTGCCTCATGGGCCTTCTTTTGGGCCTCCTTCTCCGACTTCCTAGAAGAATCATTCTCATTGGTGAGCACTTGTATTATACGGTCCTTCTGAGCGAGATCCTTCTCCAATTTCTCGATTGTTTTTTCCCACTCAATGGATACCACCGACGCTTTTTCTGCAGTCTTCACCCATTCTTGATACTGATTATAGACATCATACACATAATCATGTACCGTCTGTTCTACCTCATTGGGGATTCGCTTCAAATTTGGTGGGGAAATGGAAGCCATTGAAGCAGATATTTGGGATGTCGGTTTTTATCTTAGCAATTCCGATGGCTTCCTCTCGTCGGGCTCTATAGCAGTTGGCGCAGTGACAATGGGAGTTTCAGCCTCTTTTCTATGGTGTTTATCACCGGGTGTCGAAGTATGAGAAGGCACCGTTTGATGTGCAGTTTTAGCGGATTGTTTTTCGAAGCCGGAGGCTTTCAAGGGACCTCTAGGTGGTGGAGAACGAGACCGGGAACGTCGCCTACATTGATATTGCCTCTCCCTATCTCTTTCTCTTTCATAATGCTCCTGTTCTTAGCTGGAGCGGCCGTGATCATGCTCTCTTGCCGACTCGCGCCTACGGGACTCAAAATATGAGCTAGAAGAATGTCGCGCAGAATGAAGGCTACCGAGCATAGATCCTCGATTCGTCATCATATCTGAAAATGAAAGGAGAAACAGAGTCGATTATCTTTGAAAATTAAGGAACATGTGATTAGAAGTTGTTTGGTGCCGTGAAGTATATGCGTGTATGTGCAAACCCCCCTCCAACTAATCGGTTGTCGCAGCCATGCTCGAAGGAGTTGGCTCCTCTATATTTAAAGCACTTTAAAGCCCCTCTAGTCTAAAGGTCTTGATATGAAGTCAAGTCATCCGAAATAGGGATGTCCGCCAATCCCTTAAAAGAACTCTCTATTTGTAGAGGAGGAATCTCCGAACTTATAACAGTTGTTATGGGTGGAGATATCATGACATTTTTTCGTCTCATGGATTTATAAGCAATAATCGTGCCTTTTCTCTTCAACTCTAAAGATCAAGGACTCTACGGAGGCACGACTGCAGGGTCATCTCCGGTGGGCATGTTCTCATAATCGCCCTATTCTATAATCACAACTCTGGGAGCTCTTCTCCCTCCATGCCTCACCGGAGCCAATCTTAGAACTCTAGCTGATCCAATGCTTTTGCCCCTTTCTGTGAGCCCAATTACGATTAATTTTTCATATAAGGACTTCATCAATATCTTTAAAAGCGGCTGATATAGATTAGAGAGTTCGTACAATCTCTCTCAATCGTTCTCCTTCAGGACATGGAATCGAACCTATAAAAGAAGTAAAGTATTAGACTCGGCATCAACTTGAATTACTCAATTAATCGACAAAGAAGTTAGAACACTTACATCTAAATAGGCACCGTCTGGCGAATCCCGGTGGACACCGATCGAAGAACCATTCGATTTTGTTGTAACTTAGCTTGCCCCAGGCTCTTGCCACTTCTTGGAAATTTCTAACCGCTTCCAGGAAAGTGAAAGAAGTGTTGTCCCTATGGCTATTAATGTTGAATAGATATCTGATTTCTTTGACTATCGGAGGTCGATAAAGGTGCTCCAAGAAGATTATGTGCAAGTTGTTAAGCAAAGCGTATCCATTTCAATGTAATTGAGATGGAGCAATCCTTAAGAAGAGCAGCACTTCCCAGATAAATTGATTAAAAAGGGGCAACATTCCAGCAATGCACATGAATCTATTACAAGCAGTATATCCCTCTGGGGGATTATGAGCTTAATCTTCCATGCTTAGTACCAGAACATCTTCTAGAGATAGCCTGTGCCTGACGCAGATTCTGCCGAGCATGTCTTTGAAATTTTTTGAACGGAAAGAATCTTGTGGATTCATAACAATAGCTGCACTTGATATCTTGCACGGAGAGGGGCTTATTACTTCAGCTGCAATCATTGGCATTTCTATAGCTGGAAGTGGAGGACTTGGGATATCCTATGACTTAGAGCTTCCAGGATCCATACTTACTTTACTCGGTAAAAACCGTTGTTAGATGGAAATAAACCTATGTTCCCTCCGTGATTGTGAAGTGAATGTTCGTGTTGTGTAGTGCAGTGCTACATAATACTTTAAATTTCTTCAAGTTCGATGGATGCTAAAATGACAAGACTTTAAGATTCAACCGGAGCGACCACCATACTGACCGTCACAACATTGCCAATCTGACTTCAAAGAATGATCCATGTACAAGTTCATTAAATTAGTCAAATTATAGTTCTATTGACGAGCTTCAAAAGGTAGTCGAATATGCAGTGAAACAGTTAAGTCCAATTATGCAAGGCTGAAGCTCATCGGAGCCAAATGATCAAGTATGCACAGATTTCGTACCCGTAAAAGTTCGAAATAGAATCGATCACTAGAAGCCAAATTCGTATCAATCCAGGAAAATGGGATTTCATATCGATCACTAGAAGATCGATTCGTATTGATCGCAAACTCTCCATTTTGTATCGATCGTTAGTCGCATCTTCGTATCGATCGCTCCAGATCGATATGAACTCCCATCATCCCCAATTGATACGAAGCTACTCGCTCTATCGATACGAACTTCCATTGTTTCCGGATCGATACGAACCCCTTCCACACGTTCCAGTGTTTTCCTTTGTATCCATCACCCTTCTTCTTCCCCAAGCGGCTCAGGTGCTATTTCCTCATTCCTCAACCATGCTCCGGCCCAACTCCAGCATCGACATCATCGGAATCGGCCATGACTCTGGATGAATTGGCATTGAACTCGAGTCTCATCCTTCTAGAGTGATTTTTATTGATTAATTACCTAGATTAATGGATTGGTTCGAGAGATTAAGGGGTTATCCATGTTGAGGACGAAGACGGTTCTTGTTCTCGATTGCTCTATCGATACGAAGGCTGGAAATGAAATGATAGCAAGTGGAAAATTTGGCTAAGTCCAAATCGTATTTATACGAATTCAAAGACAAGAAAAGACATTTCATCTCACAGTGATCAAAACTATTTGGAATGGTCATGATGTCATTGATGTGAAGAGCCTTCTTCGTATCCATCCACCCATATCAATCTGCGGTGTAGCTCTTCGTATCCATCAATAATCGGCCTCATATGTCATCAATACGAACGCTATTGCCAAGTCATGTTTAGATCGTTCATTTCCCATTGATACGAAATGAAAATTTCATATCCATCCATTGGAAGACTATAAGAGCTCATATCCATCAATACAAATCATCTCACAAAACCATCTACTTCATATCGATAGTCATTGATACGAAACATATATCCCAACTTCTCAAAATCGATCCAGGAAAGGATCGATATGAAGAAAGGACTTAAAATGACCATCAAACGTTCTTAAAACTCCAATTTCACATCAATCCAGGAGAGGATCGTTGTGAAACTCGATCCAAACAAAAAACTAAAGGACTTCACAACAACCCGTGAACATGCAAACGTGAACATGAGTCAAGTTAACATATGTGCATATAAGATGGACTAACATTCAATTTTCAAAATTAACAGGAATTGAATGCTCATCTAATGATAATCAAAATAGAGAACAAAATATTACTAGCACTCAACACTTATTTACAACAAAACAATGCATGATTATTGGCAGTCAATGATTCATCGTTTATATTACTGGAAATCAATTAAAGGTTACATCTCTTAATGAAATAGCAACGACTATTCAACGAATCAGATAGAAATTTTTCAGAATAAAGAATGCAGCTTTTCAAAGTACGTCATGTTCATACAGGACGTACTTTGGGGGGAAAATGTTATACCGCCTTTTGGCAAGGCCTTTATACCAAGGACTTGGTTGGAAACAAAAGACAATTCGACTCGAAGGTCGGTTATACACAGGTTTACTATGGATATTGGCAAAACAATTCAGGTCTAGATCATGCTACAGTTAACATGATATGACAAGCAAAGCTATGGAAGCCAATATTTCAAATTTCAAGTCAATCAGAGTTTATATGCTCAAGATGAAACGACCCGACCTTCTTACCACAGAAAATCGTATCATTTTTAAGAAAGAAAGGGATAGAAAAGAGAAAAGAAAGAAGAGAAGAAGAAACAACATCAGAATCTAAACAGCGGAACGAATAAATTATATTAATAACATAAATATTACATAGTTTACAATCATTATCAGAGTTACACAGATATACATCACATACTAGACAGTTATAAACACCTGTCTAGTTATACAACTCAATACAGTACAAGAAACAACTCAGAGAAATCTACACAGCGGAATACTACATATCTACACGCAGAAGCCTCCTGCTCCATTTGCTCGTCCATAATTCGTCAAAGCTAACCTGAATCCCTTGGCTACTCATAAAAATTTGAGTACCCAAGAGTTTAAGAAAAACAGAATAAACTCCGGGTCAGACATAGGTCTGGTGTGAGTAACAGGTTAAAGTTGCTTAACTTTTAAAAACCTTTTGAAAGAAAGGTATCACGTAAGACTTCCCACACATAAACATGGAACAGCTTTTACCTTACGCTAATCAAAACATTTGATAGGAAATCCGATGATATTATAATAGGTCTAGGGTTTTCAAATAAATAAGAAATAGCCGAAATTGTTACATTATTAAATTCCAGCTACTAGCCACAAAAGTGGGTAATACAATCAAAACCGTTGGCACTTATTGGATTTTGGATTCCATACAATGGCAGGGCTACTGGGGTACCGCCTGTCACAGTACGTGGCCTAGATCAATGTACCGAGGAGAACGCCCGCTCCCCTGCAACACAAGGCCGAAACCATTCCTTACTGAATAGTTTCGAAAAAGACGACCCCGACGGTTGGAGCTTACAACCGTCCATACAGCCGAAATAAAAGGGACCTCTAGACAGGGGTAAATCTCACTCTCAAGTGGGGGCTACCCATGAAGCCTTGCTGCACCTCCCCTGTTTTAGCCATTCCCGGTTGATCAGGCTTGAGGCTACGATTACCTTTAGTGAACACGTCACTTAGAATGCTCATCGTCCACCTGACGATGTTCTGAAAGCATTCAATCCATACAAGTTCGTTCCGGGTTCGAACGAAACCGAAGGCACTATCTCGTTGCACTCATTATTGGAATCACCCTCAGAGTCAACGACCATAGCCCTTGCACTCTAAATCACCATCTCGAACCTGTAAGTACTATTTTCGTCAAACTCATTACGGAATCACCCCCAGAGTTATACTGACGAATAGTCCTTACACCTCGAGTATTCACTCTTCACAAGAGATTTCACGACCTATCGTTAATTTGGATCGATGTGGTTTTCGGATATCCAAATATGGAAACCCGATCCCGGTCTCATCGAAATCCAAAGCGTGTCTTTTAGGTCGAAGTTGTTTTAAAGTTTAAAACAATCCAATTATCTATATACACACAGATACATAACTCACAAATCACAATTGATAATCAACATTTTCAAATAAACAGGTAATCTATAATTCATTTCAATAGGTAATCCATGTCACCATCACAATAGATAATCTATATCATCATCATAATGCAACTAAGCATTCATACCACACAACCTATCTCATTTCTGAGATCACAAAGCATCCAAGGCAATCAATGTCATCCATTCATACATAAGCAATGATTTATTTCATCACAATATAATTAATTTAAAATGAACTAAATTAACTATCTCTATCTCTAATTAATTTAAAATGAATTAAATTAAATGCTTCATCTTTAATTAATTTAAAATAAATTAAATTAATTACTTCACCAATATAAATATTGCTTTCTCAATCATTTAATTGATTACAATCAATTAATCATTCATTATTAATCACCTTAATTAATCACCCTTGATTAATTACCCTTACTTACATTCATGTAATTATTCTTAATTAATTTCACAAATTAATTATTCTCAAACAAAAATAGTAATTACATTTAATTACTTCAATTAATTAATTAACTATAATCAATTACATTAATCCTTAATTAATTACATTAATTAATTACCTTTAATTACTTATTGTTGATTAATTAATCTTAATTAATCAACTTTTAATTACATCATTAATTATAATAATTAATGATCCTTAATTCTATTTAAATAAATTATCTACCTAAATTAATTACCTTGAGTAATTAACTCATAATTATTAATCATCCTAGATTAATTACATTCAGTAATTAACTATCTTCATTACTTTATTAAACCAAATTAATTATCCTTTAATTAATCCCTTGATTAATTATTAAGTAATTTAAATCCAAATTACTTCATTCTTAAATAGCTTTAATTAATTACAATTTGTAATTATCAATCAATTACTTCAACAAGTAATTTCCCAAATCATTTATTACATACAGTAATTATCTTTAAAACCCAAGTGTTTAAAATTAATTAAACTTAATTAATTAAATTAAACAATCACATTAAACTAAATTAATTACATTAAGTAATTAATTTCTTAATTACTTCATCAAATAATTATTCTCTACAATTCACAATTGATTATTATTAAATTAATTAATCTAATTAATTATAAAAAATAATCACATTAATTAATTATTTAAATAATCCTGGTTAATGACCTTCATTAACCCTTCTCTAATTATCTTCATTAAGTAATTAACTCAGTTTAATTACAAATTTAATTAACTTTAATCATCCATTAATTAAGTCTAATTATTTAATTAATTAACCTTGATTAAAGCTTAATTAGATAATTAATAATTCATTAATCATTAATTAATAATCTAATTAATGATCTTAATTTTAAATTGATTAACCCCTAATCACTATTCATTAAATCTTAATAAATTAATTAAATTAATTAATTAATTATTCCTTAATTTCCTTTTTAATAAATTAAATCAAACATTAATTCTTAACTTAATTTTAAGTTAAAACATTTCTTAATTATGTTTTAAAAACAATTTATTTAAACAAAGTACTTTTGAACTAGTTTAAATTTCATTTCAATTACAAGATTTAAAATGGATAATCTTATACTTAATCAAAGTTTAAACAATTTTAAAACCTTTTTAAAATCACAAGACAAACAAGTGTTTATCAAATATAAGAAATTCATAAGGTTTGAAACTAATTTCATTTTTAAACTTAATAATTTAAATTTAAACTTTACATACAAATTTGTTTAAAACCTTCAAATTTAAAACTTCTTTATTTCAAAACTGAAAATAATTATTTTAAATCTTTGAATTCCAATTTTTAACTTTAACTTAAAATCTTGCTCACATTCTTTTTTTTTAAAAAAAAACTTCAGTTTTAAATTTCAACCACTTACCTTTATAAAGTAATTTAACAAGTTAAATTTTTAAAACTTTATATTATTATTTTTACAAACAGAGACTTAAAACTAGATCTGAACTCTATAATTTAAACTTGAATTAGAAACTAAGTTTAAACTTCCTTTACATTTGAATGGTTCAGATTTTTAAAACAATACTTTAAATAAAACAGGTTCAGGTTTGTCAAAACCTGTAATAATTCTCTTACCCGAGTCACCCCCCAAAATACTTTGAGTAAAACCCACACTTGCTTTGAGTCAGAAACTCGAGTAACTCGAGTTCAATCCCGAGTTCAAAAAAACTGCACACCACAACACAAATCCCTTAAACTTCAACTGCACGGTGCACGTGCACCGTGGCTCCGGCCATCACCGGCCATTCACCAACGCTTCTACCCATCAACGATCATCCACTGATTCGCAAATCTCCACAGCCACCTCACTTGCTCGAATCAAAACCGAGCTACAATTTAAAACCTGGAAATCCATAAACAGGCTTCCCCTCAAAACCTGTCAACTGCCATCTTTCTCCACTCCGACCTCCAGAATGTCAGCGACTTCGGCCATGGCTTCAACTACACTCATACTACCCATTCCCAAAAGATTGAAGCACTCGGTTCATTGAACAAATCGAAATGTTCGATTCATCAACCATCTTAAAACTAGGGTTCCAAATTGAATTTCCACTGCCGCATCTTTTCTGGTGAACTCCATCACCATCCACTATTTTACTTAACATCTCTGATCAACTCTCCATCACCATGCAGGAACTCACCCCCTCCAGATTCATGAATCACCAGAGAAACCCCAAAGATCATATGCAGTTCATCCCTTAACTGCTCCTAAACCCCTTCACTAAAAACTATAGTATTTGTTTTAAAAATCACATTATGATTTTAGTATTCAATCCATATTCAAGAATCCAGAAAACATGATGTTTAAATTTCTAGTTACCTTTGAACTTGCTCTCTTATTTGATTTTTCAGAGCCCATTCCAGTTTATTAATATCTTAATTAAATTTTAACTTACTTAATAACTTAAACAAACAGTTATTGTCTGTAATTTGAATTCCACAGAGATTAAATCAAAAGAATATGTAATTAAAACAAAACAGAGTTACTGGAAAACATAACAGAGGATATTCAAATAACATGCATGCAAATTCACTTCACATCAACAATCACACATGCAAAACTTATTTATTTCAGTATCCAAGCATGCAACCATTTTTTTTAACTTTTAAATTTGAAAAAGTTACTCACCTGAATTTTGAGAAGACAGAACTTCCATTTTGAAATGCCTTCGAACTTTAAAATTGTATTTCCCCTTAGATTTAAAATTTGCAGTCAACACCAAAGATTCCAGATTCATCTTGATTTGAATTTAACACTTCTTTTAATACCCAAGTTGAAAGAATAAATATAGGCAGGCCAATTTTTTTTTTAAAAAAACTGCAGTTGCCCTGGGTTTGAAGGTGTGCAGATTTGCAAATTTGCAGGTGAACTTGATTACCAGATTCAAGAAAATGCAGGTGCTTTAATTGCTTCAGATTTGAAATGGAAGGCTATAGATTTGATTGTAATAGATTTGGGTTTTGAAAATGGTAAATGCATGGTTTTGAAGATGCATGCTATAGATTTTGTAATTGCAGAATGGTTCGCAGAATTGGTCTTGAATCTGAAAATAGTTCTCATGTATTTCTCAGATTTGTGTTGAGTTTATGTTTTAAATTTCTTAACTCTGATAAGGAAATGAGAAAAAGAACAAGAGTGAAAAATGTGCGCTTATATAAGTAAATTTTCAGATTTTATTAAGTAAAAGAAAAATAAATTTGAAAGAGGCCACTTGTAAAAGATTTTCAACATTTGTCAATTTGGAATTGTTATCCTTTAACACTTGTCCTTTTATTTAAAAGTAATTTACATTTGATTTACAAGTTAACATATGTATTAAGCTAAATTTTAATTTGTTAGTTAATATTTAAATATGTATATAAACTTATAAAAAGAAATAAAAACAAATCATGTTTATAAATAAAACTTATACATATTAAATTAAAACAATCAAAAATCTATACTTCGAAATTTAAATTCAAATTAAATTCAAAATCTAATATTTTAAAATCAAGTTATAACTACAATTAAACTTCGAAATAACAATTGCCATTTTTATTCAAAATCTATTTATAAAGACAATATACTATTAATATTATTTTTAGAAATGACCTATTATTAAAATAAAATAATTATAAAAGAAATTATTCTTTTATTAATAAGTTACTTATTTAATTAATCTATAAAACTCTTTTGTCAATTTAGTTAAATTTAAAACTCAAGCTAAAACTATTTTAAACATTTAAACATTTTTCTTAACAATTTAAAAATCATAAATTTATTTATTAAATAGCTTTGAAAACTTTATATTTAATTAAAATCAAAATCCCCAAATTATTAATGTATATATTAGAATTTTAAATCATGATTCATTTATTAATTTAAACCAAGATCATTTATTTTATAACTTTGAAAAGCTAGTATTAAATAAAAACTAATTTCCAAATTACAAAAAATATTAGAATTAGAAAAATATGCTTTATTTGTTAAAATTAAAACAATGCTAACCTATTTAAAATATAAACTATATATTTATATTATAAATAGAAACTAATTTATTATTTTAAAAGATACAATAACCAATCTAAATATTTATTGAAGAAGATTATTAATCAATCTGAATTATTATTAACAAAAATATCAATATCAATTTAATTTTTTTTATACAGATTATTAAATTGATATTGTTAAAAATTCCAAGATGTTACAATCCTTCCCCTTTAAAAGAATTTCGTCCCCGAAATTTAAAACAAAGGTAATTTAATAATCTCATTAAAGATTTTAAATTTCAAAACACAAGAATATATCAAACATATGCTAACAACCATAGCAGCCAATTTAACCAACCAAACAAATCTAATTATCCAGACAAAATTCTGGATAAAATTTCTTCGAGTTTCCCCAGGTGTGTATATATATATATATCGGGATACTCGCTCTATAGAATCCAAATAATCAATACTATGAAGCTACAGATCTCCTATTCATCTATATCTATAACACTAGACAAGATATCAGACTACAGACGAGTCTGACTCAACAACCAAAACTCCCAAACTGCTGGTTCCACAATCAGAGATAAATCATACACATATTCCCTCAGAGATACGTGACTCTCATCGAATCCCAGTTATCCAAACTGGCAATTCAATCCTGTAGATCAATCATTTAACCTCCAAGATTACAGAAAAGATCCAAAACTCGTCAGAGCTAGCTTTCCAGCCTTACTCAAACTTATAGCTCCTTTTCGATCGGAAAAAACTTATCCAAAATTAAATCTCCGACTCCGGAATCCAAATTCCTTCGTCTCTTATCCAATAAAAACTCTCAAGACGATCCTGGGCTGCCTACAGCCTTACTGATCAGCTCATCCCTTTGTTGATGCCTCTAGAAACAACTAGACCAATCAACACAACAAAATGATCTCCTCAGGATTAATTAAGATCAAACCCTACTCCTCAAACATCAGAAGACAACAACGTCTTCTGTCCAGAAAAGAAAAGCAGATACACCTCCAAATTGCTTCCGCTGCTCAACTCTGATCCGAAGTAGAAGAGAATGCTGAAGAAGAACACGAGCACAATCTGGACAACACACCCCAGAAAATATGGTTCAACAAATCCATAAGAAAAACTCAGAACTTCTCCAAAATCCTGAGCTGCTACACCAACTCAATTTCTAGGAACCATTCTTCTATAAAGCTGAACCACCGGTACCCTCCTGGAAACCCAGACGATAAGGAAACTCAATCTCCAGATGCGAACAAAACTCTGACTTCCTGAAGACATCCATAAAAACTCAGATAACCCAAGAGATTACTCAAACAATCGCAAGTCATTTTTGCAATCAGCCCAAACCAAATCCAAGAAAAAACAGTTCTCCCTTAACCAAATAGAACAACTTATACTTAACAAGCCAACCCATCGAAGAAACGGGTCCACTCAGCTGCTCCTGAACTCCACTTCCCGAAAACTGCTAAGCCAGAAGATCTCTTGCCAACACCGAGAACACTCAAAGCTGCACTGCTGCCACAGATGCCAAAGAATCCTAATCCAAAGCTCTTCGAGAAACTCGAACTTCAAATCAACAGAAATACCAGCTGAACACAGCCACAACATTGAAGCAAACCCACTTCTTTAAACTTGTTCCAAATAAATATCTTTGGGAACTTCCATAGTCACTGCATCTCATCACGCAGCTACTACTTCCTGAGGTATCCAAAATACCATCACTTGCTTCTGCCTAACTGACAGATCCAAACTCTACTCATTCAACTTCAAAGATAGCTCACGAACCTTAACAGGTTTCCTTCAGAGATAAATGAAATCCTTCATCACTACAAAATTCACTCGAGACGGTATTAGGTCTACAGTCTCGACAAAACACTTCCAACCTCAAACATTCAAACTCCAACCAATGATAGTCGTGTTACACACACCACTATCCCATCTACCTTTATCACTTATATTGGAAAAGATGAACAGGTAACCCAACAGATAGGTAGCATAAATATATTTATATAGAAATATATAAAAATTACAAATACGCTCTCTCAAGATAGACACCACTACAGAGCCTAGGTATTCACTCAACCTAATGCTCTGATACCAAGTGAAACGACCCGACCTTCCTACCACAGAAAATCGTATCATTTTTAAGAAAGAAAGGGATAGAAAAGAGAAAAGAAAGAAGATAAGAAGAAACAACATCAGAATCTAAACAGCGAAACGAATAAATTATATTAATAACCTAAATATTACATAGTTTACAATCATTATCAGAGTTACACAGATATACATTACATACTAGACAGTTATAAACACTTATCTAGTTATACAACTCAATACAGTACAAGAAACAACTCAGAGAAATCCACACAGCGGAATACTACATATCTACACGCAGAAGCCTCCTGCTCCATCTGCTCCTCCACAATTCGTCAAAGCTAACCTGAATTCCTTGGCTACTCGTAAAAATTTGAGTACCCAAGAGTTTAAGAAAAACAGAATAAAATTCGGGTCAGACATGGGTCTGGTGTGAGTAACAGGTTAAAGTTGCTTAAATTTTAAAAACCTTTTGAAAGAAAGGTATCACGTAAGACTTCCCACACATAAACATGGAAAAGTTTTTACCTTACGCCAAAACATTTAATAGGAAACCCAATGATATTATAATAGGTCTAGGGTTTTCAAATAAATAAGAAATAGCCGAAATTGTTACATAATTAAATTCCAGCTACTAGCCACAAAAGTGGGTAATACAATCAAAACTGTTGGCACTTATTGGATTTTGGATTCCATACAATGGCAGGGATACTGGGGTACTGCCCGTCACAGTACGTGGCCTAGATCAACGTACCGAGGAGTACGCCTGCTCCCCTACAACACAAGGCCGGAACCATTCCTTACTGAACAGTTCCGAACATGATGACCCCGACGGTTGGAGCTCACAACCGTCCACACAGCCGAAATAAAAGGGACCTCTAGACAGGGGTAAATCTCACTCTCAAGTGGGGGCTACCTACGAAGTCTTGCTGCACCTCCTCTGTTTTAGCCATTCCCGGTTGATGAGGCTTGAGGCTACGATTACCTTTAGTGAACACATCACTTAGAATGCTCATCGTCCACCTGACGATGTTCTGAAAGCATTCAATCCATATAAGTTCATTAAGGGTTCGAACGAAACTGAAGGCACTATCTCGTTGCACTCATTATTGGAATCACCCTTAGAGTCAACGACCATAGCCCTTGCACTCTAAATCACCATCTCGAACCTGTAAGTACTATTTTCGTCAAACTCATCACGGAATCACCCCAGAGTTATACTGATGAATAGTCCTTACACCTCGAGTCTTCACTCTTCACAAGAGATTTCACGACCTATCGTTAATTTGGATCGATGTGGTTTTCGGATATCCAAATATGGAAACCCGATCCCGGTCTCATCGAAATCCAAAGCGTGTCTTTTAGGTCCAAGTTGTTTTAAAGTTTAAAACAATCCAATTATCTATATACACACAGATACATAACTCACGAATCACAATTGATAATCAACATTATCAAGTAAACAGGTAATCCATAATTCATTTCAATAGGTAATCCATGTCACTATCACAATAGACAATCTATATCATCATCACAATGCAACTAAGCATTCATACCACACAACATGTCTCATTTCTGAGATCACAAAGCATTCAAGGCAATCAATGTCATCCATTCATACATAAGCAATGATTTATTTCATCACAATATAATTAATTTAAAATGAATTAAATTAACTATCTCTATCTCTAATTAATTTAAAATGAATTAAATTAATTGCTTTATCTTTAATTAATTTAAAATAAATTAAATTAATTACTTCACCAATATAAATCTTGCTTTCTCAATCATTTAATTGATTACAATCAATTAATCATCTTAATTAATCACCCTTGATTAATTACCCATAATTACATTCATGTAATTATTCTTAATTAATTTCACAAATTAATTATTCTCAAACAAAAACAGTAATTAACATTTAATTACTTCAATTAATTAATTAACTATAATCAATTACACTAATCCTTAATTAATTACATTAATTAATTACATTTAATTACTTATTATTGATTAATTGATCTTAATTAATCAACTTTTAATTACATCATTAATTATAATAATTAATGATCCTTAATTCTATTTAAATAAATTATCTACCTAAATTAATTACCTTGAGTAATTAACTCATAATTATTAATCATCACAGATTAATTACATTCAGTAATTAACTATCTTAATTACTTTATTAAACCAAATTAATTAACCTTTAATTAATTACTTAATTAATCCCTTGATTAACTATTAAGTAATTTAAATCCAAATTACATCATTCTTAAACATCTTCAATTAATTACAATTTGTAATTATCAATCAATTACTTCAACAAGTAATTTCCCAAATCATTTATTACATACAGTAATTATCTTTAAAACCCAAGTGTTTAAAATTAATTAAACTTAATTAATTAAATTAAACAATCACATTAAACTAAATTAATTACATTAAGTAATTAATTTCTTAATTACTACATCAAGTAATTATTCTCTACAATTCACAATTGATTATTATTAAATTAATTAATCTAATTAATTATAAAAATTAATCACATCAATTAATTATTTAAATAATCCTGGTTAATGACCTTCATTAACCCTTCTCTAATTATCTTCATTAAGTAATTAACTGAGATTAATTACAAATTTAATTAACTTTAATCATCCATTAATTAAGTCTAATTATTTAATTAATTAACCTTGATTAAAGCTTAATTACATAATTAATAACTCATTAATCATTAATTAATAATCTAATTAATGATCTTAATTTTAAATTGATTAACCCCTAATCATTATTCATTGAATCTTAATAAATTAATTAACTATTCCTTAATTTCCTTTTTAATAAATTAAATCAAACATTAATTCTTTACTTAATTTTAAGTTAAAACATTCCTTAATTATGTTTTAAAAACAATTTATTTAAACAAAGTACTTTTGAACTACTTTTAAATTTCATTTCAATTACAAGATTTAAAATGGATAATCTTATACTTAATCAAAGTTTAAACAATTTTAAAACCTTTTTAAAATCACAAGACAAACAAGTGTTTATCAAATATAAGAAATTCATAAGGTTTGAAACTAATTTCGTTTTTAAACTTAATAATTTAAATTTAAACTTTACATACAAATTTGTTTAAAACCTTCAAATTTAAAACTTCTTTATTTCAAAACTGAAAATAATTATTTTAAATCTTTGAATTCCAATTTTTAACTTTAACTTAAAATCTTGCTCACATTCTTTTTAAAAAAACTTCAGTTTTAAATTTCAACTACTTACCTTTATAAAGTAGTTTAACAAGTTAAATTTTTAAAACTTTATATTATTATTTTTACAAACAGAGACTTAAAACTAGATCTGAACTCTATAATTTAAACTTGAATTAGAAACTAAGTTTAAACTTCCTTTACATTTGAATGGTTCAGATTTTTAAAACAATACTTTAAACAAAACAGGTTCAGGTTTGTCAAAACCTGTAATAATTCTCTTACCCGAGTCACCCCCCAAAATACTTCGAGTAAAACCCACACTTGCTTCGAGTCAGAAACTCGAGTAACTCGAGTTCAATCCCGAGTTCAAAAAAACTGCACACCACAACACAAATCCCATGAACTTCAACTGCACGGTGCACGTGCACCGTAGCTCCGGCCATCACCGGCCATTCACCAATGCTTCTACCCATCAACGATCATCCACTGACAACATCGCAAATCTCCACAGCCACCTCATTTGCTCGAACCAAAACCGAGCTACAATTTAAAACCTGGAAATCCATAAACAGGCTTCCCCTCAAAACCTGTCAACGACCATCTTTCGCCACTCCGACCTCCAGAATGTCGGCGACTTCGGCCATGGCTTCAACTACACTCATACTACCCATTCCCAAAAGATTGAAGCACTCGGTTCATTGAACAAATCGAAATGTTCGATTCATCAACCATCTTAAAACTAAGGTTCCAAATTGAATTTCCACTGCCGCATCTTTTCTGGTGAATTCCATCACCATCCATTATTTTACTTAACATCTCTGATCAACTCTCCATTACCATGCAGGAACTCACCCCCTCCAGATTCATGAATCACCAGAGAAACCCCAAAGATCATATGCAGTTCATCCCTTAACTGTTCCTAAACCCCTTCACTAAAAACTATAGTATTTTTTTTAAAAATCACATTATGATCTTAGTATTCAATCCATATTCAAGAATCCAGAAAACATGATGTTTAAATTTCTAGTTATCTTTGAACTTGCTCTCTTATTTGATTTTTCAGAGCCCATTCCAGTTTATTAATATCTTAATTAAATTTTAACTTACTTAATAACTTAAATAAACAATTATTGTCTGTAATCTGAATTCCATAGAGATTAAATCAAAAGAATATGTAATTAAAACAAAACAGAGTTACTGGAAAACATAACAGAGGATATTCAAATAACATGCACACAAATTCACTTCACATCAATAATCACACATGCAAAACTTATTTATTTCAGTATCCAAGCATGCAACCAATTTTTTTTTAACTTTGAAAAAGTTACTCACCTAAATTTTGAGAAGACAGAACTTCCATTTTGAAATGCCTTCGAACTTCAAAACTGTATTTCCCCTTAGATTTAAAATTTGCAGACAACACCAAAGATTCCAGATTCATCTTGATTTGAATTTAACACTTCTTTTAATACCCAAGTTGAAAGAATAAATGTAGGCAGGCCAATTTTTTTTTAAAACTACAGTTGCCCTGGGTTTGAAGGTGTGCAGATTTGCAAATTTGCAGGTGAACTTGAATTCCAGATTCAAGAAAATGCAGGTGCTTTAATTGCTTCAGATTTGAAATGGAAGGCTACAGATTTGATTGTAATAGATTTGGGTTTTGAAAATGGTAAATGCATGGTTTTGAAGATGCATGCTACAGATTTTGTAATTGCAGAATGGTTTGCAGAATTGGTCTTGAATCTGAAAATAGTTCTCATGTATTTCTCAGATTTGTGTTGAGTTTATGTTTTAAATTTCTTAACTTTGATAAGGAAATGAGAAAAGAACAAGAGTGAAAAATGTTCACTTATATAAGTAAATTTTCAGATTTTATTAAGTAAAAGAAAAATAAATTTGAAAGAGGCCACCTGTAAAAGATTTTCAACATTTGTCAATTTGGAATTGTTATCCTTTAACACTTGTCCTTTTATTTAAAAGTAATTTACATTTGATTTACAAGTTAACATATGTATTAAGCTAAATTTTAATTTGTTAGTTAATATTTAAATATGTATATAAACTTATAAAAAGAAATAAAAACAAATCAAGTTTATAAATAAAACTTATACATATTAAATTAAAACAATCAAAAATCTATACTTTGAAATTTAAATTCAAATTAAATTCAAAATCTAATATTTTAAAATCAAGTTATAACTACAATTAAACTTTGAAATAACAATTGCCATTTTTATTCAAAATCTATTTATAAAGACAATATACTATTAATATTATTTTTAGAAATGACCTATTATTAAAATAAAATAATTGTAAATGAAATTATTCTTTTATTAATAAGTTACTTATTTAATTAAGCTATAAAACTCTTTTGTCAATTTAATTAAATTTAAAACTCATGCTAAAACTATTTTAAACATTTAAACATTTTTCTTAACAATTTAGAAATCATAAATTTATTTATTAAATAGCTTTGAAAACTTTATATTTAACTAAAATCAAAATCCCCAAATTATTAATGTATATATTAGAATTTTAAATCATGATTCATTTATTAATTTAAACCAAGATCATTTATTTTATAACTTTGAAAATCTAGTATTAAATAAAAATTAATTTCCAAATTACAAAAAATATTAGAATTAGAAAAATATGCTTTATTTATTAAAATTAAAACAATGCTAATCTATTTAAAATATAAACTATATATTTATATTATAAATAGAAACTAATTTATTATTTTAAAAGATACAATAACCAATCTAAATATTTATTGAAGAAGATTATTAATCAATCTGAATTATTATTAACAAAAATATCAATATCAATTTAATTTTTTTTATACAGATTATTAAATTGGTATTGTTAAAAATTCTGGGATGTTACACAAGATATGGATATATCAAGATCAAGAGAGAAGGCCTCAGTTCGTATCCATCACCTTGCAATTGCCCTATTCGTATCCATCGACCCGCATGTGTCAGTTCATATCCATCCAACAAGGCTCTTCTGTTTGTATCCATCAAAAGCTACCCTCTCTGCATAACCATTCCTTTCCTTCGTATCCATCAAGCGCTGGAATCGATCAGGATTCATTTTATTGGCACTTGATACTCTTCGTATCGATCCTCCCATATACACAATTCGTATGGATCGACAAACAATCGATACGAAACCTACCACCAAGACATCGATATGAAAAACATGTGCCAGCATTGATACGAAGAAGGCATGGTAAGTAAAGGAAACTGTCATGCGACATGAAAAGTGGATCTCTCCTGAACCATCGCTCCTTGTCATCTGATCGATATGCAAAGGATCGATACAAAAGGATATCGATACGAACCGATCAATAAGCACATTCCAGCCACCTCTAATATAAAACTTGGATCGATCATAACTCGAGATCTACAAGTCCAAATGCTGCCAAATTTTCACAGGAGCTTGCTTACCACCTAAAGAATGCCTCCAAACGATCTCAGCCCAAAAGAAGAAAATCTTGATCGATACAAAATGCACATGGATCGATCAGGGATCAATCCCAAATGACCTCGGATCGATCTGGTGGGCCCACCCATGTGTGAGAAGGGGTATTCTGAGATCTAAGCCCGTTATTTCCGGATCGCACCTATAAATAACACTCGAGTGTCAACATAAAAAGCACTTTTCGACGCCATTACGTCGTTACACTACCGGAGATCCATTGTAACTTTAGTGTTTGAGTTATTCTAACCAGTTAGTAATCATCAATAAAGCAGCAAATCATTCAAAGCGGACATGGGCTACAACGCCGAACCACTATAAATCTCTGTCTTTTTCTATTTCTGTTTGCTTGAATTGGTGTATTTGTTAGATTATCCTCCTTTTACATTTAAATTCTTCATTTTAATCTCTTCAAATACGTCCGAAAAGTGTTGTGTCCAATTTTGGTACAAACATATAGCAAAGAGCTTTAAGCTTTAGCATCGAATTGCTTTAAACATGCTCTTTTTATCTAATTTTTATGCCTGCAACTTTGCACATAATGTATTAGATTGTAAATTAATCTATATTTGAACATATGTTACCTCGAATGATCGTATACACTTTTCTCTTTTTTAATTGGTAGAAATATCTGAGATGCATTGTTTGCTTTCCAATATTTTGAGTTTTTGCCATATAAACAAACAAATTTCTTATTAAAAGGGTCATAAGTTTGATTAACTAAGCATTTATCATTTCAGTTGACCATGAGTTTTTATCCAGATGCAAGAGTTTGCTTCTTCATTTATTGATGCTCCATAGCTTGTAAAGTAACAAAGATTTAAGTTTAATAAGAAAGTTGATTTCAATCTGAGTTTAAAAATTAAGACCTATTTTGAGGAAGCTCCACCGTCAGGAAACCCTTCTGATAATGATTTGAATAAAAGTACAGAGAACCATTCTGGTTATAGTGTGAATATAGGACCAGAAAATCATCTAGCGGTAGGAACAGAAGATCGAAAAACTCATCTGACAGTAGAAAATTGGAAAACCCATCTGGTAACAATAAAGGAAAACCAGAAAACCCATCTATAATTAATAAGCAAGACTACAAAACCCATCTGGAATCTGAAAATTTCTTTTGCTTTGGAGCATAAACGGCTCATATTTGACAGATTTCCTCTAAAAGATTGATTGATTTTGTTTTGAAGCACAAATTAATAAGTTGGGCCTTTTCTATTAGGCGCAACCTTTGGGCTCACTTCACCTTTCAAGCCAGTCCGGTAACCAAGTAGGATAGGGTACTTGATTACCCAATTCCAATCCTAGACATTACCTTTCTAGACATCGTCCTAAGTGGGCAAGCTTAATAAGTTATTCCTAACATAACTAATTTAGACCGCATAAGCTATTGGGCTCTAATACCATTGTTGGAACTAGGCCAGCCAGTAGAGGTAGTAGTGGGTGTATTTCAAAAAAATCCATCCTATTGGATCTTTATTGGGCCTATAAAGTCTAACTAATTTAGAAAAATTTTATATTTGTTTTAAATAAAATCATGTATTATATTTAAATTTAAGTATTTTGTAATGTAAAGTTAATTTGAATGATTTAATTTATATATATACATGTATCATATACATATACATATGTGTGTGCATGTGTAGCATAATAATCCGTGAAGGGTATAACATGCCCGTATATAAATGTTGGGATTTACATCGCAACGGACACATTACCTCATTTCATATATATTGTATGTTATCTAAATTTGTGCATAAATCTATAATGCAAAGTATATTTATATAAATACGTATACATATATTTAAAATATATTTTATAATTAAATGTATCAAAACTATATATATATATATAATTTAAAACATTTGTATACAAAATTAAACTTATATAAAATTATACATACATACATACATATATATAATAATTAAAATTATATATATAAGGTTAAATAAAATGTATATATATGAATAATTAATTACATTCAAATACTTAAAATATAAATATATAAATTTTAAAATTATCTCCAGATCGAAATTAGCATAACAAATATAAAGTAATGATTTCATAATTTTATCGTCATTGTGTATATATATATATAATAAATAGTTTTTATCATAATAATTAAAAATATTAGTAATAAATATCAAAAAAATAAAATTTAAAACTTAAAAAATTTAGGATCATAAAATACACGTTTAATTTTTTTTATGATTTTTTGAAATAAAAGATTATTTTTAATAAATTAAAAAATGTTCAACCGAAATAGTTTAATTATTAAAATTAATAAATATTAATAAAAAAATCCGAAAATTAATCCATGGGTTACTGCATAGATGTAGTATTTTCAAAAAATATAAAATCGAATTTTCAATGCAATAATTATTTTAGATATAATAAACAATTTAAATAATCAATAAAAGATAATTTAAAACCATTTATATAAATAAAAAAATTATTTTCGAATTTGATAATGCATATTATGTATAAATAGGTGTAAGGAAAAATTATAAGTTGTTTATACATTATAAATATACATATATGTAATTATATATTTAAAATATAAATAAGTCTATATCTAAATTAATATATAAATATACATAAAATAATTAATAATGATAAAATTTAATTTTTTTACCGCAAATTAGATTTTTTTTATACATAATTTATAACATATAATAATATAACCATGCACATAACCAAACTAGTTTGTGACAACTACATATACCTACGAAAATCTCACTTAACTACATATACAACATTAATATATATACAGATTTGAGATTAATCAATATTAAATCATAAAATAGGATATGATTACTGTAATATATAAATAAAATACCAATTGATAATGCCTTTGAGCGCACTTGGGTTAATGAATTCCCTTCGTTGGTTATGCTCATCCGTCAGATTGCAAGTCTGGAATCGTCGACCTTTTCTATCAAATAGTGCTTTTGCTTAACTTGAATTGATCTGAGATTATCAAAACAGATATGGGGATTAGTTTAGGCCAGCAAACTTGATAATTATAGCAGCCAAAAGTTTTTTTGATTAAGGGTTTAGAGATCCATATATATAGCCTTGTACAAGATAGATATTATGATAATTTCATTACCTATTCTCTCTTAATCTTAGCCATCCATCTCTAGGTCTAATCCTAAGTTTTAGCCGCCTTCAATAACTTGTCAAAACCGATGGAGCCCTAATGATGGGATTTAAACCCATTTAAGTCCAAGCCAAAATAATTTGCAATTAAATCTAATTTAATCGCTTGTCGAAATTGTATATCGATCGATATATTTATAACTGTTATAAATATATAAATATATATAACATTATTTATTTCTCAAATCATATTTAAATTTATAATTAATATTTCATAAATATTAATTAATTTAACTAATCTATAACAATTATAAACTAATTAAATCATTCAGTCTTGAGGGAATTCATCATTTCGGCTTTGTAACTATTGGGTGTCAATTTGGTCAGCGGTTCACATCGAACTATTTCAATGTTAACGTTCACACGTCACTTAGCAGGAGGTATGACATTATGGCCAAATTTATCGCTTACTTATTTTTGGTAAAAATCCAAGTTTAATAAGCATTACCCGGTTGTGACATTTGTTTACACCAATTCTCTTCGTCAAAACCATATCACTTTGGACTTATGGAATTTGGTAATGGTCAAAATGCCAACCTCATCCACATTCGACTTTATATTCCGAATACAAAGTCCTTGGTTCAATAATAATAATTATTATTATTAACCAAAATGCTCTGGCCAGAGACTTTGACTGTGAGTTGACTTTAGTTGATAGTGATACTAACCGCATATAACTGAGGAGACAAATCCTCTCTTGTATAGTGCTTCACTTCCAATACTTCCACTCGTCCTAACTATAGTCACTCGGTGGACGTCATGCCATAATTTAGCTATAATCAAAGCGGATCTTTCATATCGAACATCCACAAATATTCTCAAGTTGAGAGAACTGTGTAAATTAGTCACATCATATTTTCTGTTCGACCTTAGTTATATTAACCAACAGAAAACTATCGAGTGAGTCGTTCCGTTGTTATCCAATAACTATTAGTATGTAACCCCTAGGTGCCTCCAGCAGTCATGAGTAATATACTGCCCAACATTTAGAGAGCATGACGTACTCCAGTCTCGACGGATACATCGATATCCAGTCTCGATGCATCTTGACTAGGAACTTTTAAAATGGTATATTTGTTTCATTGTTATAAATTACTCACTTGTAACTACTATAAAAAATTATACCATTTCTGGATTTTTCTATTAAATATACTTTTAATTAAGTTAATGAATTAATATAATCACATTATATCAAGTATATAATAGGAAGAAAATACCTTTTATTTCGAACAAGATTGCTCAACGAGTTAGATAAATGTAACAAATTATATATTTTCCCCTAGGGCATACCCCTAACTCTATCAGAAGGAATGATAGCTGACAGATCTAAAGGTAAGGAAAAATAGGCGAAAAGATTAGAAATATCAATTAGTGACACCTCAACCTTTTCAAAGATGGAAAATGTTAGCGAAATAGCTTCCTTAGTATGGCTCCCAAGTTGAGCCGAAATACCCTCGGAACTGCATTCAGGGATTGGAGAATGTTGAGGCTTGTTCGAATCTTACTCGGGGATGGTTGAAGAATCCTCCATGGAGCTAGGGATAGCCGGGGATGTTGAGAGAAATTCAGGTGTAATTCCGAACCGAATCTTTCATCCACTTCATGTAAAGAGGCAGCAGCAGATTCTTTTCGAAATGTAAGCTAGATATCATGCAATGTTTTGGGTTCATCACCCAGTAGCATTTCACCTTCAAGATTTTCACCAATATCATGCAATATTTTGGGCAAATCGACTTCCTAAGTAGTAAGGAGTCTCTTTTTCTCCGCAACAAGAAATTCTCATGCGCGCCAGAGCTGGTAGAGATAGTCATTGCCAAGCCATGTTAATTGTGCTTGAGAACATTGGCATTGTAAAGAACAAGAAGCGAGTCGAGCTCGTTCATCACCTCTTCCTAGCCTTATCGCTGGAAGCTTCTACTTTGCGCTGAACGAGCGCATCAACATATATGGCCCTTTCAATGGTTGTATCTTTCTCAAGTCCAACATTCACCAGCTCATCACAAGCATCTTGAGCAATTTTCTGAGTATCATCTTACTCCTTATTTGCATACTCGAGCTTAGACTTGAGTTCCGTTATGTCCTTCGAGGCTGCGTAGTCATCACTTCGAGTTGTATCTCTCCCGAGTGCGATTTATAGATTCTAATGATGTAATACCTAGAACATATCTAGATGATTGGACTTCATCTCCTCCATAAATCTGATGGCAGCATCAGCTTTACCCTCGGCTTCTGCCTGAGAGATCCTAGAAGCTCCTAACTTGTTTGTTAAAGTATCAATAATTCTTCTATTCTGAGCCTCCTGGCGCTTTAACTTTTCAATTTTTAGCGCACGCTCGAAGGATACTTTCGACATCCTTTCCGTTGCTTTCATCCATTCACAATACTACTTATGGACATAAGTGACGCAATCGATACATTTTTTGGACATGGTCTGGGACCCTCTTTAGATTAGGAGGGAAAAAACCCTTAAAAGCATAGGTTTGGGAACTCTTCTGGAAGTTGTGCCATGCGAGTAACTGGACCGATCATAGGCTCTTCGGTAGAGATTTCGACTTCACTGCTTTCCTTGTCAGTCCTGTGAGCAGCAACATGTTCGCTATGGCAACAATGATTACTGGGCTGCTGAGAATGAGAAGGAACTAAAGGCTGTGGAGGAACTGAAATAGGAGGGGGATCATGAGAGGAATCGACAAGTGGGTCCCGACGATCAGTTGGCTTATCAAGACCCTTCGGAGAAGGGCATCTAGATCTTGATCGATGCTTATATCGAGATGGTTTATCCCTATCACCTCTATCCTGATGACCTCCATCTCGACCGGAGTGATAACTAGAATCATAATACTCTCTACCGCCACATTGACGGTACGAGCTAGAGCATGAACCAAAAGACTAGTTGTGTACATCCCCAAGGGAATTGAACATGTTCATTTTCTTCACCATCATTCCTATATAGGAAAACAAAATTTAATTAACTTTATGCATTAAAGGGCGCAAGTTGAGTACAATGAAATGTTGAGGAGTGCAAGTGTTCTTGTGTTTCCCTCGATGGACCAGATGTAGGATTTTTGCTTATTGGAGTAATTTCCCTTTAGGAGTTCAAATTTTAGTGCCAATTCTCATAGGAGATTATGACCACCAACATTCATGTTAGTGATGTGGAATGTGTTAAATCCAGGCGGTATTGGAAGACTTGACAAAGAGTTGAGTGGTAGGCTTAAATGCTCCAACGGTTGAGAAGTGGATTCATCTGAACAACCTTGGGAGTGATCAACAACTTAAGTTGATTAGAAAGACGACTTTTGGGAAATTTAGAAACTAGTGCCTTCTCTTTTCCTTTATCGATAGCTGAAGGCTGTGAAATCTGCAAGGATTCGACCTCTACTCCATGACTAGATTTGTTATTATCGAGACCGAGCACATTGCCATTATCTCCTTCGACGTCAATGTCAGTGAATTCTGAGTACCCATAATTGAGGGCATGATGGGATCGATTTGATTGACTCTTCGATCGGCTGTAGCCATGGTCTTACCCCTACAGCTCGAGCAACTTTTGTTAGCCCTATGCTGAGGCCCTCTTCCATCAAACGAAAAGTAATAATGTGTTTGTCCATGAGAAGTTAATCGATGTTCCTATTTCAAGTGGCATATTTTTAAGACTTTTGATCGTCTACTCATAAAGATTACCGTCGGGCCACACGACGATGCTTGTAAAAATAATTTCTTAGTTCGGAGTACGGCCTAGATATCAGTTTTCCACGCTAATACGAAAATGATGGATAACAATTACGTCTTTCCAACCATTATCAAGTAAAATCAGGAGGACATCGAACAAAGAACCACTCACTTTTGAAAGCGCTTAATTTAATGTAAATGAAAGACTCCCTGTCAATCGCTTGAAAGAGAATATGAATCAAATGTCATTGATGGATGAAGGATGATGCAGGAACTCTATAAATATCATATAATTGCAATTGAGAAGAGCATAGCCGTTTGGATGAAGCTGCACTGAAGCTATCCTCATATAATGGAGAATTTTTTGGATGTATGAGTTTAATGGCAGAATGCACCCGACCGTGCACATGAATTTGTTGCACGCTATATATCCTTTTGGAGGTCTGTGAGCCCAGTCGTCCCATGAAGGGACCAATACATCATCAAAAGGAATCCCATATCTTATAAAGATTCAACGAAGAGCATCTTCCTTAATTTTAGAGGCTACAGAATCAATAGGGTCCACCAGAATAACTGCATCCTCTAGAGTGATGGGAATAGGATCAACAATTTTTGGTGGAAGAATGGGAACTGTAGAGAATAAATAAAACTGCGAGCCTGGGCTCTCCCGTTGTTTTGAATGATGGTTGGAAGATGGACTATCAGACTTGATCGTAGAGCTTGACTCCACGCAAGGATTATCCTAATGAGAAGATGGTCCAGCAAACATAACTATGAGACGCTTAGAACATCTGGGATCCATTGCTATCAAACTAAGTAAAAACCATTACAAGATAGAATAACACATACCCTCAATGCAGAGTGAGTGCTGGTGTTAAGTGGTGAAGTGCCATGCAAGGCATTGATGAATTACATGGAATTAAAAACAAAAATGGTGACGAGACTTTGGAATTCGACTGGTGTAACCATCATTGCTAACCTTCTCAACCGGTTCTCTACATCATTAGGAAATAGTTTGGATTGATACATTAGATTGATTGTCTGTAGGATAAATGATGATTATTGTATTTAGAAATAGGTAAGCTTCAAGGGAATTGTCCAAAGCATTTATCCATGTCGAAGTTCGGATGTCTTGTATGTCCAAGTATGAAGTTCAAATCATATGCAAATCATGTATGTTCACTCAAGATTTCAAGGCCGAAGCCCATCTCAAAGTCCAAGTTCATCGATCAAGTTACATTTTAAAGTGCGTTGCTGACCATCAATCATCCCATCGAAGTATAGCCGAGCGTTTCAGAACGATCGTTCATATACGGTTGTTCTATAACGATCGCACATAGCCAAGTCATATGTCACATTAGATCTTCAACCAATCGTTCAAACCATCAACTCTCCAAGCGATCATTCATGCCAATTTCCACCGATTGTTCGTCTATGATCGTTCTACCTATTAACTCTTGGAATTGATTCTATATGATCATTTAGAGAACAATTGGCCTAAATCCCTTCAACTTTTTAAACATTGATGTGCATATTATATCAAACTGCGCTTCTCCCAGACGATCAGTGAAATAATTTTTGAACCATCGACATCAAAGTGATCAGTCGTCGTTCGCTTGTCCACCTCCATAACCATCGAATCTACTCCAAATCCTCTCCTACTTCCCTTGATCGAACTTTCATATGATTGACATGGATCGATCTTCCTCCATCATTTACCCATCTTCTCCATCTTCCCTGATCCATGAATACAACCTCCATCACAAAACAAAATCGCCAAATCTTGATGCCAAAATAGTGTACAAGAAGAGATTAAACCTACCTATGAAAAGAATTGGAAAGCAGAGTTGGATTGGGAAGAAAAGTCTGATCGTTATGGGAAGTGGAGTTGGATCGAGGTCGTTTGGTGCCTCAAAGATGGAAGAGAAGGAGAAAGTAAATTTTACTTTCTATCGTTTGGATTACAAGCTTAACAAATGAATTGAAGGAATGAAAAATCACTAAGTATAAGAGTATTTATATGAGGGTATAGGCTGATCCTTTGAAGCCCGAAGAAAGGGCTAAGTGGCCCGGAACGAATGATCAGATGCCATCCATTATTATGGATTCTGGCCGATCCATTAATATCATAGACAAGTCGAGATCTAGTACTTATACCGTTGGAAGTCGACCAACAGTCATAATGAATAGAAAGAGACATGACCCTCAGCAAAAAGTGACTCAGTGGAAAGGTAACAACCATTCAATAAACCGGATGGAATCCTTTACGACAACTTAAGCCTGCGACTTTTCAATATACATCATATTCAAACAAAATGTACTTTAAGGGAAAATGTTATCCTGCCTTTTGGCAAGGCCGTGATGCCATAGATTTGGTTAAGAACGTTTGGTTACCAGCCTTGAGAATCAGCTATATATGGTACTATGGACAATGATCGAACAGATTTGGACTGGGTACCGATCAAGGAATAATCAGTATGAAGTGACATGGAAGGCGCCATGAGGCTACATTTCAAATTTCAAGTTAATCAAAGTTCGTACACTTGAGTTATGGAAAAATAAAGGATTTATAAGGATCGATCTGGAACGATCCATAAAGTAGCGTAAATCGACGAAGATCGATCGATATCTCAAAATCTATAAGCCAATGCACTTGAAACTTTTAAAGCGTTAATATAATAGAGAGTAGGCGTCAATATAATGAAGAGTAAGGCCCACAAAAATGATCGCATGCCAAAACTCCAAAATCTTGAAAAAAGCGGCGATCATTATTAGAACAATCGTACAAACCGTCTAAACGACCCATATTCAATGAAGATTGGACAATATGTCACAACCATACGTCAAAATTGCACAAAATTTGGAGAGCAAGTAATTTACATCATGAAGAGCCTAAATGATTGATCGCACAATCAAACTCAAGAAAAACACAAGAAACACCGATCGTTATTAGACGTTTAAAATAACGATCGATGTTCTACAAAGAATAGTTGATATCTCACAAATTACAGCTCATAATGACACTATATTTTGGAAGCAAGGCCTTAAGGCATGTGGGACCCACCACGAACGATGGAACATTGACTGGAGCAAGAAATAATGATCGGCCCTAATAGTTATTTTGTGGAATTGAGACCGTCGATCGTTTTGGTGGGCCCCTACAGATCTGGAGACTCTTCTGTCAAATTTCGAGCTAGATATTTCGTCATCTCAACCTATAAGTACCAGCTTCATTCGAAGGATCTTTACGATGTTTGTTACTCTAGCCACATTGTAATCAAGTGCCACAAGACAGTAATAAAGCATAATCTTCAAATTGAACGTAGGCGTACAACATCGAACCATTATAAACCTCTGTGTTATTGATTATCACTTATTCTCTATTGGTTGCTTATTTATTTACTCAGTTTAATTTCACTTCTCTGCATTTACTTCTCTACAAAAACTATTCTCAGCTCTTGGCTCTAACAAGACATGCAAGACGGAGATAGGCACAAATAAATTTAATGAGCTAAAATCAAGGATTAAATAAATGTAATAAATATTACCGATTTTAGAACATTGCCTGAATTGATTAGCCGTAAAATTTAGTGATTTTAACTCTTCAGTCTCTAGGGGAAATTGGGAATTTTATTTTAGCCTAGGGTTAGATAAAAGAGAAAGAGAAGAAGTGCTCAGGTTTTCATTTCAGAAATGAGGAGATTAGCAAAAGTGAATGTATAGTTCATTTCCAAGAGATATTTACTTTTCTCAAATGGGATATGGGCCTCTTAACCCAATTCTCGTATGTAGCAAAATAAATATGGTTTTTATCAATTTATAAAGCTATTTACTCAAACTTTCTACATTTTTTATTTATGAATAAAAACTTCTTATATTACAATAATTCACTTATCAGTACAAGCTCTAATCACTCTTCTAATGTAATAAAATGCAATTTATCTTTTCCATGTAATTTATAATGGTTAATAAAAACTTATTGGTTCAAATCCCCAATTAAGAAACTTATTTCATCAATTTCAATTAATTACATTAAATGGCTATTTATGTCAAAAAAATTAATTTAACATAAACCAAAACTTTAGCTATGCAATCAAAAATTTACTACTAACTTTAAGTCTTATTTAATTACCATATAAATGCTTACAAATCCCTTTACCATATTTAATTACAATAAGAAATCCCAATTTTTCCATATTCCAATTTTAAACCAAAATTATTATTCTCATGATCTTTTAACTAATTATAGTAAATGGTCAAATTTTATAAACTCAACTTCATCTCTTTTTAATCCAATTAATGTTATTTACTAAATTTTGAACTAGAATCTACACGATTTATAAAATATATAAATAATCCCCATAAATTATATGTCTATTTTATTTTATTTCCAACTTTATTATCATGCATACAATTTTGAATTATTGTCAATAACACTCCACTTTTAATGTTTTAAATATCCAATGATTTTTTATTTATTTATTTATTCCTCCAATATTTTTATTATAGTGAATATTAAGCTCGGGTCCTTAAAATAAAACTTAATACACGAAAACTCCTCCGTAAAAAAGATTGTAAATTAGGTCACTAGAATTAAGTTACTGAATAATAACATACATTACACAATTATTCAGTAAATAACTGCAGATATTTATGCAATTATATCCAAAAATTGCATAAATGTCTGCAATTATTCAGTGAATAATCGTGGAAATTCCCCAATTCTTTTGATGAATAAAAATGGAAATGTACGCAATGTTTTGGTGAATAAGAAATTTCCATAATTTTTCAGTGAATAATTACAAAAATGTCTACAATCTTTGGATATAATTGCATAAATGTCCGCAATTACTCACAGAATAATTGCATAAATGTATGCAATTATTTAATAACTTAATTCTAGGGACCTAATTCACATACTTTTTTTGGCAAGGATGTTTGGTAAATTTTGAAACTTAATAGGGACTTTAGCCAAACTGTCCGATTATTATATTCCTTTCCTATGCTGTTTTAATTTTGGGATAAAATTTTCTATCATTCCAAATAAAATATCATTATCATTATTTAAAATCATATTTTATTAATTAATTTCTTTCCTTGGTATGCCTTAAACCAAGGCTGTAGAGACTCTCCCACCCTTAAGAAAATTGCATCCCCACAATTCTCCATAGAGGAAAGTCCAGACCAAAGGATATTATTACAAGTTTTGCACCAAAATACCATAATAATTACTAGAATAATTACTTTATAAATTTATTCACACTCATAACACTGAAAACTCCCTCGTTTTTCCCCATATATAAGATATATTCTAAAATATTAATCAATAGGGATAATCTCATAATTGGTTGAATTTATAAAATCTCTTTATTCATTTTACTTCAAAAAATTTCTTAGTTAAACCTTATTTTAGATCTCATTATGGATTGCTATTTTAATCTTATTCCAAAATATTAAAACACCAAGACTTCCTTAAGAAATCAAAATTTACAAGTTCCAGCTCTGGTTAATCAAATATAAGTTATAAACCAAAAGAGGTTTCTTGGACCTTAAAAAAGATTTCCCAAAGTTTTTTCCATTTCCATTAGTTAGCATGATGGTTTCCCAATTATCATAATAGGAAAATAGACTTACGCTTAAGAAGTAATGCTTGTTTTAAGTTTAAACAACTATTGGTCGGTATTAGTGTGTAATTAATTAAGCTCATTAGTCTAATTCGAGATTAGTACGAATAAGAGGCTATACGAGCCAAAATAAAAGTTTTCCCTCTTTACCAAATCATATTTAAACCCCATTAGCTCTAGATTCATCCAAAATCACACAAATTACTCTTTAAATCTAGCTAAATCATTAATTAGAGAGAAGATGATAAATAAGAAGATAGGGATCATCATTTTGGTTGATTTTCATCGCTTTCTATTGATATTCACATTATATCTAGGCGAAAATTGGTTGGTTTTTTTAATTGGTGAGTGGTTTATGCCTTCTCACTATCCCATGAATGTTAATATGGTAGAATTACATATTTTTGGCCTTAAAATCTTTTCTAACTTTAATTACATGTTATCATATGCTTATGACCTAGGTTGTGAATCTTTGGCATGGTTTTCAAAGATGATTTAGTAATTCTCCTAATTCATATTCATATGTGCATGTAATATGAAGATTTAGATTGAAATTGGTTTATTTATCACATTGTTATGTATTGCTTGTATGAATATATATATATATATACATATACATATATATATATGCATGTTATTCTATGCTTGTATGTTATGCTTTGATATTGGTTGCTAGTGTTTTGCATGCTTAGGAAGATAGGTTGGAGAATTTGGAAAATCGGAGGCAAGTTGGGTCGGAATTTGACAAAACTCAGAGGAAAGGCTCTGCAGCAAGGTAGAAGCTCATAGAACAAATTGCACTCAAAAATTAGCTAAGTAAATAAGTCGGTACCGAGTTGAACAATTCGGTACCGAGTTATTTTAGTGGCTCATATGGTTCGGTTAAACTGATGGATGGGTAGAGCATAGCTAGTGGAGGTGGTTCATAGCAATATGTAGAAGATTGGTTAAGTATTGGATGCTATGATGAGTTGTTTCCAAAATTTGAAGATTGAGTTTTGGACAGCAGATCGAATTGTTTTGATGGATGGGTCTGGATCTAAAGCATCTGGGAATGGAGTAGTGGAAGGAAGGAGACTTAGGCAAAATTGGCTAAGTATATGGGTCAGTGCCAAGTTGATCAACTTGATACTGAGTCGTTTCGTTAAGAGCTATATGGTCAGGCTTGTATGAGGAGGAAGCAGAGGACTCTGTAGATCATGCTGGAGGTGTTGGCTCATTCCCAAGAGGATTGGATAGCGATGTAACAACATGATAAATTTTTTGTATCTTTAGTTCGTGACTTGTGAAGGGAGTAGTTACTGAAGATAGAAGATCGATAAAGGAGGGAGCCATGTAATGCAAACGTGACGGTTTCCAAATATGGAAACTGGATTGAGCAAGGGAAGGGCTTGGATCTGAATGGAGCAAAGGAGGGCTCAAATGTATGTGCTAATCGTTGATACTTGGCATGTTTTTTATTGTATTTGAAGTAGGGTTATTATAAATGGGGACACCTATGGATTAATGGAGTGGATCTGAATACCCTGGACTAGTGGCTTTGGGTCTAGAGTCGAACTTTAGGCCACGAGACATGTCTTTATCTTTAGGCTACGTGATATGAAAGTACACTAAAAACTGGAATTTCAATCGATCCCTTACAGTAAGGAGGGAATACAAGTTATCATATATTCAAAAAACAAGAAGTAATAGTAAGGATTGCTTGATGGATGTTATGATCGCTTTAGTTGCATTCTAGGTTATCATTTGGAGATATCATTGGGAGTAGGTATTGGAGATAGAAATACATAGAAAGCTGATAGCCTTATCATGGGTAGTTTACCTTTATGTTATTCGTAGAGCGGCATATTATGATGTTATGTGCTAACTCTTTAGTTGTAGGGATATGTTAGGTATGATTTGCGTACCTCTGTTCCTTACCATATTACCTGCATAGTTTTTTTAGATTCATTTGCCGCTCATACTTGACTGTTACCCAAAACTAAGATTTTATGCTTTGTTTCTTATTATCTTAGGTACTCTTAATTGAGTAGACTAGATAATAGGCCTAGGTGATGCAGTAGCTGTGCGGAGGACGAACTAGATGGGCTATCTCGTATTATATACTTATATTAATTTCTTTGCTTATTCCGCTATGCAGCACTAGGGAGCCTTAATAGTGACTGCTTATTTTCTTATTATAAGATAGTTATTGGGTTTATTTCAGTTGTATAAACTCTACTATACTTGTATATAACTCTATAGATGTGTATTTAGATGATTTGTTCACATAGTCATTACTGTCTCTTTTGTTATATCTATGATATTATAATTTATTCCTACGCTGTGAGATATTCGATAGGTTGTATTTTGTATTTGTTTCATTTTATTTATTTCATTTTCAACCTCGATGATTGTCCAATATCGATTGGGCACTACTGCAAATGCAGTATTTTAATATTATTAGTGCTGGTGGTATAGGGCAATCGTCACATTTGGTTCATAGATTAGGTTACATGATTAAGCTGAGTTGATATTGGGATCTGATAAAGGTAAGGAGGGAGTTACTACCTTAAGCTTGGTAGAGAGTATGTATATATATATGAGAGAGTTCATACTTGTTATATATTTTGGTTTCCAAAGCTACATAATAATATATTATATAATATAAATCGTGTGCACATGAGCACCTTCGACATAGTTTTATGAGAGACTGATCATTATTATTACATATTAAGAAGGGGTCGGTATGCAAGAAATACCGTGAGGAATTCTACTTCAGGAGTTGAGAAAGGAGCAGGGTCAGGAGCTGCTACACTTGACTTTCAAGTGATGTTAAATGATATGATGGCAACTATGATGAGGAATGTTTAGGATACTACTCTTGGTGTAGCTATTGGTGGAGGTGCTCCCATGCAAGCGCCTAGGGCTGAATTCGCCAAGTTATGTAAAGACTATTCTACTCTAGGAGGAAAACCATTTCCAGGAACAAAGTCAGCCATAGAAATGCAGGATTGTTGGATACCTACGAGCGCATCTTTAGTGATATAGAAGTGGATGATGCTATAAAGAGGAAAATAGCCTCTAGAAAACTTCAAGGACGATATATGAACTGGTGGAACGCCATTACCATTGCTACTCTAGAAGATCAGTTTACTTAGGACTAGTGCAAATCAAGGTTTGAAGAGAAGTTTATTCCAGCTGCTTAGAAGTCACTGTTGTCTAGGAAGTTTATTGGTCTTAACCAAGGAGAGATGTCAGTCCTAAGTATGGTGTACAATTTAATGCTTTGTTGATGTTTGGGATGTCATGCATCGACACTTCATTGAGAAAGAATGAGAAGTTCATCATTGATTTGAATGACTATCTTGGAGAGAAGCTAGTAGACCACATAAATGAGCCATTCAAGAAGCTTGTTGAGGAAGCTCTCTATTATGAGAATTATGAGAATCTATATACAAAGGTAAGAACAGTTGTCGTCGTTTCTACTTAGAAGGAAGAGCCAAAACCGCAATATGGAGGTGGAGGCAAGAAAAAATGGAATGGAAAGAGGAAGCAGTCATAAGGAAAAAATAGCCAGAAGAAAGCTAAGTGGGAACCTACTTGTTATGGGTGCAAGGAGAAGGTTCTCTTTATTAAGGATTGCAAAGTGAGTGAAAAGAAGAAGTGCTACAATTGTGATAAGCCGAGGCATTTGAAGAAGGATTGCTCAGAACTGGTGAAGGATAAGCAGGTTGTGAAAGCATATGGTTTAGACGCTGCCTCGACTTCATCGAGTGCTCCCTCAGTGAAGGAGAATGGAAATGGAATCATTATTCAAGGTATTCTTTCCATTAAAGATGTTTACATTCATGTTTTGTTTGATACCGAGGCTTTACATTTGTTTATATCCAGTGACCTAGTAGACGGATTGGGATTGAGATTTGAGATAGTAGACCGTCCCTTAATTGCGACGAACCCTATTAAAGGCTCTACTAGCCTTTGCATGGTTTGTCGTGGGTTAGTGTTATTTGAGTCATGGATGACCTTTTGTTTGTGATTGCTTTGTCTTGAATTCTGTTAGGATCGGGATTATCTTGGGAATAAACTGGCTTAAGAAGTATGTGGCAATAGTGGATTGCGAGAAGTATTGGTGACAATCAGGGATATGGAAGTGCAAACGTAAGTGATTGGCTACCTACCAGAGGATAAGGTAGTGGTTAGCTTTGTATATTAGCTTGAAGTTCCACAGAAGGGGTTTACATCTATACCTGTCGCTGGAGATTATCTAGATGTATAGTGACCAGATTGTCGCCACTGGAGAGATTGAGTTTCGGATTGACTTAGTGAAGGAAGCCAGACCTATAGTTATGGCTTTAAGGTGATGGAATCTAGATAGCTGAAGGAATTAAAGGTGCATGCGAATGACATATTAAGGAAAGGGTTCATTCAAAGGAGTATATCTGAGTGGGGTGCACCGGTAGTATTCACGATTAAAGCGGGTGGCTCTTTGAGGTTATGTTTGGATTATCGTGAGCTGAATAAAGTAATGAAGAAGAACTAGTATCCACTCTCATGCATTGATGACTTTTTTTATCAGATTCACGGTGCAAAGGTGTTCTCTCAAAAGGATTTGGCAATAGGATTTCACCAGCTAGAGTGGCAAAAGAGAGTGTGCATATTACTGTGTTTCGTACGCAATCTGGCATTTATTAGTGGTTGGTGAAACTGTTCGGGTTAACCATTGCTCCAGTGTACTTTGTGGATCTCGTGATTTGGGTTTTCAAAGACTAACTAATAAGTATATGTTTGTGTTCATGGATGATATTTTGATCTATTCCAGAATTGAAGTGGACCACAAGATGCACTTGAGGATTGTGCTAGGGGTGTTGAGGAAGCACAAGTTAAGGGAAAAATTCTTTATGTGTCACTTTTGAAGAAAAGAAGTGAGGTTCTTGGGTCAGGTCATTTCTAGACAAGGTATAGCAATGGATCCTACGAAGGTGGCAGGAGTCCAAGATTGAAACCAGCCCAAGAATGCTAAGGATGTGAGAAATTTCCTAGGATTGGTGGGATACTATATGCACTTCATAAAGGACTTCTCAAAGATAGCAACAACGTTGACCAATTTGACGAAGAATAATCTAAATTTTGTATAGGATACAAAATGTGAGCATGCATTTGTGATTCTAAAGGAGAGGTTAATAAGCGCACCAGTATTGACTATTCTAAGTAGAAACGAGGAGGTGTCAGTATATACAGATGCATGTGGTACTGAATTAGGTGCGATGTTGATGCAGGAGGAAAAATTTATTGCCTATGCTAGTCGACAGCTAAAGCCGCATTAAAGAAATTATTCAACTCATGATTTGGAATTGATAGAAATAGTTTTTTATTTAAAGATATGGAGCCATTATCATTTAGGAGAAAGGATTGAACTGTTTACGAACCACAAACCCTTGAGGTACCTTTTCTCTCAGAAGGATCTCAACCTTCGTCAGCAGTGGTGGGTCAAGTTCTTAGCCTCCAATGATTTTAGCATTTCCTATACACGAGGAAAGGGAATGCGGTCGCCAATGCAATGAGTCGAAGACATGCTAGTTTGGGCACAATGTTCTTAGAACGGAAGAAGATTGAGTACATTATCGGGTATGGTATCAGACCTCATTGTGAGCTGGAACCAGAGATGTTGGCAAGTTTATCGATCAGACCTACTCTAATAGAAAGGATCGGTGCTAGTCAGAAGTGAGATGCTACGCTAGCGAAGATCATAACAAAGATAGTAGAGGTAGTGGATTTTAAGGATATAAAACAATACGGAATCGACCAAGAAGGTTGGCTCCGTAAGGATGAAAGACCAAGAGTGCTAGATTTGAACCCGTTAAGTCAAGTATAATGGCATCTATGCCGACAGAGTTATATGTAAAGTGGATAGTATGATTCCATGGTGTGCAAAAGTGCATTGTGAGTGACTGAGACCCATCATTTACTGGTGGATTTTGGAAGAGCTTACAAGGGGCATTAGGGAGTGAGCTACATCTTAGCATGGCTTACCACCCGCAAATGGACGGGCAAATCGAAAGAGTGAATTATATATTAGAAGATCTCTTACAAGCATGCACTATAGATTTGGGAGGATCATGGGATGACCATCTACATCTGGTAGAGTTTGCATGCAACAATAGTTATTAGTCGAGTATTGGTATGGCTCCTTATGAATAATTGTATGGCCGATCGTGTAAAGCTCCTTCATGTTGATGGATAAGAAGCGAGAAACTGGTACTTGGGCCAGATATGGTTAGAGAAACTTCAGAAAAGATTAGGATCATTTGGCAATGAATGAAAGCTGCTCAGGATCGATAGAAGGGATACATTGATAAAAGACTTAGAGATTTGGAATTTTCAATTGGGGATATGGTTTTTGTGAAGGTATCTCCTTTGAAGAATGTTGTTTGATTTGGTAATAAGAGGAAGTTAGCATCAAGATTCATAGGTCCTTTTCCGATAATAGAAAGGATTGATAAGTTGGCATATAGGGTCGACTTACTGTAGAAGATGGCAGGCGTGCACAATATCTTTTATATCTCCTACCTACAGAAATTTATGCATGACTTAGGCATGACAATTACACCGGATCAACTTAAAGATGTTGAGGTAGAGCCATAAATTTCAAGATCTCGTAGAACAGTTCGTATTGTTTGACACAATACGAAATAGCTTAGGAGAAAGTCAGTAAAGCTAGTAAGGATACAATGGAGCGGAAGTGATGACAATTGTACGTGGGAAACTGAGAAGAGCATAAGGACTACATGTTCGGAACTCTTTAAATGGTAAGATCCATTGTTTATCGTATCTACTTTCACCATTATAAATCACATTTGATAGGTTAGTATTCCGCATGCTAGGATAGGTGCACCATTGATTGCATGATTGCTTGTTTGATATGGATGATGGTTGCATATGGTTGTTAGGCATGCGGAGTATTTATGGTCACTTATTTCTTGACTTTTTAGGGATTTCTATGGTGAAATTCATAAATGTGGGAGAATGTTGCAAACCGTATTTTACATACAGAGGATCGTAATATATTTTTATTTTATTTATACGAGGTCTTATGATTCTATATTTTGGGATACGACTCTTATGGACATTTTACACATCTATTATTATTTTTCGAATTTCTCTGTGACTATTTTGACCCTAAAAACCTTGTTTGGGCTTTAACTTCCGATAAAAGTTGAATAGGGCCCTAAACTAGTTCCATTGCTTCAGGGTGATGGTTTCCCATTGCGTAAAGTGGTCATAATAGGAAAACGGACTTACGGTTAGGAAGTAATGCATGTTTTAAGTTTAAATAGCTATTGGCCAGTATTAGTGTGTAATAATTAAGCCCATAAGTAGGTCCATTAGTCTAATTCAAAATTCATATAAATAGGGGACTGTAGGAGTCAAATTAAAACTTTTCCTTCTTTCCCAAATCAGATCTAAACCCCCAGTAACCCTAGATTCATCCAAAATCACACAAATTACTATCTACATCATGCTAAATCATTAACTAGAGAGAAGATCGACAATTAGAAGATAGAGATCATCATTTTGGTTGATTCGCATTACTTTCTGTTGTTGTTCACATTGGATCTAGATGCGAATTTGTTGATTTTGGTAATTGGTGATTGGTTTATGCCTTCTCACGATACACGTTTATATGGTGGAATTACATGATTTTTGGCCTTAAAACCTTTTCTAACTTTAATTGCATGTTATCATATGCTTATGACCTAGATTGTGAATCATTGAAATGGTTTTCAAAAATAATTTGGTAATTCTCCTTATTTATATATTCACATGTGCATGTGATATGTAGATTTAAATTAAAATTGGTTTGTTTACCATATTATTGTGTATTGCTTATATGAATAGATGTATATGCATATTATTTTATGCTTGTATGTTGTGTTTTGATGTTGGTTGCTAGTGTTTTGGATGCTTAGGAAGATAGGTTGGAGAACTTCGCAAATCGAAGGCAAAGTAGGTTAGAGTAGGATGAAACTTGAAGGAAAGGCTCTGGGGCAAAGGAGGAGCTCACAGAAAAAATCGCACCCAAAAGTCGGCTAAGTAAATAAGTCGGTACTGATTTATTTTTGTGGCTCACATGAATCATATAAGTTGATGGATGGAAAAAGCATGGCTAGTAGAGATGGTTCATAGCAAGATGTAGAAGATTGGTTAAGTATCGGATGTTATGGCGAGTTGTTTCCAGAATTTGAAGATGGAGCTTTGGATAAGGGACCGAGTTTTTTTGATGGATGAGTTGGGGTCTAAAGCATCTGGGAATGAAGTAATCGAAGCAAGGAAGGAAACTTAGCCAAAATTAGCTAAGTATATGGGTCGGTGCTGAGTTGATCAAATCGGTACCGAGTTGTTTTGGTAAGAGCTATAGGGTCAGGCATGTACAAGGAGGAAGCAGAGGAATCTATTGATCATGCTGGAGGTGTTGGCTCGTTCACTTAAGGAATGGATAGCAGTTTAACAGCATGATAAAAGCTTCATATCTTTTGTTCATGACTTATGAATGGAGTAAGTACTAAAGACAATGGCTCGTTAAAGGAGGGAGCTATGGAATAGGAACATGAAGGGTTCTGAATAATGGAAACTGGATTGAGCAAAGAAAGGGCTTGGATCCAAATGGAGCAAAGGAGGGCTCAGATGTATGTGCTAAGGAATTGTTGATACTCGGAGTATTTACTTTTATACTCAAAGTATGGGTATTATAAGTGGGGACGCCCATTGATCAATGGAGTGGATCTGAATACCCTAGACTAGTGACTTTGGGTCTAGTGTGTAGCTTTGGGCTACAAGACACATATCTAGCTTTAGGCTACATGGTACGAGAGTACACTAAAAGCCAGGATTTCCACTAGTCCCTGGCAATAAGGAGGTCATGTGAGTTATCATATATTCAAAGCACATGGATTAATAATGGGGATTGCTTGATGGATGTTATGGTTGCTTTAGTTATTTTCTAGGCTATCACTTGGAGATAACATAAGGAGTAGGTATTGGTGATAGGAAAACCTAGAGAGTCGATATCCTTATTTTGGGTAGTGTATCTTTATTTTATTTGTAGGGTGACATATTATGATATTATGTGCTAACTCTTTGGTTGTAGGGACATGTCTAGTATGATTCATGTACCTCTGTGCCTTACCATATTTACCTACATAGTATTTTGAGACTCGTTCACCGCTTACACCAGGCTATTGTCTGATCTAAGGTTTTATGCTTTGTTTCTTATTATCTTGGGTACTCTTAAATAAGTAGACTACATAATAGGTCTAGGTGACGCGGTGACTGCTTATTTTCTTGTTATAAGATAGTTTTTGGGTTTATTTCCATTGTATAAACTCTACTACATTTGTATATGACTCCGTAGATCAGAGTTCTGATGATTTTTTCACATGTTATTACTGTCTCTCATGTTAAATCTATGATATTGTTTTTTATCCATCCATTGTGAGATATTCGGCAGGTCATATGCATGTTTATTTCATTTTCAACCTTGATGATCGTCCTATATCGACTGGGCATGATTACAGTGCACTGTTTTGATATTATTGGTGTTAGTGGTATAGGATGGTCGTCACGATTACTCTAGGCAAGTATGGTGAGTAGTTCGATGATGGTGAGGCTCAACATTCTGGTATGTGGTTTGGCAATTGGGCAAGTATGTAAGACCTATACGAAAATAATGAAATATGAATATGATGCGTATGACTTTGAATATTGCAGTTTCAATAATGTACAAATGTATAGTTAGTAATATGAATACCTGCATCTTGCAGCATATGCGCTGGGTCATTGATTCATGGTATTGATGTAACGTTCTCCTATAGAGCATAAAGGCTGGCCCAAGAGTGTTCATATGGACAATATTCAACCTATGGCACATGTGGCGGGACCATTCGTGAGTCTAATGTGTGATTATCCTTTACTGCACGTTGTGAGATATCGGATAGTCATTGACCTGTAATCCTTTACCATACGTAGCGAGACCGGATTACGTTAAAGGTTATTTAATAGTATAATATCGTTTTATAGCACAGTGCAGTTGGTTCCAGAAGACATTATACTTTGGTTTAAATCATGTTATACCACTGTAATAGTAGTATACGTATATTATATTTTGTTCACTCATGCATACGTATGTTCGACTCGGTCCTATATTTTTTTATCTTAATTATTCATGTTGATGAAGTCTGGAGGCGTGATGGATTTGGAGATGAAACTTTTATATGTTGTGTGTGTGTGTATTGTGAATAAAGTGTATATTAAAGACTTGATGTGACAGTGTAACGGTTTGGATCGTATGGTCTTATGTATTAGTATCAGAATTTGTAAACGGATAATTATTTGTATTTATGTGATATAAAGTATTGATTTGACCATCTCTATGTATATCATACATATTATCTTCTAGTAACTCACCGTGTGTAGTTACGGGGTTCTGAAATGGCAGGTTATTACACCAAAAAACTTTCTTGAGGTTACAGCAACAACCTAAGCACTACCATTTGTATAGCCATAATGCAAAAATACACATAGTGAAACGGCATCCTACTGGTATGGTGAATAAAAAATCCATAATCGAATAAATATATGTGGCCATATAAGGACCAAAATGTTTGATTAACGACACACATGCCCAAAACATCATGATCTTCCACCCGAGCTGGTTAAATATCATAAGAACTTTCTTAGTACAATATATCCACTTTGTTAACAGTGTCATCATTTCATCCTTGCCTTAACTTATCAGGGTGGTATCATTACATATCATGTTATTTTTCTAAGATAATTATCCATAACATTCTTGAAATGTTTACTAGCATTCTCTTCTTTATATGACCTTTCTAGAATCCTCTAACTATGAGCATTATGTTTAGCAACACCTCTAAACCATCTAACAGTAATTGATTATCTCCTTCCAAAAATTAAAAAAAAAATTCCCAAAAGGAAAATCATTCGTTCTTCTTTTATTTCGCAAGTTTCTTTACAAAACAAGATGGTAAGTGTTTATGCCAAGGTATTTATGTTTCTAAATCAAGTATTTTCCACAATCAACGGGGTAATCAAATGGACTCAAGGCAAAAGGACGAACACATTAATTTTATTTATTTTTATATAATCACCAATATTATGTATTTATAAATACTCATTTTTTGAAACAAGACTTAAATTGTAGAAATAGAAAGTTAAAAAATTGGTCCCTTGTGAACTTCCCTGTGAAGAAAGATTCAAAAGTTTAGAAGAAGTTTTAATTATGCTTGATTTATGAAAGTCAAATATTAAACCTTGATTATCCATCTACTTACTCTTTCTATGTTACTCTGTTTTACTTAGAAATTTCAAAGGGTTCAAGTTACCTATAATTAATGGAAGTTTTACAAAAGTTGTTTTCCTCTTCTTTTTAATAAGGCGAATATTTGAAATTTCACCAACCGTTAGTTTTAAAAACTGCCTTTTAGCCTCAAAAGTACAATTTCGAAACTTATGGCATTTAGTAGACCCCTTTTAATATATGTTTATAAAAAAAATTAAATTCTATTTTTAATGGTGGAAAGAGATACTCATGCGGTTTAGGCCGGATGTGTTGCATATATACTGGCCTTTATTAACAATGACTTATTTCTTTTAACATTGACTTGAATAAAGTATGGTAAATGTCTCTTAACTTTCCCTTTTTAGATTATTTTCATTTAGTATTTACCTCCTTAAATAAAATGTGTTGTTTTAGAACTTTCCAAAGGTTTCCACCTCCAATTACTGTAACATTTGTTGTTATTGCTCATAGGTTTTAGCCTCTCCCTCTCTTCCCTAACTAGTCGTTCATATCTACTCCATATCATGGTTGGTTTGGCCTTCACTTATTTTTTTATAAATTTATTAAATTTCATAGTCATGATGTCTAAACCTAAATTTTATCTTTGAAAATATAAACATAGAATTTTTATTAATTTCAACGATTGCTTCGTCTCTAAAAAGAAGCCATGGAAAACTCTTCATTTTAATCAACTTAAACTATAGATATCATAACTTTTAAAACTATAATTTAGTATTTATTAAGGTCAAAAAACAATGTTAGAAATTTAATTTATAAAGATCCTTTCCTTTAAACAGCACATTATTTTCTTCTTTTCAAATGGTAAGAATCAAGTTTTTGTTTATTTATTGCAAATATGGCCATTAAATCAATTTTCCTTTTTAAGGCCTTTTTTCACAAAAGAGATTTACTTATTAAAGGTATGCTTTCTTTTTAACTCAATTATTAAGTTTTGAATCCAAAAACTCAATTGTTATACCAAATCATTTTCAAAAATGCACTATTACATTGTTTCTACGACATCTTTCATAACTTTGAACAATAAAAAATAAGGTATACAAGGACAACATTCATACTATTATTTTCGTACTACTCATGTTATTTAAATTTTCTCTACCTCGCTTGCTTTTATTTAAATTGCTCCTCCTTATATTGCTCTTTTCTTTTTTATTTGATCATTTTCCTCACTGGATCTTTATAGTACATTTGCCTTCTGCTTTAATCATTAGGCTTATCTCCATTAACATGAAACAGTTTACTTTTTGTGTATAAATTTATTTCGATTATTTTTCTATGTGTTTTACATATACGAGAACACTCTTTCTATTTTCACTATCGGGTAACCTTACTCTTTCATTCACTTTACCCATTTAAATTAAGTACCATTTCCATTTACCCATCCCTTAAAAATAATTTTAAAACTTTTAAATTTACAGAAATAGAAAAATCATCGAGCCAAACATACGTCCTATTTTCTATTTTAAAGACAAAGATATTATCAGTTTTCCCTTATTCTTTACCAAAGCCCTTTACTTGATATTTTAATCTAGTCAGTTTTAGCTCTCCTCGGAAATTGTCTAAATAACAAATTTAATTAAAAAAATTATAAATTTCCTAGTATTTCAAGAATCTATTTTTAATGGATATTTTATATGGCGAAAAATTTAATGCTTCCTAAATTTTCAAGAATGACAACTTTTTAGTGATAGGAAATTTTGTATATTCAAATAAATTCTTTGAACGCCATTTCGAATATTTTCAAATTTTTTTATATTGAATTCTTCATATTGAGCCGGGCTCAGGAACTAATTTTTATTTTTCCTTTCTTTTGGATTTCTCTTCTTTTCCAATTATTCTTCACTTATCTTCATTAAAAATATATTAAAATCTAGCTATCATCTTGTGGTGGTTAATGCACACCTTCTTGCAGAAATTTTCTCAATCTCATTTATACCTCACCTCAGATATTTGCAACATATAGGTTCTTACTTTCCATCCGTCTGGATGAAATGTACGTCATCAATCTAGCGAAATCCACAACCACAGGCATTGAGGCCCAATATAGGAGTCAAGTACCATCTAATTTTAAGGACCATTTTTTATATCGTGCTCATGATCTTCTTAAGTCAACATCTACGGTACAGCCTACATCCCATGGGGTAATCGGGGTAGGGGTATAATCTTAACCCAATTTATGGTTACAATCCATAGTTGTCTTATCCATCTTTTTAGAATATGGTCGCAACAACTTATACAGTCAAAATTTATAGAGTTTGGCATGTGATATATATATATATATGTATGTATGTATGTATGTATGTATGTATGTATGTATGTATGTATGTATGTATGTATGTGTGTAAATATAGCTAAATATACAAACATGTTCACTCAACATGTCCTATACCCGTTGATCGGGTAACCTAATCTCTAATACCAAATGTAACAACCCTCTTCGAAACAAGCCTAATTTTTAATCCAATGAAAGCATATCAAACCTTAGGTCCATTCTGAAGCTGGCTATTGGTTGGTATAAATTAATAAAACAATATGCATAGCTATCTATCTATGCTCTCAGAGTCTCGTAGTAGTAGGGATAAAGTATATTAATAAAATAAAATATCTATCTCATAAAACAAAATCGAAGGAGCATAATGTCACAATAGTGCATAAAACACATCTGATACATAGTCTGGGTATATCATAATGACATAAATAGATAATTGCCTTCCAAGTCTCTAAAATCTTCTCCACACTCGTCGTTGTACCTAACCTGTAGGTTTTAATGAGGAGGGAGTCAGACAAAATGTCTGGTGAATGAAAATCTCAAGTTTTACAATAACAGTATATGGGCAGTAAGTAATTGAACAAGTATTATGTCTTACGTATTTATTATACTTCTCTAAATATATCTTCAATTGTAGGTTAATAGCCCTACAAGCTTAACTCCACAACTATAAAAGAGGGTGCAACTCAACTATGGAGTACATCGGGTTCAATAACCTACCTTCAATCGAATCGTATCCTAACAATGCAAGAAAAAAATTATACCTATGTCACTTAAGACCTTTCAAATGAGGAATAGGTCGACTTAATAGTCATTTAATACCTAAACCCTAGGTAGACTCTCCAGCCATTTAATACTTAAACCCAAGGTGAATCCCTTTTGGTACTCCCTAGTTGACATCGTAGGAAATATCTTACAGGCCACTTAATACATCTTAGATAAGGAAGAGGTAGACCCCCTGGTTATTTAATACCTTAACCCAAAAGCATACCCTCTAAGAGATTTTCACTAACGCACCTAAAAGATAATTCCGACCGTATAATACTTTTTAAATAAGGAAAAGGAAGATCCCAACGACCATTTAATATTTCAACTCCAAAGCAGGCCCTTCTTGAAATTACCTCATGCCAAAAAGGATATCTTGATTATTTAATACTTCCTAAATAGGGAAGAAACAAACCCCTTTGACCATTTGATACCTTAATCCCAGAGCTGGCCTTTTTGAGATAACCTAATGTTATTTACGTGAAGTTCCCTAAGTCATTTAATACTTCTTACTCGAGAAGAGGCATACCCTAAACTAGCCATTTAACACCTTAACCCCGAAGTAGAATCCTCCTGGAATTTTCCTGTCCTTATTGCCTGTAACCCAACTATGACATCCCACATTAGTTTGGCTATTTATAGGTGATGGTAGCTAGATCTTCTGGGTAGACTTACCCTACAAAATTAGGAGTAACCTCGCATCCATGATGGGTAGTTATTATAGACGATGTCTCACATTAGTGTCTCACATTAGTTACAAAAATCACACTGTTGGTAGCCAGATTAGCTGGACGAACTTCTATGTGCTTTCAGCTGACCTTGCATCTTTATACTTAGTTATGTTCCCATTCCTAAATGTTGAACTATGCCAATACACACACACGCATGCACACACATCTATGTATGTATGTATATGTAATATATACATTACCCGTATTTATTCATTTAAAGGCCATATAAAGGAAACTCCTTATTGCACCTTTTGTTTATGGATTAAATTCTCTAATTGTCCTAAATTCATTTTTCTTAGATTTATTATTGATTGTTAATTGTCATTTATTTATCATTTTTTATTAAATGCCTTATTTATTATATATGTTACAAGTTTGTAACTTTAAATTGTCGATTTCAAATTTTAAAAGAAAATGTTATTATTACATTTGTGGCTAACATTAAATTATGGCTATTTTTTTTTCCATATTTATTTGACTAATTTTTCCATTTCTTATTTGGGGGTGATATGTTATTTTAATGTATTAACATCTACAACTTATGTACAAGTCCATATCCAATATAGAAAATTACATAATAGCTAACATCATCAACAAATTAGCTACACTATATATATTCTAGTTGGAATCCAAAATATGCAATTTATATTATATTAATATAGTAGAACCACGACCACTTTTCTAAAGAATTATAATTACAATCTTTTAAATTTCATTCAACTTTTCAATTGTATGTCGCTCAGATGACAAAGAAAGCATATTTATTTTAATTGTTGAAATAGATGGTGCAAACTACGAATAAGAGGAAAAATCCCTCTTTTCCCTATTATATGCACCTACTTCTATTTTCTATGTGGAATCCTTTGTCATTACAATCAAAGTTAGAGAGGTGGAATTAAACGGAATGCAAAATATTCATATTATAACTATGTTAAAATAAAACAATTAAAATTTCAACAAATTTCACAACTTACATTTTATTGGGAAATTTTAGGGTTTTGAATTGATAAGTTTTCGTATTCAAAATTTTCCAAGGCATAGTACAAATCCGAAAACAAACCACACAAGATACCATCAAGGAAAAATTAAGATGTCCACTGACAAATAATCCCAACTGCAATCCCCTTGGATTTACCTTTTGTGTTATTGCATATCTCCTCCTCCAATTTATCTCCTTTCCCGTTAGCTTGTTTCGTTTAATGCTTCTCTTAATTCTTGAATGTATATATCTATTCATGAATTTTAGTTCAAGAAATTTGTACGAAAAAGAGAATTGGGTAGAGCGTCGTTCCTGGCTTTAGATTTATATGAAAAGAATGAGGGGGCTAGCCTCTTATCTATAGTTTCTTGGATGCGCCAGGACCATCCGATCAAATCCCTCAAGTCTGGGCCATTCATGCGGAGCCAAATCCTAGCCGTCATACCGCCAGTTGGTCGATCAGCCTCCATAAATAGTCGACCGACCCATAGAGGTGGTCAACTGGTGGTCCTTGCCCCTTATGTCAACATTGAAACGTTAATGCTAATTTATTTATATTTATTATGTAATTTGTTTTTGAATTATTTTTGATCCGAAATCTTCAAATATCGATAACTTCTTTGTTTGAACTCTGATCGCGAAGCATTATATATGAAAGTACCCAGAAGATCACCATGAACACAAGGTGCATGTTTCGTAGTCAAATTATGACATCTGCTCAATTCCAATTTTAGGTTTATTATGTTGTCATTAATTTTACGAGGTGTAAAATAACTATAGCTGGAGTATGCATCTATGTAGGATAATGGTTCATGTTCGGCTGTTCCATCCATAAATTGGTCGATTTATGGCCGGGGAAAACAGTCCTTTTGGGTACGTTTTATTCAAGTTAGAATAATCAAGCATGTCCACCATTTCCCATTCACCTACTTAACCAACACTGGATTTGATACCTACTCTGGGTATATCACATCGTGGATGAGGCCAATTATCTTCATCTTATCCGCTTCTTCTTTCAATGCAATCGATCACTACGGTTCCATGCTGCCTTTTCTTTTTCATTGGATGGTAGCCTGGATTCACATATTCCTTGCGTGACATGCAACTTAGAGCAATATCCTTGGAATGTGTTTAAGCAAACTCCTTAGTGTTCATCCAGATAAACTCTACCAACTCATTTCTCATCGTCAAGCTAAGTTGAGATCTGACTTTGAGAACCTACAAAGGATCAACATCGTCTATCGGGACCTCAATCATTAGCTCCACCAGTGTTGTCCTTGCCTCTTGTGGCTCCTTTCGGGGGTCTACAGGCTTTGCCGCATCTTTATTTATCCCATCCCCTTGCCTCATCTCTCCGAGCTTAGCAGTGTAGCACTCTCGACCTACGCTCTGGCATTTATGAATTGTCCATGCTTCATTCTCTATTGGAAACTTCATCATCAAGGACTACGGAGCGAGTGCAACTTTGAAATTAGCAAGGGCCTGTTGGTCCAAGAAAACACATAGGCGGAAAATCTATCCACCACCATAGAATTTTACCACACCACCTTGCAGTCTCTGTCTCCCAATTCAACAAACAATTCGATGCAATCGATCGGAGCTTTGTCCTCTTTAGTAAATCCTTTGATATGGGATTTACATGGCCATAGATCTTTTTCATCAAGTCGCATCTTATCGAAAGTCTATTTAAATAGGGTACACACCATGCTCCCATTGTCAATATGGACTCGGTGCAATGTAGCTGGCCCAATCACAGTGATAATCACCATCAAATCATCGGTGTCTCGAACCCCCTTAGCATCTCGATTGCATAATACTATTATCATCAATCCTCCACTGTTATTTAGCTAGAGCTCTCTCTACTATAGTACAAGACATCTCTTTAGGCACGTGCCTCAAAGAATTCCCATAGCGCTGCATTATTCTAGCAATATTCCGTAGGATGCAAGCCTCCCAAATGGTATTAATTACAATACCTCTAGTTGGTTACCTAGGTCCTTCACCACTGGGCATAGATGCATTGCCTTGCGTCTGCCTTCAAGGCTAACCATTTCCTTTCCCGCCCTCTTATGGGTTCCTAACATATAGCTGAAGCTTCTTTTTCCTGGTTAAATCTTCAATTACATTGGAACGTCTGCACCTATTCGTATTGTGTCCACGAGTCTCATGGAAGTGACAATACTTGCCAGGGAACTTCTCCTCTTCAGTAACCACTCTTAGGGAAAGCTTTTTATATTTCTCTACACCTTGCGTAGCAAGGTAGATGTTCTTAGTGGAATCGACCAATTCTGTGTAATTCCCATTATAAACGAACCTCGAACACTTCTTGGCATCATGCTTTTTACCAACATCTTTATTGAAGTTCTTTTACCTATATCCATTTTCAAAGTTATCATTTTCATTATCGTCACCATTATGAACGAACTTAGAACCCTTCTTAACCGCCACATTATTTTGCATTACGCTGCTTGCTCCAGCTCGGCTATTAGCTCCAAGTCCTTCTCCAAGTTTTGCCTCTTTTAAGAACATAAATTGATTTTCAGTTCTATAGAAATCTTTCAATGAAGCTGGTTTCTACATCCTAATTCACTTCCCAAAGTTAGTTAGGCTATGGACTGCTCCTACCAAAGCCGTTAACACAATCTCCTCCCTCGAGTTCTCCACCTTTGTCATGGTGACGTCGTGTAGTTAAAACCCCGCTAAAGCCCTACAAAATCCCCACTATAACGCATAGCGCTCTTTGGCTACTACGCTTTTTCAGTTTAACACTATTAAATAGTAGATCCGCTTTAGGCCTCGCTATTTTGCACTACACCCGCTAAATCAATGCTTTTTAGCACTTGCTTTTGCAACATTAACATGTTCTCTTTTGAACCAAATCAACAAAGTTAGGGCATGGATCTAATTTTAATGCACAAATGCTCAATAGAAGTTATTAATCTATTGTAGTCACCAGATTTGGACTGCATGAATCATGATATTCTTCGGTTTTATCATATAAGATTAAACAATATTTCTTTTTCCTACACAGACAGTGTAAAAATGAGAATAAATTAACTTTAAATAACTGGATTTATATCTAATGAAGCTTTTTGCACCTCCGTTATTTTCCACTATATCCCTGCTTTATCTCCACTATAACTTTTGCACATCCTTCGTTATGGAACTACTAAGCACTTTAATTGCACAGCGTGATGTTAAAACTCTTCAAGAACCTTTTAAGGCGCTCTTCGTACCTTGGTGCAAGTTTTCCTCGGACATAGCATCCTTCGGGTACACAGAATGCACCCTAAACTGCTATAAAAACTTCTTGGCAAGTTGATTAAAAGATGATATGGATCCGGGCTCAAGCCGGCGGAACCGCATCGTAGCATGTCCCTCAACAGAAAGGGAAAACACTTACATCTCATAGCATTGTTTGCATATGCACCATCCATATGCCACCCGTACTTCATTAGATGCTCCATAGGATCAATTAAATCATTATAATTTTGCATCGTTGGCATAATAAACTTCTTTGGATACAAAAATGCTCTGTTTTCTTATGTGAATGGGCACCGACCAGCCATGGATACTCACATATCATCTTGTTGTTGCTGATTCTGCTACAACGGTCTCTTTATCGTCTCAGTCGATAATTCATTATTGCCAATGTTTTCCCTAAGCAATGATCATCCATGGCATCGACATAAGTTTGGGAAGGAGAACGCTCGGGGTTAGCTCGATGAGCTCTAAGTCTCCTATCTCTGGGTAGTCCACTCATGCAGTTGTAATGGCAATGTCGGTGCAGATTATGTTCTCTTTTCACTAGTTCAATAGTGTTCCCTTCAATACCTCCAGCATGAGGACTAGTGGCTTGTCCATCTCCACCAGCTTCCTATAATTCCTCCTCCTCGAAAATGGTGAGATCCAACCGCTCCTAGGATCGATCGGTATCAATCCTTCGTGATCGATAGTATCGATCGATATTTCAATGGGAGTTATCGTTTCAGCTTTTGAACTCTATTTCCACTTTGCCCCCAACATCTCCCTTATGCATCTTCTGTTTACTTTCTCTGTGATTCTGCTCAAACAAAGAAGAACTCTCTTCATCTAAATATGAGGACGAGTAATCCCTTCTGCTCTGCCTACGCTTCTGAGTCTGTTTTGGCCTTTGGGGTTAGGAGAATAAGCTCTTCATCTCTTCCATGACGGGCATCATATTTTCCATCATTTACTTTTCAACCTCTGCTATCATGCGGTCCAATTCAATCTTTGTTGCCACATCTGGTGCACTTGGAGTTTCTGCATGAGTTTGTTGAGTAGTTTTGTCTTTATGGTGAGGATGTTCTTGCTCTCCTTCAATTATAGCTCTGGATCTAGTAGTTCATCCTTCTTTGGCCCATTTCTTCCTTTAGATCGAGTGGAGACTTTATGCAAGTGCTAATAGCAACCAGATATGACTCTGAATTCTTCTTTTCTCAGTGAAAGCACGAAAAAATGTTGGCCAAAAAGGGGGTCAGCATCCTCAATTGAATAAGAAAGAAAATTAAACAAGTAAGAATCAAATAATAAGAGAGAAAGAACATGATTTTTAGAGTGGTTCGGTTAAAAACTTATGTCGATGTCCACTATCAACTTTATTTTTAATAGGAGTCACAACTATAACCAAAGTACGATTGATTTCAGATCTACAAAAAGATGATTTCGAATTTGGCAACGGCTTCGCGTAAAATCCGAATAAAATTCCAAATGTTATTTTTTAACTGACAAAGGTTCTCTATTTATAGACGAATTCTAGCGTGAAAATCGTAGATCTGAATCCCAGCATGAAAAACAGGTCAAATCGCACGAAAAGCAGCAATCAACATGGTTCGATATCGACCAATAGGTATTGATATTGACCCTTGTCTTTGACCTTTATTGGCATAGTACAAGTCTCCAACTCTTAGACACTTCAATCCTGGAATCTTCATGGTTCGGTGCCGATCGATATGATTTAGCACCAACCCATGTCACTTCATTAGCGTCTATCATTTTCAACTTCAATCTTGAATAGTTAGATCTTCAAGAACCACATATGGTTCGGTATCGACCCATATGGTTTGGTATCAATCTATGTTAATCTCTAACACTTGCCTTTTACTTTCATCTTCAAGTATTCACTCTTGCTTAAGCTAGATGGGTTCTATAATCCATATGGTTCGATACCGATCCATATGTTTCTCTCCATAGTTAGCAAAAGTCCATGTAATCTTCATTCCCGACTTTGTTCAAGTTTCTTGATCCGCTCTTTCATCATTTCGTAGTCTAAATCCACAGAAATTTCGCTTGGTTCAAATATCGGATAACGTTCAACCTACCATTTATTCATTTATAACTAAACATAAAATAACAAGACTCATAATTTATTGATAGGTTTTCCACCCCACTTGTTGAATTAAGAATATTAATTGAGATCGTGAACAACTTTAATTTATTAAAGAGATTGATGGGTAATTTAGAAATAAATAAATTGTTAAAATGACCATCAAACAGATCAAACCTCTTCCACAAACGTCTTCTTTATTTACTTCAACTCCTCAGTAACTATTGGGGAGGGAAGTACATGCACGCCTTTAGGTGTCTAATATACAAAGGAGTTGAAGTAAATAAAGAAATTATCGGATTAATAATATATCCTCAGTTAACCTTCTCACAACCTTTTTACCATTTAACAATGCAATAAAATATCAAAGATTAATAATAGGTTAAACAACAATCATAATATTACAAGCGAGGGTAAATCATATCACTAGAAGGCATAACAAATTATCGGATGCACAAGCGTACAAAAGTAACAAAACCATGGATTACAATTCAGCAGGAATCTAGTCTAATATACAAAGGAATATCATATCAAAAAGAAATTTCAATGCTAAACAAGACGCATTATGCCTTGTTCACTCGAATTGATTGCCCTTCCAATAACTGTAAACATAAAAGAAAAAATACAGATCAAAATGCATATACTGCGTGCTTCGCTTTTACTAGTATAGTTATAATAAACATAGGACATTATCAATACTTACAGCATTGTTGAATGATGATACAGCGGCATCTACATCTTCTTCGGAAGCAAATGAAACAAATCCAAATCCACTTGATTTTGAAGTTCCGGGCACACGTGATATTTTCGCACCAAGTACTTTTCCTTTCTCCGAAAAAAGCTTACTAAGCATATTGGAAGTTACGGTCTTTGCTAAATTACCAACATAGACTTTGTATGGACTGTCAACAAAATTTGAATCATCGGTTTGCGGGAGAGGCGTGTCTAGAGATTGTAATGGTTTTTCAGTCACGTTTACTTTTATTTTTCTACCTCCAATTTCCTATCCATAAGACATGAATGTATATGTTTGTGAAACCAAGTGAATCAAAATATTATGAAGGATAAATGAAATCTGTGTTATAATACAGAGAATTAGCTGAGATTTTTACAGTTATAGACTTCTGCCTAGAATTCAAAAATGGGACAAAAGAATATGATTGTAAAAATTTATGTTATAAAACAGCTAATTTTCTGTGTTGAAATACATGTTCGTATGAATGGGTTTATAATGGCACTTACTGTGTCATTTAGTTTCTCGATTGCGGCATTGGCATCTTCTGTTGTGCTCATTGTGACAAAGGCAAAGCGCCGGCTCCTTTTTGAGTATTTATCATACATAACCTGTTATACACAGAAGAAAAGGTTTTTTTCTTTTTTCTTTTTTCCTTTAAACAAAACTCTTCAATAATATACCAATGAAAAATATGGTAATTATGGTTATTATCAAGCAGTTTAAACTGCCAAAAGTGATGCTTTCTATGAGTAACCTAAATACACTTAATAAAAAAAGGAACTTGGATTTTAGGAGCCAACAATCAAGTTGATTACTGGGTTTTTCATGGTATTTTCATACTAAAAACAACACAGCATTTCAACTTGTAGTAGGATTCATTGCTATTCTTTTTAAACTATATATAACTTCTATCCGGTTTTTAGCCAAAACAGATTTCAACTGGACTTGAAAGATCCAAACGAGTACGAAACGACTTGAAAATTGACAAGCAGTCTTACATGAAACAAGAAAATAGATCAAGAAAATTTCAACCAAAAATACACTAAGGAAACAAGTAGATACCGACTTGTTTTGGATAACAAGTGCCGACTTGTTTTGACAACTCGATAGATGTTGCGAATTCTTGGGACGCCTCAACATGAAATTAGAAAAAAGTTTCAAAAGAGTACAAGTTATTTCGAGCTAAGGAAATAGGTTGGTATCGCATTATTTGAGCAAATCGGTTGGTACCAAACTGTTTTGGAAAACAAGTAGATACCAACTTGGCTTGGACAATCAACGATCAATGGAAACAACATGACACATTAAAATGAAGTAAGAAGAATGACACTAATAGATTCGAAGTGATTCGAACTAAGGAAACATGTAGGTACCGACATGACTGTTTCCTCTACAAATACAAGCTTACCTGCAACCAAAAATGAAAATGGATTTTTTGACTGCGGAGACTGCTACTTATTCATATCTAACATCTCCTTCGTTAGAGTTACATAGGAAACAACTATTTGTTGTTCTAGAACTTAAATTAACAATTTCTTAATACTAGTGACTCGCAAACAACTTAAAATTTTAATTGTAAATCTAAGATCCACTTATCGCAGTCGGATATGATATAATTAGCTGTAATCCAAAGAGATAACAATTAGTAAAAGAGATTAAAGTGAACGTAGGTCGAAGATTATGCCGAACCACTATAAAAATTCTTGTGTGTTCTTCACTTTTTTGCTATCTTTATTTGTTTGATCTGAGATTTTTACTGTTTCAACATTTATTTTAGAAAAACCGGTGCATTCATTTGATTTCTGAATGTTGATCCATTTTTAAGGTTAACATTTTGATGTTTTACTAAGAAAATGAGCTAGATTTGAAAACTTGAAGCTTGAATCTGAGATTTGGGTAAGATGAAAAAACCAAATACTAGATTCAAAACCGAAGCAAGTCAACCAGAGCATAGAGACAGCCAGAAAATGTCCTGATATTCTCATCAATACATCTACGTGATCAGAGAAAAGATGGGGAAAATGATGAAGGAAATGCAAGATGGAATATGGCTTGACAGCAGGAAATGCTAGATGGATTTTTCAGAAGGATGGACCAACAATGAACAGCCAGAGCAATTGAAACTCAAAACAAAAGACCAGAAACCAATGCAGGAGCATCTGGAGATAAAGAAAAAACAGACTGAAATGGCCCCACGACCTGAATAAATTTACTCGGGGCACGGACGATTTGGATATAGGATGAGCTTCAATGTTTGGAACGTGCGATGCTGGAGAATGTATGACACTGGAGCCAAAATCGCATATCAGAATACGAATGCATGACAGTAGAAGCTGAAACCATAAGCTCATCATTGGAACAAGGGCAGAATGAAGTTATGGATCAGAGACTTCGATTGGATGACAATCCCATGATCGGGATGGATTGACGTCAGGTTTGATTCCTTTACCCTATCTTTAAATAAATGATGCGATATAACCTCAGGTCGCTTACACACGTACGAGATCTTGAACGGTCTCTAGGCATGTTCTGAGTCGGATGCCTGAGATGACAACTTAGGACGATAATGACCTCGGACCGCTTACATATGTATGGGACCTAGATTGGTGCCTAGGGAAGCTCTGAGTCGAATGTCTGATATGAATAATTAGGATTTCTATTTATTTGCTTTCATTTGAATATTTGACTTTTTGAAAAATTCACGTTGAATGTGATGAGTGATATTGATAGATTTAAGTTCTGTCCGGAGAGACGGAACCGAAGTACAAGATGCAAGTCCCCTCGCCAGAGAGCAAGTGGATGGACTTATAAGATATTGATCGCTTTAAGTCTCTTTCGGAGAGATGAGACCGGAGTGCAGGTGCAAACTCCCTTGCCGGAGAGCGCGTGGATGGGCTTGTACGAAAAGTAAATTCCCGCACAGGAGAATGAGCAGATGGGCTTGCTTCGTCGTTGAGTTCCTTTGTCGAAGAGCAGGTAGACTCAACAAGGATCCGGAGAGATCAAAACCTTAGGTTGGACGATAAACAACCCGAAAAGATTAAACCCTAAATTGGAAATCAAATAGTCCAACGAGATCGAACCCTTAAATACAACACCAAAAGATCAAGAGAGATCGCCTCCCAAATAGAATGTCAAACGATCAGGAGAGATCGTCCCCCTAAATCAAACGTTAAATGGCCAAAGAGATCAAGTCCTAGATTGGATTGTGAAACAATTCGAAGAGATCGCACGTTAAATTGAATATAAAATGATCCGGAGAAATCGAACCCTAGAATGGATGCAGCTTTATAAAAGGATTTAAACGCCTTGTAATTAGAACAAAACAGATAAATCCCCGATGAACACCAAACGATTTTGATATGTGATGTAATAATTCCGAATGAAATCGGAATGATAATGATGTAAATCTTAAATGAACACGGGACGATTTTGATATGTAATGTAACATATCATCAAGGTTAAGATCAACGTATAGCCAGAGAGCTCAACTATCGAAAACTGGTTACTGGAGCTTATTCTTCAGCAAAGCACACCATACATTCAAAATGTGTAATTTAAAGGGCAGATATTAATCCTCTTTTGAGCCAAAGCAGATTTTACCTGGACTTAAAAGATTCAAACGATGAAGAAACTATTTAAAAATTGGAAAGCACTCTTAGATGAACAAGAAAATAGATCGGAAAAGTTTCAACCAAAAATACACTAAGAAAACAAGTAGATACGGACTTGCTATTGTACCTACTTGTTTTCGGATAAGTAGGCGCCGACTTGTTTTTTGAGAACAAGTTGGTGCCGACTTGTTTTGACAACTCAATAGATGTTGCGACTCCTTGGGACACCTCAACATGAAACTAGAAGAGTGTTGCAAAAAAAATACAAGTTATTTCGAGCTAAGGAAATAAGGTGGTACCGGGCTATTTGGGCAAATAGGTTGGTGCCAAGCTGTTTTGGACAACAAGTAGGTACTAACTTGTTTTGGACGACCAACGATGGATGAAAAAATGGGACACATTAAAATGAAGTAAAAAAAGGATGCAAGAGAGCTCAACTATCGAAGACTGGTTACTGGAGCTTATTCTTCAGCAAAGCACACCATACATTCAAAATGTGTAATTTAAAGGGCAGATATTAATCCTCTTTTGAGCCAAAGCAGATTTTACCTGGACTTAAAAGATTCAAACGATGAAGAAACTATTTAAAAATTGGAAAGCACTCTTAGATGAACAAGAAAATAGATCGGAAAAGTTTCAACCAAAAATACACTAAGAAAACAAGTAGATACGGACTTGCTATTGTACCTACTTGTTTTCGGATAAGTAGGCGCCGACTTGTTTTTTGAGAACAAGTTGGTGCCGACTTGTTTTGACAACTCAATAGATGTTGCGACTCCTTGGGACACCTCAACATGAAACTAGAAGAGTGTTGCAAAAAAAATACAAGTTATTTCGAGTTAAGGAAATAAGGTGGTACCGGGCTATTTGGGCAAATAGGTTGGTGCCAAGCTGTTTTGGACAACAAGTAGGTACTAACTTGTTTTGGACGACCAACGATGGATGAAAAAATGGGACACATTAAAATGAAGTAAAAAAAGGATGCAAGAAGATTCGAAGTGATTTGAACTAAGAAATCATGTAGGACCAACACGTTTGGTTAATTCGGGAGATTTTGCAATTTGGCACATGATTTCGCACCAATGTTTAGACTCTGCTTCAGGTGGATTTCTGATCTAACGTGACCGTTTCCTCTATAAATACACACGTGACCGTTTCCTCTATAAATACACGCCTACCTGCAACCAAAACAAGATCTGAATTCTCTAACTGCGGAGACTCTGCTGCTTCTTCACATCTAACATCTCCTCCATTAGAGTCGCCTAGAAAACAACTATTTGCTATTCAAGGACTTAGATCAGCAAATTCATAATACTGGTGACTCACCAACAACATAGAAACCATATTGTAAATCCAGGATCCACTTGATCGTGGTCAAATTTGAGATAATTAGCTGTAATCCATAAAGAAAACAACTAGTAAAAGAGATTAAAATGGACGTATGCAGGAATTTACATCGAACCACTATAAAAATTATTGTGTGTTTTTTACTTTTCTGCTATCTCTACTTGTTTGATCTGGGATTTCTACTGCTTTTACATTTATCTTACAAGAACCCGTGCTTTCATTTGATTTCTGGGTGTTGATCCATTTTTTGAATTAACATAACTCTTTAGAGAAAACTCATTTTTTGTTGATCCAATCCGAGCTACAGGTACCATTTTTTGATTGACTACTCACTTCTCCATGGTTTGAATTCAATCTTGTATCATCACAAAACTTCAAGAAAAAACAATAAATTGAAAAAAGAACTTGTATTGGATGAAGAGGATTTTCTTAAATTTGTTGTCGGATTCATTGAATTATGGCTCATTCTACTGAAACCCCTTATTTTGCCTTTTCCACCCCAACAAAAATTAAACAATTTTTTGGACAGTAATAACCTTCTTTCTTCTTCTCTTTGTTATCAAACTTAGGTAAATTAATAAATTATAGTCAACTTCATTTTCAACCATGTTCATAATTTTCAGTCATTTTTCAAATGGTGTACACTCTAATAATACTACATAACCAAATGTACTTATCTTTCACCATTAATCACATATCACCAATATAATGAGTGATCAAATATTCAATTTTATTCTGAAAAATTAGTCAAGAAACTCGAAAAAGCCATGTAATAATGACAGACGCAAGGAATATGATGATGCATCAATAGCAGGTCGAATATGTAATAACAGTGGGAATGAAATTCCTATTTGGATCTTGTGATTTTAATTAAGAAGGAAACTATAAAGAGAACCAGGTTAGTTTAGGAAAGAAGTAGTATATGTAGAGCATCAACCGGGGTTTAGGAAAAGAGTTCATATATGGGGTGTTAAAAAAAACGTTGAGGTTTAAAATGACTATATGCCATTTAGGTGTCTAAATATGTTTTTAGAACTTTTATTAATCTGATTGTGGTGGTTGAATTTGTTGACTTCTTGTACATAAATTTTACTACATCTACTTCAAATATAGCACGATGCACCGCCATCTTGTAAAATAGGTTCAAATCAATTTCTACAAATATGAAACTTTTCAAATAAACCCAACCCAACCAATTCATTTTCATATAAATTCACACCACATGCATGCTAAACACAGCATACACAAACCAAATTGGTATCTAAAAACTGCTAAAAAAAATTAAATTAATATCTCAACTCTTTATGCTCAACTTCATTTAAAGGGACAAACATTTTAAGGGCTCAACTTCATTTTAAGGGACAAACATTTTAAGGGCTCAACTTAATTACAATTAATAAATTCAAAATCAACGAAAACCGTTTTTTTTTCTCAAAAAATAAAAATAAATAAATAAAATTGAAAAATACCTCAGCATTCTCAACAGATCCATGCTCACCAAAAATCTTAGCAAGCTGCTCGTTATCGACATCTCTCGGAATATTCCCAACATACAATCTTCGCTCAACTGCAGATTCCTGCACTGCAGCTTCAGCAGTTGCAGCAAAAACAACAAATTTAATGTCTTTAGCACACATTTTCAAATTTGAAGAATTTAAAGCGGTATGATTTATCATATGGGAAGAAGGTGTAGATGAGATTTTTGGTTTCAAATTGATTTTGGAGCTGAAGAAGACACTGGGAGAACTAAGGGATGAAATTGTCGCCATTTTCAATATTTTAGGGGTCAGGAGGAGGAAGAAAATTATTTCGGGGTTTAAAAGATAGGATAGACGACGATTCTGTTATCCTGGAAGTAAACAGAGCACATTGGTGAAGGGGCTCGCATAAGAGTGGGCCCGAGTTATTATTTTTATCATCGTGCAAAGTATAATACGGTAAAACCTAATCGAACAATTAACAAAAAAAAGACGTGATTCATCGAAACTATTCGTTTTTTGACGGAGTCAAAGGTTAAAAAAGGCGAGGGTTCACCGAAATAATAATAGCAGCTATGGACTTTTTTCTTACTAGTATAACCGCACAACGGTGGAGAAACCGACCGTTCGATTGTATAACTTTGATAAGAAATATTAATTTAAAAATTTTGTTAGTATTACTTAAACATTAATTGATAATATGTTGGAAAAGAATAAATTGAGATTTGAATCTGAAAATATGAATTTCAAATTTAAATATTAATCAAAACATTCAAAATTGTCGATTTGAAATTGAAAATTTTAAAATTTTAAAATCATAATAGATTTGAATTTGAAATCTTTGATGCGCAAAATAAAAGGAGAAAGTTTAGGGAAACCGCGATGAGACAAGATCCACGTTTTTAGAGAAACCGCGATGAGACAAGATCCACATTTTTTTGGTTTCAGGAAAATTAATTTTGGCTAGTAGAAGTAGGCAAACCTCCCTACGGTCGGTTTGATTAAGTACGGAGATGACTTTCTTTCTTTGGTACATTTAGTATTAGTTATAGAAAAATTGAAAAAGTACTTCCCTTCAAAATTGAAGTCTTTTTAGTCACGCTTTTAAATAAATTTAGTACGGTATTAAAAACATAATGTCGTTGCTGTCATTAATTCCTTTTTTTTTTCTTCTCACCTTGAACAGTCAAGCATGAGCATGAAATGGAGAAAAATCAGAATTACTTCCAACTTTGCTTTTAGCGTTGATAAATTAAACGATTCTCTGAAAACAATTTTGAATCCAAACAATAAAGCGTATTTTGATAATCATTTTAGTTTCTAAACAATATTTTTTTCAACTGTTTGTTTATATTAAGTGATATAATATATGCTAAAATTATAGAATATAGTGGATTTTATTGGTTTTTTAAAAATGTAAATTCACAAAATTTTAATATTTGAGTACGAAACTGATGGAACCGGAATGGTCTATTAACGGATGAAAAGAGTAGATTTCATATTTCATATTTCCTATTTGAATCTTAATGAAGTCTAGTATTTACACTAGATTCAATCTAGTTATTTTAAATAAAATCTATTTTATTTAATTATTTCTTTTTAATAATTAATCGATATTAATTTAAATTAATGTTTGTATGTTATGAGTATATCAATATATATTTGTAACGATTCGTATTTTACATATATAAGGATCGTAAAATATTTTTTTCTTAAATTCATATTGGGTCGTACGACGCTATAATTGTGGATAACGTTGAGTAGTGATATTTTTGACCTTGGAAATTTTATTGGACGATTTGAACTTGGAAAACTTGCAAATCCTATAATTTATTAGGAGCCAAAGCAAGTGTGGATACCACTTCCATTGAAAATATACGATAGTTTCTCTTCCCGTGGGGTGATCATAATAGCTTTTTGGACTTATCATTTATGAGATATAGTCATTTGAAGTTCAAACAGTTTTTGAGATAAAGTGGGTAATTAGGGTAGTTTGGGTTAAGCCCAAAGGCCCATTTCGGGATTAAAACCAACTGGGGATGATAGAACATTTCCTAATCATTATTCCACTTCTTTAAACTGTTAGAAATCACTATTAATTATTTCCATAGCCTAAAACAACCAAAAGATTACTTTTCTTAGCTTAAACAAAGGATTAATGGTGATTAACGAAGGGCTTGGTCTAATTACTGATTGAACGCCTTGGGATCGTGAAGGCGTCGTTTCACTTTAGATTTGACCTGGAAATCATGCTTGATATGATTTAGGTAGTGGTTTACACTTCTCACTATTCTATACATCTTTATGTAGTAAAAAGATGATTTTTAAGTGGTTTTAAAATGTTAAAACGTTTTAAACTTAGACTTAATCTTAACAACATCATCAAAATCGCTTTAAAAAGATAAATATGTATTTTTTTCGTTTTGACGATTTTGATAAACCATTCGTCATTTTTGTGCATGGTAGATCTAGGATAGTATAAATGCTTGAATATTGTTTGGATTGCTTGTATGTGATGTATGGATGTATTGTATTGTTTGTATATGGTTGTTTGTTGTGTTTTTAACTCCTTTTAGTGTAGTTAAAAGCGGTCATCGTTGAGTGAAATCAATGAGCAAAAATGTCCAAAATATGATGCGACTGAAGTATGCCATTTTGAGAGGTCTGGGAGAGCTATAAAAGTGGTCACATAAAGTTTGGGTGAGATTTGGTGGAGTTTGGGTGAGGTCGTAATTAAATCGATGGTATTGTGGAAAACAAGTCAATGGTGGAATGTTTTGGCCTTAGGCAATGTAACTTTGGGTTGGAGCTTCAGGCGCTTTTGGGTTGTATGTTAGGGCTTCAGGGAAGTGGATTAAACGAGAGCTTTTAGTTATGCACTTAAACAAATTTTTGGCTAAGGAAAGAAATCAAACCCAACATGATTCGCTTCAAGGAGTGCAAGCTGCTGCTTCGGGGCAAGTGCAAAAGGACTTCGGGCATAAAAGAAGATGCGAAGTTTAATGACTTGGATGGATTTTAGGCAAGTCAACACCGACTTGATTAGCTTCGAGGCAGGGGTATAGAAGCTTTGGGGCATGGAAGGGGAGACTTTTTTTTAGCAAGGTCAAGTTTTGGGACATAAACTTAACCAAATTTTGACTAAGTAAACATGCCGAGTAATGAGTAATTGTGGGTCTAAGGGTGAATAGAAGAAGGGTAGTAAAATTGGACTTAGAGAAAACAAGTGTGATGTTGATAAGGTGGAATAAAGGCACATATGAAGGTTTCCTCAAGATTAGAATACATCTCCTAAGTTGAAAGGGAAGTCCCATTCTTATATTGGAAATAGTGGTAGAAATCCTACTGAATTGCTGGAGTGTTCCTACATTGGAGTTGAACACTTTATATAAGGATAGACTTGAATCAACCATTTTTGAAGAAGATGAGCTAAAACCCTAAGCATGAAAGCATTGATAGGTCGCATGGTTTAGTTGGGCTTGTGTAAATTAGGTTGTTTTCAGCTACTCCAATTTAGGTGCTAAACCATTGGAAATGTTGTATAAAAAGTTGGAAACATTAGATGCATGATATTTTTAAAGAAAATAAATTGGTTCATGATTTTTTATGAAATGATCAAACAACCCGACATGATCATGTCGGTGCCAGCATGATTAAGGTTAGGTGACCTTATGAGGTTCATGGGGGTTCGAGACATGGAGTTAGGGATCTGTGTCATGCATGTTCGTTCGTTCGACGTCTGATTTTCATCATTGCAGCTTTTTTACGAGCGATTTCGGTGGTGAAGCAAGGACATGACGCTTCAATGCAATGACTTTGGAACTTTGAAATAGCGGCTCTATGACTTAAGAAAGAGTGTCAATAGATGTTCCGACGAAGGTGACTTGATGATTGGTGTTGCTATGATGATCTATAAGGGCCAAATTTGAGGATGGGAACTTGTGAGTAGAATGAATGTTGTATTCTACTATAGAGGTAAATATAATGGAACGAAGATTGAGTTCGGTCATGAAAACACATGTAAAGGGATTGTTGATACTCGGAGGTTGCTATGTGCTTATAAAGAGGCACTAGTACAAAAAGTGCATATTGCTTCGCCTCATTTGCATCAGTTGAAGTAAAAACTGATGCAAATAGAACTATTTGCATCAGTTCTATCTTAATAACGGATGCAATTGGTACGTGAAAAGCAATAGGTAATAAAAAATCAAATTTGCATCAGTTGTTACCAACAACCGATGCAATTGGTACGTGCAAATATTTTTAGTCGCATCGGTTTTAAATTCAACCGATGCAACTACATTAGTTGCATTCATTTTCCATCGGTTTGCTACTCCAGCTTTCATTTTCCCTCCACTTAAGTTTTTATTTCCCGCTTAGCTTTCATTTATCCCCCCACTTCCCCCGTAACGAAGAAAACAAAAGCAACTTTATAATTGAACGACTTTAAATCAAACTCGGCTGTGAATTTAACTTCAAACCAAATTAGCAGTTCCTCCCAAATTGAAATCCTCAAAAAAGATTTGAAATTCAAGCCAAATAAAAACAAACGATTTAATTCGACTGTGAATTAGGTGGCGATTTAGGTTGAGTAGAGGTGGTAGCGATGTCCTTTGAGGTTGTTGTGGAGTTTGGTTGAAGGCAATTGTTCTTGAGGGTTGCTCTGAAGGTCAACGAGGTGGAGTTGTAGGGATGTAGCGATTTTGATGGTCGATTGGGGAGTTCGGGTTTGAAGTTGGGGGAGGCGGTGATTGTTCTGGTGGCCTGTAAGTATGATTGGTGAGCTGTTTGTATGATTCAAGATGAGCGCGTTTTGAAGTTTTTTTGTAGATTAGTATAGTTTTACATTGTTTTTTTATTTTTGTAGCTTCAATGGCAAGGAAAATCTACTTGAGGCAAGGTATTGGAGTTGGTGGCTTTCAAAATATATACAGAGGCAGCCATAGAAATGGGAGTCGTCCAACACATTTCTACAAGAGTAGCGGTGCCATTGCTTTCCACATCCTGCATCAATTGGAGGCCATGAGTATTGTTGAGAAGGACAACAAGGGGTGAGTAATCTCTCTCTTTCAGAACTCTGTTTTTTCTCTTGGAAGAAACTAAGGTAGGAACAGCAAGCATTTCAGGACAAAAGTTCTTGTTTTTTTTCTATTTGTTATTACAATGAAACATATAATAATAGAAGTTTATTTTGCTAGATATTTTAATGCTCATTAAACTTAGTAACATTCATAGCCTGATTTTCAGGAATCTCTTTGACAATGGTATTTTTTGTACTCTTAAAATATAAAAATTCTACAAGCTAGTTTAATTAATTGCTTACTTGCTGGATTATCAATTTATGCCTGACGATATTCAGGCAGTTGCTAGCCTTGGTAATTTAATTTTGGGAACTTCTGTAAAAAACACCCTCTATTTAAGTTGACAACTGGTGTTAATGTGTATTTAAAACGCAAGAAGTACCAGACCGCTTAAATCATACGTTTATCACATTAATCCCAAGAATTATAAGCCATCAAATACTTTAGATTATAAACTAATAACATGCTGCAATATGTTATATAAAATAATATCAAAAGATATTTGCAACAAACTAATGGGTTTTTATTTTTACTTTACTTTATTTTTGAATCACGATGTGCTTTTGTTCCATAGAGAAATATAGCAGAAAATATTTTATTAGCACATGATTTGATAAGAAACTTCAGCAAACAAGGAATTAATTTTTTTGCATCAAATTTGAGCTACAAAAGGGTTATGATAAAATAAATATAAGGTTCATATGCCATATGATGAGGAAAAAGGGATTCACCCTAATAATTAGTCAACTTATTTACAACTGTATTGCATCTCTAACATATTCAGATTTTATTAATGGAATACCCAAGGGCTACATCAAATCAACAAGAGGAGTAAAATATGGAGACCCATTGTCCTCTTATCTTTTTAGCATAGCATTGGATTATATGTCACTTAAATGGGTAGAAGCAGTTAAAAGAAAATGAATCGCTCCATCAACATTATAAATCCATTGGTATCTCTTTTACTCTACGTTGGTGATGTGATGATATTTTCTATACAGTTCAATTGAAGAAGAATTCTAGTTTTATAACTTACCGAATATATCTGTGGATCAATCGCAGGACTCATGGCCAAACATAACCGTGATGAGTTAGGCTTTAGATTTGTCTCACGGAATGACGTGACTGGGTATGAATGCAAAACAGTTTATAATAAATTTGGACGGAAAAGTTAAGATTTTAGCTTTCATCTGGTCGTTGATAGACAATATTAAACACCAAATAACCAGACTCAAAACAAAACATTTTCTTGGAGGGATTATAAAGATCATATAATGATGGCTAGGACTGAAAGAATAGTGAAAAATAGTTGTGAACTCAAACTGTATTTGAAGTAGCACATTCATTATTTGAATATTACTGCATGAAATTCTAGTTTTTACAAAGTTTATGTACCTACAATGATTATTCTTTTTTTCACACATGGTCTTAGGGTATTTATAGCTAAACTAAACACTGTTTGTCCAATTATTAAATTTGTAATCATGAACACCTCTGATTTTTTAGTCACTCATTGTTAGTTGAAAGTTGAAACCTGCTAGTAACCTTCACTCCATATCTATACACTTAATGACCAGTTTATGTGAATTCTTTCCAGAAAATGCTAGATTTTGAGGGATCCTTCAGTATTTTTCAAGTTTGAAAATTACCGTAGGAGTCTATCAAAAAACTCTCTTTGACGAAAATTAGCCATTTAATACTATTTATTAATTTATTAAACAGTTTTTGTTCAATTCTTTTCCGGTGAAGACATCGTTATGAACTTGAGATCACTGTAGAAATGCAACTATCATATGATCCAGGTCATGATATTTTTCAATATATTGAAGCTAGCCTGATTAAGTTGTGCTATTATTGTTGCTTTTAAAGTAGTAGTTCAATAAATCATCAGCTGAACTGACAGCTTATGATCTATCTATATCCAGGTTATTATAACTTTTTCCCAATTGTAGGTTAGCTTCTGATATTTTTCATGATCTGCATGAGCAAGTGATAGTTACTTCTGCAAGAGGATAGAAATTATCAAACCGCATTCGAAATTTAGAAGCAGAAGTCCCACAGGTTGAGAATGCAATTAAGGGTCAAAGGAGTCACATTCATTATGCGTATGCAGCAGGTATCACTAGTTCATGTCAACTACTCAATCCAATGATGCAATTTACTGAATTCAATTGTAAAACCTGCCGAGTCCTCTGTTTTGAAGTGCTATTTTTGGCATTCATTGCACATAACCCTTTTAAGAATACTTGCTTGCTTGAGAGTGCAAAACTGCAAGATGCCCTACTACCTATTTATTAGTTCTTGCACATATCTCTGTATTTACAGGTTGTGAGTACTATGCTAATCTTCAGTTTGAGCAGAGTCACTTACTGTCCACATATTTGCCGCAATATATGATGGATTCCTATGAAGAAAGTAGGGACCCTCCACGTTTATACCTTGTTGACAAGTAAAGTCTAAAATTCCATATCCACTGTCAATTAAATATTAAACATGCCATTTGACAAAATTTGGTTTTCCAGGTTTGATACCAGTGGCAGTGGAGCCTGTCTGAAAAGATATTCATATCCATCTTATTTTAGAACAGTATGGTCTGCATCCGAGCTAGAGAAGGCCGTAAAGGTTCAAAGAGAAAGGAAGGGACACAAAATCAAGGTTAAGCTTCAGTTCGAGTCATGCATTTTTGGTGCATTATTGCATCTATCCTGACTAGTAAATATTTATTACCAATCACTCTATAATTTGATAACAAATATGGTTAATGAATAGAAATATTATGATATATATTGCAGTCGCAATTTGACATGCAATGGCTTATAGTGAAGTTGTGTTGCCTCCATATGTATACACATCTTTGGATTTAGGTATCTGTCAATTATAGCTGCAGAACTTTTAATATGACAATGTTCCGTACTTTGATTCCTTTATGATTGAATTGAAGAAATTTTTTATTGCTCTATTTCCCAAACACGCTGTGATATTATTTACTCAGCTTGCATCTTTACACTCGATATAACGCTCTTGTATATATGTTAGCAACAAATTTGAAGTCTTTCTTACTACTCCTGTCAGCACTCTTTTCATGGGAAATGAAGAAATATGTACTAAAATAGCATAATTCTGAACTCATAAACTGTTAATTATACATGATTCTAAAATCTTTATGTTACATCATCTTTGACAGAGGAAGGGATCAGAACTAAATCAAGAAAGTCGACTAGGTTCATCATTATCCCAGCACTTTAGCAGGTTTCCTTCCAAACTATGTATCATTTAGTAAGCCATTCAAAATGTGTGAGTCAAATATATTATCTAAACTTATAATGGCAATCAACTTATCTGCAACTATTTTTACAGTGCTCGATTTACATATTCAAATGCTGATGAACATCATTTTTCAACTGATACTTCACCTTTATGCACCTCACGACGTAAACCTGATCTTGAAAGCAGACCATCATCGTTTGATCCGAGAAGGTTGAGATATGAGTAAGTTGTAATGTTGATGGTAGAGAGGACAGTGCACAGTGCAGTGTAGTTTTTTTTTATATAGAAATCGAGAATGTACAGTGATGAAAGTGCCAATGAATGGAAATGTAATCGAAAATCTGTAACAAAATTGAAGATGAATGCAATGTTCTCTTTTTTGTGTATGTTTTTTTTCTTTTTTTTTATATATATAAAGATTATCAATAATATATATATATAGTCTATTTGAGTATTGTAATAATGGTTTCTGAGGGATTAGTTTGCATCGGTTGTTATAAAAAATCGATGCAATAGAGGGATTAGTTTGCATCGGTTTTCAACAACAACCTATGCAACAAGTTCTTTTGTTGCATCGGTTTTCATTACAACCGATGCAACATGGGGGTTGTGTTCAAGCAACCAACCACGATATTTTGCATCAGTTGTTAGTAACAACTGATGCAAAAAGGACCTTTTTGCATCGGTTTCACAACTGATGCAAAAGTGTTAAGCCTGTTGCATCGGTTGCATATACATCGGTTGTTGAACTGATGCAAAAGGGGGGGTAAACAACCGATGCAAATGGCCTGTTTTGTAGTAGTGAGGGGGCCGGTGGGGACGCCTGTTTGGATATAAGGATACAATATCCTGAATCATCGATATGGATCCATATACCTAGACCATATAGATTTGATGGTCTAATTCCTGGCCTTATTATGTAATGCAGATTCGAGCACTGTGAAACTGAGACATTCCATTAGTCTCTTATACAAGGCACGACCATAAGAGCTATGATATATCCAATACACCCGATTGATGTGATGTTATGCTTGTTTTATCACTCTAGGGATGTCATATTACGTAAGTATCGTAGACCTGGATACTCAGACACACGATATTGTACTTAGACTTATAGTACACCTATAGGATGATGATGGTAGTGGTTTAGCATATACTGTTACGTGTTAATTCTTTGGATATAGGAACATGTCAGGTATGATTCCCCATACCTAAAGTCCTTTACTATATCGATTTTCATAGTATTTTTGAGATTGTTTTATCGCCTACACTAGATTGTTGTTTAACTCTATCTTTTGTGCTTTACCTCTTACTATCTCGACTACTCTTTAAAGAGTAGACTACATGGCAGTTTAGGATAGCATGTGGTGTTTTGTAGATGGACTAGCAGGAGGTTGCATTTTCTCATACTTATATTTGAAATATTATTGTTTATTTCGCTATGCGACACTGTGGAGCTTTGACAGTGTTTGACATTTATTAATGATGAATATATGAGTTTATTTAACATTTTTTTTAAACTCAAATACTACTTTGTATAGTGGTGATGAACCCGTGCTCTAATCTGTGATAGTTCACATAGGTATTTTATGTCTCGCCTGTTTATATCTCTGATAGCTATTATATTTTGTCTTTACGTTGTGAGATATACGATAGATTCTATGATAGTTTTAGTTATTTTATCGCTTGAAAATCATCCTACATTCATTGGGCACTGTTATAGTGCCCTATATAGGTATATTGGGTGCCGAGGTGTAGGGCGGTCATCGCATTCGGTATCAGAGCTTAGATTGCGTAGTTAACCTACGGGGTACCAGGATCTATCAGAGATAGAGTATGGTTATTACTCCAGGATAGATCGAGCATATATAAGCAAGCATAGTTGTTATATATTTTGATTTTCAAAACTATATAGTAGTAAATATAGTATATACGATACGTTGCACACATGAGTACCATTAATGCAACTTTTCTTAATGAGAGACTGATTATTATAGATTGAGAATGCTTACAAGAAATGCTACTAGGAACTTCATATCTGAGGTTGAGGAGAGGGTAAAAATAGGGGCAACTAAACCTTATTTTATAAACATGCTCGTTGAGAAGGTACGAAACATGGTTCAGAATACCTAAATCGCTCTTAATGTTGATGGGGCTCAAGTGCAGGCGCCATGGTCAACTTCGGTAAGTTGAATAGTGACTAGTTTAACTTAGGAGACAATCCATTCCTTGGAACAAAGTCAACCATAGAAGTCCAAGTTTGCGTCGATACTTATGATAGGATCTTTGATGATTTGGAAGTAGAAAATACCATGAAAAGGAAGCTGGTTTCTAGATAGCTTTAAGGGCAATTGATGGGTTTATGGAATGCTATCAAGATTACCACTTTCGAGGATCAGATTATATAGGAATATTTTAAGGCGAGGTTTGAGAAGAAATTCATACCGGTTGCTCGGAAATCGTTGTAGTTTTGTAAGTTTGCTGACTTCAAACATGACGATGTTGGAGTTGGACTATGCAGCCGAATTTGATCCGATATCGAAGTACGATCTATCTTTCATTTTTACTCCACTCAAAAAGAATGAAACGTTTACCATTGAGTAGAATGATCGTCTTGGGGAGCGATTAATTGGTCATATTTACAAGAGTTTCGAGAAGTTGGTTGAAAAGGCTATACGACACAAGAGCCTGTACCCGATGCTGAAGGCTGCTATTCCCATTGATGAACCATAGGCGAAGGAGGCAAAAGAAAGTGGAACAAAAATGAAATGAAGAAGCATTTTAGTAGAATGGTCAAAAGAAGGGAAATTGGGAACCTATTCACTATAGTGGTGGTGATAAAGGACTGTTAGTCCTCAAGATGATGGTTTTGATGACAACAACCTTAGAATATGATTATAAAATATAAATACTAACATTATAGTTTGAAATATATGTATATGCAGGATTTAACCATGTAGATACCAAGAATGAAGACTGTACAGTATAGAGAATCATGATATCAAGATTGAAGATTCATTAGTATCAAGAATATCAAGATTATCAAGAGTTCACGATTTCAAGAATAAGTAATTTAATTAGGAATTTTGTTAAAACTCCTAGAAAAGAACTGGCATCTTAAAATCCAATTTATTCGTGGAATGGAATCCACTTCGAACCCGTTAAAGGGATGGAACCCTAATTAGGATGGAATCTACGAAAAATCTAGTGGAACATTGTTTTGTGTCCGCTAAATTTTATTCAAAATGATTTTACAAAATTATATCTTATTTTCAAAATGTTTTCAAAACTTTCCTTTTAAAAGAATAAAAAACATCTATCCTGATTTTAATTTTTTTTAGCCTCATAATATCTTTAATAATAATATATTTAACTTTTAATATATATACACACTTGGATTTAAATATAAAATTATAGTAAAATTTTATATATACCAAAATATTATTCTCTATATTTATTTATGTATTTTAACTATAGTTAAGTATATTTATAAAAGTTTAAAATAGTTTTAATATAAGATAAAAGTTATTTTCATAGAAAAACAAACCACCAAAATTTCCTTTGGCATGTCGACATACCCAAGATACCCATGTTGACATAGTGGCGATTGGTTTCAAAATTTAAATTTCAAAAGAAGTGTCTATTCGTCATATCCTTTCACGAATGGACATGGCTGTTGTTCTTCTATAAATATGGGCTGTTTTCAATGAATTTTCATTCATATTTTTCTGTTTTTCACTCCTCTTCTTCTTCCATTTTTCTTTATACATATTCTTACCATTACTCTGCCGAAATCAACATTGAATCTAAGTAGATCATTTTTAGTATGATTCTCTATCACTATCTCAACAAGATCTCAGCGCTATTCTGAGTTATAGACTTATTTGTAGTTAATTTAGCGAGAAAAGGTGTGATTGTGGCCTTGGAAATCAATCAAGTTAGAAAAGGTGTGATTGTAGCCTAGGAAATCAATTGGGTGAACTAGTTGCCCCTGAAATCAAGTGTCTTTATCCAGAGGATTGTGAATCTGGAGGGTGTACCTCGTAGCCTTGAAATCGAGGGTGTAATTGTAAAAATTGTTTTTGAAAGGAAATCTGTACTTGTGTGCGGGACTGGATGTAGGGTAACTCCAAACCAATATAAAATTTGGTATGTTCTTTCCTTTATTGCTTTTACTTTATTTTTGCATCTGTGTTTGTTTCTGTGATCATATCTGTGTCTGAATATTGCATACATTTGTGTTCAAATTAACATAAACTCAAAAAGATTTAGTAATCCCTTAAAACACTATTCACCCCCCTCTAGTGTTTATCCTAGCCTTAAGATCCGTAATCCGCATTTCTCACATTTGGTATCAAAGTAAGGTTTTCAAAGTTTTCATATTCTGAATTTTGAAAATTTTTCAAAATGGCTACCGACACTGGTACTAGTAACACTACCAACGCTAGTTCTATTATCCCTGTCACTAGTTCATTTGTAGATAGTCAGTCTACTGTCAGACCACCACTTTTTAATGGCAGTAACTATGCATATTGGGCATATAGGATGAAAATATATTTACAATCTGTAGCATTAGACACTTGGAATATCACACAGACTGAATATTCTGAACCCACAACTGATTTTGCATAGTGGACCGCTGAGCAAAAGACTATTGCACAAAATAATTCTAAAGCAATGAATATTCTTCTTTTTTTCACTTGATAGGAATGAATTTAATAGAGTGTTAGTTTGTAAGTCTGCATATGAAATCTAGAAAACTTTGCAAGTTATTCACGAAGGAACAAGCAAAGTTAAACAGACCAAAATTTCCATGCTCACAAATCAGTTTCAATTACTTAAAATGAATTCTAATGAGTCTATTTCAGATATTTATAGTAGATTTCAGGATATTGTGCATTCTCTAATATCCTTAGGAAATGAATTTTCGGAAGAAGATCAAGTCAGAAAAATCTTAAATTCTCTTACTCTAGAATGGGATCAAAAGACACTTGCGATTGAAGAGGCAAATGACGTCAGTACCTTAAAGATAGAAGAATTAATTGGAAATCTAATGTCGTCTGAAGTCCAAATGATTGGGAGAAGAGAAAGCAAAGCATCTGAAAAGAAATCAATGGCATTTAATGCATTAACCGATGGATCAGACTCAAACAGCGATAATGATGAAGAGATAGCCTTTATGACCTAGAATTTTTGAAAATTCCTGAAATACAGAAAGATGAACAATCTCAAGAGAAGCAACTATAAGAACTCTGGAAATCAGAATGTGGTGCCAAACAATATCAAATGTTTCAACTGTGACGAACCAGGCCATATCAAAAGAGACTGTCTGTATCCAGATAGGAAAAATCCTCCTATAAGCCGTGATTCCGTAAAGAAACGAAAACATGCATTTACTGCTACTCTAGATGATTCAGACTCGTCCTCAAGCGATGATGATCAAAAGACAGATAATTCAAATATGTGTTTCACAGCAGTTCACGACTCTGACGAATTCAGAGAAACGACTCAGAAAAAGGTACACTTTACAATACAATTGGTTGAAATTGCATGCTTAGATTTGGATGCTTGATTGCTTGATTGATTTTGAATTAGTGTGTTGTTTGAATTTTAAAAATTTTATTTTTTACTATTATTTTATTATTATTATTATTAATTTTAATTTTAATAGTATTATAATATTTTATAGAATGTGCTATAAATTCAGAATTATTCCAAATATATATATGTATATATTTACATTAAAAATAATAAGTATATATATATATATATATATTAGAATATTTAGGAAAAATAAATCATAGAAATTCAAAGACACATGTCGACATGGTCCCTACCATGATGTCGACATGGGTATAGAATTTGAAATTCAAAGTTTGAATTCAAATGGTTAAATTTCCCTCCACCTTTTCACTTCATTCAATTCTCTGAAAAGGCATCTTTTGACCAGAGAACATGTCCTTTGAGAATCTATTTATTCACTATTTTTTATCACATCTTTTCACTTTCATTTTCAAATTCAAACTCTCTCTTCAAAACTTAAAGCTCTCTACTCTTAACTCTAATGGCTTCTTCAAGCCACCCCTCCACCATGAGAATTTCCAAAAAGATAAAAGAGCAACTGTTCAATGATCCAGAGGCTATAAAAGCATACATCAATCACGCCAACTATGGAAAAGTCCATCCCGAAAAGTTTGTTATATTTCAAGATTTCTCTTCTTATGAAATTGATTCTTTTTTTCTTCAAACAATCAAATTCTTAGTCTTATTGATGCTTCTCAAAATGATTTCGTTTGTTACCAAATCTTGTTAAAATTTTCTATGCGAATTTAAACCGTGGATTTTATATTAAAAATGATGATGAAATTTGGAATAGTGTCAAAGGCACTAGAATCATTTTAAATTGTGATCTTTTGGGTACCATTCTCAATTGCAAAAGCATGGGAATGGATCTTCCGAGTTTTAAAATTGATGAAAATGATTGTGAGACATTTCATCACATTTTCGAAGGAAATGATAATTTTGAATTCAAAAATCGAAACTTTCGACCAAAAGCTAGAATTTTTAATCTTCTTTTACAACATACTTTGACCCCAAGATTGGGAAATTTTAACAATACCACCTCAAAAGTTTGCAAAGCACTTTTTGCTATTTTTGGAAACTATGATATTAATTGGGCGCAAGTTATTTTGGATGAATTTCGTCCCAAAAATCTTGAAATGGGTGAAAACACTTTGTATCATGGAATCTATCTCACTTGGATTTTTAACTATTTTGGAGTGGATTTCAAAGGAGAAGAATTTATTTCAAGAAAGATTTTTAATCACTCAAACGTTTCTCTTATGAAAATTCCATTTGTTTTTCAACCTTATGAGACTCTTGCCGAAAAGGAAGAGCGTTTGGCTCATGAGGAGATGGAAGAGGAGGAAGAGGAAGAAGAAGAAAGGGATGAAATGGAAATTAAAGAAGAAGAAGAAGAAGAAAGTGAAACCTCTTTGGAAAACATTGACTATCCTCCTAATCCAACCAACAAAACCCTTCTCAAAAACCAAAGACCATTGTTGAGATCAACGGATTCTTAAACGATCTGTTAGTAAGAAGTTGGACAAAATTTCATCCAAGATGAACAAGTTTATTTCCAAAGGAAGCAAGAAGCTTGGTTTATCTTCATCTTCATCATCCTCTAACTAGTTCTATCTTTTCATTTCATGTTGTATTAGTTTAGTTTGTTTTAATTTAAAAGTTCATGTAGTTCTTTGTGTTTAATCATTGTATCGTGTTATCATGAAATGAAATTTATTTCCTTTCTGTTATCTAGCTTATCTTATCTCCAGAATAAATGTTAGTATATTATATAAACACACACACACACACACACAAAATTATTCACAAAATTCAAATAATTGGTTATATATTCTTCTTATTTTCTAAATTTTGATCATACTCTCTATTCTCTCTCTGTTCTAACTTCTGAAATAAATTAAACCATGGCCTCCTCTTCCAAATCAAACAAAAATTCAACCTTTTCATTCCCTTCTCCTATTTCTGGACCGTTTTAACGAACTACGCTCACTCAAGTGACAAAAATAGAGGATTCTCTGAAGGATGTACTGCAATTATTGACTGAAATTCAAGTGGTACAACTTAGAATGGCCAAAGAACAAGAGAGGCAAGGCAAAATCCTTAGGAATTTGCAAAAATTTCTAATGGACAATCATGCTAATCCAATCTTGATTGATGAAGATTCTTCAAAAGATCAAGTGCAAGAAGGCAGCGAGGAAGAAGAAGAAGTCTTTATAGAAGAAGAGCACGTTGAAGAAGATGATAAAGTCGTTTGTGTTGGTGAAGTGTGCTTTGACAAAGATGGAAATCTTGTCGAACAACGTGGAAATTTCTGTTTCCACTATCCAAATTGTTCGGTTCATAGATCTCCCATTTTCAAAGACACTCATTAGTTTATTTTCTCTTTTTCCTATTGTTATATGTTCTTTCTTACGTTCTCTACAAAAATGTAAATATAACTATATAATTAATAAATAATTTGTGTTCTTATATGTGTTCTATTAAAATTATTATTATACGGATACTTAGTTTGGATAGTTAGTAGTTTAGGACTAATTTTTAATATTTAGAGTTAAGTGTTGATTATTTATGATAACACTATCATTATAATCACATGTCATAGAGTATTAGATTAAGGGGGGAGTTATATAGTTTCAAGTTAGTTTTTTGTTGATGACAAAGGAGGAGAAATATAAAATAGGATAGTTAGGCATAGATTAAGGGGGAGTTCTTAGTTTTAGGGGGAGTTATTAGGATAGAAGTAATATTTTATAAACAAATATTGTCATCATCAAAAAGGGGGAGATTGTTAGTCCTTGAGATGATGGTTTTGATGACAACAACCTTAGAATAGGATTATAAAATATAAATACTAACATTATAGTTTAGAAATATATGTATATGCAGGATTTAACCATGCAGGTACCAAGAATGAAGATTGTACAGTATAGAGATTCAAGCTATCAAGATTGAAGACTCATGAGTATCAAGAATATTAAGATTATCAAGAGTTCAAGATTTCATGAATAAGTAATTTAATTAGGAATTTGGTTAAAACTCCTAGAAAAGCACTGACATCTTAAAATCCAATTTATTCGTAGAATGGATTCCACTTCGAGCCCGTTAAAGGGATGGAACCCTAAGTAGGATGGAACCTACGAAAAATCTAGTAGAACATTATTTTGTATCCGCTAACTTTTATTCAAAATGATTTTACAAAATTATATCTTGTTTTCAAAACCTTCCTTTTAAAAGAATCAAAAACATCTATTTTGATTTCAAATATTTTTAGCCCCAAAATTATCTTTAATAATAATATATTTAATTTTTAATATATATACACACTTAGATTTAAATATAAAATCATAGTAAAATTTTATGTATACCAAAATATTATTCTCTATATTTATTTATGTATTTTAACTATAGTTAAGTGTATTTATAAAAGTTTAAAATAGTTTTAATATAAGATAAAAGTTATTTTCAAAGAAAAACAAACCAAAATTTCCTTTGGCACGTCGACATACCCAAGATACCCATGTCGACATAGTGGCGATTAGTTTCAAATTTTAAATTTCAAAAGAAGTGTCTATTCGTCATATCCTTTCACGAATAGACATGGCTGTTGTTCTTCTATAAATAGAGGCTGTTTTCAATGAATTTTCATTCATATTTTTCTGTTTTTCACTCCTCTTCTTCTTCCATGTTTATACATATTCTTACCATTACTCTGCCGAAATCAACATTGAATCTAACTAGATCATTTCTAGTTTTATTCTCTATCACTATCTCAACAAGATCTCAGTGCTATTCAGAGTTATAGACTTCTTTGTAATCAATTTAGCGAGAAAAGGTGTGATTGTAGCCTTGGAAATCAATCAAGCGAGAAAATGTGTGATTGTGGCCTTGGAAATCAATCAAGTTAGAAAAGGTGTGATTGTAGCCTAGGAAATCAATTGGGTGAACTTGTTGCCCCTGAAATCAAGTATCTCTATCCAGAGGATTGTGAATCTGGAGGGTGTACCTCGTAGCCTTGAAATCGAGGGTGTAATTGTAAAAACTGCTTTTGAAAGGAAGTCCGTACTTGTGTGCGGGACTGGATGTAGGGTAACTCCGAACTAGTATAAAATACAGTGTGTTCTTTCCTTTACTGCTTTTACTTTATTTCTGCATCTGTGTTTGTTTATGTGATCATATCTATGTCTGAATATTGCATACATTTGTGTTCAAATTAACATAAACTCAAAATATTTAGTAATCCCTTAAAATACTATTCACCCCCCTCTAGTGTTTATCCTAGCCTTAAGATCCGTAATCTGCATTTCTCACGAGGACATCGGAGTAACGATTACAAGAAATATAGAATGAAATGCGATAACTATAACACTCCAAGCATACTTAGAAGGAGTGTCCTGCATTAGTAAAGCAGAGGCGAATGGTGAAAGCAAATTTACTCTCAAAGTCGTTCCATCTTTGTCGAATGCTCCATCGATGAAGGAGAAAGCGAAGGGCGTTTTCATTCGAGGTATGCTTTCCATTTATGATGTTTCATGTGTGTTTTATTTAATATTGGGGCATCACCTTCCTTTATACCTAGTGACTTGGTAGATAGATTGAGATTGAGACCCAACTTAGCAGACACACCCTTGGTTGTGTCAAACTTAGTGGGAGGTTTGACTATTTCAAGCGTAGTTTTTCGTAATGTAGTCTTATCGACTCATGGATGCACTTTTGTTTATGATTGTTTTGTTTTGGGTTTTATGTGGTTTAGTATGATTTTGGGGATGGACTGGATAAAGATATATGGAGTAGTGGTGAACTATGGGAGGTCATTTGTGATGCTAGGGGCCGACAATAGGCTGAGGTAGAGTTAGGCTACCTGCCTGTCGATAAGTGATGGTTAGCTTTCTATATTCACTTAGTGACCTATAAGATAAGTTATCATTTTTTCCTATAACCATAGAGCATCATGATGCATTCGAGGAAGGCATCAGATTACGACAACATAGAGAAATATAGTTCCATGTAGATTTGGTATAGGATGTCAAACTAGTAACTATTCCTTTAAGGCATATGGAACTCAAAGAATAAAGAGAATTAGAGGTGAAAGTGAATCACCTATTGAGGAAAGGGTTTATTTGATGGAGCATATCTAGAGGGGTGCACCTATAGTATTCACCATTAAGGTGGATGGACCTTTGAGGTTACGTGTAGATTATCGTGAGCTGCATAAAGTGATAAAGAGGAACAAGTATCAACTCCTACATATTGATGACTTGTTCGATCAGGTCCATGGTGCTAAGGTGTTCTCTCTGTTGGACCTAGCGACGGCGTTTCAACAATTGAGAGTAGCTAGAGAGAGTGTGCCGATTATAACAATTTGTATGCCTTTTGGATTTTATGAGTGGTTGGTTATGCTGTTTGGGATAACCAACACATCGATATACTTTGTTGATCTCATGAACTATGTTTTCAAGGATCATTTAAAAAAGTTTGTGCTTGTATTCATTGAAGATGTTCTTGTCTTTTCCTGGACAGAAGAGGAACGCAAGATAAATTCAAGGATTGTGCTTGAGGTGTTGAAGAAACACCGATTGATTGCGAAGTTTTCTTAATATTACTTTTGGAAGTGGAAAGTGAGATTCTCGGGTCATGTTGTTTTCGAGTAAGACGTCGTAGTAGACCCTACGAAGGTAGTAGAAATTTAGGATTGAAATCTACCTAAGAATGCTTGAGATGTGAGGATTTTCCTTAGATCGGTAGGATATTGTAAACGTTTTATCAAGGACTTCTCTAAGAAAGTAACACCGTTAATGAACATAATGAAAAATAATCAGATTTTTGCTTAGGATGTGAGGTGCGAGCGTGCATTTGTGAGCCTGAAGGAAAGGTTGAAGAGTGTAATGATGTTAGTCACTTCGAGTGAGAATGAAGAGTTGACGGTAAACAAAAACACTTATGTACCTGGGCAAGGTGCGGTATTGATGCACAGGGGTAAGGTTGTCGCATATGCTAGTGGACAACTGAAGCTGCACGAGAGGAAGTATCCAACTCATGACTTAGGGTTAGCAGAGATAGTGTTCGCTTTGGAGATTTAGAGGCACCATCTATTAGGAGAGCTGTTTACTGACCATAAGTCATTGAAGTACCACTTCTCCCAGAAGGATCTCAAACTTTGCCAGTAGTGATGGTTAGAATTCTTTGCCTCTTATGACTTCAAAATTTCCTACACACCTAGTAAGGGAAATGCAATGATAATCTGAGCAAAAGGCATGTAGCTTAGGAGCAATGTATGTAGAGTGGACGTAGCTTGCATTTATTTTTTGTTATGACTTCAGACCTCAATGTGAGCTAGAGCCGAAGATGTTGGCTAGTTTGAATATCAGATCTACTTTGATAAAGCAGATCGACACTAGTCCGAGGCATGACGCTAGGCTAGAGAAGATCATGGATAAAATAGAGGAAGTAGTAGAGTTTGAAGAAATGAACCAGTACGGAATCGATCGAGATGATTGGCTCTGTAAGGACGGGAGGTTATTTGTACTTGATGTAGATGGATTGAGGGATGCAGTGCTGCGAGAATTTCATCTTTCAAGATTAACTATACAATCTGGAGGCAATAAAATGTATAAAGATATGGGGAAGATATTTTATTAGAAGGGATGAAGAAGGACGTAGGGGCATTCATCTCAAGATGTGTGAGCCGTCAGTTACAGAAGGATGAACAGAAGAAGCTGAGTGGTTTGTTGCAACCATTCGAGATTCCTAAGTGGAAATGGGAGTTGATATTGTTGGACTTTGTCGATGGATTGCCGAGGACCAGAGGGTATGATAGTATCTACGAAGTAGTTGATAGAATTGATTTGTGTGCTCGATTCATAACTATTACTAATAGCACAACATCTAATTTAGTCGAATTGTATGTGAAGTGGATTGTGTGATTTCACAGTGTTCCAAAGAGAATTGTGAGTGACGGAGACTCATCCTTCACTAGTGGAATTTGGATGAGCTTATAAGAAGTGCTGGGGACGGAGCTGCATCCGAGTACAGCTTATCACCCACAAAATGATGGCCAGACTCATAGGGTAAATTATGTCTTAGATGATTTCCTATGAACTTGCATACTTGATTTCAGAGGTTCATGAGACAATCACCTACATTAGAGTTCGCATACAACAATAATTATCAGTCTAGCATCGGTATGGCACCATTGAGGCACCATATGGTTAACCATGCAATGCTCTTCCATATTAGAGGGAAGTGGGTGAGAAACTGATATTGAGGCTGGATATGATTACAGATATTTTGGAGAAAAACATAGATCATTCGACGTCGGATGAAAGCTGCTCAAGATAGACAGAAGAGCTACACTGATAAGAGAATACGTGACAGTAATTTCTCTATTGGCGATTGTAACATCCCGCCTTCTTGTACGTTTTAAGCAGACACTTATGCCGACTCAAACCATGCAGAATGACAGATTGTTATTGGGGTGAATAAGAAAAAACAAAGAAAGAAGAAAAACAAAACATAATCTTATAGCGGAATGAGAAAATATAATAATTAAATAAACAGTTCATGAAGCTGTTTTACAAAACATTTGATTTTACTTATACAACACAGATCAGAGTTACACATATCAGAGAATAATAAATAATGCAGCGGAATACATGGGTAGTGAATTATAATAAATAACAATAATACAATCTTCGTCTTCCTCCTCCAAAAATAAGGTCTTTAAATCCTGAAATGCTCAGGCTAACTCGAGCGAATTGAAAAGACAAAACACTCGAGTCAGAACTAAAAGATTTTATGTGAGTTAAATCAACGATAAATAAATATGAGTGTAAACGGTGTCGGAGATGTTTATGGGATTTGATATCTCCTATCTAGTGTCTAACGTGAGTGCAATAATTTAAGAGATGTTCGGGATTCACATCTCCTAATGATCCATTAAACTATCTACTATGCAGTACAATACGCTATTATAATATGTCTATAGTAAAGTAAACTATTAAAATAGCGTTAAGACATTACCCACATTCCCCTTAACACATTTTTATATATTCCCATAGTCTATACAGTACCGTAATTCCTCCGTAAACTGGAGAGCTATCAGAGGGCACTCCATAGGTATGGTACAAAACAAACTCGTAGAAGGCACGCTAGGGCATGTGAACACGGCACACGAGGAAATGGCAGGGTAGATATACCATTTACGGATCCAGACTGATGGTAATGCATAGCAGCTACTACTGCCCACCTCAGAACACGCTCCTAAATCAAAATCAAGGGTGACCACTAAAACAATCACAAATCAGAATATAATATCGAAGAAGTGTGCCCGATCGGAGGAATGACCTCACTTGGCCCAGCATGGCTCCTGATTTTAGTCACATCTAAGCTGACCCACGGGAGTCAGGGTCACGTCATACCTCATACAAAAATCGTTCACCAAACCATCCTACTTCATTTCTGGAATCTCCACCATGTACGCAATTATTAAAGTGGTTTTCGGTATTGGCAGAGAGTATGACAATATCCGATCCCGGTCTCTTTAATAACCAATCGCTTATTACACACCGGATGGTTCTTTTACATTTCAAAAGTCAGTTCGCCACCTATATCAAAATATCATATTCTCAAAATCATAATACTTTCCAAAATCATATTCACTTTCAAATCATATTCACTTTGAAATCATATTCACCTTGAAATCATAGTTTGGAATTATATTTCCTTTCAAAAAGTCATAATTTCTTCCTAGTCATATTTCCAAAATAGGGTAAAAGCTTACTTTATAATCATCGTATTCAAATTATTCTCTTTTAAAACAAAGCATTGAATTTAAACACTTCCACTTTACTTAGTCTAGAAATTTAGAAATAGTTTAAATAATTATAAATAGTTAAAATAGTTATAAATACTTTAATTATAGGTTAAAAAAAACTTTTAAACTGATTTAAGATAGTTAAATGGATTTAAATTAGATTTATAATTAAATATAGATTAAATAGCTTTAAAATAGATTAATTATATTTAAATAAATTAAAATGGTTTAAAATAGATCAAATTTTTTATACAGTTAATATTAGTTAAATAGTTTAATAAATTTGAAATATCTAAATAATTAGAAATTTTAAAATAATATATTCCTTTAAAATAGCTTATATTAAAATATAAGTTTGGAATGTATGTCCAATTAAACTATTCATTTGTTTTCAACACATTTAGACCAATTTCAATTTCCAAATCAACAAACCGAATTTCCATTTTCAACATAAACTTGATTTTCCAAAAATACTTCAATTTATAAAAATCAAATTTTACTTCAAAGTATCATTCAATTCCGTTCAAAAATTGAGGATTTTAAAATCATTAAATTTAACCAATCCAGTTTTCGTATATAATTTTCTACCACAGGGTCAAGTGATACGAATGTTTATCATTTCAATCCGCAATTTAAAATTTTACGGTTATATATCATTTCAAACCACAATCCCAAATAAATATAAAATTCATATAATCGCTCGAGTCTATCATTTCAACTCATAACGATTTTCAAATAATAATAATTAAAGAAACTTGCAGAGTGATAACAGTATATGTATATATATTAACATAACATCCAATCATCCAATATTAACAATCAAACATCCATCATAATTATCATCCAAATCAGCCAACTAAACATCAGCAATTAACTAATTAACAATAACAGATATCCAAGTGGCAATTTAATTTCAATAATAAATTAAATAACACTTAAATTCGAAAGGATAAAATTTAACAAGAATAGCAATCTAATTATATTAAACAGCTATAAATAAATTCCTAATCACATCATAAATTAATTTAACAAACATAAGAAATTTTAGAAGTTGTGAGTGGGTTAAAATACTCACCTTTTGAATTTAAATTGAATTTAAATCCAATTTAAACCCAAAATTTGAATAGTCTTAGAATTCATCCAAACCAGCTTCAAAGTGTCCAAAATTTCAATCGGATCCTAGCAGAGAAAACCACCCATGAAACGGACCTCATATGTGAAAATTATTCAGGTTAGAACGTTTTGAAATAAATTAAAATTTTTAAATGAAATAGTGAAACCAAAATTCCTGTCACCACTACAATATTGCCACGTCACCATAAGCAAACTCCAGGCGCGAGAACCATTCGCGTTCGTTCCTCCTTATCGTGCCTACCCTTAACCGTGCCGTTGCCACCTCACTGCTTGTGCACACCACACCGGAGGGGCCGCCGACCCTAGAGCCACACACGAACTCCCCAAGGTCACCTCAACGTCACCAAATCACCAACCATGCTCCTCAATGCAGCAGCCGCGGTGACTTCCAAGCCCTAGATGAATTGCTGCCGTCAATCAAGCCGTCCAGTCGCGAAACAAAACACACCGATGCCCTCCTCTCAGTCCCCTCTACAAAACCCCTCAAACGATTTGATGATAGGTCATAGTTCATCGGGATGCGATGCCGAAGTATGTTCTTCAATTTGTGGACAAACAATGGTTCAAATTGGAAAATGAATTACAGATCCAAGATGCACTCGTCGAGAGCTTCAGATTGATATACATATTCGATATTATTTGAGGAGTTTGAATTTTTGGCTTTGAATTTGATTTGAAATTGCAATTGGGAATAAGGTTTTGTCTGCCATTGGAATGAGGAGGAGAAAATGGAGTTGTATGTACAGAACTGAGGAATAAGAAATGACTAGGGTTTATAACGATATATATATATATATATAGACAGAACAAAAATTCAAATGGATGGGCTCGATTGGTTTTGAAAGTTGAACGATAAACGACCCGAAAAGCCCGTTCTGCCTCTGGAACGAAAATTGGTCAACCCATGTATCAAAATAGATGTTTTCAAATATTTTAAACTCAATGGAATAGGTCTCAATTTCAAATTCCATCGTATGAAGAAGTTATGCTAAAATCTGCTTATTTCCAATTGATTTCAATTGATTTTAATTAAATTGATTTCTAGGCGTTTCGGGCCCGTATGATCAAACGACATGTCCGATCGCTACGAAACTTGAAATCCTACAATAATTCACCATTACAAATCCGATGAAACTTGTTTCGTCGAAATCCAAGCCAGTAGCCAAAATGACTATATTTCGGTTAATTAGATAAATTAATATTAAATTAATTAAATCACTTTTCAATTCAAATCCTAAAATTTATAATTTCCATCATTTTTAGATTACACAAAAATTTAAAACCTTTATAACCAATTTAGATATAATTTCAAATTTAATTAATTTACCAATTACAGTGTTTAACTTCAATTGTAATTACATACAATTATTTATAATTAATTTCAATAAATTGAGTTGATTCACTTTCAATCTTTTTACCAAGTCCGTTATTACTCAATAAACCTAGTTAACCTTTGTTTTACCTTTCATTACCTTAATAGACTCAAATTTCCATTTTTATTTGTATTAATTACTATATTTCAATTATTTTGAATTTTGTCAGTTTTTCACATTAATTAAAATTTTTACTCCCAATTTATTTATTACAGTTTCATCCTTTTATTAATTAACTTAATTATTACCTTACGAATAAATTTACATTCCCACCCATTCTATTACATTCTCATTTTGCAATTATTGTTTAAATCTCATTAACATAACATTAAATATCATTTAATTCTAATTTATTTCCTATTATAATTTAGTAGACCAATTAAATAGGTAACTTATAACAATCGTTACCGAACTTTTAATTACACTTATGAATTCATTATTCGCAAATTTTTTTTAAAATTCTTATATAATACTGATTTTGTTTAATTACCATTAACTCTCTATTTCATAAAATAAGTAAATATTTACATTTGTTTCTTACATTTAATTTTAATAATCAAGTATAACAATTTACATTATTTCATTATAGGAATTTCATTCCAGTTGTTAATAATTAGTTTTTAATTACCATTATTACATTTCATTTAAGCATTCATTTCATTATTAAATTACAAAGTTTTTATTTCTTTTCATATGAAATTACCAAACTTGTTAATTTAACAATTTAATAGTCAAAATATTTTGGGTCGTTACAGTGATAGGGTGTTTGTTAAGAGCTCTCTACGGAAGAATATATTTCGATTCAAAACTTAGGTGCACTTAGCACCGAGGTTCATATGTCCTTTTCTGATACTTGAGAGGATTGGGAACCTTTCTTACAAGGTCGATTACCCTAGAATGGTTGGTGTGCATAATGTGCTCCACATTACTCATTTGCATAATCTTGTGCATGGCTCAAGCATTATTATCGAACCTAATTAGGTTGATGATATTGAGATTGAACCAAGTGCTTCGAGACCTTGTAGGCCTGTACGTGTGTCGAACGTGATACAAAATATGTTAGGAGGAAGATAGTGGAGTTAGTAATGGTTCAACGGAGCGAAAGCAAAGGAATTTTCACATGGAAGACAGAGGAGAGCATGATAAAATGAAATTATATAAGATCTTTACAAATAATACAGTTTATATGTATAGGTGTGAGGATGTATATTACTAACTAAGTTAAGCAGAGAACAATAATCAAATATAAATAAGATAAATAATAGAAACGACGCCAGATGTTATATATTGGTTTAGACCATCCGTCCTACGTCCAGTCCCGAAGCTCCTCTTAGGTATCTCCTTTAACCAACTAACCTTCACTTTGTCCGGAGGAATAGGCTAATACAAAAGTATATCTTTGACAATTTAGTTTTCCAAATGACACGGGTTTTGACCGATAGTACAAATATTCCTACGATCTCTTTTAAGTATGTGAATATGAATTCTTTGAGTTGTAGGAAGTGGTTTTACCAAAATTATATATTGGTTATGATAAATTGAGAGTATGTAAGCAATTGTATGCGCAAGAGAGTAATAAGAAATCAAGAGAGAATAGTTTTAATTAATTCAATTCAGCTAGTCTCTAAATCTCAATCATGGTAGCATTTATAGATTTAAATAGATGTAGATGCGAGTTGTTACTATTAGATAAGGTCTATTCATTTTAGTGGCTGTAACCTTTCGATGAAGAGTTAATTTCTATTCGTTTAACAGAAGTGTCTGTTCAGAGTTATGCAGTTTTTCAAATGACAGACGTCTGTGGTAAAACCTCAGACGTCTATGACTTTTAGGAAATAATTTCCTGAGGATTGTCATAGACGTCAATAATTTTTCCTTAGACGTCTGGGAATGTTAAATGCAGTTTTTTTCACTTTATATTCAATTTATACGGAATCTTGTGTGATCGTGTGTGCATATTTATTCAAGGAGACCTTACAACATTTTATCTAAGACTATTTTATAGTAGAATAACCTTACTAATTATAGTATGGTCGATAGTTTGTTTGTTTTTGAGTCCTAGTATCTTCGAGCATGATGTCTTCTTGTATTATATACATGTTATCTTGATAAGTTGTATATATGACTGTATAGTAGTTGTCGTTGAAAACATTAAATGGAGGTTTTAACATTCTCCCCCTTTTTGATGATGACAACTATACGATCAAATCAAAATAGAGAATGTTCGCATAAAGTAAATTTTATCTCCCCTATGTATATGCATAAATTTCTCCCCCTTTGTCATTATCAAAATAGAAGATAGGATATAGAATATTTAGATAATAACATGTTATAGCTAAGGTTATGAATAATTAAAAAAAAATAAGTAAGTCCAAGCAGAAACAAAGATTAAATTAATGTAGCAGGAGTTTAAAAGTTAAATAAACAAAGATAAACATAAATACTAAAAAGATAACCAAAAGTGATTCTAATTGTACTGGTTGGAAGAGTAAGAAAGGCTTCCATAATGTTCATAGTATTCCCAATAAGACAAAGGATCTTGGTCGTATGATCTTGGCCAGTTGGTTTGATCGTTATACTCCTCATCTTCTTGAATGGAGAGTCCTTGGAATGTCATGTAACATCCCGCCTTTTCGTACGCTTTAAATCGACGATAAACTACACACGTCAGACTTAAACCATACAGAAGGGTCGATTGTTATGGGGTATATAAGAAAAAGCAAGGAAAAAACAAAACAGAATCTTGCAGTGGAACGATAAAATATAATAATCAAATAAACAGTCCATGAAGCTGTTTTACAAAATATTTGATTATACTTATATAATACATATCAGAGTTACACATACCAGAGAATAATCAATAACAATGTGATGTAGTGGAATAATATAATAAATAATAGTAATACAATCTTCGTCCTCTAGAAATAAAGTCTTCAAATCCTGAAATGCTCAAGCTGACCTGAGCGAATTGAAAAGACAACACTCGAGTCAGAACTAAAAGATCTTATTTAAGTTAAATCAACAGGAATAAATATGAGTGGAATGGCGTCAGAGATGTTTACGGGATTTGACATCTTCTATCCAGTGTCTAACGTGAGTGCTGTAACTTAAGAGATGTTCGGGATTCCCATCTCCTAAGGATCCGTTAAACTATTTACTATGTAGTAATATTTCGCTATTATAATAATGTCTAATAGTAAAATAAACTTACTTTTTTTTATAGCATTAAGGGGTTACCCATATAGACCTTAACACGTAATAGTCCCAGTAGTCCATCCAGTATCAACGCATCTCCAGATCGAGAGACTACCCTAAATACTCCCCGGGCTACGGGAGAAAACCAAAATCGTACAAGTTGTGCTAGGGTAGGTGACACGGCACAACTAGGAAATGCTAGGGCAGATATACCAATTACGCTTCTGGGCCGGTGGTAATGCGTAGCGCGCAACTACCGCCCACCTCGAGCCACACCCCCAAATAAAAATCAAAAGTGGCTACCGAATCAATCCAAAAGTCAGACTATAGTATCGAAGGGATGTGTCCGATAAAAGGTGCTACCTTCTTAGCCAGCCAATCGCTCATGTTTTAGCCACCTTATGCCAACTCAAGGGAGTCGGATCCACGTATTTACCTCAAAGGAAACACCGCCACCATCTTACTTCATTCTGGAATCTCCACCGCGTACACAGTTGTCAAAGTGGTTTTTGGTATCGACAGAGAGTATGCCCATATCCGATCCCGGTCTCTTTGCCAACCAATCATTCTATAACACCGCGGTAATTTCAAAATAATTATACTTCAAAACCAGGATATAATATTTATTTCAAAACCATATAAATACGATATCATTTTCATTTTAAAAACCAAATCAATATGATGTCATTTATAAAACCCAAATCAGTATAATATCATTTTTATTTCAAATATATCCTTTTCCCAAAATCATAGCATTTTCAAATCATAATACCATGAAACCCATAACTTTGAAACATAACTTCCAATACTTAAATGGTTTAATATTAAATTACTTTATAAAACAAATTAACTTCTTTAATTTCACAAATCAATTCCAAATACAGATTTGAATCTCCAAATAAACCGTTTCAGTTTCCATATATTTCAAAGCTTTAAATATTCCACCATTTCAAAACTAATTCTTTGATTATCCCATATACATCAAATTCAATTACTATTATTTAGATTTGAAATGTTTGTGTAATAAATCCAATATCATATAAGAAAACTTTTAACTTCACATAACTGGATATTCTTTCAATTCATTTAACTTGATATATTCATTTAAATCAACTTTATATTCATTTAAATCACTCTAAACCAAATCAAGTTATAAGAATCATACCCTTTAAAATCTCAATTTTATTTAAATTTCAAATCAAATTTATTCGAGTATAATTCTTAAATAACTCAATTCAAACCAATTTCATATTTATCTTCCAACTTAATTTTTTTTAAGTCATTAAAACTCTATATATACAATATCTTAAACAGGTACTTAACCATATAATATAAAACAATCAAACTCCATTATTAAGCTTATTTTTATTAAAAAAATTTATACATGGCTTAAATTCAAGAATTTAACTATATATATAAAATAATATTTATATAATTAAAAATTAATATTTGTTAAACCGTATATTTCTTTCCAAAACCATAGAAATCATTTCAAAATATTTTTATATATAGACCACGGTGTCTGTATATAATTTTCTACCCTATGGTCAAGTGACACGGATATTTATCATTTCAATCTGTAATTTAAAATAAAAATACGGTTATATATCATTTCAAACCGCTATCTCGAACGAAATAAAATGCATAACAACTTGCAGTCTATAACAACATAAAATTCAGCATCCATTCACCCAACATCAATCATCAACTATTTATCACAATCATCATCCAATTCAAACAATAACATCAATATAGAATAGAAATAAATAACAAGTAATTACTGGCAGTTTATATTCAATAATAAATTAATTTAACTGGCAATTTATATGCAATAATGAATTGAATACCAATTTAATTCAATAAATTCAATTTTAACTGGAATGGTGATAAAAATATACCAAATAGCAATAAATAAATTTCTAATCACATCAGAAATTAATTTAACACACATAAGAAATTTTAAAAATTATGAGTGGGTTAAAACACTCACTTTTGAATTTAAATTGAATTTAAATCCAAATTAAACCCAAAATTTGAACAGTCTCAGAATCCGTCCGAACCAGCGCCATAATATTCGGAATTTCAATACGAAGCTAGGGAGAAAACCGTGCGTGAATTGGACCTCGTATGTGGAAGATACGTACGTTAGAACATTGAACGATCTAATTAATAAAATAAATAAACAAACTATAATTACCCTTCGTTACTGCCACGTCATCGGAGCTAATTACCCATGCGTCATCTCCCAAAAAAAACAAACGCTACCATCAGTAAAACCCAAATCGCATTCAAACAAGGAGCCGCCACTTCGTACACCATTTTCGTGCCGCCTACGACCTTGCCGCCGTCGCCTGAAACTCGCCGCCACCACCCTGAAGCCATGCACCCACGGTCGCGACAACGACCTCACCTGAAACGCACAGCCGCCACCATCAAATTTGTGACCTAATCGAATTAATTCGGCCAATCAGACCATCGAATCGCAGAACGAACACCACCGATGCATTGCGCGCATCACTCCCCACCCAACGGTACCAACGATTTGTCGATCCGACGAAGTCCATCACGACGTAACGAACGACCGTGACTGGTTCTTCAATTTCTAGACAAACCGTCGTTCAATTTGGAAAACGAATCACAGATCTGAGATGCGATCTTCGAGAGATTCGATATATATTTTTTCTGAATTTTTTTGAGGAGTTTGAAATTTCAATTTAATTTTTGAATTACAATTGGATTTGGAGTTGTCTGCTATGAAATGAGGAGGTGAGAAGAAATTGTATGTATAGACAATTTACAATGAGGAACAATTAGGGTTTATAACAGGGTATTTATAGACAAATTGAAATTAGAATGGAGCGGATCGATTGGATATACGCGCTGAACGATAAAATGGCCCGAAAAGCCCGTTCTGACTCCGGAACGAAATTGGGTCAACCTATATATCAAATAGATGTTTTCAAATATTTTAAACGTGATGGAACAGGTTTCAAATCCAAATTCCATCTTATGAAGAAGTTATGCTAAAATCAAATTATTTCAAATTGATTTCAATTAAATTTATTTTTAGGCATTTCGCGTTCGTACGATCAAATGACAAGTCCGATTACTACGAAACTTGAAATCCTACAATATTCCACCGTTACGGATCCGATGAAATTGGTTTCGTCAAAATCCAAGTCAGTGGCCAAAATGGCTATTTTTACACTAATTAAATAAATAAATAAATAAACTAATTAAATCAAATTCTCAATTTCAATTCTTTAATTCACAAATTTCATCATTTTTGATTTCTCAATCATTTATAATGATTTAAAAAAATTAAAATGTCAATTTAGAGTTGATAAATTTATCAATTTCAGTATTAACCTCAATCCCATTATTTTCAAAATTATAAATTAAATTTTCAAAATTTCTATTTAGTTTACTTTTCATTCTATTATTCAATTTATTATTACCAAACGGATGAGATTAACATTGGATTCAAAATCCATTACATTAATATTCTCACATTTCATCTAAATTCCCATTTATGTAATATTTAAAATTTTAATTTCATTTAATTGCAATTAATCCTATTATCATAAATTAAATTCCAATATATTGATAAAACTTTATTTCCATTCCTTTTATTCAACCAACTGTCATATTATAAATAAAATTGACATTTGTCCAATTATTTCGTTAATTTATACTAATATAACATTGAATTGAGATTCATTGCAATTGATTACAAATTTTGATTTAAGGGACTAAATAAATGGTTACTTTATAGTAATTGTTGCCACCAACTCTTAATCATATTTATATAAGTTATCATTTTCAAACAATTACATACAAGACCTTGATTTTATTTAATTACTATTTATTATTATTACTTCATTGATTAATTCAATATTTGCATTTGTTTTTCTTGTATTAAATTTATTACCAAATATTCCTATTTACAATCAATTAAAGCCCTGCAATTGTTTCAATCAATTTGGGTTTGCATTGAATTAATTATTTATTAGCTTACATCAACATTCTTACATTTCATACCCATTATAAATTCATTAACGGATTACAAATTTTTATTCCTTCCAATATTAAATAACAAAATTGATTACATAACACTGTTCTTATCCGACTATCATAAATTTTATACTAATTCATCAATTTGTTCAATATCTACTCTTGTTTCCTTATATTCAATTCATAGTCAAGTATGACATCTAAATAATTTTAGTAAATTGGAATTTCATTGAAATCGTAAATGATCAACTTTAATTGACATTGTTACGTTTCATTTTTTAATTATAACATTTAAATTTATTTTCATTAATTGGAATTTCCTTCCATTCATTTATTATTAACTTTAGTTAGTATTGTTTACCTTGCATTAACATTATTGCCTTAATTTACATTCAGTTACTATTAATCAATATATTATTGTATTGGTTAATTAAATGCTTACCTTTAACTACTTATTTTAAATTTTATACCCAAGTGCAACAATTAACACTATTTCTTTATTGGGATTTCACTTCAATTGTCAATAATTAGTTTTAATAACCATTGCTATAATTCATTCATAACATTTACTTCAATATACATTATGAATTTTTTATTTCTTTCTAAATTTAATTACGAAAATCTTATTAATTCAACCAATCTAATTATTGAATTTTGCGGGTCGTTACACTCTCCCCCACTCAAAACTTTTTGTCCCCGAAAAGCGAAAAAGAAGGGGAAGCAAGAATCAAATAAACAATACATCTTATCAAAATATTAACTTTATAAACAAATTAAATTTACAAAATTAATTACTTTAAATAAAATATACCAATTTATAATCATTAAATCTCTTTATACTCAAATTAATAAAGTTTGGAAAACATTTTTCAAAATTTTTCTACGTCCAAAATTTACGGAAAATTTCGGCAGTCTCCTTTGTACGGAGAGGCTCGGGAGAAAAATATAATATCAAAAATAACAATATACAGCATATATTTTCCAAAATAATATATATCCTAACCCGAGAAAATAATATAATAACGCTATAAACCGTAATCCGTAAACGTACCTATTTGTCGGGCAATTAACGTTTAATTATGAAACCAAAAGCAGTAGCAATTGTTTTCATAACCTATATTCCACTTATATAATCCAGAAGAATTAATAATTATATAAAATGAAATATTTAAAGTTGTTTCAACCATAAACAAACAAATCAATACAAACAACAATTACTTGAAACAAGGCATACAACCTTCACATAAAATCAATACAAATCAATCATTCATTCATATCAAACAAAAAAAATAGTTGTTTGAGTTCAAAACTTCAAATTGTACAGAATGAAAAATAAACTACTAAGCGCACCATTTACTCAACAATATCTGATGAAGCTAAATAGATTATTCATACATCCAAACAATTTTAAAGTATCCTTACCTAAACAACCATAAACCAAAACAAACAACAATTCCAAACTACATATCAAGTTCACTTTGACAATTTCATCTTTTAGCATTTGTAGTTTGGTTTCCTTTTTATTTATACAATAATTTATCTTTTTACTTTACGTTTAACTTCTTACAATTTTTATTTTATTTTCATTATTCATATCATGTAAATTTCTTTTTATTGTATTACCTTCATTTGTTCACTACTTAATTTCATTTATTTAATATACTTACCTTTCAATTATACTTAAGTTTATACCAACTACAACTTCCAATTCTCATTTATTAAAGAATTTCATTGAATCCTTCATTATTTCAAATACTAGTATAATATTCTATTACATTTCTTATAAGCATTAGAACTTTTAATATTTGATAAGTTATATATATTCTTTGAAGGATGTAGTTGAAAGTTACACAAGTTTATTTTATTTCTTTTTAATTAATTTAATGTTCAATACTAATAGCCTTTGTTTTATATGTTACAAATTCCAACCTTCTTTTAATTTCATTCATAACTGAGCATTAAATCTCTTATTTTAATTAAAGGTTCCAATTATTAATTAGTTACAACCCATTTCACTATAATAATTGAAACTATTGATTAATGTAAACTTAAGAACTAAATACCGGGTTAAATTTCAAATCATTATAAAAATAATAGATAAATGTATATACTTACAACTTCTGTATCCAATCATATTTAAAACAATTAAAAAATTTATATTTGTTTATCCAAATAAATCTGTAGTAAAACTACTACAGTGGCCTTCCCACTTAGAAACTCGAAAATGAATGTCGATGAAGCGTGCACTCATCACCGAAATTATTTTCCAACGACAGAGAAGGGAGTACAGAACTTATTTCTTTTCCAAAATTCCTTTAAATAATTCTTCCAAATCATATTGAAATATTTATATCAAAAAATACTTCTAAATAATATTATTATTATATTTCAACATCATTCAAAAGAAATTTTCAAAACCCCGGAACTTAGATTCTAAATTTCCAAATTTCATTTATTATTATTTTTTCTTTTCAAATCTTATTTCCAACCTATGCTTATAGATTTCACTACCTAACAACCAATATATTACAACCAACTATAACCTATATAAAAATTTATTTTATATATAGACAATATAATAGGCAAAATTATTTCATTCACCTATATTCAAAAAAAAAAATTGTGTCGGTCTGTCCTATTAAGTGTTTAGAAATCCTTATTGATGTCATAGCGTCCCATGCACCAACTAGAATTTACAAATACAAAACGAAACAAATTAACACAATATCAAAACCTTTTGATAACACTAACAAATATGCTCTCTCATATGTATACACTCAATAACTCATCATAGGGTATTACTACCCTATTAATAAAGAGTCAGACCCTACAAAGCTAAGGTTTATCGCTAAACCAAAGCTCTGATGCCAAATGTAACGTCCCGCCTTTTTGAACGCTTTAAATCGACGTTAAACCACACAAGTCAGACTTAAACCATACAGAAGGGCGGATTGTTATGGGGTAAATAAGAAAAAGCAAGGAAAAAACTAAATAGAATCTTGCAGCGGAACGATAAAATGTAATAATCATGTAAACAGTTCATGAAGATGTTTTACAAAATATTTGATTATACTTATACAATACATATCAGAGTTACACATAACAGAGAATAATCAATAACAATATGATGTAGTGGAATAATATAATAAATAATAGCAACACAATCTTCGTCTTCCTCCTCCATAAATAAAGTCTTCAAATCCTTAAATGCTCAAGCTGACCCGAGCAAATTGAAAACACAAAACACTCGAGTCAGAACCAAAAGATCTTATGTAAGTTAAATCAACAGGAATAAATATGAGTGGAACGGAGTCAGAGATGTTTACGGGATTTGACATCTCCTATCCAATGTCTAACATGAGTGAAGTAACTTAAGAGATGCTCGGGATTCACATCTCCTAAGGATCCGTATACTATTTACTATGTAGTAATATTTCGCTATTATAATAATGTCTAATAGTAAAATAAACTTACTTTTTTTTATAGAATTAAGGGTTTACCCATATAGCCCTTAACACATAATAGTCCCAGTAGTCCATCCAGTATCAGCGCATCTTCAGATCGGGAGACTACCCTAAATACTCCACGGGCTGCGCGAGAAAACCAAACTCGTACAAGGCACGCTAGGGTAGGTGACACGACACAACTAGGCAATGCCAGGGTAGATATACCAATTACGCTTCCGGGACGGTGGTAACGCGTAGCACGCACCTACCGCCTACCTCGAGCCACACCCCCAAATAAAAATCAAAAGTGGCCACGAATCAATCCAAAAGTCAGAGTATAATATCGAAGGGATGTGTCCGATAAAAGGTGCTACCTTCTTAGCCCATCAATCGCTCTGGTTTTAGCCACCTTATGCCAACTCACGAGAATCGGGTCCACGTATTTACCTCAAAGGAATCGCCGCCGCCATCCTACTTCATTCTGGAATCTCCACCGCGTACACGGTTGTCAAAGTGGTTTTCGGTATCGACGGGGAGTATGCCTATATCCGATCCCGGTCTCTTTGCCAACCAATCGTTATTATAACACCGCGGTAATTTCAAAATAATTATACTTCAAAACCAGGATTTAATATTCATTTCAAAACCATATAAATACGATATCATTTTCGTTTTAAAACCAAATCAATATGATATCATTTATAAAACCCAAATCAATATAATATCATTTTTATTTAAATATATCATTTTCCTAAAATCATAACATTTTCAAATCATAATACCTCGAAACCCATAACTTTGAAACATAACTTCCAATACTTAAATGGTTTAATATTAAATTACTTTATATAATAAATTAGCTTCTTTATTTTCACAAATCAATTCCAAATACAGATTTGAATCTCCAAATAAACCATTTCAATTTCCATATATTTCAAAGCTTTAAATATTCCACCATTTCGAAACTAATTCTTTGATAATCCCATATACATCAAATTCAATTACTATTATTTGGATTTGAAATGTTTGCGTAATATATCCAATATCATTTAAGAAAACTTTTAACTTCACATAACTGGATATTCTTTCAATTTATTTAACTTGATATATTCATTTAAATCAACTTTATATTCATTTAAATCACTCTAAACCAAATCAAGTTATATGAATCATACCCTTTAAAATTTCAATTTTATTTAAATTTCAAATCAAATTTATTCGAGTATAATTCTTAAATAATTCCATTCAAACCAATTTCATATTTATCTTCCAACTTGATTTTTATTTAAGTCATTAAAATTCTATATATGCAATATCTTAAACAGGTACTTAACCATATAATATAAAACAATCAAACTCCATTATTAAGCTTATTTTTATTAAACAAATTAATACATGGCTTAAATTCAAGAATTTAACTATATACATAAAATAATATTTATATAATATCAAAATAATATTTATTAAACCGTATATTTCTTTCCAAAACCATAGAAATCATTTCAAAATATTTTTATATATAGACCACGGTGTCTGTATATAATTTTCTACCCTATGGTCAAGTGATAAAGATGTTTATCATTTCAATCCGTAATTTAAAATAAAAATACGGTTATATATCATTTAAAACCGCAATCCCGAACGAAATAAAATGCATAACAACTTGCAGTCTATAACAACATAAAATACAGCATCCATTCACCCAATATCAATCATCAACCATTTATCACAATCATCATCCAATTCAAATAATAACATCAATATAGAATAGAAATAAATAACAAGTAATTACTGGCAGTTTATATTCAATAATAAATTAATTTAACTGGCAGTTTATATTCAATAATAAATTGAATACCAATTTAATTCAATAAATTCAATTTTAACTGGAATGATGATAAAAATATACCAAATAGCAATAAATAAATTTCTAATCACATCAGAAATTAATTTAACACACATAAGAAATTATAGAAATTATGAGTGGGTTAAAACACTCACCTTTTGAATTTAAATTGAATTTAAATCCAATTTAAACCTAAAATTTGAACATTCTCGGAATCAGTCCAAACTAGCGCCAAAATGTCCGGAACTTCAATACGAACCTAGCAAAGAAAACCGCGCATGAATTTGACCTCGTATGTGGAAGATACGTACATTAGAACATTGAACGATCTAATTAATAAAATAAATAAACAAACTATAATTACCCTTCGTTACTGCCACGTCACCGGAGCTAATTACCCACGCATCATCTCCCAGAAAAAATGAGCGCTACCATCAGCAAAGCCCTAATCGCGTTCGAACAAGGAGCTGCCACTTCATACACCATTTTCGCGCCGCCTACGACCTTGCTGCCGTCGCCTGAAACTCGCCGCCACCACCCTGAAGCCACGCCCCCACGGTCGCGACAACGACCCCACCTGAAACGCACAGCCGCTGCCACTAAATTTGTGACCTAATCGAATTAATTCGGTCAATTAGACCATCAAATCGAAAAACGAACACCTCCGATGCTTTGCGCGCATCACTCTCCACCCAACGGTACCATCGATTTGTCGATCCGACGAAGTCCATCACGACGTAACGAACGACCGTGACTGGTTCTTCAATTTCTAGACAAACCGTCATTCAATTTGAAAAACAAATCATAGATCTGAGATGCGCTCTTCGAGAGCTTCGATATATAATTTTTCTGAATTTTTTGAGGAGTTTGAAATTTCAATTTAATTTTTGAATTGCAATAGGATTTGGAGTTGTCTGCCATGAAATGAGGAGGTGAGAAAGAATTGTACGTACAGATAATTTACAATGAGGAACAATTAGGGTTTATAACAGGGTATTTATAGACAAACTGAAATTAGAATGGATCGGATCGATTGGATATACGCGCCGAACAATAAAATGGCCCGAAAAGCCCATTCTGACTCCGGAGCGAAATTGGGTCTACCCATATATCAAATTAGATGTTTTTAAATATTTTCAACGCAATGGAACAAGTTTCAAGTCCAAATTCCACCATATGAAGAAGTTATGCTAAAATCAAATTATTTCAAATTGATTTCAATTGATTTCAATTAAATTGATTTCTAGGCGTTTCGCATTCGTACGATCAAACGACAAGTCCGATTGCTACAAAACTTGAAATCCTACAATAATTCACCGTTACGGATCCGATGATATTGGTTTCGTCGAAATCCGAGTCAGTGGCCAAAATGGTTATTTTTACACTAATTAAATAAATAAATTAATTAACTAATTAAATCAAATTCTCAATTTCAATTCTTTAATTGACAAATTTCATCATTTTTGATTTCTCAATCATTTATAATGACTTAAACAAATTAAAATGTCAATTTAGAGTTGATAAAATTTTCAATTTCAGTATTAACCTCAATCCCATTAATTTCAAAATTATAAATTAAATTTTCAAAATTTCTATTTAGTTTACTTTTCATTCTATTCTTCAATTTATGATTACCAAACGGATGAGATTAACATTGGATTCAAAATCCATTACATTAATATTCTCACATTTCATCTAAATTCCATTTATGTAATATTTAAATTTTTAATTTCATTTAATTGCAATTAATCCTATTATCATAAATCAAATTCCAATATATTGATAAAACTTTATTTCCATTCCTTTCATTCAACCAACTGTCATATTATAAATAAAATTGACATTATTTCCAATTATTTCCTTAATTTATACTAAAAATTGAATTGAGATTCATTGCAATTGGTTACAAATTTTGATTTAATGGACTAAATAAATGATTACTTTATAATAATTGTTGCCACCAACTCTTAATCATATTTATATAACAATTACATACAGGATGTTGATTTATTTAATTACTATTTATTATTATTACTTCATTGATTAATTCAATATTTGCATTTGTTTTTATTATATTAAATTTATTACAAATATTCCTATTTACAATCAATTAAAACCATGCAATTGTTTCAATCAATTTGGGATTGCATTGAATTAATTATTTATTAGCTTACATCAACATTCTTACATTTCATACCCGTTATAAATTCATTAATGGATTACAAATTTTTATTCCTTCTAATATTAAATAACAAAATAGATTACATAACACTGTTCTTATCCGACTATCACAAATTTTATACCAATTCATCAATTTGTTCAATATCTACTCTTGTTTCCTTATATTCAATTCATAGTCAAGTATGACATCTAAATAATTTTAGTAAATTGGAATTTCATTGAAATCGTAAATGATCAACTTTAATTGACATTGTTACGTTTTATTTTTTTATTATAACATTTAAATTTATTTTCATCAATTGAAATTTCCTTCCATTCATTTATTATTAACTTTAGTTAGTATTGTTTACCTTGCATTAACATTATTGCCTTAATTTACATTCAGTTACTATTAATCAATATATTATTGCATTGGTTAATTAAATGCTTACCTTTAATTACTTATTTTAAATTTTATACCCAAGTGCAACAATTAACACTATTTCTTTATTGGGATTTCACTTCAATTGTCAAAAATTAGTTTTAATAACCTTTGCTACAATTCATTCTTAACATTTACTTCAATATACATTATAATTTTTTTATTTCTTTCTAAATTTAATTACGAAAATCTTATTAATTCAACCAATTTAATTATTGAATTTTACGGGTCGTTACACCCCATGTATGATTGATGTTGAAATTGCAGAGTATCAGACACATACATATCATCATTATCTTCTTCCTCCTTAGGTTGTTCTTGCATAGGAGTCTTTCCTCTGTCTTGAGAAGATCCTCCAAGAGAAGTATGAAGCCGATCAACTGGTGTCTGTGCTTGAGGAGGTGGTGTCGCTGATGGCGAGGATGATGAGCGAGAGGACAATCTACCATGGACCTTTCTCATAACTTTTCCTAAAGTGAAAACAACCTTTTCTAAAGTCTTTTCCATTTTAGTCATCCTCGTAGAAAAAGAACATTCCAAGTCTGTCATCTTTTTGTTTAAAGCCATTTGGTTGACCATTATTTGTTTTTTTATTTTTAAGCACTAAATCATGAAGTGATTCAATTTGCATCATTTCAATGTGAGCTCATTGAATTACAGAATCGAAATAATGTTCGGTGGCATGATTGGAGGAGGCATGTTGTTGAGAAGAACGAGGTGAATAAGTACGTTGAGGAGCAGGAGTGAGCTATGGATCATGATGTACTTATTGTTGTTGTTGAATAGTCCATTGGTCGAAGGGGATGATAGGAGGTGGGCTTTTGGGAAGTTGCATCAAGGATAAATATCTTAGACCGTTATCTTTTATAGGAATTTCTTCGTATTGTGAGTATGAACGAATGCTAAGATCGTGCAAGATACACATTATGTACGGAACATATACAATTGTTCGACGATGTTGAGTCCAAAAACCTCTAATTTGGTTATGAAATTTTTTTTCCTAATTTACCGGGAGACGACCAAATATTGCATGTAAAGCTCGATGGTTATTGTGATAAACTTGTTTGTGGCTACCTAGACGTAGAATGATTATGTTGATTATCGTTCTATTAAGTAGTATAGCACGTGGTCATAGGTAAATGGATTTCCATTGGGGGATCCTATCTTCCCATATTTGATGGGCAACTTCATCTCTGGGTAAAAGACTATGATCTGGTATTTCTGTTAAATCGATTGCTTCATAAGAACATCCTAGTATATGTCCAAGTGTATGCACATCAATTTTAATTTCTTTACCATAAACACTTGACCACAACCATCCATTTTCATTTTCCTGATTCCATATTTTCGAACTATATAAGTTGAAGTAGAAAAGATAGATAGTGAGAGGATCGATAATTACCTTGTTTTCATCACCGCTAATTAAGTTGCGACAACCAGCATCCACTGTTAATCCTTGAATATCATATTTTATTACATTTCTAAGGCGTAAATGGGACTAGCAAGAATTTTCTTCTTAGAAAGCACCTAAAATTGATTGATGGCAGTTGGATTGTTTCGGAGCCATTGATTTATGTGAGATTGGGTAATAGGGAATTGAGAAGAGGAAGAGATTGTCCTTGTTTTTGCTTTCAAGAAATGATCATTTTCTTTGAAGCCATTATGTGACAACCCGCCATTTCGTACCATTCAAATCGACAATAATCCACACATGTCGGACTTGAATTATGAAAAATAACAGATTGTAAATAAAATTGGAGCAAATGAAATCAAATACACAGAATCATAGACACAGAACAATCAGAATAACTCGCAGTGGAATATAAAATAACATAGTAGTTCATGAAGCAACTATAACAATGTCTCAAAACAAATACATAATAACAGTCCGTAACAATATAATAGAAATCCCAAATACATAGAAGTTCACTAATACATGAGATAAACTAGAACAACTGAAACTGAAATAGATATAAATATAGATAAGCAGAATCTCCAGCAAGGACCAGCTCCAGAAAGAGAATTCAAAGCTGTGAATACTCAGGCTGACCCGAGCGTAAAGCAAAACACAAAACACTCGAGTCAGGACAATATATACTTATATAATGTAGACCAACTCAAGTGAACTGTAATAATGTATAAGTAACTTAAAGGATGCCTGGGACCGCCCATCCTCTAAGGATCCGTTAAACTATTTACTATGTAGTAATATTGCGCTATTATAATAATGTCTATAGTAAAATAAACTTACTTTAAAATAGCGTTCCGGGCTTACCCATATCACCCTTCACACATAATAGTCCCAGTAGTCCATCTAATATCATGATATCTCCAGATCGGGGGACTATCAGAGGATACCACACGGGCTACGGGAGAAAAACAAACTCGTAGTAAAGGCTCGGTATGGTAGGTGACACGGCACACAAGGCAATGCCTGGGTAAATATACCAATTACGCACACGGGCTGGTGGTAACGTAGCAGCCACTACGCCCACCCCGAACAACATTCCAAAATCAAGGGTGCACCCAATCAAACATAACAGTAATAGAATGGTATCGAAGAAGTGTGTCCGGCCAGAGGTGCTACCTCTTTTGGCCCGAGATCGCTTCTGTTTTAGCCACCTTAAGCTAACTCATGGAAGTCAGGTCCATGTAGTGTACCTCAGGAATGTCGTTACCATCCTACTTCATTCTGGAATCTCCACCGCGTACATAGTTGTTAAAGTGGTTTTCGGTATCGACATAGAGTATGTCCATATCCGATCCCGGTCTCTTTAACAACCAATCGTTATTATAACCCATAGTTATAATTCTAAAATGGTATTTATACTTCAAAAATCAAATATCATTTCAAAATTCAATATCATTTCAAATTATTAATATATCATTTCATTTCAAAACCACATTCATTTTATTCAAATTTAAAATACCATTTCAATTCACATTTCAAAATAATTTATATTTCAAATCGAATTACTTCATTTTAAATCATTAAAATGAAGTTATTACATTTAATAATTAAATTATTAAATTTCCAAAATTTTAACCTTTCAAAATTCATTTATTCACTTAAACTTATCAAAACAACGAAAATTCACCTTTCGCAGCATTTGGAAAATGCTACAGAAAGTAACTTTCAAAACAGTTCAATTTAACAAAAGACGGCATTTAAAATATTGTAATAGGGTTACATTAATTCAAATTAAACCTTAGTTAAATTCAATAATTACAGCACTTACAAAGTGCTATAATATTCCTTTATTAAAATTCAGCCATTTGGTTCATTTATATCAACTACAGCATTTACAAATGCTGTAATATCCTTTACATTAGAAATAATAGCATTTCAAAAATGCTGTTAATTAAATTCCAAATATTCAATATAAATCTCAAAAAATTAAATTTTTATTTAAGTCATTTTAAACTTATAAAATCATACATTTTTATTTTTAAAACAATCATTTAAATACCCTTATATTCATGATTTTACAAAGTTAAATTTCCATTCAAAGGTCAATATTTAATAATAATTCACATATTAAATTCAAACATTTAATTTCAATTCTTTATAATTAAATTTTAACATAACACTTAAGTTTAAATTTCCAAATATAATTTTCATTTTAATTACTTACCTTCAAAAATTCACTTTTAAACAAAATTCATAAATTCCAATTTAAGTTATATTTCAAAATTCAACTTAATTATTCATTCATTTCACATTTTAACTTTATTCAGAAATCATTAATATATTATAAAATCATTTTAAATCCATTTTAATTCAAAATATCATAAATTTATCATATTTCACATTTAATTTAAATTCCATTTATCACCAAATTATAATTTCCAAAATAACTTACATTTCAGATTTTCTAACTTTACCATTTATTTATTTCACTTATAAATTTTCAGAAAATCAATAATACTTTACAAAAATCATTTTTAACTAAGTTTAAATCAAAATATTATAATATTTACGTTTCTAAAAATATTTTAAAATTTTTAGAAAACATATTGTAACCACAGGTCTGTATATCATTTTCTAGCCTAGGTAAAGTGAATACGGATAATATATCATTTCAATCCGTAATTTACAAAGAAAACCCGGGTTTTATCATCTCAAACCCGTAGTCCCAAGTGAAATGAAATAATTGAAAATCATTCATGCCTATCATTTCAGCCCATAACGATTTTCTCCTATTCTAAAGTCCGTTCGGGTATGTATCATTTCAACCCATAGTGATTCTAATCTAAAGGGAACTTGTAGTGTAATAAACTGATATAAATAACAGAATAGCATTATATAACAGTAACAGATGATATAACGGGTGTTTAAGAATGGGTGAACATCATATAATCATAACATAGCAAATAAGACATGGTGATGCATTTTATAGATTCAAATGTGATCGGTTTACTAGTCATATAAGTATAAAACTGTCTGGTGAGAATAACTCACTGGTATAGGCTCAAGACAACAATCCAAGTATAGAAACTGAGATCCACAAAGGCACGCTAGCACGATAATGATTCGAGTGTGGGAGATACAAAGCTAATTGCCTTGGACACATTCAAACAAAACAATATAAACAACATAAGTTTTCAACCCAAATATAATTAAACAATGTTATAAATGAATGCACAATACAAAGCCAAAGTATTTGCACTTTCTTTCAACCACTTGTGCTTCACCTATGGGTCAGAAACACGCGGTTAAGGCATTCGTTTGGATCTGGTTTTGGATTCATAGGGTCAGCCTAGCATGGATTAGATGATGGTGCAAAGGTATGTGCATGAAACTATAACACAAAGGCAACACAACATGGTTTCATGCAACAATGGGCTCGGCCAAAGCAGGGATAGGCACAACCATGGCTACAGGTGGGTCAGGGGTGATGTGGCAGAGGGTGTCAGGTCAGGAAAAGGCTTTTGGTGGTGGTGTATGGGTCGGCCAAGGAGGAGTTTGAGGTGGTGATGCAACATGGTGCTCGGCTTGGTTGTTTCAAGTGAAATTTGTGCATTTTGTGATGGATCTTCAACATAGGATGGCTCGGCATGGCTTTGGGGTTGGAGAGGAGGTGGTGGTGACTGGTTGTGGTGGTGGTGGAGGCGGCCAAAGTGATGGATGTGGGAGGCCGAACAAAAGGAGTATGAAGGCAAGTGCAAAATCACATGATTCAAGCATAAAAAGTGAAAAAGAAAATAGAATTTTACCAAAGTTTTTGCAATGATGGTGGCCGAAGTTTTTTTGTGAGTTGGGAAGAAAAATTCACATGAGAATGAAATGGAGTGGTCGGCTGAAGGTAGGGAGTTATGGCAGCAAAAATGTAGAGATGTTGGTTGAAAATGAAAAGATATGAATACAAAAGTCTTAAGCAAATAAAAGGTCACAAAACTCTTCAAATTTCCAGTTTTTCTTTTGAAATTTTAAAATAACTGAAAATATGTATGAATTTAGATAAAAGAACGGAAATACAGTAAATAAACAAAAATAAATAAATAAAAATTAAAATAAGAAAAATAGCAAATATTGTAAACTAGGCTTGAAAAATTGAAAATAAATGCAATAAATTTTGGAAAAATTTTATGTACCTGAAAAATATTTATAAATAAAGATAAGAACACAAAAATAAAATGCACGCATAAAAATAAATAAATAAATTTAAATAAATATAACTAAATGAAGAAAATCGTAGAAAAATGGAAACCAGGCTTTAAAAATAGAAAATGAATGCAATAAATTATGGAAAATTTTTATTATCACTTTAAAAATATTTATAAATAAAATATTACAAATAAAAAAAAATTAAAATAATTTCAAAATAAAATAAAGTCAAATTTAAATTATATTCAAAATCTAGGGTTGTTACACTCTCCCCCACTCAAATCTTTTCGTCCTCGAAAAGAACGGGCAAGGAAAATAAAGAGAAACAAGATAGCAAACAAAATAGTACCTGAAACAAATAATTCCGGATTCGAAGCACGAATGCTCTTCTCTGTCTCCCCGGTACAATCTCGATCGTCAGTACTCCACTGTACTTTGACCAGATTAATAGATTTCCTTCTAAGCTGCTTAATACCTCTGTCGACAATACGAAGTGGCTTCCTCTCGACAGTCAGATTAGGCTCAATATTCAAACTATCAAGAACAGAAGGCTGGAAAATAAGAGATGGATCATGAAGATGTCGACGAAGATGCGAGACATGGAATACATCATGCATTCCAGAAAGCTTCTAGGGCAAATCCAGACGATAAGCTAAAGAACCAACTCTTTCCACAGTGCGGAAAGGACCAATGAACCTAGGAGAAAGCTTCCCTCTACGACCAAAGCGAATAACATTCCTCAACGGAGAAACCTTAAGGAACACCAGATCACCAACAGAAAATTCCAAATTCCGCCTACGCCTATCAGCATATTTCTTCTGCCTATCCTGAGCAGCTCTCAACCTCTTCTGAATCTCCTCAACTCTCTCAGAAGCTTCCAAAATCACATCAGGACCAAGAACCAAACGATTACCGGATTCAACCCAGCAAGATAGAGATCTACAAGGTCGTCCGTATAGAGCAGCAAATGGAGACATTTTGAGACTGGCCTGAATGCAAAGATGGATGAGATAGATAAAAAGATTAAGAATAGACTGAAAAACAGAAGCTAAGATTATACTTGATAGCTATTATTGTAGGTAAATTCAGCAAGATGGAGATGATCTTCCCAAGATCCTCCATAATCAAGCACACAAGCACGAAGAAGATCCTCAAGAATCTAATTCACTCTTTCCATTTGACCGTCGGTCTGTGGATGGTAAGCCGTGCTCAGATTCAGACGAGTACCTAGAGATTCCTGAAAAGACTGGTAAAGATAGGGTCACGATCACAAACAATACTGAGAGGAACACCATGAAGACGAACAATCTCTTTCATGTTGATCTCAGATAAGCTAGGAGCAGAACGAGTAGACTTGACTGGAATAAAATAAGCGGACTTTGTCAGTCTATCCACAATAACCCAGATACTCTCATTACCCCTAAGAGTCCTCGGTAAATCATCAATGAAATCCATGGAAACCTGTTCCCACTTCTAATTGGGAATCTCAAGGGGCTGCAACAAACCAGGTGTCTTCTGGTGATCGGCTTTGACTTGTTGACAAGTCGCACACCGACTAACAAAGATAGAGATATCCCTCTTTATCCCCTTCCACCAATAAAGCTTCTTCATATCCTGATACATCTTCGACACACCAGGATGAATTGAAAGCCTGGATCGGTGATTCTTCTGAAGCAACTCCTGCCTCAAACCATCAACATTCGAGACACAAATCCTGCCATTAATCCTCAAAATCCCACTATCATCAATCTGAGCTCCACTACTACTACTACCACCAACCCTGCTACGAACACTTTCCTTCATCAATCTTAGCATCTCATCCTCATCTTGCTTAGCCATAATACGATCCAGAAGAGGAGAAGAAGAAACAACAAGCTGACACAACGAAGTCTTCTTCTGACTCAAAGCATCGGCCACAACATTAGCTTTACCAGGAGTATAGCTAATATCGAGGTCGTAAGAAGCCAGAAACTCAAGCCAATGAACTTGCCTCTGATTCAAATCCTTCTGAGTGAAGATATATCTCAGAGACCGATGACTGGTGAAAAGCTCAAACTTGGTTCTAAGAAGATGATGCCTCCAAAGCTTCAAAGCAAGGACAACAACAAGCAACTCTAAATCATGAGCAACATAATTTACCTCATGGGTTTTCAACTGAAGGCTGGCATAGGCAATGATCCTACCATCCTGCATGAGAACAGCACCTAAACCCTCACGACTAGCATCAATATATACCGTCAATCCCTCACTTCCATCTGGAACAGTAAGAACTGGTGCGGAAGTTAGCTTGCTCTTCAACCCACTGAATGCATCCTTACACTGATCACTCCAGACAAACTTGGCATTCTTACGAGTCAAAGCAGTGAGAGGTGCAGCAATCCGAGCAAAATTCTCAATGAATCTCCGGTAGTAACCGGCAAGGCCCAGAAAACTACGAATATCAAATGGAGTCTTTGGAGTTTTCCAATCCTGAAACAGAATAGGGAGAAAATAAGGACAACCGAAAAGATAGAATTATTAAATGATAAAGAAAAGAGAAGAAACAAAGACTTACATTGATCGCAGCGATTTTGACTGGATCAACAGAAACTCCATTACTAGAAACAATATGCCTGAGATATCAGACTTCATCCTTCCAGAAATGTCATTTGAAAAATTTAGCCTTCCATTGATGATTTCTGAGAGTCTCTAAAACATATTTCAAATGCGACTTATGCTCATCCTTAGTCTTAGAGAAGACAAGGATATCATCAACAAAGACTAGCACAAATTTATTAAGCACATCACGAAAGACACGATTCATCAAATCAACAAAGAAAGCAGGAGCATTAGTCAAACCAAAAGGCATGACCAACCATTCATAAAAACCATTCTCAGTGCGGAAAGCAGTCTTGGAAATGCTATCCTCAGCAACCCTGAGCTGATGAAAACCTATGGCAAAGTCAAGCTGAGAGAAAATAGTGGCACCATAAAGCTGATCAAACATATCATTGATACAAGGCATTGGATATCTGTTTTTCATAGTGAGCTTGTTCAGTTCCTTATAATCAACATACATCCGAAGAGAACTATCAGACTTGGTGACAAAAACCATCGCGGCTCCCCATTCAGAAAAACTAGGCCTAATCAGACCTTTGGAAGACAAATCCTCAATTTGCTTTCCCATCTCAACCTTCTCGCGGGGTGCCATTCTTCTAGAAGGAAGAACAACAGGTCGAGCATCAGGAATAAGATCAATCCGAAAATCAATTTCCCGCTTAGGAGGTAAAGAAGTGACTTCACCAAATACATCGGGATATAATCTAACTATAGGATTCGAATCAAGATCACTAGGAGAAGAATCCAGAGAATAAATAAAGCTGCCAGCAAAATCCAGAGGCGTGGGACACTGAATAATCAAGGAATTCCCTTGGTCATCTATAAGGTGAACAGTTCGGGCTTTACAAGAAATATGAGCATCATGATGCCCTAACCAATCCCGACCAAGCAATAAATCAAAAGCATCGAAGCCCAGAACATAAAAATCACCATAAAAGCGATGATCAGAATGGAGAAGTTTCACTTGCTTACAAATTCGATAAAGGTTAGCAGGACCCCCAATTGGATTTGAAACACAAAATGGAACAGAAGCATATTCAGGAGATAGGAGATGCTCAAACTTATCACACAAATCAATAGAAATAAAACTGTGGGAAGCTCCAGTATCAAATAAAACACGAACAGGATGATGGAATAAAGTAAATGAACCTTAGAGAGTACCTTGGTCATCACTAGGAGCAGAAGCAGGTGGAGGAACTGGAGATGAGGCACAAGTGATAGCAAATATACCAGAAGGCGTACCCCTCTGCTGAGTAGGGCAGTCCTTCTTAAAATGACCAGGCTGGAGACAAATATGGCAAAGATCACGCCTAGCCAACTGAGCAGGTGGAGGAACAGTAGCACCAGCTAAGGTAGGACAGCTATTGACATAGTGTCCCTTCTGATCACACCTAAAGCAAGTAATAGAGGAGAGATCAACTGGTTGCCTCTAAGCAGGAGCAGATGATGAAGATCCCAAACCAGGACGCTTTTGCCAATTCTTCTTCTGCTGATGGAAATTAGGCTTACGCTTCTTGGAATTAGCAGAGGAAGACTGAGATGAAGGAGCACTTGAAACAACAGGACCTTTAGATGTGGGGTTCTCATAGCGAATAGCCATATCCATAAGCTGGGTGAAAGAGCCATGAACATGAGAAATGAGACGACTATAATACTCTGGACGAGCACCAGCAATGAATTTCTCATTCTTCTTGAGAGGAGTATCAATCAGGCTAGGACCGAACTCGAAAAGTTCATTGAACCTCCTCTCATACTCAACAAAAGACATGCTACCCTGCTTAAGATCCATAAATTCACGATAAAGCTGAAATTTCCCCGCTTATGGCATCCATTTTGCCACAAAAGCCTCCCTGGAAAAATAGATACAGAACAAGCTTAAGATAGATTCAAAAGAAAAGGAAAAATAGGAACAACATTTAAGATAACACAAAGGATACCTAAACTGCTCCCAAATAATATCAGCCTCGAAGATGTTAGCCATAACGGACTCCCACCAATCTAAAGCAGAATTACGCAACTGCCAAGCTGCTACTGACGCTTCTGGGCATCAGTAATATCAAGACCAGTAAATATCCTTTCAACACTCCGCAACCACTGCTGAGCCTCAATGATGCTCTTTGAACCGGTGAATGGGGTTCCACCAAGTTGAGTGAATTCCTTACAGAGAACAGTGAACCTGACAGGAGCAACAGGTTGAGGAGCTGGGGCAATACTACGACCACTACCTCTGGCATTTCCTCGATTCATCCTGAAAAATCAAGAATGAATTTAGGACAAGATAAAGACAAGCCAAAGATAAATTAAGATAAGACAAAATAATTCACTTGGATGAATATCCTAAAGAAAGAAAAAAAATCTAACAAGGTAGATACGAAAGATAGGAAGTTAGAAAACATTTGAAAATCCTTTAAAACAAGAAATTTTTTTATATCGAAATAATCTTTGAAAAACCTTTTTGAAAACATTTTTGAAAAATCATTTTATACTTTGAAAATACGTTCTCTCACAAAGATATGGTTCTGAAATTGATTTCACTCATTCTAGGGTAGAAATACTGTATCTCTAATGAGTTTTTGCTCCGCAGAGGCAATGGTTTGCCAAAAACCAAAGCTCTGATACCAAATGTGACAACCTGCCATTTCGTACCATTCAAATCGACAATAATCCATACATGTCGGACTTGAATGATGCAAAATAACAGATTGTAAATAAAATTGGAGCAAATAAAATCAAATACATAGAATCACAGACACAGAACAATCAGAATAACTCGCAGCGGAATTAAAATAACATACTAGTTCATGAAGATACTATAACAAAGTCTCAAAACAAATACATAATAACAGTCTGAAACAACATAATAGAAATCCCAAATACATAGAAGTTCACTAATACATGAGATAAACTAGAACAACTGAAACTGAAATAGATATAAATATAGATCAGTAGAATCTCCAGCAAGGACCAGCTCCAGAAAGAGAATCCAAAGCTGTGAATACTCAGGCTTCCCCGAGCGTAAAGCAAAAACACAAAACACTTGAGTCAGGACAATATATACTTATATAATGTAGACCAACTCAAGTGAACTGTAATAAGGTACAAGTAACTTAAAGGATGTCTGGGACCGCCCAACCTCTAAGGATCCGTTAAACTATTTGCTATATAGTAATATTGCGCCATTATAATAATGTCTACAGTAAAATAAACTTACTTTAACTAGCGTTCTTGGCTTACCCATATCACCCTTCACACATAATAGTCCTAGTAGTCCATTCAATATCATGATATCTCCAGATCGGAAGACTATCAGAGGATACCACACGGGCTAGGGAGAAAAACAAAGTCGTAGTAAAGGCTCGGTATGGTAGGTGATGCGGCACGCGAGGCAATGCCAGGGTAGATATACCAATTACGCACACGGGCTGGTGGTAACGTAGTAGCCACTACGCCCACCCCGAAAAACACTCCAAAATCAAGGGGTGCACCCAATCAATCACAACAGTTATAGAATGGTATCGAAGAAGTATGTCCGGCTAGAGGTGCTACCTCTTTTGGCCCGAGATCGCTCCTGTTTTAGCCACCTTAAGCTAACTCACGGGAGTCAGGTCCACGTATTGTACATCAGGAATGTCGTCACCATCCTACTTCATTGTGGAATCTCCACCGTGTACACAGTTGTTAAAGTGGTTTTCGGTATCGACAGAGAGCATGTCCATATCCGATCCCGGTCTCTTTAACAACCAATCGTTATTATAACCCGTAGTTATAATTTTAAAATGGTATTTGTACTTCAAAAATCAAATATCATTTCAAAATTCAATATCATTTCAAATTATTAATATATCTTTTCATTTCAAAACCACATTCATTTTATTCAAATTTAAAATACCATTTCAATTCACATTTCAAAATAGTTTATATTTCAAATTGAATTACTTCATTTTAAATCATTAAAATGAAGTTATTACATTTAATAATTAAATTTATAAAATTTTAATCTTTCAAAATTCATTTATTCATTTAAACTTATCAAAACAACGAAAATTCACCTTTCGCAGCATTTGGAAAATGCTACAGAAAGTAACTTTCAAAACAGTTCAATTTAACAAAAGACAGCATTTAAAATATTGTAATAGGGTTACATTAATTCAAATTAAACCTTAGTTAAATTCAATAATTACCGCACTTACAAAGTGCTATAATATCCCTTTATTAAAATTCAGCCATTTGGTTCATTTATATCAACTACAGCATTTACAAATGTTGTAATATCATTTACATTAGAAATAATAGCATTTTAAAAATGATGTTCATTAAATTCCAAGTATTCAATATAATTTCTCAAACATTTAAATTTTTATTTAAGTCATTTTAAACTTAAAAATCATACATTTTCACTTTTAAAACAATCATTTAAATACCCTTATATTCATGATTTCATAAAATTAAATTTCCATTCAAAGGTCAATAATTAATAATAATTCACATATTAAATTCAAACATTAAATTTTAATTCTTTATAATTAAATTTTAACTTAACACTTAAGTTTAAATTTCCAAATATAAGTTATTTTCATTTTAACTACTTACCTTCAAAAAATTCACTTTTAAACAAAATTCATCAATTCCAATTTAAGTTATATTTCAAAATTCAACTTAATTATTCATTCATTTCACATTTTAACTTTATTCAAAAATCATTAATATATTATAAAATAATTTTAAATTCATTTAATTCAAAATATCATAAATTTATCATATTTCACATTTAATTTAAATTCGATTTATCACCAAGTTATAATTTCCAAAATAACTTACATTTCAGATTTTCTAACTTTACCATTTATTTATTTCACTTATAAATTTTTAGAAAATCAATAGTACTTTACAAAAATCATTTTTAACTAAGTTTAAATCAAAATATTATAATATTTACATTTCTAAATTTTTTTTTAAATTTTTAGAAAACATATTGTAACCACGGGTCTGTATATCATTTTCTAGCCTAGGTAAAGTGAATACGGATAATATATCATTTCAATCCGTAATTTACAAAGAAAACCCAGGTTTTATCATTTCAAACCCACAGTCCCAAGTAAAATGAAATAATTGAAAATCGTTCAGGCCTATCATTTTAGCCCATAACGATTTCTCCTATTCTAAAGTCCATTCAGGTATGTATCATTTCAACTCTTAGTGATTCTAATCTAAAGGGAACTTGCAGTGTGATAAACTGATATAAATAACAGAATAGCATTATATAACAGTAGAAGATGATATAACAGGTGTTTAAGCATGGGTGAACATCATACAATCATAACATAGCAAATATAACATGGTGATGCATTTTACAGATTCAAATGTGATCAGTTTACTAGTCATATAAGTATAAAACTGTTTGGTGAGAATAACTCACTGGTATAAGCTGAAGACAACAATCCAAGTACACAAACTGAGATCTACAAAGGCATGATAGCATGACAATGATTCAAGTGTGGGATAGACAAAGGTAATTTACTTGGACACAGTCAAACAATACAATATAAACAACATAAGTTTTCAACCCAAATATAATTAAACAATGTTATAAATGAATGCACAATACAAAGCCAAAGTATTTGCACTTGCTTTCAACCACTTGTGCTTCAGCTATGGGTCAGAAAGACTCGGCCAAGGAGTGGGTTTGGATCTATTTTTGGGTTCATAGGGTCGGCCTAGCATGGATTAGATGATGGTGCAAAGGTATGTGCATGAAACTACAACACAAAGGCAACACAACATGGTTTCATGCAACAATGGGCTCGGCCAAAGCAAGGATAGGCACAACCATCGCTTCAGGTGGGTTAGGGGTGATGTGGCAGAGGGTGTCAGGTCAGGAAAAGGCTGGTGGTGGTGGTGTATGGGTCGGCCAAGGAGGAGTTTGAGGTGATGATGCAACATGGTGCTCGGCTTGGTTGTTTCAAGTGAAGTTTGCGCATTTTGTGATGGATCTTCAACATAGGATGGCTCGGCATGGCTTTGGGGTTGGAGAGGAGGTAGTGGTGATTGGTTGTAGTGGTGGTGGAGGCGGCCAAAATGATGGAGGTGGGAGGCCGAACAAAAGTAGTATGAAGGCAAGTGCAAAATCACATGATTCAAGCATAAAAATGAAAAAGAAAATAGAATTTTACCCAAGTTTTTGCAATGATGGTGGCCGAAATTTTTTTGTGAGTTAAGAAGAAAAATTCATGTGAGAATGAAATGGAGTGGTCGGCTGAAGCTAGGGAGTTATGGCAGCAAAAATGAAGAGGTGTTGGTTGGAAATGAAAAGATATGAATACAAAAAGTCTTAAGCAAATAAAAGGTCACAAAACTCTTCAAATTTCCATATTTTCTTTTGCAATTTTTAAATAAATGAAAAATATATATAAATTCAGATAAAAACACGAAAATATAGTAAATAAACAAAAATAAATAAATAAATATTAATTAAATATAATTAAATTAAGAAAAATAACTAAAATTGTAAACTAGGCTTGAAAATTTGAAAATAAATGCAATAAATTTTGGAAAAATTTTACGTACCTGAACAATATTTATAAATAAAGATAAGAACACAAAAATAAAATGCATGCATAAAAATAAATAAATAAGTTTTAATTAAGTATAATTAAATGAAGAAAATAACAGAAAAATGGAAACTAGGCTTTAAAAATAGAAAATGAATGCAATAAATTTTAGAAATTTTTCATTATCGCTTTAAAAATATTTATAAATGAAATCTTAAAAATAAAACAAATTTAAAATAATTTCAAAATAAAATAAAGTCAAATTTAAATTGTATTCAAAATCTAGGGTTGTTACACATTATTTGTCGAATTTGAAGTTTATGGAGGCTAGGGTTTCAGAAATGGGGAAGCAGATTAGAGGTAAAAGTGAAAATTGGGGTAAAATCATTTATATATGGCTGCTGAAAATGTAAGGTCGAAGCAGCTACAAACGTCTGTGGAGAAGTCATAGACGCCTGTGGTTTTAGTAAGAAATAAATAAATAGAAACATATGACACACGCTATAAGATTTCCACATACGTCAGTAGTTTCAGGAAAAATAAATAGATTGATATGATAGACGTTTGTGAGTCTCCACAGACATCCATGGTTTCAGGGAAATGTTTTCTCGAAACCTTTGACAAACGTCTGTCGTATTATCACAGACATCTATGGTCTGTTGTCCTTTGAGATTATTCCTAAGATTTAAACATCAAACCCTTTTTGTTGAAATATCAAGAAAATTGAATGATATATACATACACACACACACACATTTATAAATATTAAAAAATTTAACAAAGAAACTTATTTTGAAAAAAATGCTTAGCATAATTTAGTTTTTGTCAGAGAGGTTAGAATTTTTAATTTGTTGCATATCCCATAAATTCAACCTTTATGCCATTAATTAATTGATTTAATGGAGACCAACTCAGATGGACTAGTGTTTTGATCCAATCTTGGTTTGATGGTCTTGGCTTGCGTAGATTTCTTGGAATAATGTTCTACGCTTTTATTAGAGTTTCTTGTAATCGAGTAGATTTTTGATGTATGCATATTTTTGTTGGTAAATGACCATAAATCTCTAGAATACATTTTTCAAGAAAATTTAGATGAGATCCTTGGTGTCATTGCTCGTAATACATTTCACGTTGAACTCCCATCATTTCTAGTTGATAGTGATATATTTTATCAACTTTGTCGACGGGAGATGATGATTGTAGATCAATCGATCTTTTGGCTTTCTTTTCCTTAGGAGAAAAGCCGATGTGATACGTAGGTGATGCAATAATTTGAGAGAGGCTGAGTGATTTGATGGAGATGAGGATTTTGTTGGTGAAACATAGGTGTTGTTTGATAAAGGAGATTTATAGTCGACATTTGAATAAGTGGAGTCGTGATCTGAAGACATTCTTTTTATTTAAAATAATGGTTTTAATAAACTATTTGTATTTAGTTTAGAGGAAAATAACCTGATGTACTTATAAGAGAGATTTTTTTACTATACTTAGAAGTTTGTTGTAGGAAAATAAGTTTAACCATAATTTTTTTAACAAAATGTAATTAAGTTTCATCTGGTTAGTATTAGTTTAAGTGTAGAAAATTTATTCTAAGTAGTTTTATATATAAAAAATGCAAGTGTATCAATCTAATTCTATAGATTTAGTTAACCAATTCGTTGAAAGAACATATTCCTAGATCTCGTCTTAATTTGATAAACGTTAGTTCGCTTAATGGTTTAGTAAAAATATCAGCAATTTGATTTTTAGCATTTACAGATTCCAGTGATATAATTCCTTTTTCGTCATTATCTCGTAGAAAATAATGACGAATATCTATATGTTTTTCTCGAGAATGGTTAATCGGATTTTTTGATAAATTTATGGCATAGTATTGTCATAATATATTAGAGATTTTGTTATGATTTTACCGAAATCTAGAAGTGTTTGTTGCATATAGATTACTTGTGCACATGTTAAAGTCGCTGAGACGTATTCGGCTTCAAATGTCGAGAGCGAAACACATTTTTTCTTTTATTAAACCATGAAACTAAAGACTATCCAATAAAACGACATGTGCCACTTGCTTTTTCTATCCGTTTTGCAACTGCCGAATCAGCATAACTATATGACACAAGTTCTAATGAGATTCCTTTTGGGTAGAAAAGTCCTTCATCTTTAGTATTTTTAAATATCTTAAGATTCGTTTTACCGCTCGATGGTGTGATTCTTTTGGTTGTGCTTGAAACCGAGCACATAAGCATAGTTCATCATAATATCTGGTCCACTAGCTGTTAAGTATAACAGATATCCTATCATACTTCGATATAATTTTTCATTGAAATCTTTTCCATTTTCATCTTTATCGAAATGTAGAGTAGTACTCAATGAAGTTGGTTTACTTAAAATATTTTCCATTCCAAATTTTTTTAATAAATCTTGATGGTATTTTTCTTGATTTATAAAAATTACATTTCCTAATTATCTTATTTGCAAACCTACAAAATAGTTTAACTCTCCTATATGTGACATTTCAAATTCATCTTTCATTATGTGAGAAAATTCAGTGCACAATTTTTCTTCAATGGATCCAAATATAATGTCATCAAATTTATTTGTACGGCTGAAATATTATTATTTTCTTGCTTTAAGAATAAATTGGAATCAATTTTACCAATTTAAAAACAGAAATTTTGTAAATGAGTTTTTAATCTTTCATACCAAGCACAAGGTGCTTGTTTTAATCTATATAAGGCCTTTTAAAGTTTAAATACATGATTGGGATATTTCTCATGAACAAATAAAGGAGGTTGTTCAACATACACTTTTTCTTTTATAAATCCACTTAAAAATGCACTTTTTACGTCCATTTGAAAAGTTTAAAGTTACAATGACATGAAAAAGCCAGTAATGTTCATATTGCTTCGAGACATGCTATAGAAGCACATATTTCGTCATAATCAATTCCTTCTTCTTGATTATATCATTGAGCTACTAACCTTGCTTTATTTCGAACAATATTTCCATTTTCATCCACTTTACTTTTAAAACCCATTTCATTCCGATTACAGTTTGATCGTTTGGTCTCGGTACAAGTTCCCAAGCATTATTTCTTTCAAATGGTTAAGTTCTTCTTGCACTGCAATAATCAAAAAATCATCTTTTGATGCTTCTTTATAATTTTTTGGTTCAAAATTTGATACAAATGCAATATGAATCATTTGATTTAAATGTTTTCTGGTTGATACTCTTGTATTTAAATACCCAATAATATTATTAATAGGATGGCCTCTTAATATTATAAGTGATGATGTTATCATATCATAAATACTTTTATTGACATTATTATTATTATTATTTTTATGTACAGGTATATGAGTTTCATTTGAAATTTCTTCCTCATTTTTATTTTTATTATGTTTAAAGTTTTCATCAAATGAGACATGAAGACTTTCTTCTATAATATCTTTTCATTTATTAAAGATTCTATAAGCTTTGCTTTGATCTGAATAGCCAACAAAAATTCCTTCATCAGTTTTAGAATCAAATTTTCCTAGATAATCTTTAGTATTTAATATGAATCATTTTGCCCAAATATGCGAAAATATGATACTTTCGGTTTTTGTTAAAAAATATTGCATAGCATGTATTATTAGTCATGGGTCTAAGTGTTGCACGATTTAATACATAACAAGTAGTAGCAACAGCTTCAGCTCAAAAATTCTTTGGTAGGATACTACTACTTAGTAGAGTTCGTGCACATTCTTGTAAAGTTCGAATTTTCCTTTCTACAACACCGTTTTGTTGTGGTGTTCAAGAAAAAAAATTATGACTAATTCCCTTTTTGTTACAAAGATGTGTAAATACTTCATTTTCAAATTCAGCTCCGTGATCACTTCGTATGCTTTTAATTTTGAAATTCATTAAAAAAAATATTCGTTTAGCAAAAATTTTAAACATTTCGAAAGCATCACTTTTATATTTTAAAAATAATGTCTAAGAGTATCTTGAAAAACTATTAATAATTACAAAAACATATTTATTATGATTTATTGAACGTACTTGAGTTGGTTACGAAGATGGAGTAATTCGAGAGGTTGTTTTGTGGAAATTTCCTTTTTAGATGTAAGAAGCTTTTCATTAATTTACCAAAGTGACAAGCATCACATAGGTTTTTAACCTTGTAGTTAATTTTAGGTAATCCTCTAACTAATTCATTTTTAGCTAGTTTGTTAATATTCTTAAAATTTATATGTCAAAAACGTTTATTCTATGACCATGGATCATCATGATTCGTGGCTAAGCATAAAGTTGTATTGTTTTTGACATTTATGTTTAAAACATATATGTTTCAATTTCTAAATCCTTCAAAAAATAAAATTTTATTTTGACAAAAATTTTGCATTTATTTTTCTCGAAATCAATTTTAAATCCTGTAACGAACCAGGCTTTGTGACTCTCGAAAATCGACACTATTATGTCCACTGTATTACATGCCAAACATTCAAGTGTTACCGATCTATTAGGGTAAAAGAAGAAGGTAGAAGATAGAAAAAAGTGAACAAATAGAGAATCTCACAATGCAAAAAGAATAACATATATTAATTAAATAATTCTTTACAAGGTCATTTCAAAATAATACATCAGAGTAATACCAATACATTCTGTCCTAGGACAGTTATAACAACCTGTCCTTACATAATAGATACAACATACATATGATATAGCGAAAACTAGATAATAACTAGCTATCGAAGAAGCCTTTTTCTCTATTCTCCTCCTCAATGCATCCGTAAGAACCTGAACTACTTGGCTTCCCATAAAAATTTGAGCACCCAAGAGTTTTAGGAAAGGAAAATAAAACTTCAGGTCAGACATTGATTTAGTGTGAGTAAACTCAATCAACTAAATTATTAAGTTAAAAACTCGTTTTCAAATCAAAGGTATCTCGTAATACCATACCGCACATAAGCACAAACGGGTTTTACCATATGATAACGAAAAAAATTTGTTATAAAAATCCAGTGATATTATAACAATGTCTAACGGCTCGAAGTAAAATGATAAAATAGCTGGAAAGCTTGCATCTCACATTCCAACATATTTGGTAAACAACTAAAACCGTAAAGCTCATATTGGAGAATCGATTCCAACTAATGATTGGACAATTGGGGTACCCCCTGTCACAATACACCTCTAGAATAATGTACCAAGATTGTACCTAACGACCCCTGCCAATGTAGGACCGGCCTATCCCTTGCTGGATAGTACCGAATATGTCATCACCCCAGTTGTTCCTAATATTTATAGAGCTCCCTCATGCACAGTTGAATCTGAAAATATGAATGGTCATCTAGAAAGGTGGTAACATACCTTTTATGGGAGCTACCCACACTTAGCCTTGCTGCATCTCCCCTATTTTAGTCATTTCCGATTGATTAGGCTTGAGGCTACGTTTTACCTTTCACATATAGCACTTCCCTCTTGGAATGCTAACACTGCTCTCCTGGCATCAATGCAATGCTAGCATTCATACATACAAGTTTGTTCTGGGACTGAATGAAACCGAAGGCGCTACTCCTATTACGTCCATTATGAGGAATCCCTTTCAAGGATTAATAGAAAATAGCCCGTGCACTCCAAACTCCATTTTTGATTCCATACTCTTCAGATGTCTTCATCATGAAACATTGAGTTGGATCAAAGTGTTTTCGAATAACATATCCGATCCCGCTCTCTTCGAAACAACTTTGATGTAAACTCAACCTCGGTTCTTTAGGAAATAAACCAAAAAACAAATAAGTGCCGAGTTCACCTCCTAATCGTTTGAATAAACGGGTTTTCTGATCATTTGTCCTAGGAGAACGAAATGAGTTTAGACATACAGTATAGCACCACCGATGGTAACTGTACCATATAATTCCCGCGTTTTTCCTAGAAGTTTCCAAAGTTACGTTTTGGGTCCAGATTTGGTAGTTGGTTATTTAACTATCACATAACAAACATCCAATCATGGTTTAATTTCAATATGGGATCCCTAAGTCTTTATTTATTAATCTTTAATTAATAAACCACTTTATTAAATTTGATCAAAAGATCCTTTCAAAACACTATTCCCATACACCTTGCATTTCCTTTATACTTGGAAAATATTCATATACATATATCAATGGTATAAGTATATTTACAAGATTTAAAAAGTTTTTTGCTTCTCAAATCCCATATTAAATAACCAAACAAGTTTCCTTTTCAAAAGCTCATCTCATATTTTAGTTAACTTATAACTTCCAAAATAAAGTTATAGCCCATTTTTATAATCCTTTAAGTTAATTTATAAAGCCTCTTTCCAAATCTCTAAAATGGTTTATAAATTTTCTTCCTATTTATAAACTTCTTATAAATCTTCTTAAAAATTCTTTATAAAATATCCTTTATAAAACATCATTTGTAATCACCTTTAAATAAACATTTTGTTTAGGTAAACTCCTTTCTATAGACAAGTTATCATTTATGAATATCTTGATAAAATAATTATATAACTTGCATAATCATTAATAAACCCTTAACTTCAAATTGATTAAAGCATTAAAATAAATTCAAAAGCATACTTTATAATTTTAAAACGAGGCTTAGAAATCTCAATGGTACTAATTTAAGTTACCATTCAGTTTCAATTCCAATTTACTTCACATTTATTTACATAGGTCAAGATATATATAAATACAACTCATATCCAAATAAAGGAACTATCATGTCAATATGAACTAATTAACATATACATATCCATACCATAATAGTAGGATAGTGATTTGTCTTGCTATATAGAATCCAAACAAAATCAGTACATGTAGTAGAATGGTGATTTATTCTACTAACATATGTACACACAATCAACAACCAATTTATAACAGAATGAGAATTTATTCTATTATTCTATGTCTACAACAATCAAACACTTACCATATAGTAGAACGGTGATTTATTCTACTATTAGATGTCCAAACAATACAATCAATCAAACTATAACTCATTCATAGTCATTTGCCTACTTTATGGTATCAACACTTGAATTCTTATATTCAAAGTTATCCTTGGAACAAAAGTTCCCTTTAAACGATTTGATTCATGGAAAACTAGGACTTAAAACTCCCTTTCAAAATAATTAAATTCAAGTTAAACTCTTTATTAAATCGTAATTAAACTTAATTAAATCTTATTTTAACTTAATTAATAATTAAGAAATAATTATACCTTTAAATAATTAATTAACCCCTAATTAACTATTAACTAAACCCAAATTAATAATTTCCTAATTATTAAATAATTAATTAACCTTCATTAATAATTAAATATTAACTAATCTTAATTATTTAATAAAATAATTATATTAAATAATTTTTAATTAAAATTTTAATAATAAATTAAACCTAAATTAATTAATAATTAATTAATAATTAATCTTTAACCAAATAAACGTTTACTTGAAATTAATCCTTAATTAAGTAATAATTTAGCAAATAATTAACCTTTAGTTAAATAATAATTAATTAAATAATTTGAACTACAATTACATAATAAATAAAATTATAAAAATTTATTAAATAAAATTAATTACCCTTTTTAACATAAGTAAGTCATTAATTAAAACATCTTAATTAATAAATGATTGACTTAATTAATTAATATTAATATTAATTAATACTAATTACTTAACCCAATTACTTAATTAATTAATAAATAATTAGTCTTAATTAACCAACTAATTTTAATTAATAAACCTTCTTAATTAAGTTAAAAATAACTTAAGTATCGCTAACTTACTATGAAAAGGATTTCCAAAATTTTTTAAAAGAAAACTTAGAATATGAAAATTTGAAAAATCCGAACTGCGTCCATAGCGACTATCGCTGTGCATGTAATAACTTAGGATTCATTTCTAAGTTATTATCCCAAAACCCAAAATTTTCACTCTTATTTACTAAAGGAAGATATTTTAAAACTTCGGTAAATTTTGAAAACAAATTTAAGAAAAACAAATCAAATCTTTACTAAAACAACAAGTAAACGATTTGATTTGCACCGGATCTCAAGTCCACTTTGCTTTCAAGATACTACCTTCTATGTTCACACAATCACATATCCAAAGCCATATACACGATAACCCGATTTAATAACATAACTAAATCCTAGCCTATATCAATCATCATTTAATCATATCCATTTGAGTGCTAATGCTAACCCATACATTAGCACTAATAAACATATTTCAAACGTACCAAGATCCAATCATAAGCTACATACGTATAGCTTTGAAATCAACATAACATATAAGATAAAGTTATTTCCACATAAATTATGAATTTACTCACCTTAAAGCTCAATAAAATTCAACTCGAACCCTAAACTAAGCTCGAAAACAGATCACTTTCCCATGGATTTTTGAACCACTTACTCTTGGATTTTTAAAAAGAGATCTAAAGGAAAGTTTTATAAAATTTTCTTCTCTACCATTTCAAAAAAGGAATTACTTAAATAGTTTAAATTTTATGGAAATTATGATTTAAAGAAGATGGATAATTTTTGGGTATAAAACTCATGGTTGAAAAACACTCTGTAAAGAGTCGAAATTTTGGCCTAGCTATGATCAAAATCAGAAAAAGCGGTCTAAGGGAAAATTGAAGCCATTGAAATTTTGAACCGTTTTAAAAAGAAAGAATTCCAGTTGGGTTCGTAATGAGGGAGAACTGGTTGGTGGAAGAAGGTGAAAAAAAACGAAAAAAACCTATGGCTATTTATATGCAAAAAATCTCACATCACATTAGCTTATATTTATATATAATTTATAATAATCTTGTCTAGTCACATCTCTCCTTTTGAAAATATATATATTTGTACATAATTATTATGTGCTGTCACATTACTCTTTATATATATATATAATTATTGTGCATTGTCACAGCAGTCCCTTTATATATATATATGTATATAATTATGTGTTTCGCATCACACTCTTTATATATATAATTATAATTATTATGTCTAGTCATATCAATCTCTTTATAAATATATATATATATATAATTATTATGAGTTGTCACATTATTTTTTAGATTAAAATTAATTATAAGATAATATTCTTAAGTATATTATTATCTAGTTAATTAACTCTTATATATATATATATATATATATATATATATATATATATATATATATATATATATAGTGCACAAAGACAAACAACGTTACCGATTCGGTATCGAAAAGTCGAAATTCCAAAAAACATTCTACGGTCACGTTTTCTATTTTTCTACGAACTATTTAATTTAGTAAACAAATTTTGAAAACAACTTTACCATTATTATTAATCGATTGAAACTAGTTAATTTATCTATAAAAATTCATTTATTGACTATATTAAATATAAAATTGCCTAGTTTAAGTGACCAAAACCCTGGATCTTTACATTCTATCCCCTTAAAAGAATTTCGTCCCTGAAATTACACCTCAAGAACATCCTTGTACTATCCATAAGTCGGCGTGACGTTCATAGATCGTTCATAACAAAATTTGATTCAATACCTACTCGAATACATAACTTCACCTCCGAACTAGTATCGTATACCCGATTCTCTAATGCAGACCCTGATCAGGTTTCTTGATTTAGAACCTCCGTTCTACTTGCATAGTCAAATACTATGATAGAAAACTTTGTTCCCCTACCAAAAATCCCCATCAAATGCCCGCCTTCAAAAATCAAATAATAGATCCTTATTTGAAAGGGTGTAAAACACCTCAAAGTCATATACTCGAATCTTAGGTCAAAACTACATGAGAAAGAAAAATGATCTATGCTCATCCTGTGCACTCATTTGATTGGTTCTCCCTAATACCAATTCTATTTCCATAAAAGCTATTTATGAAAATATTTCATAAAACTAACTTATGTTCAACTTGTATAATTCTTCACTACATCCTGAGAGTATATACTCTTATTATATTCAACTATTCCATTTTGCATTTATTTTCTTAAGAAAATTCAAGATCCAAATACTGAGCTTTTATTTCAAAAACTTTTTGAAATGAAACTCTATATTTCAATTATAGAAAATATATGTCTATAGCCCGAGTAACTCCAAAATGATACTAAAGGAATTGTACTACCAAAAAATATCATACATATCCTTGCCAAGAAGGTAATACTCAAGAGAAATGTTTACCATCTGAACATACCACTTTCCTAAATTTAAATTATTTTCGAGCCACTCAAAATAGTTAATTAAAATATTTTATTTATTCCGAAATCCCATTTTTGAAACAAAACTCACATTTTTCAACAAAATATTTATCACCAACTTGCTTTAGGTTCGTTCGGGTGTACTTATTTTAATTGTACAATGATAAAGATGATAATTTACCAAGTATCTCACAACTTTCGCCTAGGCAAAATCTGATCGTCACTTAGAAGATTATTCCAATTATCACAAAACAATCAAGACTCATTCGCCTTATCCAATTCAAAGATAACACTTCTTATTTGCACTTTTATTTTCAAAAATTTATGTTTAAACCAAATTGGTTTCAATTATTATTATTTTCCCAAAACCTTGAAAATCATTTTTCCAAAGCATTGGGATTTAGGTTCTCAAGTTTTCAACCTAAATTCCATCCAACTTAAATGAAATATTTTTATAAACCCATTTTATAAATCACTTCTATTAAACCAATTTTAAATATTTATCCCAAGATATTCTAACTTTGAAATCAAATTCTACCTCAACATTAACAATGATTGCCTTATAGTCAAACTGTAAAACTTAATTCACAAGGTGTTTAGTTTCAATGCTTCCCAATTTCTATCTACCCAACTCAAATCTTAACAAGGAAGCTACTTATACATACTAAGAATAGTCGAGGCTCAATTGGACGAGTATGACTAAACAAACCCTAAATGATAATAATAGAATATTATTATCCCCTAACTATTTTTGAAATCATTATTTTCATATAAAATATATCCTGGTAACCCAATTTCAAAAATACAATGTCGATTAAACTTGTTCAAGTGTTTAGGAAATCCCTATCAATAATGTTAGCCAGACGCATCGATCAGAATTCTTAAGCCACTCAACAGTTCAAACAACACAGTATAAAACCTTTTTATAGCACTAACAAATACGCACTCTTATATAATATACACTCAAACTTATTCTAGGGTATTACTAACCGTATCTCTAATGAGTCTACCCCACCAAAGCCTAAGTGTTCGCTCAACCTAAGCTCTGGTACCAAATGTAACGAACCAGGCTTTTCGACCCTTAAAAATCGACACTAATATATCCACTGTATTACATACCGAACAATCAGGTATCGAAATTACCTATTTGTTAGGGTAAAGGAAGAAGGTAGAAGATAGAAAAAAACTAAACAAATAGAGAATTTCACAATGCAACGGAATAACCTATATTAATCAAATAATTCTTTACAAGGTCATTTCAAAATAATACATCGGAGTAATACCAATACATTCTATTCTAGGATATTTATATGTCCTTACATAACATATACAACATACATATGATATAACGAAAATCAGATAATAACTAGCCATTGATGAAGCCTTCTACTCCAATCTCCTCCTTAATGCATTCGTTAGAACCTAGACTACTTAGTTTCCTATAAAAATTTGAGCACCAAAAAGTTTTAGGGAAAGAAAATAAAACTCTGGGTTAGACATGGGTTTGGTGTAACTCAAGCAACTAAATTATTAAGTTAAAAATACTTTCTGAAATCAAAGGTGTCTCGCAAGTCCACACCACACATAAACACGGATAGGTTTTTACCTTGCGATAACCAAAACATTTTTAAACTATTGGCGTAAAAATTGGCCACCAACACCCAATCGCAAGCGAAAGCACTAATATCCAATCACAGATAGAGTGTATGTAGAGAGTATAATATGAAGAATAATCCAAATTAAAATGAAAGCAGTAACAAAAGACAAGATTTATAGTGGTTCGGCTAACTTCGGCCTACGTCCACTCTAGAATATTCCTTTTTATTATACTGAAATCCAATTGTGAGAAATGCGGATTACGGATCTTAAGGCTAGGATAAACACCAGAGGGGGGGTGAATAGTGTTTTAAGGAATTATTAAATCTTTTTGAGTTTTTGTTAATTTGAACATAAATGTATGCAATATTCGGACATAGATATGATCACAGAATCAAACATAGATGCAGAAATAAAATAAAAGCAGTAAAGGAAAGAACACACCGGATTTTATACTGGTTCAGAGTTACCCTACATCCAGTCCCGCACATAAGTACAGATTTCCTTTCAAAAGCAATTGTATAATTACACCCTCGATTTCAAGGCTACGAGGTACACCCTCCAGATTCACAATCCTCTGGGTAGAGATACTTGATTTTACAGGCAACAAGTTCACCCAATTGATTTCCAAGGCTACAATCACACCTTTTCTCGCTTGATTGATTTCCAAGGCCACAATCACACCTTTTCTCGTTTAATTGATTACAAAAAGTCTATAACTCTGACTAGCACTGAGGATCTTGTTGAGATAGTGGTAGAGAATCAAACCAGATATAATCTAGTTAGATTCAATGTTGATTTCGGCAGAGTAATGGTAGGAATATGTATAAAGAAAATGTGGAAGAAGAAGAGAATTGAAAACCAGAAATATGATTGAAATTTCGTTGAAGCCAACCCCTATTTATAGAAGAACAACGGCCATGTCCATTCATGAAGAGATATGACGAATAGACACTTCTTTTGAAATTTAAATTTTGAAATTAACTGACAGTATGTTGACATGGATATATTGAGCATGTCGACATCCCAAAGGAATTTTTAGTGATTCGTTTTTCTTTTGAAAATAACTTTTATCTTATATTAAAAACTATTTTAAACTTATAAATATACTTGACTATAGTTAAAATACATAAGTAAATATAGAGAATAATATATTGATATATACATAATTTTACAATAATTTTATATTTAAATCTAAGTATAAATATTAAAAGTTAAATATATTATTATTAAAGATAATTTAAAACTAAGGATAATTTGATTTTGAAATTAAAGATTATTTTGAGGCTAAAAGTATTTAAAACCAGGATAGATGTTTTTGATTCTTTTAAAAGGAAGGTTTTGAAATGATTTTGAAAACAAGATATAATTTTGAAAATCATTTGAATAAAAGTTAGCGGATACAAAACAATGTTCCACTAGATTTTTCGTAGGTTCCATCCTACTCAGGGTTCCATCCCTTTAACAGGCTCGAAGTGGATTCCATTCCACGAATAAATTGGATTTTAAGATGCTAGTGCTTTTCTAGGAGTTTTAACAACATTCCTAATAAATTAAAAGATAAATTACTTGAAATCTTGAACTCTTGATAATCTTGATATTGTTGATACTCACGAGTCTTCATTCTTGATATCTTGAATCCCTATACTGTATAGTCTTCATTCTTGGTACCTGCGTTGTTAAATCCTGCATATACATATAATTCTAAATTATAATGTTAGTATTTTTATTTTATAATCCTACAAAGTTTGTTGTCATCAAAACCATCATCTTACGAACTAACAATCTCCCCCTTTTTGATGATGACAACCTTTTTATAAAATATTACTTCTACCCTAATAACTCCCCCTTAATCTATGCCTAACTATCCTATTTCATATTTCTCCCCTTTTGTCATCAACAAAACCTAACTCTAAATATTACTTCAAACTATATAATCTCCAAACTTTTTAACCCCCCTCATTCTTGGACTAAAGTACCTGCATTAATAAACTATACAAATGGAGTATATAATAGATAGATTAAGCGATAATTATACTGATAGACACTAAAAATCATATAAATATTAATGCACATTTATACATGTTTTTCACACCAAATATCGCTCCAAATCAAATCAAATCAAATCAAATCAAATAATTCAAATCAAACAAACCAAACAAATCAAACATTACCAGGAACTTCCACCCATCCTTCTTCTCCAAATACAGGGTTTGCTTTAATGGCATCCCAATTTTCATTATCATTAGCGAGAGAGACTGGAGGATGTGCTGCGTTATCATCCTTGTGCATGGAGGAAATCATCCATCGTATTGCATCGAAATGTCTTTCTTGCTCTTTAATCATCTGCATTTGACTCAATTCTAAGTGTCGCTGATTACAGAGAATGAATGAAAGAATATTCTTGAAAGAGTTAAGAGTCTCTTTAAGATTTTCTGATAGATTATGAAATGGATTGGCCATATTCGAATTTGTGAGAAGAATGAAAGACAAAGTTGATAAGAGATGATATTCAGTGATGAATTCTGGAAGAAATAGGTATTTATAGGTGTAGAAATTCGTTTGAAATGAATAGACATATGGTAGTTATTCAAATTTCAAATTCAAAATGAAATGTCATTTCTGACCAGTATATATCGACATTGTCATAGGGGTATGTCGACATGGTCCAGTGAATTTTGATGACTTATTTTGATTTTGTGAATAATTGTGTATATATATATAATATACTAACATTTATTCTGGAGATAAGATAAGCTAGATAACAGAAAAGAAATTCCGTTTCATTTCATACTAAGACGATACAACGATTAAACACAAAGAACTACACGAACATTCAAATCAAAATAAACTAAAACAAATACAATGAGATACGAAAAGGTAGAACTAGTTAGAGGATGATGATGATGAAGATAATCCAAGCTTCTTGCTGACTTTGGAAATAAACTTGTTCATCTTGGATGAAATTTTATCCAACTTCTTACTAACGGATCTTTTAAGAATCCGTTGATTCTCAACAATAGTTTTTGTTGGATGGATTAGAAGGATAGTCGACGCTTTCCAAAGAAGTTTCACCTTCTTCTTCTTCTTCAATTTCCATTTCATCCCCTTCCTCTTCTTCTTCCTCTTCTTCTTCTTCCATCTCCTCATGAGCCAAAAGTTCTTCTTTTTCGGCAAGAGTCTCATAGGGTTGAATAACAAATGGAATTTTCATAAGCGAAATGTTGGAATGATTGAAAACTTTTCTAGAAACAAATTCTTCTCCTTTGAAATCCACTCCAAAATAGTTAAAAATTCGAGTGAGATAAATTCCATGATACAAAGTATTCTCACCCATTTCAAGATTTTTGGGACGAAGTTAATTTCCAAAAATAGAAAAAAGTGCTTTGCAAACTTTTGAAGTAGGATTGTTAAAATTTCCCGACCTTGGGGTCAAAGTATGTTGTAAAAGAAGATCTAGCTTTTGGTCGAAAGTTTTGATTTTTGAATTCAAAATTATCATTCCCTTTGAAAATGTGATGAAATGTCTCACGATCATTTTCATCTATTTTAAAATTAGAAAGACCCATTTCCGTACTCTTGCAATTGAGAATGGTACGCAAAAGATCACAATTCAAAACAATTCTAATGCCTTTGACAATACTCCAAATTTCATCATCGTTTCCATTATAAAATCCACGATTAAGATTTGCGTAGAAAATTTTAATAAGATTTGGATAACAAACAAAATCATTTTGAGAAGCATCAACAAGACTAAGAATTTGATTGTTTGCAAAAAGAGAATCAATTTCATAAGAAGAGAAATCTTGAAATATAGTAAACTTTCTGGGATGGACTTTTGCATAGTTAGCATAATTGATGTATGCTTTTATTGCCTCAGAATCATTGAAGAGTTGCTCTTTTATCTTTCTGGAAATTCTCATGGTGGAGTGCTTGCTTGAAGAAGCCATTAGAGTAGAGAGTAGAGAGCTCGAAGTTTTGAAGAGAGAGTTTGAATTTGAAAATGAGAGTGAAAAGATGTGATAAAAGATAGTGAATAAATAGATTCTCAAAGGACATGTTCTCTAGTCAAAAGATGCCATTTCAGAGAATTGAATGAAGTGAAAAGGTGGAGGAAAATTCAATCATTTGAATTAAAATTTTGAATTTCAAATTCTGTGCCCATGTCGACATCATGGAAGGGACCATGTCGACATGTGCTTGTGAATTTCTATGATTTATTTTTCCTAAATATATATATATATATACTTATTATTTTTAATGTCTATATCTATATCTATATCTAGAATATTATTAAAATTATAGTATATTCCATAATATATTATTATACTAATAAAAATAATAAAATAATAACAAAAAATTTTAAAATTCAAATAGCACACCAATTCAAAATCAATCAATCAAGCAATCAAGCATCTAATTCTTAGCATGCAATTTCAACCAATTGTATTGTAAATGTGTACCTTTTTCTGATTCCATTTCTCCGAATTCGTCGGAGTTGTGAACTGCCGTGAAACACAAATTTGAATTATCTGTCTTCTGATCATCATCGCTTGAGGATGAGTCTGAGTCATCTAGAGTAGCAGTAAAGGCACACTTCCGCTTCTTTAATGAATCATTGTTTATAGGAGGATTTTGCCTCTCTGGATACGGACAGTCTCTTTTGATATAGCCTGGTTCATCATAGTTGAAATATTTGACAATGTTTGGCACTATATTCTGATTTCCAGAGTTCTTATAGTTGTTTCTCTTGAGATTATTCATCTTTCTGTATTTTAGAAACTTCCGAAAATTCCTGGTCATCAAGGCTATATCTTCATCATTATCGCTGTTTGAGTCTAATTCATCAGTCAATGCATTAAATGCCATTGATTTCTTTTCAGATGCTTTGCTTTCTCTTCTTCCGATCATTTGGAGTTCAAACGATATTGGATTTCCAATTAATTCTTCTATCTTTAAGGTACCGATGTCATTTGCCTCTTCGATCGCAAGTGTCTTTTGATCCCATTCTGGAGTAAGAGAATATAAAAAATTTCTGACTTGTTCCTCTTTCGAAAATTCCTTTCCTAAGGATATTAGAGAATGCAGAATTTCCTGAAATCGACTATACATATCGGAAATAGACTCATTAGAATTCATTTTAAATAATTGAAACTGATTTGTGAGCATGGATATTTTGGTCTGTTTAACTTTTCTTGTTCCTTCGTGAGTAACTTGCAAAGTTTTTCAGATTTCATATGCATACTTACAAACTGCCATTCTATTAAATTCATTTCTATCAAGTGAACAAAACATAATATTCATTGCTTTAGAATTATTTTGTGCAAAAGCCTTTTGCTCAGCGGTCCACTGTGCAAAATCAATTGTGGGTTCAGAATATTCAGTTTGTGTGATATTCCAAGTGTCTAATCCTACAAATTGTAAATATATTTCCATCCTACATGCCCAATATGCATAGTTCCTGCCATTACAAAATGGTGGTCTGACAGTAGACTGACCTTCTACAAATGAACTAGTGACAGGGATACTAGTGTTAGTAACAGTACCAGTGTTGGTAGCCATTTTGAAATTTTTTCAAGAATCAGATTATGAAACTTTGAAAACCTTGCTCTGATACCAAATGTGAGAAATGCAGATTATGGATCTTAAGGCTAGGATAAACACTAGAGGGGGGTGAATAGTGTTTTAAGGAATTATTAAATCTTGTTGAGTTTTTGTTAATTTAAACATAAATGTATGCAATATTCAGACAAAGATATGATCACAGAATCAAATACAGATGTAGAAATAAAATAAAAGCAGTAAAGGAAAGAACACACTGGATTTTATACTGGTTCGGTGTTACCCTACATCCAGTCCCGCACACAAGTATGGATTTCCTTTCAAAAGCAATTGTACAATTACACCCTCGATTTCAAGGCTACGAGGCACACCCTCCAGATTCACAATCCTCTGGGTAGAGATACTTGATTTTACGAGCAACAAGTTCACCCAATTGATTTCCAAGGCTACAATCACACTTTTTCTCTTTTGATTGATTTCCAAGGCCACAATCAAACATTTTCTCGTTTAATTGATTACAAAAATCTTATAACTCTAAATAGCACTGAGGATCTTGTTGAGATAGTGATAGAGAATCAAACCAGAGATAATCTAGTTAGATTCAATGTTGATTTCGGCAGAGTAATGGTAGGAACATGTATAAAGAAAATGTGGAAGAAGAAGAGAAATGAAAACCATAAAATATGATTGAAAATTCATTGAAACCAACCCCTATTTATAGAGGAACAACAACCATATCCATTCGTGAAGTGATATGACGAATAGACACTTCTTTTGAAATTTAAAATTTAAAACTAACTGACACTATGTCGACATAGGTATATTGAGCATGTCGACATCTCCAAGGAATTTTTGGTGGTTTGTTTTTCTTTTAAAAATAACTTTTATCTTATATTAAAACTATTTTAAACTTCATAAATATACTTGACTATAGTTAAAATACATAAGTAAATATAGAGTATAATATATTGATATATATATAATTTTACAATAATTTTATATTTAAATCTAAATATAAATATTAAAAGTTAAATATATTATTATTAAAGATAATTTAAAACTAAGGATAATTTGATTTTGAAATTAAAGATTATTTTGAGGCTAAAAGTATTTAAAACTATGATAGATGTTTTTGATTCTTTTAAAAGGAAGGTTTTGAAATCATTTTGAAAACAAGAAATAATTTTGAAAATCATTTGAATAAAAGTTAGCGGATACAAAACAATGTTCCACTAGATTTTTCGTAGGTTCCATCCTACTCAGGGTTCCATTCCTTTAATGGGCTCGAAGTGGATTTCATTCCACGAATAAATTAGATTTCAAGATGCCAGTGATTTTCTAAAAGTTTTAACAAAATTCCTAATAAATTAAAAGATAAATTACTTGAAATCTTGAACTCCTGATATTCTTGATACTCATGATTCTTCATTCTTGATATCTTGAATCTCTATACTGTATAGTCTTCATTATTGGTACCTGCATGGTTAAATCCTGCATATACATATAATTATGAACTATATTGTTAGTATTTATTTTTTATAATCCTATACAAAGATTGTTGTCATCAAAACCATCATCTTACGGACTAACACCATTATAATTACAATCCGGAATTTCTGAAACAAAAATGGCAGAGTAGCTTTTTGTGGAGGAAGATAAAGAAGAACAAAATGGAAATCCCTTTTTTTGAAGCCAATACTACTGTACGTATAGGTGAAATTCCGCCTGTAGGGCTTTCTCACTTACATGGGATTACCATAGTGACCGTCGAGCCTAACTCGTAAATCTATGTCGACCTAGAGTAACCAATGTACAGACCCGAAGTAGGCTTAATGTTGACCTGAAGTAAATTTAACCCTGACCCAAAGTAACATGAACTCCAGCTTAGGCCGACCCTATCCAATCTCCTCTCCATGCCGACCCTAAGCCAAGGTAATGCCGACCCGAAGAAAACTAAGCATCGACCCGAAGTCTTCCCTACAGTCGATCCCTAGCAACTCCAAATGCCGATCCCAAGTTCCTATAGTTGACCCGAAGTGAACACCCAATGCCAATCCCTCATTACTTCTGATGCCGACCCCTTGTGCATGCCTACCTAAGGTTGTATACTGACCTGGCACCAAACGAATGTCAATCCAAAGTCCTTCTCAATGCCGATCCGATCCATCTTCCTCAATGCTGATCGATGCTCCCAGTATGCCAACCTGAAAATTCATCAATGCTGATCCAAAGTGAATGTCGACCCCTTATTCAATGCTGATCCCTAGTAGTTTTTCATACTGACGCAAGCAAACATCTCGGAGACCTGAAGTGAACCTCTTCCTAACCCGAAGCAAACCACTCACTAACTTGCAACAAACTCTAAGCAACCCATCCTTTGTCGAAACCCATATTCCAACTACCCTACGTCGTTCGCCCATCGGCCATGCCAAATCCCGGCTACATATTCATGTTTACTATCCATAATCGATCGTCTATCCATTCATCTGAACCAAGTCCATAGCATTCTAGCCTCGATAACCATGCAGTCAATTGGGTTGAATCCGCCAGTATACTACCTTTACAAAAGGCGGGTTAACACTTTGCCCCCCAAAATATTCCTAGCGATAGGACGGCGTGTCTTGTATTTCTTGAAGTCCGATGTTTGAAACCTAGGGATGACCTGTGAAGAGATCAAAGGCCTTGTTTGATTGTTAATAATGATCATTTGGGACCGTGTGCCGTTCGAGGCGAAATGCGATGAGTGTCATTTGAGGAGAATTATGATAGTTTGAGATCGAATGCCATCGAGCCGAAATGTGGCCATTCGAGGCGGGTGTCGTTTGAGGCAAGATGTGACCATTCGAGGTCGGGTGTCGTTTGAGGCGAGATGTGAAGTTCGAATTCGGGTGTCGTTCGAGGCAAGGTTTGACCGTTCGAGTTCAGGTGCCATTTTAGAGAAATGTGACTGTTCGAGTTCGGAGTATGATTAATGTAAGATTTCACGTTCGAGCGAATTTCAGGATCATTTTTTATGGAGGTTCATCACCATCTCAAAGCATGCCTAGGGACCGTTCACGATCCTGTACATATGTAAGTGACTAAGCTATTTTGGTGAAGGACTTATTATTAGTTATTTAGTTCATGCCATTAAGAGGATGATGACTGCTCTTGTTCCATCACCGCTATCCATTTCCAAGCAAAGCCATCCAAATCCATGCCCTCAGCTCCATAAGGAGTTGTGCTGATCCATTCTCCTTGGTCGGGTTTGCCTCGGGTCAATCCAATCCATATCTAAGCCTGGTAATTTCTGCTATATGTCCTAGATTCCAATTTCCAGCCGTTCTAGCATCCATAAGTGGTCTCTGATTGTCATTTCCATCCTGCCCTAGAGTCCATGAGGGAATCTAAGATCATCCTCTTCCAAACGCGTGTCCGAGTTTTAATCCATGCCAAAATCCATAACACTATCATGCTTACTTCTTTTCCCTAGTTCGGATCCTGAATTTCCTCCTATCTCTTTGTATTCTTGTTAATTTCCTAGCCATTGCTTCCCAAATCCAAGTTCCCAAGCTTTCAAATCCAAGATCCTAACTTCTAAATCCCTGAGTGCAAGCTTTCTCAGTGAAAGCACCAAAATGTTGGTGCCAAAATTAAACACAAACACCCAATTGCACGCTAAAGCACCAATATCCAATCACAAATAATATATAGAGTGTATGTAGAGAGTATAATATAAAGAATAATCTAAACTAAAATGAAAGCAGTAAAAAAGACAAGATTTACAGTGGTTCGGCTAACTCCAGCTTACGTCCACTCCGAAAATTTCCTTTTTATTATACTGAAATCTGATTACAATTACAATACAGAATTTCTGAAACAAAAATGAAAGAGTAACTTTTTGTAGAAGAAGAGCAGAATGAGAAATCCTTTTTTTGAAGCCAATACTGTTGTATTTATAGGTGAAATTCTGGCTGTAGGGATTCCTCACATACATGGGCCCATCATAGTAACCGTCTAGCCCAACTTGTCAATCTATGTCGACCTGGAGTAACCGGTGTACTGACTCAAAGTAGGCTTAGTACTGACCCGAAGTAAATTTAACCTTAACCTGAAGTAACATGAACTCCAGCCTAGGCCGACTCCATCCAATCTCCTCTCCCTGCTGACCCCAAGCTGAGGTAATGCCGACCCGAAGTAAACTAAGCGCCGACCCAAAGTCTTTCCTATGGCCAATTCCTAGCAACTCCAAATGCCAATCCTAAGTTCCTATAGCCAACCCTAAATTGAATCATAGCCGACCCGAAGTGAACACCCAATGCCGATCCCTCATAACTTCTGATGCTGACCCCTTGTGCATGCCGATCCAAGGTTATATGCCAACTCGGAGCCAGATGAGTGCCGATCCAAAGTCCTTCTCAATGCAGACCTGATCCATCTTCCTCAATGCCGATCCGATGCTCCCAATATGTCGGCTCGAAGATTCATCAATGCCAACCCGAAGTGAATGTAGACCCCTTATCCAATGTCGATCCCCGGTAGCCTTTCACACTAACCCGTAGCAAACCTCCTAGAGATTCGAAGTGAACCTCTTTCTGACCAAAAGAAAACCACTCGCTAACTCGAAGCAAACGCTGAGCAGCCCATCCTTTGTTGAAACCCATATTCCAAGTTCCCAACGCCATTCGCCCATCAAGCATGCCGAATCCCGACTACATATTCATGTTTATTATCCGTAATCGGTCGTCTATCCACTCATCTGAACCAAGTCCATGGCATTCCAGCCTCGATAACCGTGTAGTCGATTGGGTTGAATCCGCCTGTTTGCCGCCTTGCCAAAAGGTGGGTTAACATATATAAAAATCTAGTGACATTATAATAATGTCTAATGGCTCGAAGTAAAATATTAAAATAGCCGGAATTCTTGCATCTCACGTTCCAACATATTTGGTACACAACTAAAACCATAAAGCTCATATTGGAGAATGGATTCCAACTAATGACTGGGTTACTGGAGTACCACCTGTCCTGTGCAATTAAAGTGCTCGGCAGATTCAATATGACGGAGGTGCAAAAAGTCATAGCGGGGTTACAGCGAGGATATAGCGGGATAGAGCGGATGACTCTAAACTAGCATATAAAATTCATACGTAATGTTTTTAAAAATATAAATGGTAAATAAATGAAAAATTAGCATTCAATTGAATTATAATTAATACATAAATAATTTTAAATAAAAATATATGCGAATATACTGTAAATAAACATAAAAATGATATATAACATAATTGAATTTAGTAGAATATTAGAGTGTTTTCATTTTTCAAAATATTTAAAAAATTCAATTCAATTAATTAATTTCATAATTTTTATAATGTATAAATGTCATTTTTAAATTCATTTCTTTTAGAGAAGAAGCAGAAATAGCGGAATATAGCAGGCATAACGGGATGTAGCGGAAATAGCGGGGCTTAAAGTGAAAAGACTACATGGAAAAATCATAGCGATAAAAATCCGCTATGAGATATAGCAGGGCTATAGTGGGTTAATAGCGGGACAATAACTGCATAGCTCATGTCATATTACATCTCTAGAACAATGTACTGAGATCGTACCTAACGACCCCTGCCAACATGGAATAGGCCTACCCCTTGTTGGATAGTACCAAATATGTCATCACCCTGGTTGTTCCTAACCTTTAAGGAGCTCTCTCATGCACAACTGAATCTGAAAATATGAATGGTCATCTAGAAAGTGATATCATACCCTTTGTTGGAGCTACCCACATTTAGCTCTATTGCATCTCCTATGTTTTAGTCATTTCCTGTTGATGAGGCTGAAGGCTACGTTTTACCTTTCACATATAACACTTCCCTCTTGGAATTCAAACATTACCCTCCCGGCATCATTGCAATGGTAGCATTCATCCATACAAGTTCGTTCTGGGACTGAACGAAACCGAAGGCACTACTCCTATTAAGTCCATTACATGGATTCCCTCCCAAGGATTAATAGAGAATATCCCTTTCACTACAAACTCCATCTTCAATTCCATGCTTTTCAGATGTCTTCATCATGATACGTTGAATTGGATCGAAGTGGTTTTTGGATAACATATCCGATCTCGGTCTCTTCAAAACAACTTCGATGGTTTTCAATAAACTCAACCCCGGTTCTTTAGGAAATAAATAGATAAACAAATAAGTGCGGAGTTCACCTCCTAATCATTTGGATAAACGGGTTTTCTTATCATTTGTCCTAGAAGAACGAAATGAATTTATACGTACAGTATAGCACCACCGATGGTAATTGTACCATATAATTCCCACGTTTTTCCTAGAAGTTTCCAAAGTTACGTTTTGGGTCTAGATTTGATAGTCAGTTATTTAACTATCACATAACAAACATCCAGTCGTGGTTTAATTTCAATATGGGATCCACTAAGCCTTTATTTATTAATCTTTAATTAATAAACCACTTTATGAAACTTGATCAAAAGATCCTTTCAAAACACTATTCCCAAACACCTTGCATTTCCTTTATACTTGGAAAATATTCATATACTTATCTCAATGATATAAGTATATTTACAAACTTTACAAAGTTTTCTTCTTTTCAAATCTCATGTTAAATAACCAAACAAGTTTCCTTTTCAAAAGCTCATCTCATATTTCAGTTAACTTATAGCTTCTAAAATAAAGTTATCCCATTTTTATAAACCTTTAAGTCAATTTATAAAGCCTCTTTCCAAATCTTTGAAATGATTTATATAATTTCTTCCTATTTATAAACTTCTTATAAATCTTCTTAAAGAAATTCTTTATAAAATATCCTTTATAAAACATCATTTGTAATCACCTTTAAATAAACCTTTTGTTTAGGTAAAGTCCTTTCTATAAACAAGTTATCATTTATAAATATCTTGATAAAATAATTATACAACTTGCAAAACCATTAATAAACCCTTAACCTCAAATTGATTAAAGAATTAAAATAAATTCTAAATCATGCTTTATAATTTCTAAACGAGGCTTAAAAATCCCAATGGTACTAATTTAAGTTACCATTCAATTTCAATTCCAATTTACTTCACATTTATTTACATAGGTCAAGATATATGTAAATATAACTCATATCCAAATCAAGGAATTATCATGTCAATATGAACTAACTGAAATATACATGTCCAAACCATAATAGCAAGATAGTGATTTGTCTTGCTATATAGAGTCCAAACAAAATCATTACATATAATAGAATGATGATCTAGTCTACTAACATATATCCACGCAACCAATAATCAATTTATAATAGAATGGGAATTTATTCTGTTATTCTATGTCCACAACAATCAAACACTTACCCTATAGTAGAACGGTGATCTATTTTGCTATTAGATGTCTAAACAATACAATCAATCAACACTATAACTCATTCATAGTCATTTGTCTACTTCATGGTATCAACACTTGAATTCTTATATTCAAAACTATCCTTGGAACAAAAGTTCCCTGTAAACGATTTGATTCTTAGAAAATCAGGATTTAAAACCTAAAACTCCCTTTTAAAATAATTAAATTCAAGTTAAACTCTTTATTAAATCGTAATTAAACTTAATTAAATCTTAATTTAACTTAATTAATAATTAAGAAATAATTAAATATTTAAATAACTAATTGACCCCTAAATAACTATTAATTAAATCCAAATTAATAATTTCCTAATTATTGAAATTAATTAACCTTCATTAATAAGTAAATATTAATTAATCTTAATTATTTAATAAAATAATTATAGTAAAATAATTTTTAATTAATACTTTAATAATAAATTAAACCTTAATTAATTAAAAGTTAATTAATAGTTAAACTTTAACCAAATAAACATTTACTTAAAATTAATCCTTAATTAAGTAATAATTTAGTTAATAATTAACCCTTAATTAAATAATAATTAATTAACTAATTTAAACTATAATTAAATAATAAATAAAATAATTAAAATTGATTAAATAAAATTATTTAGTCTTTTTAACCTAAGTAAGTCATTAATTAAAAACTTCTTAATTAATAAATGATTAACTTACTTAATTAATATTAATATTAATTAATACTAATTACTTAACCTGATTACTTAATTAATTAATAAATAATTGTTCTTTATTAATCAATTAATTTAATTAATAAACCTTCTTAATTAAGTTAAAAATAACTTAAATATCGCTAACTTAATTTAAAACGGATTTCCAAAACATTTTTAAAAGAAAACTTAGAACATGAAATTTTGAAAAATCCGAACTGCACCCATAGCATCTATAGCGACTATCGCTATGGGTGCAATAACCTAGGATTGATTTCTAATTTATTATCCCAAAAATCAAACTTTTCACTATTATTTACTAAAGGAATAAATTTTAAAACTCTGGGTTAAAAACACTCTGTAAAGAGTCAAAATTTTGGCCTAACTTTAATCAAAATCAGAAAAAGTAGTCTAAGGGGAAGTTGAACCGTGAGATTTTGCACCATTTTAAAAAAAGAAGAATCCATTTGAGTTTGATATGACAGAGAAGTGGTTGGTGGAAGTAGGTGAAAAAATGAGAAACCTATGGCTATTTATACGTAAAAGAAATCTCATATCACATCAACTTATATATATATATATAATAATTTGCAATAATCTTGTCTAGTCACATCACTCCTTTTATAAATATATATTTATATATAATTATTTTATGTTGTCACATCACTCATATATATATGCAATTATGTGTTGTTACATCAATCCCTTTATATATAAATATAATTGTTATGTGATGTCATTTCACTCTGTTTATAAATATATTGTTACCCCGCCTTTTAATCAAGGTCGAGATATCAGCAAATTAGCTAAAAAGGATGGATATCAGGATTGAAGATCGATTGGAAACGAGGCGATGATCGATACCGTCAAAATTAGACCAAGTTCTAATCAAGGTGGGATCGATAAGGAATGATAAACAAGGTTCAGCGAGGTTACACTTCGAATTTCTGGTCAAATGGAGTTCATATGCTCGAGTTATGGATGGTCTAATGTTCATGGGAAACCAGTTCATATCGATACTTACGTATCGATCAAGATGAACATGGCTATTTTCTTCGGATCGATGCATTCGTATCGACACATGCATATCGATTGGTTGGGTATGGAAGACAAATAGGGAACTCGATGATGTACAACTTAGAGCTCGACTCTTAAAGACTAATCCATATGAATACTTTCGTATTGATCAAGATGGATACGGATATGGATAACACATACGTGTTTTGTGCATTTGGTTTGGATTGATAACAATTCGTATCGATAGATTTCTATCAATCGAATGATGCGGCATCAGATTGATATGAGGGAAAAGATAGAGTATGGATCGATACGAAGGATAGTGGCGCTGGATGGATTCGAAGGCACATTTCATATTGATCATTTTCGTATCGATTAATAGGAATGAAGCGGTCAAGATGGAGTGTAAAACATGGAACACTGCGTAAGACTCGTATCAATGCAAAAGCTATGGATACGGGATCTGATGGATACGAACTGATTGATATGAAATCATCAGCCTACACTAGAAAATTCAAATTTGGATCGATCATATCTCAAAAAGTACTCCTTGGAACTGCATGAAATTTGGAGAGCAAGGATTTTGCACCATCATCTTTCACCATGATCGATCTCAGCTCGATCGGAGCACTTTATGATCGACGCGAACTCGCTATGGCAAGAATCGATCCCAACTGACTCCAGATTGATCATATGGCACCATCTAGGCTTGAAAAAGAGTATTCCAAGATTCAAGGTAGATATTTCTAACTCCATACCTATAAATAACACCTCCATTGCAACTAAAAAGAGATCTTCTCTTTTGGCGAAATTCTGCCGTTTTGGTTATTGATATTCAAAGGATTGTAACTGTAATTACAGTATAAAAGGAAATAAAAAGATCAATTCAAAGTGGATGTAGGCCAAAGATAACCGAACCACTATAAATCTTGTGTCTTCTCCGACTTACTTTCACTTTAATTTTGTTATTTCTTCATTTTTACTCTCTATATCATCTTGATCTGAGATCAGTGACTGGATACTAAGGATTTGTATGTAAACACTGGTGCCCTCATTTCATTCTGGGTTTGTAACCATTTTTGGCGCAAATACTTTGGTGCTTTCACTTTGAATGCTAGCATCCGCTATATCGGATTTGGAGTTCGTATTTGGAAAGCTAAAGAATCAGATGTAGGACGAACCACAGTTAGGCAATCAGCTAGAAGGGCATTACCAGAAATGAGCCATCAAGAGAGAAGTCAAGAGGCTTCCTCTAGAGATGGAGCAGATAAGGTATCCATCTAAATCACAAGGGATGAGATGTAGACTATGATGGATTCCATGGAGGAACGGTTGCTGAAAATGTAGAAAGAGATGATGTAGAACCATCCCAAATAGTTTGGACAGGCAGGAGCAGCAGGAGCTATTGGAGCACAGATCCACGGAGCTGGGTCAAAGGACTAAATAGGAAATCAGATAGAGTAGTTCAGCATGGGGCAGACCCCAATCAGCACACGGATATCAATCTGGATGGATCTAGACTTAGGGCACACCCCATGTAATGCCAGACCAATTCGTGGAAGAATGACAGGTGACGTTGCACAGCCTAGTGCCAAAAGGAATACATGAGTGCATGACGAGGAGTACGTATCAAATTTCCCTCAAGGACTTAGGGGTAGTTAGGAAATGAAGATGGGGGCAACCCTCGATGGACTAAACTGGATTGGCTGAAATTATCAGGCTAACTACGCGCTGAGGTTTGACAAAAGGAGATCTGGAAGGAGTAAACATGAATCCATTTACCCATAACATCAAGATAGCTAGGAATCCACCAGAGTTCAAGCTGCCAACTCTGGAAGTATACAATCGTAGGACGAACCCTATCGATCATTTGATGAGGTATACAGGACACAAGGAAGTGTTGGGAGCATCAGAGGAGGTTATGGCCCGATGTTTCCCTCTGTACTTGATGGATACAGCCGTTATGTGGTTCAGGCAGTTGGAAAATGGATCTATTAGGACATAGATAGAATTGTTGGATAGATTTTTGAAGCAATTTAGGGTTCATATCAAGAGGTCGAAAAATGTTATGACACTAACGTTAGTGGAACAAAGGACAGGAGAGCCGCTCAGGACTTTCCTAACCCAATTTAATGCAGCGGTTGCTTAGGTGGATCGGTTGGATCCATCAATGGTTCTAATGGCGGCAGAGTCAGGGGCCAGAGACAACTCGGATTTCAAAATATCATTGATATGGGATCCACCAATGGATCTCGGGGAATTCTTTTATGAGGTCGGAAAATTCCTTCAGTAGGAGGATGCAAGTTGGGATATGAAACCAAAGGAAGTAAACATGATTAAGGATGGAGGACCATTCGGTGAAAGCTTGGGTAAGGATAAGGATAAAGGGAAGAGGAAGTCGGATGACGATTTTGGTCGGGCAAGGAAGCGCTGGAGAGAACCAAAATTCTCCACTTACACAAGACTGAATGAGACATTGGAACATATATACATGGAAACTCGAGATCGCCTTCCTTACCGATGGCCGACAATGAGGGAAACCTCGAAACGCGAGAGGGCATCGAGAAGGCACCGTCTCTTTCACGACCTGGACGGGCATGTTACTAACAACTGCAGGCATCTAAAGGATATAATCGAGGAGCACGTAAGGAGTTGTCAGTTGCGGCAATATGCCGGGACTTGGAATCCGTCGATGGAACTGGAGTAGCCATCGTCCACCTCAAACAACGACGGAGCGAGGCCTAGGAATGATGGTCGGTTGGTCATCAGCTGATCGAGGTGGTATGGAATAAGTAGCAAATTCTACGCAGACGGCTAAGCCACTTACTCATGTATGGGGACAGAGATGGCCCCTAGGCATGCTCTGTGATGATGATAAATCAAGATGCTTTAGTTTGTGAAATCTGCCTTTTCTTTCTAGTTTGGATATTTTCTTTTTTCTAGTTTTGTTTTGGAGTTTGGTTTGGACTCTTGGTTTTCTTAATTTTCTGGTTTGGACTTCGGTTTGGATGCTTGTCTTTTGGTTTGGATTTTTGATATGGATTTTTGGTTTTCTGATTTGATCTGGATTTCGAATTAGATTTTGATTGGATTTTTGTCTAGATTTTGGTAAAAGGTTGTCGGGTATGGATTATGCCTGTCAAGGGATAAGTCGCTTCGTCCGAATGCGACAAATCGACTTATTCAGGTCGTCGAGTATGGACCATACTCGGAAAGGGTCCGAAGAGACTAGGATTTGGCTTAGGACTTAAGCCACATCATCACTCATCATTCAGGGACACTGAACCAGGATCACCATTGATCTAGGGCTTATGCTAAGGCATTGTTTAATAGAGGTTGTCGAGTATGGATTACGCTTGGCAAGAACCCGAGGAGGTTATGGATCTGGATATTGGCTATGAATAGCTAAGGATTTGGGCATGAACCCGGAGTGTTCTTGGATTTGTCTAAGTGCTCGGAGTGGCCCCTGATTTGGATATCGACCCGGACAGGTCATGGATTTGGTTATTGGTTGCTAGATATGGATGGACTAGAACTCAGTTGTTGAGTTCAGATGGATATGGAATTGGCTAAGGATTTGGTTAATGGATTCAGAATCTGATATCAACTCAGAGCAATCGTAGATTTGTATAAGGATATGGCTATAGCACTTGGATAGAATGGCTTGGATTATGGATCAGATGATATGGCTATGGATGGAATATGGACTTTGGATGTCGGATTTAAAGCTATTCAAAACACGCCCTCCTACCGCAAGACATGTTTTAGGAAGCAAATGTTACCCCGTCTTTTGGATAAGGCCATGATATCAACAAATTGACTAAAAAAGATGGATATCAGGATTGAAGATCGATTAGAAACAAGGCTATGATCGGTATTGTTAAAATTGGGCCCAGCTCCAATCAAAGTGGATCAATCAAGAATGATTAAAAGGGCTCGACGAGGCTACACTTTGAATTTTAGGTCAAATGGAGTCCATATGCTCGAGTTATGGATGGATCAATATTCATCGGAAACTAGTTCGTATCGATACTTTCATATCGTTCAAGATGGACATGGCTGTTTACTTCGGATCGATGCATTCGTATTGATATGGGCGTATTGATTGGATAGGTAAAGAAGAAAAATAGGGAACTCGATGATGTACAACTCAGCGCTCGACTTTGGAAGACTAATCCATATTGATACTTTCGTATCGATCAAGATGGATATGGATATGGATAACACATACATGTTTTGTATATTTGGTTTGGATCAATTATAATTGGTATCGACAGATTTCGTATCGATCGACTGATGCGGCATCACATCGATACAAGGGAAAGGATAGAGTATGGATCGATACAAAGGATAGCGACATTGTATGGATTCGGAGGCGCGTTTCGTATCGATCATGTTCGCATGGATAGATACGAAAGAAGTGGTCAAGATGGAGCGTAAAACATGGGTCACTGCCTAAGACATGGATCAACGCGAAAGCTATGGATACGGGATCTGACGGATATGAACTGATGGATACAAAATCATCAGCCGACACTATAAAATTCAAACTTGGATCGATCATATCTCAAAAAGTATGCATTGGACTTCATGAAATTTAGAGAGCAAAGACTTTGCACTATCATCTTCCACCGTGATTAGCTCGATCAGAGCAGTTTATGATCGATGCAAACTCGTTATGGATCGATCAAGGATCGATCCCATCTAACTCCAGATCGATCACATGGGCCCATCTGGGCTTGAGAAAGAGTATTCCAAGATTCAAGGTAGATATTTCCAGCTCCAAACCTATAAATAGCACCTCCATTGCAAATAAAAGGGATCTTCTTCTCTTTTGGCAAAACTCTGCATTTTGGTTATCGATATTCAAAGGATTGTAACTATAATTATAGTATAAAAGAAAAATAAAAGGATCAATTCAAAGCGGACGTAAGCCGGAGATAGCTGAACCACTATAAATCTTGCATCTTCTTTTACTTTCTTTCATTTTAACTTTGTTATTTCTTTATTTTTACTCTCTACATCGTCTAGAACTGAAATCTATGACTGGATACTAAGGATTTGTGTGTATACACTGGTGCTTTCATTACATGTGGGGTTTGTGACCATTTTTGGCGCGAACACATATATATATATAATTATTATATCTAGTCACATCAATCTCTTTATATATAAATATGTAATTATAATTATTATGTGTTGCAACATTATTAGTTAAATTAAAATTAATTATAAGATAATATTATTAAATATATTATCATCTAGTTAATTAACTCTTATATATATATATATATATATATATATCTGTGTGTGTGTGTGTATATACAGTGCACAAAGGTAAACAACGTTTCCGACAACTGTAATGACCCGTAAAATTTTAATAATTTCGACCCGTAAATTTTTTAATAATTTTGAATGGTTTTATTTACATATTTAATTGAATTTTGTATTTTTATTCATCTTATTTAAAACTTTGGTGTTTGATTACTTAAAAATTTGAATTTTAGAAATTTCTTGAATTGATTATAAATCATTTGCCCAAATTGTAATAAACACACACAATTTCTGTAATTTTGATTTTGGGTTAAAGTTTAACTTTAATTGAAATTTTAAATTTTAAATTTTAACTTCCAAATCTTTTATTTAAACTGTATATATTTGTACAAAATTTGTTCCAATTTTGTTTCTTTTAAATTGATTATATACTTTTAAATTAAGTAATAAATAATATGTAAAAAGAAATAAATTTATACGTTTCTTTTATACGTTTGTACATCCATTTTCTTAGTAAAGTAATAAACAAATCAAATGGATGTAACAAATCAAATTTTAAATTAAGAAATAAATAATGTGTAAATAGCTATTTAATTATATGTTTTATTTGGTACGTTTTATATTCGTTCTTGTTTAAATTTTTTGGCGTTATATAAATGATACGTTATCTTCTGAAATATACTTTAGCATATATTTTACTAAATAAATACGAAACAAATAAATTCAAAGTAATTTACTTTGTTATAAATTTTGAGCGTACGTTTCGATTTAATTATTGCCACTCTAATACACACACTTTTGATTTCTTACCTTAGCTGTTAAAATCATCAGCCGTGCATTTTTAAAGGAATGAAAAATCTTGCCTTACATTTCACGTGTAATTTATTTCATCTTTTTACACTTGCCTTTTGCTTATTTGTATTTAATAGGAATGAAATCCTATAATTCCTTTACCGTTTCAAATCATTTATTTCTTGCCTTTCTTACACCAAATCAACGCAAGCCTATGTTAAATACAAAAACCCACGTACACAATTTCATCCGCATCTCATATTGCCTTCATCTTCTCGCACGTGCTTCTTCCTGAAGGTAATGGCCGCACATATTTTTTTTTCTTTGTATTTTTTTGTTCTTCTTTCTTGTTTTTTTTAAGTTTAAAGACTGTTGACAGTAATATATATATATATATATATATATATATATTGCTGTTTAAGTACATTTCCCACAGCTTTTAATATTACTTCATATGGTTTACCTTTCCTACAGCTCTTTTATTACATTTTTATATATAAAGTATACGGTTATATATTAGCTGTTTTACATTTTCTGAGTCGCATGTTAAATATATACATTGGTTTTTAGTCTTTGATTTTTTTTTATATAATTTACAAATATATTGGTCCCAATACACATGTTTAATGAATACTGATTTTAATATCTAGAGATTTTGATTTTTAAAATGTGTTTTAAATACTAATTTTAATTTATATATATATATATATATATATATCTTTTACTTTAATTGTTTAAAATTTTTATATTTTGTTTTGCTGATTTCGGTTATTAATGGTATGTTAATATATAGTATATTATACCAGTTATGTTCTGATGTTTATATGTGTGTATTCTTATAAAGCAGGCAATACAAGTTATTTTGGTTACTAATATGTATTTTTATATTATTATGTTAGTTTATATTATACTGGGTATTACTAGCTATAATTGTATTTAAAGTTTGATTGCATAAGTTAAGTATATATTTGTGTCCTCTATTGTACAGTTTTAAAGTTTATAGAAATTTTTAAAGTTGTTTATATACTAGTTTGTTTGTTTTAAAGATTATATTGTACTAGTCACTGTCTTTTTTTAAAGGTTATGTTATACAATAGTTATATATATTATTTTATATAAACCAATACTTATATGTTGTATAGTATAAAAAAATTAATAATGAAAGTTTTGTTAACTATATGTGATAATATAGGTGAAGTAAATTTTGTGTTACTGTATTGCTATGCTGTTTACAATATAATGCAATATGTTAATACAGATACTTTAATAACTTACATTTTTAAAGCATATAATATAGTGTATTTGTTTGTATAACATACAATGTATTAGTTCTGGTAACATACATGTTTAATACTGAATAATTTGATATGTAAGTTAGTTATATATAGCTGCCTATCAGTTTATATGTATGAGTATCGTTTTAAAATAGAATGTGTGTATATATATATATATATATATATATAGTTTATTAAAATTTTGTGTATGTTATATATATAAATGTAGTATGTTGTTTATCTTTATGAGTATATATATTCATTTATTTCAAATTTTACTATGTAAATATATGTTGTTTTATATGTGTTTTTATTTAAAAGCAATGATTTTGAAATACATATATATTTCATTTAATATGTGTTTCAATTAATATTGATTTGAAAATTAATAATAATAATGCAACGTACATTTCGTTTCTGTCTCTATCAAGATTAATTCTGATTAGTTCTCACTGATTTTCCCATTTATCAGCTTGTTCGTCGTGCCTGTTTTCTTCATCGAATCGTGTCTATCTAGCATTGCTTTTGAATTCGTAACTCAACTTCATTGTCTATTCTCTCTAGCATTGAAAGGCGAGCAATCACTCACGATTAACGTTCTTTTATTTATTAAATTTGATTTCAATTGGAACGACAATTGAAATATGTTGCTAAAATTTAACTGTTAATTGTTTAAATTGTTATATATGATATGCATTTATATGTAATTGTTCACCTATGGAATATGACACCATATCCTGTTGATCATATTATATTGTCATTGATGATATATACCTATTATTATTATTGTCATATTTGTTATCACTTTGCAAGTTCCCTGTTAGTATATAATTCACTATGGGTTGAAATGATACATACCCGAATGGACTTTAGAATAGGAGAATTTCGTTATGGGTTGAAATGATAGCCCCAAGCGATTTTCATTGAATTGAATTTGGGATTGCGGGTGGAAATGATATCTACCTGTATATATTTAAATTACGGATTGAAACGATAAATATCTGTATCACTTGATCATAGGATAGGAAATTATATACAGACACCATTGGTCTATATATAAATATTTTAAAAATGATTTCTATGATTTTGAAAGGGAATATATATATGGTTTTATTTAATATTGGAAATATCTTTAAGTTTTTATATAAAGTAGATTTAATAATAAATTTTAATCTAATAAAGTCTGATTTAATTAATATAATATGTCTAAGTATTATATCTTTGAACAGATTTTCAAGGATTTGTATAAGTTAATGGAGATAAAGTTGAATTAAGCAAAATTTTATCTAATTAAGAATTCTACTTGATTAAATCGATTTGAAATATTGAATTTGAAGTTTAAGATTGAATTTTATAAGTTGAATTTTTGATTTAAAGTGATTAAATGATATTTCAAGTTTAAACAAATCAAAAGGAATATTTAATCTAAGGGTAAATTAAGGTTATTTAATAATACCGAGTTTATTAAGTGAATATTTCAAGACTAAAAAAATATGAGTTTAAATCGAGATCTGTAGAAAACTATTAAATTTAACTTCGAAATGCTGAATATTAAAGCTTTGAAATATACTGGAATTTAAATGGAAAAATTGTGATTAAGATCTGTATTCGAAATCAATATAATTTGAATTTGTTATTTAGAAAACTGAATTGAATGGAAATTGATAAATTGAGATTGAATTAATTTGAATGGGAAAGTCGAGTTGATCTTTGAGGAAATTGCAAATACCTTACTTTATAAATTATTTAATATATACATACCATTTCGGGAAATAGATCTATTTGAAATGGAAATGATATTTTTGGTTTTGAAGTATGAATTAATTTGAAATGACCACGGTGTTATAGTGTATATTTCTACATTGCAGATAGTTCCATGGTTCCTTAGAGGATGGTTATCCCAAACATCCTTTAAATTAGTTATATTTCAGCTGATATTTCACCTGAGTTGGATTTATTGATATAAGAATGTTAATCCTGACTCGAGTGTTTTGTGTTTTGCTTTACGCTCGGGTCAGACTGAGTGGTACAGTATTTGAGACTCGCCTTTGGAGTTTGGAACTTCGTTTGGAGATCCAACTATCGATTCAGTTTTCATCCCTTCCAGTTGATTGGTTCAGAGAAGTCATCTGCTCGTACTGAAGACTTCACTGCATTTGAGATATTCTGTTGTATTTTATTTCTAACTCTGATGTTTATATAGTAGCTTCATGAACTACTATTTATTTATTCCGCTGCGTATTATTGTACTACATTGTATCAGCGATTCTGTGTTTGATTTATTTTACTGCATAGGCTGAGTTTTGCCAAATTTAAATTAACAATATGATATTTTGAGCAATTCAAGTCCGGCATGTGCGAATGCGAATGGTTGAAAATACCGGGTCGTTACAGTTGGTATCAGAGCTTTGGCTCTAGGCAAACTTAGCATGTATGGTAAATTTATTTATAGAGTCACTTTCTTTCGAGTCTAATCTCTTCCTTTTGACTCGATTTCCTTTGAACTTTGGAACATTCCCTACGGTTCCAAAATTCATTCTTGTCTCTTCCTATTTATATTCTTTTGATTCTGGAGTATCCCATAACTCCGCTGAATGATTTGTAAAGGGGGTGAAACTCCTTTACAATTGGCATCAATTCACCAGAGATTTCTATACCCTCGGTTTAGATGCTGCTATCTCTTGTTATGCCGAATTCCATCTCTGGCGGTCGAATGTCGATTTATCTTAGGATTCCACATCGATCATATTCCTGAAGTCACGGTTGACCTGGTTAAGGTCGCATGCGATTTATATAAGCATGCTCATCTTCTATTTAAAAATTTAATTACATCATCTTCGATCGAGCCTATCTTCGAATCAGAATTCTATTTGATTAGAGTTCCTCTAATTTGAATCTCTATCTTTGTTTTGAAATCCATCCTTGAATCACCCTTTGAAAAATCGGGTATGTTTGTATTTTGAAGTTGTTTTATATATCGAAATTATTATTTTGATAAGTATGATTTTATCCCATATATAAGAGTGAAAATGTTTTCGATAAGGATTATATACCTTTTAAAAACGAGAATTCGACGTTTTGAAAGGATTTGGATTTTGAAAATTTAATAAGAAATTTGATTTATATAAAAATGATTTATAACTGAAGGGTTTTAATTTGAAATTCGAGAGATTGAATTCCCGTGTTTTGAAATTGGTTTTAACATTTTTGAAAATATATAATAATACGATTTGAAAGTTTTTTCTGAATAAGAAGTGTTTCAAATGACTCAAACGAGTTCCAACGATTTCAAAGAAATTTCAAAGAAGTTTTAAGAAAATAGAAGTCCAGAACTCACTTATGTCATTGGAGAATAATTTTGGTGATGAGTGCACGCATCATCGACATTGATTTTCGAGTTTCAAAGTGGGGGAGAGGCCACTTTAATAGCTTTGATATGCGATGATTTTGTGAAACCAATTTTGATTTCAAATTATGAAGTATAATTCGATATTCAAAAGATATACGTATATATATTTGAAACGATTTGAAGTGAGCCGGTGTTCAGTCCTCGAATTTTGGATTTGATTTGGTATAACCCTATCTATTGAAATTAATTTACTGATTTGTTGCTGATTTCAACTTTTGAATTTGAAATTTTATTTCACCGACTATTTTTAATGTTCGAACACTTCCAAATCAAGGTTTAATTTTCGAAGTTAAGTAGTTCCAAAGGTATAAATTATTTGATAAAGCAAATAAGTTTAGTTTGGAATATATAAGTATAGAGTAATATGATTTGTATAAGTTTGAAAATGTTTTGTTGAGTAAAATAAATAAGACTATTTTGAATTATACTAATATGGAATTTAGTGTTGAAATGTTCGGAATAAAAATTTAGTTTTAAATAATAGTTTTCAGAAAGGTAAATTGGATATTTCAAATAGAAATAAATAGTTCAAAGGTTTTAAAGGGATGGTTATAAACTTGGTAATCATTTGGGTATAATTGATTTTTGAAAATATTTGGTTTTGAAAATAGATTTGGAATTTAAAACCCAGTATTTATATGATGATTTTGGAAATGAATTTGATTGACCTAAATTCTGTTGATTTGAAAATAGGATTATTTTCTAAACCTATTATTTTGGAAATTTTGAAACTGAAGATACTAAATTTGAAAGAAAATTTGGTGAAATCGTATATGATTTTGAAACTGAACTGATATTGAAACTAATTGAAATTGAGAACCTTGTTTTACTAAATACTTGATTTGAGAGTTATCGAACTTATATAAAATTGATTTGTATAAGTATGAAGTTGATTTGAAAACTATTGATTTGGAAAGGTACTCAGTTTGAAAAGTGAAATCTTATATTATCGAAATCTATATAGGTGTGATTTGATATACTATTTATTTTGGAAAGTATTTAATTTTGAAATGAAATCTTATATAAAATGTACTTTATATACGTACGTTATTTGAAATGGATTTGAAAGGGTGCTATATGATATATATTTTCGAAGTAATGATATGGAAAGTGCTTTCTGCTTGATATCCGCTTTGTGGCCACATTGTGGATTCATTCTATCGATATTATTCTCTCTGATTTTGGTTTTCCGGATGTGATACTCAAGTGTCCTACCATGGCATAACCCGTGGTCATTTTTTTGGGTAGCGTAATCCGCAAGGCAGAGATTTCTTAAAGGGTATGGATGTTTCCTGGGGGATCCAGACGTAACCATTATTATGTATCCTGCGGTCTACAGTTTGTTGTGGTGGCGAAATCCGCAAGGCAGAGATTGCGTAAAGGGTATGGATGTTTCCTGGGGGACCCAGGCGTAACCATTGTTATGTATCCTACGGTCCACAATTTTGGTTATCATGGCGAAATTCGCAAGGCAGCGATTGCTTAAAGGATATGGATGTTTCCTAGGGGATCCAAGCGTAACCATTGTTATGTATCCTGCGATCCAGGTGATTTATTTGGATTGTACTTTCCATATCGGTTTTGAAGGTTTTTCAGTATTTTCACTAGGTGTAGAAATTGGTCTACTAAGCACTTGGAGAATTCTAGCTTTGTGCCTGATCAACGCATGGCCAGAGTCTGCAAATGAGGATAAACTTGTTGAAACATCGAGTTATAAAAGTATTTTCGAAAGGAAAATAGTTTCGATATAAAAGTAATTTATTATAAAACTATTTCCAACAAAGAAATTTTGTATTAATATTTGAAATTGAAATTCTTATGATTTGAATTAACTATTCATCCCCGATCCTATTCTTTTGAATCTACCCTATATGCTCAGCTTATTTATTCACCCATATTCTGTTTTCCGAATCTACCTTCTTTTCCCTTTTTGAATACATCCTTTTTAAATTATTGTTTAGTTATATACTACATGGTTTAATAGTAAATTATTAGTGTTATTAATATTTCATAAGTTATTAATTAAATAAAACATATTTAAGAAAATGATTATTAATTTATTGATAATATTTGAAAAGTATCTTGAGATAAATTAATAAATTTATGAATTATGGATTTAATGTTTCAATAGCTTCTTTGTAAATATAACTAATGATGTAACTAATTGTTTTCGAATAGTTTTCATATATTTATTTAGGTGTTATTTAAACATATAACGGGTATTTATAAAGGAAGCAAGAAATTTTACAAATGGGTTTTGAAAAGTTTTAAAGTATTAAAGATAATTGAATTGCAAATGAAGTTTTCAAATGAATATCTCAAGTAAATTTTTTTATATAATCTCAAATTAATTGTTTAAATCTTGACTTTCAATCTACTTTTATTTCCGGTTGTTATATTCACCTACCTCCTTCCTTTCGGGGACGAAAAGTTTTGGGTGGGGGAGAGTGTAATGACCCGTAACATTTTAATAATTTCGACCCGTAATGGTTTTATTTACATATTTAATTGAATTTTGTATTTTTATTCATCTTATTTAAAACTTTGGTGTTTGATTACTTAAAAATTTGAATTTTAGAAATTTCTTGAATTTATTATAAATCATTTGCCCAAATTGTAATAAATACAAACAATTTCTGTAATTTTGATTTTGGGTTAAAGTTTAACTTTAATTGAAATTTTAAATTTTAACTTCCAAATCTTTTATTTAAACTGCATATATTTGTACAACATTTGTTCCAATTTTGTTTCTTTTAAATTGGTTATATACTTTTAAATTAAGTAATAAATAATATGTAAAAAGAAATAAATTTATATGTTTCTTTTATACGTATATACATCCATTTTCTTAGTAAAGTAATAAACAAATCAAATGGATGTAACAAATCAAATTTTAAATTAAGAAATAAATAATGTGTAAATAGCTATTTAATTATACCTTTTATTTGGTACGTTTTATATCCGTTCTTGTTTAAATTTTTTGGCGTTATATAAATGATACGTTATCTTTTGAAATATACTTTAGCATATATTTTACTAAATAAATACGAAACAAATAAATTCAAAGTACGTTACTTTGTTATAAATTTTGGGCATACATTTCGATTTAATTATTGCCTCTCTAATGCACACACTTTTGATTTCTTACCTTAGCTGTTAAAATCATCAGCCGTGCATTTTTAAAGGAATGAAAAGTCTTGCCTTACATTTCACGTGTAAATTATTTCATCTCTTTTACACTTTCCTCTTGCTTATTTGTATTTAATAGGAATGAAATCCTATTATTCCTTTATCGTTTCAAATCATTTATTTCTTGCCTTTCATACACCAAATCAACGCAAGCCTATGTTAAATACAAAAACCCACGTACACAATTTCATCCGCATCTCATATTGCCTTCATCTTCTCGCACGTCCTTCTTCCTGAAGGTAATGGCCGCACATATTTTTTTTCCTTTGTATTTTCTTATTCTTCTTTCATGTTTTTTTTAAGTTTAAAGACTGTTGATAGTAAAATATATATATTACTGTTTAAGTACAAAATTTCCCACAACTTTCAGTATTACTTTATATGGTTTACCTTTCCTACAACTCTTTTATTACATTTTTATATATAAAGTATACAGTTATATATTAGCTGTTTTACATTTTCTGGGTCACGTGTTATATATATATACACATTGGGTTTTAGTCTTTGATTTCTTTTTTTTATATAATTTACAAATATATTGGTCCCAATACACATGTTTAATGAATGCTGATTTTAATATCTAGATATTTTGATTTTTAAATTGTGTTTTAAATACTAATTTTAATATATATATATATATATATATCTTTTACTTTAATTGTTTAAAATTTTTATATTTTGTTTTGCTGATTTCGGTTATTAATGGTACGTTAATATACATTATATTATACCAGTTATGTTCTGATGTTTATATGTGTGTATTCTTATAAAGTAGGCAATACAAGTTATTTTGGTTACTAATATGTATTTTTATTTTATTATCTTAGTTTATATTATACTGGGTATTACTAGCTATAGTTATATTTATAGTTTGATTGCATAAGTTAAGTATATATATGTGTCGTCTATTGTACACTTTTAAAGTTTATAGAAAATTTTAAAGTTGTTTATATACTAGTTTGTTTGTTTTAAAGATTATATTATACTAGTCACTGTTTTTTTGGGTTGTGTTATACAATAGTTATATATATTATTTTATATAAACCGATATTTATATGTTGCATAGTATATAAAATTTAATAATGAAAGTTTTGTTAACTATATGTGATAATATAGGTAAGTAAATTTTGTGTTACTGTATTGGCATGCCGTTTACAATATAATGAAATATGTTAATACAGATATTTTAATAACTTACATTTCTAAATCATATAATATAGTGTATTTGTTCGTATAACATACAATGTATTAGTTCTGGTAACATACATGTTTAATACTGAATAATTTGATATGTAAGTTAGTTATATATAGCTGCCTATCAGTTTATATATATGAGTATCGTTTTAAAATAGAATGCGTGTATATATATATATGTAGTTTATATGAGATTTTGTGTATGTTATATGTATAAATGTAGTATGTTGTTTATCTTTATGAGTATATATATTCATTTATTTCAAATTTTACTATGTAAATATATGTTGTTTTATATGTGTTTTTATTTAAAAGCAATGATTTTGAAATACATATATATTTAATTTAATATGTATTTAAATTAATATTGATTTGAAATTAATAATAATAATGCAACGTACATTTCGTTTCTGTCTCTATCAAGATTGATTCTGATTAGTTCTCACCGATTTTCCCATTTATCAGCTTGTTCGTCGTGCCTGTTTTCTTCATCGAATCGTGTCTATCTAGCGTTGCTTTGGAATTCGTAACTCAACTTCATTGTCTATTTTCTCTAGCATCGAAAGATGAGCAATCACTCACGGTTAACGTTCTTTTATTTATTAAATTTGATTTCAATTGTAACGACAATTGAAATATGTTGCTAAAATTTAATTGTTAATTGTTTAAATTGTCATATATATGATATGCATTTATATGTAATTGTTCACCTATGGGATATGACACCATATCATGTTGATTATATTATATTGTCATTGATGATATATACCTGTTATTATTATTATCATAGTTGTTATCACTCTACAAGTTCCTTGTTAGTATATAATTCACTATGGGTTGAAATGATACATACCCGAACGGACTTTAGAATAGGAGAATTTCGTTATGGGTTGAAATGATAGACCCAAGCGATTTTCATTGAATTGAATTTTGGATTGCGGGTGGAAATGATATCTACCCGTATATATTTAAGTTACGGATTGAAACGATAAATATCCGTGTCACTTGACCATAGGATAGGAAATTATATACAGACACCGTTGGTCTATATATAAATATTTTAAAAATGATTTCTGTGATTTTGAAAGGGAATATATATATGGTTTTATTTAATATTGGAAATATCTTTAATTTTTTATATAAAGTAGATTTAATAATAAACTTTAATCTAATAAAGTTTGATTTAATTAATATAATATGTCTAAGTATTATATCTTTGAACAGATTTTCAAGGATTTGTATAAGTTAATGGAGATAAAGTTGAATTAAGTAAAATTGTATCTAATTAAGAATTCTACTTAATTAAATCGATTTGAACTATTGAATTTGAAGTTTAAGATTGAATCTTATAAGTTGATTTTTTGATTTAAAGTGATTAAATGATATTTCAAGTTTAAACAAATCGGAAGGAATATTTAATCTAAGGGTAAATTAAGGTTATTTAATAATGCTGAGTTTATTATGTGAATATTTCAAGACTAAAAAATATATGACGTTAAATCGAGACCTGTAGAAAACTGTTAAATTTAACTTTGAAATGTTGAATATTAAAGCTTTGAAATATACTGGAAATTAAATGGAAAAATTGTGATTCAGATCTGTATTCGAAATCAATATAGTGTGAATTTGTTATTTAGAAAGCTGAATTGAATGGAAATTGATAAATTGAGATTGAATTAATTTGAGTGGGAAAGTCGAGTTGATTTTTGAGGAAATTGCAAACACCTTGCTTTATAAATTATTTAATATATACATACCATTTTAGGAAATAGATCTATTTGAAATGGAAATGATATTTTTGGTTTTGAAGTATGAATTAATTTGAAATGACCATGGTGTTATGGTGTATATTTCTACATTGTAGATAGTTCCATGGTTCCTTAGAGGATGGTTATCCCAAACATCCTTTAAGTTAATTACATTTCAGCTGATATTTCACTTGAGTTGGATTTATTGATATAAGAATGTTAATCCTGACTTGAGTGTTTTGTGTTTTGCTTTACGCTCGGGTCAGACTGAGTGATACAGTATTCGAGACTCACCTTTGGAGTTTGGAACTTCGTTTGGAGATCCAACTATCGATTCAGTTTTCAGCCCTTCCAGTTGATTCGTTCAGAGAAGTCATCTGCTCGTACTGGAGACTTTACTGCATTTGAGATATTCTGTTGTATTTTATTTCTAACTCTGATGTTTATATAGTAGCTTCATGAACTACTATTTATTTATTCCGCTGCGTATTATTGTACTACTCTGTATCAGTGATTCTGCGATTGATTTATTTTACTGCAGAGGCTGAGTTTTGCCAAATTTAAATTAACAATCTGATATTTTGAGCAATTCAAGTCTGGCATGTGCGGATGCGAATGGTTGAAAATACCGGGTCATTACAACAACTTTCTGGTGTCGAAAAGTTGAAATTCCAAAAAATATTCTCTGGTTACATTTTCTTTTTTTCTACGAACCATTTAATTTGGTAAAAAAAATTAGAAAACCAGTTTACCATTATTATTAATTGATTAAAATAATTTTATTTATCTATAAAATTTATTTATTGACTATATAAAATATAAAATTGCCTAGTTTAAGTGACCAAAACCCTGGGTTGTTATAAATCCTTTATCACATAATTGACTTATACTCAATAAATTATGTTTCAAATTTTCTACCAATAAAACATTAGTAATTATAGGAGAGTTAGAATTACCGATATTGATGACTTGTCCAATGCCGATGACAAATCTTTTTGGGTTATCTCTAAATATTACGGTGCCACCATCGATATATGTTATATTTGATAACATATTAGCATTTCCAGTCATGTGCTTAGAACAACCGCTATCAAATATTCATTTCTCTTTATTATTTATTTAATTTTGGGCACTTGCAAAATAATAAAAATTTATTTGGTGCCCACCTTCTTTAGTTAGGGTCCTACGTGTTAGTGAAGAAAGGTAGCCATATTCATAGGGATTTGGTTCCTTTAGAAAAGTAATTTTTATTATATATAACATTCTGTAAATATTGTTCAATATATTTTTGTTTAATTAGATTATTATTTGTTTTTGAATCCATATTTTGACCATATTTATATATGAATTCTTAAAATTACTTCCTAACTTTGGCTTTTTGGATTTTGTGTATAATGTGCTGCATTTCTTTGAATTTTGTTTATTTTCAAAACCTAACCATTTCGATTTCCATATGGTTTAGAATTGTAATCAAATTTTCTAAATTTTGTTTTCCTTTGTCAAATTTTGTCACATTATGTCTTACTTTATCTAATTTGCTTTAAGATCACAAATTTCAATATTTTTAGAATCTAAATTGACTTGTAATTCTAGTTTTTCTTTTTCCAAGTTAACTTTTTCTAACTTATAATTTTCTAAATCATTTAATAATTTTTCATTTTGAGATAATAATGTTGCATAAATTTTTTGAACAATTTCTAATTCTTCTTCTACGATAATTTTTTCATCCTTTAATAATCCAATTTCTAATTTTGATCTAGTTAACTTTCCTACATATTCCTTATTTTTTTATTCTCTATATTTATCATTTAATTCAATGCTTTTTTCCATTATTTCATCATAAGTAAGTTCAGACGTACCTCATCAGTGTTAGTCATAAAACCCATATTTGCTTGTTCCAAGTCACTTTCACTACCGCTATCTGAAGAAGAAGACGAATCTGAATCATCCCATGTTACTTGAAAAGCTCTTTTATTTTTGTTGAATTTTTCGAATTTTCATTTCTTTTTATCATTATTGAGCCATGGACAATCTTTCTTCATGTGGCCAAATTTTTTGCATTCATAGCATTTAATCGATGTTTGATTTGAGGAGTTTGGTTTGCCACTATTTTGAAATTCGATCATCTTCTTGAACTTCTTGAATATATTATAGTTCTTGGAAATAAAGACAATCTCCTCTTCGTCTAAGTCTGAACCTTCATTACTTGCTTGGGATGCTATGATTTTTTTCATGATTTTGATCCTTTCTAGCTTACAAGTTAGCGTCGTACGATATTAAATTTCCTATTAGCTCTTCGACTTTAACTTGAGAAATATCATTATCTTCTTCGATGGCTAAAACTTTTCTTTCCCATTCATTTGTCAAAGAGTTTAAAATTCACGTGACTAAATTGAAAACTGTGAATTTGACTCCAAGTGTCATGAGATCGTGTTGAATGGTTTGAAATCTTACATACATATCAATAATTGATTCACTTGTTTTCGTTTTGAATGATGAGAATTCGTTTTGTAAAATCGAAATTTTGGTTTGCTTGACTTTATTCATGCCTTCACGTATGACTTGTACAATGCGCCATATATTATATGCAGTCTTGTAGAGCATGATACGTGAAAATTCATTTTTGTCAAGTGAGGAAAATAATACATTCATAGCTTTGACATCGTTAGATGCCTTTGCTTTCTGTGCATGAGTCCATGTGCTAATATCGATGTCAGGTGCTTTATATTTGTTTTGAGTTGCTAGCCATATTTCTAAACCATTGGCTTCCATAAAAATCCGCATACGTGTTGACCAATAAGAAAAATTGGAACCAACAAATAGGGAAGGACGAGCAGTTGACGACCTTCATGAAATGTGCTTGCCATTTTAATAATTTTTCAGTTACGTTTACTGTAGACTGAATGACCTTGCTTTGATACCAAATGAAAGTCTATAGGATCTTTACAAATAATGCAGTCTATATGTATACATGTGAGGATGTATATGTTAAATAGAGAGCAATAATTAAATATGAATAAGATAAATAATAGAAACGATCATACCGGATATTTATACTGGTTCGGACCTCCCGTCCTACGTTCAGTCTCAAAGCTCCTCTTCAGTATTTCCTTTAACCAAATAACCCTTGCTTCGCCCAGGATTATAGGGTAATACAAAAGTATATCTCTGACAATTTAGTGTTTCGAATAAGATGGATTTTGACCGATAGTAAAAGTCTTTCCATGATCTCCTCCGAATATATGAATGTGAATGCTTTGAGTTGTAGGAAGTGCTTTTACCAAAATTATATTTTAGTTATTATAGATTGAGAGTATATAAGCAATTATATGTACAAGAGAGTAATAAGAAATCAAGAGAGAATTGTTTTAATTAACTCAATTCAATTAATCTATAAATCTCAATCATGGTAGTATTTATAGATTTAAAGAGATGCAGATGAAGAGTTGTTACTATTAGATAAGGTCTGTTCATTTTAATGGCTGCAGATTTAATTTCTATTCGTTCAGCAGAAATGTCTATTCGGAGTTGTGCGGTTTTTCAGGTGATAGACGTCTATGGTAAAACCTCAGGTGTCTGTGACTTCATGAAATAATTTCTCGAGGATTTTCACCGACGTCTGTGATTTTTCTTCAGACGTCTATTAATGTTAAATGTAATTTTTTTTCACTTTATGTTTAGCGTATATGAAATCATGTGTGCATATATACTTAAGGAGACCTTACAATATTTTATCTAAGACTCTTTTACGGTAGAATAAGCTTACTAACTATAGTATGGTCGATAGATCTTTGTTTGTCTTCGAGTCTTAATATCTTCGAGCATGATGTCTTCTTGTATTATATACATGTTATCTTGTCAAAATGTATATATTATTGTATAGTTGTTGTCATTGAAAACATTGAATGGAGGTTCTAACATGCTTATCCGGAGCTCTTCACTTGGTAAAATTTTCACTTTTATCGTTAGCTTTCATACACAATACCAGAAAAGGCCTTTAGTAGCATTGAAAAAATGCTACCAAAACTTTTAGTAGTGTTTCAGTAAATGCTGCGATGCTACATGTAACTAAAAGTTCGAAATTATTTTTTAGCGTTATAGGAAACACTGCGAAAACTCGACATATTGTATCATTTTAGAAACGCTAAAAAGTTTATTTTTGTAGTGTTTTCCAACTGCTGCTAAAGATAACCTTTTTACTTGCATCCTTCTTGGGTTTTTTGTAACATTTTTTTCCCCTGATATACATCTTTAGTAGCGTACCTTGCTATAATATATTTTTGTACCGATTTACATTTATTTCCGTAGTGTTTTTAAAATGCACTAAAAATTATTGACTGTTTTACATCACACTTCAAATGCTACCATTTCTTGTTGATGGCTTGAATCATTTCCAGCAATCACTCGCATATTGTCGTATTAAAAAGAATATTCAATCACATAATCACCGTATCCAAACCAGCAATCAATCAATCACATAATCATCATGTACAAACAATTAGAAAAAAAAATGTTAACCACATAATCAAACACGATATCCATAACCATTTTGCTAATAGTTTTTCAAAAAAATGAGAAAATTCACATGAAATCCATAACCATTCATAAACAAGTTTACACAACCAATACTAACAAAATGTTATAAAATATATAATAATTAGAGCCATGTTCATTACTTGATTACCCATAATTCTTTGCTACCCCCGGTCTTTACTTCAAAAAAGCTAATTACCTACAGATAAGTCTAAAACAAATGATTGTGAAAGTACTTTAAATATTTAAGGTATGTCGAACATCCTTATATAAGATTTTTTAAATTTAATAATTTTAATAGAACTTAGTTAAATTTTAATAAAGTTTGGTTAATTTCTATAATAAACCTATTTAACTTTTATAAAACTTAGTTGATTTAGTTAAATTCTAATAAAACTTATATAATCTGTATAAATTTATTTAAATTTTATAAAACTCATTTAAATTTTAAAGTTATTTAATTTTATAAAAATTAGTTAAATTTTTATAAAGCTCGGTTAACTTATTTGTAACTTTATTTTATATTAACTTAAATTTATCAAATATCTCATTGCTAAAACTTAAAATCTCATAACTTATATTTTAATTAACTTAAAATTATTAATTATCTCAAACTTATAGCGTTATTAACTTACTTAATTTTATAAATTATCTCAGACTTATACATTTTATAGACTTAATTAATTTATTATTAGTATTGTAAACTTATTTAATTTTTACAAAATTTAGTTAACTTAGTTAATTTATATATGCTTAGTTTTGTTATTATTGTTACCAGTACATTTGGCACATCCGTTGGAACTATGTGAAGATCCCGGGAGCAAGCTTATGTATTTTAAAAGAATGGTCATACATATAGATGCTACTTGACATGTATAAGTATGTGAGTTGATATCTTTACTATGAAATGGTACGTTAGGCAAGTCTGATGGATGTACATAGAAAACCGAAAGTAAATTTATTTATTTTGAAATAATGGTCATATGAGTAAATATAAGTTATCATAAACACAGGTGCATGCGTATATCTGTATATATGCAATTCATTTTCAAATATATATATATATATATATATATATATATATATGGAAGTTAACTTTTTTTGTGAAATAACAAGAAAAATACTCACAAAACACATAGCTATATTTTCAATCATCGATTTGGTTTCTATATAAATATTAAATATGAATAATATACTGTGTAGATTACACTCATAAGTTATAGAAGCTTGAACAAAAGTTATTTGACTAATTTAAAATTTTATGGATATATGTAAAATTACATAATGCTATTATGATATGAGTTCTCAAATTCATCTTTCAATTTATTTTGAGTGAGACTAAATATGTTTGAATATTCGACATCGCTATTATAACTAAAATATAACCAAATCCATTGATAAGATTTCACGAAGCAGTAGTATCACAAACATATAATCTGAAAGTTGTGAGTTGAATACATTATGTACAAAATAGTTTCCTAAAGGTAATCGACTAAAATTCATAATGGTCATTTGAAACAATTTATATTTTATTCTTTTCTATAGGGCATGATATTGTTGTCAAGGGATTTACTTTGGTGGATGAAGAGCCATATACAATTTATTCATAAATTGTTTTCTCTCCTCCTTTATCCAGGCTTGAGACTGGTATTACCAACTAATAGGTGATGGTAGATTAAAATCATTTTTTAAGGGTTATTTTTATGTAATCCATGTTATTATGACGACCATACATATTTAAAATTATTGTAGATATAGATTTGACGTAAATGAAAGTTTCAAATTTAAGCATCAGTTAATATAGGTTAAGAAAACTAAATGAAATATAAGTCCAATCATGAAGTCCCTTTTGTAAACGTGGAATGATATTACTCAAAAGGATTTTGAAAATGGATAATTTATAACAAAAACATAATCTTAATGGAAAAGATACTCTTAATTTTAATAAATTTAGGTTTGACTACATGACAACAAAACATCTTTGTATACTACATTTCTAACGTGAGTTCCTTGTTCCATGGAATATTTCCATTTTGTACTAAAACCTTTGCTGAGTTTCATGCAACTCCTCTGGATAACGCCACATATAGTTGATTATGACTAAAAATGTGCTCTAAAAGATAAATTTCAACATGAAGAATGGTTTTTCCTTGTGATTTATTAATCATTAAAGCAAATGATAATTTAATTGGGAATTGTTTACGAGTTAGATTAAAAGGCAAGTTGATATTTTTAAAAGGCTTCAGGGGTATACGTGGAATAAATACCCTTGTACCACGATAATGACCAATTGTAATTTCTACATCTATGAGATTCTATGGAAGATATGACATATTAATCTTGTTCCATTACATAATCCAATTTTTGGGTCAATATTTCTATGTAACATTAATAGGGGTCCTACTTTAAGTGTTAGTTTATGTGATGACAAGCCAACTAGAGCTAGCAAGTTTAAGAATTCCGATGATACAAATTAGTGGTATCATCTTCAACTCTATCAAAAGAATAATAAACATGTTCCTCTCATGGGAACATATTTATGATCGTATTATTTATCTCATCTATTGTTTCATTTTGTGGCGCTAACATGGCCCTATTCATTATATGATCGTATTACCTAATTTTTCATGGAGGGTAGAGAAGACTTCCTCAATCAAACGACGCAAAGAAATTGCATTGATGTTGAGCATTACAATATCATTTGGGAGTTTTATGAGGTCTTGTACATAATTTTTTGTTCCATTTCCAATACACAAAAGTAATTTGGCACATGATTTATCATCTCTCACTCGCATATTTTGTGTTAAATGAATTACATGAACACTCGTCCATAAATATAATCGTACTACGCATGAATCAACTATTTAAGCTCTAGTACCTTTAAATGATAACTGGTAGTACTTTTTGAAAATCACCTCCAAGTATAACAACCTTTCCACCAAATGGTGCATTTATACCTATTAGGTCCCTTGATGTTCCGTCTAAGCCTTCAAATGCAAAACGATGAGCAATTATTGCTTTATCCCATAGTGTAACAGAGGCCACACATAATAGTTTTGCATTATCAGATTGTTTAAGATGTAACATGTTGACAAAGAATCCCATTTGATAGGAATTTTAAATCTAGAGGGTGTAGTTCGACCACCAGGCAATGGTGGAGAAGCAATTCTTGAGGTTGCAACCACAATAGCAATAAGACCTTGGATTCATATATATGTTAAAATTGCTTTATAAAGATGTGTTTTTCCTGTGCCTCATGGACCATCTATGAAATATATTGAGTTATTTTTTTCCTTTACTGGTTATTTGAAATGTATCATTCTATTCAGTATTTAAGTTATTTACAGAATCTATATCGGGTTGTGGTGTCTCTATAGATTATTCTTCTAAAATAATGGTTGAACTACTATAGTGTGGGAAAAAATCTAGATGGTTATGAGGGATGTCATAGTCAAAAATAGTTTTGTAATATTGTTTTAGGAGGTTATTAAGATCGAAAAGACATCGATTTATTAAATATGTATTATTTTGGTTAACAGTATGCATAGAAGGATAATATACAATTAAATATTTTATAAACTCATCCCATAGTTCTCGCACCATGCAAGGACCACAATACACTAAAATTGTGACGAAAAATCTTCTTAAAGCAATAGGCATGTGTGTGTTTGAAGCATCTCCTAAATATTCCTTTATACTACAACCATTTTCGAGCAAATACTTATGTTCTACAGCTTCTTTGAAGTTGTCATAGTGAGTTCTATTAACGGTAAATGCATAAAAGATGTTGGCCCTCTAACATGGTTTAAAAGTAATTGTAAATAAAATCGATCACCTTCTATATGAGATACTTTAAAAATTCGACCAATTACCTTATGATTATTTCATCTACGTATCCATTCTTTTTGTTTATATTCCCATCAATATTTATCATAAAATTCGTAGTATAATATTGACATGAATTTACATGGTTAATGTTATTAGTGAAAAATTGAGTAAGCATTGTTTTAGATCTATGTTCACCACTCAAAATAGTTTCTAAGTTTTCATCTGCACTAAATTATAGCTGTTATCAGTTTGGAAAATGTATTTGTAGTCCTATAACAAAAGGAGAAATGTAACTTGGTGGAAATTTAAATATTCACCAAACTGAATCAGGTGCACAAATCCATTTAGTGTTAAAAAACTGAGAAATTTCATCCTCATTGTTTATGTTAGAAGATACGTTTACAGAAACATGACATAACCCTTATAAACATATATATATATATATATATATATATATATATATTTCATAAATGTGATACTTGAGAAAATTTCAACATTTATGTGTCAATCGTATTTTAGTAATAAATAGGGAATATAAGGCACCACACAGTGGTTGTCAATTATTTGTCCACTTCTTTATACTTTTATTCCATTGTAACGTTTTCTATAAATCAGATACGAATCAATTCCTTGTAAAGTTAAAAGTGCAAAGGACATTGGAAATCCTTTCTTACATTGATTATTTTTCATATACGTGCCTTTAGCATTGAAACGACCACATTAAGTATGATTCATTTATTTTATAATAGCGACATGTAATTTTGGTTCTAAAAATTTATCTAGGATTTCATCCCTTACTAAAGCATTATAAACGTCAGGGTCGTTAATCTTATCATTTTCATGTAGAATAATAATATATGAGAATGGGGTAGACCTCTCTTTTGAAACTCAATGTCGTGCACATGCACAATGGCTTTACCTAATATGCATTTTCATATAATTCGTTTTTTAGTTTTTCTAATTTTGCCCGAAATACCCTTGTTGTTAAATCAGGTCTATCTTATGCTTGTTGACCAAGTAGTAGTTCTTGTGTAATCTCTAACCACTTAAAATTACATGTGACGGTAATAAATAAATAAGGTTTTTCATACCTTTGCACTATTGCATTGCATTTTGATATCGATTATGCATATCTTGAGGATTACTGATGTGAGATGATGGATGGATTTTTTGAACACTAAAATTTCCTAAAGGTTATATTAAAATGAAATAAAATTACAAAATATAATTTTCATATAAAGTTACAGAAACATAATAAATAATTGATTATGAAGTATTACTAACCGGCAGTTATCTCTCCAGAAGTTGGAGCATCTTGTAAACTATGATATAATTCAGCTCTAATAGTATCTTGATTGTTATAGAGGTACCTTAGTCTCATAGTTTCTATTTTAACGTGATTATCAACCACACTTGCTGCAATAGGCGACGACCAAGCAAAAATAGTGACATCTCCATTGGTCGTATCTAAATACATAAACAAATAACTAGTGAGTATCAAAATAAAAGTAATTAAAGGTAAATAGTAATTGTTAATTACCAGTAAAAGATGTGAATAATAAGATCTACAATGTATTATTATGACTCCATTGTTATATATGTGCAAATCCCATCCATATCACCATATGGTAATAAAAGTGGATATTGTAATGGATCATGAAATCCTACCGTATCTTGAACCCTTTGTAAATTTTCACTTCCCGTTTGAACTGTAATATCCCTATTATTCAAATTGGTATCTTCTTCATCTCCGACAATGATACCTACTACTTGTGACATAGTTGGCAACTCATGAATGTGTCTATTTACTACAAGCTCTTTTATTTTTATTTTACAATTTTGTATATCATCCCACTAGCTCAAATGTCAAAATACTTGTACAAAACGATTATGGATATCCAACATTTGTTTTTGAAGTTATAAGTATGTCTGGCCTCATTGCAGCATTATAATGTTGTCTATTTTCAATCTCGTGGTCTGTATCATAAATATATAACTAAAAATATCTCGGCCTCATTCCATCAATAGGTAAAAAATTCCAATGCTATGATATACAGAGCCTTGAGCACGATATGAATAAATTCCATTTGTTGCGTTTGCTAAGCTATGATAAATGTTAGCACCCATCGGGGTAAAAGAAAAAGCATTGTTGTAACATTCTCCACTTGGAAGCCCAAAACTAACGGCCATGAATGCTGCAGTCATCCATAGTTATTAATCATCGGTGACCAAATACATTAATGTTAGATACATTGATATAGATATAGAAAAAAATTTAAATCATAAAGAAACTTCCACATTCCATTTCAAATTCATTACATAATCCTAATACGAGAACCACTTCAGAGAAAATATAGTCATTACAACATACGCCAAAAGCGACATATGAAGATGCATCCTTGGATGACCGGAGTAAATAACAAGGCAATAAAACAAACCGCCTTTACAACCAAAAACACAGTGGAATAAAACAGAAATAACTCTTATTAACTAGCATTCCTTTTGCATGTTTCCGAAAGCTTATTCACCTAAGAAGAACCTGAAAACCTCAACTCTCAAACTACTCAAAATCAATTGAGCTCCCAAGAGTTTAAGGGTAAAACATAAACTTCGAGTCAGATACAAAGTCTGGTATGAATAATAATCTACCATCTCAAACCATTTAGATATCTAGTGAGACCACACCGCTTATCGGAACGAGTTTTCTCCTCATTGGTATCCTAAAACTTTATAAAACCATGTACCGTGCTCCTGTATCCATAATGATTAAAACATAGTAGTTCAAAATAATATGGTGATATGTAAAGAAGTAAATCAATTATGGATTTCCCATCCCCTTTTCATTTTGACTAACTGTCTAATTTATAGTTTCTAGGATCACAATTTACCTATTAATTTTCATGGGCTTACTAATAATATTAAAGATTGTGGACTCCCTGTCCGGTTTCATTTTTTTCACGGGATCACTAAGAACCTATTGGCCCTTGCCAATAGCATTATCATTTCATGGGTTCTCCCTGAACCTATTAGTATCTCCAATAACTTTTCTCTTATCATAGTTCTCTTGGGTTGATTTTAACATAATGACTTTGGTCAATAGCTTAATCCAGATTTAGTTTTCATGGGTTCACTACAAACCTATTGGCCCCAGTCAATAACTCTTTGTAATCGTAGTTTTCATGGAAACCTATTGGCCCCTGCCAATAACTTCTTTAATCTATATTTAGGCATCCTAAATTCTAGTTTATCTGACCTCCTGTATGCAATTCTAATCATTCTGGAATTAACTTAATTTACATTCACTAATGGGTCAACCTAAATGGTTATTCTGCCATTTCTCCCAAAAATACAGTTACGGGTCCATTTCAATGTGAATATATATATATATATATATATATATATATATATATATATATATATAAAGAATAAAAAATAATAACATAATAATACCAACACCTGTGATTTAATATCCTTGAAATCATTTTATATAAAAATTGGTCAATCCATTTAACCTAATAATCAAGGAAAACTTATTCAAAAACTCCATACTTAAAATCATTTCAAAACTCTTTTATTATGCCATGGTTTATTCTTTAAAAAAGTGAGATTGGGTTATTTTATTTGAAAACTAAGGCTTTTGAACCCTTTAAAACTTTATTTTCTGTTAACCCGTCTTTTGTCAAGGCAGCAAAAAGGCGGATTTAACCCAACAGACGTCACGATTATCAAGGTTGATGATTGCATAGCGATGGTTGTAGCACCCGAAAGTAAAATACAAATGGTTATACGAAGCCAAAGTTTGATGGAGTTGGTAGGTAAATGATGCAGGCTATCTTGTGAAGGGATCAACATGTTTCAATGTAATGGGATCGGTATATTTTATTCAAGAGGGATCTATAGAGAGTAATTTGCAAACCGAATCGAACCAAAGATTGACCAAAAGCTCGAACTCCACACATCCAATCAACATGATATTTGAAGAGCCATCATATCTAAGCATGAAGAAGCTACCATAGGGATCGCTGCCTCAAAATCAACCAATAAAGGGATCATTATCGATCCCTCCTCATTGGGAGTTGGGCCTAGCGACCCCTACGGCAGGCCTATATGGATAATAAGGCCCCGTAGCCGAAGTTTCACATATAAATACAGCAAGCATGACTTCAGAAAAGGGATCTTGATTCTGCTTCTCTCCATCTTCTACCTAAGCCATACTCTGCCATTTTTATTCTTAAAATTCATGGATTTGTAACTGTAATCAGCAATAAAAACTAATAAAGGGAAAATCTTTGGAGTGGACGAAGGCCGGAATTAGCCGAACCGCTATAAATCTTTGTCTCTATTTAATTTCTTTTTGATTGTTTTAACTTTGTTTTTCATTTATTTCTCTTCATATTTCTGTGACTGGATTGGATATTGGTGCTTTCATATAATTGGGTGTTGGTGGTCAATTATGATGCCAACATTTTTGAAACCATTGGATAACCTCCTTCAAAAGCTTAAAATCTTCATTTCAAAACACTAACATATCTCTTTCGAAACCTTTAAAACAAACCTTTTGAAAGTATTAAAGCTTTACATAATATCTCTTAGAAGCATAGCTTCGAAACCAATGAAAGTACCTATTTCAAAACCATTAGGTTTTGCATACAAACATCTTTTGGGTCTAAGTGAATACATACGAAAATAATCCTTTCAAAACAATTCATCTTATGCCAAATTGTTTAGGGAAAAGTTGATGGCTTCGAAACCATCCATTCAATAGCTTAGAACATTTAACCAAAACATTGAAGGATAACATCGAAACCCCCTTTCGACACCATTGCTTTCGAAACCTTTGAACCCATTCGAAAGCCTTTAGAAAGTGACTTAGTATTTTTTTTTTAAAGCTACTTTTCAGAAGCATTGATGACTTCAATACGTTCAAACGGGCAAAAGAATGGTAGTTGGGTCTCATCTGGGTCGAAACCATCCTTTTCGAAAGCATTGTTCTATAAATAGAGGAACTCATTCAAAAGCTTATACTTTAAAGTAAAAGATGGAAAAAATCTTCGAAAGCTATTTGGAAAACCCTTTGGAAAGCATATGATTTGACTCCTTAGAAAGCTTTTTGCAAAAGAAGGCAGGCGCTTGTCATTTGAAAATAAACAAAGGTTCGACCCCATTGGAAGCAAAGGTTTCGACGCCATGCCTTCCGCCATTCACCAATCCATTACATACCATACTTGTGATACCTTGTGTATTGGTTTCAACAATGTTTGTTTTAACATGGTTGGTTTCGACTTAGTCGAAGCTGAAGCACAGAGTTGAAAGGAGCTTCTGAAAGAGGTGGAACCCACTTTTCTGGGTAAAGACTGATTTAATGCCAATTAAAGTAATTACTTTATAACTAACCTACCTATTTGTAAACAGTTAATTGATTGCCATATACTTTTCAAATTCTTTACAATAACTGCCAAAATTACTTCGGATCGAATTAACACCATTTTAGCAAATAAGTCCTTTTTTAAGCTAAGCAAATAAACCATATAAGTCCTTCTTCAAAAATAATTTAATTTCCATAATAAACCACTTAGTAAAAATCCCTAAAATTCCAAAAATTCACTTTTAAAACGTTATCTAACGTATAAAAATTCCAGATCCAAATTCTTCATAAAATAATCAAAATAAATTTCTAACCCAATTATTCATATTTTCCACTGAAAATTCATAATAAATTTTCCGTAGCTTGGATTATAAGAATTAAAACCCATCTCTAAAATCATGTTTTACATAACATTTAATTTTCTCATGGCATACGAAAATCATTGTAATCGATTTTACCCTTGAAATCATGTAAAATACTTATCAAATTATTTTGTTTGAATCCAATATGTCCAAATACAAGCATATCACCAATCAAAAATCATCATAATAATGGATTTAATCTTAAACCTGAAAAACAAATGATCATAAAACAAAATAGAGATGATTTAGATTATTATTCACCTTGATTATGACAAGGACCTTTAGATTTGATTGGAATTAATCCCCTTACTTTAATTCCTTAGTTTTAGATTGCTGTCCTCCTTTTTTCTCCTAAATAATGGTCGGTTCCTCTTAAGCATACACTCTATTTATGAAATGAAAAAATTGAATGTGTAGCATAAAGGAAATAAGATATACAGGGAGTTATGGTGCATAATTCCTTATATGGACTTATGTTAATTAATTGACATATAAGCCATTCTTAAGCCCATTTAGATAATTAAGCACGACCTTTAATTTATTTTCAAATCTCAATTCTTTATCGCTCTAATTATTTAGATTATACTATTTAATTCATCTAATTAAATCTCCCGAATAATATTATCAAAAAATTAGGGGTGTTACAGGCTCCTCCTATTCTTAAAGAATATCATCCTAAAAATTCAATAAGGACTAAATAATAAACATAACAATCATGTGTAACAACTCCTAACAACCGTACTAGCCTACCTGACTAGCAACTACCTATATAAATCTAATATAGACATACCCTCAAAGTAGATTACGATAAGCATCTCTAATCCTATCTTCTGTCTTCCAAGTACAGTCCTTCTTATTGTCGCTCCATTGAACTTTCACCAACCTAACTGTCTTGTTCCTCAACCATTTCCGATCTCTCGCTGCAATTCGAACTGGCAGTCTAACAAAAGTCAAATTAGGCTATACTATCAAATCTTCCAACCCTGTCGGAGGAATAGTAGTCTTTGGATCATGCACATACTTGCAAAGATGAGACATGAAATACATTATGGACACCTGCCATACTTCTCGGCAACCCTATTCTGTATGCGAGCTTTCCAATTCTCTCTATTAAATGGAATGAACCAACATATCTCAGTGCTAGTTTCCCTGACTTATCAAATCGTACCATACCCTTCATCGATGATACTTTAATGAAAACCTTATCCAACTGAGAATTCTAGGTCTTTGCACCTTTTATCTACGTAAATTTTCTGTATGGACCGAGCTTCCTTTATCCTTTCTGTAACGTCCCGCCTTTTTGCACGCTTTAAATCGACACACGTGCCAATTCAAAACATACGGAAGGGCGGATTGTTATGGGGTAAATAAGAAAAAAAAAAAAGAAATAAAACAAAACAGAATCTCACAGCGGAAGGATAAAATATAATAATCAAATATACAGTTCATGAAGCTGTTTACAAAATATTTACTTTTACTTATACAATACATATCAGAGTTATACAAACCATAGAATAATAATTAATACAGCGGAATTAAATGGTGTAGTGGAATACTATAATATAGTAGATAATAGTACTATAAATCTTCGTCTTCGTTCTCCAGAATAAAATCTTCAAATCCTGAAATGCTCGGACTGACCCGAGCGAATTGAAAAGACAAAACATTCGAGTCAGAACTAAAAGATCTTATGTAAGTTAAATCAACAGAAATAAATATGAGTGCAGTAACTCAAGAGATGCTCGGGATTCACATCTCTTAAGGATCCGTTAAACTATTTACCATGTAGTATATTTCGCTATTAAAATAGTGTCTATTAGTAAAATAAACTTACTTTAAAATAGCATTAAGGGGTTACCCATATAGCCCTTAACACATAATATATTCCCATAGTCTATACAGTACCGTAATCTCCCCGTACTAGGCGTTGTCAAAGGGCACTCCATAGGTATGGTACAAAACAAAATCGTATAAGACGCGCTATGGTAGGTGACACGGCACAACTAGGCAATGCCAGGGTAGATATACCAATTACGCTTCCGGGTCGGTGGTAACGCGTAGCTGCTACTACCGCCCACCTCGAACAACACCTCCAAATCAAAGAAATCAAAAGTGGCCACCGAATAAATCCAAAGTCAGAGTAGAATATCGAAGGGATGTGTCCGATAAAAGGGGCTACCTTCTTAACCCGTCAATCGCTCCTGTTTTAGCCACCTTATGCCAACTCACGGGAGTTGGGTCCACGTATTTACCTCAAAGGAAACGCCGCCACCATCCTACTTCATTCTGGAATCTCCACCGTGTATACGGTTGTTAAAGTGGTTTTTGGAGTTGGTAGAGAGTATGACAACTTCCGATCCCGATCTCTTCAATAACCAAACGTTATTATAACACCGCGGTCTTTTCAAAATAGTTTATACTTTATCCAAAATAAAATATCCATTTCAAAACCATATAAATACGATATCATTTCTATTTTAAAATCCAAATAAATATGATATCATTTTTATTTCAAATATAGCCTTTTTCAAAAATCATAGTACTTTCAAATATATATACCTTAAAACCATAGCTTCGAAACAAAATTTTCAATACTTAAATGGTTTAATAATAAATCACTTTATAAAATAAATTAGCCTTTTAATTTCTCAAATCAATTCCAAATACAGATTTGAATTCCCAAATAAACCATTTAAATTTCCATATATTTCAAAGTTTTAAATATTCCACCATTTCAAAACTAAATTTTTAATTCATATATATATATGCCAAATTCACTTTACTATTATTTAGTTTTGAAATACTTAATAAATCCCGTATCCTTTATATAAAACTTTCAAATTTCAACAATTTAATATTCCTAAATTTATTTAGACTTGATATATTCACTTTAATCACCTTAACCCCGAATTTTTTTATAAAACAATATTCTTTTAAAAATCTAAATTTCAATAAGTTCCAAATGGACTCTTATTAAATATAATTCCTAATTAAATAAAATATCAATCAATTTCAACTATCTTCTCAACCTTGATTTATAAAATCAATATAAACTCTATATTAATATAATTTAAGTAAATACTTATCCATATTATATTAAATAAAATCAAACTTTATTTTATACTTTAAACTAATTTTATACATAGCTTAAAACAAAAAAATTCACTATACATAAAATAACCTTTATCAAATATCCAAATCAATATATCAAAAATCATATATATTCTTTACAAACCATAGATATCATTTCAAAATATTATTATATATATATACACCGTGGTGTCTATATATAATTTTCTATCATATGGTCAAGTGATACAGATATTTATCATTTCAATCCGCAATTTAAAAATAAAATATTATTGTATATCATTTCAAACCGCAATCCCGAATGAAATGAAAATGCATAATAACTTGCAGTTTATAACAATATATAAAATACAGCATCCATTCATCCAATATCAACCATCAACCATTTATCACAATCATCGTCAATTCAAACAATAGAATCAATGTAGAACGGATAATAAACAGGTAATTAGTGACAATTGATATTCAAAATAAATAAATTAACTGGCAGTGATATTCAAAAATAAATTTAAATGAAAATTAACGGGCAGTTTATATGCAATAAATAAATTAAATAGTAATCTAATTTAAAAAACATGAATTTAACTGAGATAATGATTAAAATATGCCAAACAACCATAAATATATTTTAAATCACGTCATATATCAATTTAACAAACATAAGAAATTTTAGAAGTTGTGAGTGGGTTAAAACACTCACCTTTTGAATTTAAATTGAATTCAAATCCAATTTAAACCCAAAAATTTGACCGTCTTAGAATTTATTCAAACCAGCATTATCAAGTCCGGAATTTTATTACGATCCTAACAAAAAAACCGCACGTAAATCAGAGTTCATATGCAAAAGATATGATGATTAATGCGATTGAAAAAAAAAAAATTAAAGAACACAATTCACCTTCAACATGCCACGTCATCGTCCTACTATCATCTCCATTTTTTTTGAACGCAATCAATACATGAAATCAGCGAATCGAACCCACTGCAACCCTACAGCCGCCACGTCTAGGCAATTTTTGCCTCGCCCACAACCGTCTCCATCTAGATCAGGCACCACCGCCGACCTTCCCTCCCAAAACCGAGCTCCGCACTGCCACTCCGGCCCTCCACGACGCCGCCACCACTGTTCGCCGCCGCCACCCCTCACGTCATTTTCTGGCGAACCATGGTAAAATTAAGACAAACAAATGGAAGATCTATGAGCTGCTCGTCACAAGCTTCGCAACGGCACCATCCGATCGACAAACGGTCGACGATCCACCGTTGGATCGACGAAAATCTAAATGAATTGTTACGATTCAATCTCGATTTTTAGGCAAACGATGAATCGGATTGAAAAACGAATTTCACCCAAACATTAAGCTCATTGAGGGCTTCAATATATATTATTTCCAGATTTTTCTGAGGACTTTGAATTTTATGCTTTGGATTTGATTTGCAATTGGTTCTGGAAATATAGAATTTTGTCTGCCATTGAGGAAGAGGAGAATAGAATGAATTTACATACAGACAAATGAGAATTAGGGAGGCTAGGGTTTATAGCAGGATATTTATAGAGAAAGTTGAAATAGAATAAATGGATCGGGTTGAGTATGCGCTAACGCCAAAGTGGCCCAAAAAGCCCGTTCTGACCCCGGAACGAAATTGGGTAAACCCATATATCAAAATAGGTATTTTTTAAAATATTTTAAAAGCAATGGAAAAGGTTTCAGGTCCAAATTCCATCGTATGAAGAAGTTATGCTGAAAACAATATTTTCCAAATTGATTTCAATTGCGTTTATTTCAAGGCGTTTCGAGTCCGTACGATCAAACGACAAGTCCGATCGCTACGAAACTTGAAGTCCTACAATAATTCACCGATATGAATCCGATGAAACTAGTTTCGTTGAAATCCGAGTCAGTGGCCAAAATGGGTATTTCTATATTAATTAAATAAACAAAATTTAGTCAATTTAATCAATTTTTCAATTTAAATTCGATAATTACAAATTCTTATCCTTTTAAATTTTCCAATCATTTACAATGATTTAAACAAATTTAAAATGTCAATTTAGAGATGATTTATTTATAAATTTCAATATAAATTCCCAATTTCATTAAATTCAACGTTATAAATTTAATCTAAAATAAATATATTAAATTCAGTTCCATTCTATTATTCAATTTATTGATGTCAATTGGATGAAATTAACATTGGCTCCATACCTAAAACATTAATAATCTTCAATTTAAACTAAATTTTCAATTAGCGTAATAAATGAATATTAATTTCTTTCATTTGCAATTAATCCAATTATTATAAATTAAATAAATTAAACCACTATTTAAATTCAAATTCTATAATTCATAAATTTTATCATCTTGTATTACTTAAGAAATTTAGAAATCCTTTAATACCAATTCCCATATCAATTTAAAGTAAATAAATTCATCAATTATAGTATTTAACATTCAATTTAATAAATCCATTTATTTATAATTACTTACAATACATTGCTTTAAACCTGATTTCAATCCTTCCATTAATTACATTAGTAATCACTAAAGTAACGTTTATTATCAACTACAAATATTATAACTACTTAACGGACATTGATTTTATAAATTTACACTTTATTATGTATTCTTCATCAATTAACATAATTTTGAATTGCTTTCCCGATTTACTAATTTTAGTCAATCCTAACTTTACCATCTGTTTCAATTAATAGGGTGTGCACTAATTTAGTTAGTGCATTAATTCTTATTAATATAACATTAAGGCTCATTTAATTCCAATTGATTTACATTTTAATTATTAAACCAAATAAACGGGTAACTTATAACGTGTGTTACCATTCCTTCAATTACACCTATGAATTCCCTATTATCAAACATATGCTACAATTCTTAAATACTTCTGCTTTCATCTAATTACCATTAAGTATATTACTATTTTTCCATTAACAAATTTCAAAAATTCCCCAGACCTTCCCTTTCCATTTATTCTTTTATTAAGTTTACATTAATAAATCTTTTCTTCCATTTCTTTAATTCAACAACTTGCTCTATTATGAATACCGTTAACATTATTTCCAAATATCCCTTAATTAACATCAACGTAAACTTTTATTTATTGTTATTGCAATTTATACAAAATTCAATTTATACAAATTCAGCTTTGACTAACTTATTGCCTAAATTTACATGCAGTTACTTTTAATAAATAAATTATTGCATTGGTTAATCCAACGGTTACTTTTATTTTCTCTTTTTATATTTTATAACCAAATGTGACAACTTACCCTATTCATAATGGGATTTCCCTTCAATTGTCAAAATTAAATTTTTTATAACCATTGCTAAATTACATTCTTAACATTTACTTCAATATAGGTTATATTTTTTTTATTTCTTCCTAATTTAATTACAAAATCTCATTAATTTACCCAATTTATTTACCAGAATTTACGAGTCGTTACACTCTCCCCCACTTCAAAACTTTTCGTCTCCGAAAAGGAAAAAGAAAGGAGAAGAAGGAATTAAGAAATCAATATATCTTATTCAAAACATTAACTTTATAAACAATTAAATTTACAAAATCAATTACTTTAAATAAAATATACTAATTTACAACCATTGAATCTTTTTACACTAAAGTTAATAAAGTTGGAAAAACATTTTCAAAAAATTTCTAGGTTCAAAATTTTCAAAAAATTTCGGCAGAGTCTCCTTTTTACTGGAAGGCTCTGGAGAAAATATAAAATCAAAATAATAATATACAACATATATTTTCCAAAATAATATATATCCCAACACGGGAAAATAATATAATAAAGCTATAACCCGTAATCCGAAAACGTACCTATTTGTCGGACAATTAACGCTTATTTTATGGAACCAAAAGCAGTAGCTATTGCTTCCATACTTGCATTTCACTTATATAACCTAAAAGGGTTAACAATTATATAGAATGAAATATTTAACTTGTTTCAATCACTAACAAACAAATCAATTCAAGATCAAACACTTGCAACAAGGCATACAACCATAAAATCAATCATTCATTCATATCAAACAAAATAAATAGTTATTCGGGTTCACAACTTTAAATTGTACAGAATGAAGAATGAACTACTAAGTGTACCATTCACTCAACGGTCTTAGGTGAAACTAAATAGATTATTCATATATCCAAACAATTTTAAAGTTTCCTTACCCAAACAATCATAAACCAAAACAAACAACCATTTAAACAATATTTCCATTTCATTCTTATTAATTTCATTTCATACATTTGTTGTTTGATTTCCTTTTTATTTATACAATGATTTATCTTTTTAATTTACATTTATTTATACAATGATTTATCTTTTTAATTTACATTTATTTCTAACAAACTTTTAATTTCATTTACTCATTCAATGTTTGTTTCATTTATTTTCACTTATTACTTACAATTATTCATTTCCATTAACTCAGGTCATGCCATTTCCTTTTATTTCATTATAATTATTCATTCATTTATTATTGCATGACCTCATTTATTAACATTCATTTATCAATAGTATTCATGTCCCATTCAATTTCTTAGCATTTCCATTTTATTTACTTAAGTTTATTATCTTTCATTTATTCTAAATTTCATTTATAATATTTACCTTTCTATTTCAATTTGTAGTCCTTTCAATTACACTTAAGATTATAATATTACAACATCAAATTCTTATTTATTTAGGAATTTCATTCATTACTTTCATCACCTCAAATTTATTACTTGTATAATATCTATTACATTTTCTTATTAACATTTCAACTTTTAATATTTGGTAAGTTATAAATATGCTTTTTAAGAATGTAATTGAACTTATACAAGTTTTATCTCATTTCTTTCAATTTAATCTAATGTTCAATAATTACATCTTTTGTTTTATAAGTTACAATTTCAACTTTCTTGTTATTTCATCTATAACCTATCCTTTAATTTCTTTTTAATTACAACTTAGCATTAAATCTCTTATTTCCTTTAGAGGTTTCAATTATTAATTACTTACGTTCAAATTCACTACAATAACTGAAACTACTATTAATGGAAACTTAAGAATTTAAATACCGGGTTAATTTCAAATTATTTTTAAATAATAGATAAATGTATATACTTACACTTTATATATCCAATTATATTTAAAACAATTCAAGATTTATATTTGTTTATCAAAAATGAATCTGCAGTAAAACTGCTACAATGGTCTTCCCACTTCGAAACTCGAAAATGAATGTCAATGATGCGTGCACTCATCACCGAAATTATTTTCCAGCGACAAAGAGGGTAGTACAGAATTTTTTTCTTTTCGAATTCCCTTTTAAAACAATTCTTTCAATTTATATTGAAATATTTATACCAGAAAATACTTCAAATAAATTTATTATTATATTTCAAATTTGTTCAAAAGAGATTTCAAAACCCCGGAACTTAAGTTCTAAATTTTCGAATTTTATTTATTTATTTTATATCTTATTTCAATTATTATTTATAAATTTCATTACCTAACAACCAATATATTACAACCAAATAAAATCTTTATAAAATTTATTACCTTATATATAGAAAATATAATAGGCAAAATTATTTCATTCACCTATATTAAAACAAATATTATGTCGGTCTGTCCTATTAAGAGTTTAGAAATTCCTATTAATGTCATAACGTCCCATGCACCAACCAGAATTTATAAATACAAAACGGAACAAATTAACACAATATTAAAACCTTTTTATAACACTAACAAATACGCTCTCTCATATATACACTCAACGACTCCCATAGGGTATTTTTACCCTATTAATAAAGAGTCAGACCCCACAAAGCTAAGGTTTATCGCTAAACCTGGCTCTGATACCAGATGTAACGTCCCGCCTTTTCGCACGCTCTAAATCGACACACGTGCCAATTCAAACCATACGGAAGGACGGATTGTTATGGGGTAAATAAGAAAAAAAACAAGAAAGAAATAAAACAAAACAGAATCTCACAGGGGAAGGATAAAATATAATAATCAAATATACAGTTCATGAAGCTATTTACAAAATATTTACTTTTACTTATACAATACATATCAGAGTTATACATACCATAGAATAATAATTAATGCAGCATAATTAAATGGTGTAGTGGAATACTATATTATAGTAGATAATAGTACTGCAAATCTTCGTCTTCGTCCTCCAGAATAAAATCTTCAAATCCTGAAACGCTCGGACTGACCCGAGCGAATTGAAAAGACAAAACACTCGAGTCAGAACTAAAAGATCTTATGTAAGTTAAATCAACAGAAATAAATATGAGTGCAGTAACTCAAGAGATGCTCGAGATTTACATCTCTTAAGGATCCGTTAAACTATTTACTATGTAGTATATTTCGCTATTAAAATAGTGTCTATTAGTAAAAAAAAAACTTACTTTAAAATAGCTTTAAGGGGTTACCTATATAGCCCTTAACACATAATATATTCCCATAGTCTATACAGTGCCGTAATCTCCCCCGTACTGGGCGTCGTCAGAGGGCACTCCATAGGTATGTTACAAAACAAAATCGTATAAGGCGCGCTAGGGTAGGTGAGACGGCACAACTAGGCAATGCCAGGGTAGATATACCAATTACGCTTCCGGGTCGGTGGTAACGCGTAGCTGCTACTACCACCCACCTCGAACAACACCCCCAAATCAAAGAAATCAAAAGTGGCCACCGAATAAATCTAAAATCAGAGTAGAATATCGAAGGGATGTGTCCGATAAAAGGGGCTAACTTCTTAACCTGTCAATCGCTCCTGTTTTAGCCACCTTATGCCAACTCACGAGAGTTGGGTCCACGTATTTACCTCAAAGGAAACGCCGCCACCATCCTACTTCATTCTAGAATCTCCACCACGTATACGGTTGTTAAAGTGGTTTTTGGAGTTGGTAGAGAGTATGACAACTTCCGATCCCGGTCTCTTCAACAACCAAACGTTATTATAACACCGTGGTCTTTTCAAAATAGTTTATACTTTAAAACTAGAATAAAATATCCATTTCAAAACCATATAAATACGATATCATTTCTATTTTAAAACCCAAATCAATATGATAACATTTTTATTTCAAATATAGCCTTTTTCAAAAATCATAGTACTTTCAAATATATATACCTTAAACCCATAGCTTCGAAATAAAATTTTCAATACTTAAATGGTCTAATAATAAATCACTTTAAAAAATAAATTAGCTTTTTAATTTCTCAAATCAATTCCAAATACAGATTCGAATTCCCAAATAAACCATTTAAATTTCCATATATTTCAAAGTTTTAAATATTCCACCATTTCAAAACTAAATTTTTAATTCGTATATATATATATATATGCCAAATTCACTTTACTATTATTTAGTTTTGAAATACTTACTTAATAAATCCCGTATCCTTTATATAAAACTTTCAAATTTCAACAATTTAATATTCCTAAATTTATTTAGACTTGATATATTCACTTTAATCACCTTAACCCCGAATTTTGTTATAAAACAACATTCTTTTAAAAATCTAAATTTCAATAAGTTCCAAATGGACTCTTATTAAATATAATTCCTAATTAAATAAAATCTCAATCAATTTCAGCTATCTTCTCAACCTTGATTTATAAAATCAATATAAACCCTCTATTAATATAATTTAAGTAAATACTTATCCATATTATATTAAATAAAATCAAACTTTATTTTATACTTTAAACTAATTTTATACATAGCTTAAAACCAAAAATTTCACTATATATAAAATATCCTTTATCAAATATCCAAATCAATATATCAAAAATCATATATATTCTTTACAAACCATAGACATCATTTCAAAATATTATTATATATATACCGCAGTGTCTGTATATAATTTTCTATCCTATGGTCAAGTGATACGGATATTTATCATTTCAATCTGCAATTTAAAAATAAAATGTGGTTGTATATCATTTCAAACCGCAATCCCGAATGAAATGAAAATGCATAATAACTTGCAGTTTATAACAATATATAAAATACAGCATCCATTCATCCAATATCAACCATCAACCGTTTATCACAATCATCATCAATTCAAACAATAGCATCAATATAGAACGGATAATAAATAGGTAATTACTGGAAGATGATATTCAAAATAAATAAATTAACTGGCAGTGATATTCAAAAATAAATTTAAATGAAAATTTAAATGGCAGTTTATATGCAATAAATAAATTAAATAGCAATCTAATTTAAATAAATGAATTTAACTGAGATAATGATTAAAATATGCCAAACAACCATAAATAAATTTTAAATCAAATCATATATCAATTTAACAAACATAAGAAATTTTAGAAGTTGTGAGTAGGTTAAAACACTCACCTTTTGAATTTAAATTGAATTCAAATCCAATTTAAACCCAAAAATTTGACCGTCTCAGAATTCATCCAAACCAATGTCATCAAGTCTGAAATTTTATTACGATCCTAACAAAATAAACCGCGCATAAATCGGAGTTCGTATGCAAAAGATATGACGATTAATGCGATTGAAACAAAAAAATAAAAGAACACAATTCACCTTCAACATGCCACGTCGTCGTCCTACTATCACTTTCATTTTTTTTGAACGCAGCCTGTACGTGAAATCAGCAAATCGAACCCACTGCAACCCTATAACCGCCACGTCTAGGCAATTTTTGCCTCGCCCACAGCCGTCTCCATCCAGATCAGGCACCACCGCCGACCTCTCCTCCCAAAACCGAGCTCCTCACTGCCACTCCGACCCTCCACGACGCCGCCACCACTGTTCGCCACCGCCACCCCTCACGTCATTTTCTGGCGAACCATGGACAAGTTACGACAAACAAATGGCAGATCTATGAGCTGGGCGTCACAAGCTTCGCAACGGCACCATCCGATCGACAAACGGTCGACGATCCACCGTTGGATTGACGAAAATCCAACATGAACGGTCACGGTTCAATCTCGATTTCTGGGAAAACGATGAATCAGATTGACAAATGAATTTCACTAGAACATTACGCTCATTGAGGGCTTCAATATATATTTTTTCCAGATTTTTCTGAGGACATTGAAATTTATGCTTTGGATTTGATTTGAAATTGGATCTGAAAATATAGAATTTTGTCTGCCATTGAGGTAGAGGAGGAATAAAATGAATTTACGTACAGACAAATGAGAATTAGGGAGGCTAGAGTTTATAGCAGGATATTTATAGAGAAAGTTGAAATAGAATAAATGGATCGGGTTGAAAATGCGCTAATGCCAAAGTGGCCCAAAAATCCCGTTCTAACCCGGGAACGAAATTGGGTAAACCCATATATCAAAGTAGGTGTTTTAAAATAATTTAAACGCAATGGAAAAGATTTCAAGTCCAAATTCCATCGTATGAAGAAGTTATGATGAAAACAATATTTTCCAAATTGATTTCGATTGATTTCAATTGCGTTTATTTCAAGGCGTTTCAAGTCCGTACGATCAAACGACAAGTCCAATCGCTACGAAACTTGAAGTCCTACAATAATTCACCAATATGGATCCGATGAAACTGGTTTCGTCGAAATCCGAGTCAGTGGCCAAAATGGCTATTTTTATATTAATTAAATAAATAAAATTTAGTCAATTTAATCAATTTTCCAATTTAAATTCGATAATTACCAATTCTTATCCTTTTAAATTTTTCAATCATTTACAATGATTTAAACAAATTTAAAATTTCAATTTAGAGATGATTTATTTATAAATTTCAATACAAATTCTCAATTTCATTAAATTTAACATTATAAATTTAATCTCAAATAAATCTATTAAATTCACTTCCAGTCTATTATTCATGTAACAACCCGCATATTTGTCGATTTTATATTTAAATATTTTATTTAAATATTCTATCGTTAGTCGGATTTTAGTCCGAAAAGCTACTTTTTGCATACGGTCGAATTAGGACTCGGGACCACTCCCATTGAGTTTAAAATGCCGTTTGCGACCTTTTTGAGTATAAGCTTCGATATGTTTGGAGAAAGTTGATTTTTGCTACTTTTCACTTTGGGTTTGGTTTTGGACTCAGCCCTATGTTTAACTTATGCTCAAATCTGAGCCACTCTTCCCCACTCACTCTCATTCTCTTCTCTTTTCAGTTCTAAGGCATTAATGGTGGGAGAGATTGGAAATTAAAACACCAAAACCCTAGTTCCTCTTGCAACCTCAATTTTCTTGCTCCAAACTAATAGAAGAACCCATTGGTAAGCTTCTCTTCTTCTTCTCCAACTTATTCTCTTACCAATTTCAGAAATTCCTAAACCTAATTTTGGGAATGTTCTTGTTTTGAGCATAGATTCAAGCTCATTTGGGTTGTGTTGAAGAGAGGTTGATTCTCCATTTGCTTTCAAGCTTCTTCTTGTTTGATTATGTAAAAAGGTGAGATTTTTATCTCACATCTATGCTTATATTTATCTTCGATTGTTAGGTATGAATTCCTAACACTTATTCGTGTGCATTTGCTTTTGGTTTGGATTGATTTGGTGAATATTCCAATTTTTAGTGTTTTGGGTTCAATTCCTTAAAAATCATAGCTTTGATCTTTGATCATGTTTTTGGAGATGCATCGAAGAGCTTATAGGGCCGGGTAGTCGATTGGCATAATCCCTTAGCGCCGTTGCTCGAGAGAATGCAATTTGGTCGAGGTTGGACCTCAATTGGATGGACTGGGAGGGGACTGGCAACAGGTCCGGTCGACCGAGCACTGCAGCCGGCCGACCGACCTGCTGCCAAGTGCATAAGCACTCCCCTTTTTAAAGGTTTGGTCGACCGAGTACAGTGTTCGGCCGACCGACCTGTTTCCCGAGGAACTTTGAGAACAGGGTCCGGTCGACCAAGCTCTGTAGCCGGCCGACCGACCTGCTGCATTTTTGCCTATTTCGCCTAGTTATTTGAATTTCCACCTTTAATCGATTCGTGTTGTTTCCTATGTGTTGTTATCATTTGTTATGACTTTGATGACTCCTTTTTAGGGATTTTTGAATATCCATTTTTGATGGATTCTTTATCGGTTTCGTTGGATTTTTATTCACATCTTCGTATGTGAATTTTAGTGATTGATTGTTCCTACAATCTTCTTTGTGTTTTGTCACTTTAAAAATATAAAGGTTTTCTATACTAGTAGTAAATATCAAAACTCTTTCCTCAAACGATTTCAATACTATTTTAATACCAAATTCGTTTATAAAACCGTTTTCCAATCTATTAGTATATATAAACCTTTACCTCACTCGTATGAGAAATCTAATTAAACGACTTAGTAAAACAAGTGGTATGAAACGCTTGTGTTCACTTTGTCGGTTAATTCTTGGACTTGTTCGATTGAATCTCTTGTGAAAATTTTCTGGTGGAGATCTACAATTTGTTCGTAAATATTTAAGTTAAGCTAGTGGTTATGGGACATGAAGCTAAGCTCGTATATTTACTAGCTTACTGTAATTGACACTTCTCTTTGATCATGACGATCATCTTTGTGGTTTAGACTAGCAATATGCGATGTCTCTTTGTCTATGTGGAGGACTGTTCCTCATTTTTATTGAGTTTCGTCTCATTTCTCACATGGGTCGTACCTTTTTAGGTGCGTCAATGTTTTATTATGCATAGGGTGTACCTTTCTAGGTGCATCGATGTTTGTTTATACATGGGTCGTACCTTTTTAGGTGCGTCAATGTTTATTTATGCATGGGGTGTACCTTTCTAGGTGCATCGATGTTTATTTACTTCGTGGAGCAATCGGCTCAATAAGTCGGGGCATGGGGCGTGTCTTTCTAGGTGCGTCGATGTCCAGTTTGTGGGATTGGCCATCCTTTTTATTGTGATTTCTGGATTTCGTGTGTTGATTTCTGGAATTTATGTTTCACCAACTTTTATGATGGGCATTGATATATATGTCATTTATTGTGGCTTGGTGAATGAAATTAGGAGTATGACATTCCTTTTTATCTTGAGTAGATTATTGTGATATTGATTAATCTCTTATTGTTTTTCAATTACTTATTTATCACAGCTTGGCATTGTGATTATTATATGTTTATGTAATATCTCTTATTATATATCACTTCATCTGATATTTATAGCTAGACTGATCCGTTTATTATTTTCTTCTTAAATAATACTCGGGTCAGACTGAGATTTTACAGGTGCTTCTGCTTGACTCCATATCAGACCATCTTCTGACTTTTGGCTAACTACTTTAGTTTAGTAGTTTTTGTTGTATACATTTGAGATACAGACTCTATGATGTATACTTATTCTTTTGTCTAGCACTTGTATCTATTCTTTTTGATATTGTGGATCTTGTTTGACCACTACTCTGATGTACACTTTCATGTGTAATATTCATATCTTCTTCCGCCTTTGTGATATGAATTATCTGTGACTGATTTATGTTATGCTTATTTCTATATTTGTTTCCGAAGGATTCATATAGCCACTGTGTAGTAGCTTTGAGTTTGTATCGGTATGTCGGATTTCCTCTTGAAATAGAATGCTTGTTATACTATCTGACATATCGATGCTCGCGCAAAGAAATTACACGGATGGTCGCTCCTCAACAGCCTTATTCTCCGTGTTATTTGACAGCATTCACCGTAATGTTCTTGGCTAGCGTGGGTATAGAGGTAGGGCGTCACAATTCAATTTATTGATGTCAATTGGATGAAATTAACATTGGCTCCATACCTAAAACATTAATAATCTCCAATTTAAACTAAATTTTCAATTAATGTAATAATTGAATATTTAATTTCATTCATTTGCAATTAATCCAATTACTACAAATTAAATAAATTAAACCACTGTTTAAATTCAGATTCTATAATTCATAAATTTTATCATCTTGTATTACTTAAGAAATTTAGAAATCCTTTAAAACAAATTCCCATATCAATTTAAAATAAATAAATTCATCAATTATAGTATTTAACATTCAATTTAATAAATCCATTTATTTATAATTACTTACAATACATTGCTTTAAACCTGATTTCGATCCTTCCATTAATTACATTAATAATCACTAAAGTAACGTTTATTATCAACTATAAATATTATAACTACTTAACGGACATTGATTTTATAAATTTACACTTTATTATGTATTCTTCATCAGTTAACATAATTTTGAATTCCTTTCCCGATTTACTAATTTCAATCAATCCTAACTTTACCGTCTATTTCAATTAATAGGGTGTGCACTAATTTAGTTAGCGCGTTAATTCTTATTAATATAACATTAAGGCTCATTTAATTCCAATTGATTTACATTTTAATTATTAAACCAAATAAACGGGTAACTTATAACGTGTGTTACCATTCCTTCAATTACACCTATGAATTCCCTATTATAAAACATATGCTATAATTCTTAAATACTTCTGCTTTCATCTAATTACCATTAAGTATATTACTATTTTTCCATTAACAAATTTCAAAAATTCCCCAGACCTTCCCTTTCCATTTATTCTTTTATTAAGTTTAGATTAATAAATCTTTTCTTCCACAACAACTTGCTCTATTATGAATACCGTTAACATTATTTCTAAATATCCCTTAATTAACATCAACGTAAACTTTTATTTATTGTTATTGCAATTTATACAAAATTCTATTTATACAAATTCAGCTTTGACTAACTTATTGCCTAAATTTACATGCAGTTACTTTTAATAAATAAATTATTGCATTGGTTAATCCAACAGTTACTTTTATTTTCTCATTTTATATTTTATAACCAAATGTAACAACTTACCCTATTCATAATGGGATTTCCCTACAATTGTCAAAATTAAATTTTTATAACCATTGCTAAATTACATTCTTAACATTTACTTCAATATAGGTTATAAAATTTATTTATTTCTTCCTAATTTAATTACAAAATCTCATTAACTTACCCAATTTAGTTACCAGAATTTACGGGTCGTTACACTTTCTTGGATTAACTCAATCTTCTCAGACGCCTCGCTAACTAGATCCGGACCTAAGACCAATCTATTTCCGGTCTTCAACCACATGCTGTTGATTTGCAAGGCCTTTCATACAAAACTTCAAAAGGTGTCATTCCTATACTAGTCTAATAACTATTATTATAGGCAAATTACACTAAACGTAGGTGATCCTTCCAAGATCCACCAAAGTCCAATACACAAACTCTCAATAAATCCTCGAGTACCTTATTGACTCTCTTGTCTGCCCATCCATCTATGGGTGATACGCAGTACTCATCTTGAGCTTAGTGCCTAACACATCCTGTAGACTCTTCCAGAATTCACTAGTGAACAAAGCATCTCTGTCACTGACTATACTATTAGGAATTCCATGCAGTCTAACTATGTTCTTCATGAACAACTTAGCTAAAACAGGTGCCATCCTAGTTGACTTAATTGAAATGAAATGGGCACTCTTGGTTAGCTCGTCCATTACGACCTATATACTTTCATTTACTCCATTTGAGCTTGGCAACCCATCAATAAAATCCATGGATATCGAATTATATTTCTAAATTGGAATCTTCAAAGGCTGAAGCAACCCACTCGGCTTTTGATCTTAGGCTTTCACTTGTTGATAGTTTGCACACTGCCTAACACACAAGCCAACATCCCTCTTCATGCCTTTCCAATAAAAGCTCCTCTTCATATCTTGATACTTCTTGGTCCCTCTAGGATGAATCCTAAACTTGGATCGATGACATTCTCCAAGAACTACTTTCCTTAAGTCCTCAACATTTGGAATACACAACTGTCCCTTCTTTCTCAACCATCCCTTCTGGTCAAGACTAAAATCTCTTAGATCATTGATCTTAGTTCCAACCTCAAGCCTTCTAATCCTTTCGACTAACACTGGATCCTTTTTCTATTTAGAAGCAATCCTTTCAATCAGCACCAGTTGAACTTCTAAACAGGAAAACATGGCGGTACTCTGACTTGAACTAGAAGTTGATCTTAACTGCACACTACAAATAGTCAGAGCTTCTAAATTCTTCCATACTATAAACATAGCTAACACCACATTTTGGTGTCTTCTGCTAAGAGCATCTGCTACCTTATTTCCCTTCCCAGGTATATACTCTATCCTAAAATCATAAGCAGCCAAAAACTCCAGCCACCTCTATGTCTCATATTCAACTCCTTCTTAGAAAATAAATACCTTAAGGACATATGATCCGTGTATAGCTCAAATATCTCTCCTAAGAGATAATATCTCCAATCTTCAATGCAAAGATCATCGCAGCCAACTCTAAATCATCAGTTGGATATCTCACTTCATGCGGTCTAAGATGTCATGAAGCATAGGCAATAACTTTACCCTTCTACATCAATACAGCTCCTAATCCAGCCGCACATGCATCAGTATACACCGCCAACTACTCGTTTTCATCTAGAACTGCTAACACAGGTGCGTTGATAAAAAAATGTTTTAAATTAAGGAATGCTTCCTCATATTTGTCGAGACAGACACACTTTACATCCTTCCTGGTTAACTTAGTCAAAGGTGCTGCAATCCGCGATAAATCCTTAATGAATCTCCGGTAATAGCCAGCCAACTAAGAAAACTTCTAATCTTAGTCACCTTCTCTGGTCTCTTCCAATTATTAACTGCTTCGATCTTATCTGGATCGACTAATAAGCCCTTTTTTGAAATCACGTGACCATGAAACTTAATCTCTTTCTTCCAAAAATGACACTAGGAAAACTCCACCTTTCGGCTGATGCTGCCTCAGCGTCTCAAGCACTACTCTAAGATGATTCTCATGCTCTCTTTAATCCTTAGAGTATACTAAAATGTCATCCATAAACACCAACATAAACCTATCCAAATACTCTCAAAAAACTCGGTTCATCAAATCCATAAAGAAAGCAGGTTCATTCGTTAACCCGAATGGCATTACTAACCACTGTATGAACCATACCTAGTCCGAAATGCTGTCAAAGGAATACTGTCCTCTGCTACCCTTAACTGATGGAAACCTGTCGCCAAATCCAACTGGGAAAACACCCTGGATCCACACAACTGATCAAGTAGATCATCTATTCTTGGCAAAGGATACTTATTCTTAATCTTCCTCTTGTTCAACTTACGATAGTCGATACAAATCCTCAACGACCCATCTGGTTTTTTCATGAACACCGCGGCCGCTCCCCAAGGCGAACTGCTTAGTCTAATAAAATTTCTCCCTTCTGGATCCACTAGCTACATCTTCAATTCCTTCACCTCGGTCAATGTCATTCAGCTAGGTGGTCTACTAACAAGTACGGCTCTTGGCACCAGATCTATCTGAAATTCAACAGCTCGTTTCGTTGGTAGTCTTGTATCGGCTCAAAGACATCTGCAAATTCTCTTTCTACTCAAACCGACTTGAATTTTCTCCCATTTCCGTTGAACTTAACAAAGCACGACTACTCCGATCAGAATTCTCGATTAAGAATACAATTCAGTTATGACTATTAGGGTGTCTCAGTGATATCTCCCTATCATGGAAAATATCCTTGTCTCATACTTACCCAACCAATCTGTACCCAAAATGTTTCCAAAATCTACAAAATCAAAAATAAACAGACTGCATGCAAACTTATGACCTAACAATTCTAGTTCTACCTAGTCACATCTGATCCCCAGAGTTGCATATCCTCCAATCAGATTCGTAATGCTTAAGGAAGTAAAAGGTATATGGGTTCTTAGCATAACCTATCGACCAAACATTGATATATAAATGGATGTGATGCACCGGTATCAAATAGTACCCTAACTGGAATACTCTGAATCAAAAGCGTACCTTCCATCACGGTCTTCTCTCTTTCAACTACAGTTGGCATAGGAAATGATGGTCCAATAGCAAAAACCTTTCCCTTGTCCATCCTAACTGGCTCTGGACATTGATTCTTATAATGCCCAACCTGGTCATAGTTGAAGTACTTCACATTCTTATTTTCTGCAGCCTTCTTCCCCTTGCCTAACTGACACTCATGAGCATAATAGCCTTTCTTGTCACACTTAAAGAAAACTAAATTAGCCTTTGGCTTCTTGGTAGCCTCTCCTTTCTGGGCTCCCTTCTTCTCAAAGAACTTTCTCTTCTTTTCTTGAGAACCCTGGGTTTCATCCGGCTTTTCTCTTGCACAAATAACAAGCATCTTCTCATGTCAGATTGTCATCTCCACAACTACATTACAAGTATCATAGAGATGTTGTAGGGTTGCCCTAGCAATCTCGGGTCTCAATCCCCGATTGAACCTCTCATTCCTCCTGATATCGGTGTCTATAGTTGCATTCCCATATCGGGACAACCCATCAAAGTTAGTAGCATACTTGATTACTGACATCTCTTCTTTTACCAAATCCATAAACATTTTCAGCAATGTCGATTTGGCAACTTCGAACAAAAACCTCTATTCAAATCTCCCTCTAAACTCTGCCCAAGTTAACTCCTCCTCTGAAACCTTAGTAGTAACACTATTCCACCAACGAAGTGCTGCTCTTTGCAGCTCCTAGAGGCTAGCCTCCTTTTCTGCTTATCATCCAAACCCAAATCTATGAAGATCCTCTCACAACGCAGCAACCAATCCTCATCTTCTATAGCATCCTCCACTCCTGTATTCCTTCCAATACTGGTGTAATCTCTGTTCAGCTTAGCAAAATTATTCCCAACTGGAGCCATAGGATTAGCTCCTCCTACATTCCCAACAACACCAACAACAACTTCTACTTGCATCAGATTGATGAAGAACTGATACATCATCCCCATATCGCCTGGTGCATTTTCAGCATCCATATTGGCATCTGCATTTTGATTAGCATCAGCCTGTCGACCGAGGTTCCTCTTGGTGGGTCGAACATTTCCATTGGTTATGGTGCTTCCTCCATCGAGATTTCCTCTTCCTTTTCCTGCCTCTGTATCTTCTTTCTCGAAATCTGCATACGAGCCTTAGTAAGATACAAAAGAACGGCCTAAGAAAAAAGGAGAATGCGTACTTATATATATAAATGTCAAATTATATATATATATATATATATATATCAAATACAAGTACATTATTATTGCATTATCCCAAACCTCAATCTTATTTTCTGATTCATTGAATTATGTTTTGAAAATTTTTTTAGGCTTAAATTTATTTTAAGTTTTCATAAACCTATGACCTGATACCAACTTGTAACATCCCCCACTTGGAGGCCCAAAACTAACAGCTATGAATGCTACAGTCATCCATAGTTATTAATCTTCGAAGACCAAATACAATAATGTTAGATATATTGATATAACAGAAACACATGGATATGGAAAAAATTTAAAATCATAAAGCAACTTCCACATTCCATTTCAAATCATTTCAAGTTCATTACATAATCCCAATACAAGAACCACGTTTAGAGAAAATATAATTATTATAACATAAATCAAGAGAGACATATGAAGATGCTCCCTTAGATGACCAGAGTATATAACTAGGCAACAGTGCAGTTAAACGCTCGACAAATTCAATGCGGCGGAGGTGCGAAAAGTCATAGCGGGGATACAGCGAGGGTATAGCTTGATATAGCGGATGACTTTAAAATAGCATATAAAACTCGTACTTAATGTGTTTACATATATATAAATGGTAACTAAATGAAAAGTCAACATTCAATTTAATTATAATTAATACATAAATAAAATTTAATAAAAACATGCGTGAATATACTATAAATAAATATAAAATTGTTATATAACATAATTGAATTTAGTAGAATGTTACAGAATTTTCATTTTTGAAAATATATTAAAAATTCAATTAAACAAATTAATTCATAATTTTTATAATGTATAAATATCATATTTTAGTTTATTTCTTTTAAAGAAGATATAATGGAACTAACGGAATACAGTAGGAATAATGGGATATAGCAAAAATAGCGGGGCTTAAAGTGAAAAGGCTATATTTGGGGCTATATGGAAAAAACGTAGCAGTGGAAATCCGCTATGAGATAGAGCAAGGTTATAGTAGGGTAATAGCAGACATTAACTACACAACTAGGCAATAAAACAAAATTTCCCTTACAACCAAAACCACAACAGACTAAAACAGAAAGAACTCTTATTAACTAGCTTGCCTCCTGCACGTCTCTGAAAGCTTATTCGCCTAAGAAGAACCTGAAAACCTTAACTCTCAAACTACTCAAAATCAGTTGAGCACTCGAGAATTTAAGGGGAAAACATAATTTTCGAGTCAGACATAAAGCATGGTATGAATAATAATCTACCATCACAAACCACTTAGATATTTAGTGTGACCACGTCAATTAGTGGAACGGGGTTTCCCCTCACTGGTATCCTAAAACTTTATAAAACCATATACTGTGCTCCTACATCCATAATTGTTAAAACGTAACAGTTCAAAATAATATGATGATATGCAAACAAGTAAATCAGTACTGCATTTCCCATCCTCCTTTCATTTTGACAAACTATCTCATTTATAGTTTCTAGGGTCACTTTTAACCTATTAGTTTTCATGGGCTTACTAATAATCTGTTAAAGATTGTGGACTCCCTGTCCGGTTTCATAGTTTTCAAGAGATCATTAAGAACTTATTGGCCCCTGCCAATAATATTATCATTTCATGGGTTCTCCCACAACCTATTGGTATCTCTAATAATTTCCCTCTTATCATAATTTTCATGGTTTGACTATGAACCTATTGACTTCTTTCAATAACTTAATCCGGATATAGTTTTCATGGGTTTACCACAAACCTATTATCCCCTGTCAATTACTCTTTCTAATCATAGTTTTCATCGGTTTACTATGAACCTATTGGCCCCTGCAAATAACTTCTTTAATCTATATTTAGGCATCCTACATTATGGTCTATCTGACCTCGTGGATGCAATTTTACTCATTCAGGAGTTAACTTAATTTACATTCACTAATGGGTCAACCTAACTAGTTATTCTTCCCTTTCCCCCTAAAATACAATTATGGGTCCATTTTAATGTGGATATATATATATATATATATATATATGAAGAAGTAAACATAATAGCATAATAATACCAACACATGTGGTTTAATATCCTTGAAATCATTTTATACAAAAATTGGTTAATCCCTTTAACCTAATAATCAAGGAAAACTACTTCAAAAGCTCCATACTTTAAATCATTTCAAAACTCTTTTATTATGCCATGGTTTATCCATTAAAAAAATGAGATAAGGTTATTTTCTTTGAAAACTAAGGCTTTCGAACCCTTTAAACTATACTTTCGAAACAATTAGATAACCTCCTATGAAAGCTTAAAATCTTCTTTTCAAAACACTAATATATCTCTTTCAATACCTTCAAAACAACCTTTTTGAAAGTATTGAAGCTTTACTTAATATCAATTAGAAGCATAGCTTCGAAACCAATGAAAGTACCCCTTTTGAAACCATTGGGTTTTGTATACAAACATTTTTTGGGTATGAGTGAATACATACGAAAATAACCCTTTCGAAACCATTGATCGTGTAACGACCCGTAAATTTTTAATAATTAAGTTGGTTATTTTAATTAAAATTGAGTAATTAAACTTAGAAGGAAACAAAAAATTTGTAATTTATAATGAAGCAAACGTAACAATGCTAATTATGGTTAATAGTTAATAGGTTGAATGAAATGACAATTAATGAATTTATTTAAATTGTAAAGTTATAATGGAATTATTGTATTTATGTGTGAGTGTAAATTTAAAATAGAAATGTAGATTTATTATAAGGTATTAATTGATGTAATAGAAAGGATGAGACCAAATAGGTAAATTCATTGAGGATATTAATTGTAATTGGATGTAAGCTAATAAATAATTAATTTAGCGCAACCGTAATTAATTGAAATAACTGTAAGGTCATAATTTGGTGTATTCGGTAAATTTGGAAAATAAATTTCAGTAAATGTAATAAAGTATTTGGAATGTATATTGTTTCCATAGAATAATATAAAGAAATGAAAACTTGCGACCTATGTTTGGAATAATGACCAAAATAAGTGAAATAGTGTTAATGTAAGTAAATTGGTAGCAAATTGAATGGACTCCCATGATTTATTGGAAATTTTATATTTTACAACTTGGTTTTGAATTCAGTATAAGGTAAGCGAGTGGAAATATTATAATCTGTCTATAAATGTAATAATGTAGTGTTAATGGTAATTAATTAGTGCTATATATGGAATTATAACCTGGGTTGGTAAGTAATAAACTTATAAATGAAAGAAAAGTAAATAGGTGACCATTTATATATGTTATTTATTCATTTAGTATGTTAAATAAAATTTGGAAATCAGATTTCAATTAAGGGAAATTAAGTAGTACGTTAATTGGAAATAAATTTTAATAAATATTACATTAATGTGAAATGTAATACAAATGGTTAGGGGTTGTCAAATTTGGTAAACTAAGGTAATTATTAATAAATTGAATGAATTTCAATTCAATGGAAATAATGTAAATATATACTTAGCTACAAATTAAATATATGAAAACAAACGTAAGCATTGAATTAAATTAATGAATTTAAATTATAATAAATGGTCATTGAATAAAATCAATGTTCTGAAAGTAATTATAATATTTGTTTGAAGGAAATAAGCTTAGTTATTCGTAATTAAAGTTTAATGGTTACAATTGTTATAAATTACCTATTTGTTTAGTTCATAGAATTTAATTTGAAAGAAATTGTAGTAGTTGACTTAATTAGTGCAATCCCAATTTATTAAAGCAATTAGTAGGATAAGAAGAATGGAAATCAAAACTTTATTTATTTAAATGAAATGGAAAATTCAATAATTGGATTTAATGGGAATTAAATGAAATTGAAATAGTTAAATAATACGTTATTTGAAATAAAGATAATATGAGAAATTTATGTAATAGTTTTGAATCCAATATTTAATCCATTTATTTGACAGGAATGAATGGAATAATTATTAATTTATTTAACTAAATGGAATTTTGGTGATTTTATTTATGATTTGTGAATTTAATGAAATTAATTATTAAAAGTGAGGTTAACATTGGAATTGATGAATTAATCAACTTTAATTTGACATTTAAATTTATTTAAATCAGTATAAATGATTTGGAAAATTTAAAATGATAAGAATTGTCAATTATCGAATTGAAATTTGAAAATTTGATTAAATTGACTAAATTTTTATTTATTTAATTAATATAAAAATAGCCATTTTGGCCACTGACTCGGATTTCGACGAAACCAGTTTCATCGGATCCGTAATGGTGAATTATTGTAGGATTTTAAGTTTCATAGCGATCGGTCTTGTCGGTTGACCATACGGGCTCGAAACGCCCTGAAATAAATGAAATTGAAATCAATTTGAAAATATTGATTTTAGCATAACTTCTTCATATGATGGAATTTGGACTTGAAACCTTTTCCATTACGTTTAAAATATTTAAAAATATCTATTTTGATATGTGAGTTGACCCAATTCCATTCCAGAGTCAGAACGGGCTTTTTGGGCCACTTTGGCGTTAGTGCGTAAATCTATCTTATCCATCCATTAACATGTCAACCATGCCTATATATATCATGCTATAAACCCTAGCAGCATCTGTTCCTCATTTCTATACGTTCTATTTATCTCCTCATTTCAATGGCAGACAAACCCTAATTCCGACTGCAATCCCAAATCAAATCCAAAGCTGAAATTTCAAACTCCACAAAGTATAGCAAATTATATATAGATTCGAAGCTCTCGAAGAGCGTAACTCAGATCTGCAACTCGTTTTTTGATTCGACGCATTGTTTGTACAGAAATCGAAGAACAATTTTCGACCGTTCATCGCGCGTCGATGAACATCGACGGATCGACGAACTGTTTCTGGGTTTTGAAGAGAGGACCGAGGAGACTTCATCCATGCAGTTTATTTGGAGAATCAACGGTCTGATCGACGGCAAAATTCAATTTAGGTTTCGAATTTTGCGTCTTTTGGCGGCTGCCCTATATTTTTGAACGACCGTGAGCAATCGCAGGAGGAGGTCTTGGCGTCGGTGGGGCCTAGGGCGGCGGCGACGTGGCCGCGGTGGCTGCTGGTGGCGGTGAATCTGATCGAGGCGTGCGTGTTTTACTGTATAGGGTTTGCATGCGTTCGGTGCCCTCGTGCGTGCGACCTGGGAAGCAAAGATGAAAGGTGATGTGGCAGGGAATTTGGAGGTGAATGTGTTATCTTTTTTTATTTTATTTTTTTGAAATTCAAACACAATTTTCGCTATATCTTTCACATACGAACACCAATTCACGCGCGATTTTTTTTGTTAGGATCGTATTGAAATTTCAAACATTTTGGCGCTGGTTTGGATGAATTCTGAGACTGTAAATTTTTTGGATTTAAATTGAATTTAAATTCAATTTAAATTCAAAAGGTGAGTGTTTTAACCCACTCGCAAGTTTTAAAATTTCTTATGTTTGTTAAATTAAATTTTGTTGTGATTATGCATTTATTTATGACTTTTTCATATATTTTAATCATCATCTTAGTTATTGCATTTATTTAAATTAAATCGTTATTTAATTTATTATTGAATATGACTACCAGTTAATTACCTGTTATATATCATTAGTTATATACTTATATTGATTGATTGTTTTGAATGATGATTGCGATGGATGTATGATTTTATGATAGATGAATGGATGTTTTTATTTATATCATCGTAATCTGCAATTTGTTATGCATTTATTTTGATTCGGGATTGCGGTTTGAAATGATATACAACCGCATTTTTATTTTTAAAATTACGGATTGAAATGATAAATATCTGTATCACTTGACCATAGGATAGAAAATTATATACAGGCACCGCGGTATATATATAATTATTTTGAAATGATTTTCTATGATTTTGGAAAGAAATATACGGTTTAATAAATATTAATTTTAATGTTATATAAATATTATTTTATATATATATATATATAGTTAAAGTCTTGAATTTAAGCTATGTATAAAATTGATTAATAAAAAAATGAGTTTAATAATAAAGTTGATTTCTTTTATATAAAATGGTTAAGTATCTATTTAAATTCTATTGTATATAGAGTTTATAATGACTCGAATAAAATTAACGTTGGAAGATAAATGTGAATTTGATTTGAATTAAAGTATTTAAGAATTATCCTCGAAAATTTTGATTTGAAATGTAAATAAAATGAGATTTAAAAGGTATGATTTTATAACTTGATTTTGTTTAGAGGATTTAAATGAATATCAAATTGATTTAAATGAACATTATCAAGTTGATTTAATTAAAAGAATATCCAGTTATTTGAAGTCTAAAGGTTTTACTAAAATGATATTTGATTTATTAAGTAAACATTTCAAATCTAAATAATAGTAGTGAAATTGATATATATGAAATTATCAGAGAATAAGTTTTGAAATGGTGGAATAATTAAAGCTTTGAAATATATGGAAATTATATTGGTTTATTTGGGAATTTAAAATCCATATTAGAATTGATTTGTGAAGGTGAAGAAGCTATTTTACTATATAAAGTAATTTATATTTTTAATCATTTAAGTGGTGTGGTTATATTTCAAAGTTATGTAATTCAAAGTTTTATGTTTGACAGGCTATATTTCAAGTGTTTGGTTTAGAAATATTATAACTATGAAAAGTTATGGTTTTAGAAAAGGATATATTTGAAAATGATATCATATTGATTTGGTTTTAAAAGGGAAAATAATATCGTAATTATATGGTTTTGAAATGAATATTATATCCTGGTTTTGAAGTATAAATTATTTTGAAATGACCGTGGTGTTATAATAACGTTTGGTTGTTGAAGAAACCGGGATCGAAAGTTGTCATACTCTCTGCCAACTCCGAAAACCACTTTAACAACCGTGTACGCGGTGGAGATTCTAAAATGAAGTAGGATGGTTGCGGCGTTTCCTTTGAGATAAATACGTGGACCCAACTCCCATGAGTTGGCAAAAGGTGGCTAAAACAGAAGCGATCGACGGGTTAAGAAGGTAGCCCCTTTTATCGGACACATCCCTTAGATATTCTACTCTGACTTTGGATTTACTCGGTGGCCACTTTTGATTGTTTGATTTGGGGTGTGGCTCGAGGTGGGCGGTAGCTGCACGCTACGCGTTACCACCGACCCAGAAGCGTAATTGGTATATCTACCCTGGCATTGCCTAGTTGTGCCGTGTCACCTACCCTATCGCGCCTTGTACGAGTTTGGTTTTCACCCGTAGCCCGTGTGGTATCCTCTGGTGACTTCCCGATCAAGATGGACTCTGATATTAGATGGACTACTGAGACTATTACGTGTTAAGGGGAATATTGGGTCACTCCTTAATGCTATTTAAAAGTAAGTTTATTTTACTATAGACATTATTATAATAGCGAAATATTACTACATAGTAAATAGTTTAACGGATCCTTAGGAGATGTGAATCCCGAGCATTTCTTAAGTTACTGCACTCATATTTATTCCTGTTGATTTAACTTACATAAGATCTTTTGGTTATGACTCGAGTGTTTTGTTTTTCAATTCGCTCGGGTCAGTCCGAGCATTTTAGAATTTGAATATTTTTATTCTGGAGGAAGAAGACGAAGAATTATTATTACTATTATCAATTATATTATTCCACTACTCCATTGTATTCCGCTGCATTATTAATACTCTCTGGTATGTACAACTCTGATATGTATTGTATAAGAAAATCAAATATTTTGAAAAACAGCTTCATGAACTATATATTTAATTATTATATTTTATCGCTCCGCTGCAAGATTCTATTTTGTTTTTCTTTCTCTTACTTTTTCTTATTTACCCCATAACATCCGCCCTTCCGTATGGTTTGAATTGGCACGTGTGTCGATTTTAAGCGTGCGAAAAGACGAGATATTACATGTGGTATCAGAGCTTTAGTTTAGCGATAAACCTTAGCTTTGTGGGGTCTGACTCTTATTAATAGGGTAGTAATACCCTATGATGAGTCGTTGAGCGTATATATGAGAGAGCGTATTTGTTAGTGTTATAAAAAGGTTTTAATATTGTGTTAATTTATTCTGTTTTCTATTTATAAATCCTGGTTGGTGCATGGAACGCTATGACATCAATAGGGATTTCTAAACACTTAATAGGACAGACCGACACAATATTTGTTTTGAATATAGGTGAATGAAATAATTTTTCCAATTATATTTTCGATATATAAAATTTTTTTTTTTAAATGATATATATATATATATATATATATATATATATTAGGTTGCAATATATTGGTTGTTAGGTAATCAAATATAAAAATAATAGTTGAAATAAGATTGAAAATAAAATAAATCAAATTGGAAATTTTAGAACTTAAGTTTCGGGTTTTAAAAAAAATCTTTTGGATGATTTTGGAATATGATAATAATATTTTAGAAGTATTTTCTGATATAAATATTTCAATATGATTTGAAAGAATTGTTTTGAAGAAACTTTGGAAAAATAAGTTCTGTACTTCCCTCTCTGTCGTTGGAAAATAATTTCGGTGATGGCGGCCGCATCATCGACATTCATTTTCGAGTTTCGAAGTGGGAAGGTCACTGTAGTAGTTTACTACATATTTGTTTTGATAAACCAAATATAAAATTTTAAATTGTTTTAATTATAATTGGATATATAAATTATAAGTATGTATTTATCTGTTATTTTAAATGATTCTTGGATAAAAACCCGGTATTTAATTCTCAAGTTCCGTTAATTAATAGTTTCAATTAGTGTAGTGAAATGGAATTTAATTAATAATTGAAACCTTTAATTAAAATAAGTGATTTAATGCTAAGTTATAAATGGGATTAAAAGAAAGTTGAAATTGTAATCTTATAAAACGGAAGATATCATTATTGAACATTTAATTAATTAAAAGAAATAAGATAAACTTGTATGATTTTAATTACATTCTTAAAAGCATATATATAACTTACCAAATATTAAAAGTTGAAATGTTTAATAAGAAATTGTAATGGAAATGGTACAAGTAAAAGTATGTAATGAAATGTTCAATAAATTGCTTTTATTCTTAAGAATTGATGTTGTAATAGTTAAAAACCTAAGTTATAATGGAAATCTTACTATAATAAAATGTGATAGTAGGTAAATGTTGTAAGTAAGTAATTACAGACTTAAATAAATGTTGAAGTTACTTATTTTGAAAATAAGCAGAAAGATGAATACTGAAATAAATGAAATTAAGCAGTGAATAAATGAATGTAATATAATAAAAGAAAATTTACATGGTGTGAATAAATGAGAATAAATAAAAGTAAAATTTTGTAAGAAATAAATGTAAAAATAAAAAGATAAATCATTATATGAAAGAAAAGAAATCAAACAACTAATGTATGAAATGAAATTATAATAAGTGAATTTGATTTGTTGTTTGGAATTGTTGTTTGTTTTGGTTTATGGTAGTTTGGGCAAGGATACTTTAAATTTGTTGGAAGGAATGAATAATCTATTTAGTGTCACCTAAGACTGTTGAGTGAAGGGTACGCTTAGTAGTTATTTTTATTTCCGTACAATTTAAAGTTTTGAGCCCGAACAACTATTTGTTTTGTTTGATATGAATGAATGATTGATGCGTGTTGATTTTATGTGATGGTTGTATGCTTGTTGCAAGTGATGGTTGATTGATTCGTTGTGGTGATTAAAACAACTTAAATATTTCATATTATATAATAGTTAACCCTTTTGGATTATATAAGTGAAATACAGGTTATGGAAGTGACTGCTACTGCTTTTGGTTCCATAAATAAGCGTTAATTGCCCGACTAATAGGTACGTTTTCAGATTACGGTTTATAGCGTTATTATATTGTTTTTCCGTGTCGGGATATATATTATTTTGGAAAAATATGTTGTATATTGTTATATTTATATTATATTTTCTTCCGAGCCTCTCTATACAAAGGAGACTCTGCCGAAATTTTCCGTAAATTTTGGACTTAGAAATATTTTGAAAATGTTTTCCAAACCTTATTAATTTGAATATAATTAAATCTATATATTTTATTTAAATTATCCTATTCTGTAAACTTATTGTTATGAATATAATGTTTTGAATAAAATATATTGATTTATAAGTTAATCTTTTACCTTCTTTTCCTTTTCAGCGACGAAAAGTTTTGAGTGGGGGAGAGTGTAACGACCCGTAAATTTTTAATAATTAAGTTGGTTATTTTAATTAAAATTGAGTAACTAAATTTAGAAGGAAACAAAAATTTTGTAATTTATAATGAAGTAAACCTAACAATGCTAATTATGGTTAATAATTAATAGGTTGAATGAAATGACAATTAATAAATTTATTTAAATTGTAAAGTTATAATGGAATTATTGTATTTATGTGCGAATGTAAATTTAAAATAGAAACATAGATTTATTATAAGGTATTAATTGATGTAATAGAAAGCATGAGACCAAATAGGTAAATTCGTTGAGGATATTAATTGTAATTGGATGTAAGCTAATAAATAATTAATTTAACGCAACTGTAATTAATTGAAATAACTGTAAGGTCATAATTTAGTGTATTCAGTAAATTTGGAAAATAAATTTCAGTAAATGTAATAAAGTATTTGGAATGTATATTGTTTCCATAGGATAATATAAAGAAATGAAAACTTGCGACCTATGTTTGGAATAATGACCAAAATAAGTGAAATGGTGTTAATGTAAGTAAATTGGTAACAAATTGAATGGATTCCCATGATTTATTGGAAATTTTATGTGTTACAACTTGGTTTTGAATTAAATATAAGGTAAGTGAGTGGAAATATTATAATCTGTCTATAAATGTAATAATGCAGTGTTAATGGTAATTAATTAGTACTATATATGGAATTATAACCTGGGTTGGTTAGTAATAAACTAATAAATGAAAGAAAAGTAAATAGGTGACCATTTCTATATGTTATTTATTCATTTAGTACGCTAAATAAAATTTGGAAATCAGATTTCAATTAAGGGAAATTAAGTAGTACGTTAATTGGAAATAAATTTTAATAAATATTACATTAATGTGAAATGTAATACAAATGGTTAGGGGTTGTCAAATTTGGTAAACTAAGGTAATTATTAATAAATTGAATGAATTTCAATTCAATGGAAATAATGTAAATATATACTTACCTACAAATTTAATATATGAAAACAAATGTAAGCATTGAATTAAATTAATGAATTTAAATTATAATAAATGGTCATTGAATAAAATCAATGTTCTGAAAGTAATTATAATATTTGTTTGAAGGAAATAAGCTTAGTTATTGGTAATTAAATTTTAATGGTTACAATTGTTATAAATTACCTATTTGTTTAGTTCATAGAATTTAATTTAAAAGAAATTGTAGTAATTGACTTAATTAGTGCAATCCCAATTTATTAAAGCAATTAGTAGGATAAGAAGAATGGAAATCAAAACTATATTAATTTAAGTGAAATGGAAAATTCAATAATTGGATTTAATGGGAATTAAATGAAATTGAAATAGTTAAATAATACGTTATTTGAAATAAAGATAATATGAGAAATTTATGTAATAGTTTTGAATCCAATATTTAATCCATTTATTTGACAGGAATAAATGGAATAATAATTAATTTATTTAACTAAATGGAATTTTGGGGATTTTATTTATGATTTGAGAATTTAATGAAATTAATTATTAAAAGTGAGGTTAACATTGAAATTGATGAATTAATCAACTCTAATTTGACATTTAAATTTATTTAAATCAGTGTAAATGATTTGGAAAATTTAAAATGATAAGAATTGTCAATTATCGAATTGAAATTTGAAAATTTGATTAAATTGACTAAATTTTTATTAATTTAATTAATATAAAAATAGCCATTTTGGCCACTGACTCGGATTTCGACGAAACCAGTTTCATCGGATCCGTAACGATGAATTATTGTAGGATTTCAAGTTTCATAACGATCGGTCTTGTCGGTTGATCGTACGTGCTCGAAACGCCTTGAAATAAATGAAATTGAAATCAATTGAAATCAATTTGAAAATATCGATTTTAGAATTATGGAATTTGGACTCGAAACCATTTCTATTGCGTTTAAAATATTTAAAAATGTCTATTTTGATATATGGGTTGACCCAATTCCGTTCCGGAGTCAGAACGGGCTTTTTGGGCCACTTTGGCGTTAGCGCGTAAATCTATCTTATCCACCCATTCAAATCTCAACCATGCCTATATATATCCTGCTATAAAGCCTAGCAGTGTCACGACCCGAACTCGATGTCCAACAAACAACATCAAATTCATTTCGCGGGAGCTTGCAACACCATTAAATGATAAATAACACAGCGGAAATAAAAGATGATATCACTGATATAACATGAATACAATATCCGATACATCAATTTGATACAATGATAATCATCAACATCAGAGAATTTACAACACAAAATACAGCGGAACACGATACAATATGAAATAAGTCTTCTCAGAATATAATACTGCAACTCTGATCCAAAAAGCTCCAAAGACAAAGCTCCAAAACTCCTAGCTCGATCCACGATCAAGATTCCACCAAGCAAGTCTCGTCCATATCCAAAGAAAACTGAACTAGCTCCAGATAATCCACTGAACCTAACTATCTGAAAAACCAAACTCTAGACTGCCCGTGTAGAAAATTTTGAGCACCCAAAGTTTAAGAAATAAACAATAAACTCTGGATCAGTCATGGGACTGGTGTGAGCAAACAAAACAGTTTATCTTTAAAACAATCAAAGATTTAAACTTTTATAATCGCAATGCTTTTGAAATGAGACTACCATAAGGCCTCCCGCACACACACACACACAATGCAAACGCAGAATCGGAGGAGATTTCTCCTTATGATAGTCAAAGATGCTTGATACGCATTAAAAAGAAACATTTGATATTATTACTAGTGCATAGTGTAGTAAAATATCATTTCGAAAGTAAAGATATAAATCTTAGCTAGCATAGACATTTCGAACTATGCCTACTATAGCTACCATGTTCAATAACAGGTTACCGCCACATTCCATGGCAGGTTATACAACTAAACCCGTACAAGGCTCGTATTGGATGAATGGATTTTTTCCCACAAATGGTCAGGCCAAGGAACTTCCCATTGCCACATGGAAACGCCTCTGGAAGGACGCCTCGAGAACCCAACTGGATCTCTGCCAAACAAGGCCGGGAACCCCTTTTCCCAAGGGATATTATAAACCCTCAGATATGCCACCCCTGGTCCTTTGGGACCTTTAAACGAGAGCTCTCTAACCAACATCACACCATAATAATAAGTGTTTCAACATGAGTAAGTATCTGGGCTCCATACCACGATACTACCCTTTTCCAGAAGGAATGGTCATACCCTAAGGATGCTATCCTTGAAAACCTTGCCGCACAATTCCTGTTTCGACCATTACCGGTTTGTGAGGCTTGATGAAGTCTCGTCCACAAAGCCACGCTTTATACAAAATCTGTGCTTTGGGTCAACAAATGATCATAGAAATGATCACAAAGATAAAAGATCAAACAAATGATCATATCACAAATGATCAACACAATGATCATTTCACAGCAACACTCAGCATGTCACATTACCAAATTGGGAATATATCGCTGATAACCTTCAACTACATAACCTCTGAGCTCGTACGTCTCAGAGAAGGGTGTTAAGCTAAAAGAATAAATTCTCCGCCACCAACAGAAATATATTTGAAAGAAATCAGCTTTATATCTCAAATTGTAATGTCAGACATAACTATCCATACAAGTCTGTTCCGGGCTCGAACAGAACCGAAGGCACTTCCAATGAAGCCCTTGCAATCCGGGTATTCACAATCCCGATTGGACTTCCCATCACTTTGGGAGTCTCTATACCGTTGCAACTCAGTGCAAAGACAATCGATAGGTCATTCTATCGTTCTCGCAAATACCCGGTCTTCACCACCTGTCTTCAAATGCTATCCATAACGACATATCACATATTCGGAATGGGTTATACGACCCAAAGGTCCTTTCCCGGCTAACCCGAATAGTGAGCGTAAAATTTAAAACATATGGATATGGGATTTCGATTAAGTCATAACTTAATAATTCCAAAGTTTCTTTCAAATGGTTTAAACCAATTACCATTTCAAATCTTTTAAACAAAAAGATTTATTTCACAAAGTTCACTCAGTTTCACAAAGATTCATTTACGGATTTCAAAACAATTTCCGTTTTAATTGGATTAACTCATTTAAATCTTTAAATCAAAGATTTATCTCATAGCTTTCAAAACTTATTTCCAAAGATTCATTCATAACTTGGAAAATCATTTTCGATTCAAACTTGGAATCTCTTTAATATTAATTGGAAGTTCATTACTCATATGAAAGCTTTTTATCACTTAGAAACAATAGTTTTATTTTGGAAAAACCCCGATTCCATTTATACAAGTTACAATCTTTGGTTTAATTCAAATTTCCAAATCAACGCTTAAAAATGGTTTAAACCCGTATAATTTGTAAAATCCTTTTTAAATCATAAATACTGAATATAGAATTCAATTTCAGATTTCTTTTGAATTTCAATCTAAATCCGATTATTTAAATTCGAAATCTATATTAGTTATTCAAAAATAACTTTTATTCTTAAAACAGCTTTCAAAAGCTTTTCCACATTAAAACTTAATTTTTTTCCAAAAATATTTGAATTAAAAATTCAAATTCAACTTATTTAAAAATCTGTGACTTAACCAATTTCCTCGTGAAATCCATATTTGTGTGTGCATTGTGTGGTCCAGGGATTTTACACAATAGTGCACAACATCAATCATTACAGAGATATCAATAACGATAAGCGATATAATCCATAACGCTTATCTCTATTCACAGATTCATAGAGAAATAAACTTATCAATCACAGAGGTTCATCATTACGATTCGATGTGGGTTTCGGATAACCAACTGGAATCCGAATCCCTGTCGCATCGAAATCCAAATGCCGTTTACAGGCAAAAAGGGGTTTTCACATATATACAGAAACAAATCCAAATTCACAGTACAACATAAGGCAGTTCACATCACATAGCATCATAATCATAAACAGAAATATCAATTCAATAGGCAACAAATCAGATATCCTACTTACACAATCCATAAGCAATCATCCTTAATTCTTATTGTAATTAATTCAAATTTAATTTTAATTACTTAGAATTAATCACTTAACCCTGTTTAATTTATCATTAGTTATCAATTAATCACTCATCTCATTTCAAATTAGTTAATTTACAAATCAATTTTCAATCAATTATCTTGATTAACTACTAATTAGAGATTAATTTACTTTGATTATCTGATTAACAATTCGTAATTACAAATAGAGTAAACCCTTAATAATATCTATTTGTCTTAATTAACATTTTAGAATCTCTTTCAAACTTTGAAATCAAATTATCACTAAATTAAAAATTTTAATGGAAAATAAATTTCAACACTTGTTTGTTTTACATTAATTACTAAATTAAAGTATTAATTGAATTCTAAAACTTTGTTAAGTATTCTTCTTAACTCATGAACTGGTAACAAAGGCTTAACTTATAATTGGCATGCATTAATTGGCCATTAATATTGAAACTTGTTTTAAACAGTTCGCATGCTACTATTAGTTTGCAGGTTGAAAAATCAACCTGAGCAACATTTTTGTTTTTAACACTGCAGTTGAAGAAAATTACCCGAGTCTCACCCCTATTATCTCGAGTAACCCCGCGCGTTCCTCTCATGTTTCCCCGAGACCTCCTCTCCCACTCGTTCGTTCTTCTTCTTCTTCTTCTTTTTTTTAGCGAGTTAAACTTTTAGGTTTAAACGAATGCATCAGGGAACAGGTAACCCAAACTTGAGTAACACATCACCATCATCAAGCGCGTCTTCGTCTTCCCCAATTCTTTCTTCCTCTTTTCCCATCCCCTCCATAACTTTCCCAGGTGAACATCTGTGCATGCGTGCATGATGCACAACACTCCGACGAACCTTGGTCGAGACAGTGACCTTCGACGAGACGACAATAGACCCTACAAACGCTACGACCACCCAATTTTATCGAATTTGATCGAAATTCAAAATCGTGCAGTTTATTTTTTTTCTTTCGAAAAGCAACTGTAATGTCTCGATCGGTAATCCATTCACCAGCAACATGAACGACCATCAGAGGCCACGCGACCTCAGCCAAACCCTTGCCATAGCCTCCGGCCTCGATCCCACCAACCCCCTTTAAGCTCGGTCCACCACTGACGATGATATCCCCTATCCAACTTTGCCAATAAACCCGGGTCTAAAACCCTATATAGACATTGCCAAGCCACCACGACCATCAGAAAATTTTACAACCATTTTTCCTGAGACCTACAACACCTCGGCCTCCTCCAACTCAAAGCTCGACCAACTCCACCATGCCGATCATCGGCAATTTCCAAAAATGCCCCAAATGTTCTTCTTGAAAATTCCCAAAGAATATCAAGATAAAAATCGCGAAATGTATATTAAAAATCACGATTTCCCATTACTAATTCATTCATGTAATTCAAAACAGAAATTGAATTTATTGATTTTTAACCTATATATAAAATCTTGGTGTTATTTCCATTTTTTAGACTATTTGTTAAATTTTAAACCTTGAAACTATTTTTATAAACTTCATCATACATTAACAGCCATTTTTCATTTAAACATCAAAGTCTGATTTTAATTCTATTTGAAGTTTTGAATTTTTGAAGGCAAGACATGTACTGAAACAACAGGAAACAGGGTATATATATAAACAGGCATACTTACACACATATACATGGATTACCCATTCAATTATATAAAAACTGAGAGGTTTTTATGCAACATCAATATCAAATATCAGATCAACCCAGGCATTCGAGCCATTCATAACTTAAATTGTTTTTAAAACAAAGTGTTTACTCACCTATATGCACAAAGTAGAGAAGCCAGGGAAGAACAGAGACAGTGAAGCCTGTTTTGCTTTTGTTAAACTTGAATGTGTTTGAACTTGTAAATGGTGATTTGCAACTTTTGTTTTGCTTGATATTTTCTTTTATAGTTTTCTTTCAGTTAGGTTACTAAGTTTGGTTTGAATAAAAAGGAAATGAAGTAGATGTATATTAAAAGAGACAGTGTTGTACAAGGTATAGGCTTACTTCTTTTAGTCAGTTTCTTGTTGCTTTGACTTAAGTTATTTTCCTTGTTTGGAGGCTGAAAAGAAGTAGCCTACTTCGGCTGAGATGTAAATATTTGTACTGAGGAGATGGGATAATAAATGCATGTTTCCATTTTGACTACAACCTATGCTATTTTGTTAATATGTATGTACGGTTTTGCTTTGTACAAGTATGCTCATGTGTACTTGTTTATGCTTACCCATATTCTACTTCACAGCTACATGTTTTATTTGTCTGGAAAAGATGGAAACATTTAACTTTGTTTCTTACTTGAATGTATTTGCTTTGTTTTGTTTATTTTCTTGCTTGCCTATTGTAATTGTATATGCAGTTTTGTTTTCTTATTACTTTGTACATACTTTTTTCAACATGATGTTAGGATTTTAGTTAATGTGCTGTTTTGAATTTTAACTATATGTATTTAGTGTGTATATTTTATTCTAGTTTTGTTTGTCTTTATTATGTATGTATTTTTATGTTATAGATATTATATTTTTTTATAGTTTTACTTTATATATTTTTTTTTACTTGAAATTTTGTAATTTATCTTATGATTATATTTCTAACTTAAGTATTAAATTTATAACACATATTTTATTCTATACACTTATATTCTATATTAATAAGTAGTTTATATTTTATTTTATTTTAAACACTTTATTTATAATTCAATTCAACTGAAAATATTCGCTTTGAGTTTTAAATCAAATTCTAAAACAAATAAGTAAATACATCTTATTAAATTTGAAATTTTCAAACAAATTCGTAATTTAACCCAAAAATTAAATTAAATTACACTTTTAAATTCGTCATTAAGCCGGGATCGTTACAAGCAGCCTCTGTTCCTCATTTCTGTATGTTCTATTCACCTCCTCATTTCAATGGCAGACAAACCCTAATTCCGATTGCAATCCCAAATCAAATCCAAAGCTGAAATTTCAAACTCCACAAAGTATAGCAAATTATATATGGATTCGAACCTCTCGAAGAGCGTAACTTAGATCTGCAACTCGTTTTTTGATTCGATGTAATGTTTGTATAGAAATCGAAGAACAATTTTCGGCCGTTCATCGCGCGTCGATGAACATTGACGGATCGACGAACCGTTTCTGGGTTTTGAAGAGAGGACCGAGGGGACTTTATCCATGTAGTTTATTTGGAGAATCAACGATCTGATCGAAGACAAAATTTGATTTAGGTTTCGAATTTTTGGTTTTTTGGCGGATGTCCTACATTTTTGCACAACCGTGAGCGATCGCAGGAGGAGGTCTTGGCGTCGGTGGGGCTTAGGGCGGCGGCGACGTGGACGCGGTGGCTGCTGGTGCCGATGAATCTGATCGAGGCGGGCGTGTTTTACTGTGTAGGGTTTGCGTGCGTTCGGTGGCCTCGTGCGTGCGACCTGGGAAGCAAAGATGAAAGGTGACATGGCAGGGAATTTGGAGGTGAATGTGTTCTCTTTTTTTATTTTATTATTTGAAATTCAAACACAAATTTCACTATATCTTTCACATGCGAACACCAATTTTCGCACAGTTTTTTTTGTTAGGATCGTATTGAAATTTCAAACATTTTGGCGCTAGTTTGGATGAATTCTAAGACTGTAAAATTTTTGGGTTTAAATTGAATTTAAATTCAAAAGGTGAGTGTTTTAACCCACTCACAACTTCTAAAATTTCTTATGTTTGTTAAATTAAATTTTGTTGTGATTATGCATTTATTTATGACTTTTTCGTATATTTTAATCATCATCTCAGTTATTACATTTATTTAAATTAAATCGTTATTTAATTTATTATTGAATATAACTGCCAGTTAATTGCCTGTTATATATCATTATTTATATATTTATATTGATTGATTGTTTTGGATGATTGTGATGGATGTATGATTTTATGATGGATGAATGGATGTTTTATTTATATCATCATAATCTGCAAGTTGTTATGCATTTATTTTGATTCGAGATTGCGGTTTGAAATGATATACAACCGCATTTTTATTTTTAAAATTGCGGATTGAAATGATAAATATCCGTATCACTTGACCATAGGATAGAAAATTATATACAGGCACCGCGGTATATATATATAATTATTTTGAAATGATTTTCTTTGGTTTTGGAAAGAAATATACGGTTTAATAAATATTAATTTTGATGTTATATAAATGTTATTATATATATATATATATATATATATATATATATCATGAAATTCTTGAATTTAAGCTTTGTGTAAAATTGATTAATAAAAAAACGAGTTTAATAATAAAGTTGATTTATTTTATAAAAAATGGTTAAGTATCTATTTAAATTCTATTGTATATAGAGTTTATAATGACTCAAATAAAATTAAGGTTGGAAGATAAATGTGAATTTGATTTGAATTAAAGTATTTAAGAATTATCCTCGAAAATTTTGATTTGAAATGTAAATAAATTGAGATTTAAAAGGTATGATTTTATAGCTTGATTTTGTTTAGAGGATTTAAATGAATATCAAATTGATTTAAATGAATATTATCAAGTTGATTTAATTAAAAGAATATCCAGTTATTTGAAGTCTTAAAGGTTTTACTAAAATGATATTTGATTTATTAAGTAAACATTTCAAATCTAAATAATAGTTGTGAAATTGATATATATGAAATTATCAAAGAATAAGTTTGAAACGGTGGAAATAATTAAAGCTTTGAAATATATGAAAATTATATTGGTTTATTTGGGAATTTAAAATCCATATTAGAATTGATTTGTGAAGGTGAAGAAGCTATTTTACTATATAAAGTAATTTATATTTTTAACCATTTATGTGGTGTGGTTATATTTCAAAGTTATGTAATTCAAAGTTTTATGTTTGACAGGCTATATTTCAAGTGTTTGGTTTAGAAATATTATAACTATGAAAAGTTATGGTTTTAGAAAAGGATATATTTGAAAATGATATCATATTGATTTGGTTTTAAAAGGGAAAATAATATCGTAATTATATGGTTTTGAAATGAATATTATATCCTGGTTTTGAAGTATAAATTATTTTGAAATGACCGTGGTGTTATAATAACGTTTGGTTGTTGAAGAAACCGGGATCGAAAGTTGTCATACTCTCTGCCAACTCCGAAAACCACTTTAACAACCGTGTACACGGTGGAGATTCTAAAATGAAGTAGGATGGTGGCGGCGTTTCCTTTTAGATAAATACGTGGACCCAACTCCCGTGAGTTGGCGTAAGGTGGCTAAAACAGGAGCGATCGATGGGTTAAGAAGGTAGCTCCTTTTATCGGACACATCCCTTCGATATTCTACTCTGACTTTGGATTTATTCGGTGGCGACTTTTGATTTCTTTGATTTGGGGTGTGGGTTGAGGTGGGCGGTAGCTGCGTGCTACGCGTTACCACCGACGCGGAAGCGTAATTGGTATATCTACCCTAGCATTGCCTAGTTGTGCCATGTCACATACCCTATCGCGCCTTGTACGAGTTTGGTTTTCTCCCGTAGCCCGTGTGGTATCCTCTGGTAGCTTCCCGATCAGGAGGGACTATGATATTGGATGGACTACTGGGACTATTACGTGTTAAGGGGAATATTGAGTCACTCCTTAATGCTATTTAAAAGTAAGTTTTTTTTTTGAATACCCATGAGAACCCGGCGGACCGGTAAACTCCTGAGGAGGGTATAGTAAAGCCATCCGCTGATCCAAGCCCCCATACCCCCGGGTAAAAGTAAGTTTATTTTATTATAGACATTATTATAATAGCGAAATATTACTACATAGTAAATAGTTTAACGGATCCTTAGGAGATGTGAATCCCAAGCATTTCTTAAGTTATTGCATTCTTATTTATTCCTGTTGATTAAACTTACATAAGATCTTTTAGTTCTGACTCGAGTGTTTTGTTTTTCAATTCGCTCGGGTTAGTCTGAGCATTTTAGGATTTGAAGATTTTTATTCTGGAGGACGAAGACGAAGAATTATTATTACTATTATCAATTATATTATTCCACTACACCATTGTATTCTGCTGCATTATTAATACTCTCTGGTATGTGCAACTCTGATATGTATTGTATAAGAAAATCAAATATTTTGAAAAACAGCTTCATGAACTGTATATTTGATTATTATATTTTATCGTTCCGCTGCAAGATTCTATTTTGTTTTTCTTTCTCTACTTTTTCTTATTTACCCCATAACAATCCGCCCTTCCGTATAGTTTGAATTGGCACGTGTGTCGATTTTAAGCGTGCGAAAAGGCGGGATGTTACAGATCGTATATAAAATTGTTTGGGAAAAGTTAACAGTTTCGGAACCATCCATTCGAAAACTTAGAACATTTAAGTAAAACATTGAAGGATAGCGTCGAAACCCTCTTTCGACACCATTGCCTTTTAAACCTTTGAACCCATTCGAAAGCCATTAGGAAGTGACTTAGTATAAATTTGAAACAAAAGCTACTCTTCGAAAGCATTGATGACTTCAACACATTCGAAAGACTAAAAGAATGGCAGTAGAGTCTCGACTGGGTTGAAACCACCCTTTTCAAAAGCATTGTTCTATAAATAGAGGAACTCATTCGAAAGCTTATGCTTTAAAATAAAAGATGGAAACCCTCTTCGAAAGCTATTTAGAAAACCTTTTCGAAAGCATATGTTTCGACTCCTTCAAAAGCTTTTAGCAAAACAAGGCATGCGCTTATCATTTGAAAGTAAACAAAGGTTTCAACCCCATAAGAAGCAAAGGTTTCGATGCCATGCCTTTCTCCAATCCACTATGTACCATACTTGTGATACCTTGTGTGTTGGTTTCGACAATGCTTTTTTGACATGGTTGGTTTCAACTGAGTCGAAGTAGAAGCACAGAGTCGGAAGGATCTTCTAAAAGAGGCGGAATTCACATTTTTGGGTAAAGGCTGATATAATGCCAATTAAAGTAATTACTTTATTACTAACCTGCCTATGTGCAAACAATTAATTGGTTGCCATAAACTTTTCAAATTCTTTACAGAAATAACTACCGAAATTACTTTAGATCCAATTAATAGCATTTTACCAAATAAGCCCTTCTTTAAGCTAAGTAAATAAAACATATAAGTCCTTCGAAAATAATTTAATTTCCATAGTAAATCACTTAGAAAAATCCCCAAAAATTATATAAATTCACTTTCAATTTGTTATCTAATGTATAAAATTCCAGACTGAAATTCTTTATAAAATGATCGAAATAAATTCCTAGTCCAATTACTCATATTTTTCTATGAAAATTCATAATAAATTTTCCATAACTTGGAAAATTATAAGATTTAAAACCTAACTCTAAATCATATTTTACATAACATTTAATTTTCTCATGGCATACGAAAATTATTGTAACGGTTTTACCCTTAAAACCGTGTAAAATAATTATCAAACTATTTTGTTTGGATCCAAATTTCCAAATCCAAGCATATCATCAATCAAAAATCATCATCATAATGGATTTAATATTAAACCCAAAAAATAAATGATCAAACAAAATAGAGATGATGTAGATTATTATTCACCTTGATTATGATAAGTACCTTGAGATTTGATTGGAATTAATCCCCTTACTTTAATCCTTATCTTTAGATTGCTCTTCTCCTCTTTTTTCTCCTAAATAATGCCCGTCTCCTCTTATGTTTACCCTTTATGCTTTTTTGGAATGAAAAAATGAACCTATAGCATAAAGGAAACAATACATATAGGGAGTTATGGTGCGCAATTCTTTATATGCTCTTATGTTAATTAATTAACATATAAGCCATTCTTAAGCCCATTTAAATAATTAAGCATGGACTTTAATTTATTTTCAAATCTCAACCCCTTTATCACTCTAATTATTTGCATTATTCTATTTAATTCATCTAATTAAATCTCCCGAATAATGTTATCAAACTATTAGGGGTGTACAATTATTATAAGATCTTCAGTTACTTCTAAAATGCATACTAACTTCGGTTTGATCAAAATACAAATCTTGTAGCTGTTGAGGTGTTGTTGGTTTTTGAATAGTAATTATACCATTCTTACAAAAAATCTCTAATGTCTCATGAAAAAATACCTTTGAGCCACAAAATAGGCAATAATGGGAGTAGGTAACGTGTGCTTGTGAAAATATTGTGTAGCAATAAAATTTCGACCATAACCACAGTTGGAAGTGAACTGAATTATCATCTATTCTTCATAGTCACATGATCCTAAATGATTACTAAGATTAGAATGATTAGAATAATGAAAGTATAAATTAAATGAGATGGCGATTAGTTTAAATTGAAGAAAAATACATGCAATGTAAGATGTTGAAATCCTTGGTCTCCTACACATTTGAGTTGATTATGCTCTTTCTTCAATGATTGATTGTCCTAAAACAAAAACTAAATATTCTTTATATTTTGAAACATGTTCCTTATATAATATGCACTTGAATTGTTGAATATATTTCAATTTGGTTTACCATATATACCTCCCAATGTTCTATCAAAATTCCATATGCATTTTGTTAAAAAAAATAGCGAAATCCTATGTCGCGCCTACTACTTCATTGTCATGACCTTAAGGTTGCTCTATCGAAAATCATCATTATATGTTGACTGGGAACGCAGATCTGATATCCCCAACTTTAAACAATCAATAAAAAAACGTTTAGAATCAAATAAAAAATAAAGTGAAAGAAAAGATTGCTCCATCTTTAGCACAACATATCTTAAATTTTGCTATTTTTAGTACAAAAGTTGGCTCAAGACTGAACACCAAATTAATTCATAAGTCACCTACGGGTTGGAGAAGTAAGTATGTTATTTAAGAATCTTTCCCGAATAAAAATAGTTAGTTAACTAAACATATTTAACATATTAAAATTTAATAGATAAATAAAGTTGCTTCAAATATATAATAACTTTCCCTTAACTAGTTGATAATATTTTATTACTCCACTCTCAGCGTTAATTCTCAGTTTATAGTCCTCTCTTTATTACTAATACTTGTACAATTTACCTTAAAAATTATTAGTCATAATTTATAATTTAATACGCTTTATATTTAAACATGCATTTAATAATTATCAAATCAACCGGAAAAAGTAAAACATCTACATACGAATTTCGCAAAGTTATTATTATCTTATTTTTTCCACCATACATGCCTATTTGGTTTGGAAAACAAACCTATCTCAGCATAAAAGATTAAAAAAGGATTCTTTTATTATAAAAAATGATTGCTAAAAAAATCCTTAATCATGTTTAAATCATCATGCTCCTTAGATAATTTAGATTATATACTCAAATTAATAAATATCTTTTACATTGACTTTTCTATTTTAACATATAAACATCAATTAGTCAATAATTTAACCTTAGTTTAACATAACCTATGTGTTTGAGTTGATTTTTCTCTTTCTTCAAAGATTCATTGTCCCAAAGGAAAAAACATAGACTCATTTATGCATATTGTTGATATTTCTTGGTTAGTATGACAATAGTCAATCAGTTGCATCTTATACATAAATAAATCAATATGTCTGGCAGTTTACAAAAGATTTCTGTAACGACCCGCCTTTTTGGACGGTTTAAACCGACGATCAAATACACATGCCGATTCCAAACCATTCAAAAGGGCATATGGTTATTGGGGTAAATAAGAAAAGAAAAGAAAGAGAAATAAAGGAAAAGAAACAACACAGAATCTCGCAGCGGAACAATAAAATATAATAGTCAAATAAACAGTTCATGAAGCTGTTTACTATACTTTAACAGTTATTTATACAACATTTATCAGAGTTATACATATACAACAGAACAATTAAAATAATGCAGCAGATAGCATGATGCAAGGGTAATAATAGTAATAGTATACCAAATCTTCGTCTTCATCCTCCAGAATAGATCTTCAAAAATCTGAAAAACTCAGAACTGACCCGAGCATAATGAAAAGGCAAAACACTCGAGTCAGGACTAAAATATCCTTATGAAAGTTAAATCAATCGTAAATAAATATGAGTGTAACGGCGTCAGAGATGTTTACGGGGTTTGACATCTCATATCCAGTGTCAACGTGCGTGCAATAACTCAATAGATGTTATGGGATTTTCCATCTCTTAAGGATCCGTTAAACTATCTACTATGTAGTACAATACGCTAAGTAGATAATGCCTATCAGTAATATAAAGTATCAAAATAGCGTTAAGGCGTTACCATAATCCCCCTTAACACATTATTATAATGCCACAATCTATACAACATCGTAAGCCCCACCGTAAACTGGTGGTTATTAGAGGGTACCCCATAGGTATAACACAAAACATAACGTAGTGGTCGCGAATAGGATAATCAGTATGACAAGGTACATGAGGCGATACCAACTAGGATACTAGTAGTTGCGTGATCCGGACTGATGTTGAGCATAGCCAGCAGCTACCCCAACACCGCGAAACAACACTCCCAAATAAAGGGGTGCATCCAAATTGCATCACAAATGTAATAGATATGGTATCGAAGAAGTGTGTCCGCTAGAGATGGCGAACCTCAATGGCCCGACGCGGCTCCTGTTTTAGTCATGTCAGGGGTCATCCAATATCGTTCTCTTTCTTCAGTCAACGCCTTCACTAAACCATCCACTTCATTCTGGATCAACACTCCGCGTATAATAGTTATTAAAGTGGTGTTCGGTATCGACAGAGAGTATGTCCATATCTGATCCCGGTCTCTTTAATAACTACGTATTATTACACCGTTGGCTCTTTCATATTTCAAATCGATTCATAATTGATATCAAAATATCATATTAGCTTCAAAAATCAAATCCATTTCAAATATCATTGTATCTTTTCAAATGTAAGATTCCGTTTCAAAAATCATTTTTCGCATCAATATCTCATTTCGATTTCAAAATCATTTCGAATTTCAATTTAGGTTGCAACTTCATTTAACCCAATTCGTATTTAAATTCAAGATTTAAATATAAACATTTCACCTTATTGACCAGCTTGAAATTTTAGAAAAATAGTTTTAAGTAGTTTAAAAGTAGTTTAAATAATTAAAATAGTTAAAAATACTTAAAATCTTAAAATGGATTTGAAACAGATAAATTAGTTTAAAATAATTTAAATTGGGTTAAGTAGATTTAAAATAGATTAAAATAGTTTAAGTATTCAAAAATGGTTTATATAACTGAGTAATTTGGAAAACAAAATAAAAAAGCTTCAAAACCAAACCATTTCAATTATAACTTCCCAATTCAAAACAATTTCAATTTCCCTTCTACCGATTCGATTTCGATTTCGATTCAAATCAATGTCAACTTTGACTTCAAATTAATTAAATTTTACATTCACATTCAATTTATTAAATTTCAATTTATATCGATTTGGAGCTTGATTTTTCAAAAATATCCATTTATAACACTTAACAAAATTATCCATCAATATCCAAGTTTAAATCCAAATTTCAAATATGATTCAATTCCAAGCTCGATTTCAAAATATCATTTTTATATCACTTTTACTTAGTAATATTCAAAGCTCGAATTAAGATTCAATCTTTAAGCAAATCAATTTTCGAAATTCAATCATATCCCGATTTTAAATTCCAAAGTCTCCACTTTAATTATTAACAATTTCTTTTAACCAAAATTTATTTCAACATTCCAAACTCAATTTTCCGATAAATTTGATTTATATAAATTGATTTCTATTTATAACTTTTAAATCAAAACATTTAAATAAATTTCAAATCGACGATTTTAAAAATTATTAATTTAGCCAATCCGGTGTCCGTATATAATTTTCTATCATATGGCCAAGTAATTATTTATTTCAATTAAATGTCAGGGATGAATATATATCACTTAAATCTATCATAGTGTCATATGTATGCATAACAGGTTATATATAAGCAAATAAACATCCAAACATTTAAATATCAACCAATAGCATCCATCGAAATAAATCATCCAATAGACAATACAATTCATGACAATTTCATAGTTATCAATGTCAGGTAATTTAATCACAATTCAATTTTAATTTCAATTTAACTGTCAATTTAAATTTCAACGGTTAATCCAAATGACAATCTATATGACAATTAAATTTATCAAACAACGATAAATAAAATCATAACACTTCATAATGTCAAATTTAACTAGCATAAAGATATTCAGTACGTTGTGAGCGTTATAAAACACTCACCTTGATTTCAATGTAGTTCCAGCGTTTTATTTCGAATAAAATTTAACGAGCGTTTAATTTTACCCAAAATTTTCACTAGCTCCAAACGACTCCAATTCAACTCCATTAGGTAGTATTCGTCAATACGGTTCCAACGCACTTCGTTTCGTCAGATTCCGACCTCACATCAACAAGTTATGATTTTTAGAAGTTAATACAATTTTTTTTATATAAATTAACAACAACTTTAATTAAATTTCCTAACCCTATCACAATCTGGCCGTTCAATCTTGCTTTCCAGATCTAGGCCGTTGCCTGCTTCCTCTTCCAAACGCGTTCTTGCCAGTAAAAATCGAACCCAATCACGCGAACTAGGGTTTAATTTCACTCCCTCCACGATTGCTTCCAAGTCGATCAACCAACGCCAAACGAACGAGCATCTCATGAGCCACCCACGCCTGCCACCACTTGAAGCTCGGCCACCCCTATTGCGCGCGAGACGTGGGCGAACGGCAACTGAACGCGGCCCCTTCTGGTCCTCTACGCTCCACCATATCCCAACACCACCGTACGGATTCGAAGCTCTCGCAATGCTCTCCAATAATGTAGTTAATGATTTCGCGTGAATGTCGACGGATTAGGAGTAATTGAGGAGGAAACGAAATTGATTTCAGGCCGTGGGTTTCAATAGTGGCGGCTAGGGCATTAGGGATTAGGGTTTGAGAAATGAATGGTGAAGGGTTCCTTTTATAGAATTTCAACGAAAAACACTATTCACTCCAAATTTTCGAACTCCGATTTACGTGCGGTGACCGGCGTTTCTAGGGTTTATCCCACGTTCCGGACACAATGGAATAGGTTTCGAAAGCCAATTCGATCATCTGTGCGAGTTACGGCAATAAACGATCCAATTTAAATTAAACCGATTTAACGAATTTCTAAGCGTTTTGGCTCGTCCCGGACAAACGGTAAATCCGATTGACTTGAAATTTGAAACCTTACAATAATATAACATTACGGATCCGATGAAACTAGTTTCGTCGAAATCCGAGACTGTTTGAAAAATGGCTATTTTAACTCGTCAAATTAATATTAAAACAATTTCGATGCGTTTCGAGCTGCCACGGTCAAACGAAAACTCCGATTGCTACGAAAATTGAAATCCAATAATAACAACTATTACGGATCCAATGGAATTAGTTTCGTCCAATTCTAAGACTGTTCGAAAATTGGCTATTTTTCAGTCGATAATTAAATATTAAAATATTCAATTTTCACAAATTTACTTTCAATTCGATTTTAAAAGTTCTACAACATCATTCTAACTTTAATATGATAAAATAAAATTTTACAAATCATTTTTAAATCATATTAAACCCGTTATTCAATTATCCAATAAATTCCAATTTTAAAATCTTATTAACTCTATCATAATCCCGATATAACTTACATTCACTTTGGAAACAACTTTGAATCATATTAAATCAAATTTCAATTATTCACTCTATTTTCATATATTAAATTTCAATATCAAATTAATCATATCAAATTCGGAATTTAATTATTCAAATATTTGTAATATTAAATTTAAACAAATTTGATTATTCTTAAATCACTATCTTTTGAAATATTCAAAACGAACTTATAAAATTTAACAAATTCAAATTATAGAACAACCATTTTCATTAAACAGTTATACAATTCCCATTATTAAATTATTCAATAAATTCCAAATATTAAATTTAAACAATTTCGATTATCCAATAATTCATTATCTTTTGAAATATTGAAATTGAACTTATAAGATTCAACTTTTAAAACCAATTCACAATTTAGAACACTATTTTCATTTTACAGTTATTCAATTATTCAATAAGTTTTAAATATTTAATTTAAACAATTTACCTGTTCAATATTCAATATTTGATTTAAATAGATTTTACTTATCGATCAATTACTCTATTATACCCAATGGATTCAACATTTATTATTATTCCAAACGACTTACAATTTTTTTTCTAACACTAAATCACAAAATCTAATTAAATTAGCTATTTTAATTATCGAAAATTTACGGATCGTTACACTCTCCCCCACTCAAAACTTTTCGTCCCCGAAAAGGAAAAAGAAGGGAAAATGAAGTAAGTATAGAATTCAACATTAGATATATTTTATTCAAAGTTACCAACTTATAAAACAATGAAATTCCACTTATAAAGTCATAAATATGCTTCTACTCAGTTACTCCAAACGGCTTTCTAACTTTAAAAGTTATTTATCAAAACAAGTTATAAAATAAAAAATTAAACTTGAAAAAATTTCTAACACCCGGATTTACGGAAAATTTCGGCAGAGTCTCCTTTGCGCGGCTCGATCGGGAAAAAAAAGACAGTATATATATCACAAATATACATCTCATCAAGTGATGAGGCATCCCGAAGGGAAAAAGTGTAAAAGTACGGTATGTAATCCGAGATATGTACCTTATATATTTATTAGCGAGCATATACGTCTAATATAACGCGAAAGCGAGCTCCAAATGCGAAGCAAGCGCAATCCGCACCTACTAAACACTCAACAAACCATGAGAAATATGCATATATGAAAATAATATCAATATACACAATATAGCAACATAACAACTACATGTGCCAACATAGCAAATGCAACAAAACAACAAATGCATCCACCAAATCAATTATCATCCAACTATCATCCAACAAATCCATAACCAATCAATATTAATTCACTTCTCATTAATATTTATTCACTTGGGTTTCAGTTTTTAATCACAGTTGATTTATTAACGTTGGATTTTAATAACATTCATTTTCAATTCAATTAGTTAACATTCACTAATTTATATTTACATTAGTTTACTTCCAATTTGAATCAAATAAATTCTATTTAAATTCATTTAACTTCCAATTTGATTTCAATGATTTATAGCTTTCAATTTCATTAACAATTAATGAATTATATACAATCAACTAACAATCATATAACAACCAAATCATACCCAACATAACCAAATTATTAATTTTACATTCAATTTGGTTTATCTCTTTCAATTCCAATTTATTCTTAGTCATACCAAATTCTTTTGTTTACATTTACTTCATATTCAGTTTCAGATAATAACCAATTTATTCGCGGAACATTTTATTAATGCAGAACATTTTATTAGTCATCACTTTAATTTATAGTCATTCCATAAAAGTCTAACTTCTTATATATGACTTTTCTTAGTTTATAGTTATCCCAAAAGTTGCAAATCTATCTTCACATATTTGGCATCTTAAATTTCCAATATTAACTTTTAATTAAGTCCGTAAGCCGTACATATATCATCCGTGAGCAATATCAATCTAATCGCTTATTCGATCACACAATTTCACTTCCAAACTAGTATCGTTCACACGACTCTCTAGTGCGGACTCAGATTTGGTTCATTGATTGGAAACTGTTACTCTCCTTGCTTAGCCATATACTATGATAGAGAATTCCAGAATCAAATTAAAAATCCATATCCAGGGTTCGCCGTCGAAAATCGAGTGAAAAATCCTAACTTGGATCGATATAAATCATCTCAAAATTTTGTGCTTGAATTTGGATCAAATCGTTATGCGAATAAAATAATATACGTACAATCTCACGTATTACCTTCCACTAGATTTCTATCCAATTTATCTACACTAAATTATTTTATTGACTTCTATTTTTTTCACTTAATTACTCACAATCCATTATTCAGTTAGTATATTCATTTCTTTACATAGCATATTCTTTAACATTATCTTTTCTTAAACATCATATCAAAGAATTTGCTTACTCAAGTTCATTTTAACATTCTATATAATTTAATTAAATTCAATTTCATTTCCCAATTGATTCTTACTGTAAGAAATTCCTTTGTTTACATTTATTGCATTTTCATAATTTCAGTTAATAACGAATTCATTTGTGGAACATTTTATTAACTGGCACTTTAGTTTATTAATCATCCTATAAAAGTCTAACCTCTCATAAATGACTTTTCTTAGTTTACAGTTATCTTAAAGGTTACAAATTCAATTATTTTTTCTATGCAATTTATATCTATTTTCTATAACCAATTTACAAAAGATATTATACAATTCATTTGTCTTCTTTCTTAAGTTCACTTACTTGTTCCATTTATCCATTCATCATTTCATGTTATATTTAAGTATATAAAATTTTTATCACAACCAAAATATTCATTTATATACATTTTACTTCCTTTTGAGTTTTCCTTACTTGTATACTTCAATTATTTTCAGGTTCTGTTTATTTGTACAACATCTCATTACATATCCAAAACATCATTTCAACTTCTTAATATTTGGTAAGCCATATTATATGTTATTAGAATGCAAATTTGGTATTATACAAATTTATACAATTTCATTTTACTTAAATAGAATGTTCACAAATTTGATTTATTTAAATCCTCTTTACCTTTCAACTTTAAAGTTTTCCCAAACAATAGCTTAGATATCTTAATCCTCTTATTTTATAAATTCTGTTATTCACATTTCATTCAAATAATTTGAAAATTATTAATTAACAGAACTTAGAAATTTAAATGCCCGGTTTTTTTCAAATCGTTTGAAATAAACATACACACCTATATCTTTAATACATATCAAATCATACCTTTGGAGTTTAAACCAAAACCCATTTACCCAAAATAAGTTTGAAGAAAAGCAAAGCTTCTTAGAAGTCTCCCCACTTTGAGATTCGAAAATGAAAGTCGATGATGCTGCGCAGTCATCACCGAAATTATTTTCCAGCGACAGAAGAGAGGAGTACTTAATTCATTCCTTCTTAAAAATCATTTCAAAATATTTCCTATAAATATTTTCCAACTAATATCACAATATATTTTCTACAAACTTTGAGAACCATTTCAAAATCTCCGGGTCTTAAATTCAATTTTTTCCAATTTAAATCTATTTTAATTCATAAGTCACCTTTATAAAATATTCTTATAGGATTTTCTTTCTTAAAACATTCCACAAATGTTTTATCATTGTTCATTTTGTAATTCACCTTCTTTATTAAATTACAATATCAAATTAATGATAATAACTAATATTTTAATTCCTAACAACCAGGTAAGCTAGATAAGTCACAATAAATTTTGAAAATAAATTCTTTATACACAAAATATAATTAGGGCAAAATTATTTCATTTACCCAATTTCAAAACAATACTATGTCGAATTGTTCTGTTTATGTGTTTAAAGATCCCTATCAATGACGTTAATTACTCGTATTGACCAGAATCCATAAGCCACTCAACAAATCAACCGACACAATATAAAACATTTTATATCACTAACAAATACACTCTCTCATATATATATTCACTCAGCGACTCATCATAGGTTATTACTACCCTATTTATAAAGAGTCAGACCCCACAAAGCTAAGGTTATCACTAAACCAAAGCTTTGATACCAACTTTAACGACCCGCCTTTTTAGACGGTTTAAACCGACTATCAAATACACATGCCGATTCCAAACCATTCAAAAGGGCAGATGGTTATTGGGGTAAATAAGAAAAGAAAAGAAAGAGAAATAAAGGAAAAGAAACAACACAGAATCTCGCAGCGGAACGATAAAATATAATAGTCAAATAAACAGTTCATGAAGCTGTTTACTATACTTTGACAATTATTTATACAACATTTATCAGAGTTATACATATACAACAGAACAATTAAAATAATGCAGCAGATAGCATGATGCAAGGGTAATAATAGTAATAGTATACCAAATCTTCGTCTTCATCCTATAGAATAGATCTTCAAAAATCTGAAAAACTCAGGACTGACCCGAGCGTAATGAAAAGGCAAAACACTCGAGTCAGGACTAAAATATCCTTATGAAAGTTAAATCAATTGTAAATAAATATGAGTGTAACGGTGTCAGAGATGTTTACGGGGTTTGACATTTCATAGCCGGTGTCAACGTGCGTGCAATAACTCAAGAGATGTTACGGAATTTTCGATCTCTTAAGGATCCGTTAAACTATCTACTATGTAGTACAATACGCTAAGTAGATAATGCCTATCAGTAATATAAAGTATCAAAATAGCGTTAAGGCGTTACCATAATCCCCCTTAACACATTTTTATAATACCATAGTCTATACAGCACCATAAGCCCCACCGTAAACTGGTGGTTATCAGAGGGTACCCCATAGGTATAACACAAAACATAACGTAGTGGTCGCGAATAGGATAATCAGTATGACAAGGTACATGAGGCGATACCAACTAGGATACCAGTAGTTGCGTGATCCGGACTGATTTTGAGCATAGCCAGCAGCTACCCCAACACCGCGAAACAACACTCCCAAATCAAGGGGTGCACCCAAATCGCATCACAAATGTAATAGATATGGTATCGAAGAAGTGTGTCCGCTAGAGATGGCGAACCTCAATGGCCCGGCGCGGCTCCTGTTTTAGTCATGTCAGGGGTCATCCAATATCGTTCTCTTTCTTCAGTCAACGAGTTCACCAAACCATCCACTTCATTCTGGATCAACACTCCGCGTATAATAGTTATTAAAGTGGTGTTCGGTATCGACAGAGAGTATGTCCATATCCGATCCCGGTCTCTTTAATAACTACGTATTATTACACCGTTGGCTCTTTTATATTTCAAATCGATTCATAATTGATATCAAAATATCATATTCGCTTCAAAAATCAAATCCATTTCAAATATCATCGTATCTTTTCAAATGTAAGATTCCGTTTCAAAAATCATTTTTCGCATCAATATCTCATTTCGATTTCAAAATCATTTCGAATTTCAATTTAGGTTGCAACTTCATTTAACCCAATTCGTATTTAAATTCAAGATTTAAATATAAACATTTCACCTTATTGACCAGCTTGAAATTTTAGAAAAATAGTTTTAAGTAGTTTAAAAGTAGTTTAAATAGTTAAAATAGTTAAAAATACTTAAAATCTTAAAATGGATTTGAAATAGATAAATTAGTTTAAAATAATTTAAATTGGGTTAAGTAGATTTAAAATAGATTAAAATAGTTTAAGTATTCAAAAATGGTTTATATAACTGAGTAATTTGGAAAACAAAATAAAACAGCTTCAAAACCAAACCATTTCAATTATAACTTCCCAATTCAAAACAATTTCAATTTCCCTTCTACTGATTCGATTTCGATTTCGATTCAAATCAATATCAACTTTGACTTCAAATTAATTAAATTTTACATTCACATTCAATTTATTAAATTTCAATTTATATCGATTTGGAGCTTGATTTTTCAAAAATATCCATTTATAACACTTAACAAAATTATCCATCAATATCCAAGTTTAAATCCAAATTTCAAATATGATTCAATTCCAAGCTCGATTTCAAAATATCATTTTTATATCACTTTTACTTAGTAATATTCAAAGCTCGAATTAAGGTTCAATCTTTAAGCAAATCAATTTTCGAAATTCAATCATATCCCGATTTTAAATTCCAAAGTCTCCACTTTAATTATTTAACAATTTCTTTTAACCAAAATTTATTTCAACATTCCAAACTCAATTTTCCGATAAATTCGATTTCTATAAATTGATTTCTACTTATAACTTTTAAATCAAAACATTTAAATAAATTTCAAATCGACGATTTTAAAAATTATTAATTTAGCCAATCCGGTGTCCGTATATAATTTTCTATCCTATGGCCAAGTAATTATTTATTTCAATTAAATGTCAGGGATGAATATATATCACTTAAATCTATCATAGTGTCATATGTATGCATAACAGGTTATATATAAGAAAATAAACATCCAAACATTTAAATATCAACCAATAGCATCCATCGAAATAAATCATCCAATGGACAATACAATTCATGGCAATTTCAGAGTTATCAATGTCAGGTAATTTAATCGCAATTCAATTTTAATTTCAATTTAACTGTCAATTTAAATTTCAACGGTTAATGCAAATGACAATCTATATGACAATTAAATTTATCAAACAACGACAAATAAAATCATAACACTTCATAATGTCAAATTTAACTAGCATAAAGATATTCAGTACGTTGTGAGCGTTATAAAACACCCACCTTGATTTTAATGTAGTTCCAGCGTTTTATTTTGAATAAAATTAAACGAGCGTTTAATTTTATCCGAAATTTTCACTAGCTCCAAACGATTCCAATTCAACTCCATTGCGTAGTATTCGTCAATACGGTTCCAACGCACTTCGTTTCGTCCGATTCCGAACTCGCATCAACAAGTTATGATTTTTAGAAGTTAATACAATTTTTTTATATAAATTAACTACAACTTTAATTAAATTTCCTAACCCTATCACAATCTGGCCGTTCAATCTTGCTTTCTAGATCTAGGCCGTTGCCTACTTCCTCTTCCAAATGCGATCTTGCCAGTAAAAATCGAACCCAATCACGCGAACTAGGGTTTAATTTCACTCCCTCCACGATCACTTCCAAGTCGATCAACCAACGCCAAACGAACGAGCATCTCATGAGCCACCCATGCCTGCCACCATCTAAAGCTCGGCCACCCCTATTGCACGCGAGACGTGGGCGAACGGCAACCGAACGCGGCCCCTTCTGGTCCTCTACGCTCCACCATATCCCAACTCCACCGTACGGATTCGAAGCTCTGGCAATGCTCTCCAACAATGTAGTTAATGATTTCGCGTGAATGTCGACGGATTGGGAGTAATTGAGGAGGAAACGAAATTGATTTCTGGCCGTGGGTTTCAATAGTGGCGGCTAGGGCATTAGGGATTAGGGTTTGAGAAATGAATGGTGAAGGGTTCCTTTTATAGAATTTCAACGAAAAACACTATTCACTCCAAATTTTCGAACTCCGATTTACGTGCGGTGACCGGCGTTTCTAGGGTTTATCCCACGTTCCGGACACAATGGAATAGGTTTCGGAAGCCAATTTGATCATCTGTGCGAGTTACGGCAATAAACGATCCAATTTAAATTAAACCGATTTAACGAATTTCTAGGCGTTTTGGCTCGCCCCGGACAAACGGTAAATCCGATTGACTTGAAATTTAAAACCTTATAATAATATAACATTACGGATCCGATGAAACTGGTTTCGTCAAAATCCGAGACTGTTTGAAAAATGGCTATTTTAACTCGTCAAATTAATATTAAAACAATTTCGATGCGTTTCGAGCTGCCACGGTCAAACGAAAACTCCGATTGCTACGAAAATTGAAATCCGATAATAACAAACTATTACGGATCCAATGGAACTAGTTTCGTCCAATTCTGAGACTGTTCGAAAATTGCCTATTTTTCAGTCGATAATTAAATATTAAAATATTCAATTTTCACAAATTTACTTTTAATTCGAGTTTAAAAGTTCTACAACATCATTCTAACTTTAATATGATAAAATAAAATTTTACAAATCATTTTTAAATCATATTAAACCCGTTATTCAATTATCCAATAAATTCCAATTTTAAAATCTTATTAACTCTATTATAATCCCGATATAACTTACATTCACTTTGGATACCACTTTGAATCATATTAAATCAAATTTCAATTATTCACTCTATTTTCATATATTAAATTTCAATATCAAATTAATCATATCAAATTCGGAATTTAATTATTCAAATATTTGTAATATTAAATTTAAACAAATTTGATTATTCTTAAATCACTATCTTTTGAAATATTCAAAACGAACTTATAAAATTTAACAAATTCAAATTATAGAACAACCATTTTCATTAAACAGTTATACAATTTCCATTATTAAATTATTCAATAAATTCCAAATATTAAATTTAAACAATTTCGATTATCCAATAATTCATTATCTTTTGAAATATTGAAATTGAACTTATAAGGTTCAACTTTTAAAACCAATTCACAATTTAGAACACTATTTTCATTTTACAGTTATTCAATTATTCAATAAGTTTTAAATATTTAATTTAAACAATTTACCTGTTCAATATTCAATATTTGATTTAAATAGATTTTACTTATTAATCAATTACTCTATTATACCCAATGGATTCAACATTTATTATTATTCCAAACGACTTACAATTTTTTTTTCTAACACTAAATCACGAAATATTATTAAATTAGCTATTTTAATTATCGAAAATTTACGGGTCGTTACAATTTCATCATTAGTTGTTAACAAAAATAATTGTATATTTCTATATTCACCTAGTAAGCCTAACTTTCTACATTCTCATTGTCAATTCTCAGTTTATGGCCCTCTTCTTTATTACTGATATTATTTTCTAATCTATCTTCTGCTTCAAATTTTATTTATCTTAAACAGTCAATTTATGTAGATTAAAAGCTTATATCAAAGAATGACACTTTTTTGCTAGATTTTTTCAAACTGGGTACTTCTTCATATTATTATATTGGTATATGGTATAATCACAACATGGTGTTTGAATTAACATCCATTGGGTTGCAAGCAAAGAAACACCATTGTCGGATTCATCAAAATCAGAGCTTAAAATCTCCCAATTTCAAGGCGCGGAGGTGGGTCTCCATAAAACAAATAATCTGTTTGGGGGCAGCAAACGTCTATGCTGGGCTAGCTTTACCTCCGTCCTGTTTATGGTCGCACCAGGCAGGACGGGGCTCCTCCCATCCTTTCGATTTCATCAAGGCTCTAGGTTGAGTTTTTTTCAAAATAAATGATAACTTAGCACTTAAAAAAAGGTTCTCTAAATAATTTCAAATTAAACTAATCTATAATTATTTTCAACCTATTATTCATTATAGTATCCACATATAAAACTTAACCCATCATTCTCAACCTTAATAATTACAATGAGTTAATTGTTGCTTTTTAGGTAACGTATGAATTACATGCATTGGAAAATGAATTACAGTATTCGTACTATACTATGATACTTATTAACTACAATGAGTGTTGTGGCATGTGTTTTGTGCATGACAATAGCACACCCTTCATGGATAAGTTGATTTTTTTTGCAAATTATATGTGCTTAACTTATTCAAGAGAAATGATTTTCGTAAATATATAGTTCTGTTATTGCATTTGAATCATGTGTAGTCAGTTTGAATTTTTATTTCCAAGTTGCATAGTTTAACTTTTTTTTGTTAGTTTGAATTTTTATTTCCGTTTCCAATTAATAAAGAGCGAAAATGTATTTGACAATAATATTAAGTGATATTGAGTTTATTTGTTAGACCATATTTTTAAGTGATATTGAGTTTAGTAACATATGTAAAGGTGCATTATAAATTTGCAAAAAAGTATGTTTGACAGATCCTATTTTTAAGTGATATTAACATTTGTTAATATTTGTAGAGAGACGTTTTTGCAAGTTGACGTTGATACCAGACAGATATTATGCTTCACTTAAACCCAGGAATAAAAATTATAATAATAGTTCATTTACTCTCCATTTCAACCTGTTTTGAATTTAACGTATAATAAATGGTTAAGCTTTTTAATGCTACTCACCATAGCATGCAGTTGACAATAATGTTACATGTAACGTAAGTGCGGTGCTATATGCATCGAATTTATGATCAGCTATGCAGATGTTATTTTTTAGGACCAATCAATAGACGCATTGAGTTTAGGAACATACATGCAGATGCTATTTTTTTTAGGTTCAATTGATGGATAATTTTTAAAGAATTGTATACAAAGGAAAATTTTGGAACTTCACGGTCGGACCAGAAGATTGTACTTCCAAGCTAACTATTAATAAAGAAAGATGTGATTAGAAAAATTTACACATTTCTAATTTTTTCCTACCATTTCCTTAGAAATTGGTAATTGTAAAACTTTTCTAGGAAACAAACAAAAATTAAGATCATATATAGCTTAACATATTTATAGAAGCCTGTTACAATACACATATATAAAAATTTGGTCCTAATTATCTATACATACGAAGAAGTATCAAATTGGCACTGGAATGTCAAAATATGCATGCACATACTTGTATTAGGATGGTCATAAAACTTATTATGGAAGAAACTATAAAATATGTTAACATGAATTATCATAGCACTTTGGAATTCTAGTACTTCTTACATCACTTTTCCTCATTATAAATTGCTTGCAATTGTAGCATTATTAAAAATATCTTCTTCAAAACATTCTTATTCTTCTACAGTACAAGGTTGATAATAAGTATTAACAAATTTATCTGCTTTACTTGAAAACAAATTCCTAAACAAAGAAAGTTCTTAGCCCAAACATTGTAATTATTAGCTGTTACACTTTCTAACAAAATAGTCAATCGTTACTCGTAAGCTAGAAACCATACCAAATTTAATGAATGATGATAAACCTACATCTAGATTAGAGAAATAATGATAATAATTAATCATTAAATAAAGCATCTTTCCCATCACATTATTAGAAACATTTAACACGTTTTATAGACATTTAAAAGGTTTACCATAAAGAGTTAAAGTAAAGGAGCATTTCACTTAACCATCTGTAACGACCCGGAATTTTAGGCAATATCAATTTAATAATCTGTGTTAATGACTAAATTGATTTGATAATTTTCTTTATAATTTTAATTTAAATTGATAGATTTAATCTTTTTAAAGGTTAGTAAATATTTAATCTGATAATTGTGATCAGTATCTTTCTAACAATTTGAAATGGATAAGATTTATTTTTCAAAGCTAATGAAATTTTATTCTATTTATAATATATATGTTCGATATATATAGTGAATGGAAATATCTTTTGTTTAAATAAAGATTGAATTTTCAAATTTGTAATATATATGTATGTATATGTTATAATTTGAGTTGTTTTGAAATTTATTCAATCTATTGATAATTTTGAGTAGTAATTTAAAGTTTTGTTTTAAAATTTTATTGGTCAAAAGTTAATTTAGATTTATCAAATTGTTTTCAAATATAAGAAAATTGTTATTTTAAATAAGATAGTTTGAAAAGGTTTTAAACAAAGTTTTGTTTTGTCTTTCTTTAAAAGTATTTAAAATAAAATGGTTATAAATGTATAAATATAGATGTTTTAGATTTTTTAATATATATATATATATATAAGAATTGTTTGCATTTTAATTAGTTTTAGAATATTTTCTCTTAACATTAAATATATAAATACATATGAAAACATTTATTAATTAAGGAATTTAAATATGTAAGTTATATTATCTTTAAAATTAAATAAAAATTTAATTAAAAATGTTAAGAACATGTGTAAATATTCTAAGGCACTTTATAACACTTGTAAGTAAATTAATCAATTAAATGATAAGTGGGTTTCATTTTTGAATTTAAAACATATCTTTCTTTCTTCTTCTTAAATTATTTTCTTCCTCCATGAATTAAAAAGAAAATTAATGGCAAAACAGTAAACCCTTTTCAAAATCTGAGATTAAAATTCAAGAACAAATCGGAAATTCTTTTTCAAAACCTGCATTTCAAAGCGATGTTCAACTGCAAATTTAAAATCCTGCAATTCAAATGAAACCTGCATTTCTAAGGGGAGTCATCTGCAATTCAACTTCAAAATCTGCAATTTCTTATCAACTAAAACCTGCAATTCATGAAGTTCTTCATACCAATTCAACCTGCAACTAAATGGAATCAAGTTCAACCTTTTTGAATCATCAATTAGAACATGCAAGGGGATTTTCATTAGCAAGCAGATCAAAGCTTTTTCAGATTATATTCAAAGGCCTAAAAAATCTGCTCTGCATATATATTAATTGGTGAGTAAATTCTATTTTAAAAACAGTTTTTGATATAATCTATGATTGAATGTTGCATGCAAATGAATTGGCGTTGATGATGAATTTTTGTTTACCTGAATGCATGTTTATATAAAAAATATATTGAATTGCCTGTAAAATTTAGAATGGTTACTGTGTTTGTTAAAAACAGTTTAAAATCCTTTAATAATCTCAGTAACTTGATTTTGAACACGAATTGGACTGTGATTTGTAAATGAAGGTTGTTTGCAATCACGTGATTTATCATCTAAAAATAGTTATAGGGTTTTAAAATGAATGGGTTACTCAAAATTTTCAAATTACAGTGAAAAATCAAATTTGGGCAATAATTTATGATTTCAAATTCTAGTTTTGAATTTATAATTGAATTACAATTGGAAAGTTAAGATTTTTAGAGCTTGTATCATAATTTTTAATTGTGTAATTAAGTTGAATTTTTGGTTTGAATGTTTTGGGGATTTTTATGAACGGCGGATGATATACTTAATAAGTTGAGTTGATACTTGGATCAAAGCTTGCATGTATATTATAGATAATAGGAAAAATATGTTTGGAATTTTCGAATGGCAGATTCATTCGAAATCGATTGGGTTAGGGTTATAATATGTTTGAGGTTCGGCTTGGCTGTGGGTGCTTTTGTGACCTGAATGTGTGACCTGAGTTGATCGCGACTTGGGAATAGTAGCGAGGTGGTTGCGGCGATGCTTTGAGGTGATCGTTGGAGTTTTAGGTGGTGGCTATGACTGGCGGCGATGGGTTTAGTGGTCGTTACTTTCTGCAGTTTTGAGTTTATGGGTCAAAATTTGATTCGCTTGCTTATTCTTCGATCTGGGTTTTCGGTGATGCTCGCGAGTGGTTGTGTGATCTATTGCAATTATCACGACGACCTGTAATGGCCATAGGCGATGGCGCATGTGCACCGTGCACATTCGTGTGCATTGGAATATTTCGTTTGGGAAGACATTTGAAATTCGAAGGGAAGCTCGCGTATGTTTCGAGGGTGACTCGAAGATGATGGAGTTGGGTTTGCTTCGGGAAAGGCACGGTGGATTGTGTGTTTTACTCGAGTGCTGGGTTGTTGCTTGTACTTAGTGCTGTTAAATTATGAAAGTACAAACTTAGAACCTGCTGATGTTTAACATCGAGTTCAAGTTTTATAAAGAGATAAACTTACAAGTTCATAAAAGTAAATAAGTTTATAAATTAAAAGTTGATGTTTTGAAATAAAGTTAAACTTTTAAAAAGGGGTGTTAATGGTATTTATTTTAAATTCAAATTTGTTTAAAAATGATTTCTTTTTGAGGTAATTAACTTCATTTAAGTTAAATGTTAATTTAAAAAGAAAATGTTTGAATTTAAATATTAATCAAAGTTTCTAAGTAAATTGTTAAGCAATGTTTTAATAACAAAGTTTTCAAATTTATTTGTAAATAAATAAGTTTAAATTATATGTTTAATGTGTTTTAAATTTTGAAATAAATTTCTTAATGCTTTATTTTCAAATAAGATTATTGATTTAATTTTGTAATTCAAATAAAATAGTTTGTTTTTAAGTTACTAAAATTTGATTAAATTCAAATAATTTATTTACAAAGATAAATAGGGTTAATTTATCTTTGATATGAACTTGAAAATACTTAATAAATATGATTTGTTAAGATAAATGATTTCTTAATTAAAGAGATTCTTTAAATATAAGAAATTAATTAATCATTTAATTAATTTTAAATAATTAGTTATTTATTTATTTAATTTTTTAATTATGGATTAATTAAGTATGATTACTTAAGAAGGTAATCAATGGTTAATTATTGAATGTAATTAAGAATGATAATTACTTATGGAAGTAATTAGAGAAATTACTCATGGGAGTAATTTAATGGAAGTGATTATTGGTTAATCACTTGATGATATTAATTTAAGAAATTGGTTAATGTAATTGTTTTAAAATTAATTAATTAGGGAGTAATTAATTAATTAATGAATTAAAGATCAATTAATGATGGAATTAATTATTTGTTAACTAATTAATTAAGAGAATAATTAAGAGTTATTAATGAAGTAATTAGAAATAATTACTTATGTAAGTAATTAAAAGTTAATTACTTAATTTATTTTAGTTAATTAATTAATGAATGTGATTAATTTAAGATTAATTACTAAGGGTAGTTAATTAAAAACGTAATCAATTAATAAGGTAATTAATTAAGGACTTATTTATTAATTTAATTTTTAACAATTACTTAATAAATTAATTAAAGATTAATTAATTAGATTAAATAATCAAGGGTTAACTTAATTAAATAAGAATTTAATTAATTAAGATAAGTAATTACAAATTGTTAATTACTGACTATGATTAATGAGTTGATCAATTACAAGTTAATTATTTAATTAAAGAGAATTATTAATTAATGGGGATCATTAATTAATGATATTAATCAAAGTTGATTAGTATAAGTAATTAATTTAAGTGTGATTAATTAATTGTAATTAGTTAAGGTTTAATGTAATTAATTATAATTAATTAATAAATGGAAGTAAATGTAGAATCATTAATTATTGTAATTAATGATAGTAATTAAAGGTTAATTACTGAATATGGTTAAGGATAATTACTTGAATGTAATTAAATATAATTAATCAAGAAGATTAATTGAGGAAGATCATTAGAGATGATTAATTAATTTATTTGGAATAAATAAATGAAAAAGGATTTAGGATTAATCCAATTGATTAAGAGTTAATCAATTCTGCTTAGTTGATTGATTGATATTGGTTGATTGATTGATATTGGTTGATTGATTGATATTGGATGACCAATATTGGGTGATTGATATTGGGTGATTGATATTGGTTGATACTAGATGATTTGGATATCTCTGATATATGTGATATGCTGCTTTGTGAGATGAATGATTGTTATGAATTATCTATTGTGATAATGTGATTCATCTATCTGTTTATATCATCCTGAATATGAGTTAAATTGTTTAAAACCCTTAAGTACAACTTGGACATTAAAATGGCGTTTGGTTTCGGTGAGACCGGGATCGGGTTTCCATATTTGGATAATCCGAAAACCACATCGATTCCAATTAAATGTTAGGTCGTGAATCCAAGTGGAGATTTGTGAAGACTCGAGGTGTAACGACTATACGTCAATATAACTCTATGGGTGATTCTGTAATGAGTTTGACGGAATAGTACTTATAGATTCGAGATGGTGATTTAGAGTGCAAAGGCTATGGTCGTTGACTCTGAGGGTGATCCCAAAATGAGTGCAACGAGATAGTGCCTTCGGTTTCGTTCGAACCCGGAACGAACTTGTATGGATTGAATGCTTTCAGAACATCGTCAGGTGGACGATGAGCATTCTAAGATAGATGTGTTCTATAAAGGTAATCACAGCCTCAAGCCTCATCAACCGGAAATGGCTAAAACAGGGGAGGTGCAGCAAGGTTTCGTGGGTAGCCCCCACTTGAGAGTGAGATTTACCCCTGTCTAGAGGTCCCTTTCTATTTCGGCTTAGTGCGTGGTTGGTCGTGCCAACTATGGGTGGTCTTGTTCGGGAGTGTCCGGTAAGGGATGGTTCCGGCCTTGTGTTGCAGGGGAGCGGGCGTACTCCTCGATACATTGAGCTAGGCCACGTACTGTGACGGGCGGTACCCCAGTTGCCCTGCCATTGATGGAATCCAAAATCCAATAAGAGCCTGTACGGTTTTGATTGTGCCCAACTATGTTGGAACGTGAGATGTAAGCATTCCAGCTATTTCTGTATTTTTTTTCAAAATCCTAGACACTATTATAATATCACTGGATTTCCTATCAAATGTTTTGGTTAGCGTAAGGTAAAAACTTTTCCATGTTTATGTGTGGGAAGTCTTACGTGATACCTTTTCTTTTCAAAGGTTTTTCTAAAGTTAAGCAATTTTAACCCGTTTACTCACACCAGACCCCTGTCTGACCCGAGTGTTTATTTTCTGTTTTATTAAACTCTTGGGTACTCATATTATGTATGAGTATTCAAGTGATTCAGGTTAGCTTGACAAATTCTGGAGGAGATATGGAGCAGGAGGCTTCCACGTGTAGATATACTATGGTTCCGCTGTGTTTGTTTGGTATCTGTATCTGTTGTACTTGAGTTGTATAGTTAGACAGATGTTTATAACTGTCTAATATGTGTTGAAATAAGTTGTGTACTCTGATGTAATTTGATACTATGTAATATTTTATGTTATTTATTATATTTCATTCGTTCCACTGTGAGTTCTCTGATGTTGTTGTGTTTCTTCTTTCTCTTTCTTTTCTTCTTCTATCCCTTTCTTTCTTCATTGATGATGCGACTTTCTGGAGATAGGAAGTCAGGTCGTCTCATTTGGTATCAGAGCGTTAGGTTGAGTGAATACCTAGGCTCTGGAGTGGTGTCTTTCTTGAGAGAGCGTACTTGTAATTTTTATATATAACTATATATATATATATATATATGTATGTATCTACCTGATCAGTTGGGTTATCTGTTCGGATTTTCCAACAAAGTTTTAGAGGTAGATGGAGTAGTGGTGTGTGTGTAACACGACTACCGCTGATGGAAGAGGTCCATATGTTGAGGTCGGAAGTATTTGTCGAGACTGTAGACCTAGTACCGTCTCGAATAAGATTTGTAGTTTGGAGTAAGGATTTCTCTGATATCCGAAGGAATTTTTTTAAAGATCCGTAGTTTATCTTTGAAGTGTAAGTTTGGATTATACTCAGGTGAGCGGATTTTTCTAGAGTTTGGATTTGTCGGAAGTACAGAAGTAAGTAATGATATCTTGATATCTGCGTGATGAGATGCAGTATCCATGGATATTTTCCGAAGATGTTTTCTCTTGAAGCAGTTTTGGAAGTGGTTGAGAAACAGTCTTTACCTGCCGCAGGGAAGACTCGTCTATGTAGAAGTTATCTGGATCTTTAGCTTGGAGGTTGTCTGTTTTGGAATATGAGACTAAGGTCTGTGAGTTGTCTTGCTTCGGCATGGTCTCATTTGTCATTCCTTAAGGCGAGCGAGATGTTGATGCTTGGTTTGGAGCCCGATTTTCTTGTGAGGATGTCTGCCATCTCGAAGGTCCGTTGTGTGGTTTGTTGATGGTTTTGGTTTTCGAGAAGCCTTTGGATTAGAAGTCTTTGGTCAGATGTGGTAGCAGTGCAATTCGAAGTGTTCGGTGTGCTGTCAAGAAGGTCTCTTGGCTTCGCTGTATCGTCGAGGTAGAGTTTGGAAGCAGCGGTGTGGATCGTTTCTCCGATGGTTCAGGAATCTTTGTGGTTCTTCTTTCAGCAGTCCGGGAAGGTGGTGATGTTTTCTGGAGGGTTAACCTTGTTTGGAAAAGCTTAAAGATGTTCTAATTGGTAAAGAGAGGACTGTTTCTTTGGAATCCGAACTAGGTAGGATCGCAAAAGTGACTTGCGATTAGTTTGGAAATTTTTCTTGGGCAATCTTTTCTTTGAGACTGAGGATTCTCATGTGCAAGTAGGAGCTACTGAAGTGATCATAAGTTTGTCTGCATCTGGAGTTGAGTTCCATATTGTTTTGGTTCCAGAAGTGATTTTGGTGGTTAGCCTAGTAGTAGAGTTGGGGTAGTAGCTCAGAATTTTTGGATTTGGATTTGGTCAGATCTAGTTTTTGAGTTTGGATTTCTGTTATAAGGTTGTGTGACTGAGTCAGATGTGTCATTCAGATTTTATGGATTTGATGAACAAAGTTTCTCGGATATATTGGATAAGTTTGTACTCGTGTTCATCAACAGTATTCTCATCTATTTCAGAATCAGAGTTGTGCAGCAGAAGCGAGATAGCAGCTGTGCAAGGAAGGAAGCAAGTTTTAGTTTACTATTGTTTGAGTAGTAGAGTTTGTGTTCTGGATTTCGACGGATTTTGAAGATTTTTCTGTTGAATAGGATCCATAAATTGGTTTGCTTTGGTCTAGTTGTTTCTGGAAGCATCAGCATAGGTTGAGCTGATCAAGAAGAAGTTTGACAGCTTAGGATTTGTCTGTTGAGTTTTGCAGATATAAGATAAGGAGTTTGGGAATTCGAAGTTGAAGACTTCATTGTTGTTAAGATTTCTCTGGTTAAGAGAGCAGTAATTGGATAAGATTGGATGGATAGTTCTGAGGCATTTGAGATTTCTTATCTGTGTTTTGATAGGATAAGATTGAATTGCCAGTTTGGATAGCTAGAATTCATTGTATTTCACGTATCTCTGAGGAGTACGTGTATGATTCATTGTTGGTTGTTGAATCTGTAGTTCAGTTGGATTTGGATGTTGAGCTGGACTTGAGAGTAATCTGATGTTCTGTTCAGATTGATGGATCTAGAGATGAGAAGAGCTCTGGATTTTGGTGGTGTGGTTTGTTAGTTTCTGTAGAGCGAGTCTCCCGGTGATTTATACTTGGGAAACTCGAGATAGTGTTAGTAAGATTTATTCTGATTTGTGTCAGGATATTTAGTTAAGATTTGTTTGATTGATTGCTATGGTTGTTAGTAACTGGTTGTTAAGTATGCTTAGCTGTTTTAAATTAAAATCTTTGCTGGATTAGTAAATTACCTTTGCTTTTAAATTTCGGGGACGAAATTCTTTTAAGGGGGGAGGATTGTAACGACCCAGAATTTTAGGCAATGTCAATTTAATAATCTGTGTTAACGACTAAATTGATTTGATAATTTTCTTTATAATTTTAATTAAAATTGATAGATTTAATCTTTTTAAAGGTTAGTAAATACTTAATCTGATAATTATGATCGGTATCTTTCTACCAATTTGAAATGGATAAAATTTATTTTTCAAAGCTAATAAAATTTTGTTCTATTTATAATATATATATTTGATATATATTGTGAATGGAAATATCTTTTGTTTAAATAAAGATTGAATTTTCAAATTTGTAATATATATGTATGTATATGTTATAATTTGAGTTGTTTTGAAATTTATTCAATCTATTGATAATTTTGAATAGTAATTTAAAGTTTTGTTTTAAAATTTTATTGGTCAAAAGTTAATTTAGATTTATCAAATTGTTTTCAAATATAAGATAATTGTTATTTTAAATAAGATAGTTTAAAAATGTTTTAAACAAAGTTTTGTTTTGTCTTTATTTTAAAGTATTTAAAATAAAATGGTTATAAATGTATAAATATAGATGTGTTAGAATTTTTAAAATATATATATGTAAGAATTGTTTGCATTTTAATTAGTTTTAGAATATTTTCTCTTAAAAGTAAATTATAAATACATATGAAAACATTTATTAATTAAGGAATTTAAATATGTAAGTTATATTATCTTTAAAATTAAATAAAAATTTAATTAAAAATGTTAAGAACATGTGTAAATATTCTAAGGCACTTTATAACACTTGTAGGTAAATTAATCAATTAAATGACAAGTAGCTTTCATTTTTGAATTTAAAACATATCTTTCTTTCTTCTTCTTAAATTATTTTCTTCCTCCATGAATTAAAAAGCAAATTAATGGCAAAACAGTAAACCCTTTTCAAAATCTGAGATTAAAATTCAAGAACAAATCGGAAATTCTTTTTCAAAACCTGCATTTCAAAGCGATGTTCAACTGCAAATTTAAAATCCTGCAATTCAAATGAAACCTGCATTTCTAAGGGGAGTCATCTGCAGTTCAACTTCAAAATCTGCAATTTCTTATCAACTAAAACCTGCAATTCATGAAGTTCTTCATACCAATTCAACCTACAACTAAATGGAATCAAGTTCAACCTTTTTGAATCATCAATTAGAACATGCAAGGGGATTTTCATTAGCAAGCAAATCAAAGCCTTTTCAGATTATATTCAAAGGCCTGACAAAAAATCTGCTCTGCATATATATTAATTGGTGAGTAAATTCTATTTTAAAAACAGTTTTTGATATAATCTATGATTGAATGTTGCATGCAAATGAATTGGCTTTGATGATGAATTTTTGTTTACCTGAATGCATGTTTATATAAAAAAATATTGAATTGCCTGTTTAGAATGGTTGCTGTGTTTATTAAAAACAGTTTCAAATCCTTTAATAATCTCAGTAACTTGATTTTGAACACGAATTGGACTATGATTTGTAAATGAAGGTTGTTTGCAGTCACGTGATTTATCATCTAAAAATAGTTATAGGGTTTTAAAATGAATGGGTTACTTAAAATTTTCAAATTACAGTGAAAAAACAAATTTGGGTAAAAATTTATGATTTCAAATTCTAGTTTTGAATTTATAATTGAATTACAATTGGAAAGTTAAGATTTTTAGAGCTTGTATCATAATTTTTAATTGTGTAATTAAGTTGAATTTTTGGTTTGAATGTTTTAGGGATTTTTATGAACTGCGGATGATATACTTAATAAGTTGAGTTGATACTTGGATCGAAGCTTGCATGTATGTTATAGATAATGGGAAAAATATGTTTGGAATTTTCGAATGGTAGATTCATTCGAAATCGATTGGATTAGGGTTATAATATGTTTGAGGTTCGGCTTGGCTGTGGGTGCTTTTGCGACCTGAATGTGTGACCGGAGTTGATCGCGACTTGGGAATAGTAGCGAGGTGGTTGCGGCGATGCTTTGAGGTGATCGTTGGAGTTTTCGGTGGTGGCTATGACCGGCGGCGATGGGTTTAGTGGTCGTTACTTTCTGCAGTTTTGAGTTTATGGGTCAAAATTTGATTCGCTTGCTTATTCTTCGATCTGGGTTTTCGGTGATGCTCGCGAGTGGTTGTGTGATCTACGACAATTGTCGCGATGACCTATAATGGCCGTAGGCGGTGGCGCATGTGCACCGTGCACATTCGTGTGCACTGGAATATTTCGTTTGGGAAGACATTTGAAACTCGAAGGGAAGCTCGCGCATGTTTCGGGGGCGACTCGAAGATGATGGAGTTGGGTTTGCTTCGGGAAAGGCAATGGTGGATTGTGTGTTTTACTCGAGTGCTGGGTTGTTGCTTGTACTTAGTGCTGTTAAATTATGAAAGTACAAACTTAGAACCTGCTGATGTTTAACATCGAGTTCAAGTTTTATATAGAGATAAACTTACAAGTTTATAAAAGCAAATAAGTTTATAAATTAAAAGTTGATGTTTTGAAATAAAGTTAACTCAATTAAATAAGAATTTAATTAATTAAGATAAGTAATTACAAATTGTTAATCACTGATTATGATTAATGAGTTGATCAATTATAAGTTAATTATTTAATTAAAGAGAATTATTAATTAATGGGGATCATTAATTAACGATATTAATCAAAGTTGATTAGTATAAGTAATTAATTTAAGTGTGATTAATTAATTGTAATTAATTAAGGTTTAATGTAATTAATTATAATTAATTAATAAATGGAAGTAAATGTAGAATCATTAATTATTGTAATTAATGATAGTAATTATAGGTTAATTACTGAATATGGTTAAGGATAATTACTTGAATGTAATTAAATATAATTAATCAAGGAAGATTAATTGAGGAAGATCATTAGAGATGATTAATTAATTTATTTGGAATAAGTAAATGAAGAAGGATTTAGGATTAATCCAGTTGATTAAGAGTTAATCAATTCTGCTTGGTTGATTGATTGATATTGGTTGATTGACTGATATTGGTTGATTGATTGATATTGGATGACCAATATTGGATGATTGATATTGGGTGATACTGGATGATTTGGATATCTTTGATATATGTGATATGCTGCTTTGTGAGATGAATGATTGTTATGAATTATCTATTGTGATAATGTGATTCATCAATCTGTTTATATCATCCTGAATATGAGTTAAATTATTTAAAACCCTTAAGTACAACTTGGACATTAAAATGGCGTTTGGTTTCGATGAGACCGGGATCGGGTTTCCATATTTGGATAATCCAAAAACCACATCGATTCCAATTAAACGTTAGGTCGTGAATCCAAGTGGAGATTTGTGAAGACTCCAGGTGTAAGGACTATACGTCAATATAACTCTGTGGGTGATTCCGTAATGAGTTTGATGGAATAGTACTTATAGATTCGAGATGGTGATTTAGAGTGCAAGGGCTATGATCGTTGACTCCGAGGTTGATTCCAAAATGAGTGCAACGAGATAGTGCCTTCGGTTTCGTTCGAACCCGGAACGAACTTGTATGGATTGAATGCTTTCAGAACATCGTCAGGTGGACGATGAGCATTCTAAGATAGATGTGTTCTATAAAGGTAATCGCAGCCTCAAGCCTCATCAACCGGAAATGGCTAAAACAGGGGAGGTGCAGCAAGGCTTCGTTGGTCGCCTTTCCACTTGAGAGTGAGATTTACCCCTGTCTAGAGGTCCCTTTCTATTTCGGCTTAGTGTGTGGTTGGTCGCGCCAACTACAGGGTGGTCTTGTTCGGGACTGTCCAGTAAGGGATGGTTCCGGCCTTGTGTTGCAGGGGAGCAGGCGTACTCCTCGGTACGTTGATCTAGGCCACATACAGTGACGGGCGGTACCCCAGTAGCTCTGCCATTGATGGAATCCAAAATCCAATAAGAGCCTGTACGATTTTGATTGTGCCCAACTATGTTGGAACGTGAGATGTAAGCATTCCAGCTATTTCTGTATTTTATTTTCAAAACCCTAGACACTATTATAATATCACTGGATTTCCTATCAAATGTTTTGGTTAGCGTAAGGTAAAAACTTTTCCATGTTTATGTGTGGGAAGTCTTACGTGATACCTTTTCTTTTCAAAGGTTTTCTAAAGTTAAGCAATTTTAACCCGTTTACTCACACCAGATCCCTGTCTGACCCGAGCGTTTATTTTCTGTTTTATTAAACTCTTCGGTACTCATATTATGTATGAGTAGTCAAGTGATTCAGGTTAGCTTGACAAATTCTGGAGGTGATATGGAGCAGGAGGCTTCCACGTGTAGATATATTATGGTTCCGCTGTGTTTATTTGGTATCTGTATCTGTTGTACTTGAGTTGTATAGTTAGACAGATGTTTATAACTGTCTAATATGTGTTGAAATAAGTTGTGTACTCTGATGTAATTTGATACTATGTAATATTTTATGTTATTTATTATATTTCATTCGTTCCGCTGTGAGTTCTCTGATGTTGTTGTGTTTCTTCTTTCTCTTTCTTTTCTTCTTCTATCCCTTTCTTTCTTCATTGATGATGCGCCTTTCTGGAGATAGGAAGTCGGGTCGTCTCACCATCGAACAAAGTGTTAAAGTTAGAGAAATAAAATATAATGAGGTAGTTTGAGTTCAATACACAACATGAGTAGAAATTGGAGACAAAAATATCTGTATAAAATAAATACTCGGTTGAGTCAGATGAAAGTTTTCATTTGTTTGGGACCTTCTATTTGAAATAAGTTGCCCTGTTGCAAGCTCACATCCAACCGTTGGCTTTCATGTCGTCTCTCTCTTTGTATGTCATCCATAAGATGATGAAGATTAAAGAAGCATACTAATAAACAGAACAGTATAAAGCAGTTCGGTAAAGTTCAACAAAGAAGTTGTTTAGTTGGCTCAGAAAATAATAGTACTGTATTTGAGTTAAGATATAAAAGAAAACAATTTATTTATAGGAAGATAATATGTGAGTAACAGTAACATGTACTATGTATGAGTAAGAGACAACAAATTATAGGAAGCAATAATGGACCACATGATAAATATGCTTCATTGAGTGTACTGTCCCTAATGGACCACGTCAAACATTTCAATTTTGTTTTCTAAAGTTAATTTGTATGCGTTCGTTTTGCTTTAATTTAACTTGGTGGCTAAGGTTATGCTACACGCATGTTTTGAGCTAATGTGGGCATGGTGGCTTAACTTTTCTTAATTGCTTAGTTTTGTATTATAATCTATGATTAAGAAGTTATTTTATCTTAGATTTTTACCATGAATTAATGTTTTTTAAGTTGATTTTTTTGGTAATTATTGTATTCCAAAATGGATTACCTAGTGATTAATATTGATTTTCAACAACATGAAATAATGTGATTGAACTTTATCAATATTTGGATTGGTAAAAGCTTAAATCAGTAAGACAAACTATGGTTTTGAGTTTATGAAAAACTTTATAGTAGAACAATATTTCTATTAATCATGCTATATGGAAATGTATGTAGCATGTACCATCCCAGTTCAAATATAATTTTCCAAGTTCCAATCCAAGCAGAATGACATGGACAAAATGCTTTGATTATATGTCTATACCAAATACTTAAAGCACATGACAATTGATGGGAACTTGCAGGAGTCAAAACTAACTCTAAAACTGCATTATAGTTAGGGAGGATTATTCTAGTATAAGGAGTAACATTTGCTTAGATTTGCATCAAAAAGTCACCACTAGCAGGATAGTATGAGCCAAATATCAAATCTTTAATTAATTTCACTTTCATTTCCATTTATGACTCATCGTCGTAGGTATAAAGTTGAAACAAATGATTTGTATTATAATTATGTGTTTTGCTTTAATATAAATTTTGTATTATAATGTGATTGTATGGGAAAAAGCGTGTGCACTCTAGCCTCAACCCAAAGTCTTGCACCATGATTATTTTTGTTGTACTACAAATAGTGAATCACATCAAAAGCATAAATTTGGAGATAACACATTGAGTTTATTTGATTTCATTCTATGGGCCTTCTTGCATGGATGCTGTTAGTATTCTTCTTTAGTTACTCGACATTTTTCCTTCTATACGTCAAGTCTTCCATCATAATTATCTTTGTTTAAATAGTACACTAACTATTATTACAGCCAATAAACAACCATCAAATTGCAACCATAAATATAGAACAACCTTTTGGCATCTATTACGATAAACAGTGAACATATTTTTTGCATGAGAAAAAGACAAAAGATGGGCAAATTAGTTGTTTTGTTACAAAGCTTAACCATGAAAAATTCATATAAAATGAAAAAACAAACTCACAAAGCTAACTTTATTATGGAACAATAATTTCCTAAGGGATTGCGATAGATAAATAAAATTCTATGAAACATGCAGCACAAATCTTTAAAAGCTGTCTTGAAATATCGATCATTGCCTATCAAATTTTTTGCAAAATGCAATCTGTAAAAGACAAGTCATAAAGTAAACGTTTGTTATATGGATAAGTAAAAAAACTGTTAGTTTGTTATTTACCATGGTAGTTGTAAATGGTTTGTCCCACTCATCAATCATGGATGGTTGGTCCATAGTTAATTTGGGTTCTTGAACATCCATGGTTCCTTTTGATTGTTGAACATTAGTAGTTTCATTAAGATCTTTTTCATCCATGGTCTCTTCCATGGGATGTTGTGATAAGTCTTCTTTTTCCACTTTAATTGTAGTAAGCAGGGAAGTTTCTTATGACTAATTGAATGTTTCTATTTTAACCGAAAGAAGGTTTGAATGTTATGGCGACTCATTTTTTGAGTTTCTTCCCTGCTCGCTTTAGTAATTGCTTTCAAGTGATGTTGAATTATCATTTTTGTTACATGTAGATTTACACTAGAGTACAATGTATGATAAGTAAATTTAAAAAGAGAGAAAAGGATTATGTGATATAAATAAATGTAATTTTGAATTACCTTAGGCATGATACCTCAATAGAACTAAAAACATATAGCTTGAGATTTTATAAGAATGGAAGGGGGATACCGAATACTTGTAACATCCCTTATCTCGAGGCCCAAAGCTAAGTGATGTAGATGCTGCAGTCATCTAAGTATTTAACTTTCGGTGATGAAATACGATAGTGTAATGGTATCCACAATATCAGAAGCCCATGAACATGAAATAAAATTTACTCAAATCTCAAAATAGCTTTACTCATTACATTTCATATCAGTGTTTCATATTCAGTTATATAATTCCAAAACGATTCCCAAGTTTTGATCACATATAATTATTACAAATTACATGACGAGCGACATATGAATGTAACGACCCAGAATTTCTGTTAATTAAAATTTGTATATTTAATTGATTTTAAATATTAATAAGTGAAATTAAACAGTCGAATAAATTTTATTTCGAATAATTGGATTTAATTGGATAATAAAATCAATAATTTAATATTTGAAATTACAGAAATAATTGGAAATTGGGTTAAATATGATTGAAAATGATTTGTAAAATTTTATTATATCATATTGGAGTTAGAATGATGTTATAGAACTTTTAAAATTTAATTAAAAGTTAATTTGTGAAAATTGAATATTTTAATATTTAATTGACGAGTTAAAATAGCCAATTTTCAAATAGTCTCGGATATTAACGTAACCAGTTTCATCGGATTCGTAATGTGATATTATTGTATGGTTTCAAATTTCGTGTCAATCGAATTTACCGTTTGTCCGGGGCAAGCCAAAACGCATAGAAATTGGTTTAAATCGATTTAATTTAAAATCGATCGTTTATTGCCGTAACTCGCACAGATGATCGAATTAGCCTTCGAAACACGTTCCATTGTGTTCGAAACACGGGGTAAACCTTAGAAACGCCAACTGGCACGCTTCGTTTGGAGTTCGGAAAATTTCGGATGAATAGTGTTTTCGCGAATTTTTTATAAAAGGCCTCCGTTATTTCCATTTGCAATACAAAGAAAAACCCTAACCCTAATCTAACCCTAGCCGCCACCTACATTTTTAATGGCCAGAATTTAATCGTCTTCTCCTCTTAATCTCTTCGAATCCGTGAATAATTAGACGAAACGTTCAACTACAAACTTCTAGAGGATGATGAGAGCTTCGATTCTATACGGTGATGATCAAATTTGGAGGGTCGTGGGGGTCGCTAGGGGGGCGCGTTCACATCAGGTCACGCACGGTTTTTGAGGTTGGAGGGGGGGCGATCTCCACCATATTGCAGCCGAGTGTAGTGCTCGACGTTGGCTTCGAAGTGGTGCTTGCTGATCAACTTCTCGACGTTGTATGTGGTCGCGTGAATTAGGGCATGGGGGGGCTAATGGGTTAGAGGGCACGACAATTTCGTGGAAGCATGAACGTGAGGGAGAAGGAAAGGAGGTGCGGCCCAGATTTCTTTCTGCAGAAACGAACGGCCAAGATTATCTGAGGTTGAAAATAGAAAAGAAAATTGTTAATTAAATTGTATTATAATTCGTGTAAACTTCTAAACGCGATAACTCTTTCATACGAGGTCGAAAACGCACGAATTGAATTGCGTTGGCTTCGTTTCGTCGAGCGCTACGCAATGGAGCTGGTTTGGAGTCGTTTGGAGCTAGTAAAAATTTTGGGTAAAATTAAACGCTTGTTTAATTTTATTCAAAATAAAACGCTGAAACTGAACTGAAATAAAGGTGAGAACTTCTCACTCAATCGAATTGTTTCGATTTAAATTATAAATAGTTAGATTTAAAATTGCTTGATTATGTGATTGAATGATAAATTATTATCTGTTGTATGGTAATAGACCCGATACGCCGTATATTAAACGGATGTTATTTATTAAAAACATATACCGCGATAATTCCATCTTGATTGGAATTGGTATTATTTTTGTACTTGGAGTTGATTTCCCGCATTATATAGCGGATGAGACCCTATTGCGCCGCATAATAGCGGATAATATTTTATGAATCCCATATACCGCGATATTCCGTATTGGAACGAAATTGGTATTGTGCTAACATCTGTGAATGCAGGGAAACAGGTTGGAGGGATCTAACTGGATTCCTCACCAATATTTATTTGATTACAGATATTGTGATATTTGTTGATTATCATATTGATATATGATGTTTTGATTTTCGTGATTGACATATTGTTGCTGTTGCAGCATTGGCCTATTTTTGAAGTTTTAAAAATATTAAAGTAACGATTTTGAATTTAAAAGGATTTTAAAGTGATTTTGAAGGTATACGTTTATTAATTTTTGAATTGTTAAAATAAATAAACGTTATAATTATTATTATTATAAAAGTTATATTTTTGAAAAATAATACTTAAGTATGATTTTGGAGTTATATATAAGCTTTAATAACGATTTGTAAATTATTAAAAAGAATGGTTTAAATGGAGATTTTTGAATTATTATAAACGGTTTATATAAAAGATTTATAAAATTGATATTTATAAATTAAAAATATAGGAATTATAAAACGAGTTTTATTAAGTGTTAAAATGATGTATAAATGGATTTCATAAGTAAATGAAATTTATAGATTTATAAATTGTGAAGTTATAAAATGAACAGATTTTTGTAAAATAAAAGATTTATAAGTAATTAACTTATAAATCGGATTTTGGCAATTTAATTGAGATTTTCGAATAAGTATAAATGGTTTATAGATGAGATTTATGAAATATATATATATTTTATAAATCGAAATAATGGAATTATGAAAGGAGTTCTGTTAATGCTGAAAATGAGGTTATAAATGGAATTTTATAAGTAGTAAGATTTTTAAATTTTGTAAATTGAAGTCTTTACAAAATATAAATGGGAATTTATAAACATTTTTTTATAAATCCGAAACCGACTTATTTTGATAAGTCAATTATTTTAGATTTTTAAAGGAGATATATTCACGATTTTGGACGGTGGATAATCCTTTGAACAAAATGTGTAGAAACATGTTGAATTTGGTTAACGAAGAATATTCACGATGTTGGAACAGTGAATAATATATTAAAGTGTTTTGGGGAAGTGATATTTTAAATAGAATTAAAACGATTTGAAGTTGTTTTAAAAAGTATTAAGTGTCGAAACCATAGATTTCAACATTTATTGTCGAAATAGACGTTTTCGAGAAATAGAAGGAAATAGTGGACTATAACACTGTTGTTATAGTAAATGATTTTCGAAAGGAAATGTTTTATATAGTATTGTGATTTATATATCTATCTAAAATTTCGAATCCCTATACTAGTGATTTTGGGTTGTCGTAACGATGTTTTACGCAACATTCGTTTTGGCCCATATAAATGTGTTTAAGAGAATGTTTTCCTTAAAGAATGAAATATATACTTAATTTCGATTTAAGTATATTGAATATTTTCCAAGTGTTGAAAATAAATGGATTTGTGAATTACTTATTATTAAATAAGTATGGAAATGTTTTCCAATATGAAGTGAATATTTTGAGATTTTATCTTTTAAAGATAAATTGAAAATGAATATTAGAAATCGATTTGGAAATCGTATATTCATAGATATTTTGGAATTGTAAATTCACTATGGAATTTATAAAAGAAAGGGAAATTTGTTTAAAAAACTAAACGTTGATTTATTTTTGAAGTGTGGAAATGAATTTACGAATTTGGAACGTAAATATAAAGTAAATCGGTAAGGGTGATTTAATTGGTTTAAATGAACCATTTTGAAATGAAAAATGAATAAAGATTTGTGAATATATCCCGTATAGGGAAACGATTTGAAATTTGTTTTCAAAAGTTGTAAAGGTGAAAAGTGATTTGAAAATTTGTTTTCAAATGGTTGAAGTGTGGAAACTATATATCTAGTAAAGATATTATGGAAAATAAATAATTTGGAAAATTATTTGGAATCTAGTGATGTTGTGCATGCCTATTGATAGTTAAATAACCGACTATCAATATTTACCTTTAAATTGGTATTTGTTGTGATTTTCTTGAATTTGAATGCCACGCTTATTTGCAAAATAAGCGCTCACTATTCGGGTTAGCCGGAAAAGGACCTTGGGGTCGTATAACCCATTCCGAATATGTGATACGTCGTTATGGATTGCATTTGAAGACCGGTGTTGAAGACCGGATATTTTTTAAAACGGAAGGATTACCGTCGAATGACTCTACATCGGCTGATCTCCGATATAGAGGTTTTATCACCCTTAGTGACGGGAAGTCCGGACGTGATTAGTGAATATCCGGATTGCAAGGGCTTCTTTGGAAGTGCTTTCGGTTCCGTTCGATCCCGGAACGGACTTGTATGGATGTGTGTCTGACATTACAATTTGAGATGTAAAGCTGGTTTCTATCAAATATATTTCTGTTGGTGGCGGAGAATTTATTCTCTTAGCTTCACCCTTCTCTGAGACGTACGAGCTCAGAGGTTATGTAGTTGATGGTTACTAGTGATACATTCCCAAATTGGTTATATGGCATACGAAGTGCTGTTGAGCATTTGATGATCAAAGCACAGCTTTTGTATAAAGCGTGGCTTTGTGGACGAGACTTCGTCGGACCTCACACCCCGGAAATGGTCAAAACAGGAAAGATGCAGCAAGGTTATTAGGGGGTAGCGCCCCTTTAGTGTATGTCATTCCTTCTGGATAGAGGTGGTATCATGGTATGGAGCCCACATACTTAACCTATGTTGTTGCTGCAAATTTATTACTTTGTGGTTGTTGGAATCGAGGATCCTCGGATATAGATCGGTTACGATCAGGGAATGACATATTCGTGTCAGTCGTTACCCAGTTTGAAGGGTAACCCGACCTTGTGTCGACAGAGATCTAACCGCAACGTTAGGTTCTCGGATCGTCTTTCCAGAGGCATACCCATGTGGCAATGGGAAGTTCCTTGGCCTGACCATTTGTTGGAAATCCAAAGAAACAATACGAACCTTGTACGGTTTTTGTTGTATAACCTGCCATGAAATGTGGCGGTAACCTGCTATTGAACATGGTAGCTATAGTAGGCATACGATAATGGTCGTATGTTGGTTAAGATTTATATCTTTATTTTCGAAATGATTTTTCCTACACTATGCACTAGTAATAATATCAAATGTTTCTTTTTAATGCATATCAAGCATCTTTGACTATCATAAGGAGAAATCTCCTCCGATTCTGCGTTTGCATTGTGTGTGTGTGGGGGGGGAGGCCTTATGGTAGTCTCATTTTCCAAAAAGCATTGCGAATCTATTTTAAATTATCCTGTTGTTGTTTTAAAGATAAAGAACTGTTTTAAGTTCTCACAGCAGTCCCATGACTGACCTGGAGTTTATTATTTTCCTTCCTAAACTCTGGGTGCCCACCAATTTTCACACGGGCAGTCAAGAGTCAGGTTTATCAGGATATTCTGGAATTCAGGAGTTGCTGGAGGCAAGCTGGATGGCATGGCGTATTCACTAGTATATAGTATTCTTTCCCGCTATTTGTTGTAGTACACTCTGATGATGTAATGTAATGTAATGTGATGGAATGTAATAACTGATATAGTTCTTTGTTTAAAGATTATTCATTTATCTATTATATATTGTTCCACTGCGATTGTGAGATTCTGATATTATTCTATGGTTTCTTTCTGTTCTGTTCTATCTTTTTCTCTCTTCTTCTATCTTTTTCTTCTTCTTTTACCATAACATTTCGGTTTTTCGGCATTCGATTGCTCGGTAGTTGATACGGTGGACGTATTGATGTCGGTTTTCGAGCGTCGAAAAATCGCGATCGTTACATTTGGCATCAGAGCTTATGGTTAAGTGACAACCTTAGCTATGTTGGGTAGTACTCATTAGAGATAGAGTCAGTAGTACTCTAGAATGAGTGTGAGTGTAATAATAGCCATGAGCGCGTATTTATTAGTGAATATAAAAATGTTTTATATTGTGTTTGCTTATCCGTTGAGCTGTTTGTGGACCATCGTCGGTAGATGGGACGCCATATTATCGATAGGGGTTTCTAAACTCTTAAACGAGATAAACCGACATAGTATCATTTTAAAATAGGGTAAATGAAATAACTTTACCTTGATTATATTTTATATATAAAGGAATAATTTTTCAGAATTATTAAAGTGTATATGAATTGATTGTTTGATTGTTGAATAAAAACAACAGCTGTAAAAGAATGAATTTTATAAGCAAACGAATTATAAGTATGAAATTATAATTAATATAATTTGCAATTGTGAAATAATCTTATATATATAATAAGTGAAATTATATAAGTAAAAGATTTGTAAATATTATTTATAATCTGAAAATAAAATTCCAGAGAAGTGTTTTGAAAGGATTTGATATTTTGGAAAAAATTGTTTTGGAGAAATTAAATCTCTAAACTCTTTTCGGTAGCTGGAAAATAATTCCGATGATGATCGTGACATCATCGGTGTTCATTTTCGAGTTTCCAAAAGAGGGATTGCTGCCAAATAGTTTTAAATGGAAGTTGTTTGGAAAATTTGAGTTTGGGTTTTGAAATTCAAAGGATAATTGAATTGCTTTCAAAAAAAAAGGTTTTGAAAGGTTGAAAAGACTCTGGAATCCTATTTAAAATATTTATGGGAATGATAAATGAGTTGATAACTTATACAATTTGAATTTTGATAGAATAAATTTAACTTAAAGGATGGGGTTAAATTAAAGGAAGTATAAGTGAATCAATAAAAATCCAAGTGGTAATTGTTGAATATAAGTTGTATAACTTATGAAATGAGAAAATGAAAGCGAAAAAAAATTGTTAAAAATGGTTAAACAATTTGGTTAAGCAAAACAAAATCTGAATTTGATTGTGATAAACAAATTTGAAATTAAAATCCAAGTTAAAATAAATTTGAGTTGTCATCAAAGACATGTAATTTGAAATTTAACTAAAGGAAAGTTAAATAAATTGATTTGGATTAGGTAAGCTATTGAAATTGATGGATATAAGTGAAATAAGTTTTGAACTTATAATATGAGTTAATAAATTTAGCTTTGGTAAAAGTTAAATAGAATTGACTTTAGAATTGAAATCTAAATTGGATTTATATGTGGAAATATAAGTTAAGTTAAACAAATAATGTTTGAAATGGAATATAACTTAAGTGATGTTGAATGAAGTTGATTTTTGTGTCGAAGTAAATTAATAAGTGAATTAATGAAATGAAGTCTTTAGGAATATGGACTTGAGTTATATAAAAGAAATTTAACCTTATTGTTAAAGGAATTAGCAATTGAATTAATTAATGGATTGAATGTTAATCAAAAGAATGTAAATAATTGATATGCAATAATGGATAAAAATGTTAATTCATTCAAAAGCTAATTGAATAATTAAATGGAAGTCAATTTAATATCAACCAATTGGAATTAAAAGTGTTGAACCAAATTGAATGTAAAGAAATGTAAATTGAATAAATTTGGTTATGTTGGATATACATTGTTTGTTAGATGATGATTTGTTGATTGTGTATAATTCATTAAGTGTTAATGAAATTGAATTGATAAAATTGAAAGCTAAAGTAATTGAATATAATTTGATTTGGAAGTAAACCAACTTGAATGTAAATTAGTGAATGATTGCTAATTGAATATGAATAAATGAATGTTAGTAAAAACATCCAATGTTAATGAATCAAATGAGATTTAAATTGGAAAACCAATTCAATGAATATTAATGAGAAGTGAATTTATATTGATTTGGTTATGGATGTTAGTTAAATGCTAGTTGGATGATGGTTGGATTTGTTGTTTTGTTGCATTTGCTATATTGGCATATATAGTTGTTGATATATGTTTTATATTGATGTTACTTTCATATATACATGTTACTCATTTGTTTGTTGAGTGTATAGTAGGTGCGGATTGCGCTTGCTTCGCATTTGGAGCTTGCTTTCGCGCTATATTAGTCGTATATGCTTGCTAATAATATATAAGGTACACATCTCGGATTACATACCGTACTTTTTCACTTTTTTCCCTGCGGGATGCCTCATCACTTGATGAGATGTATATTTGTGATATATATATTGTCATTTTTTTTCGGATCGAGCCGCGCAAAGGAGACTATGGCGAATTTTTCTGAAAATTTAAGGCGTTAGAATATTTTTGAGAAAAATTGGAAAATTTTGAAAACTATAACTAAGTATGATTTGAAAACTTAGTAAAGCATTGTAAGAGGTTTAACTATTGGATTTTGGGAAAGTTAAATACTCAAATGAATTCAAAATCTAATTTGAACGGTTTGTTTTGAAAAGTTAATGGATTTCAAGATTTTTTCTTACTTGGTAATTTCGAGGACGAAATTCTTTTAAGGGGGGAAGTTTGTAACGACCCAGAATTTTTGTTAATTAAAATTTGTATATTTAATTGATTTTAAATATTAATAAGTGAAATTAAACAGTCGAATAAATTTTATTTCGAATAATTGGATTTAATTTGATAATTAAATCGATAATTTAATATTTGAAATTACAGAAATAATTGGAAATTGGGTTAAATATGATTGAAAATGATTTGTAAAATTTTATTATATCATATTGGAGTTAGAATGATGTTATAGAACTTTTAAAATTGAATTTAAAGTTAATTTATGAAAATTGAATATTTTAATATTTAATTGACGAGTTAAAATAGCCAATTTTCAAATCGTCTCGGATTTCGACGAAACTAGTTTCATCGGATCCGTAATGTGGATGGTTTCAAATTTCGTGTCAATCGGATTTACCGTTTGTCCGGGGCAAGCCAAAACGCATAGAAATTGGTTTAAATCGATTTAATTTAAAATCGATCGTTTATTGCCGTAACTCGCACAGATGATCGAATTAGCCTTCGAAACACATTCCATTGTGTTCGGAACACGGGGTAAACCTTAGAAACGCCAACCGGCACGCTTCGTTTGGAGTTCGGAAAATTTCGGATGAATAGTGTTTTGGCGAATTTTCTATAAAAGGCCTCCATTATTTCCATTTGCAATACAAAGCAAAACCCTAAACCTAATCTAACCCTAGTCGCCACCTACAGTTTTAATGGCCAGAATTTAATCGTCTTCTCCTCTTAATCTCTTCCAATCCGTGAATAATTAGACGAAACGTTCAACTACAAACTTCTAGAGGATGATGAGAGCTTCGATTCTATACGGTGATGATCGAATTTGGAGCGTCGTGGGGGTCGCTAGGGGGGCGCGTTCACATCAGGTCACGCACGGTTTTTGAGGTTGGAGGGGGGCCGAGCTCCACCATATTGCAGCCGAGTGTAGTGCTCGACGTTGGCTTTGAAGTGGTGCTTGCTGATCAACTTCTCGACGTTGTATGTGGTCGCGTGAATTAGGGCATAGGGGCGGCTAATGGGTTAGAGGGCACGATAATTTCCTGGAAGCACGAACGTGAGGGAGAAGGAAAGGAGGTGCGGTCCAGATTTCTTTCTGCAGAAACGAACGACCAAGATTAGCTGAGGTTGAAAATAGAAAAGAAAATTGTTAATTAAATTGTATTATAATTCGTGTAAACTTCTAAATGCGATAACTCTTTCATACGAGGTCGAAAACGCACGAAACGAATTGCGTTGGCTTTGTTTCGTCGAGCACTATGCAATGGAGCTGGTTTGGAGTCATTAGGAGCTAGTGAAAATTTTGGATAAAATTAAACGCGTGTTTAATTTTATTCGAAATAAAACGCAGAAACTGAACTGAAATAAAGGTGAGAACTTCTCACTCAATCAAATTGTTTCGATTTAAATTTTAAATAGTTAGATTTAAAATTGCTTGATTGTGTGATTGAATGATAAATTATTATCTGTTGTATAGTAATAGACCCTATACGCTGTATATTAAGCGGATGTTATTTATTAAAAACATATACCGCGATAATTCCATCTTGATTGGAATTGGTATTATTTTTGTACTTGGAGTTGATTTCCCGCATTATATAGCGGATGAGACCCTATTGCGCCGCATAATAGCGGATAATATTTTATGAATCCCATATACCGCGATATTCCGTATTGGAACGGAATTGGTATTGTGCTAACATCTATGGATGCAGGGAAACAGGTTGGAGGGATCCAACTAGATTCCTCACCAATATTTATTTGATTACAGATATTGTGATATTTGTTGATTACCATATTGATATATGATGTTTTGATTGTCGTGATTGACATATTGTTGTTGTTGCAACATTGGCCTATTTTTGGAGTTTTAAAAATATTAAAGTAACGATTTTGAATTTAAAAGGATTTTAAAGTGATTTTGAAGGTATACGTTTATTAATTTTTGAATTGTTAAAATAAATAAACGTTATAATTATTATTATAAAAGTTATATTTTTGGAAAATAATACTTAAGTATGACTTTGGAGTTATATATAAGCTTTAATAACGATTTGTAAATTATTAAAAAGAATGGTTTAAATGGGGATTTTTGAATTATTATAAACTGTTTATATAAAAGATTTATAAAATTGATATTTATAAATTAAAAATATAGGAATTATAAAACGAGTTTTATTAAGTGTTAAAATAAAGTATAAATGGATTACATAAGTAAATGAAATTTATAGATTTATAAATTTTGAAGCTATAAAATGAACAGATTTTTGTAAAATAAAAGATTTATAAGTAATAAATTTATAAATCGGATTTTGCCAATTTAATTGGGATTTTCGAATAAGTATAAATGGTTTATAGATGAGATTTATGAAATATATATATTTTATAAATCGAAATAATGGAATTATAAGAGGAGTTCTGTTAATGCTGAAAATGAGGTTATAAATGGAATTTTATAAGTAGTAAGATTTTTAAATTTTGTAAATTGAAGTCTTTATAAAATATAAATGGGAATTTATAAACATTGTTTTATAAATCCGAAACCGACTTATTTTGATAAGTCAATTATTTTAGATTTTTAAAGGAGATATATTCACGATTTTGGACGGTGGATAATCCTTTAAACAAAATGTGTAGAAAAATGTTGAATTTGGTTAACGAAGAATATTCACGATGTTGGAACAGTGAATAATATATTAAAGTGTTTTGGGGAAGTGATATTTTAAATAGAATTAAAATGATTTGAAGTTGTTTTAAAAAGTATTAAGTGTCGAAACCATAGATTTCAACATTTATTGTTGAAATAGACGTTTTCGAGAAATAGAAGGAAATAGTGGACTATAACACTGTTGTTGTAGTAAATGATTTCCAGAAGGAAATGTTTTATATAGTATTGGGATTTATATATCTATCTAAAATTTCGAATCCCTATACTAGTGATTTTGGGTTGTCGTAAGGATGTTTTATGCAACATTCGTTTTGGATAAAATAAATGTGTTTAAGAGAATGTTTTCCTTAAAGAATGAAATATATACTTAATTTCGATTTAAGTATATTGAATATTTTCCAAGTGTTGAAAATAAATGGATTTTTGAATTACTTATTATTAAATAAGTATGGAAATGTTTTCCAATATGAAGTGAATATTTTGAGATTTTATCTTTTAAAGATAAATTGAAAATGAATATTAGAAATCGATTTGGAAATCGTATATTCATAGATATTTTGGAATTGTAAATTCACTATGGAATTTATAAAAGGAAGGGAAATTTGTTTAAAAAAACTAAACGTTGATTTATTTTTGAAGTGTGGAAATAAATTTACGAATTTGGAACGTAAATATAAAGTAAATCGGTAAGGGTTATTTAATTGGTTTAAATGAACCATTTTGAAATGAAAATAAATAAAAATTTGTAAATATATCCCATGTAGGGAAACGATTTGAAATTTGTTTTCAAAAGTTGTAAAGGTGAAAAGTGATTTGAAAATTTGTTTTCAAATGGTTGAAGTGTGGAAACTGTATATCTAGTAAAGATATTTTGGAAAATAAATAATTTCGAAAATTATTTGGAATCTGGTGATGTTGTGCACGCCTATTGATAGTTAAATAACCGACTACCAATATTTACCTTTAAATAGGTATTTGTTGTGATTTTCTTGAATTTGAATGCCACGCTTATTTTCAAAATAAGCGCTCACTATTCGGGTTAGCCGGGAAAGGACCTTGGAGTCGTATAACCATTCCGAATATGTGATACATCGTTATGGATTGCATTTGAAGACCGGTGTTGAAGACCAGATATTTTTGAAAACGGAAGGATTACCGTCGAATGACTCTTCATCGGCTGATCTCCGATATAGGGGTTTTATCACCCTTAGTGACGGGAAGTCCGGACGTAATTAGTGAATATCCGGATTGCAAGGGCTTCTTTGGAAGTGCCTTCGGTTCCGTTCGATCCCAGAACGGACTTGTATGGATGTGTGTCTGACATTACAATTTGAGATGTAAAGCTGGTTTCTATCAAATATATTTCTATTGGTGGCGGAGAATTTATTCTCTTAGCTTAACACCCTTCTCTGAGATGTACGAGCTCAGAGGTTATGTAGTTGATGGTTACTAGTGATACATTCCCAAATTGGTAATGTGGCATACGAAGTGTTGTTGAGCATTTGATGATCAAAGCACATCTTTTGTATAAAGCGTGGCTTTGTGGACGAGACTTCGTCGGACCTCACACCTCGAAAATGGACAAAACAGGAAGGATGCAGCAAGGTTATTAGCGGGTAGCGCCCCTTTAGTGTATGTCATTCCTTCTGGATAGAGGTGGTATCATGGTATGGAGCCCACATACTTAACCTATGTTGTTGCTGCAAATTTGTTACTTTGTGGTTGTTGGAATCGAGGATCATCAGATATAGATCGGTTACGATCAGGGAATGACATATTCATGTCAGTAGTTACCCAGTTTGAAGGGTAACCCGACCTTGTGTCGACAGAGATCTAACCGCAACGTTAGGTTCTCGGATCGTCTTTCCAGAGGCATACCCATGTGGCAATGGGAAGTTCCTTGGCCTGACCATTTGTTGGAAATCCAAAGAAACAATACGAACCTTGTACGGTTTTTGTTGTATAACCTGCCATGAAATGTGGCGGTAACCTGCTATTGAACATGGTAGCTATAGTAGGCATACGATAATGGTCGTATGTTGGTTAAGATTTATATCTTTATTTTCGAAATGATTTTTCCTACACTATGCACTAGTAATAATATCAAATGTTTCTTTTTAATGCATATCAAGCATCTTTGACTATCATAAGGAGAAATCTCCTCCGATTCTGCGTTTGCATTGTGTGTGTGTGGGGGGGAGGCCTTATGGTAGTCTCATTTTCCAAAAAGCATTGCGAATCTATTTTAAATTATCCTGTTGTTGTTTTAAAGATAAAGAACTGTTTTAAGTTCTCACAGCAGTCCCATGACTGACCTGGAGTTTATTATTTTCCTTCCTAAACTCTGGGTGCCCACCAATTTTCACACGGGCAGTCAAGAGTCAGGTTTATCAGGATATTCTGGAATTCAGGAGTTGCTGGAGGCAAGCTGGATGGTATATTTATGGTTAAGGAGCAATCGAATGCCTGACTTGAAGGTTAAGGAGCAATCGATTGTCAAATTTAATTTTGAGCACCAAAGAGGTTAAGGGGAAAACAATCGATTGTCAAATTTAATTTTGAGCACCAAAGAGGTTAAGGGGAAAACATAAACTTCAAGTCAGGCATAAAGCCTAGTGTTAATAATTCCACTACATCTCAGTTTACTAATATTAAGTTAGACATGCCGCTTAGTAGAATGGGTTTCCCCTCACTAATATCTTTTTAAAAGCATATTTTTTGCAATCAAAATCTTGCAATCAAACTGATTATAACAACAATAACTATAACATATATGCATATAAATCAGGTAATCAATGGACCATTTGTCCGAACATTATAGTTTTATCAAGCTGACTATTAACCACCGGCTGATTTGGGCCTACCAGACATAATAAATATTCTAACTTCTGTTAGATACAATACTGGATGGTCTGTCCTTAACTTACTTCTCCTAGGGTCAACTGATTCTAATGGTCTTGCAGGCTCATTAATAACCTATCTCTACTCTGTATATTCCTTTCTGTGTGTAACATCATTTTTAGTCTTACCTATGACAAAGCCTTACACATTGAAATTTTGGACTTATATTACTTAGGAGCTACTAGCTAAATTATAAGGCGCGACCCAACATCAGTCTCATTAGGTCTTCTAATATATAAGTCATTCTTTTAACAAATATCTGGGTTGACAACCCTATTTAAATTCCATTTCCTTGAAAACAATCTTTATAAATAATTTACCCTTGAAATCGTATCTTTATAAACAAGGAAATTATACTCCTTGCTTTCCCAAAATACTTATGCCATGATATATGCTTTATAAAACAATGTTGATGAAAACCTAAAATCAATAGGGTTATCTATCCCTTTAAAATAAATTAAAGCCCTTTTTAACTTAGAAAACATTAGGCTATAAAGCCAAAACAATACCTTCGAAACTATTGTTTAAACCTCAAAGAGCCTCTTTTGAAATCATTGAAAGCATCCCTTTCGAAATCACTAAAAGCATTCCTTTCGAAATCATTAAGTCTAACACTTAATAAAACTATAGGGTCAAAACGAGCAGGGGCGAAAGCATCACTTTCAAAAACATTGGTCTGAAGTAAAAGAATAGGAGAAGTGGATAGCTTTGAAACTTTCCTTTCGAAAACACTACCTCCGAAACTATTAGTAAAAGCGGCTAAGTCAATTCTTTCGAAAACATTGGGGAAGGCGGCTTTAATATTAGAGGAAGGTACAAAGATGAAAGCCTCCCCTTTCGCATGCATTAATTAAAGGTCGTAAAAAGTGGCCTCTAACTAAGGCAAAAGGTATTTATGCGGCATCTAAGGTGTTGAAGCTGTTCAAAAGCGGTAACCCTTTCGTAAGCGTACTTTTAGAAAAAGGCGGGTTCATAGATTCGAAAGCATTGAAAAGCCGCTTTACCCCTTTCGCAAGCATGTCAACGACATCACCACTTCCTTCCGCCTAACTCCAATACACTACATACTAATGGATTGATACATGTATACTAGTTTCAATGAATGTGGAAGGGGTTATGTGTAGGAGTATGGTGATGAAAGCTTACCTGGGTATGTGGCTAAGCTGTAATTATGTTAAAATTTGTATTCTTTTTAAAGAAAACCATTTAACCTAACCATAAATATTCGTCAAAGTCTCATTGGTTTATAAAACTTTACCAATTTCTTTCTCAGATAATACCGCCGCATGCTATATGCATGAATACTCAAACATTTTACACTTAAGCCAAAATTTAAACATTTTACTTAAGAAAATAAGCTATTGTCATTGAAAATAATTTATTTACTCATCCTAAACTCTTAAGAAAAATCGTCATAAATCAATTGTATCATTCTCTTCCCCATATCCATTTTTTTGGGCCAAAAACATAATTTAACCTTTAAAATATTTTAAACCGAATTAATCATTTTCTAAACTTGGAAAATTCACCATAAATCCATATTAACTTGGAAAATTATAAAACTTGAAAACCACATCTAAAGTAATGATTCTCATATCATATCAAAATCTCAAGTCAATCGGATGTCATATAAATGGTTTTCTAACTCAAACATAGAGCAAGAGATGAACATAAATCAGATTCACGATCTCGAATATCGCAAGTGGACAAAATCTCGAGATCATTCCATTCGGATATCATCATAGAAACAACCGCTTGTTGCTTACGACTAAGGGCATCGGCAACACGATTTCCCTTTCTGGTAGTATAAAGAATAACAAGATCATAAGATGCAAGGAACTCGAGCCAACGTTGTTGACGCAAATTAAGTTCCTTTTAGGAAAATAAATACTTCAAAGATTTATGATCGGTATAGAAAACAAATTTTCTCTCCCAATAGATAATGACGCCAAATTCTAAGGGCGAAAACAATAGCCGCGAGCTCTAAATCAAGAGTGGCATATCTAGTCTCGGCAGACTTTAATTGCCTAGAAGCATAAGTAATAACACATTCCCTTTGCATGAGAACGGCTCCCAAACCAACACAACTAGCATCGGTATAAACTATAAAGTCTTGGTTCCCTTCGGGAATCACAAGAATAGGAGCATCGGAAAGGAGTTTTTTTAATTGCTCAAAAGAAGCTTCGCATTTGTCTGACCAAATGTATTTAACTCCCTTCTTTGTCAAACTAGTAAGAGGCACGGAAATTTTGAAAAAGCCTTTTATAAAACGACGGTAATAACCTGCCAATCCAAGAAAGCTACGGATTTCCGTCACACTCTCCAGTCTCTTCCAATTTTGAATCACTTCGATCTTTGAAGGATCCACGGAAATTCCGGATTCGAAAATATTATACCCAAAAAATTTCACACAAGATTGCCAAAAGTGGCACTTAGAAATTTTTTTTTTTCAATTGATTGCTTCTAAGAGTTTCCAATTCAATCCGAAGTTGATTTTCATGCTCTTCCTCAATTTTAAAATAAACAAGAATATCATCTATAAAGATGAGAACAAATCGATCGAGTAAGTCTTTGAAAACTCGATTCATAAGGTCAACGAAATAAGCTGGAGCATTTGTTAAACCAAATGGCATAACAAGCCATTCATAAGATCCATAACGAGTACGAAATGATGTCAAAGGAATGTTATCCTCTGCAATACGAAGCTGATGAAAACCGGTTGCTAAGTTTAACTGTGAAAAGACTCGAGCATCACTAAGTTGATCAAATAAATCATCAGTCTGAGGTAAATGATATTTATTTTTGATAGTAAGAACATTAAGCTTGCGGTAGTCAACACAAAGCCTAAGTGTACCATCGGATTTCTTCACAAAAATTGATGAAGCTCCCCAAGGAGAGGAACCACAATGAATAAATTGTTTCTCTTCCAATTTGGATAATTGTTTACGCATCTCCTTATTTTCCTTATTGGACATACGATAAGGAGGACGAGTGATAGGCAGAGCTCCAGAGATTAGATTAATTTTGAACTCAATTGCTCGCTCAGGTGATAATCCTAAAACGGGCTCAAATATGTCGGAAAATTCACGAACAACATGAATGAGAGAAATGACATCTTCCTCATCATCATTATCTTCATCATAAGGGTTTAAAGAATATAAAGATGCTGCCAAATTGGAATCTGAATCTTTAAGAACAATGGAAATCTGCTTAACAAATTGAGGATGTCGAAGATGAATAGTCCGCTCAAGACATGGGACATGGGCTTCATAACGTTTAAGCCAATCCATTCCTAAAATCATTCTGAAGCCCAAGTAACGCATAACATGCAAATTGGCTTGGAAAACGTAATCACATAAAATAATCTCGACGTCTTTACAAAGCAAACTGAGTGTTGCGGTTCCACCAACAGGATTCGCAATTCTCAAAGAAGTCATCAAGGCCATAACACTTAAAGAAAAAGTATCAACGAGTTAAAAAGAATGGGTTGCACCCATATCAAAAAGAACTCGAATAGGATGGTCACGAAACATAATAATGCCATCAGGGATAGAATGAGAAATACCTTGACCACGAGAAGTGTTACTAAGCGTTTGCGCAACATTTAGCTTTCCCTCGTTCTTGCTTTGAAGTTTGGGACAAGAAGATAAAAGATGCCTCAAATTTTTGCAATAACGACAAAAGAGAGGTTTCGGGCATCTATTAGCAAAATGGTCATTAGAACCACAATTGTAGCATTGCCCATGACTAGAAGTAGTAGTCTTTGCTATCAGAGTTGCTTGCTTCCCTTTCTTGTTGGGATAAGGAACTTTGAACTTAATAGGCCTCTTCTTGTTGTTGTTGAAGTTCGGTTTGGTACCCACAACCTTAACATCATCTTCTTTATCTGCCTCTTCAAGTCGAAGAGCGATATGAACAAGTTGGTTGAAAGAAACTTCCAATTTCAGAAGAAAAGGCTTTTTGAGATTCTTATTCAAGTCATAGACAAACCTCTGATTTTTCTTCAACGGGGTATTAATGTACTCGACCCCATATTTAGAGAGGGATTCAAAAGATGCGACATAATCCGTCACAGATGATTCACCTTGAATAAGGTCAATAAAGCGCCAAGCTAAAGTTACTTTTTCAGCTTCCGGCACAAACTTCAATTCAAATCTTTTCCGGAATTGCTCCCAAGTAAGATTTGCTTCAATAATTTCAGAAATCAAAAGCTCATACCAATCGAATGCTCTTTCTTGGAGCATATTAGAAGCCACTTGGACACGATACAAATCGATAAGATTCATGCAAGAAAAGATGCGATCGCATGTTCTAATCCAAGCCTGGACTTCTATAACACTTTTGGAGCCCTTGAATGGCTTTCCACCCAAATTGGTATAATTGCTGCACAAGCGTGCAAAATAAGATTTAGGGTGAGTAGGCTCTAAAATAGGTCCGACAGCTTGAGCATTCTTTACAAGATCTAGAATCTGTTGGGCAGACATAAATAGTCCATCCTGAGGAGTAGCATTAGATTGACCGGCGCTGGGACGGCCTGGTCTAACCATTTCTCTTCTTTAAGAAAGAAAGGAAGAAAGAAGAAGAAAAAGGTTATTCACAAAATGAATATCAGACAATAATGATTGATAAAACAAGGCATCATAAAAGAAAATAGGATAGAACGGGTCGAATTACTCGAATAAATCCTAAGGCACAACTCCTAAGAAGGACTTAGGAGAATGATCCTTGCTAGATTATTCTACATTGTTCCAAAGTTTGGCTCCGATACCAAGCTGTGACGCCCTACCTCTATACTCACCCTAGCCAAGGACACTACGAGGTAATGCCGTCAACTAGCACGAAGAATAAGGCTGATGAGGAGCAACCATCCGTGTAATTGCTTTGTGCGAGCGCCGATAGGTCAGATAGTATGATTCTTTTCAAGAGGAAATCCGACATACCGATACAAACTCAAAGCTACTACACGGTGGCTATATGATCTTCGAAACAAATATAGAAATAAGCATAACGCAAATCAGTCAAAGATATTTGTATCACAAAGGCGGAAACAGATATGAATATTACACATAGAAGTGTTCATCAGAGTAGTGGTCAAATAAGATCCACAATATCACAAAAAAATAAGTATAAGTGCTAGAAAAAAGAATCAGTATACATCAAGAAGTCTCTATCTCGTATGTATAACAACAAAAACTACTAAACTGTAGTAGTTAGTCAAAAGTCAGATAATGTTCACAGAAGAGGAGTCAAGCAGAAGCACATGTAACATCTCGGTCTGACCCGAGTATTATGTAATAAGAAAATAATAAATAGATCAGTCTAGCTATAAATATCAGAAAAAATTGAGATAGAATAAGAGATACAATAAAAACGTATGATAACAATAATGCCATACTATGATAAGGATGCATTAGACAACACAAAAAGATCATACAATATCTCAAGAAATCTCAAGCACTAAAAAGAATATCATATTCTTTATTTTATTCACCAAACCCCAAATATTGGCAGACATAACATTGCCAATCACAAAAAGAGGTGAACACAAATTCTAGAAATCATTAACTAGAAATTCAGAAATCAAAAAAGGGGGAGGCCTATCACAAAACGGGAGCATGAAAACTCACCAACGCGTGTATCACAAATGGGTCGCTAACCCATGGTCACTAACCATAAAGATGGTGCAACGACGTAGTACAATATCGGCACGCTCGAGGAACCTGAAACTCAAATAATTCGAAACAACGACGTAGTACAACGGTATGCCCGGTGAACCTGATAAGCCGGTACAACGACGTAGTACAACGGTATGCCCAATGAACTGACTCCATAAAAGAACGTGGGTCGCTAGCCCACAAAAACGAGTCGAAACTTCAAAGAACCAATAGGTCGTTAGCCTATAAAAGAAATGAGACGAAACTCAATAAAACGTGGTACAGTCCCCCATGTGGACAAAGAGGCATAGCATATCGCTAGTCTAGATCACAAAATGATCATCATTGATCAACAAAAAGTGTGAATTACACTAAGCTAGTAAATAAATGCGTTTAGCTTCATGTCCCATAACCATTGGCTTTGCTTAAATATTAACGAACAAATTGTAGATCTCCACTCGAAAATTTTCACAAGATTTTCAGTCGAACAAGTCCAAAAATAAACCGAAGAAGTAAACGCAAGCGTTTCATACCACTTGTTTTGCAAAGCCGTTTAATTAGATTTTCTCGTACGAACGAGGTAAAGGTTTGTATATACTAATAGGTTGGAAAACAGGTTTAATAAACGAGCTTTGTATTAAAATAGTGCTCAAATTGTTTTGATGAAAGGGTTTTGATATTTACTACTAGTATAGAAACCTTTGTATTTCAAAGTGACAAGTCACAGAAATGATTGTAGAAACAATCAATCATCAAAAGTTCACATTCGAAGACGTGAATAAAATCCAAAGAAACCGATACCAAATCTATTGAAATGGATATTACAAAAAATCCCCAAAAAGAAGTTATCAAAGTCAATAAAGGGATAACAACAAATTGGATCAACAAGAATCGATTAAAATTGGAAACCCAAGCAAAATAGGCAAATTGGGCTGAGACAGCTGTGACGCCCCACCTCTATACCCACATTAGCAAAGAGTATTAATAGGTAATACCGTCTGCTAATACAGAGAATAAGGCTGGATAGGAGCGACCATCTATAGCCTTGCTTTAACTATCCATTAAATACGTCGACAAAAATCATACCAAACAGATCGACATATCAAATGCATACTTAAAACAAAGCCGTAGGTGGCGAGAGGATCTATCAGAACAGAATATAACAACTCAAATGCATTATACATCACAGAACAGTAGATTATCATATACACATATACTGATACAAAATAGAGTATACAAAATAATACATGTCAAGTGGTATAGCAAACCACAGTACACAGGCGATCCAAAGGAATATATATCAGAGCTACAACAAAATAGGACTACACAAAAAGCTATGACAAAAAGAAGCTAGCAGAGTAGTCCATGCGAAAGCAAAATAGGCTAAGTCCAAAAGCACCTAACCAGAAACATCTCGGTCTGACCCGAGTATAAAATACACGGGTCAGTCTGGCTAAACAAATCAGTTAGATAAACTGAACAATAATAAACCTGCAAGGTTACAAAGTATAAAAAATATCTCTAAAGGAGATAACACAATCATCAACAAAAGATGAATCATAATAGAACAAGCCTCATATCATCGGCAACTCAAATAAACAAAGGATACGAATATCCCAAATCAAGCCGAAAAGGCAAATAACAAATACCCATAAGGTATACAAGTCCCACAAGGTAATCGCTATACTTCATGCGGCTCAAAAAGACCAACACCGAAGGTCGATACGAAGGGAATATACATATCAATGAAACATTAGAAAATTGCTCGAGCTCAGTACTGTATTAACAAGGATCCATGAGCCCGAAGACTCCAAACCCAATATCACCCATGCGGCTCATAACGACCAACATCGGAAGCGATACTAAAGGGCACCCCAATATCACCCATGCGGCTCAAAAAGACCAACATCGTAAGCGATACTATAGGGCTATAAACCCGAAGGCACAAACCGTAGTGGTAAAGGTCGAAGACCCAGTACTGGACACCACTAACAGGCGGAATGTGTAATAACTCTCAAAAAGGAATCCGAAAAGTGTTAACGTGAGTCCCGTAACCACTCGTTCGCGCTAAACGGTTTACTATCCGTTAGTTAATTTCACACTCAAAGCAGTACAAAGTCACCTCATATCATCGGTAAACCAAACCCGAAGGTCAAAACGATCAATTGAATAGGTCGGGGATTAATCGGAAAGATAAACGCACAGATTCATGGTCCGTGTTTTGTCCAACCATTTAATCACCCTTCCACTTCGCTCGAAGTGCGAAATTGTGCGTGTGTTTAAATAGAATTTATAAATTGGAGAAACGAGCTTTTAATATGATTAGAAAGATTATTTTATAAAAACCCGTGGATGAAGTCAAAAATAAGTTATCAAAGTAAAAGAGGCAATAACAACCACTAAGAACCAACATGAATCGATATCATTCGGAAAACCAATCAAAATAAGCATAAATAGCCAAAACAGGAAAACAGGAGCAGGTCAGTCGACTGAAATCCCTGTTCAGTCGACTGAAAATTGTCCAGAAAAATTTCGGGCTTCAGCTCAGTCGACTGAACAGAGGATCCAGTCGACTGAACCCAATTTCCTGCATTTCCTACTTATTACCAATGAAGTGCAAACTCTCCCAACCTTCAATCGGATGAGCACAGACGCTAGGGATTTACGCCAAGCGGCTACCCGGCCCTATAAGCACTTCGATTCATCACCAAAAACATGATCAAACATCCATAAAAGGATTTTCACACAAATTGACTTAAAAATCCAAAAATTGAAATATTCACAAAACCAATCCAAATCAAGAGTAAATGCACATGAAGGAGTGTTAGGAATTCATACCCAACAACCAAAGACGATTATAGTCATAGATGTGAGATAAAAATCTCACCCTTAACCCAAAAACAAAGAAGAAGGAGTTCAATTTGCAAGGAGAAGACCAACCAATCTCCACTTCAACTCAACTAGCTTCAATCTAAGATCAAAACAAGTATTTCCTAAGTTTAGGTTTAGGAATTTCTGAGATTGAAGAGAGAAAGAGATAGAGAAGATGAAGAGGAGGCTTACCTATGGTTTCTCTTTGATTTTTGGAGCAGGATTCAAGTTTGCAAGAAGAAACTAGGGCTTGCAATTTCTATTTCCACTTCCCATCCACCATTTTCAGTTTTAGGTTGAGCTTTAGAAATAAGAATGAGAGAATGGAGAGGAGAGGGCTGAGTTAGAGGGTTTAGTTAGCTAGTGGGCTGAGCCCAAACCCAAAACCCAATAGAAAAAGTAGCAAAATTCGACTTACTCCAAACATATCGAAGCTTATACTCAAAAAGATTGCAAACGACGTTTTGAACTCAATGGAAGTGGTTTCGAGCTCCAATTCGGCCGTTTGAAAAAAGTAACATTTCGGACCTAAAATCCGACTAACGACGCTATATTTAAATAAATCATTTAAATATTAAATCGTTAAATATGCGGGTTGTTACAGATCTCCCCTCCTTACAAAATTGCGTCCTCGCAATTCCTAGAGACGATATTTGGAACAACTACATACATACAACATCCAAAAAGAAAAGGAAATAAGCTTGAGATGAAAGGCATACACACCATTTCCAAGCTAAGAAAGAAAACCCGGATAAGATCGCTCAATAAACTCTCTGGTTTCCCAAGTACAGTCATTGGGATTAACGGACCATTTAACTTTAACGAGCGGCACGTCCTTGTTTCGAAGGCGTCGCACCTCCGTGTCAAGTACGCGAATAGGTTGATGTACAATAGATAAGTCCGGTGAGACCTCAAGCTCTTGCAAATCAGGGGAATCAATTATAGAATCTAACTCCCGAAGACACTTTCGAAGTTGCGAGACGTGAAATACGTCATGAATACCAGATAAATGAGCTGGAAGTGAAACTCTATAAGCCACAGGGCCAATACATTCAGTAATAGAAAATGGTCCTATATAACGAGGAGCCAATTTCCCAGTCGTACTGAAGTGCATAACCCCTTTCAAAGGAGAAACACGAATAAAAACAAGATCGCCGATCGAGAACTCGAGAGGCTTCCTATGGTTGTCCGCGTAGGATTTCTGGCGACTCTGTGCCTCTTTCATTCTCAATCGAATAAGATCAATCTTCTCGGAAGAATCATGAACAAAATGTGGACCAAAATAAGCTTCTCCCCAGATTCCAACCAACAAGAAGGTGATCGACATGGCCTTCCGTATAAGGCTTCGAGAGGATTCATGCCAATACTAGACTGAAAACTATTATTGTAGGAGAACTCTACAAGAGGTAGGTGATTCTCCCAACTACCACAAACATATCAACACAAAAGAATAACCGAATAAGAAGTTCACCATAAAGTGCACGAAAGGATAAGTCTGAACTTGTTTGCTTAGAGAATTCTATGGATTCCTAAGCTCAAAATAATTTGGAACACGGACGTGGTACAAATAATACGTCAAATGAACCAAAGCTCAACAAAATGAAGTACAACAAAAAGCCCAATGGACTTGGTAAAAATACCATTCCATTCGGACATTAACAAAGAAACAATCACATGTTGCTTACAACTAAATGCATTGGCAACACGATCCCCTTTTCGGGAATAAAAAATACCAAGATCATAAGATGCAAGAAACTCGAACTAACATTAAGTTCCCTATGAGAAGATAAGCATTTCCAAATTAAGATTGGAGAGGAGAGCAAAATCCCTCACCCAAAAGTAATGATGCCAAATACAAAAAGAGAAAACAATAGCCGCGAGCACTTGATCATAGGTGGCATATCTAGTCTCGGTAAGCTTTAATGGTTTAGAAACATTAGTGTTAGCACGTTCTCTTTTGCAAGGGAACGACATCCAAACCAATACGATTAGCTTTGGAACAAAAGATAAAGTCTTGGTTCCCTTCGGTAATCCCAAGAATAAAAGTATCGAAAAAGAGTTCTTTTAAATAATCTACCTTCCCGAGAAGTTAAAACTTCCAAAATCACAATTATCTTTGTGTAATTATTTTTCTAGAAAAATTTTCTTATTTCAAATCAATTTATTGTGTCAGATTGTCTCATCAAAGCGTTTAGGAGATTCCTATCGATAACGTTGATCAAGCGCATCGACCAGAATTCTTAAAGCACTCAATGGGCAATACAATCACAAAACAATCTTCTATATGATAAACATGTTTCTAAAAACTTTTAAACATTCTCTTTGTTCGTTTAAGAACAAAAAACCAATTATACTTATAAATAAATCTTATGAAAAAGATTTGCACAAATTTTAGATTGCTAATTTTATCCAAAATCAATAAATACAAAAAGGGAATCATCGAGATATTCGCAGAATACTCGATTCATAAAATGGATGAAATGAGCAAGACAAACTGAATGACATAATAAATCATTCATACAAATCATAACGAGTGCGGAATGCGGTACGTGGAGTGCTAACCTCCGCAACTCGTAGCCAAATGAAAACCGGTGGCAAGGTCGGGCTGAAAAAGACCTTAACACCACTCAAAAGAATGCTTAGGTGACAATCCTAAGACAAGACCAGAAATACCGGAATATTCTCAAACTACATGAATGAGAGAAACAACACTCTCCTCATCATGAGGGCTTAAAGAATAAATGTTGCCATCAAATTGGAATCGAAATCTCAAAGAAAATAGAATTCTATTTAACAGATTGAAAATGTCAAGGATGAATAGTCAACTTGGGACATAGGAGATGGCTTCACAATAATTAAGCCAATTCTTTCCAAAAAAAATCAATTTCGAATCCTAAGTAATGCATAACATGCAAATCGGCTCGGAAAGAAAAATCACATAAAATAATATCGACATCAATACAAGCAAATTGAGCGTTGCGGATCCACCAATTCAGATTCGCAATTCTCAAAGAAGTAACCATACAAGAAACATCCAAAGGCAAATCATCGAAGAGCTTCTTCGATACGAAAGAATGTGAAGCACCCGTATCGAAGAGAACTCGAATACAATAGTCATGAAATACAATAGACCCTTCCAAAACAAATGGAGATGTACCTTTTCCCCGGGAAGAACCTCCAGAAGCATCTGTTATCATTAGCTTGCCAGATAAAGGATTTTTCGAAACAACCGGACAAGTGAAAATACGATGGCCTTCCTTCTTGCAATAGTGGCAGAAGAGAGGCATAGGGCAAGCTCGAATCATATGATCAGAAGAACCACAATTGAAACACTTCCGAATGGAAGGTGTTCCAGCAGACTGAGACTGATAATTAGATTCAACAGGCTTTTTCTTCTTGGAAGGGAAAAATTTCCGCTTATTGAATGGAAATTGCTTCTTGTTGGTGTTCTTGCGAACCCCAACATCATCCCCACAATCACACTCCTTCTCGAAGGCTTCGAGATGAAGTGCGGAATCAACCAACTCCTCAAAAGAAAGCTTAATCTGGAGCATTAAAGACTTCTTGAGACATTTCTTAAGACCAGATACAAACTTCAGATTCTTCCTATACAAGGTGCTAATGAATTCAAGACCATATTTAGATAAGGCCTCAAATGATGCAACATACTCAGAAACAGAAGTCTCCCCTTGCTTTAATTCAAGAAAGCGACGAGCCAATAAAACTTTCTCAGATTCGGGAATGAACTTGAGTTCGAGTCGTTCCCGAAACTGAGTCCAAGAAAGAACAGACTGATCAAATTCGGCTAAAAGAAGCTCGTACCAATCAAGGGCATGCTTTTGCAATAAGCTAGAAGTTACAAGAACCCTATCATGATCAGAAAGATCCATGCGAAAGAGAACATGCTCATACATGCGAATCCAAGATTGGACCTCAAGAACAATCTCGGAGCCTTTAAATGGCTTCCCTCCAAGATGAGAAAAATCACTGCACAATCGTGCGAAGGTGGACTTGCATGGAGGAGATGTTCGAGTAGGAGTTGGAGGTTGTGTGCTCCTAAACCACTCCAAAAACTGATCGGCAGACATATAAACGCCGTCTGGATGTGAGCCGCTGGATTGCCCAACATCCGAGCGTCGTCCTCCTTCTCTTCCAGCCATAAGCTGAGAGTGAAGATAAGGTAAAGATTATTCCTAAGGTAGAAATTCAATATGGAATGCTACGGAATTTAAATGCATTCCTAGACATATTCCCAAATCCTATCTAACCTTTGATGGTAGAAGGAATAGAGAGGCACGATGATTCAAAGATTTGTACACTTATACACTTTGATGAACCCGAATATGTGTTTCTATTCTGTGTTTATCATATTTTGTTTTGAACCTCACTCTGATACCAAGCTGTGACGCCCCACCTCTATACCCACATTAGCAAAGAGTATTAATAGGTAATACTGTCTACTAATACGGAGAATAAGGCTGGATAGGAGCGACCATCTATAGCCTTGCTTTAACTATCCATTAAATACGTCGACAAAAATCACACTAAACAGATCGACATATCAAATGCATACTTAAAACAAAGCCATAGGTGGCGAGAGGATCTATCAGAACAGAATATAACAACTCAAATGCATTATACATCACAGAACAGTAGATTATCATATACACATATACTGATACAAAACAGAGTATACAAAATAATACATGTCAAGTGGTATAGCAAACCACAGTACACAGGCGATCCAAAGGAATATATATCAGAGCTACAACAAAATAGGACTACACAAAAAGCTATGACAAAAAAAAGCTAGCAGAGTAGTCCATGCGGAAGCAAAATAGGCTAAGTTCAAAAGCACCTAACCTGAAACATCTCGGTCTGACCCGAGTATAAAATACACGGGTCAGTCTGGCTAAACAAATCAGTTAGATAAACTGAACAATAATAAACCTGCAAGGTTACAAAGTATAACAAATATCTCTAAAGGAGATAACACAATCATCAACAAAAGATGAATCATAATAGAACAAGCCTCATATCATCGGCAACTCAAATAAACAAAGGATACGAATATCCCAAATCAAGCCAAAAAGGCAAATAACAAATACCCATAAGGTATACAAGTCCCACAAGGTAATCGCTATACTTCATGCGGCTCAAAAAGACCAACACCGAAGGTCGATACGAAGGGAATATACATATCAATGAAACATTAGAAAATTGCTCGAGCTCAGTACTGTATTAACAAGGATCCATGAGCCCGAAGACTCCAAACCCAATATCACCCATGCGGCTCATAACGACCAACATCGGAAGCGATACTAAAGGGCACCCCAATATCACCCATGCGGCTCAAAAAGACCAACATCGTAAGCGATACTATAGGGCTACAAACCCGAAGGCACAAACCGTAGTGGTGAAGGTCGAAGACCCAGTACTGGACACCACTAACAGGCGGAATGTGTAATAACTCTCAAAAAGGAATCCGAAAAGTGTTAACGTGAGTCCCATAACCACTCGTTCGCACTAAACGGTTTACTATCCGTTAGTTAATTTCACACTCAAAGCAGTACAAAGTCACCTCATATCATCGGTAAACCAAACCCGAAGGTCAAAACGATCAATTGAATAGGTCGGGGATTAATCGGAAAGATAAATGCACAGGTTCATGGTCCGTGTTTTGCCCAACCATTTAATCACCCTTCCACTTCGCTCGAAGTGCGAAATTGTGCGTGTGTTTAAATAGAATTTATAAATTGGAGAAACGAGCTTTTAATATGATTAGAAAGATTATTTTATAAAAACCCGTGGATGAAGTCAAAAATGAGTTATCAAAGTAAAAGAGGCAATAACAACCACTAAGAACCAACATGAATCGATATCATTCGGAAAACCAATCAAAATAAGCATAAATAGGCAAAACAGGAAAACAGGAGCAGGTTAGTCGACTGAAATCCCTGTTCAGTCGACTGAAAATTGTCCAGAAAAATTTCGGGCTTCAGCTCAGTCGACTGAACAGAGGATCCAGTCGACTGAACCCAATTTCCTGCATTTCCTACTTATTACCAATGAAGCGCAAACTCTCCCAACCTTCAATCGGACGAGCACGGACGCTAGGGATTTACGCCAAGCGGCTACCCGGCCCTATAAGCACTTCGATTCATCACCAAAAACATGATCAAACATCCATAAAAGGATTTTCACACAAATTGACTTAAAAATCCAAAAATTGAAATATTCACAAAACCAATCCAAATCAAGAGTAAATGCACATGAAGAAGTGTTAGGAATTCATACCCAACAACCAAAGACGATTATAGTCACAGATGTGAGATAAAAATCTCACCTTTAACCCAAAAACAAAGAAGGAGGAGTTCAATTTGCAAGGAGAAGACCAACCAATCTCCACTTCAACTCAACTAGCTTCAATCTAAGATCAAAACAAGTATTTCCTAAGTTTAGGTTTAGGAATTTCTGAGATTGAAGAGAGAAAGAGATAGAGAAGATGAAGAGGAGGCTTACCTATGGTTTCTCTTTGATTTTTGGGGCAAGATTCAAGTTTGCAAGAAGAAACTAGGGCTTGCAATTTCTATTTCCACTTCCCATCCACCATTTTCAGTTTTAGGTTGAGCTTTAGAAATAAGAATGAGAGAATGGAGAGGAGAGGGCTGAGTTAGAGGGTTTAGTTAGCTAGTGGGCTAAGCCCAAACCCAAAACCCAATAGAAAAAGTAGCAAAATTCGACTACTCCAAGCATATCGAAGCTTATACTCAAAAAGATCGCAAACGACGTTTTGAACTCAATGGAAGTGGTTTCGAGCTCCAATTCGGCCGTTTGCAAAAAGTAACATTTCGGACCTAAAATCCGACTAACGACGCTATATTTAAATAAATCATTTAAATATTAAATCGTTAAATATGCGGGTTGTTACAACAGCAGATTCAGTCGACTGGACCACAGTGGTCAGTCGACTGAATTATGCCTGGAAACTTTCAGTTTCCAGGTTCAGTCGACTGGACCATATGGGTCAGTCGACTGATACTGGCTCAGGAAAATTCCTGGGCTCTGTTCAGTCGACTAACTTCTCAGTTCAGTCGACTGAACTGGGATTTCCAGTATTTTCAGCCTAGCCCCAATGAAGGGCTAAAACCAAACGGAGGCGATCGAATGAGCAATAACGACTAGAGATTTATGCCACGCAACAACCCATCCCGATAGGCTCTTCGATGCAACACCAAAACATGTTCAAACATCAAAGATAGGATTTTTAAAGATTTTGGCTTCAAAACACCAAAAATTAGAATATTCATAAAACCAATTCAGTCCAAAGCAAATGAACAAGAATAGATGTTAGGAATTCATCCTAACAACAAAGAAAGTTATAGACATAGATGTGAGTCCAAAAACTCACCTTTTACTCAAAAACAAGGAAGGAGAAGCTTGAAAACAAAAGGAAGATCAACTACTCTTCAATTTCAACTCTAAAAGCTCCAATCTAAGATCATAAGCAAATATTTCCTAAGTTAGATTATAGAAAATTTCTGAAATTAAAGAGAGATGAGATGGAGAAGAAGAAGAGGATGCTTACATAAGCTTCTCTTTGATTTTGGAGCTAGAACTTAAATTTGCAAGAGAAACTAGGGCTTAGGATTTTAATTTTCAATCTCTTCCCCCATTTTTACTAAAGCTTGAAGTGTTAGAAAATGAGAATAAATGAAGAGGAGAGGGGGTGGAGTTATGATATAAGTTGACTTGGGTTAGTGGGCTGAAACCCAAACCCAAACCCAAACCCAAACCCAAACCCAAAGCCCTAAGTGAAAACATCAAAATTCCAGCTAACTCCAAACATATCGATGTTTATACTCAAAAAGGTTGCAAATGTCATTTTGAATTCAATGGAAGTGGTCTCGAGTCCTAATTCTACTGTTTGCAAAAAGTAGCTTTTTGGACTTTAATCCGACTAATGATGCTATATTTAAATAAAAATATTTAAATATACAATCGTAAAATATGCAGGTTGTTACACCCATATATAAATTTTTATCTAGAAACGTGATGACCATACCCTAACAGAACCACACAGCCTTACGGCATTACTTGTTTAAGCCATTACTTGCTGATGAGGCCCAAGGTAGCAATTACCTTTCACATATCACATTCCACTTTGAATGCACATCACCATTCCATGATCACACAACTAATTTCTACATACGTATAACTCCTAAACTCATACATCTCAGGAAAGAGTGTTAAGCTAAGAGCAATTACATTCTCCGCCCTCAAACAGATGATACTTTCATAGAGATCAATTTATATAATTAGAAATGCAATGTCAGACATTCGTCCATACAAGTTGTCTAGTAACAGGACAAATCGAAGGCACTCTCCTACCACATCATGTTGGGGATTACGTCTAGGATTAGTAGCTAGAAGTCCTTGAATCAAAGATCTCAAATGAAGAACTACTGCCACATAATATGGTATGGGAAATTCTCCCAAGGGTCGGTGAAAAGCAGCCATATATTCCAACTTTCAAATCATTTCCATATCTTCACTTGGAATACGTAAATTGTTTCGAAGTGGTCTTCTGATAGGAATCACCTAAATTTGATCTTGGTTCCTTCGGACCAATCATCGATAAAAAGATGTTCGGTGAATAAGGAATTATTCTTTGATTGATTAATTTCTTTTTATCAAAAATATCTTCAACAGATATATATCTTTAAAACATTATTTCTGCTATATACGAAATCATTAAACCTCTCTTATCAAATCCTTTGACTACTTAAAACCTTTTTAAATACTGGAATAATTTAAAACTATTTCATTTTTCACTTAGGAAAATATTTTCAAATCATTTCATATAAATCTTAACAAAGATTTCATAATTCAAAACTCAAATTTTTGATTGAGTTAAAACCATGTTATCTAGGATGTTAATCCAAACCAGTAAATATCAAGTGAGCGGAATCTATAGAAATCATCAAATTCTACTCGATATCAATTCCTGTATTCAACAAGTACTATGGACGGAATAACAGCCAAATCACCTTTTAAACTCCACAAATAGTATGAGTTCCCTCTTCGGGCATTAACATTAAGTATAAGAAGATTATCTCCATAAAATCCAAGTTGTTTAAATTTAGAAATTTTAATATTTTATGCTTAATTCGTTCTGACATTCCGACCTTATCTATCCCTCGTCGAGGAGAGGCCAAGTGAGCCAGGGTATTGGTTGCTCTTGAACATCTCCTTAGTTTAAGAACCCCACGCAGATCTCACGAATATAAAAATCTAGTCTACTCGTCCGCTTTTAGAGCCAAGATTAGATCACTTAATTTTTGACAGCTTTTCTTTGAATGTTTATATAAACATTTTTAAATAAATTATAAAAATTTCAAATCATCAGTAAAACATTTAATTATTTATTTGAAAACATTTATAAAATATTTAAAAAGGAATCGTTGAGCTTAAAACCATATTTCAAAAGTTTTAGAAAAGTGCTGCGAATGATGCGTTTTAAGCTATATTGGTCAAAACGACTTTTCTATCATTTGTAAATTCTTTTTCTATAACCCAAATCGCTTTTAAAAAATTTAAAAGAATTTTAGAATTTTTTATATTTTTAAACAATTTTAAAACATCATTTTTAAAGAAACCCCTTTATGGATTTCGAACTGTAAAACCGCGATTTTTTCAAAAACTTGTTCTGCTCATATTTCAAAATCTACTTATTGAAATCTTGATTATATTTGTTTGATTGAAATCGTGACTTACCGTTACGCGACGCGTCTATTTTTTACTCAATTTTCAATATTCATTTAAACTTTTCCAAAACACTTTTAAATGTTTATAAAACATTTCTAAATCATGTTAAATCATTTTTAAGAAGTTTAAACATTCCATATATCACATTTCATTCTATAAAGGAAGGTGGTTTCCTTTATGCTTATCGACGTGTATTAATATGACTTGCATATATATTCAACAACCATATTAAACAACCATTGTTGACAATCATATCCAAATATATATATATATATGTATATATGTATGTATGCATGCATGTATATATATGTATATATATCATTCAATAACATGTAAAACTATAGTTAAGGAGTTTCTCACCTTCATTTTCCTTTTGAGCTAATATAAAATTAGCTATAGCTTCGCTATCACGAAATCTAAGCTCATCACAATCACTAGCACTATTGCCTTTATATGGCTTGGCCTAGGCTTTGGATGCAAGGAGGAACTCACAGCATTGCCAAGGGAGGAGAAAGAGCTCGGCCTTAGTTTGGGGAAGTGATGGTAGTGGGTATAAAAGAGGTAGAGGAGATTCTTCGACTCCCGAATATCGACATCAATACGTCCACTGTATCAACTGCCGAGAAATCGGATGCCGGAAAACTGAACATTGAGGGTTTAAGAAAAGAAAAAAAAGAAGAAAGAGAAGAAGAGAGAAAGGATAGAGAACGGAGAGAAAAGAAAATAGAAAATAGAACGGAATAGAAAACAACAGAACAATAACAGAATCTCACAATTCGCAGCGGAACAAACATATAATAATAAATGAATAATCTTTAAACAAAGAACTATATCAGTTATTACATTTCATACATTACATTTCATTACATCAGAGTGTACAACAACAAACAACATCAAATAGAGCAGCGGAAAAAGAAATACTATATACTAGTAATACGCCATGCCATCCTTCTTGCATCCAGCAACTCCAGAATATCCTGATATACCTTAACTCTTGACTGCCCTTGTGGAAATTGGTGGGCACCCAGAGTTTAGGAAGGAAAACAATAAACTCCGAGTCAGTCATGTGACTGGTGTGGGAACTCAAAACAGTTTATTTATCTTTGAAAACAAAATAGATGAATATTTTTAAAGTCAATTCGCAATGCTTTTAAAAATGAGACTACCATAAGGCCTCCCGCACACACACAAAATGCAAACGCAGAATCGGAGGAGATTTCTCCTTATGATAGTCAAAGATGCTTGATACGCATTTAAAAGAACATTTGATATTATTACTAGTGCATAGTGTAGGAAAAATTATTTCGAAGGTAGAATATAAATCTTAGCCAACATACGACCATTATCATATGCCTACTATAGCTATCATCCAAACAGTGGGGCGCCACCATAAGTGAATGATAGGTTCTACAACTAATACCGCACAAATTTCGTATTGGGAATTGGATTTCCAACGAATGATCAGGCCAAGGAACTTCCCATTGCCACATGAGAATGCCTCTGGAAGGACATCCCCGAGAACCAAACCGGATCTCTACCAACACAAGGCCGGGTTACCCCTAACTGAGTAACAACTGACCGAGTATGCCATCCCCCGGTCCTTTGGGACCTTTCACCGAGCGCTCGTAATCAATTCACACAATCATAAAGTGTTTTCAACATGAGTAAGTATCTGGGCTCCATACCATGATACCACCCTTTTCCAGAAGGAAATGCACATACTCTAAAGGGCGCTACCCCTCATAACCTTGCTGCATCTTTCCTATTTTGACCATTCCCGGGGTGTGAGGCTCGACGAAGTCACGTCCACAAAAACATACTTTATACAAAAGCCATGCTTTGGGTCAACAAATGATCATAGAAATGATCACCAGGATAGACGATCAAATAAATGATCCTATCACAAATAATCAACACAATGATCATTTCACAGCAACACTCAGCATGTCACATTACCAAATTGGGAATATATCGCTTATAACCATCAACTACATAACCTCTGAGCTCGTACGTCTCAGAGAAGGGTGTTAAGCTAAAAGAATAAATTCTCCGCCACCAACAGAAATATATTTGAAAGAAATCGGCTTTATATCTCAATTTGTAACGTCATACATACAATCCATACAAGTCTGTTCCGGGCTCGAACAGAACCGAAGGCACTTACAAAGAAGTCCTTGCAATTCGGATATCACAATCCTGATCAGATTTCCCATCACTTAGGGAGTCTCTATACCGTTGCAACTCAGTGCAGAGACAATCGATAGGTCATCCTATCGCTCTCACAAATATCCGGTCTTCAACACCGATCATCAATGCTATCCATTACGTCGTATCACTATTCGAAATGGGTAATCCGAATAACGAGCGCAATAATTCAAAAATAAGTGTAGCATTCAAATTCAGCAAATCACAACAAATACCTTTCAAAGGTAAATATTGATAGTCGGTTATTGAACTATCAATGGATATGCACAACATCACCAGATTCCAAATAATTTTCCAAATTATTTATTTCCCAAAAATATCTTTACAAGATATATAATTTCACACTTCAAAAATAAATCAATATTCATTTTTAAACAAATTCCCCTTTCTTTTATAAATTCCATAGTGAATTTATATTTCAAAATATCCATGCATATACGATTTCAATTATTCATTTCAACCTATCTTCAAAAAGATAAATTCTCAAAATATTCACTTTATATTGGAAAAACATTTCCATACTTACTTAATAAGTAATTCTCAAATCCATTTATTTTCAACACTTGAAAAATATTCAATATACTTAAATCGAGATTAAGTATATATTTCATTCTTTAAGGAAATCATTCTCTTAAACATATTTATTTGGGCCAAAACAAATGTTACGTAAAACATCGTTACGACAACCCAAAATCACTAGTATAGGGATTCGAAATTAAAATAGATATATAAATCCCAATACTATACAAAACATTTCCTTTCGGAAATCATTTACTATAATAACAGTGTTATAGTCTACCATTTCCTTTTATTTCTCGAAAACGTCTATTTCAACAATAAAAGTTGAAATCTATGGTTTCGAATCTCAACACATTTTAAAACATCGTTGACTTGTTTTAAATTCTATTTAAAATATCACATTCTAAACATTTTCTTTAACATGTTATTCACTATTCAAAAACGTGAATATACTACGTTAACAACTTTCATCACTTCTATTCATTTTATTTCAAGGGATTATTCACAGTCAAAAATGTGAATATAACTCCATTAATAGGTTTCAACAATTTACTTATCAAAATAAGTCGTTTGCGAATTTATAAAACAACGTTTATAAATTCCATTTCTATTTATTTTACCACAACTTCCTTTATAAGTCTCCTTTATTAACCTATCTCAATTCATATCTCATGATATACTAGAAATTCATATTATAAGTGAAATACTTATAATTTATTTGCTTGCAAAATCGTTCCTTTGAACTTCATAATTATAAATCTTATAACTTATAAGCTTCAATTATTTATCCAAAACCATTCTTTTAATAACTTTATGAATTTTATAAACCTACTGCTTATAAAATTCCATTTCTAATTTCACCGTTTATAATTCTATAAATTTCATTCAATTATGAAATTCATTCACAATTCATTCTAACAATTATAAAAGCTCGTTTTATAATTCCAACGTTTTAATCTATAAATATCAATTTATAAATCCTTTATAAAATCAATTTATACTATTTTTTTAAAACCTCTTCAAAGTCCTTTATAATTTCATCATTTTGATTTATAAAATAATCAAATTTCATAAATCCTATTTTTAAACCTTTTTATAATAAATTCAAAAATCCCAATTTAAACTATTTTATAAAATCATTAACCCCATATTTTCAAAAATCAACTTTTAACTATATTTCTCAAAAAATCATAATTTTTATAACATTAAAATTATATCGTTTATTTATTTAAAATGAATCAATTCCAAACATATAGTATATTTTCAAAAATCACTTTAAAAATCATTTTAAAATTCCAAAACTTGGGCTAGTGATGCTACACACCAAATAGTCAATCACGACAAACAACGACATCATATATCGATATGATAGTCCATCAAATATCAAAATATCTGAAATCAAATAAATACTGTTGAGGAATCCAGTTGGATCCCTCCAACCTGTTTTCCTGCATCCACAAACATTAGCACAATACCAATTCCGCTCCAGTACAGAATTATCGCGGTATATGAGATTTAAAATATTATCCGCTTAATAGACGGCGCAATAGGGTCTCATCCGCTATACAATGCGGGAAATCAATAACTCCAATATATACATATGCCAATATATATATATTGCTATTATATATAATACCAATTTCACTGTTTATGAAATATTCGCGGTATATGTTTTTAATAAATAACATCCGCTTACTAACGGCGCATAATGTTTATTTTAACAATCAATAGATAACAATCATCATTCAAACATGCATTCAAATATTTTAAATCTAACTATTTAAAATTAAAATCGAAACTGATTCGATTGAGTGAGAAGTTCTCACCTTGATTTCAATTTCGTTTTAGCGATTTATTTCGAATAAAATTAAACGCGCGTTTAATTTTATCCAAAATTCTCACTAACTCCAAACGACTCCAATCCAATTCCATAGCGTAGTGCTCGTCCATACGATTCCAACGCAACTGGTTTCGTCCAAAACGGACCTCGTATGAAAGAAATACACATTTTTAAATATCACACGAGTTAAATTATAATTAATTTTCAATTTTTTTCTTTTGATTACAAACCCTACTCCAGAATCCACCGTCCATTTCCTTGCCCATGCATCTGAGCCGCAACTTCTTCAACTTCCATGCACGTTGAATACCCAGGTTTTGGTACGCACGAAGACAACCCACTTCTGCCGCACTAGGGTTCCATATTTCCACCATCTCGACGAACTCTAGCATGATCAGACAACACCATACGAAGCACCATCGACACGCCTACCTTCGGCCAGAGCAAGGTGGCACTCGGCCCCCCCTAGGCACGAGAAAACGTGCTCAAAGACCATACGAACGCGGGTCATTTTCTTCCTACACGCCCCTCTGAATCCCATCTCCACCGTTGAGATGATAGTACTCGACACTCTCTACATTTTTGCAGTTGAAGGTGAAACCCAGAAATGAGTAGATCATGAGATAATTGGAGGAGAAAGAATCTAAATTCTGGCCATTCATTTCAGGAGGCGGCGGCTGCTTAGAGCTAGGGTTTTAATTTTTTTTTTTTCTTGTGAATGATGGGCTACTTATAGGAAATTATTGAACACTATTCATTCCGGAAATTCCAAACTCCGATTCACGCGCCGTAACCAGCGTTTCTAGGGTTTACCCCGCATTCCGAACACAATGGAACAGGTTTCGAAAGCTAATTCGGACATCTATGCGAGTTATGGCAATAAACGTTCAATTTAAATTAAACCGATTTAAACGATTTTCTGGGCGTTTTAATTTGTACCTGACAAACGGTAAATCCAATTGACACGAAATTTGAAACCTTACAATAATATCACATTACGGATCCGATGAAACTGGTTTCGTCGAAATCCGAGACAGTTTGAAAAATGGCTATTTTAACTCGCCAAATTAATATTAAAACAAATTCGATGCGTTTCGAGCTGCCACGATCAAACGATAACTCCGATTGACACGAAAATTGAAATCCAGTAATAACTAACTATTATGGATCCAATGAAACTTGTTTCGTCCAATTCTGAGACTGTTCAAAAATTGACTATTTCACTAGTCGAATAAATATTAAAATATTCAATTTTCACAAATAAACTTTTAATTCGATTTTAAAAGTTCTAAAATATCGTTCTAACTTCAATATGATAAAATAAAATTTTACAAATCATTTTCAATCATATTTAGCTCAATTTTCAATTATTTCCATAATTTAACATATTAAATTATCAATTTAATTATTCAATTAAATCCAATTATTCAAAATAAAATTTATTCGACTTATAAATTTCACTTATTAATATTTAAAAATTAATTACATATTCAAATTTCAATTAATAAAAATCCTGGGTCGTTACAAGTTTTGCCTTGGTTTGAAGTAGATTTGATAATATATGTATACTACACTAATTTAATTTTTTTTGAATAAATTTTCTCCATAACTTTGTTGATGTGAGAAGCCATTAGAATAGCTTGAAGGAGGGGGAAGAAGAAGTAGAAAATGGCTTAGGAATTTATGAAAGAGGGTAGTGTATTTATAAGCAAATTTTGGAACAAAATATCCTAACACCAAATTACATTTTTATCCTAAACCCACACCTCTCCTTTCATGTAACGACCCGATAAAATTCGGTAATTTAATTTCTTAATTTAATAAGATTTTGGCAACTTAATATTGAAGGAAATAAAAAATTTAGTGAATTATTAATGGAAATAATAACTTGGATAAGATTGGTAAGTTAATTTTTAATAACTTGAATGTAACAGTATAATTGTAAGTTAATTGTTAATAACTTGGATGTAATTCCAATCAGAGAAACAATGTAAGTGTTAATTTTGTTCTTATTGTAATAAAAGAATGTTACCAAGATGAAATGATTAATTTGATTTAAAATCTAAATTATTGTGTTCGTTAATTTATAATGGAATATAAAAGGTAAATTAATAATTTAAAATGTTGACTTACTAATAAAATAATGTATAGTGAATGGAAATGGAATGAATTAGTGTATGAACTAATGGTAGCACTTATTGTAAGCTAATAAGTAAATTAAAACGTAACAGTGCTAATTTAGGTTAATGATTAATAGGTTGAGTGAAGTGACAATTTAATGAATTTATTAAAATTGTAAAGTAATAATATAATAGGTGGTAATTAGTAGAGAAGAATGAACATACAAGATAATTAAATGTACTTTAATGATAATTAATATAATAACGGAAAGAGTGAATGTAAATTAAAAAGGAAATGTAAAATTTATTTATAAGATAGTAATCAGTATAATAGAAAGCTAAATAATTTATTAAGAGTATTAATTGTAATTGGATGTAGATTAATGTAATAACGTTAATGCAAGTTGATAAATAACTAATTTAGCGCAATCAATATTAATTGAAACATATTGCAATAAATGGAAGTTAATATTACATTAGTGGAGATTTAAGGTAATATTTGATAAAAGGGTATGGTTAGTGGTTTAAGAATGAATTGATAATTAGAATTAAAGGTAGTGATATTAATATAAGTTGACTATAAACAAATTGAATGAAATTCAAATCAATGGAAATAATGTAGATGTATACTTAACTACAAATTGAATATATGAAAACAAAATGTAATCATTGAATTAGATTAATGAATTTAAATTATAATAAATGGTCATTGAATAAAATAAATGTTCTGGAAGTAATTATAATATTTGTTTGAAGGAAATAAACTTAATGGAAATTAAAGTTAAATGGTTACAATTGTTACAAATTACCTATTTGTTTTGTTTATAGAATTTAATTTGAAAGCAATTGTAGTAATCGACTAAATTAGTGCAATCCCAATTAATTAAAGCAATTTTTTGGATTAAAAGAATGGATAACAAGACTTATGATTTTACTGAATTTAATTTGTAATAATTGGATTAATTGCAAATGAATGAAATTAAATATTTAATATTACGTTAATTAAAATTAAGTTGAAGTTGGAGAATATTAATGTAATAGCTTTGAACCCAATGTTAATTTCCTCCATTTGAATAATGAATTGAATAATAAGAATGAATAGTGAATTCAATGGAATTATTGAAAATTTAATTTATAATTGATGAATATAATGAAATTTGAATTTACGCTGAAATTTATGATTGAATCAACATTAAATTGACATCTAAATTTGTTTAAAATCATTGTAAAGGATTAAGAAATTAAAAATGATAAGAATTGTCAATTTTAGAATTAAAATTGGAAATTAGATTTAATTAATTAATTTATTAATTTATTTAATTAATGTAAAAATAGCCATTTTGGCCACTGACTCAGATTTCGACGAAACTAGTTTCATCGGATTCGTAACGGTGAATTATTGTAGGATTTCAAGTTTCATAGCGATCGAACTTGTCGTTTGATCGTACGGACTCGAAACGCCTTGAAATAAATGAAATTGAAATCAATTTGAAATAAATTGATTTTAGCATAACTTCTTCATACGATGGAATTTGGATTTGAAACCTTTTATTGCGTTCAAAATATTTTAAAAATCTATTTTGATATACGGGTTGACCCAATTTCATTCCGGAGTTAGAACGGGCTTTTCGGGCGATATGTTGTTCAGCGCGTTTATCAATTCGATCTGATCCATTCTATTTCAACCCTACCTATAAATTCCCTGTTATAAACCCTAGCCTCCCAAATTCTCATTTGTTTGTACGTATAATTCCTGCTCGGCTCCTCTTTCCAATGGCTGCAAACCCTAATTCCCAAATCCAAATCAAATCCAAAGCCAAAAATTCAAACTCTCTAAACAATAACAAATTATATATTGTCGGAAAGCTCTCGAAGAGCGCAAGTCAAAAGTGGGATTCGTTTTCTGATCTGGGTTGTGGTCGGAATTGGGTGAAGAAGTATCGGCCGTTCATCACGTTCCGATGAACATCGATGGATCGTCAAATCACTTGTACCATCGCGTGGAGATTACTGAGCTCGGCTCATCGGAGCGGGTTGTGTGTCAAATCGACGGCTAGATCGTCGAAATTAATTCGATTAAGTCATAAGTATGGCGGCGGCTGCTGGATTTTGGGCAACCGGAAAACACGTTTTGGGCTGTCGCGAGGCATGGTGGAGGTACGCGGAGGGGCGCAGGCACTTCTGGGGTGGCGGTGCGGCATTAAGGCGATAGCGGCAGCGTACGATGTGGTGGAGTAGGTCGCGTGTTCTTGCGTGTTCGGACCTTCCTGTTGTGCGCGTTCCTATGAGGAGATGCTGGTGACGTGACACCTGGGTTGAGTGAGTGTTTTGTTTTCTTCTATTTTTATTTTAATTTCAATTTTTTTAATGTTCAAATTATCATAACTTGTGCGTACGAACTCCAATTCATGCGCGGTTTTCTCTGCTAGGTTCGTATTGGAATTCCGGACTTTATGACGCTGGTTGGGTGAATTTGGAGACTGTCCAATTTTGGGTTTAAATTGGATTTGAATTCAATTTAAATTCAAAAGGTGAGTGTTTTAACCTACTCATAACTTCTAAAATTTCTTATGTTTGTTAAATTGATTTATGTGATGATTAGAAATTTATTTATGACTTTTTCGTATATTTTTAATCATCATCTCAGTTAATTGCATTTATTTAAATTAAATCGTTATTTAATTTATTATTGAATATAACTGTCAGATAATTACCTGTTATATTTTCAGTTATATATTGATATTGATTGATTGCTTAGATGATGATTGCGATGGATGTATGATTTATGATGGATGAATGGATGTTTTATTTATATCATCATATATGCAAGTTCTTTATTGATTTGTCATTTTCATTTGGGATTGCGGTTTGAAATGATATATAACCGCGTTTTTGTTTTAAATTACGGATTGAAATGATAAATATCCGTATCACTTGACCATAGGGTAGAAAATTATATACAGACACCGCGGTCCATATATATATAAAAATATTTTGAAATGATTTCTATGGTTTTGTAAAGAAATATATGGGTTATATAAAATTTGATTTTAGATGTTATATAAACGTCAAATTTATTATTATTGATTTTAGTTATATATGCTTTGAAAAATAAAATAAGCCCAATAATAAAGTTTGATTATTTTATAATATGGTTTAATGAATATTGATTTTTGATATTATATAAATAATATTTTATATATAGTTAAATGCTTGAATTTAAGCTATGTATAAGTTTGTTAATAAAAATTAAGTTTAATAATAGAGTTTGATTTTTATTAAAATGAATGCGGGTAAGTATTTAAATTTTATTTTAATATAGAGTGTATAATGATTTAAATAAATTAAGGTTGGGAGATAAATTGGAGATTTATTTGAAATTGAAGTTATTTAAGAATTAAACTCTAAAAGGTTGATGTGAAATTTATTAAATTAAAAAAAAGGTATAATTATTATAACTTGATTTTGGATATGGGTGAATTAAATGATTATTTCAAGTATAGATGAATTGAAGAAAATATTTAGTTATTTGAAATTTGAGTTTTATTTAAATGAAAATGGATTTATTATGTAAGTATTTCAAAACTAAAAAATAAAAGAGTTGATTTTTGAATCTAAATTATCAAATTTAGTTTTGGAATTTTGGAATATTTGAAGCCTTGAAATATATCGAAATTGAAATGTTTTATCGAAATTGAAAGGTTTCAAAGTTATGAATTTCAAAGTATTATGTTTTAAAAGTGTTATAATTTCAAATGTTTGGTTTCGAAGTGTATAAATTTGAAAGTGCTATGATTTTTGAAAAGGAATATATTTGAAATAAAAATGATATCATTTTTATTTGAGTTTTAAAATAGATATGATATCCTATTTATATGGTTTTGAATGAATATTATATCCTGGTTTGAAGTATGATTATTTTGAAATGACCGCGATGTTATAATAACGTTTAGTTGTTAAAGAGACCGGGATCGAAAGTTGTCATGCTCTCTACCAACTCCGAAAACCACTTTAACAACCGTATACGCGGTGGAGATTCCAAAATGAAGTAGGATCGGTGCGGCGTTTCCTTTGAGGTAAATACGTGGACCCGACTCCCGTGAGTTGGCATAAGGTTGCTAAAACAGGAGCGATTCTCGGGCCAAGGAGGTAGCTCCTCTTATCGGACACATCCCTTCGATATTATACTCTGACTTTGGATTCATTCGATGGCCACTTTTGATTTTCTTTTTGGGGGTGTGACTCGAGATGGGCGGTAGCTGCGGTTATGCATTACTACCAGCCCGGATGCGTAATTGGTATATCTACCCGGGCATTGCCTAGTTGTGCCGTGTCACCTACCCTAGCGCGCCTTATACGATTTTGTTTTGTACCATACCTATGGAGTGCCCTCTGACGACGCCTAGTACGGGGGAGATTACGGTACTGTATAGACTATGGGAATATAAAACTGTGTTAAGGGCTATATGGGTAACCCCTTAACGCTATTTTCAGTATATTATACTTTACTTTAGACACTATTATAATAGCGTATATTACTACATAATAGATAGTTTAACGGATCCTTAGGAGATGTGAATCCCGAAAATCTCTTAAGTTACTACACTCACGTTAGACACTGGATAGAAGATGTCAAATCCCGTAAACATCTCTGATGTCGTTACACTCATATTTATTTCTGTTGATTTAACTTACATAAGATATTTTAGTTCTGACTCGAGTGTTTTGTCTTTTCAATTCGCTCGGGTCAGCCTCAGCATTTCAGGTTTGGAAGACCTTATTCTGGAGGACGAAGACGAAGATCTATTATTATTATTATTTATTATAGTATCCCACTACCTTCATACTATTTCCGGTGCATAAATTGATGTTCTTGGTATGTGTAACTCTGATATACATTGTATAAGATAATCGAATATTTTGTAAACAGCTCCATGAACTGTATATTTGATTATTATATTTTATCGTTCAGCTGCAAGATTCTATTTTGTTTTATTTCTTCCTTTTTCTTATTTACCCCATAACAATCCGCCCTTCTGTATGCTTTAAGTCTGACGTGTGTGGTTTATCATCGATTTAAAGCGTGCGAAAAGGCGGGACGTTACATCTGGTATCAGAGCTTTGGTTTAGTGAAAACCTTAGCATTGTAGGGTTTGACTCTTTACTAATAGGGTAGTAATACCCTATGATGAATCACTGAGTGTATGTATGTATATATATATATGTATGTATATATGTGTGTGTGTGTGTGAGAGAGAGAGAGCGTATTTGTTAGTGGTATAAAAAGGTTTTAATATTGTGGTAATTTGTTCCGTTTTGTATTTATAAATTCTGTTTGGTGCATGGGATGTTATGACATCAATAGGGATTTCTAAACACTTAATAGGACAGACCGACACAATATTTGTTTTAATATAGGTGAATGAAATAATTTTGCCTATTATATTTTCTATATAAAAAAAATATAAAAGTTATATTTGGTTGTAATATATTGGTTGTTAGGTAGTGGAATATTAGATATTAGTTGAAATAAGATTGAAAATAAAATAAATGGAAATTGGAAATTTTAGAACTTAAGTTCCGGGGTTTTGAAAAATTCTTTCAAATGATTTTGAAATATAATAAGAATATTGTTAGAAGTATTTTCTAATATAAATATTTCTATATAATTTGAAAGAATTGTTTTAAAGAAGCTTTGGAAAGAAATAAGTTCTGTACTTCCCTCTCTGTCGCTGGAAAATAATTTCGGTGATGACGGCCGCATCATTGACATTCATTTTCGAGTTTCGAAGGGGGAAGGCCACTGTAGTAGTTTTACTGCAGATTCATTTTTGATAAACAAATATAAATTTTAATTTTTTTTAAGTATAATGGGATCTATAAACTATAAGTATATACATTTGTTTATTATTTTAAATGATTTGAAATTAACCCGGTTTCTAGTTCTTAAGTTTCCATTGTTTAATAGTTTCAAATTATCGTAGTAAAATGGAATATAACTAATTAATAATTGAAACCTCTAATTAAAATAAAAGATTAAATGCTAAGTTACAGATTAAATAAAAAGAAAATTTAAAGTTGTAACATATATAACGAAAGATATAATTATTGAACATTTAATTAATTAAAAGAAATAAGATAAACTTGTGTAATTTTCAATTGCATTCTTAAAAAGCATATATATAACTTACCAAATATTAAAAGTTGAAATGTTTAATAAGAAAATGTAATGGAAATTGTACAAGTAAGAGTATGTAATGATGTGTTCGATAAATTGCTTTTATTTATAAGAATTGGTGTTGTAATTGTTATAAACTTAAGTTATAAGGGAAACCTTACTATAATAAAATCCGATAGAAGGTAAATGTTGTAAGTAAGTAATTGTAGACTTAAGTAAATGATTGAAGTTATTTATTATAAGCAAAAAGATGAATACTTCAACTAAATGAAATTGTAAGAAAGAAATGAAATAAAAAGGATAAACCCTTATATGAATGAAATGGAATCAAACAACAAATATTATGAAATGAAATTGATTAAAATTAACTGGATCTATTGAAATTGTTGTTTGTTTTGGTTTATGGTTGTTGGGCAAGGATACTTTAAAATTGGTTGGATGAATGAATAATCTATTTAGTTTCATCTAAGACTGTTGAGTTAATGATGCACTTACTAGTTTATTCTTCATTCTGTACAAATTTAAAGTTTTGAACCTGAACAACTATTTGTTTGTTCGATATGAATGAATGATTGATTGATTTGTGTTGATTTTATGTGATGGTTGTATGCTTGTTGCAACCGATGGTTGTTGGATTGATTTGTTGTTTGTGATTAAAACAACTTAAATATTTCATTTTATATAATTGTTAACCTTTTGGATTATATAAGTGGAATGCAGGTTATGGAAGCAATTGCTACTGCTTTTGGTTCCATAATATAAGTGTAAATCGCCCGACAAATAGGTACGTTCTCGGATTACGGTTTATAGCGATATTATATTGCTTTTCCGCGTTGGGATATATGTATATATACACATATATATATATATATATTGGAAAATATATGTTGTATATTGTTATATTGATATTTTATATTTTCTCCCGAGCCTCTCCATACAAAGGAGACTCTGCCGAATTTTTCCGTAAATTTTGGACTTAGAAATTTTTTTTGAAAATGTTTTCCAAACTTTACTAATTTGAGTATAAAGGGATATAATAGCTATAAATTGATATTTTATTTAAATTATCAAATTTTGTAAACTTTTTGTGTATAAATCTAATATTTTAAGTAAGATATATTGATTTCTTAATTATTCTTTTCCCTTCTTTTTCCTTTTCGGGGATGAAAAGTTTTGAATGGGGAAAGTGTAACGACCCGATAAAATTTGGTAATTTAATTTCTTAATTTAATGAGATTTCGGTAACTTAATATTGAAGGAAATAAAAAAATTAGTGAATTATTAATGGAAATAGTAACTTGGATAAGATTGGTAAGTTAATTTTTAATAACTTGAATGTAACAGTATAATTGTAAGTTAATTGTTAATAACTTGGATGTAATTCCAATCAGAGAAACAATGTAAGTGTTAATTTTGTTCCTATTGTAATAAAAGAATGTTACCAAGATGAAATGATTAATTTGATTTAAAATCTAAATTATTGTGTTCGTTAATTTATAATGGAATATAAAAGGTAAATTAATAATTTAAAATGTTGACTTACTAATAAAATAATGTATAATGAATGGAAATGGAATGAATTAGTGTATGAACTAGTGGTAGCACTTGTTGTAAGCTAATAAGTAAATTAAAACGTAACAGTGCTAATTTAGGTTAATGATTAATAGGTTGAGTGGAGTGACAATTTAATGAATTTATTAAAATTGTAAAGTAATAATATAATAGGTGGTAATTAGTAGAGAAGAATGAACATACAAGATAATTAAATGTACTTTAATGATAATTAATATAATAACGGAAAGAGTGAATGTAAATTAAAAAGGAAACGTAAAATTTATTTATAAGATAGTAATTAGTGTAATAGAAAGCTAAATAATTTATTAAGAGTATTAATTGTAATTGGATGTAGATTAATGTAATAACGTTAATGCAAGTTGATAAATAACTAATTTAGCGCAATCAATATTAATTGAAACCTATAAATGGAAGTTAATATTACATTAGTGGAGAATTAAGGTAATATTTGGTAAAAGGGTATGGTTAGTGGTTTATGAATGAATTGATAATTAGAATTAAAGGTAGTGATATTAATATAAGTTGACTATAAACAAATTGAATGAAATTCAAATCAATGGAAATAATGTAGATGTATACTTAGCTACAAATTGAATGTATGAAAACAAAATATAAGCATTGAATAGATTAATGAATTTAAATTATAATAAATGGTCATTGAATAAAATCAATATTCTGGAAGTAATTATAATATTTTTTTGAAGGAAATAAACTTAAAGGAAATTAAAGTTAAATGGTTACAATTATTACAATTACCTATTTGTTTTGTTTATAGAATTTAATTTGAAAGCAATTGTAGTAATTGACTAAGTTAGTGCAATCCCAATTAATTAAATCAATTTGTTGGATTAAAAGAATGGATAACAAGACTTATCAATTTACTGAATTTAATTTGTAATAATTGGATTAATTGCAAACGAATGAAATTAAATATTTTATTATTAAGTTAATTAAAAATTAAGTTGAAATTGGAGAATATTAATGTAATAGCTTTGAACCCAATGTTAATTTCCTCCATTTGACCATAATGAATTGAATAATAAGAATGAATAGTGAATTCAACGGAATTATTGAAAATTTAATTTATAATTGATGAATATAATGAAATTAGAATTTACGCTGAAATTTATGATTTAATCAACATTAAATTGACATTTAAATTTGTTTAAAATCATGGTAAAGGATTAAGAAATTTAAAATGATAAGAATTGTCAATTTTAGAATTAAGATTGGAAATTTGATTTAATTAATTTATTTAATTAATGTAAAAATAGCCAGTTTGGCCACTGACTCGGATTTCGACGAAACCAGTTTCATCGGATCCGTAACGGTGAATTATTGTAGGATTTCAAGTTTTGTAGCGATCGGACTTGTCGTTTGATCGTACGGACTCGAAACGCCTTGAAATAAATGAAATTGAAATCAATTGATTTTAGCCTAACTTCTTCATACGATGAATTTGGACTTGAAACTTTTTTCATTGCGTTTAAAATATTTTAAAACATCTATTTTGATATACCGGTTGACCCAATTTCGTTCCGGAGTCAGAACGGGCTTTTCGGACCATATGTTGTTCAACGCGTTTATCAATTCGATCTGATCCATTCTATTTCAACCCTACCTATAAATACCATGTTATAAACCCTAGCCTCTCTAATTCTCATTTGTCCGTACATATAATTCTTGCTCGGCTCCTCTTTCCAATGGCTGCAAACCCTAATTCCCAAATCCAAATCAAATCCAAAACCAAAAATTCAAACTCTCCAAACAATATCAAATTATATATTGTCGGAAAGCTCTCGAAGAGCGCAAGTCAAAAGTGGGACTGGTTTTCTGATCTAGGTTGCTGTGTGGTCGGAATTGGGTGAAGAAGTATCAGCCGTTCATCACGTTCCGATGAGCATCGATGGATCGTCAAATCACTTGCACCATCGCATAGAGATTACCGAGCTCGGCTCATCGGAGCAGGTTGTGTGTCAAATCGACGACTAGATCGTCGAAATTAATTCAATTAGGTCATAAGGGTGGCGGCGGCTGTTGGATTTTAGGTGACCGGAAAACACGTTTTGGGCTGTCGCGAGGCATGGGGGAGGTTCGCGGAGGGGCGCAGGCGCTTCTGGGGTGGCGGCGCGGCATTAAGGTGGCGGCGGCGCGTACGATGTGGTGGAGTGGGTCACGTGTTCTTGCGTGTTCGAACCTTCCTCTTGTGCGCGTTCCTGTGAGGAGATGCTGGTGACGTGACACCTGGTGACGTGACACCTGGGTTGCGTTTTATTTTTATTTTAATTTCAATTCACGTGCGGTTTTCTCTACTAGGTTTGTATTGGAATTCCGGACTTTATGACGCTAGTTTGGGCGAATTTGAAGACTGTCCAATTTTGGGTTTAAATTGGATTTGAATTCAATTTAAATTCAAAAGGTGAGTGTTTTAACCCACTCACAACTTCTAAAATTTCGTATGTTTGTTAAATTGATTTATGTGATGATTAGAAATTTATTTATGACTTTTTCGTATATTTTCAATCATCATCTCAGTTAATTGCATTTATTTAAATTAAATCGTTATTTAATTTATTATTGAATATAACTGCCAGTTAATTACCTGTTATATATTATCAGTTATATATTGATATTGATTGATTGTTTTGGATAATGATTGCGATGGATGTATGATTTATGATGGATGAATGGATGTTTTATTTATATCATCATATCTGCAAGTTCTTTATTGATTTGTCATTTTCATTCGGGATTGCGATTTGAAATGATATATAGCCACATTTTTTTTAAATTACGGATTTAAATGATAAATATCCGTGTCACTTGACCATAGGGTAGAAAATTATATACAGACACCTCGGTCTATATATATATATATATATATATATATATATATATATATATATATATATATATATATATATATTGAAATGATTCCTATGGTTTTGTAAATAAAGAAATATACAGGTTATATAAAACTTGATTTTAGATGTTATATAAAATTTGATTTTATAATGTCTTAAATACCTCGAAGAGATGTTTTTTCATTTTGATGTTATTAATACGCCAAACATCGGCAATGGGTATCGGGACCGTTTCGGGGATCCTGTGAGTTATTTTGGCAATGCAATGGATAACGCAGAATCGAAGTATTCTCCCAGTAAACCCAATCCCGACCATTCACTGATTGACCATGGGTTTCAGTTCGCCCTTAAATATTTGCTCTTAAAAGGACTACTGCTCGACAACCTTTGGACTTCGAGAGATTTGGGTATTGGTTATCTGGACCAAATGTTCAGTCACTTCGGCGCCGTCAACTCCCTCAACTTTGGTAAAGGGTGCAGCGACAGTTTTGGAGATCCCTATGATTTTTTTGACAATTCGGTTCCGTTTTCTTCCTCTTTTGATACGCGTTGAGACAGAGACATGGGAGGTCTTTCCATCTGCGATGATCATCTTGCCAGCGACTTGTCAGTATGCCCCGGTGCCTTCGATCCTATGCTCCTGGACCCCGTGGTTACTGAACTGTCAGGAAATTCGCTTTTAGTAAAGGAAATTGTTTGGTTGATTCTGGAAAAACTGGTGGTTTGTGGGACGATGGTCTTGTCTAGTTTAGAATGAAGAGAAACAGAGAAAAAGCTAGCGGTAAATTCTCTTTCAAAATATCCACCACGATCCTTTTGACTGCATGGCATCTTCTTTTATACCGGCTGATAGGCACTGTGGGGACTTTTTGGAAGATTCAAACCAGATGACTTTGATTATAACTGCTGAAATCTCACGTATTTGCAAAAGCATGTCTACTGTTGTAGACAGGCCTGGTGGAACTAATGGAATAGGAAGATGTTCGCTACCAGGTGAAGTTATAGTTTGCTCTCTCGAACTAGTGAGTGTTAATGAACTATTGCCGCCTGAAATTGATTCACTGAAGATGGATTTTGTTACTTTAGAACAGGGGAGATATGCTTTGGAGCACAGCGTAGAGATTTTGGCTACCTCTATCGATATTGCCGAAGATGACTGTGATATTGTCAATGCGCACGAAGATGCATTTTCAAACAATGAAACAGTGTCGACTGTTTCTCTTTCAACTGTATCTAATTTTCCTAATAAGGACTGTGTTAAATCAGCTGCTAATGTGGACTTTAATGGAGTAATAACTGGTGGCCAGTCAGTTGGTCTAGAAAACTGTCCTAGTGGTGCAAACAACAAGGAGATATGTGATACTGCTTTGTGTAAAAGCAGTGAGCTTGGCCTGGGAATCAATGTTATGGTGGGGAGTACAGTTAATTTTACTGCCTCAAATAAGCATGCGAGTGACATTGTTGTCTCTGGTGCTTCTTTGGATTCATAGATCCTTATTGAGTCCTATGGTGGGTGTGACGAGCAGTATGGTCCTTATTCACCACTATCTAAGAAAGGTAAGAGAAATAAGATGACCTCTAGTGGTTCTGTTAGACGCAGCGCCAGGATCAGAGGCAATCGGTTATAGCCTACGGGTGAGTTACCTGGTTTGAGTGCCAAGAGTGGCACTTCGAACTCAGGCTCAGGTATGGGTTTTGACTTGGGTAGTACGTACTATTCGTATGCTTTAGGTAACTTATCTGCTTCTGAATTTAGTAAGTTATCCTCTGATACTTGCTTCATTTTTTCTGACGCTGAGATAGATCGTGAATATATTAGATGTAGGGAGTTGGATAGGGCTAGATCTGTTGGATTATGAGGATTATTAGTTGGAACATCCGAGGTTTGCACGATTTAAACAAGTGCGACAAAGTTAGAACTTTTTTTAAAGACTATTCCATTGACATTGCTCTTCTTCAGGAAACTAAAATTAATTGTCCAGATTTTAGGTTCTTTAGAAGACTAGGAGGGTGTCACTTGGGAAAATGGGTTTTTTTGCCATCTATTGGCGCTTCTGGGGGCCTAATGGTTGGATGGCGTGCTAACTATTTTAAGCTTCTTCAATGTATTCCTAAATAGCATTCTTTACACATTATTTTTATTAATCTTGTTGATAACTCTTTTTTAAATATTTCTAATGTATACGGCCCTAATTCTAAAATTAATCGCCGTATTTTATGGAGCGAGTGCCTAGAGTTCAGATCTTTTGCTCCGGGCTCTTGGATTCTGGAGGGGGGGATTTTAACGTTACTCGTTTTTTGGGAGAGCGTTCTCCTCGGGAAGGAGATTTCTCCGCCATGGAGGAGTTTGATCAATTTATTATCAACTCCAATTTGATTGAAATCCCTCTTTCCAATAGAGAGTTTACTTGGAGTAATTCTAGGAAATTCCCTTCTATGGCTCTCCTTGAGAGGTTTTTTGTTAGTGATGAGATCATGGATGATTTTCCCATTTGCAAAGTTTCTGGTTTGCCTTACACATACTTCGATCACTGTCCAATTATTCTCACTTGTGAAAAGCAAAGGGTAATTAATAGATCATTTAAATTTGAAAAAATGTGGCTTCTAGAACCTAACTTTTTAATTTTGATTAAAAATAAGTGGATCTCGTTGAGTTTTTATAATATTAGAAACAAAGATAATTCGGAAAAAAATTTGTTTTAAAACATAGAAATCTTAGAATTTTTCTTAATAATTGGAATCTAAATGTTTTTGGTAATATAAAAAATAAAAAGGATAATATTCTAAATGAGATGCTCAAAATAAATAAGATCGAAGAAACTAGACAATTGAATATTGGAGAACGTAACGTTCCCGCTAATATAAAAGAAGAGCTAACTTCTATTCTTGATAAAGAGGACCTTATGTGGAAGTAGAGGTCCAGAATTCAGTGGATTAATGAAGGAGATAATAATACAAAAAAAATTCATAACATGGCTAATGGTAGAAAACGAATTAATACAATTAATTCTATTTCTATAAATAATGAGGTTTTAGTTGATCAGAGAGATCTTAATAAGCCTTTTACAGACTATTATAGGGATATTTTTGGTACTAAGAATAAATTTAGAATAAATACTAATTGGAATGATATTTATCCGCCTGATTCCAATGTTGATCTTTCTGAACTAGATAATCCTTTTACTGTAGAGGAAATTTGGAAAGCTATTAATGACATGCCTAGTGATAAATCTCCAGGTCCGGATTGGTTCCCTATCTTATTTTATAAAACTTTCTGGGATGTTTTGAAATTAGATCTAATTAATATGTTTAATGATTTTTACAATGGAAGCTTGCAACTAGGAAGGTTCAATTTTACAAATGTTATTTTATTACACAAAAAAGTAGGTGCTAATAATTTAAAAGATTTTAGACCTATTTCATTGATCAATTATTCTGTTAAAATTATTTCAAAAGTATTAGCTAACAGAATGAGTATAAGAATGAATGATCTAATTGACCGTTCACAATCTTCTTTCATTAAAGGTAGAAATATTACTGATGGGGTGGCTGTTGTTCAAGAATATATTAATCACTGTTGCAAAAACAATATTACCTGTGCTATCTTAAAACTAGATTTCGCTAAAGCTTTTGACTCCGTAGATTGGGACTTTTTAATAGATATTTTTCATGTTAGAGGTTTTAGCCATAGATGGATTAACTGGATCATGAATTTGCTCAAAACGGGTAACTCTAGTATTATGGTTAATGGTATTTTAGGTAATAAAATTCAATCTAAGAGAGGTTTAAGGCAAGGGGATCCCTTATCGCATCTGTTGTTTAATCTCGCCGCAGATGTTTTTGCTAAGATTATTTAAAAAGCGTTTGATAATGGATCTTTGGGAAATTTAGGTAATGATATATCGTGAAATGGTATATCAGTCCTTCAATTTGCTGATGATACCATTCTTTTCTCTTCTCATTTTCCTAGACATATTATTTCTCTTAAGTTTACTTTATATTGTTTCGAACTTCTATCAGGGTTGAAAATAAATTTTGACAAAAGTTCAGTTTTAGTTCTAAATGATTACGAAAATGTTGAAAACTTATTTGCTAATACTCTAAATTGCAAGACTATGAACTTTCCTTTTGATTATCTCGGTTTTGTGATTAGATCTTCTAACTCAAACATGAAGACTGGTTTATAATCATTGACAAAATCAAAAGTAGAATATCTAATTGGAAAGGGAGACTTCTATCTAGAGCAGGTAGATTAGTTTTAATAAATTCTGTTTTATCTGCCGTCCCGATATATTGGATGTCCATGCATTTATTTCCAGATTGGGTAATAGATAAAATTGATAGAATTAGAAGAGATTTTTTATGGAGTGGGGATAATACTAACAATAGCATAAAATGCTTAGTTAACTGGGAAACTGTTTGCAAAGCTAGAAAGGAAGGTGGCTTAGGAGTAATTAATTTATGCAACGTGAATTTGTCTTTGCTAGCTAAATGGTTATGGAAGTTTAAGGATATAAACAATAATGCCACTTGGAAAGAGATCATTATAAAATATCACTATAATGGTTGTATTAACTCATATCAAATCATTTCTCCCCACATCCTGAATCTATCTAATTTTTGGAAATCCATTTTGAAATGTCAAGATCTTTTCAACCTAGGCCTTAGTACGATAGTTCATTCTGGGAATTGTACTTCTTTTTGGCATGATCGGTGGATTTCTGTTCTGCCTCTTAAGATAGAATTGAAAGAGCTTGATGAAATCTGTAATTTTAAGTATGCTTTAATTAGTGAAGTTTTCTCTCCGGAAAATGATCCCCCTTGGAACTTTAATTTTAACACAATCCTAGTAGGTTCAACTCTTAGGCAGCTTTCCTTGCTTTATGTTAAATTAAACCTTTATAATATCAATAATGATAATGACACTATTAGGTGGGAATGGGATAAGAGTAAGAAATACACACCAAATTCTTTTTATAAATTTGTTAACTTTTCAGGCACAACAAACATCTCTTTTAAATTTATTTGGAAAGCAAGTGCCCCTCCTAAATCTAAAATTCATATGTGGTTAATACTTCATGGAAAACTTAATACTATAGAATTATTAAAAAGGAAAAACATTCAAAATGACAACCAATGTTATTTTTGTAATATGCATTCTGAAGATATTAAACACATTTATTACGACTGCATGGACTCTTATTACATCCTAAAAAATACTCTAAGAATTTTAATTTTAATATAATAAATAGAATTAATGACTGTGAATTCTACTGGAATAGATTTAGATTTAGGTTCAAAAAGAACATTAGATACTTGCTAGATACTTTATTCAATATTATTTGCTGGTATATTTGGTTTGAAAGAAATCAAAGAACTTTTCATAATAATATTAGTCATGCTAATAAACTGATTTATACTATTTCTTCCTTTTGCTTTAATTGGATTTCTAATCCCAAATATAAATTAGCAAAAAATATTCTTTTTAAAGGGTTCCTCAATAAAGTTAGGTACAATATTAATTCATTTAAACTCAATAATAATATTTTTAACACTAACAATAATAGTATTTATATTTACCCAAGCTTATCCACTGAATTCACTGTCAACCATAATTGGCTTAGGATCGAAGGAGCTTAAGACTTCCTAGGTTTTTCTACCGTTCTCTGTTCTTGACTTTGTCCAGATAGTTTGTTCTTCAGTGACATCTTTTCCTCCTCCTCTCTCATACATATATATGTATCATTCTAACTCTTTTCCTAGCCACTCTTTAGATGCAGGTTTGGGTGACAGGGTGTTCAGGTTCCGTTTACAGGTTCTCACGACTTCAGATTGCAGGACTTTGGATTGAAGAGAGGGCTTTAGCGTGGAGTTTTCTTCCTAGTTGCGCAGTTTATTCCATCGCAGATGCAGGCTTGCAGGATGTTGGATCTCATAAAGGCCTTCGGAGCAGACTTTTCCTCTCAGATCCGCCAACACTTCCACCTCACATTCAGGGCTCCTTCGTCTACATTTCGGAGTTCTACTTTCTAGAGGATCTGTTTTTCTACCGGGCTCTTTTTCCTTTGTAGCTTGGAGCATCTTTCTTTAGCTTGTGACGGCTTTTTGTAGTTTTGGTTTTTCTTTACCTTTCAGGTACTTCATACTTCTTCTCATCCTGCGATGGGCATGCCAGAGCTCGATATTATGGTGGGTGACGGCTTTGCAGGAACTCATCTTTGGGGTTCCTGGTTTTTGGGTTTTTTTTTTGTGTACCTAGCTTCTGTTACCTGGTAGGCATGTTGGCAGCACCTTAGCTCTGTGTTATATATATCTATATGTGTGTTCTCCTCTATTCATAGAGGATCACACATTTCTCTCAAAAAAAAATAAACGTCAAATTTATTATTATTGATTTTAGCTATATATGCTTTGAAATATAAAATAAGCCCAATAATAAAGTTTGATTATTTTATAATATGGTTTAATGAATATTGATTTGTGATATTATATAAATAATATTTTATATATAGTTAAAAGCTTGAATTTAAGCTATGTATAAGTTTGTTAATAAAAATTAAGTTTGATAATAGAGTTTGATTTTTATTAAAATAAATGTAAGTATTTAAATTTTATTTTAATATAGAGTGTATAATGATTTAAATAAATTAAGGTTGGGAGATAAATTGGAGATTTATTCGAAATTGAAGTTATTTAAGAATTAAACTCTAAAAGGTTGATGTGAAATTTATTAAATTGAAAAAAAAGGGTATAATTATTATAACTTGATTTTGGGTCTGGGTGAATTAAATGATTATTTCAAGTATAGATGAATTGAAAAATATATTTAGTTGTTTGAAATTTGAGTCTTATTTAAATGAAAATGGATTTATTATGTAAGTTATTTCAAAACTAAATAATAGAAGAGTTGATTTTTGAATCTAAATTATCAAATTTAGTTTTGGAATTTTGGAATATATAAAGCCTTGAAATATATCGGAATTGAAATGTTTTACCGAAATTGAAAGGTTTCGAAGTTATGAATTTCAAAGTATTATGTTTTAAAAGTGTTATAATTTCAAATGTTTGGTTTCGAAGTGTATAAATTTGAAAGTGCTATGACTTTTGAAAAGGAATACATTTGAAATAAAAATGATATCATTTTGATTTGGGTTTTAAAATAGATATGATATCGTATTTATATGGTTTTGAATGAATATTATATCCTAGTTTGAAGTATGATTATTTTGAAATGACCGCGGTGTTATAATAACGTTTGGTTGTTAAAGAGACCGGGATCATAAGTTGTCATACTCTCTGCCAACTCCGAAAACCACTTTAACAATCGTGTACGCGGTGGAGATTCCAGAATGAAGTAGGATGGGTGCGGCGTTTCTTTTGAGGTAAATACGTGGACCCGACTCCCGTGAGTTGGTATAAGGTGGCTAAAACATGAGCGATTCTCGGGCCAAGGAGGTAGCCCTTCTTATCGGACACATCCCTTCGATATTATACTCTGACTTTGGATTTATTCGGTGGCCACTTTTGATTTTCTTTTTGGGGGTTTGGCTCGAGGTGGGCGGTAGCTGCGGCTATGCGTTACCACCAGTCCGGATGCGTAATTGGTATACCTACCCTAGCATTGCCTAGTTGTGTCATGTCACCTACCCTAGCGCGCCTTATACGATTTTGTTTTGTACCATACCTATGGAGTGCCCTCTGACGACGCCTAGTACGGGGAAGATAACGGTACTGTATAGACTATGAGAATATAAAAGTGTGTTAATGGCTATATGTGTAACCCCTTAACGCTATTTTCAGTATATTATACTTTACTTTAGACACTATTATAATAGCGTATCTTACTACATAGTAGATAGTTTAACGGATCCTTAGGAGATGTGAATCCCGAGCATCTCTTAAGTTACTGCACTCACGTTAGACACTGGATAGGAGATGTCAAATCCCGTAAACATCTCTGACGCCGTTCCACTCATATTTATTTATGTTGATTTAACTTACATAAGATATTTTAGTTCTGACTCGAGTTTTTTGTCTTTTCAATTCGCTCGAGTCAGCGTGAGCATTTCAGGATTTGGAAGACCTTATTCTGGAGGATGAAGACGAAGATCCATTATTATTACTTATTATTGTATCCCACTACCTTCATACTATTTCCGGTGCATAAATTGATGTTCTATGGTATGTGTAACTCTGATATACATTGTATAAGATAATCGAATATTTTGTAAACAGCTCCATGAACTGTATATTTGATTATTATATTTTATCGTTCCGTTGCAAGATTCTATTTTGTTTTATTTCTTTCTTCCTTTTTCTTATTTACCCCATAACAATCCGTCCTTCTGTATGCTTTAAGTCTGACGTGTGTGGTTTATCATCGATTTAAAGCGTGCGAAAAGGCGGGACGTTACATCTGGTATCAGAGCTTTGGTTTAGTGAAAACCTTAGCATTGTAGGGTTTGACTCTTTACTAATAGGGTAGTAATACCCTATGATGAATCACTGAGAGTGTGTGTGTGTGTGTGTGTGTGTGTGTGTGTATGAGAGAGCGTATTTGTTAGTGGTATAAAAAGGTGTTCCGTTTTGTATTTATAAAAAGGTTTTAATATTGTGGTAACTTCCATCCATTGAACCGTTGAAAATCGTGAAACCGATTTGTGGTGACATTTTCACTTATATTTTAAATTTGGTATAAATGTAAAAAAAAAAAATTGAAAATAAATTTCTTATCATTTTTAGTTGATTAAAATTATCACACGTGAATTATAAAACCATATAAATTAATATGAATAATTACTTACAAAAATTGCTATTATATCGACAAAGCGATACGAATTTTTGTTATATTTTCAAATCTAGTATGTATATATCTTTATAAAACTGATTTACTAACACTTTATAACTATTTAAAATGAATTATCATCATTTTAAATAATTAGTTAAATAATTATAATGATTATTAAATCATTAAATCTCAATTTTAAATTCATAAATCTATATTTAAATATAAGAGCATCACTGATGATGTCAGAAACACATTTTATTTTCAAAAATAAAATAATTAATTTTTTATTTTTATTTTTTCTCAGTTATAAAAATAAGTGTATGTATTCAACTCCGTACGCGAGGCTTATGTTTATAGAGTTATTTATCGATAAAACGATTTTCGGCTATTTTATTATTATTTTTCCAAAGGAAATATTTTTGTGAATATTTCTCCAAAATAGGTTCATTATTATCATTCACTTCACAAAACTTTGTTATTTGCTGAAAATAATCCATATTTGAATATTTAAAATAAATTAAATATCCCCAATTAAAGTGATCGAATTTTGGGTCGTTACAATGATAGCGCCTAGTACCATTTTGTTTAATAAAAGAAAATTGATACTACATAGTAGCAGTGTCGCTAAAAAATCACAAATTTTTATCATTTAAACTAACTCTCCCTTCTAAGTATTGAAATGTAGTGTTTTGTGAATATACTTATACCGCTGAGATAAGTAAATGGTTACTTTTTCTAAGTATTGAAGTATAGTGTTTTGTGAATATACTTATATCATCGAGATAAGGTTACATTTTCTAAGTATTGAAAGTGTAGTGTTTTTTGAATAAACTTATACAATTGAGATAAGTATAGGGTTATATTTTCTAAGTATTGAAATTATAGTGTTTTTTGAAAATACTTATAATGATGATACAGGATATGGATAGTTTTTCAACCATTGAAAGAGTACAAATTAATAGTGAATGAGTAGTCTATGTCATTGTAAAAGTAGTATATCTTTGTAAAAGTATTGATCCAAGTATTTACGAAGTGGTTTTAATTAATAAAAGGATTAATTAAGGAGGCTTAATGGTTTCTTATGTGCTTAATCATGTGGGGTTAAATCTCTGATTGATTGCTTACTTATTTGATAGTTAAATAACCAACTACTAAATCTTGATCATTTTTGAAACTATCGATTGTTGGTTCGTAGAGACCAAGATCAGATATGTTATTCGAAAACCACTTCAAACTGGCCAAAGCATTCAAATTGGAGACATCTTGAAGATGATGGAATCAAAGACGGAGTTCTTTGAAGTGTAATGGCTACTTGCTACTAATCATGAGGGTGGTTCCAAAAATGATATAGTAGAAGTAGTACCTTTAGTTTGTTCATAGCTTGAACAACTTGTATGGATGAATGCTAGCATTGCATTCTTGCCCGAAGGGCAGTGTTAGCATTCCAAGTAGGATTGCTAAAAAGGTAAAACGTAGTCTCGAGCCTCACATCTGAGAATGACAAAAACATAAGTTATGCAACAGAGCTATGTGGGTAGCTTCCATTAGGGTATGGTCATGCCTAACTGGATCGACATTTATCGATTTGTCTATGCTTTTGACCTGGTACGGTTTATCATGTTGGCGGCCAAGGGATGATCATATTCGGTACTATCCAGGAAGGGGTAGGCCGGTCCTGATACACAGAGGTGCAATAGGTTTGCAGCCTCGGTACATTTTCTCTAGAGATGTATTGTACAGAAGGTAATTCCTTAACTTATCATTATATAAAATTTATTCTCCAATATGTGCCTTACGGAGTTAGTTGTATACAACGCGAGATGCAAACGTTTCAACAATGTTATATATTTATTTTAAACCATAGACATTATCATAATATCACTGGATTTTCTAAGAAAAATGGGTTGGTTATTGTAAGGTAAAAACACATTCGTGTTTATGTACGGCGTGGTCTTATGAGATACATTTATTTTGAAAGGTTTTATACTATGAATAATCCATTTGATTTGACTTTCTCACGTTGGTTTACCAGACTGATCCGGAGGTTATTTTTTTACAATGCTCGGGTCGGCCCTAGTATATTTAAAATTTAGTATGGATGCTTTGGAGCTTTAGAAGACGAGCTGAATGCCTTCAAGACGTATTCATGTATTTTATTTTCCACTGTATATTTTATTTTGTATTATCAGCATCCGTGAGGACAGTTTGTTACAACTGTCTAGGTTGATGATATGTTAGTTTACTTGGATTGGTGTATGTATATTACAGTTTTCTTTTGTAAAGATCATGTGTATATTATATATTACTCGTCAATGTGAGATTCTATTCTACCTTTTATTTTTTTCATCTCAACAATCTGTCTTTCCCGTCCTAAAATGTTCGGCACGTGAATACCGTGGATGTATTAGTGTCGACTTTTGAGGGTCGAAAAGACAGGTCATTACAATTGTTGTAATCAAATTCATTACTTATGGATCAAACATTATCGAACGATCAACGCACGAGGAAAACGCGATGCAAACTTCTAGCTAGGAAGCTGTTTATGCAAAGTTGATTTTGAGGCTCACCTAAGTGAATGAGGGAAGGTGGTACTTAGCCAATTTTTGGCTAAGTACTCAACAAGATGGGTTGGTACCATCTATGTAAATTTTGGCATGTTGTGGGGGAAGTTTCCGGAGTGTGCATGGTATGTTTTGAAGATATGGCTACTACTAATTGATCTAGCAATAGATGAAGTGATATGAGTTATATATGAGACAACTTGAGTTCTACTTCGGTCTTGACGCGAAGAATTAGAGAGATGACTTCGAGACCAATGTGAGGAGATTTTGTTACTTTTGAGGAGTGTCTAAGGTGTTCCGAACTTCAACGACTCGATAATGGGAGTACTTTTGACGACCCAAGTAGGCAAGTTTGATGATGTGAACTTCTGAAGTGGAACATGTGATATGTTCTGCTATGGGGATGCGTGCTAGGGGATCGTTGATAACAGGGAAGTTTGATGTGTGCCTGTAAAGAGGGAGTATGTGAGGACGCTAAGTTGGATTTTTGATGTGATCCGTGTACCCTGGACTTTTTGATATCGTTCTAGTTCTTGATCGATGAAGTGGCATGGATTCAAGCACTCGGGAAACCAAGATGTTGAGTACTTTTTGATCTATGACGTGCTCATATAAGGTATCATATATTTGATAGTGGGTAATGTGATATTGTTTGATGATTGTTATGTTTGTTATGTTCTGTTATGGATGTTACATAATATAGATATTATTGACGTAGATAACTAAGCACCCCATAGTGTACTTTGACTAGCAATACACCCATATGATCACAATTTCGCATATACCGATTATATGTGGTAACTTGTTGGATGCAAATACAGATCATGTATAATTCTCTATATTTTATGTTTCTATTTACTATATTGACTTTTATAGTATTTTAATATTATAGGTCATATATACCAGGCATGAAGACATAAGTCTGGCCCGAGGTTATTTGTTTTGTTTCTTATCGTCTCAGGTACTCTTAAATGAGTAGATTATAGATAATATGGATGAGATAGTGCATGCGGCTGTGCAGAGGACAAGCAGATGGCTAATGCTTTATTTATCTACTTTTGAAAGTATTATTCGCTATTTCAGTTGCGCAGTACTGTAGTACTATTATCGGTATTATTTATCTATTAGAGACTGTTTTCTATTTTGGAGTTTATTTGGTTTGATATATAAACTCTATTCCACTTGTTTTGTACAGTAATGATGGATCTGACGCTCTTTGATTAGTTTTTGATTCATTTAATTATATTATTATCTCGCATATTTTATACTTACGTTGATTAATATATTTTATCATATTCATCGTGAGATACACAACGAGTTCTGTTTGGATTGATGCTATTTTACCTTGACTAACACTCTTCGTCGAGTATGAAACTACAAACTACTTGTAAATCACTTATTTCAATTGTAGTGCTTGACGATTCTTATAAAGTATAAGAGATTACAAAAATAAACGATGAGTAGAAACATAAGAAGTGACAATTTGTTGGTTATAGCTTATGAACCTATTCCATAACTAGTTTGAACGAATTAATTTTTTTTATTCTTTAATTTAATAGTCAAATTGCATCCGAACACTTCTACTTATAAATTACTATATAAAACCATACCATTTAAAACTGGTTTCAAGGAGTTTAAAAATAAGTTTGCACTATATGAAAATTGGCTAGCAATACGAGTAATTTGATCAAAAACTTCAATATTATTATAATACAAACATCAAACTTACAGTACATATCACACCAGAAGGATCTTTCTCCACTACATCCGTTTCCTTTCCACTACTGACCGTTACAAACAGATTTAAATCTTTAGACGCTGATGCTTTCTATCTGATCATCTGTCTCTGTTCACCATTGTGAGACATAAATTCACGTATCGCACCGAAATATAATAATTCCAAATGTCACAAACAAAAACCAACTTAAATTAATTACCACAATGCAATACCAATTCCACTCTGCCCGTATCCCCTTACAACCCTAAACAACACTAGTTCTTTTCCTACTGACATGACAAACGATACAAATACTTCTACTTCTTTTTTTTTTATCAGGTTTAACAATTAAGTTCTTAATCAAACTCCAATTTAAACTAGGGACCCTTAAACTGTTTAAAGACACGTCTACTTTTAATAATGAAGTGCTTTTAATAATGATACAGGTATGTTTTTCCAACAGTTTCTTAGCCAAAACGTTGCTAAAACACGCACGCTGAAGGGGGTAAATACATATACAACTAAGAATCACTATGATTAATAACAGAATATATCACAGTAACGAGGAAGGAAAAAACCTGAACTTTGAAACAAATCCAAGCAATCAACAAAATTCACCTAGAATAAATACAATTCAGTCCAAAAAGATGTCTTAAACCAGTTTTGAGCTTGAGGGTATAAAATACAATACAAACAGTTCATGCATGCTTGAAAAGTTTCATGCTAAGCCAATGCAAATACACAGCCATGATAAGCACAGGTAGCGTTAACGGAATAAGTAGACAATAGTACCTGTTGAATCATGAATCAACCAACTGTATGTTACACAGATAATTAAAAAAGACTTGAGCTAACCAGACATGGTATATATATTTCTAATCAGTCAAGTACCAAACTGCATTGCCTTATCATAATGTCACAGTTACCACTTGGGCATTCATCACTGCAGGTAAGTTTTGTCAGAGAGAAATTTAATGGAAAGCTAGACGATAATATGTGTAATAGTGCCCAGATATCTAGAAGTTCAATTAAATTAAACATCACCAAACAAAACTATAGATTGTGTATTGGGAAAGACACTAGCAGATCAACTAACTTCAAAAAAAGAATGTGTGTGTGTGTGTGTAATTCTAAACAAAAAAAAAGGAAGGGTAAGAAGAAGACCTATATCAATGTTAACCAATTTGGTTGTCAAGGATATATAGGAAATAACAGATTACCAGAATACTGTATTTTGTAATAATAATATAATGTTCCAAAATAAAATAAACTAGCATTTAAATCAAAGAGATATAAATGAAGAAAATAAAACATTGAACCTATCTATCAAACTGTGCATTCAAATCACATAATAACCCATTAATTTTTTGTCAATGCACGTCTATTCGTTGTTAATTGTAAAAGAAAGTTTACCAATATTTTAACAAGGAATGATTGTCTTTCAAGAGCTCAACTCCTCTATCTCAAAATTCATGTGCCTCCCATCCCACGACAATCTTCACCCTTCATTCTCAGTTAATCAATTGAATGAATTAATAAATTTATCATAATCAATAGTGATGGTTGAGTGGGAATGGGGGCCTATGAAATTTGGGGACAAAGGAATTGAGTTGGTCTTTCAGTATGCCTATTCAGCGTAAAACTTAATGGTTCAATATATTATCAAACAATGAATTGGGCATGACTGTGTATATTCCCTTAGTCCAGTATGCCAATGATATCAAATTCTATGTCCTTTTTGTCAACTTTGTCGATGAGATTTTGATTATAAATATAAAGCAGCGAAGGATAATACCAAATATTCAGTGGTTACATAACTATCAACAATGATAATGATGACAAGATAACAATACGACTAGACGTCAATGTCCTCTAGGAAAAATCATCAAAACCCCATTGCAAATTCAGTGGTTACTTGAGCATATTGTATAAAGAAAAAGTAGATCTTTCAAACAAAGATTTATGAGAATCACGAGATACATAAAGGCATAAATAAAACTCACCAAACAGTATCCATTGCTCAAAGAAACTTGCCAGTCACCCAACTTTGAATCGTCGACCTATGAAAAAAGAAAATGAGGACCACTAGTTCACCTCAGTGTAAAACTGTGGAAAGAAACAAAGTGAAAAGCATAGAAATTCAATTTGCTTCTTTTCAAATTCAGATACTGTATGTACACTCAGCTCTATGAAGCCATTTAAAGATTGAGGGTGATCTATATTTAATAGTCAAATAATATGATTGACCGATCAAAATATAATGGTTGAAACACAAAATAATAGCACTAAAATATAATTTGGTAAAGGTCAAGCTAACTACTATGATATGACTATGCCACTTTCTATAAAGTAAACAACAAGCGCAGGTAAACTAAAATGTAAATTTAGATGCAGTTGGCTAAGACAAGGGTGGATCAATACAGAAGTGAGGAGGGCAACTGGGTTACCGCCCCTCCTCGGATTTTGTCCAAGAAAATAAAAAAGAGCAATTTTGACGACCAATGGGTATAAGTCTGACGATCTAAGGAGAACTAGATGAACCGAGATTTATTGTTAAAACTGCGAATGAATTTACAGTTGAATATACAAATTAGGGCTTTGAAGAACCTTTAGGTAGAAAGAGGGAAACAAGAAGAAAAGAAAAAAAAGGCCGTTTTGCTGTAAAGCAGTTTACGGTTGAATATAGGACCGCACGGCCAATCAGACTCAATGGATTTAAGTAATACTGGATCCGATCCAATTCGTAGTGGATATTAAATTTTTGATCCGTATTCAATCGCTGATCTGTAAAACAGATCCGATCCACAATTTTTTCGATCAGATTGCATATTTGTTATTTGCGTAAAAATAATTACCGATGTCTTATTTTACCAAATACAATATTTGATTTTTTTTATTTTTTATAAAAATATTTATTTTACTAGGTAGGCTAGAAGAGCATTTCCAAATGGTGGGGTGGGAAGGGTCGATTCAAAGCATTCGACCCACAACCGGTTGCAAGAAGCACAAACGTGTGCTTCCCCTTAACCGGCTAAGGGAATGGTTGTGGATTGCAATTCAAATTATACATTTAGTCTGCCTTATTTTAGTCGGTTAAATGGGAGGGGGGTAAGCGGCTATAAAAATGCTAATTACCCCTTCTCCTTCCCCATTCATTCTTCCTCCTTCCATCCGTTCCGCCATTTTTCCTTCTTCCAGCAACCGACTTTCAACTTTATAAAAAATGGATAAGAAGAGCGTTCCGAAGACTCCGAGGCAGCGGCAGTCGCAGCGTAGGAAATATTGCATCGGCCGTGGAAAATGCCCCTATCGAAGACAGCGCGTCCTTACCGCCGACGGTCACTGAAGGTCGATGAAGCATGGTGGTTAGGCGAAGACGTGCGGGTAGAAATACAGCAAATGCAGTTCTAGATCCCCACATCGGTCAAAATTTGGGACCGAACAAAGATTTGATCAATTTCCGCATACTCGTAAACTATGAAGTACACGTTAGCACGTGTGTTGGTAATTCTATATGTTTCTACCTTCAATTTATTTTATTAATTAAAATTGTACGATAAAAATTGAATACGCAACATGTTTTAAATTAGGCTCGTCATGAGCGCATCCATGGATCTTAGGTTAGCGTAATACGCCTTTATACGATGATACGATCTTATGATGCCGACGACATTATTCATGCTTTGCTACGAGAGATAAGATTTGGAGATTTTTTTGAGTACGCATTTACATAATTATTGTTTATTTATTTAATGATGTTTAAGGCTTTCAATAATCATAAATTGTTTTAATAGGTATCGATAATCTATTAAATTCGAATGTTCAGTTATGTGGTGCTTTAGCCGCCTGTTGGTGGAAGACCAATCATACCTTCCACTTTAGTTGTGGAGAGCTGGATTTTACCCCATTAGACTTTACTATGCTTACCAGTTTAGGCATTGGTCGAGGAGACATCTTAACTTATGATGAGAAGTACCAACACTTCCACCGTTTATCCAGTGTACTTCTACATTTTGATTTACATGACGGACTGTCATCCGGACTGCAGATTAGATACTCATACATTAGACAAGTAATAATGGATTGATACATGGTGGCAGTTCAGAGAACCATTTGGAGATTGCTCTACTTTTTATTATGTACATGATGTGGAACTTATTCTTCTTAAATGCATCGAACACGCTGCCGGCCGGATACATTGCAACTGTAGCGGAGTCGTCGTTTGATAGTCCAGTCGCATATGATTGGGGGACTCCGATGTTAGCGTATTTGTATCACTCTTTGGATCAATAATGCTTCATTAGGGGTGGATCCATGTCCATTATAGGTTTTTGGAAAGTTTTACGGTGTTGGTACTATGAGTACTTCCGCAACATTACTTATGCGACGTTGAACTCCACATTACCTCTTTTCTTTTCCCGAGTCAGAGCATGGCCCCATGATAACCGCAGAATGATGCAAGGAGGGGAGGCACATCATATATTTACCTGTGGCCCGAAATCAAATCGAATTACGGACTACACGAGAGAGTGTTGTTTGGCATCCGTGTGATGGTTCGCCTTTTATGATTGACCCTATTGCAGCGCATGCTGCATTCCTTTCTACAAGACATTTTCCATTGTTTTCATCCCCATAGTCGAGGATGCTATTGGTTCCTCGGTGGGCGTAGTTAGAGACAGACCTTGGATTATGGTTTTGTTCCCGACGATCCACATCCGGATAAACCTTTTTTGAGGGTTTATGATAGCGCTGCATTACAGGAGTATGTAGAGGAGTGATGGTCCGCCAATTGCTTCATCACCGTGAATGTAGATTATGCTTCCTTTTGACGTCGGTTTTACACTCCATCGCATAGTGCTACTTTTGTTCATGTTGCATCTGTTGATTTGGTAAGGCCCTTTGTAACGACCCGCAAATCCGTACCTCTTGAATCGACACTATTCTCCCTCAATCAACTCAAGATGTACGAAAATACGAACCATTTGGATTAAAAGAAGAAGGGGTAGAAGAAGAAAATAGAAAATAATATCAGAATCTAACCATCGCAGCGGAATAAAATATAATAGATAATAACATATCTTTACACAAAAACAAATCTTTTTATACATTACATTCATCAGAATATACATAACACACAACTGGACAGTAATCATAACCTGTTCTCACAATCTGAATACACAGCTAAACAACACAGCGGAATATCTAAAACAAGTACGGGAGTACGTATCGCCATCCAGCTCCACAGCATCCTTTCATGTAATCTATAATACTCGGTCTGACCCGAGCATTATAAGTAAATAACACCCGAGTCAGTCTAGAATACTAGCGTGAGAAAACCACACTCAAATTGATTATTAAAGTTTCAAAATCCTTTGAAAACAAAAGCATCTCGTAAGATCACGCCACAAATAAACATGTCGGGTTTTTACCTTACGATAGCCAAAACACTTTTTATTAAAATCCTCTGATATTATGATAGGGTCTATTTACAAATACTTATTAAAATAGCCGAAATTGTTACATTTATTAAATTTCAGCTAATAGGTATACAAAAAAAACCGTAAAGGCATGTAGGAACAACTAATGACTATGCACTGGGGAACCACCTGTCACAGTACGTGGCCTAGATCACCGTACCGAGGATTGCTCCCAATCCCCTGCAACACAAGATCGGAACTACCCCTTACTGGATAATCCCGAGTAAGATCACCCCACGGTTGGGATCAACAACCGCACCACTAAGCTGAATAAGAAGGGACATCTAGACAGGGATGACCTCACCCTAATGGGCGCTACCCACCTAGCCTTGCTGCATAACCCCTGATTTTCAGTCATTCCCGGTTGATGAGGCTTGAGGCTAAGCGTTACCTTTTTAGAACATATCCCTTGGAATGCTCATCGCCCACCTGACGATGTTCTGAAAGCATTCATCCATACAAGTCCGTCCCGGGTTCGAATGGAACCGAAGGCACTACCCCTACTACATCCATTTTGGAATCATCCTCAGGATTAGTAGGGACTAGCCCTTGCACTTCATTGCTCCATCTTCGAATCCAAACTCGTCTTCCTTACGACAACGTACAAACCGGATCGAAGTGGCTTTCAGGAAATAAATCCTGATCCCGGTCTCTTCGAAACGATCAGCGCATTGAACAATATTGATAGTCGGTTATTTAACTATCAATTAACATTCACAAACAAACCATCCAATATAAATAATTTCACCAAATTATTTATTAATCTCAAAATATCTTCGCAAAATATATTTCCATTTTCAACCCTTTTGGAAACAATTTTCAAACCATCTTCTTTTTACGGAATAAATTTCCCAAATATTTTCTATTTCCACTTAAAACACCAAGCCCAAATACTTTAGATTTTAAAATAATTTAAAAACACTTTATTATAAAATATATCTTAATATGTACATTGAAAACTACTTTAATACTTTATTAAAAACATATACTTTAGGAATATTAAAAATGCGGTTACTTTATAAAATATAAAACTAAATTTCTACTTTAAAGCAAAATACGAAGTCGCTTTGAATAATTACTACGATAATAGATTTGAAAAATATTTACTTCAGAATTTAAACATTTAAAAATAATAAATTTTCTAAAACATGCTTTTTAAAACAACATTAAATCCTTTAACTTATATTTAAAAAATTACTTTGAAAACGTACTTGGCTATCCAGGGAAATATACTTCTTTTCGCATCCTTTAAAAATAAATCACTATTTATTTTTAAACAAATTTTTCCATTCCTTTCAATAAATTCTCACCGTGAATTTATTCTTCCAAATATCCACTGAGATATTACTTCTCTTTTATAAACCCAGTTTACAAATTCCAAAGTCTCACTTCTCTTTTAAAAATCCCGGTTTTACACGCTTAAATCAATCTCCGAATGGATTTCCAATTTACTTCACTTTTAAATAAATTCCTTACTTAATACATTTATTCCAAAATCCATTAACTTCAGATTTTATTCTTTAATTATCATTTAAAATCTTTTAAACATACAATACCAATTTCATATTTACCAAATTTTCTTCTTTATCCTTTCAAATGAATTCAAACCTTGAAATTTAAAATAAATCCTCTATTCCTTGAAATAATATCACTTGTGTTTAAAAACAAAATCACTTATTCCCATTTATACAAAATCTCATTCCCCGCACTGGAATTTTATTCATCGGAATTCAAAAATCACTTTTTATTCTTTTCCAAATTATTTTTAATTTATTCAAATTTCCATGATTATTTTACTCAAAATTCACACTTTTATTTTCTTTTCATAAATCCCATTTCTATAGATTTTGTTAACTCAGTTCACCGAAATATTTTAAACCAATCATAGTATCCAACATTTCCAATTATCAATATAATTCATCACAGAGTATCAAATATTCATAATACAGAATATTAAACAATCTAAATAATTTTGTGGAATCCAGTTGGATTCCTCCAACCTGTTTCTATGCATCCACAGATGTTAGCACAATATAAAATACCAATTCCACTTCGAGATGGAATATCGTGGTATATGGGATTTTAAATATAATATCATATGCTATTATGTGGCGCATAGGGTCTCATCCGCTAATATAATGCGGGAAAACAATTACTCCAATATATACTATATACTACTATATATAATATGGTACATCAAATCAATTCAATCATTCAACCGATTATTTAAATTTAACCATTTAAATTTAAATAGAACCCAGATGAGTGAGATTAACTCACCTTTGACCAAAGATTTGCAATCCCATCCACACCGGTTTGATTTCTTTCAGAATTTAACCTTGTATAAACATTAGACGATTTCATTAATATTCGAACCAATCAAATAATTAAATTCTCCATTGATAAATTTAATTAACTAGTGATTTTATTTTAATAGTTCTCATTTTAAATAAATGATTTAATCTAAACAAATAATTGAGTTTAAACCAATAACTTAAATTTTAAACAAACAATTTAAATTGTAAACTAATTTCTCCTTTTAAAGGTCGTTTGGTAACTAAGAAAATTAATAAGTTAGTTAAACCATTTTCTTTATTTTCAAATCCATTATTTAAAATAAACTAGCAAATTTGCTAAAATTTCATTTTCTTTTCTGATTACCTATACGTATATAATTGAATCTATATATTTTCCAGAAAAGGGTATTTCCTTTACTATAAAATTTAATAAAATAAAGTTTTGTCTTCTATACATATTTTAGACCCTGAACAATAAGTTGATATATTATATATATACTCTCTAATTCCAAATGTATTTATTTATTAAATCAAATTAGCCAAAACTGGAATTATCCCACTGCTACTATATATTGTTTTTTCAAACTGTATATATATACATACACGTATATATATATATATATATGTGTATGTACATATTTTTTTTTATTAAAACAAAGGAAGTTAGTCATACCTCACTCCCCTCCTGGATTCCGCCGCCAGCCTCGGGAACATGGAATCCCTAGATCGTAGCCGAGCAAGAACGCGGCTCCGTTCCTTGATCGATGCTGTGAACCCCCAAGATTATCAAACAACCCCACATTGTTCGAACTAGCTTCCCAAATCGAAAACTAGGAACGCAATACAAAATCGCTCGGGTTTGCTTGAGGATCCACCTCCAACAGCCGCCAATCTAAAACCCTCCTTGTTGTGGTCTCTACCGCCGAGATACTTGCCTGAACGTTGCCACTCGTCGCGAAGTCCCACGAGACCATTGCGATGCAGCTTCAGTTTTCGCGAGTGATGAACTGGAGAGGACAATCGAAATTGAGAATTTGTTTTGTGTGTTCTCTTCTTTTGTTTCTATGCGAATACGATTCGTGAATGAATCTGAAAGGAGGGAGGGAGAGGAAGTCGATCGAACGAGAAGGGGCATTGTAGTTTTTTTTTCTTATTCGGCTATTTATTTCTTTCTCTTGTTTTTTTTCTGGGTTTCGATTCAATTTAAGGGAGGAAGGGAATTAGAGGTAATACGAATTGATTGAATGAAAGAGGGGATAGCTTGCGTGAAAACTTGGACTAGCTTATGGAGGAAGGAACTGCTTTGATTTGTTTATAATATTTTTATTTAATTATAGAATGTCTCGTTCACATACCTCAAAATCTTGAACCCCTATCGGGGCGTGCCGCTAGACTTTATAGTGTTATGCCCCTATTCCGAACATAATGGAAAAGATTTCGAGCCCTAATTCGATCGTATAAAGAAGATAGCTTTTTGGACTCAGTTATTAAATTGAATTTTCGATATAAATTTCAACACGTTTATATGTCGTACGCTCACACAACAGCTCCAAACACTACGAAAAGTGAAACCCGATAATAATACAATATTACGGATCCAATGGAACTGGTTTTGACGAATTCCGAGACTGTGCCTTGGAAGGCTATTTTTAAATATCGATTTAAACGATATATTTTCAAAACTGAACAAATCACCTTCAAATTCCATTTTAACATTTTTACTAGCTTCAGTATTATCAATATAAATTTTACCAACCCTTAAGTTATTTTTAACAGGCTTAAAATTGAAGATTCAATTATTTACCCAATTTCAGTTTATTAAATCCAATAACTTAATTGCTAAATAATAATAATATTTGAATTCAAGTTAAAAATTAACTTTTAAATATTTAAAATCAATTAAATATTCCAATTTCAAACATCCAAAAATTCCGAGTCGTCACAGCCTTAGGCATACGGAGTGGTGTTTCCCCTCTATTTTGCATGAACTTACACAAAGTACTCAGGTGTATCGTTCCCCACAGCCTTCCTAGGTAGGAGATTACGATCGGACAGTCAGTATTCCAACAACGTCTGGGATTGATAGATACATTGATATTCCTCAGCCAGAGATTTTACAGTATCCCGATCCAGCAGCATTTTCCTATGAGGATTTGTTTCAGATGCAGATGGGACCGCGCTAGGTCATGTACGTTGAACATCGACGAAGCATAGATGAGTTGACTGCTCGTCTTAATGGCTTACTACAGCTGATGAGCAACGATATCATCATACACGTAGAGTAGACGACGAGATGGTGACGACGACGCTGACGACGATGATTGTGATGCAGCCAATCTTTTCGATGATCAGTGCCCGTTTGATGAACCTCAGTATTAGCATGTAATATTATTGTTTGTATGTCATACGCATGTGATTACTATTGTATTATCATTGTTATATAATCCGTAGCAGAGTTTGTATGATTGTATTATCGGTGGTTTGTATGTAGTAAAAGTGGTTGTATATGTGTATTATAATTGTTTTGTCTTTACTACCATTGTTTGTACTACTGTATTATCTGTATGCTTACGTACTAGTAGTGTTTACATAACTGTATCAGCTTTGAATGTCATATTTTGCTTGCATATGTCTAAATCACTATTTGAAGAAACAAACACATCTGTGTTTGTTTATAGTCCAATTTGTGGATGTTTGCCACGTGGTTGATTTAAGGCACCTCATTCATGATATGTGGATCATGAAATTTCTATTTAAACCAAATTTCTGTATTAAAAATTCACAACATCTTCATTTATTCTCAACTTCATCACTAATCTTCAATGTCGAATGAAAATTGGAATGCAGGTAATTATTTAGTTCTAATTAAATCGTACATAGAAACTAACCATAGACACATGAAAAAGGAGACTGAGTAAGATTTTTGGGTCGCTCTAAATTAGACTTTTAACAGTCATCTTGATTGTAGATTAATTCGAAGAATTTTGAAAACTCGTAGCACTTTTGTAATGCTTACAAGGGCTTGTCGAAGATATAGACTCATTATAAAATCAGTGAAAGAAGAACATCTATTTCAGTTAACACGAGCCACATATGATTCCCGTTATTTGTGTGAGTATCACGTTGATTTCAGTTAACATGTTGCATACAGTCTCTGGGTTAGATATATTAGACAATTTGAATGACGTATGGGTTCGTTAAGTATGTTTGTTAAGTTAATTACATTCAGCTTGTTGTTCGCACTATCAGTAACTTATATGTACTTTCAAATTCAAGTAAAGTTTGTGTTCTCATAATCTACTACGTACTTAACATAATAACAGCATATAAACATTTGGAAATCATTAACAACAATACTTAACTTACGAAGACAACAAATAACTGATTTCATAGAAAACGAACAAGATAACAAACTGTAAAATACGGTAACAACGTAGAAAAAGAACAAGACAACAAAAAAACAAAAGTTAATTAAAAAACTGCCTTCGACCACCTGATAAGTTTATTGAACCCAACGTCCTTTGAAGCATCTGAATTTGATTTTCAAGTTCATTAGCATAAACAACTGCATGGTGAGGAAGATGATCGTCAGGCCATTGCCACATGCCATAACCATCAAAGATTACGGTATCTGTAGTGCCGCCGACCTATATATGTTCCACTACTTACAACAGCATACAGAACAGAAACCCCACGGTTACAGTAGATTTCATGAGAGTTAACCTCTTGATCTGTGCGGGGTACTTGGTGTCGTGTTTCATTCATTTGTTCTCTATTTTCGTTATGGCTACGCCTTTCTTGTCTTGACGTCTTCCATTTCCTAACTGCATGTCATCCTGCAGTTGCATCTCATGCTCTTTTACATTGTCGTTATGTCTTTCCTCCATTTCAACATACCACTCGGTAAGTGGTTGTAGAGAGGATGTATTCGGTAGGCTATTGTGCCGTAACGGATCCTCGTATGAATATGAGGATGGAAATGAAATATGACTGTAGTCTATCATTTACTCAAGCTACGATAATAATGAAGAGAAGCATTGGAAGCAAACCGATATTTATATACCAGAATACATTGGCCATGTAAAGCATTGCAACGTGGATATAGTTTCGACTTCCTGATAACCGACAACTTTAATCAACATCAAGCATCTTTAATCAATATGAGTTGTAGGTTCGTCTGCTTTATCTCTATTTCAGACAAGACCCGACTTCCTGACCATCTGCAGCTTTAATCAACATCAACCACTTTAATCAGTATGACGAGTGGGTCCTTCTGCTTTATCTCTATTTCAAACAAGACCCGACCTACTGACCACTGACAGCTTTAATCAACATCAAGCATCTTTAATCAGTATGAGCATTGGGTCTGTCTGCTTTATCTCTGTTGTAGACAAGACCTGATCTACTGATTACCAGCAGCTTTAATCAACATCAATCATCTTTAATCAGTATGAGTATTGGGTCCATCTTCTTTATATCTGTTTCAGACAAGACCCAACATACTGACCACCGACAGCTTTAATCAACATCAAGCAACTTTAATCAGTATGAGCAGCGGTTCCTACTTTATCTCTGTTTCAAGCAGGACCATTCATCATGAACACCCTCAGCTTTAATCAACACCAAACATCTTTAATCAATATGACCAGCTTTACTGCATAGTACACTGAAGTTGATGTGACCCATCACATTACCTGCCATTAATCGGTACAATAAGAGAGCTTGATGAAAAATATGGAACGAGCATTTAGAATGCTTCAATGTATGTTCCATATATTAAGAAAAAAGGTATACTACCATGATCCAGTGGTATTATCTGATATTATATACTGTTGTATAATTTTACATAATATGATTGTCGAAGAAGAATGTGGTGGGTACGAGCTTCAACTGAGAAACTATCCAGACGTTATTGTAGCATTTCAGAAAAAGCTTATAAGGATCCAAATACTTTTTCGAATACTTGCAAAGAATACAAGACAATTGACATCCACAAGCTCATCTTGATCTAAGAGAAGAACTAGTGGAACACTACTGGGAACATATAGGAAACCATTAGTAGAAGTGATGTTAGATGGTACTTATCTATTGTAATAAGTGACTGTTAATGCTTTGTATTAATGTTTTTGTCTGAATTTGTTATATCTACTTTACTAATTGTTGTTAACGTATTAAGAGTATTAAAAGATAACAGCAGCAATAACAACAAAATTGACTATAGTAGCCTAACCATTAGCTCGAATTAATACAACGACAATCACATTAACAACAACATTAACATTGACATTACAACCAACACTTACATCTCCCCTTAACGTCTATGGTACTCCTCAAGTTGCTTCTCCATATACATCCTCTGAACTAGATTGAGTTCGTTTAAGTTAAAAATTAAAAGAGCCATATCATCAACTCTTTGCTGTCGAGCTAGTTCTTGTTTTCTTAACTCTAGCTAATTATTTCTTAACTTCTGTTTTTCATCGTGCCGCCGTTGTTTTTCCATTTCCCTTTCAATTCTCTTTGTTTATTTTGTTTCCAGGTATAATTTATTTGCATCTTCAGCGGCCGCCATACACTTTCCAATATGTTCATAATGTGCGCTATAATCGGGGGCTATTTTTTGTATGCCCTTGAACTTGCCTGGTGGCCGACCGCCTGAATTAGTTGTGGAGAGGGTGTCGTCATGTGGATTAGAACTACCGGGGTTGGATTCATCGCTCATCATTCGACGAAGAAAGTGCATTACTGAATGTTCTTGTCGCACTCGACTCCATTTTTCCTCTTTTTCGAGTATGTCGTAGCAATGGTGCAAGTTGAATGGTTGATTATCATGTTCAGACATATACACTGCATTTGCTTGATTGAACTGTAGATCATGAAGTACTATTAGAAGAACTAAACATAAAACTTGATATTTTGAAATCCAAATTTAAATTCATTACCAGGTCCATGTCGTTTTCCCCGCTTTGTTGTTTGGAATGTTGGTCGTCCATTTCTTCTTTCCAACACTGACAAGCAACGTTTATTCATTTCCACCACTGCTTCAACAAATTTACCGTTCTTGGGGGACTATTTGAAGTTTGAAGGTTGAATAAATTGCATACAGAAGTCCAAAAAGAAGTTTCACTTTGGCTCGTGCATTTCTTATTGTCTCTAGAACATTAAACCCAGCAGAATGCTAATTCAGCTTGCTCGTTCAGGGACCATTTAACCATTTTTATGCCTTTTGATTTTGCGTTAGAAGATTTAGAAAAGTTGATTGTCGATGGTTGATTTCCCCAAGTTTGACCAGAAGATAGATTAGGATTCCTATAAACGTCTTCTTGTTCGGCTATTTCATTAACATCAAATTCAGTTTCTTGATTTTCAAATATGTTGCCTCCAAATTGATTATTGAGATTTGTTGATATATTTTGTGAACGATAAGGCAATACTGACCGTTGTTGGCTATTGGGAGATACATAGTTTTGATCGTAGTTAAATTTTTGTTGAAACGAACTACTCTACGAATAATTCACATTTTGAAAATTTTGGTACTGGTTTGAATCTTATTGAGAATGGTAGATATTTTGATTTTGTTGAGGCTGATATGAATTTAGAGCTTGTTTAGAATGAAATTGATTCTGACCGTGTTGAGAATTATACATATGCTGATTGAATTGAGCTGGATTCTGATTATCTGGCCTTTGTTAAGATAGAGATCTAGGAGATGAAGATTTTTGAGATTTTTCTTTGGAATTTTTCGACTTATTGATCCTGTTTGAAGAAAGTGTGTTAAGAAGAGAAAAATTATAATAGAAATGGTGTAAATAAAATTTTAAAATTTAAAAGGTATATAGAGGAACAAACAATGGTCGGTTATGTAGCAGTTGGCACTTAACCGATTATATAATAGCCGATAAAGTGCCAACGACTATAATATGGCCATTGGCACTTAGCCGACTATTATATAGCCGGCTAAGTGCCAATGGCTACAATGTAGACATTGGCTTTGCTGGCGAAAATAAAGCCGGCTTAGCTTAGCCGGTTTTATTTTGGCCGGCTAAGAAGCAACGTAGAAGGCAACAACCGATCCTCCGTTGGGAGTCAATTGCTTCCCAACCATGACCTGGTTGAGAACGTCTCTGTTCATTTAATTCCCCTTTATGACTTTTCTATATCTCATAGCGGACTTCTACCGCTACGATTTTTCCATAGAGCCCCAAATATAGCCTTTCCACTTTAAGCTCCGCTATTTTCTCTATATCCCGTTATTCCCGCTATATTTCGTTATTTCCGCTATATCTTCTTTAAAAGAAATGAATGGAAAAATGATATTTATACATTATAAAAATTATGAAATTAATTCACTTAACAGATTTTTAGAAATAAAAATACTTTGATATTCTGCTAAATTCAATTATGTCATATATCGGTTCTATGTTTATTTATAGTATATTCACACATATTTTTTTAAAGTATTTATGTATTAATTATAATTTAATTGAATGTTAATTTTCATTTATATATTTGTAAAAACATTAAGTACGAGTTTTATATGTTATTTTAAAGTCATCCGCTATATCCTGCTATATTCTCGCTGTATCCCTGCTATAACTTTTTGCATCTCGCCGCACTGAATCTACGGAGTGCTTTAACTACACAGGAACGTCTATTGTTTGATTTTCATTATCTAGTCAATTTATATTGTGATTTATAGCATTATTATAAATATTAGTATGTTTAGAAGTTTGAGATTGTAAACTAGAAGTTATTTGTTAATTGAAGTGATGCATTATGTTCTGGTGGCGGATTAGACAACATAGAAAGATATTTTGGCATAAAATTATATTATTCTAATGGATATTCTTAAAGGTAGTTCAAAAACAAAAAAGTTCATGTTCTTTGATGGGCGGACGTCGAAGTAGTGTAAAAAAAAGCTTCAACAGATGTCGGTTGAACTGTTTTGGCCATCCCACACCGTTTTTGAAGTCCTTTTAACATGCTCTTTCTAATCTCTAGATAGAAAAATGTTATAATTTTGTTATATTAAAATTAACTTAATAAAATTAGAGCAACTCGTATATTTAAATAGAAAAACAAATGACCCCTTAGTAATAGGATAACAAGCAAGGATTACTTTATTACAATGTTGCTAAATCTTAGATGTTAATTAGTTAAGTATAAAAATAATAAGATGTGAAAAAACAAAATGAGTTCGAATTTAAAATAAAACATGAAAATGTATAAGTCAAAACTAAGTAAGAATTAAAAAATCCTAAATGAGAAGAGACTGAATCATAATCGATCGAATTCTCCAATTATAAAATCAAAGTTGGACTTTTGGTTTTCTTTATAATTTAAAATAAGTTGATTTTATTATCCAATTAGTTTTATAAAATCAAAGTTGGACTTATGGTTCTCATTATAATTTCACCAACCGATCCGCTATACTTGGATTCTATAATTTGAATCCAATCCGATTTGTTTTTTAATTGCAGTGGTTCTGAATCAAGTTTATTGGCATTGAATTGGGTTTGGCCACTTGGATGATTAATCCCTATGTACCTCTGGTTAAAAATAACTTAATTTTTGCATCAAATTTATACAATTGTTGCTTACTATATAAAATTAGTTGGGTTTTCAACCCAAATAAACTAGTATGATCGTGCATTGCTAGGACAAGCCAGTGGTCTTACTTAATATGCAATTTATCATACATTTAAAAATGCAAATATTGAAAGTAACGAGAAGAATGAGTATATAATTAGGAAAGAATACCAGTGAAAAAGAGACATAAGTAAAAATCAACATGATTCTTATAAAAAAGTTACATACATATATGTATGTATGTATGCTTTTTGAAAAACACACTTATCATTTATCATAATAGATTAAAAAAAAAATTTTGCTCTTTGTATTGTAATTATGTCATTCAAATTCATAGTAATAAAATCGCATATAAACTCACTATAATTAATTAATAATCTACATTGTAAATACAAATTCAAAATCTTTAAATTAATTGCAACAATGATGATTTAAATTGCTTACCTTTTTAAAATGCAAGTTTCAACAAAAAAAATGCATAATTGATAGTATTTCTAACGATATTAGTATGCTTATATGATTTATATATATGAAGTATATCATTTTGATAAATATGGTACAAGTTCTTTTCACAGAAGCATATAAACTAAAAATATTTACGGGAGTTTCATTTTAACAATGTAACCAACAGAACTATACTGGGTTGATTACGCTATAAACAATGCTACATTGCATTGTATAAAATGTAAGAAAATACAAGAGTCTGTTTGATACTCATATAAAATTCCAAGGGACCATTTTATATCATCAAAACTTTCAAAGGGTCAATTTCAGTTCTGTATACATAAAAATATAGTTTTTATTTATTTACTTTTTGAATAAAAGTATTGCTTTATTCAACTAGAGAATTCATTTTGATATATCAGTTTATTTTGATATATCAATGGTCTGAATCCAAAAATTAAAAAATATTATTTTATTGGAAATTGTTGAAAAAGAAACATGTCTACATGTGCTTTAAATAAAATTTCAGTCCTATACATACGAAAAGCATAGTTTTTATTTATTTATTTTTAGAATTAAAGTGTTACTTTAACTCGTTTTAATATATCATTTTATTTTTATATCTTAATGGTTTGAACCCTAAAATTCAAAAATCTACATTTAGAGTGTTACCTTTTAGCATTAAATAGTACTTTGACATGGTTTTGTTTATTTGATATTGTTAACAGATATTCATTATATGTTGAGTAATAAATCAGGTATACTTCAATATCCAGGCTTTACCTTATTGTAATAATTTTCCTATTGTACAATTAATTAGACTATAAACAACGTGGCTATAAATAGTTGGTTATGAAATGTATATTATCATCAAGCCATTAATAAAGATTGTTTCTTCTTATCTCTCATTATCTTCTTCTTTTCTACTTTATTTTTCTTTATTCAATAATTTTAACATGATATCAGAGTTGGTTTAACTTGTGTGTGCATAACCGTTATGTTTGTTTCATGTCACCAAATACATATGTTCATGTGTTTGGCTCATGGTACGCCATACGTGTGAGGACATGTTGAGATTTGTCCCATATCGTGCAATTTACTAAGTAAATCCTACATAATACTAAGAGACCATCTTTCACATTACCAATTGGTTTTGTGATAATATATGATTTTCTAACATGGTATTAGAGAGCTTTTAATTTGTATGCGCTTAACCGCCGCACATGTTCCACTTCATCAATATATATGTCACATGTTTAGCTCATGATATGCAACATATGTGAGGGCGTGTTGAGATTAATCTCACATCGGGAAGTTTATAAAATAAATTTTATATAAATATTAAGGGACCACCCTTTACATCGCCAACTAGTTTTATGATAATATGTGACTCTCTAAAATGGTATCAGAGCACGTTTAATTTGTATATGCTTAACTGTCACACTTGTTCTACGTCACCAAATATGTAAGTCCACGTGTTTGGCTTATGATACACTACACATGCAGAGACTGTTGGAAAATGGGATGTCTATAACATAATGCGAAATAGATCTTAAGGCTATTTGACACTAGAGGGGGTGAAGTATATATTTCAATTATTTAGAACTAACTTATGACTTTAACACTATATCTAATCAATAGCAAATAGAAAACCAATCATCATAGAATAAGTAAATAGTAACATAAAATGTAGTAAAGTAAATAACAGTAGGATTTTTATATTGGTTCAGATTAACCAATCTTACATCAGTCCTGCACTACACAGTGCAGAATTTCACTACAATCGTTTGCTTTCAACAGATGGCAAGAACACCTTTACAATCTTTATTTCATTGGCTACAAGATACATCCTCTGGATTTCACAGGCTATAAGAATGTAACGACCCGTAATTTTTCAATAATTAAAATTATTAATTTAATAAGATTTTAAAATTTAATATTGATGAAAATAAAAAAAATTATGAATTATTAATAAAAGTTGTGATATAATAATGAAAATAACTAAGAGGAAACATAAAAAGGGTTAATTAAAGTTAATAATTAATGAATTTGAATGAAATTCAAATTAAATAAAATAATTTAAATGTTACGGCTTAGTTATAATGGGAATAAGAGTAAAACAAGCATAATTATTGAATTAATGAGATAATACAGTGTTAATGGTAATTAATAAACTTTTAAATGTAAGAAATGTAAATAGGTGACAAATAATATATGTTATTTATTTATTTAGAGTGTTAAATGAAATTGGTAACTAAATTTCAATTTAAAGCAATAATGTTAATTTTACCTATTTGGTAATAATGGATTTGTAACGGGAATGAAAGGTCAGAACGATAATGCAAGTTAATAAATAAATAATTAATTCAATGCAATCCCAATTGATTGGAACAACTATTTGGGTTATAATTGATTGTAAATAGGAATATTTGGTAATAAATTTAATGTAAGAAAAATAAATGTAAATATTGAATTAATCGGTGAATTAATAATGAATACATAGTGATTGAATAAAATCAATGTTCTGTATGAAATTGTTTGGAAATGAGAACTTATATAAATATGATAAGGGTAGTGGCAACAATTATTATAAAAGTCATCATTTATTTAGTCCATTAAATCAAGTTTGTAATCAATTGCAATGAATCCTAATTCAAGGTTATATTAGTATAAATTAGGGTAATAATTGGTAATAATGTATTGTTAATGGTTTATGAATTAATTGATAATTAATTTAAGGAAATGATGTTAAGGTTATTCATATTGGATAATTTGTTGAATTATAAGAACGGGAATAAAGATTTATCAATTTATTTGGAATTTGAACTTAATAATAATTGGAGTAATTGAAATTTAATGAAATTAAGTATCTAAATATTGTGCTAATTGAAATGAAGATGGAATGTTAGGATACTAATGTAATAGTTTTGAATCCAATGTTAAATCCATCTATTTGACAATAAGAAATGGAATAATCATTTATTTATTTAATTAAATTGGAATTATTGTGAATTAAATTTATAATTTCTAAATATAATGAAAGTGAAATTTAACGCTGAAATTGATGAATGAATCAACTTTAAATTGACATTTAAATTTGTTTAAACAATTTTAAATGATTAAGAAATTAAAAATGTTGAAATTTGTCAATTATCGAATTAAAATTAAAAATTTGATTTAATTAATTAATTATTAATTTATTTAGTTAATGGAAAAATAGCCATTTTGGCCACTGACTCGAATTTTGACGAAACTAGTTTCATCGGATCCGTAACGATGAATTATTGTAGGATTTCAAGTTTCGTAGCGATCGGACTTGTCGTTTGATCGTATGATGTGAAACGCCTTGAAATCAATGAAATTGAAATCAATCTGAAATAATTTGATTTTGGCATAACTTCTTCATACGATGGAATTTGAACTTGAAACCTGTTCCATTGCGTTTAAAATATTTCAAAATATCTATTTTGATATATGGGTTAACCCAATTTTGTTCCGGAGTCAAAACGGGCTTTTCGGGCGATTTTGTCGTTCAACGCGTATATCCTATCGATCCATTCCATTTCAGCTTTGTTTATAAATACCCTGTTATAAACCCTAGCCTCTCTATTTCTCATTTGTTTGTACGTACAACTCCTCCTCACCTCCTCATTTCAATGGCAGACAATTCCAAATCCAATTGCAATTCAAAAATTAAATTGAAATTTCAAACTCCTCAAAAAAATTCAGAAAAATTATATATCGAAGTTATCGATGATACTAATCTGCGTCAACTGTTCGTTTTTGGGAATTTTGCTTGAATCAGCGGGAAATCGTGGTCAAAGGCCGGAATCACGAAACCTAAATCGCAAATTGGGGTTTTTGATTTCGATGCAAGTTGGCAAAATTGGTTTGTGGGTTTTGTCGAGAGGGGTGTCAGAAGGCTATCAGAGAAGGTTGTTTCCTCCAATTTGACTCGAGGCGAGGTGAATTTGCGAATTAGGGTTTGAAAGCCTAATTCGAATGGTGGTAGCACTCGGCATTCTGGGGTGGCCAGAGGGGTGCGCTGGATGGAGGAGAGGAAGACATGGAAGGAGGCAGCGACGGCTTGTCAAATGGTGGTCGGAGGCGGTCCAAATTCACGGTCAAAGGGGGGAAGCAGGTCGATGTGTTGGGTTCGGTTCCTGGTTACTGTGCACGTGCTAGATGATGAAGAAAGGTGACGTGGCCGCCTCTGTTTGGGTGATCCCTTTTATTTATTTATTTTTATTTCAATTTCAATTCAAACGTTCTAACTTTAATAACTTTCACATTCGATATCCGATTCACGCGTGGTTTTCTCTGCTAGGTTCGTATTGGAATTCCTGACACTTTAACGCTTATTTGGACAAATTCTGAGACTATCCAATTTTTGGGTTTAAATTGGATTTAAATTCAATTTAAATTCAAAAGGTGAGTGTTTTAACCCACTCACAACTTCTAAAATTTCTTATGTTTATTAAATTTAATTTTTATTGTGATTTTGCATTTATTTATGACTGTTTTGTATATTTTTAGTCATCATCTCAGTTAATTGCATTTATTTAAATTAAATCGTTATTTAATTTATTATTGAATATAACAGCCAGTTAAATACTTGTTATCTATTATCAGTTATCTATTGATATTGATTGATAGTTTTGGATCATGGTTGTGATGGATGTGTGATTTGCTGATGAATGAATGGACGTTTATTTTATATCATTAAAATCTGCAAGTTCTTTATTTTGATTCGGGATTGCGGTTTGAAATGATATACAGCTGCATTTTTATTTTTAAATTGCGGATTGAAATGATAAATATCCGTATCACTTGACCATAGGATAGAAAATTTTATACAGAAACCGTTGGTCTATATATAAAAATATTTTGAAAAGATTTCTATGGTTTTGTAAAGAAATATATGATTTTATGAGATATTGATTTGGATATTTTGTAAATGTTATTTTATATATAGTTAAATTATGGGTTTTAAGCTATGTATAAAATTGATTTGAAGGATAAAAGAAGTTAATAATTAAGTTTGATTTTATTAAGGTAAAATATGATTAAGCATTTATTTAAATTAAATTTCTGGAGTTTATAATGGCTTAAATGAGAATAAGGTCGGAAGATGAATATTGAATTTATTTGGAATTTAATAAATTTAGAATTTTAAAGGGTATGATTTTTATAACTTGATTTTTTGTTTAGAGTGATTTAAATGTATATCAAGTTTATTTAAATGAATATTTCAAGTTAAATAAATTGAAAGGATATCCAGTTATTGAAGTTAATAGTTTTACTTAAACTTATATTGGATTTATTAAGTAAACATTTCAAATCTAAGTAATAGTAATTAAATTGATATATATAGAATTATCAAAGAATCGATTTTGAAATGGTGGAATATTTAAAACTTTGAATTATAGGAAAATTGAAATGGTTTAATTGGAGGTTCAAATCAGTATTTGGAATTTATTTTTGAAATTTTAAAAAGCTATATTATTATATAAATTAATTTAATATTTAAACCATTTAAGTATTCGAAGTCATATTTCAAAGCTATGGGGTTCAAGGTATGTAGATTTGAAGTACTATGATCTTTGGAAAAAAGGATATATTTTGAAATAAAAATGATATCATGTTGATTTGGTTTTTAAAACGAAAATGATATCGTATTTATATAGTTTAAAATGGATATTATATTCTGGTTATGAAGTATAAATTATTTTGAAATGACCGTGGTGCTATAATAACGTTTGGTTGTTGAAGAGACTGGGATCGAAAGTTGTCATACTCTCTACCAACTCTGAAAACCACTTTAACAACCGTGTACGCGGTGGAGATTCTAGAATGAAGTGGGATGGTGGCGGCGTTCCTTTGAGGTAAATACATGGACCCGACTCCCGTGAGTTGGCATAAGGTGGCTAAAACAGGAGCGATCTCGGGCCAAGGAGGTAGCCCCTCTTATCGAATAATCCCTTCGATATTATACTCTGATTTTTGGATTGATTCGGTGGCCACTTTTGATTTTTTATTTTGGGGGTGTGGCTTGAGGTGGGCGGTAGCTGCGCGCTACGCGTTACCACCTGCCCGTGTGCGTAATTGGTATATCTACACTGGCATTGCCTTGTGTGCCATGTCACTTACTCTATCGCGCCTTGTACGAGTTTGGTTTTCTTCCGTAGCCCGTTTGGTATCCTCTGGTGGCTTCCCGATCAGGAGAGACTATGATATTGGATGGACTACATGGACTATTACGTGTTAAGTGCTATATGGGTAACCCCTTAATGCTATGAAAAAAGTAAGTTTATTTTACTTTAGACATTATTATAATAGTGAAATATTACTACATAGTAAATAGTTCAACGGATCCTTAGGAGATGTGAATCCCGAGCATCTCTTAAGTTACTGCACTCACATTGGAAACTGGATAGGAGATGTCAAATCTCGTAAACATCTCCGACGCCGTTCCACTCATATTATTTACCATTTATTTAACTTACATAAGATCTTTTAGTTCTGACTCGAGTGTTTTGTCTTTTCAATTCGCTCGGGTCAGCATGAGCATTTCAGGAATGGAAGGCCTTATTTCTGGAGGACGAAGACGAAGATATTACTATTACTTACTATAGTGTTCCACTGCATCACATTGTTCCGCTGCATTATTATTATTCTTTGATATGTGTAGCTTTGATATATATTGTATAAGGATAATCAAAGGTTTTTGTAAAACAGCTTCATAAACTGTTTATTTGATTATTATATTTTATCGTTCCACTGCAAGATTCTATTTGATTTTCTTTCTCTGTTTTTTCGTATTTATCCCATAACAATCCGCCCTTATGTATGGTTTAAGTCTGACATGTGTGGTTTATCGTCGATTTAAAACATACAAAAAGGCGGGACGTTACATCTGGTATCAGAGCTTTGGTTTAGCGATAAACCTTAGCTTTGTGGGGTCTGACTCTTTATTAATACGGTAGCAATACACTATGATGAGTCGCTGAGTGTATATATGAGAGAGCGTATTTGTTAGTGTTATAAAATAGTTTTAATATTGTGTTAATTTGTTCCATTTTGTATTTATAAATTCTGGTTGGTGCATGAGACGCTATGACATCAATAGAGATTTCTAAACAATTAATAGGACAGACCGACACAATATTTGTTTTTAATATAGGTGAATGAAATAATTTTGCCTACTACATTTTCTATATATAAAATAAAATTTTATGAATGATATATATATTTGGTTGCAATATATTTGTTGTTAGGTAATGAAATTTAAGTTGAAATAAGATTGAAAATAAAATAAATGAAAATGGGAAACTTAGAACTTAAGTTCCGGGGTTTTGAAAATTTCTTTCAAATGATTTGGAATATAATAATAATATTATTAGAAGTATTTTCTGATATAAATATTTCAATATAATTTGAAAGTATGGTTTTAAAGAAACTTTGAAAGGAAATAAATTATGTACTCCCCTCTCTGTTGCTGGAAAATAATTTCGGTGATGCACACATCATCGACATTCATTTTCGAGTTTCGAAGTGGGAAGGCCACTGTAGTAGTTTACTACAGATTTATTTTGATAAACAAATATAAATTTTAAATTGTTTTAAATATAATTGGATATATAAATACGTTTATCTATTATTTTAAAATGATTTGAGATTTAACCCGGTATTTAGTTCTTAAGTTTCCATTAATTAATAGTTTCAATTATTGTAGTGAATTGGAATGTAGGTAATTAATAATTGAAACCTCTAAAGGAAATAAGAGATTTAATGCTAAGTTATAAATTAAATAAAAAAAAGAAAATTTAAATTTGTAACATATAAAACAAAGGATATTATTGCTGAACATTTAATTAATTAAAAGAATTGAAAAAACTTGTATAACTTTCAATTACATTCTTAAAGGCATATACAACTTGCCAAAAGATATAAAAAGTTGAAATGTTAATAAGAAAATGTAATAGATATTATACAAGAAATAAACTTGAGGTAATGAAAGTAATTAATGAAATTCTTTAATAAATAAGAATTTGGTGTTGTAGTTGCTATAAACTTGAGTATAATTGAAATAATACTAATTAAATATAATAGAATGCAGGTATTGTAAGTAAGAAATTTTAAACTTAAGTAAATAAGTTGAAGTTATTTCTAAATAAAATTGTAAGAAATAAATGTAAATTAAAAAGATAAACCATTATATGAATGAAAAAGAGAAATCAAACAACAAATGTATGAATGGAATTAATAAGGATAAACTAAATCTGTTGTTTGAAAGTGTTGTTTGTTTTGGTTTATGGTTGTTTGGGTAAGGATACTTTAAAATTGTTTGGATGTATGAATAAACTATTTAGCTTCATCAGAGACTGTTGAGTAAATAGTGCGCTTAGTAGTTTATTTTTTCATTTTGTACAATTTGAACCCAAACAACTATTTGTTTTGTTTGATATGAATGAATGATTGATTTGTGATGATTCTATGTGATGGTGGTATGCTTTGTTACAAGTGATTGGTGTTATATTGATTTGTTTTTCCGTGTTTGAAACAACTTTAAACATTTCATTTTATATAATTATTAACTCTTTTAGATTATATAAGTGAAATACAGGTTATGGAAGCAATTGATACTGCTTTTGGTTTCATAATTAAGCGTTAATTGCCCGACAAATAGGTACGTTTTCGGATTACGGTTTATAGCGTTATTATATTGTTTTTTCCGTGTCGGGATATATTATTTTGGAAGATATATTTTATATTTTGTTATATTTGATATTATATTTTCTCTCGAGCCTCTCCGTACAAAGCAGACTCTGCCGAAATTTTCCATAAATTTTGGACTTAGAAAATATTTTGAAAATGTTTTTCCAAACTTTATTAATTTGAGTATAAAACGGTCTTATGGTTATAAATTGGTATATTTTATCTAAATTAATTAATTTTGTAAATTTATTTGTTTATAAATTTAATATTTTAAGTAAGATATATTGATTTCTTAATTCTTTCTTTTCCCTTTCTCCTTCCTTTTCGGGGACGAAAAGTTTTGAGTGGGGGAGAGTGTAACAACCCGTAATTTTTCAATAATTAAAATTATTAATTTAATAAGATTTTGAAATTTAATATTGATGAAAATAATTTTTTTTGTGAATTATTAATAAAAGTTGTGGTATAATAATGAAAATAACTAAGGGGAAACATCGCAGGGGTTAATTAAAGTTAATAATTAATGAATATGAATGAAATTCCAATTAAATAAAATAATTTAAATGTTATGACTTAGTTATAATGGGAATATGAGTAAAACAAGCGTAATTATTGAATTAATGAAATAATACAGTGTTTATGGTAATTAATAAACTTTTAAATGTAAGAAATGTAAATAGGTGACAACTAATATATGTTATTTATTTATTTAGAGTGTTAAATGAAATTGGTAATTAAATTTCAATTTAAAGCAATAATGTTAATTTTATCTATTTGGTAATAATGGATTTATAATGGGAATGAAAGGTAAGAATGATAATGCAAGTTAATAAATAATTAATTAATTTAATGCAATCCCAATTGATTGGAACAACTATTTGGGTTATAATTGATTGTAAATAGGAATATCAGGAAATTGTTGTCAAGGACAAAATTTCATAGCTTTTTAGCCTCAGGGACAGACCTTCAATATTTTATCCTGAAGGACAACTTTCTGTAGGTGTCAGTTTTTAGTTATTGATAGCAGTTTTTAGGTATCAATTTGTAGTTATCGGTAGCAGTTTTTAGGTATCAGTTTTAACTCGGTAGCAGTTTTGTTGTCCTTATGAATAATTTTGAAAAATGTTTGTCCTTATGAATAATTTTTAAAAGAATGTTTGTCCTTGTGGTAAAAATATTGAAGTCGTGTCCTTGAGGCAAAAAATATACAAATTTTTGTCCTTTAAATTAATTCTCCCTAGGAATATTTGGTAATAAATTTAATATAAGACAAATAAATGTAAATATTGAGTTAAGCAATGAATTAATAATGAATACATAGTGATTGAATAAAATCAAATTTCTGTATGAAATTATTTGGAAATGAGAACTTATATAAATATGATAAAGGGTAAGTGGCAACAATTATTATAAAAGTCATCATTAATTTAGTCCATTAAATCAAGTTTGTAATCAATTGCTCTGGTTAAGAGAGTAGTAATTGGATGGCTAGTTCTGAGGCATTTGGGATTTCTTATCTGTGTTTTTGATTGGATAAGATTGAACTGCCAATTTGGATAGCTAGAATTCATTGTATTTCACGTATCTCTAAGGGAGTACGTGTATGATTCATTGTTGGTTGTTAAATCTGCAGTTCAGTTGGATTTGGAAGTTGAGATGGATTTGAGTATAGTCTGATGTTCCGTTCAGATTGATGGATCTAGAGATGAGAGGAGCTCTGGATTTTAGTGGTGTAGTTTGTTTAGCTTCTATAGAGCGAGTCTCAGGTGATTTTATTTGGGAAACTCAAGATAGTGTTAGTAAGATCTATCCTGATTTGTGTCATGATAATTGGTTAGGTTTGTTTGTTTGTTTGATTGGTATGGTTGTTAGTTACTGGTTGATAGGTATGCTTTGCTATTTGAAATTAAAATCATTGTTGGGTTATTAAATTACCTTTGCTTTTAAATTTCGGGGACAAAATTCTTTTAAGGGGGGAGGATTGTAACGACCCGGAATTTTAGGCAATATAAATTTAATAATCTGTATTAATAATTAAATTAGTTTGATAATTTTTCTTTATAATTTTATTTTAGATTGGTAAATTTAATCTTTTAAAGGTTAATAAATTTTTAATCTGGCAAATTGATAAGATTTATTTTTCAAAGCTAATGAAATTTTATTCTATTTATAATATATATATTTGATATATATTGTGAATAGGAGATCTTTTGTTTTAAATAAAAAAATGAATTTTCAAATTGTAATATATATATCTATGTATATGTTATAATTTGATGTTGTTTGGGAATTTAATTTAATCCATTGATAATTTATATATGTATATATTGTAATTTAAAGCTTGGTTTTAAAATTAATACTTTTTTAAAAGATAATTTAAGATGTATTCAACTGTTTTTAAAATATAAGTTAATTGTTTATTTTTAATATGATAGTTTAGAGTTTTGTTTTGTTTTCTTTAAAGTGTTTAAAATTAAAAGGTTATAAATGTATATGTATAAATGTTTTAGATTTTAAAATACATGTATAAGATTTATTTGTATTATAATTAGTTTTATAATATTTTCTTTAGAAAAGTAAATTTGTGCATACATAAGTATTTATTTATTTAGAGTTAAGTATGCAAGTTTATATTTACATTTAAATTAAATAAAAAAATTTATTTAAAAATGTTTAAGGAATATGTGTAAACATATTAACAAGTTAGTGACATATGTAAAGCAATTAAGCATAATGGATGACATTTGTTCAAATTAATAACAAGTGGCAATATATTCATTTTTATTTTTAATAAATGTTTTAAGAAGAAAGTTAGTTTTTCACAAACACTTTTATTTGTTTTCACTTCTTAAGTTCAAAACAGAAAATCATTTTAAAAACCTGAAACCTGAAATTCAAAATCAAGCAAAGCATTTCACATCAGTTAAAATCTGCAATTTCCAAATCTACAACTTCAACAGCATGCAAAATCAGAGCTTTTTCAAAAGTTAAAGATCAATTTCAACTTTTAGATCATCAAAACTGAAGCATGCAAAGGGATTCATTTTCAACAGAAAACAAAAACAAAGTTTTTTCCAGATTAATGTTCAGGCCTGGAAAAAAAGAAACCTGCTCTGCAAATTTAAACAAGTGAGTAAATATTTTTAAAAACAGATTAATCTTGTTTAACTTAAATGCATGTGATGATATTGGATTGAATTAAATTCTATAGTTTGAAATTTATCTGGATTTGCAAATTTATGTATGTAAACATATGACTGCATATGTGATGTTTGTTCTCTGTTTGATAAAAAAACTGCGACCTTTGTTTTCAAAAATTCAAATTTCCCAATTAGATCCATATTAGCCTCGAATACATGAATGAAATTTGTTTGTGAATGTAAAATGAAGATCACAAAAATAGTTCCATGATTTTTAATACAACAGATAAGTATAAATAAAAGATTAACAGTAAAACTAAGATTTTTGTTAAAAATCTACTGTTTTAAATTCTAAATTGAATTACATGCATGTAATCGTGATGAAAAATCATGAATTTTGATATGCAATTCATAATTTTTAGTTGGGTATTTCGTGTGTATTTTGGGGTCTGTTCGAATTGAGGTTTTGGTGAATTGCCGATTATCCACTTAATAATTTGATTTGGAATTTTGATCGAAGCTTGTTTAGGGGTTTTTGATTATGGGAAAAATACAATTGAAATTTTCAAATGGATGATTTGTTTGAAATTGATCGTTCTAGGGTTTATACTAGTTTGTATTTCGACCTAACTGTCTTGGCAATTGCACCGTGAATGAAGGACCGAAGTTGTTCGCTTTTGGGGAGAGTGTAGCTCGTGACATGGTGGTTCTGTGGTGAGGTCGGCGAAGACCTAACGGCGTCGTGGCATCGACCGTGGGTGGTTTTGTGTCAAGTTGTTCTACAGTTTTTTTTCGAGATATTGGTCAAATTTTGATTCGATTGGGTTTTGATGGATTTGGGTTTGTGGAGAGGTCGACGAGGATCATCGTTGCCGTGATGGTCGGCGTTGGGTTTGGATTTGTGTTCGTGTTTCTGTAGTTTTCATGCTCAAGGTCGAAATTTCGATTCGAATTTGTTTTCTTGGATTCGGGTTTGGTTTCATGCTCGCTTGGGATCGTAAGACTATCGACGACGATCGCGACGACCTGGGTTGGCCGGAGGTGATGGGACACGTGCACAAGTGCGCGTGTGTGTGCACTGGAATTTTGTTTTGGGGAAGACGAGCTTCAGCTCGAAGATTAGCTCGCGTTTTTCTCTGGGTTGAGTTGAAGGCGAGAGGCGGGGGAAGTCTTCGGGGATGACTCGTGTTTTTAGGGTGATTGTCTCGAGTTTTTGTTGGTTTTGTTCTGTGTAGTGATAAGTTATAAGATTAACTTGTTATTTTTAATAAATAAAATCAATGTTTAAGATTTTACAAAAGGAAAATAAATTTACAAGTTAAAGTTTATTGTTTTGAAATATAGTTAATCAAACTTTTAAAAGGGTGTTAATTGAATTTATTTTAAATTTAAATTTGTTTAAAATGATTTCTTTTTGAAAGTAATTTAATTTAATTTAATTTTGAATGTTAATTTTAAAGAAGAATGTTTTGAATATTAAATCAAAGTCTAAAGTAAATTTTAAAGTAATGTTTTTAAACTAAGTTTCAATTTACATTGGAACGATAAATTTAAATTAGATAATTAAAGTATTTTAAATTTCAAATTGATTTCTAAATACTTTATTGTCAAATAAAGTTTAAGTTATAATTTTGAAAACCAAATAGAATAATTTGTTTTTAAGTTATTAAAATTTGATTAATTCAAATGATTAAATTATGAAGATAATTATGGTTAAATTATTATTGATATGAATTTAAGAGTACTTCATTAATATGATTTGTTAATAATTAAGATAAATGCTTTTCTTATATAATTAAGGATTTTTAAACATAAGAAGTTAATTAATTAATTTTAAATGATTAGTTAATTGTTTATTTAATTTTAAATAATCACTTAATTATGAATTAATTAAGTGTAATTACTTAATGAAGTAATTAATGGTTAATTATTGAGTGTAATTGAATGAAAATTTCTTATGGAAGTAATTAGTGGAAATTACTCATGGGAGTAATTAAAGTTGAAGTGGTTAATGGGTAATCACTTAATAATATTAATTAAGGAATTTATTAATATAATTGTTTTGAAGTTAATTAATTATGGAGTAATTAATTAATTAAAGAATTAAGGATTATTTAATGATGGAATTAATTACCTGTTAAGTAATTAATTAAGAGAGTAATCAAGATTTATTAATGAAGTAATTAGAAGATAATTACTTATGTAAGTAATTAAGAGTTAATTACTTAATTAATTCAGTTATTTAATTAATGTGATTAATTAATGAATGAATGAGATTAATTTAAGATTAATTACTAAAGGAAACTAATTAAGAATGTAACTAATTAATAAAGTGAAAAATTAATGATTATTTATTAATTCAATTGATTAATAATCACTTAATGAAGTAACTAAAGATTAATTAATTAGATTAATTAATCAAAGGGTTAATATAATTAATTAAGAAGTTAATTGATTAAGATAAGTAATTACAAGTTATTAATTATTGTTTATGATTAATGAGATGATTAATTACAAGTTAATTATTTAATTTATTAAAGAAATTATTAATTAATATGGATCATTAGTTAATTAATGAATTAATCATGGTTGATTAATTAAAAGTAATTAACTTAAGTGTGATTAATTAATTATAATTAATTGAGGTTTAATGTAATTAATTATAGTTAATTAATAAATGGAATAAATGAAGGATCATTAATTATTGTAATTAATGATAGTAATTAAAGGTTAATTACTGAATATGGTTAAGGATAATTACTTGAATGTAATTAAAGGATAATTAATCAAGGAAGATTAATTAAGAAAGATCATTAAGAGATGATTAATTTATTTATTTGGAATAAATAAATGAAGAAGGATTTAGGTAATCTAATTGATTAAGAGTTAATCAATTCTATTTATGGATGATTGATTGATATTGAGTGATTGTTTGATATTGGATGATTGATATTTGATGTTGGTTGATACTGGATGATTTGAATATCTCTGATATATGATATGATGCTTTGTGAGATGAATGGTTGATATGAATTATCTATTGTTATAATGTGATTCATCTATCTGTTTATATCATCCTGTATATAAGTTAAATGTTTAAACCATTAAACAACTTGGACATTAAAATGGTGTTTGGTTTCAGTGAGACCGGGATCGGGTTTCCATATTTGGATAATCCAAAAACCACATCGATCCAAATTAAACGTTAGGTCGTGAATCCAAGTGGAGTGCAAGTGAAGACTCGAGGTGTAAGGACTATTCGTCAGTATAACTCTGGGGGTGAATCCGTGATGAGTTTGACGGAGATAGTACTTACAGGTTTGAGATGGTGATTTAGAGTGCAAGGGCTATGGTCGTTGACCCTGAGGGTGATTCCAAAATGAGTGCAACGAGATAGTGTCTTCCCGTTGAACCCGGAACGAACTTGTATGGATTGAATGCTTTAAGAACATCGTCAGGTGGACGATGAGCATTCTAAGATAGATGTGTTCTATAAAGGTAATCGCAACCTCAAGCCTCATCAACCCGGGAATGGCTAAAATATGGGAGGTGCAGCAAAGCTAGGTGGGTAGCACCCATTTCAGGGTGAGGTCATTCCTGTCTAGATGTCCCTTTATTTCGGCTTAGTGGGCGGTTGATCGCGCCAACCACGGGGTGATCTTACTCGGGACTGTTCGGTAAGGAATGGTTCTGGCTTTGTAATGCAGGGGATTGGGAGTATTCCTCGGTACTGTGATCTAGACCACATACTGTGACGGGTGGTACCCCGGTAGCCCTGCCATTGATGGAAACCCATTCTTCCTACGAGACCCTACGGTTTTGTTTGTATTATCCACTTTTGTGGCTAGTAGCTAGAATTTAATAATGTAACAATTTCGACTATTTCTTATTTACTTGAAAACCCTAGACACTATTATAATATCACTGGATTTCCTATCAAATGTTTTGGTTAGCGTAAGGTAAAAACTTTTCCATGTTTATGTGTGGGAAGTCTTACGTGATACCTTTTCTTTTTAAAGATTTTTCTAAAGTTAAGCAATTTTAACCCATTTACTCACACCAGACCCCTGTCTGACCCGAATGTTTATTTTCTGTTCTATTAAACTCTTGGGTACTCATATTATGTATGAGTAGTCGAGTGATTCAGGTTAGCTTGACGAATTCTGGAGGAGATATGGAGCAGGAGGCTTCCACGTGTAGATATATTATGGTTCCGCTGTGTTTGTATGGTATCTGTATCTTGTGTTCTTGAGTTATATAGTTAGACAGATGTTTATAAATGTCTAATATGTGTTGAATAAGTTGTGTACTCTGATGCAATATGATACTATATAATATTTTATGTGATATATTATACTTCATTCGTTCCGCTATGAGTTATCTGATGTTGTTGTGTTTCTTCTTTCTCTTTCTTTTTCTTCTTCTTCTTCTATCCCTTTCTTTCTTAATTAGTGATGCGACTTTCTGGTGTCAGAAGCCGGATCGCTACATAAATATTGCGCTAACTGAAATGAAGATGGAATATGAGGATATTAATATAATAGTTTTGATTCCAATGTTAAATCCATCTATTTGACAATAATAAATGGAATAATCATTTATTTATTTAATTAAATTATAACTATTATGAATTAAATTTATAATTTCTGAATGTAATGAAAGTGAAATTTAACGCTGAAATTGATGAATGAATCAACGTTAAGTGGACATTTAAATTTGTTTAAACAATTGTAAATGATTAAGAAATAAAAAATGTTGAAATTTGTCAATTATCGAATTAAAATTGAAAATTTGATTTAATTAATTAATTAATTATTAATTTATTTAATTAATGGAAAAATAGCCATTTTGGCCACTGACTCGGATTTTAACGAAACCAGTTTCATCGGATCCGTAACGGTGAATTATTGTAGGATTTCAAGTTTCGTAGCGATCGGACTTGTCATTTTATCGTACGAACATGAAACGCCTTGAAATCAATGAAATTGAAATCAATTGAAATCAATTTGAAATAATTTGATTTTGGCATAACTTCTTCATACGATGGAATTTAAACTTGAAACCTTTTCCATCGCGTTTAAAATATTTTGAAATATCTATTTTGATATATGGGCCGACCCAATTTCGTTTCGGAGTCAAAACAGGCTTTTCGGACCATTTTGTCGTTCAACGCGTATATCCTATCGATCCAATCCATTCCATTTCAGCTTTGTCTATAAATACCCTGTTATAAACCCTAGCCTCTCTATTTCTCATTTTTTTGTACGTACAACTCCTCCTCACCTCCTTATTTCAATGGCAGATAATTCCAAATCCAATTGTAATTCAAAAATCAAATTGAAATTTCAAACTCCTCAAAAAAATTCAGAAAAATTAAATATCGAAGTTCTCGACAATACTAATCTGCGTCAACTGTTCGTTTTTGAAAATTTTTCTTGAATCAGTGGGAAGTCGTGGTCAAAGGCCAGAATCATGAATCCTAAATCGCAAATTGGGGTTTTTGATTTCGAGGCAAATTGGCAAATTTGGTTTCTGGGATTTGTCGAGAGGGGTGTCAGAAGGCTATCAGAGAAGGTTGTTTCCTCCAATTTGACTCGAGGCGAGGTGGATTTGGGAATTAGGGTTCGAAACCATAATTCGAATGGTGATGGCACGCGGCGTTCTGGGGTGGCCGGAGGGGTGCGCTGGATGGAGGAGAGGAAGACGTGGAAGGGGGCAGCGGCGGCTTGTCGTACGGTGGTCGGAGGCGGTCCAAATTCGCGGTCAAAGGGGGGAAACGGGTCGATGCGTTAGGTTCAGTTCCTGTTTACTGTGCGCGTGCTAGTTGATGAAGAAAGGTGATGTGGCTGCCTCTGTTTGGGCGATCCCTTTTATTTGTTTATTTTTATTTCAATTTCAATTCAAACGTTCTAACTTTAATAACTTTCACATTCGATATCCGATTCACGCGCGGTTTTCTCCACTAGGTTCATATTGGAATTCCTTACACTTTGATGCTAGTTTGGACGAATTCTGAGACTATCCAATTTTTGGGTTTAAATTGGATTTAAATTCAATTTAAATTCAAAAGGTGATTGTTTGAACCCATCACAACTTCTAAAATTTCTTATGTTTGCTAAATTTATTTTTTGTTGTGATTTTGCATTTATTTATGACCGTTTCGTATATTTTTAATCATCATCTCAGTTAATTTCATTTATTTAAATCAAATCGTTATTTAATTTATTATTGAATATAACTGCCAGTTAAATACTTGTTATCTATTATTAGTTATTTATTGATATTGATTGATAGTTTTGGATCATAGTTGTGATGGATGTGTGATTTGTTGATGAATGAATGGATGTTTATTTTATATCATTAAAATCTGCAAGTTCTTTATTGATTTGTTATTGTTGATTCGGGATTGCGGTTTGAAATGATATACAACCTCATTTTTATTTTTACATTGCGGATTGAAATGATAAATATTCGTATCACTTGACCATAGGATAGAAAATTTTATACAGACACCGTTGGTCTATATATAAAAATATTTTGAAATGATTTCTATGGTTTTGTAAAGAAATATATGATTTTATGATATATTGATTTGGATATTTTGTAAATGTTATTTTATATATAGTTAAATTCTGGGTTTTAAGCTATGTATAAAATTGATTTGAATTATAAAAGAAGTTAATAATTAAGTTTGATTTTATTAAGATAAAATATGATTAAGCATTTATTTAAATTAAATTTCTGGAGTTTATAATGACTTAAATGAGAATAAGGTTGGAAGATGAAAATGGAATTTATTTGGAATTTAATAAATTTATAATTTTAAAGGGTATGATTTTTATAACTTGATTTTTTGTTTAGAGTGATTTAAATGAATATCAAGTTGATTTAAATGAATATATCAAGTTAAATAAATTGAAAGGATATCCAGTTGTTGAAGTTAAAAGCTTTACTTAAATTATGTTTGATTTATTAAGTAGACATTTCAAATCTAAATAATAGTAATTAAATTGATATATATGGAATTATCAAAGAATCGGTTTTGAAACGGTGGAATATTTAAAGCTTCGAATTATATGAAAATTGAAATGGTTTAATTAGAGGTTCAAATTGGTATTTGGAATTTATTTATGAAATTTAAAAATCTATATTATTATATAAAGTAATTTAATATTTAAACCATTTAAGTATTCGAAGTCATATTTCAAAGCTATGGGGTTCAAGGTATATAGATTTGAAGTACTATGATCTTTGGGAAAAAGGATATATTTTGAAATAAAAATGATATCATGTTGATTTGGTTTTTAAAACGGAAATGATATCGTATTTATATGTTTGAAATGGATATTATATTTTGGTTATGAAGTATAAATTATTTTGAAATGATCACGGTGTTATAATAACGTTTGGTTGTTGAAGAGACCGGGATCGGAAGTTGTCATACTCTCTGCCAACTCCGAAAACCACTTTAAGACCGTGTACGCGGTAGAGATTCCAGAACGAAGTAGGATGGCGGCGGCGTTCCTTTGAGGTAAATACGTGGACCCGACTCCCATGAGTTGGCATAAGGTGTCTAAACCCGGAGCGATCTCGGGCCAAGGAGGTAGCTCCTCTTATCGGACACATTCCTTCGATATTATACTTTGACTTTTGGATTGATTTGATGGCCAATTTTGATTTTTGATTTGGGGGTGTGGCTCGAGGTGGGCGGTAGCTGCGTGCTACGCGTTACCACTAGCCCGTGTGCGTAATTGGGATGTCTACCCTGGCATTGCCGTATGTGCCCTGTCACCTACCCTATCGCGCCTTGTACGAGTTTGGTTTTCTCCCGTAGGTCGTGTGGTATCCTCTGGTGGCTTCCCGATCAGGAGGGACTATGATATTGGATGGACTACTGGGACTATTACGTGTTAAGGGCTATATGGGTAACTCCTTAATGCTATGAAAAAAGTAAGTTTATTTTACTATAGACATTATTATAATAGAGAAATATTACTGCATAGTAAATAGTTTAACGGATCCTTAGGAGATGTGAATCCCGAGCATCTCTTAAGTTACTGCACTCACGTTAGACACTGGATAGGAGATATCAAATCCCGTAAACATCTCTGATGCCGTTCCACTCACATTATTTACCATTGGTTTAACTTACGTAAGATCTTTTAGTTATGACTCGAGTGTTTTGTCTTTTTAATTCGCTCGGGTCAGCATGAGCATTTCAGGAATGGAAGGCCTTATTTTTGGAGGACGAAGACGAAGATTGTATTATTACAATTACTTACTATAGTGTTCCACTGCATCACATTGTTCCGCTGCATTGTTATTATTCTTTGGTATGTGTAACTCTGATATATATTGGATAAGAATAATCACAGGTTTTTGTAAAACAGCTTCATGAACTGTTTATTTGATTATTATATTTTATCGTTCTGCTACAAGATTCTATTTTGTTTTCTTTCTCTGTTTTTTTCTTATTTACCCCATAACAATCCGCCCTTATGTATGGTTTAAGTATGACGTGTGTGGTTTATCGCCGATTTAAAACATACAAAAAGGCGGGACGCTACAAAGAATACCTTCTCCTTTTCATAAACAACAACAAAGTTGGCAAGTAGTCGCATCTTTAATAAGGATTCTTTCAGATTCAATACAATGATCCGATAAACCTCTAATGACAATATATCTTTGAATTCCTTCAGGAATAGGATGAAATCAGAGCATGAATGATATGAATTCAAGTAGTATAGATTTGCAAAGAGAATTAAACAATATGCAATAGATTTCTTTTGCAAAAGTATGGAAGAGAGAGTATAAGAATGAAGAGAAAATTGATTGGAAAATTCGTTTTCCAAGGCCTTTATATAGTGGTTGAAGAGGCGTATCTTTTGATGAAGAGGTGGCAGGAAAAATCACTTTATTTAAAATTTAAAAAACATAACAACTAGAAGTATGTTGACATACTAGGGGACCATATGTCGACATTATATGTTTTCAAAAAGAAATAGCAACACCAATTAGTGTTGCAAATTTCAAAAAGTGTTGCAAATTTCATATTTTAAAAGTACCTCTTATTTGTGATTTTTGTGATTCGATTGACGTCAATGGTTGATGATCTTCAAATATAATTGCCATAGGATCTTTCATAAGGAATTATAAGGTTCAACCAACTACTCATCACTTCAAATACTTCTGTCCTTTCAGCATTCTTCTTCAGTCAGTTTTGTTCTTCCATTACTTCGATTAACCTTCTTATAATTCATTTTCTTTGACTGAGTTCTTGTTTATCTCTGTAAATATCTTCATAATATATCTGAAATAACTTCACAACCCGGAGATACGTTAGTACTAATATTTATATGGTCGTTGCTATCAAAATCACTACCTAGAGTATTAACAATCTTTCCTTTTTTGATGATGACAACCATATAAATATTTGAGAGATAAAATATAATATTTTTATATTTGACTCCCCTAACTCTATGCACTCCCCATATCATTGCATAGTATATTTATACATTTTCTCCCCCTTTTTTCATCAACAAAATGGGCGAAAATAGAATTGCTTAAGCACAACTAGAAAATATTTATAGAGTTTGCATACATAGATGTATATAAATCTATATAAATAAAACTCATGAAAGGAATCAAAATCTATATAATGCATGAAATAAACTTATCAAGTAAAATAATTAAAATTAGATGAGTTTTATAGTTAACGACGTTGCCGGTGCCAATAACATATCATTTTGATATTTATCCAAAGTTCAATGGATTTCTTGTCATATGCTTTGAACATCCGATGTCTGGTATTCCTTGCTCGGTACCTTAAAAAAAATATAAAATATGCACACTGATACCCTATTTTGTTTTGGGTCCAATGGCTTAAGTTTTAGACAACCAAATCCATGAAGAGTTTGAATGCCCTTTCAAAATATAATCATTAGATAAACGAGCTTTATTAATAAAATTATCAATATATTTCTCTTTCTCATTATTATCTAAATTTCTAGGAACCCATAAATTAATGAACCTATTTGAGGGTTTTAACTTTAATTTCCTACGTTTCAATTTGAACATGGTAGCCTTAACAAATTTAGTACTTTGAGTACTATTTTTCTTTGATTTGGGCTTAGGGATGTATCCAAGTCCATGTTTATTGTTATTGAGTTTAGACGCAGGTAATAATTTTTTTTAGATTATCCTTCCCTCTATTGAATTTATCGACATCAGTTTTCATTTTATCAAAATCCTTATCGTGGTTAAGAATAACATTGACTAGAGATGTTATTTTGTCACTCAGATTAATTATCTCTGATTTCATTGAAAGATTTTCTAATCTTAATGATTCATTTTCACTTTTAAGTTTTACGAAACTTTAAAGTTTTGAATCATCATTAAGTCCATTAAGTCTTTCAATTTCATCTTCTAGACAATGTCTTTTTTGGGTTGACATTTCATTGAACATTTTTAATCTATCTATCTGTAACAACCCAGAAATTTGGCAGTATTATTTTAATAAGATTTAATCTAACTTAAATAAAATACAAACTTATTATTTTAAAAACAAGTAAATTTGTATTTTGAAGAAACCATGATTTGGAATTTAAAATAAGTCTTTTAAAAATATTCAAAATAAAATCTAGCTTATTCACATTAAATTAAAGTAGGCTCTACCTTATTGATATTTGATCTAAATATATATAATTATGATGTAATCTAGAGAATAATGGTTAAAATAAAATAAATCTTATAAATATTAAACACAAGTATAAAACGAATATATGGTTATAAACGTAAATATATAAACATAAGAAAACTATGATATAAATATAAATATAAAATATATAAATACAAACATAGGTTATAAATCAAATATTTGAAAGTTAAACTCTAAATAAAAATAAAAATAAGAAGTTATGTTAACAACAACTTATATGGTTAAATAGAAACATATGATAGTTCTAGTATAAATACACATGGTATGCAAAAAAAAAATCTTTGACGAAAATAATAACACATATGTGTTGTATAATACATGTATAACCAATGCAAGAAGAAGACAAATTTATTCACATAATACACAAAATATCTTTGTACAAAATATAAATATCAGCAATAATAATTAGATGTAAACTAATGGGAAGACATATGCATTTAATGATAGCACAACATTTTGTCAATTCGAATTGCAAGAAATCCTTTCAGCCTCCATACAAAAAAATCAAATCTGAGCAAAACAAGTTGAAGCTGTACCAGTTATAACCTATCACTGTTCAAAACTATATATATATATATATATATATATGTATCTTTTACTCTATTTTGTTCAAACAAAACTTAGAAGGCCTGAAAGAAAGAAAAAGAAAATAAACATCTTTATTTACAAACTCAAACATTCAACAATAAAGCAGGGAGGTTTTCAGGGACAATCAAACTGCAGCTCTTCAACAACACTTGTTTTCTGTTTCAACAATAATTTAGGTGAGTAAACATATTATCTTTGAAATTTAAATCTTGATAATTAGTTCATGAAAATCTTGTGCTTGTTATATATGGTAAATAAGTAATTCTGTAATGTTTTCTGTTATACTGGAAGCTTTGCTATGTGATGTTCTTCAGTATTTTCAAGTTCCTGAGCAAAGAAAGTAGAGAAAATTTTAATACTTCTTCATATAAACATTATAATCTTAGGGTTTTAAACTAAATAAGTTTGTTTAAACTTAAAACCATAACCTGGAAATAGTTTGTGGCTTGACAGTGTAACATGGATTATGTTTATTCAAGTTTATAGTAAAAAGAAATCATATGTTAAAATTCGAATATTTTAAATTGTTAATTTGATTTCATATCTTGAACAAACATACAAAAGTAGGATTTTTAAAACAAGAATGATGATTTTTAGATAAGTATACATGGTGCAGTTCCTAAATGAACTAAAAATGCATTTTTATCAATTACTGTTGGTTTAACAAATCTTAGATGTTGAAATTTGTTGTGAAGCTAGCTTGAGGATTCACAAATATAGGAAAAATGTTGAATTTTTTTTCTAATGTAAGATTTGTTGGGTCGAAACGAATATAGGGTTTTGGGTTCGAGTTTTCTGTGGTTTGTAAGCTTGTTGTTTTCGTCACTGTGGGACGATCGAGCTACACGCGCTTCTGGGAGTTGGTAGAGGAGGATATGGCCGAGGTATGGGAGAAGTTGCGTCGTCATTGGTGGTCGGCGTTAGTGGTGGTGGCATTTTCCTTTTGGGTGTGTTCGAGTTGCAGTTCGAACGACTGGCTGTTTTTTGTTTTCGAGTTTTTCGCGATGAATCGTGTTTTGCTTTCGGTTGTAGTGTCGTTTTGTGATTTGTCGGAGGTGACGTGGTTCGCCGGAGTGACGACGAAGTGCCGTGCACATACACGGCAGCGATGGGTGTCAGCGTCTTCGTGTGATGATTGTCTCGAGTTATTACTCGGGAAAATGGGGAGGTTGCTTCGGGTTTTTCCCTAGTGCGTGAGTGTGGCCGAATAACTGCAGTTTTTAACTTAGCTAAAAAAAAGAAAAATAGAAGAGTAGAAGAAGAATGGTAGGAGGAGAAGGAACTCAGGAAAATAGGAGGGGGACTCGGGTTTTAACTCGAGAAAGCGCATGGATTCCTCGGGTTCCATCTTTTTAAGGGTTAAGCTTAAATACTTTTAAGTTATTTCGTTAACAAGGTTTAGTATTAATTAAGTACAGAACGTTGGCAAGTTGTAGGTTAAGATTTGATTTAAAATTTATTAAGAGAGGTTTGCAAATGTAAGATGATTAATTAATTTATAGTGTAAGTTAATTAAAAATGTAAATTAATTTATAATTGTAATTAACAGAGTAATTTAAGGATAAATAAATTTGTAATTAAAGGTTGATATTAATAATTATGTGTTCAACAAATTTGAAATTAGGAATTTTAATTAACTACTTAAAGTTAATTAATAAATAAATAGTAGTTAACTAGTTGAGTAATTAATTAAGTGGTAATTAATGATTAATTAAGTAATTAGTGATTAATAAATGGGTAATTAAGTTTTGCTAATTAATAATTAAGATTATTAATTAATAAAGAAATAATTAATTAAGTGAGTAATTAAGAAGTAATTAATAAATTTAATAAGTTAATTTGTTAGTGATTCATCAAGCAGGATAAAATGGCTTATTCTTAAGTAACTAATTAAGTTAATTAAACTAAATTTGATGTGAATTAATGGTTCTGTTGGATTGATTATGATATCTATTTGGTGATATTCTGCGATACTCAGCGATATGCATTGATATATCTGTGATGACTATGTATGATTTATCTGTGATAACCGTTATGTGAATTCAAAGTGTTGAATTAAATTGTTTAAACTATTTAAACAACTTGGCCTTTAAAATGGCGTTTGGATTTCGATGAGACCGGGATCGGGTATCAATTTGATATTTCGAAAACCACATCGATCCAAATTAAACGTTAGGTCGTGACATCTCAAGTGAAGGTCGAGACGGTATTTCAGAATGCAAGGGTTATTGTCGTTAACTCTGAGGGTGATCCCAAAACAAGTGTAACGAGATAATGCCTTCAATTTCGTTCGAATACGGAACGAACTTGTATGGATTGAATGCTTTCAGCATATCGTCAGGCGGATAGTGGGCATTCTAAGAAATATGTTCTATAATGGTAATCGCAGCCTCAAGCCTCATCAACCGAGAATGGCTAAAACAGGGGATATGCAGCAAGGTTAGGTGGGTAGCACCCAAGCAAGACGAGATATACCCCTGTCTAGATGTCCCTTTTTATTTCGGCTGTGTAGGCAGTTGTTGGCCACAACTGCTGGGTTATCTTATTCGGGACTGTTCAGTAAGGAATGGTTCCGTCCTTGTGTTGTAGGGGGTCGAGAGTGATCCTCGGGTACGGTGATCTAAGCCCCGTACTGTGACGTGCGGTACCCCAGTAGCCCTGCCATTGATGGAAACCAATTTTCCCTACAAGACCTTACGGTTTTGATTTGTATTACCCACTTTCGTGGCTAGTAGCTGGAATTTAATCATGTAACAATTTTGGCTATTTTCTATTTACTTGAAAACCCTAGACACTATCATAATATCATTGGATTTCCTATAAAATGTTTTGGTTAGCATAAGGTAAAAACTTACCCGTGTCTATGTGTGGGAAGTCTTACGTGATACCTTTATTTTCAAATGATTTTCAAAGTTAAACAACTTTAACCCGTTTACTCACACCAGACCCATGTCTGACCCGAAGTTTATATTTTTTTTTCCATAAACTCTTGGTACTCAAATTTTTATGAGTAGCCAAGTGATAGGTTTTAGGATTGTTGAGTTCTGAAGGAGCTTGGAGCAGAATCCCAGACGTATGTATCTATCTATCTAGTTCCGCTGTGTAGTTGATGTATGTTGTCTTTTGGGATGTATGTATTGACAGATTTGTATATGACTGTCATGTTGTATGATATTGTATAACTCTGATATATGTAAAAACTATGTAATAGTTATGTTGATGTATTGTATTTTGTTCTGTTCCGCTATGAGATTTTGATGTTGTTATTCTTTCTTTCTCTCTTTTCTATTTCTATCCCTTTCTTTTCTTATTGATGATACGCTTTTTTGTGGTTAGAGAGGCGAGTCGTCACAGTTGGTATCAGAGCACTGGTTGAGATAATACCTAGGCTCTGGACTAATATTTATCTTGAGAGTGCGTATTTGTATTTTCATATGATTATATACCTATCTAAATTTGTTGAGTTACCTGTCCAGGTGGCCAACATGAGTTCTGGAAGAAGAGGCGGAGGTAGGGGCAGTAACTCGACTGATAATGGACGAAGTCAAACTGCTAGTGAGGCTGTAAATCCAGTACCGTCTCAGGTTAGTTTTTCCGCTTTATGCAAAAACTTCATCAACCTTGGAGGCAAGCCATTTAAAGGATCAAAATTGATAATTGAAGTCCAAGCTTGGCTATGCTCTTGTGAGTGCATCTTTAAGAGCATGAAGTTGTCTGATGAACGGAAAAGGGAAATGGCATCATGGCAATTGTAGGGAGGCGCAGCAGCATGGTGGGATGCAACGGTAGAAAATATCTCTGAAGAAGACATTTCATGGGAAAGATTTAAAGAGTTATTTGAGGAGAAATTTATGCCAACAGCAGGGGAAACTCGTCTGTACTAGGATTTTCTGAATTTGAAGCAGGGAAGCATGTCTATTTCTGAGTATGAGACCAAATTCAATGAACTTTCTTGCTATGGACCAGGGCTCATTGATACTCCCCTCAAAAAGAACGAAATGTTTGTGCATGGATTGAGGCCAGAATTTCATGAAAAGATGACGGCGCACATGAAAGGATCTTTTGTTGATTTAATTGATATTGCTCTTAGATATGAGATTTTGATGAATAAGAAATCAGTGGCACCAGTAGCACCATCGGGAGGCAATTTTGCTAATCCGAATAAGAGGAAGTTCAATCCCAATTTGAGGAAGCCAAACAAGAAGAAGCCTGAAAGTAACAATGGACCTCGCAAATGCTATATATGTCAACAAGAAGGTCACTTGACGAATAAGTGTCCCAGGAAAGAATTTCAGCAACAGCAACCGCATCATAGTGGATCGGGTTCAGCTTTGGTTCAGAGATCTCTATGCTTCAATTGTCACCAACATGGTCATATGATCAGGGATTGTCCGCTACTTCATAAAGCCCAGCAGAATAAGGTATTTTCTTTGGAAGGTGCACTATCTACCTCATCTAAAGGCAATGGAGTATTAGAAGGTACATTACTTTTAGATGGCAAGTATATTAAAGTTTTGTTTGATTCGGGTGCTTCTTTGAGTTTTATTTCTCTAGAATCTATAGAGAAGTTCTTTCTTACCGCTAGTACTATAGATCCCATCTTGGTATCTAATCATATAGGTGGGGTAACCAAATTAGATACGATATGTAAGGACTTGAAGATTTCTTATCTATCCCATAGTTTTTCTTGTGACCCTTATGTGTTGAATTTTAAGGGATTTGACCTTATATTGGGGATGGATTGGCTTGACAAATATAGAGCAGTCCTGAATTGTGATGAGAGAACAGTTTCATTGGAAACTGATTTGGGTAGAATTGCCAGAGTGACGTGTGATAATTCTGGAATTCACTTGAGTAGTCTTTTGCATGGAATTGAGACTTCTCATGAGAAGATAGAAGATATCGACGTGGTTCAAAATTTTCCTGATGTATTTGAGGAAGTTAAGTGTCTGCCTCCACATCGAGAGATAGAGTTTCGCATTGATTTGATTCCAGGAGCAGTGCCGGTGATTCATCCTAGTAGGAGGATGGCTCCTAGGGGGAGAGAGGAGTTATTATGCAGACTCAGGATCTTTTGGAGAAGGGGTTGATTAGGCCCATTTTTCTTGTTGGGGCTCTACTGCGGTGTTTGTCACCAAATCGGATGGATCGCTAAGGTTCTGTGTTGATTATAGAGAATTGAACAAAGTGACTATCCGTAATAAATATCCTCTTCCTCGTATCGATGATCTCTTTGACCAGTTGCATGGAGCTTCTATCTTTTCTCAATTGGATTTAGCTTCAGGTTTCCATCAGTTGAGATAGCTGAGGACAGTATTCCCTTGACCGCGTTTAGGGGACCAAATTGTTTCTATGAATGGTTGGTTATGCCTTTTGGGTTAACCAACGCTCCTACCTACTTTATTGACCTGATGAACCGAGTCTTTCCGGATGTATTGAATAAGTTCGTTCTGCTGTTCATTGATGATATCCTGGTCTACTCTAAGTCTGAAGAGGAGCACAAGCAGCATTTGAGAGTAGTGTTGGAGACACTGAGGAGACTTGTTTTGAAGGCGAAGTTCTCGAAGTGGCATTTCTGGAAATTAGAAGTCAAATTTTTGGGGCACATTGTTTCTGGTGAAGGTATCTCTGTAGATCCAGCGAAGGTTGATATTATTCTGGAAGGGAAGCAGCCGAAGACACCGACTGAAGTTCGTAGTTTTTTGGGATTAGCTGGCTACTACAGAAAGTTTATCAAGGATTATTTCAAGATTTCTTTGCATCTGACTAAGCTGATTAGGAAAGAAGCTAAATTCAAGTGGACACCCCAGTGTGAAGAAGCTTTTCAGGAATTGAAGATGAGGCTAACCAGTGCACCAGTGTTAGCTATTTCGGATGGGAAGAGAAAATTTGAGGTTTATACTGATGCTTGTATAGTTGGACTGGGAGCAGTTCTAATGCGGAATGGAAGGGTAATTGCATATGCGAGTCGGCAATTGAAGCCACATGAAAGGAACTACGCTACGCACGATCTTGAATTGTTAGCCATTGTTTTTGCTTTAAAGATCTAGAGGCGTTATCTTCTGGGAGAGAAGTTTGAGTTATTCACAGATCACAAACCGTTGAAATATCTCTTCTCTCAAAAGGATCTTAATCTGAGGCAGCAGCGGTGGGTCGAGTTTCTGACATCCTATGATTTGGATATTCTGTATACCCTGAGAAAGGCGAATGTTGTAGCTGATGCTCTTAGCAGGAATGCAGTCCTGTCTCTTTTGGAAGTTGTTCCATCTCTTATTGAAAGGATTACAAGAAAGAAAGAATCAGATAATATATTAAGAGGAATCATCAGGAAAGTTAAGAAGGGTCAGTGTTCCAGTTTCAAGATTGATGACCAAGGGACACTGAGAATCAACGGTAGGATTTGTGTTTCGAATTTCAAGGAATTGAAACAGGAGGTCTTATCTGAGAGTCAATGCTCCAAATTAAATATTCACCCGGGAATCTCAAAGATGTATAAAAATATGAGAAGAGTTTTCTGGTGGCTGGGCATGAAGAAAGAGATTACTAGGTTCGTGAATATTTGTGCCATCTGTCAACAAGTTAAAGGAGATCAGCAGAAATCAGCCGGACTATTACAGTCTTTGGAAGTTCCAGATTGGAAGTGGGAAATGATTTCGATGGATTTCGTCGACGGTTTGCCAAGAACCAAGAAAGGAAATGAAGGAATATGGGTTATTGTGGATCGTTTAACTAAGAGCGCCCATTTTATACCGGTTAAGACAACTCGTACTGCAGCTTCTCTAGCAGAGATTTTCTTGAGGGAGATAGTCAGATTGCATGGTTTTCCAGTCAGTATAGTAAGTGACCGTGATCTTATTTTCACCATCAAATTCTGGGAGGCTCTGCAATCAGCTATGGGAACGAGTTTGAGATTGAGTACAGCCTATTATCCTCAGACAGACGGAGAGGCTTAATCGTATTCTTGAGGATATGCTGCGAGCTTGTGTTTTGGATTTTGGTGGATCGTTGGAAGACCATCTTCATCTAGTGGAATTCTCTTATAATAATAGTTACCAAGCGAGTATTAAGATGGCTCCTTATGAAGCTTTATATGGAAGACCGTGTAGATCCCCATCCTATTGGATAGAATCGAAAGATCATCTTGTGCTTGGACCCAATCTAATTCGAGAAGCTTCTGCGAAAGTTGAGCTTATCAAGAAAAGGATGAAAGCTTCTCAGGATCATTAGAAGAAATATGCCGATAAAAGGCGAAGACCATTGGAATTTGAGATTGGAGATTTAGTCTTTGTCAAAGTTTCCCCAATCAAAGGTGCTATTAGATTCGAAAAGACGGGGAAACTTGCCCCAAGATATATAGGACCATTTCGAGTGCTGGAAAGAATTGGAGCTGTAGCTTACATATTAAACTGCCAGAGAGGATGTCTGGAATTCATAATGTATTTCATGTATCCCATTTAAGGAAGTTTGTTCATGACCCATCACTGGTTGTAGAACCAGTAGTCCAGGAAGATTTAGAAGTAGAACCCAACTTGACTGTGGTCAGAAATCCAGTTCAGGTTGTAGATCAAGACGAGAGGCAACTCAGGAGCAAAGTAGTGAAGCTCATCAAGGTGCAGTGGAGCGAGGATCCCAAAGATTGTACTTGGGAAACTCTGGATAGTTTTAGGAAAGCCTATCTGGATTTGTGTCCGGATAACGAGTGATGTTTGTTAGGATAGACTGTTTGATTGTTTGTTATTGTATGAATGATTTGTATGTTTGGATTGTTAATATAAAAGCTTTTGAATTAACTTTTGTTTTAAATTTCGAGGACGAAATTCTTTTAAGGGGGGAGGAATGTAACAACCCGAAAATTTAGCAATATTATTTTAATAATAATTTAATCTAATTTAAGTAAAATACAACTTATTATTTTGAAAATAAGTATATGTGTACTTGGAAGAAACCATGATTTGGAATTTAAAATAAGTCTTTTAAAATATTCAAAATAAAATCTAGCTTACTCACATTAAATTAAAGTAGGCTCTACCTTATTGATATTTGATCTAAATATATATAATTATGATGTAATCTAGAGAATAATGGTTAAAATAAAATAAATCTTATAAATATTAAACACAAGTATAAAACAAATATATGGTTATAAACGTAAATTTATAAACATAAGAAAACTATGATATAAATATAAGATATAAATATAAATATAAAATATATAAATATGAATATAGGTTATAAATCAAATATTTGAAAGAAAACTCTAAATAAAAATAAAACTAAGAAGTTATGTTAAAAACAACTTATATTATTAAATAGAAACATATGATAGTTCTAAATACATATGGTATGCAAAAAAACAAAACTTTGACAAAAATAATAACACATATGTGTTGTATAATACATGTATAACCAATGCAAGAAGAAGACAACTTTATTCACATAATATACAAAATATCTTTGTACAAAATATAAATATCAGCAATAATAATTAGATGTAAACTAATGGGAAGACATATGCATTTAATGATAGCACAACATTTTGTCAATTTGAATTGCAAGAAATCCTTTTAGCCTCCGTACAAAAAAATCAAATCTGAGCAAAACAAGTTGAAGCTGTACCAGTTATAACCTATCACTGTTCAAAACTATTTATATATATATATATATATATACATATATATCTTTTATTCCATTTCGTTCAAACAAAACTTAGAAGGCCTGAAAGAAAGAAAAAGAAAATAAACATCTTTATTTACAAACTCAAACATTCAACAATAAAGTAAGGAGGTTTTCAGGGACAATCAAACTGCAGCTCTTCAACAACACTTGTTTTCTGTTTCAATAATAATTTAGGTGAGTAAACATACTATCTTTGAAATTTAAATCTTGATAATTAGTTCATGAAAATCTTATTCTTTCTATATATGGTAAATAAGTAATTCTGTAATGTTTTCTGTTATACTGGAAGCTTTGCTATGTGATGTTCTTCAGTATTTTAAAGTTCCTGAGCAAAGAAAGTAGATAAAATTTTAATACTTCTTCATATAAACATTATAAGCTTAGGGTTTTAAACTAAATAAGTTTGTTTAAACTTAAAGCCATAAACTGGAAATAGTTTGTGGCTTGACAGTGTAACAGGGATTCTGTTTATTCAAGTTTACAGTAAAAAGAAATCATATGTTAAAATTTGAATATTTTAAATTGTTAATTTGATTTCATATCTTGAATAAACATACAAAAGTACGATTTTTAAAACAAGAATGATGATTTTGAGATAAGTATACATGGTGCAGTTCCTAAATGAACTAAAAATGCATTTTTATCAATTTATGTTGGTTTGACAAATCTTAGATGTTGAAATTTTTTGTGAAGCTAGCTTGAGGATTCACGAATACAGGAAAAATGTTGAAATTTTTTTCTAATGCAAGATTTGTTGGGTTGAAACAAATATAGGGTTTTGGGTTCGAGTTTTCTGTGGTTTGTAAGCTTGTTGTTTTCGTCACCGTAGGACGATCGAGCTGCATGCGCTTCTGGGAGTTGGTAGAGGAGGATATGGCCAAGGTATGGGCGAAGTTGCGTCATCACTGGTGGTCGGTGTTGGTGGCCGTGGCATTTTCCTTTTGGGTGTGTTCGAGTTGCAGTTCGAACGACTGGGTGTTTTTCGTTTTCGAGTTTGTCGCGATGAATCGTGTTTTGCTTTCGGTTGTGGTGTCGTTTTGTGATTTGCCAGAGGCGACGTGGTTCGCCGGAGTGATGGCGAAGTGCCGTGCACGTACACGACAGCGATGGGTGTAAGCGTCTTCGTGTGATGATTGTCTCGAGTTATTACTCAGGAAAATGGGTAGGTTGCTTTGGGTTTTTCCCTAGTGCGTGAGTGTGGTCGAATAACTACAGTTTTTAACTTAGCTAAAAAAAGAGAAGAGTAGAAGAAGAAAGGTAGAAGGAGAAGGAACTCGGGAAAGTAGGAGGGGGACTCGGTTTTAACTCGAGAAAGCGCATGGATTCCTCTGGTTCCATCTTTTTAGGGGTTAAGCCTAAATACTTTTAAGTTATTTCGTTAACAAGGTTTAGTATTAATTAAGTACATAATGTTGGCAAGTTATAGGTTAAGATTTGATTTAAAATTTATTAAGAGAGGTTTACAAATGTAAGATGATTAATTAATTTATAGTGTAAGTTAATTAAAAATGTAAATTAATTTATAATTGTAATTAACTGAATAATTTAAGGATAAATAAATTTGTAATTAAAGGTTGATAATAATAATTATGCGTTCAACCAATTTGAAATTAGGAATTTTAATTAACTACTTAAAGTTAATTAATAAATAAATAGTAGTTAACTAATTGAGTAATTAATTAATTGGTAATTAATGATTAATTAAGTAATTAGTGATTAATAAACGGGTAGTTAAGTTTTGCTAATTAATAATTAAGGTTATTAATTAATAATTAAGAAATAATTAATTAAGTGAGTAATTAAGTGAGTAATTAATAAATTTAATAAGTTGATTTATTAGTGATTCATCAAGCAGGATAAAATGGCTTATTCTTAAGTAATTAATTAAGTTAATTAAACTAAATTTGATGTGAAATAATGGTTCTGTTTGATTGATTATGATATCTATTTGGTGATATTCTGCGATACTCAGTGATATGCATTGATATATCTGTGATGACTGTGTATGATTTATCTGTGATAACTGTTATGTGAATTCAAAGTGTTGAATTAAATTATTTAAACTATTTAAACAACTTGGCCTTTAAAATGGCGTTTGGATTTCAATGAGACCGGGATTGGTTATCAATTTGATATTCTGAAAACCACATCGATCCAAATTAAAAGTCAGGTTGTGACATCTCAAGTGAAGGTCGAGACGGTATTTCGAAATGCAAGGGTTATTGTCGTTAACTCTGAGGGTGATTCCAAAACGAGTGTAACGAGATAATGCCTTCGGTTTCGTTCGAATCCGAAACGAACTTGTATGGATTGAATGCTTTCAGCACATCGTCAGGCGGACGGTGGGCATTCTAAGAAATATGTTCAATAAAGGTAATCGCAGCCTCAAGCCTCATCAACCGGGAATGACTAAAACAGGGGATATGCAGCAAGGTTAGGTGGGTAGCACCCAAGCAAGACGAGATATACCCCTGTCTAGATGTCCCTTTTTATTTCGGCTGTGTGGGCAGTTGTTGGCCACAACTGCGGGGTTATCTTGTTCGGGACTGTTCAGTAAGGAATGGTTCCAGCCTTGTGTTGTAGGGGCTCGGGAGTGATCCTCGGTATAGTGATCTAGGCCCCGTACTGTGACGGACGGTACCCAAGTAGCCCCGCCATTGATGGAAACCCATTTTCCCTACGAGACCCTACGGTTTTGATTTGTATTACCCACTTTCATGGCTAGTAGCTGGAATTTAATCATGTAACAATTTCGGCTATTTTCTATTTACTTGAAAACCCTAGACACTATTATAATATCACTGGATTTCCTATAAAATGTTTTGGTTAGCGTAAGGTAAAAACTTACCCATGTTTATGTGTGGGAAGTCTTACGTGATACCTTTATTTTCAAATGATTTTCAAAGTTAAACAAGTTTAACCCGTTTACTCACACCATACCCATGTCTGACCCAGAATTTATATTTTGTTTTTCATAAACTCTTGGGTACTCAAATTTTTATGAGTAGCCAAGTGATAGGTTTTTGGATTGTTGAGTTCTGGAGGAGCTTGGAGCAGAAGCCCAGACGTATGTATCTATCTGTCGAGTTTCGCTATGTAGTTGATATATGTTGTCTTTTAGGATGTATGTATTGACAAATATGTATATGACTGTCCCGTTGTATGATATTGTGTAACTCTGATATATGTAAAAACTATGTATAGTTATGTTGATGTATTATATTTTGTTCTGTTCCGCTGTGAGATTCTGATGTTGTTATTCTTTCTTTTTATCTTTTCTATTTCCATCCCTTTCTTTTCTTATTGATGATATGTCTTTCTGTGGTTAGAAAGGCGGGTCGTCACACTACCTCTACTAAACTGTTCTTGTGCTCTTTCCTAAGAATTTTATATCCCTTATACATATCATTTAAGACAATAGTAATTTCTTTATTAAAATTCCATACCTGGTTATCATTTGCCATGAAGCACATGTTGGCATTTTTTTCTTCTGCATCACTATCACTTGATGATGTATCTGAATCATCCCATGTCGCGTTGAAAGAATGTTTCCGCTTCTTATTCAAAGTATTCAAAGAGTCCTTTGATTTCTTCAGGCTGGGACAGTCTCTTTTTAAATGATCGGGTCTATCACATTAAAAATATTTAACAACATTTCCATTTCTAGAATTATTGTTGTTAGTTTTCTGAATTTTGTTCCTTTTCCAGTATTTTAAGAATTTCTTGAAATTCCTAGCCATAAACTCAATATCATCATCATCTGGTTCATCGTTGTCGTTTGTAGTGCTGAATGCTAGTGATTTTTTCTCATTTTCCTAGTTCTCTTTTCTAACTTGCAACTTTACTTTTAGGACATTAGATTACCAATTAAATCTTCTATTTTCATCGTACTAATATCGTTGGCTTCTTCGATTGATAGAGTCTTCTAATCCCATTCACTAGAAAGTGAATTCAAGATATTTTGACTTGGTCCTCTTCAGTGATTTTCTTCCCTAATGACATTAATGCATGTATCATATCTCGAAATCTCGAATACATATTAGAAATGGACTCATTTGATATCATTTTAAAAAGTTGAAACTGGTTAATTGGCATAGATATCTTAGTTTGTTTTACTTTACTAGTACCCTCATGTGTGACTTACAACGTACTTCAAATTTCATATGCCGACTTACAAATAGACACTCGATTAAATTCATTTCTATCTAAGGAGCAAAATAAAATGTTCATGACCTTTGAATTACTGAATGCTTGTGTCTTTTGGTCTAGTGTTCATTGTGAACAGTTCACTTGGGGTTTGGTGTAATCTAATTAGGCAATGTTCCAAATATCTAAAACATTAGATTGCAAGTAAAATTTCATCCTGTAAGCGCAATATGCATAATTACTACCATCAAATAGAGGGGGTCTAGTGGTAGATTACCCTTCTGCAAAAGTGTTAAAGAAGTGATACAAGCATTAGCCATTTATAATTTTCAAAAACCAAGTTATGAATTTTTGAAAATTAATGCTTTGATACCAAATGTTAGAAAATGGGGGTGTCTATAACACAATGCAGAGTAAATCTTAAGGCTATTTGAATACTAGAGTGGGTGAAGTGTATATATCAATTATTTAGAACTGACTTATTGTTGAATATGCGCTTTGCGCTATATGATTTTTGTTTGATGATAATAAACATATATACATTCATTTAAATGTATTTGGTAATGTACTATTTTGTTTTTCATAGTTTAAATAAATATTTGTTGAATAAAATTAAATTACACAAAATTCGAATTTGAATTCAAACAGAACAAGTTAAACAGATTTTGAATTCAAACAGAAGTTTTTATTCAAACAAATATTTATTACAACTTTGATAGTACAATTTCAAGCTCTCACTATATATATACAATTTTGACTACAATACATGACATTTCACATTTACATCAAAACCTTACTACATATCACTCACACTCATATTTTTGTCTTCAACTATAATCCAGTTTGAATCCAGCATCTGAGTAATCTGCAAAAATATTTTCAAACGCAGTAAAATTGAAAAAGAAATATTTTTGCAATTCAAAAATAAAAGATAATTTTTGAATATATGATTTGCCTCAGTTATTTGGGTTGTTCGTCATCATTTTTGACTGTGCAATATCTGTGCATATCAGTATTTTTATCAGGGATAGGCAATTATAAGTGGCTGCAGTACACACGTGTACATTCGTATACGTGTGCACTGCCTCGCCAACTCATGTGCAAAAATCAAACAAAAGCACAGAAATCAAAAACAAGGCCAAACCCAAGATAGCAACATGCTTGAAGACTCCAGCACGACCAAGTATGGAGTGTAAAAATGCAAATGTCCACACAACAACATGAAGAGAATCAATTTCAAGGCAGTAGTGTACACAAAGACAACAGCCAGTTCAAATGCAACATTGAAAACAAGCTGCATGAATACAACATGAAGTACAACCACAAAGTTCACAAGTGCAGCATCACCAAAGACTCAACAGGGAAAAAGGAACCAGACACAACAGTGAAAGTGCAGACCAAGACTCATGGAACAGACCCAACAACTAGTGCCAACATGAACATAACATGTGAATGCATCAAAGCAAGAAAACAACACTGTCGAGCTCGAGATAATACTGCTACAACATGGACTGCAACAAATACATGATGCACAACTCAAATAAATATCAGTGCAAGTGTCAACCAGGTAGCAAGGAAGATCAACACAGTAAGCTACAGCATCAAGTTGATCAAGATGCTACAGATTTCAACCAATGAACCATCAAAGAATGCAAGAAGAAAATTATATGTCAAATTATGATATGAACACAAGCCAGTGCACGACCATGTGACGGTATCAAGTTCTTACCAAATCAAGAAAACATCAAGATGATCAATGACCAAACTTATACATGAATCTGCACTAAAACAAATAATGTCCAGTTATAACCACAAAACCATCAACACTGCAACTCAAATGTACAGGTATGAAATGGTCAGGGTGTCAACAAGTCAAAGCCGTGGTTGTCGAAATCAAAGTCAGAGACCTCAACCAAGCAACAAATATATTCAATTATGAACAAGTCAAGGCCGAAGCTGTAGCAATCAAGAAGCCGTAGTCAACAACGTGATGATCACGAAATAAATCAAAATCGTAACCATCAAGCAATGAAATATACGATTATGAACTAGTCAGAATCAATCATCAAACGTTCAATTTAAATCAAGTGGCCGAGAAGAATTTTTGACGAAATCAAAAATATTTGGACGAACGAAAATCCAGGAACTCGAACGCATATAAAACCCTAATCATCATCGGCAATCAAATCATCGAGTTCGAACAATCCAAAAACCAGAAAAGCAAAAGGAAACAACACATACCAGAGAATCGGAACGAACTCAATCCAAATTGAAGAGCCGTGAACAAATCGAAGAGCAACGAAACCTACTAACGAATCATATCAAGTGGCGACTTCAATTTGCACAACCCTGTTTGAATCGCAAGGAGGAAAAGACAATTTACAGAAGCCCTAAATCGCAAAGAGGAACAAAAGAGGAGCGGCCATTTTCTTTTTCACGAACGAAAAACAAAAGTGACGGGCTGAAGAAAAAGAAGGGCCGGCCTTATTCATATAAAGAAAAGGGGTTTTTGTTTTTTTTGTTTTATTTTATTATTAATTAGGGTTGTTTTATTTATTTTCTTAATTACTGTTTTAATTGTTTTTGTTTTACTTTCCAAAACGAAAATTGGTAAATCACCACCTAGGGTTTAGGTAGTGTCAGATTGTCTATTTTGAATTAGTTCAGTGAGCAGGGTGTGCGAGTTTGCAAAACTCTATAGGCGGTAGCAGGGTTTGCAAGTCTGTTAGAGTGTTTGTAAGCGTGATACTGTTTAATTCTAATAGAAATCAGGGAATGCAGCAATAGGCAGGGGTTGCCGAAGCTGGGTAAATCTTGTGTGTGATTTACTTTTCAGTATATTTATTTCTGCGTTTTATTTTTGTTTAAATCAAGAAAATTTGCTATAACCCTATTCACCCCCCCTCTAGGGTTAATTTAGATCCTACAAGTGGTATCAGAGCCCGGTATATTTTTTTTAACTCTAGAGTCATGAGTCTACAAAATAATGCTTTTTCTGAGGGGCAATCTATTGCTAGGCCACCCATGTTTAACGGGAACGATTATGCTTATTGGAAAGTTAGGATGGGTATCTATCTCAGTTCTGTTGATTATGAAGTTTGGGATATTATTGAAACTGGCTATAAACTCCCCACTATAATCGTTGGTGATACTGAGATTCCTAAACCTAAGGATAGGTGGGATGCTAACGATAAGAAATTGAAAACAACAAATGCTAAAGCCATGAATGCTTTGATATGTGCTCTTGATAAAAATGAATTTAATAGAATTTCTCATTGTACAACAGCACAGGAAATATGGCATACTTTGGAGGTGACACACGAAGGAACTTCTCAAGTCAAGGAATCTCGGCTAGCCCTGTTCAGCAATGAATACGAAAACTTTGTGATGGACAAAGGCGAGAGCATAAAGGATATGTTTGGACATTTTTCAACCTTGGTATACAATGCTAGAGCGCTTGGGAAGGTATTCACTGAGGTAGAGCTTGTGCGAAAGATACTACGAGTTTTACCAATGAACTTTGAGGCAAAAGTCACGACAATCCAAGAATCGAAAGATCTGAGCAAACTAAGCATGGAGGAGTTGATTGGAAACTTGATGACATATGAGCTTGAGCTAAAAGCAAAGGAAGAACGCAATAACTCCGAACCAAAGAAGAAGACGATTGCCTTAAAGAGCAAAGAAGAAAGCGATGAAGAATAAGAAGATCCAATTGAAGAGCTTGCAATGGCTGTCAATAATCTTAAAAAATGGTCAAGATTCAAGTCACGAAAGAAGAAAATAAGTGGTAATAAGTCAAAGAATTCTGACGATTCCGATAATGAATTGACATGCTATAACTGCAAGAAGCCTGGCCACTTCAAACAAAAATGTCCACTTCTCTAAAACAACAAAGGAAAGAAAAAGAAAAAGAAGGCCTTTGTAGCAACTTGGGATGATGAAGAAGGAGAGGAAGTTTCAAATAATAGCTCAGAGGAGGCTAACTTGTGCCTTATGTCAAAATCGGATTCAGAAGCAAGCTTAGAGGAATCTAGTGAGGTAAGTAACTATTCTTATAAAGAACTTGTTTCAATGTGTTGTGATTTTACTAAAATGATTGATACTCTTGAATCTAAAATTGAAAAACTAAAATCTGATAGGAGAGAACTTGTCCATGAAAATTCTAGGTTAGAAACTGAAATTGAAAATATTCAAAACCTAGAATGTAAAAAATGTAAGATTTTAGATTCAGAATTATCAAAACTGAGGAATAACTTTGAAAGTCTTGAAAATGAAAACTTGAATCTTAAGGAAACCATCGACACTAGGAGAAAGGATTTTATTAATCGATGCACCTCACTTGTTACTGAAAACTCAACATTAAAAACCAAAGTCCAAAGTCTTGAGAAATCTTTGAATAACTTTTCAAAAGGCGAAAAATCTTTCAACATGCTATTGGAAAATCAAATTTTTGCTAACAACGGGAAAGGACTAGGTTTTGGGAAAACACAAGTTGATGATAATGCAAAATATAAGAATGTCTTTGATAGATGTGAAATATATAGATGTCGTGATGAAAATGATAGTCATAGGAACAAGAACACAAAATTTATACAAGTTTGGGTTCCTAAGAATTCTAAAAACAAATTTCATGTTTATTGGAATAAAAATAAAAGGACTAAACAAGTATGGATTCCAAAGGGATTGTTTATTCACAATGCTTCTATCACTAATAACATTGGACCTAAGAGTTTCTCTAGGTCATCTTCCTCTCTTCTTATGTAGGTCTGTTGGCGGGCTAAGGAACAAAAAGAATGATTTCTAGATTCAGGTTGTTCTAGACATATGACAGGTGACAAATCGAAGTACCTTAGCTTAGAGAATTTTAAAGGTGGAAATGTGATCATGGGAGACAATAGCAAGTGTAAGATTATTGGCAAAGGTGAAGTTGGTAACGGTATTTTTTCCTTGACTAATGTTTTATACGTTGAAAATCTGCATCACAATCTCATTTCTATTAGCCAACTATGTGACAAAGGTATGAACGTGATTTTTGATAGTGATACTTGCAAAATCATTGATAAATCTTCTAGTAACATTGTTTTTATGGGCAAAAGAAAAGGGAATGTTTACTCACTTTCATTTGATAATCTAAAACTTTCTAGATGTTTGGTAGCCACTGACGAAGAGGCATATTTATGGCATAGGAGACTTGGACATGCTAGCATGAGTCTCTTAGAAAAACTCGAATCAAAAGAATTAGTCAGAGGGTTACCACATCAGAAATTTAAAAATAATAAAGTGTGTAAAGCATGTTCCTTGAGCAAGCTTAGTCGATCATCATTTCGTCCTAAAAACATTGTTAGCACATCAAGGGTCCTTGAACTAGTTCACATGGATTTATTTGGACCAAATGAAATTTCAAGCTTGAATGGAAAACGTTATTGTTATGTATTGGTTGATGATTATTCTAGATTTACATGGGTTTACTTTTTAGCCAAAAAGTCTGAATCTTTCGAATATTTTTCAAAATTTGCAAAACTTGTTCAAAATGAAAAAGGAGTTACAATTAAAACCTTGAGAAGTGATCATGGAGGCGAATTTGAAAATTTTGAATTTGAAAATTTTTGTGAAGAAAATGGTTTAAAACATGAATTTTCTGCTCCACGAACACCTCAACAAAATGGGGTGGTTGAAAGGAAAAATCGTACATTACAGGAATTGGCTAGATCCATGTTAAGTGAGTATAAGCTACCTCTAATCTTTTGGGCAGAGGCAGTGAATACTTCGTGCTATGTAATGAATAGAGTAATGATTAGACCAATACTTGGCAAAACGTCTTATGAACTGTGGCATGAAAGGAAACCTAACATTTCTTATTTTCGTATATTTGGGTGTCCTTGTTTCATTCTTAACACAGGTGATCAACTTGGAAAATTTGAATCAAAGGCTGATGATGGAATTTTCATGGGCTATTCAACAAGGAGTAAGGCTTACAGGATATATAACAAACGAACAAAGATAATTGTTGAGTCAATCAATGTGAAATTTGATGAATCTGATCTGGAAAAAACGACTGAAAGGATGGTTGACGATGGAGTAGATCCTGAAGGCACTGAAGAAGGGACATTTAGTGAGAAAACTGAAAGGAGGACTGTTGATGCTGATAAATTAAGGTTCAAACCTAATCATCCTCCTGAATTAATTATTGGTGATCCTACGGAAGGTATACGTACTCGTTCCTCATTTGATGAAAATTTGTGTGCGTTTTGTTGTCATAGTGGTTTTATTTCTGAAATTGAACCTGATTCTGTTGAAATGGCTCTCAATGATGAAAATTGGTTTTTAGCAATGCAAAATGAACTTAATCAATTTGAGAGAAACAAAGTCTGGAATTTAGTTCCTAGGCCTAATGACTATCCAATTGTAGGGACTAAATGGGTGTTTAAAAATAAATTTGATGAATCAGGAAATGTAATTAGAAACAAGGCTAGGTTGGTTGCAAAAGGTTATAACCAAATAGAAGGCATAGACTTTGATGAAACATTTGCTCCAGTTGCTAGGTTAGAAGCCATTAGAATCTTGCTAAGTTTTGCATGTTACAAGGGTTTCAAACTTAAACAAATGGATGTAAAAAGTGCCTTTTTGAATGGTGATTTAAAAGAAGAAGTTTTTGTTGAACAACCACCCGGTTTTGAAAATCATGAATTTCCAAATCATGTGTATAAGCTAGAAAAAGCATTATATGGTCTTAAGCAAGCACCAAGAGCTTGGTATGACTGCCTCTGTACATATCTTTTGGAAAATGGTTTTAAAAAGGGAAGTGCTGACACGACTCTGTTTCTATTACATAAAGAACATGATTTTTTGATTGTTCAGATTTATGTGGATGATATTATTTATGGTGCTACTAATGAGCTTTTGTGTGAGAATTTTGAACAAGTCATGCAGGCTAAATTTGAGATGAGTTTGGTTGGTGAATTGAAATACTTTCTTGGATTTCAAATTAAGCAAAGCAGTGATGGTATCTTCATTTCACAATCCAAATATGTGTTGGAGCTATTGAAGAAATTTGGAGTCGAAAATTCCAAACCATTGAGAACTCCTATGAGCCCATCAACAAAGTTGGACAAAGATGAGAAAGGAATTGCAATTGATCAAAAGAAATATCGAGGGATAATCGGTTCACTTCTCTATCTTACTGCTTCTAGACCTGATATTATGTTTTCTGTGTGCTTGTGTGCACATTTTCAAGCTAATCCCAAAGAATCTCATTTAAAAGCTACTAAATGAATTTTGAGATATCTTTCACACACACACAAATTTGGACTATGGTACCCCTCTTGTGAAAATTTTGATTTAGTAGGTTATTCCGATGCTGATTATGCTGGTTCATTAGTTGACAGAAAAAGCACTAGCGGGACATGTTTCATGCTAGGACATTCATTAGTCTCATGGTCAAGTCGGAAACAGAATTGTGTTGCATTATCCACCACTGAAGCAGAATATATTGCTTTGGGAAGTTGTTGTGCTCAAATTCTATGGATGATGCAAACTCTTTCTGATTTTGGCTTAGTCTATAAACAAGTCCCATTAAAATGTGATAGTAGGAGTGCTATAGATTTGTCAAATAATCCTGTTCATCACTCTCGCACAAAACACATTGATGTGAGACACCATTTTCTTCGAGATCACATTGCTAAAGAAGACATTTGCATTGAATATATTTCAACAGAAACTCAACTTGCTGATATTTTCACAAAACCTCTCCCCGAAGATAGATTTTCCAAATTACGTTTAGATTTGGGAATTATAGAGGTTGACTAATCATTTTTTTAAAAAAATTTTGATTTTTGAATTTGATTCTAAATGACAATTTTTTTAACTAATCTAACTCCCTAATGATTATCGAAAAGATGAATAGTGATTGAAAAAGTGATGAGTGTTGATATTTATCATATATTAAAACTCGAGAAAATATAATTAGGAAATTTCTTTAGAATTTCATAACAAGAGTTATAAAAACTTTTTGTTGGGTAATAATTCCATGACCATTTCTATTTCTATCATCTTTCTATCAAACATTACTCATCAAGATCATATTTAGTATGTAAATTTGTGGTAGTTTACAAAGGAAATCATTTGTTCTTCAATATCTTTAAATCAGTGAAGGAAATTATTTGTGCTTCAATTTATTATATCCAGCAATTAAAAATAAATATCCAAAGTATTCACTCTCATTTAAAAGTCCTCACGGTCATGCATGGGTGAATTACTTGGATTTTTGATTATGTGCTTCCATGCTCATTTAAAAGTCCTCACGGTTATGCATGTATGGAACGCATATTAAAAATAATTGATTTAATAGACAAGTTGATTCTAATCCCATTTAAAAGTCCTCACGGTCATGCGTGGTTAGAAGATACTTGATTTCATTTTTTAAAATTAAATTGGAATACTACTAATCTCATTTAAAAGTCCTAACGGTTATGCATGGTTAGTAGATATTCAAATTTCCAGAAATAAATATACCACAAATAGACATATCTATATGAATTTTTGATGATTCTATCTTCATCACTTCTGAAAGTGGAATATGCGCTTGACAAGGGTAATTATGATTTTTGTTTGAGTTTTATTGAAATTTGATATTTATATTTAATTGAGTTAAATGTTTGATTCATGTCTATCACTTCATCCCTATTTTATAACACTGTTATTCTTTTGCTGATAACAAAAGGGGGAGAGAAAAGTTAAGATTTTGTCAAATAGAATCAAGAAAAGGTCAAATAACTTTCAATTTTTGCATATAGGCTCATTTACATATTTTTATTTGTATGCATATATATAGGGGGAGCCATATATGTAGGGGGAGTATCACATAAAAAGGAAGCATTCAAATAGGGGGAGCAAATGAAATTATCAAATACATTTAATATATTCAAAATCTTAAATATATGTTTGTTATCATCAAAAGGGGGAGATTGTTGAATATGCGCTTTGCGCTATATGATTTTTGTTTGATGATAATAAACATATATACATTCATTTAAATGTATTTGGTAATGTACTATTTTGTTTTTCATAGTTTAAATAAATATTTGTTGAATAAAATTAAATTACACAAAATTCGAATTTGAATTCAAACAGAACAAGTTAAACAGATTTTGAATTCAAACAGAAATTTTTATTCAAACAAATATTTATTACAACTTTGATAGTACAATTTCAAGCTTTCACTATACATATACAATTTTGACTACAATACATGACATTTCACATTTACATCAAAACCTTACTACATATCACTCACACTCATATTTTTGTCTTCAACTATAATCCAGTTTGAATCCAGCATCTGAGTAATCTGCAAAAATATTTTCAAACGCGGTAAAATTGAAAAAGAAATATTTTTGCAATTCAAAAATAAAAGATAATTTTTGAATATATGATTTGCCTCAGTTATTTGGGTTGTTCGTCATCATTTTTGACTGTGCAATATCTGTGCATATCAGTATTTTTATCAGGGATAGGCAATTATAAGTGGCTGCAGTACACACGTGTACATTCGTATACGTGTGCACTGCCTCGCCAACTCATGTGCAAAAATCAAACAAAAGCACAGAAATAAAAAACAAGGCCAAACCCAAGATAGCAACATGCTTGAAGACTCCAGCACGACCAAGTATGGAGTGTAAAAATGCAAATGTCCACACAACAACATGAAGAGAATCAATTTCAAGGCAGTAGTGTACACAAAGACAACAGCCAGTTCAAATGCAACATTGAAAACAAGCTGCATGAATACAACATGAAGTACAACCACAAAGTTCACAAGTGCAGCATCACCAAAGACTCAACAGGGAAAAAGGAACCAGACACAACAGTGAAAGTGCAGACCAAGACTCATGGAACAGACCCAACAACTAGTGCCAACATGAACATAACATGTGAATGCATCAAAGCAAGAAAACAACACTGTCGAGCTCGAGATAATACTGCTACAACATGGACTGCAACAAATACATGATGCACAACTCAAATAAATATCAGTGCAAGTGTCAACCAGGTAGCAAGGAAGATCAACACAGCAAGCTACAGCATCAAGTTGATCAAGATGCTACAGATTTCAACCAATGAACCATCAAAGAATGCAAGAAGAAAATTATATGTCAAATTATGATATGAACACAAGCCAGTGCACGACCATGTGACAGTATCAAGTTCTTACCAAATCAAGAAAACATCAAGATGATCAATGACCAAACTTATACATGAATCTGCACTAAAACAAATAATGTCCAGTTATAACCACAAAACCATCAACACTGCAACTCAAATGTACAGGTATGAAATGGTCAGGGTGTCAACAAGTCAAAGCCGTGGTTGTCGAAATCAAAGTCAGAGACCTCAACCAAGCAACAAATATATTCAATTATGAACAAGTCAAGGCCGAAGCTGTAGCAATCAAGAAGCCGTAGTCAACAACGTGATGATCACGAAATAAATCAAAATCGTAACCATCAAGCAATGAAATATACGATTATGAACTAGTCAGAATCAATCATCAAACGTTCAATTTAAATCAAGTGGCCGAGAAGAATTTTTGACGAAATCAAAAATATTTGGACGAACGAAAATCCAGGAACTCGAACGCATATAAAACCCTAATCATCATCGGCAATCAAATCATCGAGTTCGAACAATCCAAAAACCAGAAAAGCAAAAGGAAACAACACATACCAGAGAATCGGAACGAACTCAATCCAAATTGAAGAGCCGTGAACAAATCGAAGAGCAACGAAACCTACTAACGAATCATATCAAGTGGCGACTTCAATTTGCACAACCCTGTTTGAATCGCAAGGAGGAAAAGACAATTTACAGAAGCCCTAAATCGCAAAGAGGAACAAAAGAGGAGCGGCCATTTTCTTTTTCACGAACGAAAAACAAAAGTGACGGGCTGAAGAAAAAGAAGGGCCGGCCTTATTCATATAAAGAAAAGGGGTTTTTGTTTTTTTTGGTTTTATTTTATTATTAATTAGGGTTGTTTTATTTATTTTCTTAATTACTGTTTTAATTGTTTTTGTTTTACTTTCCAAAACGAAAATTGGTAAATCACCACCTAGGGTTTAGGTAGTGTCAGATTGTCTATTTTGAATTAGTTCAGTGAGCAGGGTGTGCGAGTTTGCAAAACTCTATAGGCGGTAGCAGGGTTTGCAAGTCTGTTAGAGTGTTTGTAAGCGTGATACTGTTTGATTCTAATAGAAATCAGGGAATGCAGCAGTAGGCAGGGGTTGCCGAAGCTGGGTAAATCTTGTGTGTGATTTACTTTTCAGTATATTTATTTCTGCGTTTTATTTTTGTTTAAATCAAGAAAATTTGCTATAACCCTATTCACCCCCCCCCTCTAGGGTTAATTTAGATCCTACACTTATGACTTTAACACTATATCTAATCAAATTGCAAATAGAAAACCAATAATCATAGAATAGGTAAATAGTAAAGTAAAATACAATAAAGTAAATAACATCCGGATTTCTATACTGGTTTAGATTAACCAATCCTGCATCCAGTCCAGCACTACACCATGCAAAATTTCACTATAATCGCTTGTTTTCCACGAGTGGAAAGAACACCTTTACAATCTTGATTTCATGGGCTACAAGATATACCCTCTCCTTTTTACAAACAACAACAAAGTACAACAATAGTCGTATCTTCAATACAGATTCGGTGTATGATCCTATACACTTCCAATGGTGATATATCTTTGAATTCTTTAAGGAATATGATGAAATCGGAGAGTGCATGATATGAATTCAAATACAAACTCTCTAATATTATGTGGTTTGCAAATCAACGAAGAATTAGAGCAAAAGGGTATTGATTTGCAAAGAGAATGAAAGAATATGCAATAGATTTCTACTGCAAAAGTATGGAAGAGAAGGAGTATGAGAATGAAGAGAGAATTGATTGGAAAATTCGTTTTCCAGGGCCTTTATATAGTGGTTGAAGAGATGTGTCTTTTGGTGAAGAGGTGGTGGCAAAATCCATTGATTTAAATTTAAAAAAACCAACCACCAGGAAGTATGTCAACATATTAGGGGACCATATATTGACATAGGTGATTTTCAAAGAGAAATAGCAACACCAATATGTGTTGCAAAGTTTAGATTTCAATAGTAACTCATCATTTCAAATACTTCCGTCCTTTCAACATTATTCATCAATCAGTTTTGCTCTTCCATTACTCCGATTAACCTTCTTATATAATTCATTTTCTTTCACTGAGTTCATGTTTATCTCTGTAAATGTCTCCTAATATATTTGAAATAACTGCACAACTCGGAGATACGTTAGTAGTAATAATTATATAGTTGTTGTCATCAAAATCAATACCTATGGTATTAACATGGGTGCGTTGAGATTAGTTCTACATCGAACAATTTATCAAATAGATCCTATATAAATATTAAGAGACCACCCTTCACATCATCAATTGGTTTTGTGATAATATGTGGTTTTCCAACAGATATCTTTAAAGTCAATGGAAAAAATATGTCAAATGTATCGCAACAAAGAAACAAGCATTTCACACAAAGTTAAGGTTCCAAGGTTCATTCATCTTGTTTTGCAGCCAAATGTCATAATATGTGTAAATATCCCATGATAAAAATGTCCAACTAACTAAGAATTGCTATGATTTGATAATGGTTATTATGGACATGTTTAATGATTGATTTCTTATTATCTAGTCAAATCGATTAGGCTGCTAAAACTAAATTAGCATAGCAATTAGTCTATTATACTATACAGACAACAAAAGGAAATTACTTTGAGAAAATATAATCCAAATAAAGATATATATATTCTCATATATATATATATATATATATATATATATATATATATGAGAATAAGGATTAGATTTCCGTCCCTACTAACTAAACATTATTAAAAAAATAGGAAGAATCGCAGTTTTCTAGGGTATAATGTGTATGGACATATTCAGGTTAGTTGATATGCACATGATCGAAAATGAATACATAAGAGATAATATAAATACAGCAAAAAAATAATAGTAGATCACACAATTGATATATACTTTTTCAGACGTAACGTTCTACATCCAGTCCCATAGCACCTCTTCAATATTTCACTATTCAAAAATACCTCACAACACCTTAAGGAACAGATTTATAATCACATGACCTGAAACTCCCCCTACAAGACTTCACTTTGTCGATTTTTTCAAACTTTTACAACAACGTAGAATATAAATTTCTTTGACAGTAATTTGTATCTCAATACACTGACTTGTCATACTATAGTACAAACTTCTATAACCCTCAAAATGATGCAGAGCGAGTATGCATAAGTTAGGAAGTGAATTAGGACTAGACTCAAATGTTGTAGAGCGAAAGAACGCTAGTTTAATTTTGCTTTTGAAATGAATATGGAGTTCAGAGGTTTAGGAAGCAATACAAGGATGATTTGAGAGCATAGGAGTGATAGAAAGCCAATAAAAAGGTGCAATCCTTTATAAATTCGGTTTGAAAGAGATGCATCCATTGAAAGTTCGCAATAGTTGAAGAGGTGGGTTGAAAAGAAGCTTTATCCGTTCACTTGTAGTGGTCGTCTAATGTTGTTAACACACTTTGAACTGGAATGACATGTGGCACAATGGTAGAGGCGTGCTCTCCTTCCCATGCCTTCGAGGTTTGAATACCGCTTGCGCCTTTTAATTATTTTTCTGATTTTCGGTCCATAATTTAGAACTATGAACCAATTTTTATACAAATTCAATTGTAGTGTGGTTGGCAAGCAAGTAGTGTCTTTGATTCCTGGCGATGGTTCAAATTTTGCTTCATGCTTTTTTCCTACGACTTAATTTTCTATCTTCTGAGGGTCATATAAGTGATTGTGTTGTGGTTGAGAGGCACAAACTTCCTTGTAGCAACTTGGTATTGATTCCCACCTTTGCCATATTTTTTACCTTTGATTTTCTTTAGCCATCATGAAGCCAACTTTTGGACTGGACTTGTATTGTAGTCGGTTGAAGGAAGCCTTCTAATTTGTTGAACAAGTCCAGCTCTGGTTTTTGCACTTCTTTAACAAACTATTTTACCATCTTTTTCATTAATCATATAACTACTCAACATCAAATAACAAAATAAACATATTAGTAGCATTGTCAAATAGTTGTTATCGTCAAAATATCAAAATCGTGTTTTCAACAATTCAAATAGGAACACCTTCCATAATTTAAAGTCAAAACGTACATGTATTCTACATGTTTTGTTAATGTGGTACCTTGTAGAAAGCAGGTATCATTGATTGGCTGTTGACTTGAAGTAGACAACTGTAGAATAAACAAGGTTCATATCAACATATTCGCTACTAGTTTCCCTGTAGCATCAATAAACGCAACAGGTTTGTAAGTAATTTGCAGGAATAATTTTTGTAAACATGTAATGAGTGAGCACAACAGAAACACAAACATATAAGTGAAAGAAAAAAGTTAGTGATTGTAAACAAAGTTTTAAACATGTAAACTGAAGGTAAATTTATTTTATTTTTTGGTTACAAGAAAATAAGGGCTGCTTATATACAATGATACCAAGAGCAAAGAGAAAAATATTGTGCATAACTATTAAGTTATAGCAATCATTCAGTATCATACAATCTCTTCAGCCGTTGCAATCTGTTTCTAACTATACGGGTGGAAAATGGTACTTAAAATATTACTTCTTTCTGGTTAAAATGGAGTGTCAATTCCATCCTTAGTTATAAAGTCTCATAATGTATTTGTTCAACCAAAACTTCTTGATTATACACAAATGTATATATCCCCATATCACAAATTAAACAATAATATACCCAGTTCATATCCTGGCCAACTATTGAACCAATTTAAATTATTAATTAATCAGTAGAAAGGAACATCAAGGTATGAAATTGACAAGGTACACACCAAATTTAAAAGGTGCACCGAACTAAGGTACATGTTTTTTTTCGTTCATTGCTATGTGCTTAAAGCAAGCACTTGCATTAAGATTATCAAGTAGAAAAGTTAAGAATGAGTGTTTTTCTTTGTTGTATTGCCACTGATTTTTAATCAAGCATTAGATCAAACAGATTAAGCGCACTACTGGAATTGCTGCCATTTTTATTTGGTTATCTTAACTCGCAAGAACAATAATGAAAAAAATGGAAAATTACTTAAAAATAAACTCATGAATTAAGTATCTCCGTACGACTATGGTAGAAGGACAAAGTAAGGATTATTTCCAAAACATATATTCGACAAGGTGAATCAAATGGTGTTACTAGTTTCCAGTATAAAAATACAGCCCAACGAAAGGAGAATTTCTTAGAAGATGTCCAAAAAAGTACGGCTAATTCTATTTAACCACAGAAATGCTAAGTTGCCACTCTTTTGTTTTCAAGGACTAAAATGTCCATTGTTAAATGTTAGTTTGACGGCTACATAAATTATGAAATAACCATGTAGTGCTGATACGTGGTTTAAGTACCTACCATGCACTTGTCCTACGAGGTTAAAAGCATTACCTCGTATGTGTTCGACATGGTAATGAACATTTTGATCCAGTTAAATTTTAATAAATTTGAAAAGACAATGTGACAACTTGATGAGTTAAAATAGATGGGTTTAAATAGCAATTATGAGTGGAAGCATAGTGTCCATGCTTAAAATCTGAAATGAAGAATTAACCATGAACAATATACATTGATTAGTTTATATGTTACACCAATCAACTTATCAAAATTAGGATGTAAAATCACTTATCGATTTAGGGCTTTCATTTCCTCTCCAACTTGAGGGTTTTGATTAGTAAACTTATTATACTGGAAAACACGAAGGAAATAAGTTTGCGGAAACCAAGAAATAAGGGTGGTTCCCTCAAATATCCATCTTTTGATTCACTGGACCAAAGGTGGTGGATGCAAAGCATATATGAAATACATCTAGTTGCAGTGAAATAATCTAAAAATAATTTTCATGTTTTTATAATCATTCTTTCATATTTTTGACACATGAAAAATGTTTAGGCTAAGTCTATTAATCCATATTATTTTCCTTTCACACCCCCCGCAACTAAAAAAGTAAACGTTGGAGTTGATAATACGATTGAGTCAAGGACAATGTCGTTTCCTTTAAGACGTTTCGTGGCTCTGCACTTATGGTGTAAAGCAGACTGTCAACTGTTTCGTCCACATGATATAATAGCTCGTTCATAAAACAATAATGACTTCATTTGCACTAACAAAGATCGTTCGTATACACATGGTAATGTTGCTCGGAAATTTTTGAAAATGGATAGAAAAACTAAGAGAAAAAATTGTTTAATGCTTCTATCTATGAGATTAAAAAGATGGGATAATTTTCCTAATGGAAAAACTAAACGATGAAAGTCTGTAGTTCTGGAGGGATTGTCGGATCTCATTTTATCAAGTCATAAAACGTGCAAAAGAAAAATTATTGTTTCAAAATAGACCATTTTCTTGATGAAAAAAAACTATTTGAAATTTTGATCCAAAAATAAAATGTAACACCGAACAAGCCTGGCTGGTTTGGTTCGGGTCAAGTCAACCCAGTCGACCGGACGTGCGCATGTGGTGGTCATGCATAGCTTCTCTCTTCAACCTAAATGAAAACATTAGATGCCTAAAGAGCCCAATTAAAGAGGTTAAGAAATCTCATATTTCCCTGGATGTGGGACATTAGAGCTTTTAAGTAATTTCATTACTCTTCAAAGTTCACTTAATTTTGTAATAAATTCCAATAATCCCCCATTTGAATTTTTAAAAATGTTTTTAAAAATAGTCCGTTCTTAGATTTCCAAGAAAAATCTCCACCCGATATACTAAAAATGTATCCAATAGTTTCTTTGTAATCATCTAAAAAATATTCCAGTCTGGGTCGTTATATCCTTCAAGGGTAGCTGGAAACTTTATAATGTAGTCTAAGGTTCATTGTCCTTTTAAGATATATCATGACCCTTTCAATAACATTCGAATGCTTTATCCCATTTCTACTAGTAAACCTGCATGATAATCCCACAATATGAGTTTTGTCCGGTCAAGTACAATCCGTAGCATACCTAAGGCTGTCAACGATGGCCGCATAGTCAGATTGTCTAACACCTTCAAAAGTGTTCTTAAATAATTTTACACTAGGATCATATGATAAACTAGCAGGCTTACAATCAAAATAATTATATTCTTTAAAATCTTCTTAATATAGTGAGATTGATCCACATCTTTAAACCTGGTATCTTGATACCAAGGATTATCTTCGCTTCTTTTAGTTTTTTCATGTCAAAATTGGAACATAGAAGAGATTTCACATTATTAGTAGCATGGATATTTGGACCAAATATAAGAAAGTCATCTATATATAAATATATTATTATGAAAATGTTATTTTCAAAATTATAATACATACATCTATCACTTTCATTCATTTCATAACCATGTGAGATGAATATATTATCAAATTTTTCGTGTTACTATTTAGGTGCTTGTTTAAGAGCATATAAAAATTTATTTAACTTGCAAACTTTATATTCTTGACCAGATATTACAAAAACTTCAGATTGATCCATTCTTCTTCTAATTCACCATTTAAAAAAGCAGTTCCATTTGATGTATTGCTTAATCATAAAATATAAGAGAAATCAATACTTAGATAGATGTTATGTATAGAAAATATCTATGTTTTCTCTTTGCCTAAAATCTTTAGCTGCAAAATGGGCTTTATATTTATTAACTATTCGATCAAGTTTTAATTTTCCTTTAAGGATCCACTTGTTTCCTATAGATTTACAAACAAGTGGCAAATTAACTAATTTCCAAGTGTTATTGGATTCAAAGCAATCCATTTCATCATTTGTTACTTCTTGCCAAAGATCGTCATCTATGGATGATAAGCCTTCCTGGAGATTAGCAAAATCCTCCTATAAAGTGTAAGCATTAAAATCAGGGCCATGGTATTTAGTTATTCTATCTCTTTTACTCCTTGATTTAATTTTTACTTTATCAATATTTTCATTACTTCAAATTTAGAGAAATATTTCTAGTTGATATTCCCCCTTATTTCTTAATTCGAAAGGAAATTTATACTCAAAAAAATCAACATTTGATTCTATGATAGCATGTGCATTCAAATCATAAAACCTATGTGCTTTGTTGTTTATCGCATAGCCAACAAAACCACATTCATATTCTCTACTTGCTAGTTTAATTTTTTAGGATCAGGAATTCAAACATATGCTAACCAACCCCAAGTTCTAAAATAAGATAGATTGGGTTTATGATTTTTCAAAATATCATAAGGCGATGTTTTGTTTTTTGGTTTAGGAATTCTATTTCCCTTCACCAATGTGATGCTGCACCGTAATGTAATAAAATAGCCACAAACGATTATGTTGGTCATATTCTTTCTTTTAGTCTTACCATTGATTTCTGATGAATAAGGTGTGATTCTTTCATGAGTTATACCAAAGGAATTATAAAATCCAATAAACATGCTAGACTATATTCAGTTTCTCTATTACTACAAAATTTCTTAATTTTCTTATTAAATTGGTTCTCAATTTCAGTCACAAATAACTGAAACATCTCTAGTACATCACATCTATTTCTCATAAGATATACATAAGTATAATTAGAACAATCATCAAGAAATATAACGAAATATTATTTCACATCTTTAGTTAATTCCCCAACAAGTTCTCATATATCAGAATGAATCAAATCTAGGGGTTCGGTTTCTCTATTAACATTCCTATCTGAAGTTTTAGTTATTTTTTATTAGCTGCAAAAATCACATTTCTCAAAATCGTTTAGTGATACTTTTTGGGATTATACCTAATTTATCATGTTTTAACAACGCATTTATTACTATGACAAAGTCTAAAATACCAGATATTAAATCATACAACATATGAAGAACTAGAAACTTTATTCATTTCAACATTTAACTTAAATATTACATTAGTTGCATAACCTACCCAACAAAAATACCATCAAAAGTTAAAGTATAAATATTAGCCCAAATAGTTTGAGCAAAACCAACTTTATTCGACACAAAACTAGAAATCTAATTCTTTCTCATCTCTGGATTATGCATCACATTTTTCAAAATCATTGTCTTTCCAGAGGTAAACTTCAACTCAATGTTTCCAATGCCAGCAACACTGGTTGTATGAGAGTCTCCCACCTATACTTTCTTATCCTCAGCACTAGTGTACGCTTTGAATATACCACGATCATAGCATGAACGATGAGAAGCACTAGTGTCTACCCACTACCTTTTTGAGCCACCAACAAGTTTGATCTCAAAAATCATAGTCATTGGAGGCTTTTTAATCAGATTTTCCTACGAAGCAAAGCTAGGCATGTTCTGACACGGTTGTGCCATGTGACATGGTTTGTTGCAGTTATTGCATAAAAAATGCCCTAATCATTCTTTATATGGGTTTCTTCTGCATGTTTTAGTTCCTTTAAGGGACCCAACTCTTGTTATCGTTGTAGTTCTGAATCAACTTGCAATTAAGATTCTTAAATTATTATTTTTGGATTTGGTTTCAGAACCACATCACTAATTTTTTTTCATGTTGTTGTTAGAGACAACAAGCACCAAAACATTCTGATCTTGTTTTCAGCTTCCTCCTCAGTATGGAGACAAGTGTTCAAACTCTCTAAGGAGAATTCCTTAGTCTTATACCTGAGAACATTCTTAAAGTTTTTCAATCAAGGGAGTAATTTATCAATTAAAACTGCTACTTGAAATTGTTAATCTAAATCCATACCTTCGGAGATAATTTTGCATGCTATTTTCTATAGCCCGTGAGAATACGCCTCAAGCTATTTGTCATCCATCATTTGATATTTAAGGTAGCGACTGACAACATATTCTTAGTTCCAGTCTACTCGATGTCATATTTCTTTTGCAGCGCGTCTCTTTAGCTATATTGTCAGAGTTATACTAGTCGTATAGATCATCGCTCCACCCATTTAGTATATAATTTTTACAGATGTAATTTTTTTTGGTCCAGAATTCTAGTGGTTTTCGGTCATCGTTAGTTGGTTGCTCTGGTACAGCTGGTTTGTCTGAGATGAGCACGGATGCAACCTTCTTTATTGTCATATAGAATAACATCTTTTGCTTCCACCGTTGAAATTGAGTCCTTTGAAAAGGAACGGTTTGTTTATATTAGAAGAAACCAAACCTTAGCCCTCGTTGATGGTTCCCATCTTGTCTTAGAATTATTGGAGTTGATAATACAACCGAGTCGTGGATAATGTCGCTTTCTTTAAGAGGCTTTATGGCTTTTCTCTTTTGGTGCAAAGCGGGCTATTAACCATGTCGTCTTCCAGACAAATTGGCTTATTTAGAAAATAATGATGATCTCGTTCACTCTAATGAAGATCATTCCTATACATCTATTAAGTTTCTAGGAAATTTTTAAAGATGGGTAGAAAAATCGAGAGACATAATTTTTTGTTGATCTTCTTTTAGTCGTCTCTATTAGATTAAATAGACGATGTAATTTTCCTAATGGAAAAAATAAACGACGAAGCACATTTTTGCAGTTATGAAGAGATTATTAGATCTCATTTTACTAAGTCATAAAATGTGCAAAAGAAAAATTAATTTTCCAAAAAAGGTTGTTTTCTTTATTAAAAATTTCAACATTTCAATCCAAAAATTAAGGGCTACACCACATAAGCCCGACCTGTTCGGTCCAGGTCGAGTTGAGTTGGGTCGGCCGGACACGAGTGTGTATGGTGGTCTTGCATGGCTCTTCTCTTCAACCCAAATGAAAATATGGGGTGCCCAAAGGAGTAAATAAGGTAAAACACCCCATAATTTTATAAAACTAAATAATTAAATTAAAAGGATAAAATCATAATTTTAATATAAAAGGATAAAATCATAATTTTAACATAAATGGTAAAATGGTAAATTTATACAAGATTAGGAATTAGACTTCAGGTTTTATTCCATTCCATCTAGATATCTTTTACAGTTAGAAAACTTATATAATTTGTCGAATTTGGTTAAACGGGAAAGAAATTAGAAGAAGTCAGACCCGGTGGTATTTTCGTGATATATTAATTTCGAGATTTTGGCCTCGATATTATATTTTTCAATCTGTAAATAGATTTCCAACCTTATTCCTTTTTCTCTAATAATGTTTCCTCCACTTATAAATCCATAATCTATATAACAATTCTAAATCCACCAAATAAAATCCAAATTAAACAAATTTATATATGAAACCGATCACCGCAAAGAGAGCTACATAAATAAATTGAAGCAATCAAGAAATTTGACATTTTCAAGATTGATGGTTTTGGGATAGTGAAGAATGAGAAGGATTCACCTCGGATTAGAGAAGATGCATGGCTAATCGATGAGTGACATTTATCATATTTGCATATATAGTGGTAGGACTTAGTAATTCACTTCTTATGATCCTCAATCAAATTATATCGATGTCATTAATAATAATAATGGTTTTATTATACACCTGATTAGGATTGCAATTCGAGAAAGTTAGTCTCCTTCTAATTAAAAAGTGCAAAATATACCGTTGTTCCAAACTAGACATTATACATCAAAACTATAGTTCTTGATGACATGAATCCACTGGTGGTTTTCCTTCATCGATTGGGTGTTTATGAATTGACAGAAAATGTTTTGAAAGTTCGACGAACGTGGATCAACTGTTTCAATCCAATAGTCGAACGACAATGATTCAACGTTTAGGGAGTATGCTATGTTGTCGCTTGATTTAACAAGTGTTCTTATTGTTTTTGTTGGTACTATGTTTGTTAGAGATGTCTGTTATGTTAAAGATGCTTTTTGCATTTGAAATGCCTATTGCATAGTTTGTTATAGCATGTTTGTTTGAGATGTTTATTGCATTGGAGATGCATGTTGCATTAGATGTGTTTTTTACACAGTTAGTTGTAACATACTTATTTGAGACGCGTGATCGATGGTTTGACATAAATATTATATTAATATGTGATGATTGCTATATATGATTTAGCATGTTTAAATCCATGGTTTAGCACTGAAATTGTATTTGGTCTTCTTTGCCGAGTATATGATTAGGTGCATAGAACCAGTTATGCGCTATTGGGATGTTTATTCATTCGAACTAGTATCTCAATGGCACGATCTTGTTGTGAAAAGGTACATAAGATGTGTAGTGTATGATAGACACAAAGCCCCAAGCAGAAACATTTATATATAATAATATGTGGCACCTGGCCTACATCAATGCTACAGTGAGGTGTATCAATCGTATCTGCCAATCTGCTACTCCGTCAATACCAAAAAGATGACCAATAGCATTAAGAAAGCTCCGGAGACACCAAGTCTACATTCTTTAGTTACATCATAGTCATCGTGACATGTATCCACTGGTGTGCTCATCAATGCGAGGACTCGTAAGTCACGACAATACAAATGCCCATATAGGTAACAAATTGCTGGCCTAGGTGACGCAGGGGCGATCACATAAATCAGAAGCACTAAGCTATATATAAGGTGTCATAGATCTAGGGTGCGACCACATGATCAGGCCGTCAGGGTGGATACTAGCCGTCTAGTCCTCTCCAACAAACATAACAGTAGTACATCATAATAGTGGCATATAGAATCAATACATATAGACATGAAGTCATGGTCATCGTTAGGCATAAAGCCATACTCACTAATATAGACACAAAGCCATATATCACTATGTGTATCAGCTCACACTATCTACTGTATTTACGTGAGCGTCATCTACTTAAAATGAAGAACCAAATAAATATCACAATAGCATCTCATATCATAATGTGATACTCGAATGTTTATTTATTGACCATAATATACACTTAAACTATCTAGTATTATGTATAATGATTCTAAAGAATAACCGGATAAATATCATCAAAACTCGCATACCAAAATGTTATTACAACTCTGTTTATTCATATTTGTTGTCACAAAGAATAAAAAATCATGAAACCATATCAAGTTTATTATCACCGTATCATACAAAATCATCCACCAAATCTATATCAATGGTGACTAACCAATGTCATCAATATCAGAATAGAAAAGAAGAGGAATTAGCAACTCAGAACTAATATGAAATTAGATTATTCAGATATATATAAATCAATCAATTAATATTCAATAATGAAACATTCACAACATATACTTTTATATAATAAAATTAATACTTAGAATTAAATAATAAACAATATATATATATCTCTTTTAAAATTAATTAGACAATTAACTAAACTCAAATATAAATTATACTACATAATAAATAATTAATTTCTCAATCTTTTATACAATTAAATAATAATTTAGTGTTCAAAATAACATTTGGAAGTCCTTTTTTTCTTTCGTTTGATAACTCAAAAATAGATTATTAGACTAAATATTTAGCTTAATAATAATTCCATAACTTTCTATAATTAAATACTATTTATAAGCAATCACAAAACGTCCAAATTGATTCGATATATTCAAAACAAATATATATTGTTTGAACCAAAAATGGAATAAACACCCAATAGATTGAGTTGGGAATAAATAGTGAAGAAAAATAAATTAAAAAGTGTAAGAAAAGAACACACATCATTTTATAGTTGTTTGGTTAATCTTGGCCTACTTCCACTTAGCTTCGTTGATTGTGTATAGTGCTGTCTACACTTCTATTCTTACAGATTGGTATAGATTCGTGAGTGATTACAAGAAATTAATGTAAGAGAACAAGAGAGCTGAAAAAATCCTTAGAAATGAGCCATGCCTCACTATTTATAGACGTAGGAAATCTCGCCTCCATGATCTCTACCTCGTTTTCCACACTTTAGACCGTTTCTCCAAGAAAATAGGTTGACACCTTAGCAATAATCTTGGACCGGTACTAATCCACAAGATAGCCGAATGGGTTGTCTTGAGCTCTTCATGTTGGATAATCTAGTGGTTAGCTCTATGATTCCATACTTGTTTTTACAAATATTAGCTTGTTTCTGAGTTCAAATGATGGATCCATGGAAGAATGGAGTTGTTGATTGAAATGCTCATGGAAATTGATGTGGAATGACATAGGATCAATGAAATAACACTCATAATAGGCTTTTAGGATCAAGTAGAGGAGATAGGAAGAAGTTGAGCGAATTAGGTGGAGTTTTCGTGGATTGGTATCGATCCATGGGTTGGATCGGTACTGATCCAACACTTGTTGGATTTTGGGTTTTTGCTTTTTAGGATGGAATTGCATTTGCTTTGTGATCTTGATTGTGCTTGAGTTTTGAGCTTTGAAATCATTTTTCTAGGATTCTTACCTTGATAACTTTGAAGTTTGACTTGTCAAGTTTGTCTGTATACTGCCTGGCCAAAAGGCGTGATAACACTTGCCCCTCAAAGCATGCCTTGTGAATGGAATATGTGCTTTACTCAAGAACAAATGTTGAATACGACGGAATATTAGTAATTGAATCTTCAAGTGATCAGCCGATCAAGCTATTATGAATCATCCCGTTCCTCCAGATTTTCTTATCAATCACGGGTATTTACAGACCTATTACAAACTAAGACTCTGGACTCTTCTTAAGTGTAGTCTAAACATCATCATCATTTCGATTTCATTCAGAGTTATTACATCACATATCAAAATCGTCTCGACTTCATTCAGGATTCGTCGGTTCTACTCTAATTATAAGGCATACAAATCCTTTTATCAAATTCAAATCTGTTTTGAGGTTCGATTTCTCCGAATGATTTTATATTCGGTTTAATGCATGATCCTTCTGGATCGGTTTGATAGTTTAATGTGCGATCTCTTCGGGTCGTTTAATGTTTAAGTTAAAGGGATGATCTCTCTGAGTCATTAATCAAATCCATGGCAGTTCAGGGCCGATAATTAAATTCGCGATCTCTACATATCGTTAATTGAATTCTTTGCCGTTCAAGGTCGATAGTTAAGTGAAGCTATGGTCTCTCTGGACCATTAACCAGATCGATGGCGGTTCGAGGTCATAATCAAATTCATGGTATCTCTAGACAGAAAGTCAAATCGATGGCCATTCGAGGACGATAATCAAATCCATGACCTCTCTGGATCGATAATCAAATCCATGGTCGTTCGGGGCCGATAATCAAATCGATGGTCTCTTCGGACCGTTGATCAAATCCATGGTCGTTCGAGGTTGTTAATCAGATCCCTGGTCTCTTTGTACCGCTAATCAAGTCCAGAACATTCATGGCCGATAATCAAATCCGTGGTCTCTTCGAACCGCTAATCAAATCTATGGCCATTCAAGGAAGATAATCAAATCATGGTCTCTTCGGACCCTTGTTGAGCCCAATCTGCTCACTCTCTGGTGAGGGGGTTCAAGACAAGTAAGCCTATCCAGTCTCTCTCTGGTGAAGTAACCTACTCCCTGCACTCTAGGCCCGGCTCTCTAGTCGGGACCTAATGCGATCAGATCCACCGCCTCTCCGGACCCTAGTTGAACCCAATCTCCTCACTCTCTAGTGAGGGGGTTTAACAGCAAGTAAACCCATCCACTTACTCTTCAACGAAGTGACCTACTCCTTGCACTTTGACTCCATCTCTCCGAGCACAACACAACACGATCAAAATCATACAAGTCCATCCACTCGCTCTTCGGCAATGAAACTTGCATCCTGCACTCTAGTCTCAATTCTTTGGTCAGGAGGTAAAGCGATCAATATCATACAAGTGGATCTGCTTGCTCTCCAGCGAGGGGACTTATACTTTGCTCCGGTCGTGCATTGACATTCTGATTTACATTTACATGCCCAGCATCCCTGGACGTGCACCATTCCAACTAAGCCAAGATCACCCATGCCCTCATGTTCTTGTGTTTCTGTACTGACTCATCCATGGAGTTCAGTATCGATCCCTACGGCTGGCACGGGGTTTGCTCCATCTTGTTCATCTCTGCTCTCTGGCATGCTTACTCCTGCTTTAGGTCTCTAGTTTTGGTTTGCAGCAACTCCGACTGTTCCCATCCGTCCCATTCTTTTGAAAAAACTCTCCATCAATTCCTCTTGGCGAGCTATCAACTTCTTCTGCAGTTGATTATCCATTTCATCCCAGGTTATGTAGATGGAAGGGGGTTCGCTCCAGAGCATGCTTTCTGGCTGCCTCCATGTTGATTTTCTTTAGCAATAGCCTTCCTATTAGATTGTATTGTCATTTTGAATGTTTCTAAATCTCAGATTGGCAAATTCAAGTGTTTTTCAATGAAAGCACCAAAATGTTTAAACCAAAAATGGAATAAACACCCAATAGTTGAGTAGAGAATAAAAAGTGAAGAAAAGTAAATTAAAAAGAGCAAGAAAAGAGCACACAACTTTTTATAGTGGTTCGAATAATCTTGGCCTACGTCTACCTAACTTTGTTGATGGTTTATAATGCTTTTTACACATTTATTCTTATGAATCAGTATAAATCCATTATGGATTGGTATAAATCCATGAGTAATTATAAGAAATTAGTGTAAGAGAATAAGGGAGCTAAAAAAATCCTTAGAACCAAGCCCTACCCCTCTATTTATAAATGCAGGAAGCTTAAAATCTTGCATCTCCACCTTGTTTTTTGTGCTTTAGACTGTTCATCCAAGAAAATTGGTTGCCACCTCATCAGTAATCTTGGATCAGTACCGATCCATAGGCTTGGATCAGTATCGATCCACAAGATAACCGAATGGGTTATCTTGAGCTATTCATGTTGGATCATCTGTGGTTAGCTCCATGATTTCATACTTGTTTTCACCAATATTAGCTTGTTTCTGAGTCCAAATGATGGATCTATGAAAGAATAGAGTTGTTGATTCAAGTGCTTATAGAAATCGACATGAAATCACATGGGAGTAACGAAATAACACCAAAAATAAGCTTCTAGGATCAAGTAGAGGAGATAAGCAGAAGTTAGGAGAATTTAGTGGAGTTTTCGTGGATTAGTACCGATCTATGGGTTGGATCGATACCCATCCAGCTCCTTAATAGATTATGGGTTTTCACTATTTGGGATTGAATTGCATTCGCTTCATGATCTTAGTTGTGCTTGAGTTTTGAGCTTTGCAATCATCTTTTTGGTATTCTTTCCTTGATGATTTTGAAGTTTGACTTGTCAAGTTTATCTGTATACTACCTGGCCAAAAGGCAAGATAACACACACACACACACATATATTCTAAACTTGAATTATATATACAGTAAAATTTCATACTTCTATAAAATGATAACTGAAACCTATTTATATCAATAATATAAATTAAAATCACTTTATTAATTTGTTAATCTTAGATCTATATATATATATATATATATATATAGCCAGTATAGTTTAAGGTTTAAGTATATTTTTAGTTTATTTAGGTATAAAATATATTAATTAGGAATTACTGAAGCTTGCTAACATATAGAGTTGCGTGCACACATAAGGAAGGCAACAACAATAAATCACATAGTTAAATTGTAATTGCAGTTTATCAATAACTAAATAATCAATATAACAAAGCCAAAATCAAGAAAATTGTACTAAAATACTAGGATAAGTATTAAAACATATAGTAGCAAGATATAAAACTTAGGAATATACAGGTCCATTCACAAGTACACATACATATGCACATATACCAACCTACACACACGACATACACACTATACACTCACACAACAAAGTACACTCACTCACAAACATAGTACACTACCCAAACTCAAACAGAAGAACTTACCCAAACCCAACATCCCACACTCTCTCATCTCATGCACAAGTACACAACACATACACTCGCAACACTCACACATACATACACACAGACACATAGAAATACCCATATACACACAATTGCATGCAGATATACACAGACACACAAACTTAACCTATAATAATACATAAATACACACTACACACAACCAAAGTACTAACTCACACAAAATTATACCCTCTCACACACACATGCTTACACATTGGCACACTTCATCACAGTGCATTGGTCACCCATGACCGATCCACCAGTCGTGAATGGCTTGGAGCAGCCAATCTCCAGGTTATGCCTCACCTGACCAAATCAATCCCTTCACCATCAATAACACTTAATTCCTCTCCGATTCAATGCACTTAATTAATTCACTTAAGCACAAATTCGAACAATATGAATATAAATTAGACAGAAATGTGTGAGTGAAGGAGGCTCACCTGAAGGTCGCTTGCCTCCTTCCCTAACACCTTGGAACACATGCATGCACGCAACTAAAGAACCCGCACCTCAATGAAATCCTAATCGCCTCCACTGTGCATGCATATATTAGAATCAAGAAGCACCAACAAAGAATTTGGGGGTTTATATTAATTTATATAATTTTTGCTTGTTTTTTTAGAGTGAAGAGAGTTTTAAACTTTAAGCTTTAGGAAGAAGATAATGACATAAAATAGTGCATATGAATGTTTAAAGGTGAAGGGGAAAGTTCTAGAGAAAATAATAGGCCGGAGTTTCTTGGGCTTGGGCTTTGGAAAATTTATATAAGTAAATATATATGTTTTTATTTCCTTTTACTTGTAAAATAAATTTCTATTTAATTTTAAATAAATCAAACTTCTATTTTAAATTAGTTCTTTGCTAAATCAATATTATATTTCCATCACACCATCTTTATAAAATATTATTTCCCACATTTTTAACATATTTAAATTTAAATGCCAAATTTTTAGGATTTAAAATCTTTTAATAAATGATTTCAAAACAGATTTATGAATTAAAACTCCAAATTCCAATTTAATCAGTTAAATTATGAATATTAACTTCAAATAATTTCTTTTAAAAATCAGGTTTCCATAGACTTCCTCCTTGACAAAATTGCATCTTCGCAATTTCCCATAAGGTGAAACCTATAAAAAACCACTTATAATAAATTTAATAATTTAATTTAGCTTTTATTTTTAAATACCAACGTTTACTAGAAGTAAAAACTCACTTTTCAAATTTACAAAATTCTATATTGAAATAATTCACTTTTCAAAAATTAAATAATAATTTTCCTAATATTTCATTATATTTTAATTCAAATATGATTCATATTCAAACAAAATCCAAATTTAAGTTCTCCATCAATACCAACATTAAAACATTTTAACAAAAGTCAAAATTTCATGGATAAATTTTTACTAAATCCACTTTTCTACCTAATAAAATATCATTTAATATATTTCTTAATTTCTAAATATTCTATTATGACAAAAATCATTTGTAATTACTACTTTACAAATTCTTATAAGTTTATTCAAATATTTTCCATTCTTCAAATATATAATTAGAAGGAAGCTTAAACATATTCTCAAAATTTATTATTTTGAAACTATTATTACATTCTTATATAATATATTTAACCAAAGAAATAAATATAACACTTATTTTTAAAAATAATTTCAAATATTTGCTCCCAAAAATCATTTTTCCAAACTAACTTTAATTAAAATATTATTTAAAATATTGAACATTTACAAAATCTTTCCAAAATACTATGTTCAAATGTCTCGCTTTAGTGTAGGAATCCATATCAATAACGTTGATTAGGTGCATCGATCGGAATACTTAAATAGCTCAACGACAAGTTACGTAATTTTACTTCCAATAATATTTACAAATATTAGTTTCACAAATTATTTACTATAATTATACTATATACTTTCTAAAGATTTTTAATTGAAACATTCACTTGACTTCCAAACTCCTCTTATAATAATAATCAATATTTGTATACATATTATAAATCTTAACTTATATCAAACACTCCAAAACCTTAAAACATTTCCAAATTACCTTTAGTTACATTCATATATATACATACCAGTATGCAACTAGATAAACCATTCCATGAAACATTTTATAATATCAAACAAACACTAGTCATATTCTTTTGGAATAAATATAAATCAATAGTCAAATTCTTTTCACAATCTTTAGTAATTTCGAAATAATTTCGAACTGTCTTTAAACATACATAAATTTTAAAAGCAAGGTCAATATTAGCGAATTCAAATTGTAAAACAAATGTAAAAAGCTAAAATAAATGTACTTGGTGGAAGCTAATAAATAGATTTTCTGCTGTGCATTCTGTTCAAAATCAAAACTGTATTGCACAATATCAAACCAAACTCCACAATATAATATAAACCATTCAAACATACACACAAATACTTTTGGTTGGACTAACTCCTTTTGTCCTTGCTACTCCAACCATTTTATACTTTATATCAGAAAGAAAAGAAATTAATTATATATTTAAATTCATTTATTTGTAAAAGCAAAAATATGTCCCCTGATGATTACCCCAATAATCATCCTATATATAATCCCTTAATATATGGAATTCCTAACACACCCGAGGGTCAGGGACATTAATTCTCATCTAAGGTCACGATTCGTATCTCTTATATGCGATGTATTGTTCTAAACCTTGCTGTAATACCATTTGTAAACGTCCTTACCTCTATACCTATAGTATCCAAGAGTATTACAGAGTAATACTATTAGATAATATAGAGAATGGGGGTTAGGGTATACATATGAATATTCCCTTGGATTAAAACATCAAATAAACTACTCACCTACACGTACTCAGTATCGGTGTAAAGCAACAAATACATGTGCCTCTAGGGAAAAACAATACATAATATACAGTAAATGACGGAGATCATGGAGTCTCGCAGTGATAATATATAATATAATAAAGTCATTAGAATACAACATAGCTCAAGTGTTAAAAATCGTAATATAATACAATGTGTATTCGATATACAACTCAAAGACAAATATATACAGTGAATCAGGGGCATATAAATATCATACAATAACCTAGTATATGTTTTCTCTAAGCCTATTAAGACAAATTCTGGTCATGTCATCCCTGTCCTGAAATATCTTCGACTAACCCGAGTATTACATAAATAACAAAAGGGCTTGACTGTGTCTAATCAAGGATCATAAATAGAGTGATACAGTATAAAAAAGGAAGGACAATATAATATCTCTACCAAAGATACCCAAACATCATACGACAAGTCAAAGTATGTCAATACAGATATATATATATATATATATATATATATATGTATATGTATATAATATGTGCCTTGAGTATCTGTATAATGATACAAATAATCCTCAAGGAAGCAGATCACCCAAATACCTCAAATCCATATAAAACCATCAGAATTGCTATCAATAGATGTCATCATCCATATAGAAACACATCAAGTCATAAATCACGTAACTAACATAAATGGGCGAATCATGCATATCCAGAAATCATCGTCAAATTCAGAAATATCAGTAAATGAGATATCACCAAGTATATCAGGCTGGCACTAAGCATTGCCCAAATATATTTCTCGATGTCAACAAATAGAACATCAACGTCAATATAGGTAAAATAAGATAAGATAAGATGTCTATCAATATACTGAAAATTCACTATACAGTGGATATGTATCACCGGTATAATCTCATATCCTCTTATCTATACCATAAGAAAGTATCATGAGGGGAAATAACTGCGTGATAGAGACAAAGTCCCAAGTAGAGCCATCTATACATAATAATATACGGCACTTGTTCTACATCAATGCTATAGTGAGGTGTATCAATCGTATATGCCAATCTACTACTCCATCGGGACCAGAAGGGAGACTGATAGCACTAAGTAGGCTCTAGAGACTCTAAGCCACTATAGTCTTTAGTGGCCATACAGTCATCATAACACATATTCACCGGTGTGCTCGTGAACACATAGACCCATAAGTCACGACACTACAAATGGCCTAATAGGTAACAGACTGCTGGCCTAAGTGACATGGCAATCACACAAAATGGAAGAAATAAACTAAAAGCGCTAAGCTATATATAATGTGTCAAAGATTTGGGATGCGACCCCACGATCAGGCCGCCATGGTAGACACCAGCCATCTGGTCCTCTCCGAAAAACATAATAGGAGCACATCGTAATAGTGACATATAAAACCAATACATATAGATAGGAAGTCGTGGTCATCATTAGGCACAAAACCGTACTCACTAAATATAGGCACAAAGTGATATATCACTACATGTATTACCTCATACTATCTGCTATATTCCCGTTAGGTGACTGCCATCTACTTCTAATGAATAACCAACAACGTCCCATACCACTATTTTATACTCAAATATTTATTCACTGCTCATAAATTACACTCATCTATCCAGTATTTTCTATTACGAGTCCAAAGAATAATAGTAGAAATATTACCTGAATTCCCATACGAGATGATGTTATAACTCTGTTTATTTAGATTTATCACCACAAAGAATAAAATATGATGAAACCATATCAAGGATGTCATCACTATATCATCACAAAGTCATCAATCAAATCTATATATATGTCAAATCACTCATGTCATCAATATCAAAATAGAGAAGAAGGGGAATCAGCAACTCAGAACTAATATAAAAATAGACTATTCAAATAAATATAAATAAAGATATCAATACTCAATAATAAAACAATTACAACATATAATTTTATATAATAAAATCAATACTTAGAATCAAATAATAAACAATAAATATGTATATCTTAGAATTAATTAGATAATTAATTAAACCCAAGTATAAGTTATACTATATAATAAATTAATTTCTCAATATTTTATGCAATTAAATAATAATTTAATATTCACGATAACATTAGAAAATCCCATTTTCTTTCTTGATAATCCAAAATAGATTATTAAACTAAATATTTCACTTAAGAATAATTCCTTAACTTTCTACAATTAAATACTATTTATATGTAATCATAAAACATCTAAATAAATTCAGTATATTCAAATCATATTTATACATAAAAATATATATTCTAAACTTGAGTAATATATATACTAAAATTTCATACTTCTATAAAATGAAAACTAAGACCCATTTAAATCAATAATATAATTAAAATCACTTTATTAATTTGTTAACCTTAGATTGGCATTCTTATATATATAGCTATATAACTATAACAAGTATAATTTAAGCTTTAAGTATAATTGATTTACAATTGTGACGACCCATAATTCGAGAGGTTTAAATCGACAATAATCCACACATGTCTGACTTAAACAATCCAAAACGTAGGTAATCAATGGGGTTAAATAAGAAAAAAAAAAGAAAATAAAACACAGAATCCCACAGCAAAAATGATAAAATATAATAAACAAATAGATAATTCATGAAACCGTTTACTATACATTTCATTATAATCTAAACACATTTATCAAAGATACACACACACACACATTAGGGATAGACAATCAATACCGCATAATAACATGATGCAGGGGATAATAATGATAGCAATATACCAAAATCCATGTCTTCGTCCTCTAGAGAATGATCATTAATACGTTGAAAAAGAACTCAGGACTGATCCGAGTGCAATGGAAAACAAAACACACGAGTCAGGACTAAAATACTCTTATATAAGTCAAATCAATACCACAAATATGAGTGCAAAAACTCAAAAGATGTTACGGGATTTTCCTTCTCCTAGGGATCCGTTAAGCTATTCATATATAATAGTATATGCTATACAGATAATGTCTATCAGTAAAATAAATATCAAAATAGCGTTAAGGCTTTACATTGATTCACCTTAACACATTTTACAGTTCTAAACCAAAGTCGTAATGGGCTCGTATAGGGACAAATATGACAAGGCACATGAGGCAATGGCCAAGGTAGGATTCAACCAGTTTACCCTTTCTGGTTGGTCATAACCCATCTGTGGCGGGCCACGACAATCAATCCAAATGACAAAAAGGTGCACCCATCAAATACGAAATCACAATAGTAAAACGAGGGATCAACGTCACTATAGGTAGCTAACCTCATTTGCCAGACATGTGCTCCTATTTTAGTCATTTTAATTATGACACGAATGTCAAAGCTATCCATCATCGTTCTCTTACTTCAGTCCAGTAAATGTCGGCAATTCAACCACTACATTCTACATATCATTCACCGCATGCACATTTGTCAAAGTGGTTCTAATATTGATAGAGAGTATGCCAATAAGAGGCCCCGATCTCTTTAACAACCAAACGTCATTTTACACACTGGTTGGTACTTTTATATTTCAAAAACAATTCATACTTGATATCAAAATATCATATTTGTTTCGAAATCAAAACCATTTCAAAATCATCATACTCGCTTCAAAAATCATATTTTACTTTGAAATGTTAATTCAATTTGATATATTGATTTCACTTCAAAACTTGATTCGAATTAAAATTTAGGTTATAACTTTACTTTAAACCAAATCGTATTTAAATCCATGATTTAAATATAAACATTCCACCCTCTTTACCAGTTTGAATTTAATAAAATAGTTTAAATAATTTAAATATAGTTAAATAGTTAAAATAGTTTAATAGAAAATAATTTGTGTATTAAAATGGTTCATATAGTAAAATAGTTGAAAAATCAAAATAATTTGAATATTTAAAGAATATAGAGTTTTAAACCATTTATACTAAAAATAGTCATAAAAAATATATTTATTTTAAAGCCAAACCAGTTCACTTTCCAAATCTCCAATTCAAATCAGTTCCACTTTCCATTTCGATTTAATCAATTCCGATTTCAAGTCGATTTTCACTTCGATTCCAAATTAATTTCAATGCCAATTCCCAATTAATTTCAAATTACAATTCCAAATTAATTTAAAACCAATCTTAAATTAATTTAAATTCCAAATCTCAAATTAATTTAAATTCCAAATCAAAATTTTATTTAAATTCCAAATCTCAAATAAATTTCAACTCCAATTCCGAACTAAAACTATTTCGATTTATGACAACTTCGAGTTCGATTTCCGAAATATCGATTTAAGACACTTAAATCAAATTTTCCTTATATTAAATTAAATTTTAAATCCCAATCTTAAAATATAATGAAATTCCAAGCTCAATTTCGAAATATCATATTAAATCACCTTTACTTAAAAATATTCAAAGTTCGAATAAAAAGTTAAATCTTTAAACAAATCAATTTTTTGAAATTCATATCATTTTTCGATTACAACTTAAAAATCTCAACTTCGATTATTTAGAACATTCCTATTTCAAATTTAAATTTCAAAATTCCGAGTTCCAATCCAAAATTATTGGATTTCCATAAATTTGATTTTTTTCTCATAACCAAATCTTTTAAATAATTTCAAATCAAAATTTAAAAACTATTTAATTTAGCGAATTCGGTATCCGTATATAATTCTCTATCCTATGGACAAGTGAATCAATTATTTCAATTTAATTCCAGGAATGGATATATATTACTTCAACCAAAATAAATGTCATAGGTATACATTATTAAATAATTCAATTTACAGCTTTGTATACTGTAAATAACATATAGGATAATTATAGAACATATTAAGCATAACAAACCATCTAAAATATCAACGAATCGCATCCATCGCAACCAATCATCCAAACAGTCAATAAAATTCGTAATTTTTTTGAAATATCGATCTCAGGTATTTTATTGGCAACTAAATTCTAATTTAATTTAACTATCAATTTAAATCCTATCAATAAATCGAGATGTCAATTTAATTGTCAATTTAATTTATCAAGCAACGATCAATAAATTCAATTCACTTCACTATATAATTCAACCACATAAAATAAATTTTTGGCCAAAATGTGAGCATATAAAACACTCGCCGTTTATTTAAAATTGAAATTATTCCAGCTTGCTTCAAATAAATCACAATCCGACTCCTAGCTGTGGATGACGTCGATAGGATTCCAATGCAATTTTTTTCACTCAAAATTGATCTCGTACGCAAAGATTACGAATTTATTAATATTCGATATAAATAAAACCTATTTAACAAAATTAATATAATTAACTAAAATAAAACTTAACCTAACCTTACTGTTCATGATTCTTTCTTCTCCCTACGCACGTTAATTACTCGCATTCCTTCTTTTTTTTATTCAACTGCGATAGCCAAAGCCGCAACCATCAACGTCCAAACCGTACGCCTTCTTCGCCCACGACCCCACCAACATCAGCCTCACCTGGCTTCGTTGCCTCTTCTAGCACTGCTGGTCTACACAGCTCCGCAAGCAACCTAGACGAATCTGACTTCGAGCGCCACCAGTCATCCTTGGCACGCATACGCTTTTGGTTGGCACATCGCTCACCATCTCCTTTTTTTCTCGATCTGATTTGATTTCGATCGGCTGTTGTTATTTTTATTTGATTGTTGCGATTCGATTAAAAAGGGGAGGGGAGGGGCGCATGTATTTGGGGAAAACAAGTAGGGCATGGTGAACGAATTGACATCAATACGTCCACTGTATCAAATGCTGAACAACCGAATGCCGGAAAGACCATAAGGGAAAGTAGAAGAAGGTAGAAGAAGAAAACAGAAACAATATCAGAATCTCACAATCGCAATGGAATGATATCTAATAGATAACAATAGATTTTTATACGAAAGAATCTATAACTGAATAATACATTACATCATCAAAACACATACAAACAACAGCCAAATACTGGACAATTGTCACAACTTGTCCTCACCCCAAAATTAGACTATACAACATATACTACACATCGGAATATATCAAGTGCATGTGCTATGTCTCGCCATCCAGCTTGTCTCCTGAGCTCTACATCATTCCATCCAAAATCTGTACTCTATAATACTCGGTCTGACCCAAGCACTATACTTAAATAACACCTGAGTCAGTTTGGAAAACAACATGAGAAAACACACTCAATTGGATTATTAAAGTTTTCAAATCTTTTTTGAAATCAAAGGTATCTCGTGAGACCACGCCACAAATTAACATGCGGGTTTTTACCTTACGACAACCAAAACATTTCTTGTCAAATCCTCTGATATTATAGTAGTGTCTATATACAAATACTTATTCAAATAGCCGAAATTGTTACATTCATTAAATTCCAGCATAATAGGTATACAAACAAGTCCGAAGGCACTTATTGAAGATTGTGTTTCCATGAATGGCAGGGCTATTGGGAAACCATCCGACATAGTATGCGGCCTAGATCACCGTACTGAGGATCCTCCCTGATCCCCTGCTACACAAGACCGGTGCTACTCATCACTGGATAGTCTGAATAAGATCACCCCGCAGTTGGGATCAACAACCGCCCACATAGCTAAATAAAAAGGGACATTTAGACAGGGACGACCTTATCCTAATTGGTTGCTAGTCACTTAGTCTTACTGCATATCCCATGTTTTAGCCATTCCTGGTTGATGAGGCTCGAGGCTATGCATTACCTTTTAAGAACACATTCACTTAGAATGCTTATCGTCCTCTTGACGATGTTAGATAGCATTCATCCATACAAGTCCGTTCCGGGTCTGAATTGAACCGAAGGCACTACTTCTACTGCATCCATTTTACAATTACCCTCAGGATTAGTAGCGATTAGCCCTTGCACTTCACTGCTCCGCCTTCGACTCCAAGCTCTTGTTTTCCTCATGAAAAACGTTCAAATCAGATCGAAGTGGTTTTCGAAAAATTAATCCCGATCCCGGTCTCTTCGAAACGATCAGCCATTGGCCAATATTGGTAGTCGCTTATTTAATTAACGTATAACATCCACAAATAACCATCAGGCCTTAATAATTTTTCAAATTATTTATTTCAAAATATCTTCGCAAGATATTTTTCTGCACTTTAATTCCTTTGAAAATTATTTTCAAATCACTCTTTCTCTCGCGGAAATAAATACCCAGCCAATTGTTTTATTTCCACTGAAAATCACCAAGTCTTAATATTCAAATTTTGAAATAATTTAATCACTTTATCCAAAAATATATACTATAAAACATTTAAAATAAAAAACTACTTAAAACATTTTATTTTAAATAATAGTTATAAAATTTATAATAATTTCTCATGTAAAACATAAGCCAAAACTAGTTTTGAAATAAATGTTATTCTATAAAGTATAAATATTAAATAATTATCTTTTAAATCATAATACCAATTTAACCTTTAAAATAATTACTATAATCTATTTAAATAAATATTTAGTTTAAAATTCTAAAACAATTTAAAATAATAGAATTTCTTTAAAACATTCTTTAAAAACTTTTTAAAACCTTTAAGTTATACTTAGAAATCTCTTTTAAAAAAAATACTTAGCTTTTCAGGGAATACACCTTCCCTTCCAACATAACCCGTCTAATCATTCATAAATCTTTCTCAATTTATCCCAATTTTAATTTACGTCCTAATTCCGTAAATTTCTTTTCCACTCCTTAAAAAAACCATTCATTTTTAAACAAATCACCATTTCTTATAAATTCCCATCCTAAATTTATACCTCCAAATTATCCTCGGATAAATATTTCACTTAATTTATAAACCCCATTTATAAATTCCAAAATCTCATTCTCCTTTAATCCCAGTTTCAACACTTAATCAGTTTTCAAATCGATTTTCAAAACTAACTCCATTTTAAAAAAAAATCCTTTACTTACCCAAATTTATTTTAATGCCCATTAATTCCATACTAACTTCTATATTTTTGATTTAAAATCTTACTTTAAACTGAAATATCCACATCATACTTCATTCAAAATCCTACCCTTTTATTTCTTCCCAAATATTTTAAATCTTAAATTTTGAAAATAAAATCCTTTAAATTTTTACACAATATCACTTAAGTCTCCAAAACTCTTTTATTTTCATTCATTTAAATTTTTTATCTTTATTTCCATACTCAGAATTTATTTAATAGAATTTAAAAACAAACTTTTATACTTTTCCAAACTCAACTTTTAAGTTACCCAAATTCGTTATAATTACTTTAGTTAAGAATTTGCCTTTTCTTTCCTTTAAAAATCCAAACTTATATATTTTTCATTCTCTCAAATACCAATATATATATTCAACCAAGCCATAGCAATCAATAATTTCAATTCCAATATAATTAATATAATCCATAACAGATTATCACATAGATCACATTACTGAATATGAAATAAATTCAACATTTTGAGGAATCCAGTTGGATCCCTCCAACCTGTTTCCCTGCATCCACAGATGTTAGCACAATATAAAATACCAATCCCACTTCGAGGGGGATATCGCGGTATATAGGGTCATCCGCTATTATACAGGGCGCATAGGGTCTCGTCCGCTATATAATGCGGGAATCAATCACTCCAATATATATATATATATATAATGTCACATCCTGTCAATTCAATCATTCAACCAATAATCTAAATTCAACTATTTAAATTTAAATGGTAATCCAAATGAGTGAGAATAACTCACCTTTGATTTTTGATTTGCAATCTGATCCATGCCGGCTTGTTTCCATCACGATTCCATACCTTGTATAACATTATATGGTTTATTAACATTTGCATTAATCCAAAAATAATTCATCATTTAGTAAATTTTATTAACAAATTTTAAATGATCATTTGAACTAACCTAGTCTACATTTCCTTTCCTTCTGTCCAAACTATAAATTTATAACAGGGTGAATATATATCCTAATTACTATTGTCCATATTTAAAAATTAACAGTAAGTTGATGTATATATGTTATATATTTTTCTAACCTATATTGACATATATTTTATCCAAACCAGGATGTATGTGTGTATTTTTTTTCAAACTAATTATTTTATGATTTTAATAAATTAAAATAAACCCAATATACCTTCCTCCAAAAGCCTAGCACTCTACGTGAACCAGTCATCTTGACCAAGGACCGACCCGCCCTTCTCGAATGCCAGTACCACCTCACCACGGCCCTTCCAAATCGATTCGCCATCAACCTCCCCGAGTCATTAGCGACCCCTTCCATAGCTCGAGTACGACAGAACACCGCGATTCTAGCTACCCTTCCTCCCTTACCTACCCAAATCGAGCTCGTGAATCGAGAATGCCACCCACCATCTCATGTAGCCGCTCGCTACCCGACATGAGCCTCTATATCGCTCGCCTCATCGCTTGTTCCTCTCGAAAATGAGCGGACCATGATTGGATTTGAAAAAAACAAGGGCTGCCATTTTTATTTTGATTTGGGAATGATTTCGTGAAAACGAGGAGGACCGAAAAAAGGAAGGGACTCACATTCATGTTTTCCTTTGATTTCGAATCTAATACGTGAAAATGAACCAAGGAGGAAGAACGAACTTCACTAGCAAGCTTTCGTTCGAACGAGAAGAGAAATTTACTCAACCATTTTTTCTTCTTTCGAATGATATACATATACATATACATATACATATACATATACATATACATATACATATACATACATACACACACACACACACACACACACACACACACACACACACACACACACACATATATATTTAAAGAACACGCGTGTCCTCAAGGAAGACACATGTTGGATGTGGTTATAGTGTTCTGAAGGGGAAAAAACATATATATTATATTTAAATTTAAATCATCACAATTACGCAACTCACAATCTTGACATCCTATCGAGGCATGCCGCTAGGCGTTCATAATGTTATACCCCTATTTCGAACGCCATAGAAAGGTTCTGAGTCCTGATTCGATCGTGGGTGAGATAGCTTTTTGGACCCAATTGTTTATATTGAATTCGATATAAATTTCAATGTGTTTATATCCCGTACGCTCACATGATAACTCTAAACACTACAAAAATTGAAATCCGATAATAATACACTATTATGGATCCAATGGAACTGGTTTCGTCGAATTCCAAGAATGTGCCTCGGAAGGCTATTTTTAAATAACGATTTAAAGGATATATTTTTAAAACTGAAAAAAACACTTTCAAATTCAAATTTATAACTTCTATTATCTCCGGTATTATAAATATAAATTTTCCAAGCCTTTGAAGTATTTTTAACCCACTTAAAAACCAAGATTCACTATTTTAACTAATTTCTAATTAGTAAATTCAATAATTTAATTGCCAAACAAACAGTGATGTTTGAAATCCAAGTTAAACTAAGTATTAAATGTTTAAAATCAATTTATATTCCAATTTCAAATATCCAAAATCGCTGGTTGTCACATTCCTTCCCCCTTAAAAAAATTTCGTCCCCGAAAGTACTAGTTACAAGGAATGGTCCACGATCCGTTAATTTTTTCCCCAAAATCAAACAGTTTTAAACAACTTTCCAAAACAATCATCTTATTAAAGACACACTAACCCTCTTTCTAAACTTCCAAACCCATCCATAGGTTTCAAACAATATTACTTACTAACCCAATCAAATTATAATTTAAAATCAAATTTCAAATTATCAAAATTTTCTCAAAATTATTCCAACTCTTTAAATTTTCGAAAAATTTCGCCAGTGTCTCCTTTGCGCAGCTAGATCGGTATGACTACAAAATGCCTCTATGCACCCCCAAATCATAAAAGAAAACAAAATGCCAAGTGGCTAGATCAGAAAATATCAAATTTCATATGACAATTTAAATACATACCTTTTGTCAAGCATTTCCATTTGTCTTCTAAAATCAAAAATCCCAATTTCCTTTTGCTTTTTAAAACACCTGTATATCCTACTTAGCAATTATATCCAATCATAAAATCCAAATTCATTTTATTCATTTCTTTACAAAAGTTTCAACATTTGTTTTACTTACTTCCGTACGATATACACATATCATTCGTATGCAATATCAAATTCAATCGCTCACTCGATCACACAATTTCGCTTTTGAACTAGTATCGTCCACCCGACTTCCTAGTGCGGACTCAGATCTAGTTTCTTGATCAAAAACCGTCATTCTCCTTGCATAGCCATATATTTTGATAGAGAATTTCAAGAATCAATCAAAAATCATATCCAGAGTTCGCTATCAAAAATTGCAAAATCCCCAACTTGGATCGGTATAACTACCTCGAAATTCTATGCTCGAATCTGGATCAAATTGTCATGCGAATAAAACAATATACGTACACCCTATGTATTATCTCAATTGATTATTAGCTATATCAATTCTCTTTTATTCAAATTTTATTTTCATTTCTATCCACTTATTCACACTTATCATTTCACAATTTTACTTAATCTTCATTCAATTATGAACTTAGTATATTTCTCAATTCCAAATTTACTTAATTATTTCACCATCCATTTCTTAAGTTCAGTATAAATATTTTATACAACTTCCTTATTTTAATTTTCACTTCACCACTTAAGCCTTTATATCTATTTCATTTAACTTAAAATTTTAATTCCATTCTGAATTCAATTTACCTTCCAATTTTCCACTATTGAATGCTATTAACCACATCTCAACCCATATTTATTTTCCTATTTATTGTAATTTGTTTCATCTACTAATTCATTTCCAATCAAATTCAATTTCAAATCAGTTTAACTTGCTAATTTTATTTATCACTTCATTTCCAAAATTAATTTCAAATCCCAATAAAAAGTTTATTTCCAAACTTTCACTTCTTTTTGTTCCTTCGAACAAATTCTACAATTTCAATTTACTTAACAAATTTAAATTGATTTCAATCTTCAGTTGCAATTTCAGTTCTATTTACTTACAAATTTAAATTAATTTGTTCATTCACAAATTTATTTCTAACTTAATAAATTTTATTACAATGACTATTTCATTTTGCCTACTAAGACCAAAATTTACTTTTATTTAACCTGATTTACTTAAATTTCATTTACATTTAAAATTTTAAACTTCCATAAGTTTTTCCGACTTATTTAAATTCCATTCACTATTCTCTTTAACCTTACTTCATTTAACGGTTTTACTTTTCCAACTTATTTCATTTTTCATACTCATTTTAATTTAACTCTTCCAAGTTGAATTTCATTCCAACAAATTTCAAATTCTATCAGCTATCAAACCATTTATATTCCATGAACATTTTAAATAAGATTCCAGAGTCTTTTAATAATTACTCAATATTTTAAAATCATTTTTGAAATCAATTATATATACATAATTCATTTGCATATCAAATTATCCTTTGAATTTTAAAACCAAACCCGGTTTTGCAAACAACTCAAATTTTAAAACATTTGGCAGCAATTCCTATCTTGGAAACTCGAAAAATGAACACCGATGATGTCGTGATCATCATCGAAATTATTTTCCAGTGACCGAAAAGAGTTAAGTGCTTTTATCCCTTCGAAAACATTTTCTAAATATTTTTAAATTCCAAATCTCACCAGATTTCTTACCCAATTCAAAATATTTTCGAATAATATTACTATTATTCCTTCAAAGCCTTTGAAAATCATTTTCAAACTCAAAGGAAATTAAATTATAATATTTTCAAAACTTCAAACCTTCCAATCTTTATTCAAATATTTCTCTAGAATTCATTCTATTTCAGTTATAAATCATATTTATAATTCACATTTCAAATCCCATTCTATCATATGGGTTAATTTCTTAACCTTTGATTATGATTTCAATTCTTGATTTAATTTCCATATGCAATGATAATAATTTAATATTATCATTTCCTAACAACCAAGCAACCATATATTTCTATAATAACTTCTGAAAATTATTTCTGTCATATATAAAAATAATTTGGGCAAAATTATTTCATTTACCCACTTTAAAAACAATACTATGTCGATTTATCTTGTTTAAAAGTTTAGAAACCCTTATCGATGACATGGCATCCCACATATCAACTAGAATCCATAAACACTCAACCGATAAGTCAAAACGGTATAAAAACAATTTTTATATTCACTAACAAATATGCACTCATATCTATTAATACACTCAAACACATTCTAGAGTACTACGGACTCTATTCTAATGAGTATTCCCCACCAGAGCCAAGGTTCTCGTTTAGCCTTAAGCTCTGATACCAAACTGTAACGACCCGATTTTACGACGTTCAAAAATCGACATCAATATGTCCACTGTATCAAATGCTGAACAACCGAATGCCGAAAAACTAGACCGTAAGGGAAAGAAGAAGGAGTTAGAAGAAGAAAATAGAAACAATATTAGAATCTCATAATCGTAGTGGAATAATATATAATAGATAACAATAGATTTTTATACAAAAGAATCTGTAACTGAATAATACATTACATCATCAGGGTACATACAAACAACAGCCAAATACTAGAAAATTATCACAACTTGTCCTCACCCCAAAAGTAGACTATACAGCGTATACTACACATCGGAATACATCAAGCACGTGTGATACGTCTCACTATCCAGCTTGTCTTCTGAGCTCCACAGCATTCCATCCAGACTCTGTACTCTATAATACTCTGTAACGACCTGATATTTTGAACTATTCGCATCCACATGTGCCAGAATTGAATTGCTCAAAATACTAGATTGTTAATTTGTATTTGGCAAAACTCATCATATACAGTAAATAAATAAATCACAAAATCACAGACATGGAGTAATATACAATATGCAGCGGAAATAAAAGATAGTAGTTCATGAAGCTACTATATACATAACAGATTCAAATAAGATACAACAGAAGTCTCGAATACAATAGGTAAATATAAGATAAGAATATGTCACTAGAATCAATTGAATATTTGAAAGCTGGACAGATAACTGGATGTAACATCCCAAATTTGTCAATTTAAATTTAGTAATTAATTTGAATTTCTAGAATTTAATTTGGAATTAATTTGAAATTTTTTTAAGACAAATAAAATTAGTATTGATTTATATGGATTGTAATTCAAATTTGAATTTGAATTTGAACTTGAATTTGAACTTGAATTTGAACTTGAATTTGAACTTGAACTTGAATTTAAAATTTAAATAAATGCCTCAATAAAATAATTTGGATTTTAAAATATTATATATTGGTAATTTATTTAATGTATAATTGTTTTAAAACATTTTCTTTTAAAAATGGTATAAGTATAATAAAAACAAATGTATATATAAAATAAGGAAAACGTAATATAAAATTTATTTTAAAAGCATTTAAATCATGTGAAATACAAGTGTTAAAAATGTAGCAAGAAATTCAACAAGTGTGATTCATGAAACAAGAGAATGAACAAGTGTAATAATCTCATAATTAAAATTAACAAGTGTCATATTCTTGTTTTTATTTTTTCGAAAATTTAATGAAAATAAGGAACAAGTTTATAAACACAATATCCTCTTCTTCCTCATCTCTTTTTGTTCATTTCCAAAGAAAAAAAGGGACTGTACATTTTAAACTCAAACCAGAAAAACAAAAGATTCAAGACAAATTTAAATAAACATTTCTTTTTTCTAATCTGAAAACCTGAAGATCATTTCAACACAGCAAAACACAATTCAACAGTTAAGCAAAAGAGAATTCAACTCAACAAATTAAAGCCCTCAACATCTAACAAACAACAGATTTTCAAGAATCAAGCCCAGATTCAAGAATCCATTTTTTCAAAATTAAACAAGGTTTCAGATTTTCAAAAGTAAATCAACTTCCGAGTTTCAAGCTCACTGTTTTCTTCTTTTAGGCGAGTAAACTTTTTGAAGCTTTGAAATTTTGAACTGTTGTTTGAATTCATGCTTGAGTAAGATTAATTTTTTTTGGAATGGGTACAAATATGTGTATGAGTGTATATATTCTCTGTGCATGTTAATATACAGGGATATCATCCCTGTTTCTTGTTTCTAGGTTCTTAAAACCTGTTCAAAATTTGATTTCACCCTCCCAAATTCTTGTTAGGCTTTAGAATTCAAACAAAGTTTGTTTGTTTAAACCTGATTTAAGCTTTAAAAATAGATTTAAGCAAAATAAATCAAAACTACATCTGTGAAATTTGAAAATACAGGCAAGCATAAAATATTTGAAAATTCAATTATCACAATTTCTGATTTCAAGCATTTTAATCGAAACGTTTTTGAAATTGATGATTTTTAAAAGTAAAATCATAATTTTTAATAAGGTATTCTTTGAGAAATATGAGGATGAACAAGATCATGTTTTTCACTAAATTCTGGTGATCGACGACATAAGGGGTCTCGTGATCGGGGTTGGAGCTAGTATGATGGTCGGGGATCATCAGAAAATTATTGGATGAATTTATAAATCATCATGGTGATCAAATACTGATGATCTAGGGTTTAAAACCCATATTTAGTTGAGGTCAGATTTTGGGCTACTGCCGTCTCGTCGTCGCATTAGAGCTGTTCGCACCGGCGTCGATCAAAACTAGGGAGATAGGTGTAGCGCTAGCTAGAATTTCATGACCTCTGATGGTTGGAGGAGGGAGAACAAGGTGTTCTTGGTGATCAAAGTTTCATTCTAGTTCATGATGAGTAACGAAATTTTGAGTTCGTCGACGTTGTGGACTTCTGGGTGCTCCGGTGGCCAGGAACGGTTATCATTGACCTGTAGACAGTCGTAGCACCGATCGGAGTTGGTCGGAATGCCCGTGTACATGCATGGTGTCAATGTGGTATTAGAAATTTGGTCCGGGGAAGAAGTATTGGTGACTCTAAGTGTCCCTCGGAGAGTTTGCATGCTGGCTCGAGTTTGAGTCCTTGTGTTTTCAAGTTTGTGCCGGGTTGTTATTAAACTTAAACAAATTCTAAGTTTTAAAATGTAATGTGGGGTTATCTCGGGAATGACTTGAAATTAACAGGCATTTTTCCGGGGTAATGCTCGGGAAGGACTCGGGAAGGTTTTAAAACAGTTTTCAAGTTTTAAAATAAGTTCAAGTTTAAAAATATGTTTCAACTTATTCTTTTAAAAACAATTATTTTATTTAAAAATGGGATTAGCAAAGGTTTAAGTTAATTATTTTGTAAGTAATTAGGTTATTTAATTATGTGATCATTATTTATAAATTAATTTTTAAAAACTATTTTTAATTAAAGAGTTAATTAAGATAAAATATTGTTTTTAATTAACCTTAATCTCTTGGATAAATTTGTTGTTAATGATGATAAATTATGAACTTCATTAATTACAGATTTTAATGATTTATCTTTTAAATTAATTAGGTATTTAAGTAATCAAACAATGGTTAAGGATTTAATTAATTTATAATTAAGGTTAATTTAAAATTAAGGATTGATTAATAATTAATTAATGAAGGTGATTACGATTTAATTAATTTATAATTAAGGATTAATTAATTAATAATTAAGGATAGTTAATGAAAGTGATTATGTGATTAATTAATCACATTGTTAATTCATCTTACTTGTAGATGATTGATTATTATTGAATGCCTTGAACTGTTTGATACCCCTGTTATGTGATTGTGATACTTTGTGACGTGAATTGCTTTATGCCGAGCTATGATATCTGTGATATGTTTCTATGTGAATGTGAAAACCCCTAGGCCCATAAAACGACATTTGAATTTCGATGCGACAGGGAGTTGGATTCTAGTTGGTTATCCGAAACCCACATCGAACCTTAATGGTGAATCTTTGTGATTGATATATCCACATGTCTTTAAATTAAGCGCTCACTATTCGGTTTAGCCGGGAGAGAACTTTGTGTCATATAACCCATTCCGAATAGTGATACGACGAAATGGATAGCAATTGAAGACGGTGGTGAAGACCGAACGATAGGATAACCTGTCGAATGACTCTGCACTGAGTTGCTCAGGTATAGAGATCTCCATATGTGATGGGGAGTTCGATCGGGATTGTGGATGCCCGGATTGCAAGGGATTCTTCCTTTATTAGACGGAGTGTCTTCGGTTCTGTTCGAACCCGAAACAAACTTGTATGGTTGTATGTATGACGTTACACTTTGAGATATAAAGATGATTTCTTTCAAATACATTTATATTGGCGGTGGAGAATTTTTCTCTTAGCTTAACACCCTTCTCTAAGATGTACGAGCTCAGAGGTTATGTAGTTGATGGTTATCAATGATATACTCCCAATTTGGTGGTGTGGCATGCTGAGTGCTGCTGATCATTTGTTGATCAAAGCATGGATTTTGTGTAAAGCGTAGCTTTGTGGACGAGACCTCGTCGGACCTCACAACTCGAAAATGGTCAAAATAGGAAAGATGCCGTAAGGTTATGAGGGTCGTGCCTTTAGAGTATGTCTATTTCCTTCTTGAAAAAGGTAGTACATGGTATGGAGAACAGATATTTAACCTATGTGGTTGTTGCAAATTCATTACTTTGTAGTTGTTGGTTTGTGTTTGAGGGCCCTCGGATAAAGGTCGGTAACGACCAAGGGATGTCATACTCGTGTAGTAGTTACTTAGTTAAGGTAACCCGACCTTGTTTTGGCAGAGAGCTAGTTAAGTTCTCAGGCCGTCCCACTAGAGGTGTACCCATGTGGCATAGGAAGTTCCTTAGCCTGACCATTTGTTGGAAATCCAATCACCAATACGCGCCCAGTATGGTTTTAGTTGTATAACGTGCCATTTACTTATGGTGGTCACCACTGTTTAGATGGTAGCTATAGTAGGTATACCATAATGGCGCTATGCTAGATAAGATTAATATTATACTTTCGAAATGTTTTCTACAGTATTCACTAGTAATAATATCAAAGAATTTTCCCGTATCAAGCATGTTTGACCATCATAAGAAGAAATCTCCTTCAATTGTGTGATTGCATTGTGTGTGTGGCGGGAGGTCTTATGGTAGTTTCATTTTCCAAAAAGCATAATGGATTTCTTTTATAAATTTTTTTGTTCAAACAACTGTTTTGTTTGCTTATACCAGTCCCATGACTGACCCAGAGTTTATTTTTCCCTTCCTAAACTCTAGGTGCCCATACTTTCCACACGGGTAGCCTAGAAGCTGGTTATCCGTGTTTTGGAGCCAGCTTGGATTTAGAAGCCTTTTTGGAAGATGTGCATTTTGGAAAGCTTTTGGCCTTGGAAACCTTTTGAAGTGTTTGGAGGTTTGGAAGTCCTTATAAGAGTCAAAGTATGTTGGAACTTTTGAAGACTCTATTATTCCGCTGTGGCCTTACCATTTTGTTGTCGTGTTACACACACGCACACACACACACACATATATATACACAGTATTCTGATGTTGGTGGTCGATGTTGTAATGAATATTGTATCCATGTTGAATCTGCATTATGATCAATGATAATTCTTTTTTTTTCCGCTGTTTATATTCATCTAATTGTGATATATGATCCATCCGAACTGGAGTTCAACGTTTGAATTTCCGACATTCGAATACAAGTGATGTATTTGATGTCGACTTTTGAACGCTGGATTACGAATCGTGACAAGTGGTATCAGAGCTAAAGGTTGAGTAAGAACTTTGACTGCGGAGTATAACACATTAGGTGGCTCATTAGAGATAGGGTGAAGTATACCCTAGAATGAGTATAAACTGAGAGACCAAAACCCTAAAATTTCTTAGTCTATTTCTTTAAACTGTTGATATTCCCTAAGATATCTCGTCCGTATACCTAAATCAAGTTTCCTTACTATTTACAGATAGTGAGAATGAGCGGGCAAATAGCACGAGCTAGGGGATGGGGAAATGCCACTTCAACTGGTCAAGTCCCCGCAACAGCAGAAGCAGTAGTTCCCACTCAATCTCAGCCGAATCTGGCTGATTTATATAAAAATTTCTCAAGGCTTGGTGGAAAGCCATTCACTGGCAAAGAATCTATTGTCGAAGCACAAGCCTATATCATGTGAAAGAATTTTTATAGGGTTGAATTTAGAAGACGATCAAATCTTGACAACTCCAAGAGGAAGCACTAGCTTGGTGGGAAACAGTTACCGTGGATGAGCCAGAATACGAGTTCTCTTGGGAATGATTTAAGGAAGTGTTTGAGAAACGCTACATGTTGTCTATTGGTATCTCCAGAATGTACCAGGAGTTCATGGATTTGAAGCAGGAAAGTTTATCGTTTGAAGAGTATTTGAATAAGTTCAATGAATTATCTCGATTTAGTCCAGAGCTGGTGAACACCCCCCTGAAGAAAAATGAAAGGTTTATTCATGGAATGAATAAGAAGTTCCATGAAAGAATGACTGCCCACGTTAAGGAATCTTTTTATGATCTGATCGATATGAGTTATAGATATGCTACTCTGGATAAGCAAGAAGTATCGAAGGAGAAAGGAGGCGAAAGCAATCCGAATGGGAAGAAAAGAAAGTTCGGAGGGAAGAAACCATGGCAGGGCAAGGAGAAGAAGAATAATCAGGAGGATAAGGCAAAAGACGTCACTTTTTTTAATTGTTTGGAAAAGGGCCATTACTAGAGTAGATGTACGAAGCCTAAGAAACAAGGAAAGGCAGATCAATCTATACAGACAAGATCCAGGAAATGCTATTACTGTCAGAAACAAGGACATGAAGTTAAAGATTGCTCAGAAATGAAGAAAGCTTAAGTAGAGAAGGTGTATACGATCGAAGATAAACCTTCAACCTCTAAAGCGCATAAAAGAAAAGGAGTTTTAGTAGATAACCTTCTTATTTATGATAAAATTGTTAGAGTTTTGTTTGATACGGGAGCCACACATAGCTTTATCTCCCAACAAACTGTAAATGAATCAAAACTTGAACCTGAATTTATCGACGAGCCCATTTGCGTAAAGAATCCAGTTGGTGGCCCTGCGAACCTTTGTCTACAATGTAGAGACATTCCTATCTCGTATTCTTGTTACCAATTCCCTATCAGTCTCTTTATCCTTGATTTTAATGAATTTGAAATCTTACTTCGAATGGATTGGCTAACGAAATTCGAAGCCAAATTAAATTATAAAGATCGAATGATTTCGATCAGAACCAAATTTGAGGATTTCATTGAGATTTCTTATGAGGATCCAAGTCCTAAGAGAGATAAGTTGATGTATACTTTGGGACAAACCTAGTCTGGAGTCTATACCTATTGTCCGAGAATTTCCAGATGTATTCGAAGAGGTTAAATCTTTGCCTCCACATAAGGAAATTGAATTCAGAATTGATTTAGTTCCAAATGCTTGGCTTGTCGTTCATGCAAGCCACAGGATGGCACCCAGGTAAAGAATAGAACAAGTCAAGCAGACCCAAGAGTTGCTATAAAAAGGATTGATACGTCCTATTGTCTCTGATTGGGGTTCAACTGTGGCGTTCGTAGCCAAGTCTGACGAATCTTTGAGATTATGCATGGATTGCCACAATCTCAATAAATTAACTCTCAAAAACAAATTCCCTTTACCCAGAATCGATGATCTGTTCGATCGGCTGCACGACGCTCGATTCTTTTCGAAGGTGGATCTAGCCTAAGGATTCCATCAGCTACGAGTTGCTGAAGACTGTATTCACTTAACTGCTTTCAAAGGTCCAAACACATTCTACGAATGGTTAGTCATTCCTTTTGGACTAACCAATGCACCCGCATACTTCGTAGACTTAATGTCCCATGTATTCCAAGAGGTATTGAATAAATTTTTGTAGGATCGATTTCACCCTAGAGGGGGGTGAATAGGGTGATAGTATAAATTATAAAATTAATTGCGGAAGCTTATAAAATAATTTCAACACAGATCATACAAACAATAGCAGCACAGATAATAGCAGAATAATAAATGCAGAAATAGAACGACACAGAATTTACCCAGCTTCGGCAAAACCCTGCCTACGTGCTGCACCCAAGGTTTCTACTAGAAATTAGATAGTCCCTCACTTACACATGTAAACTCGCTGTACCCGCTATTGACTATCCTAATTCTACGCTCAAAACCTTGCCACAACTCAGCCCCCGAGTTACGAATTCCCAAACTACGACACGTAGTTTGTCCCCTAGTCACACGACTAGAAAATTAAAATAGTTTAACAAAAGAAATTGCAAGTTTAAAACGATTTAAATAATAAAATCCTAATTATAAAAGGTTAGCCCAAACTTCTTAGCCGGCCCAAATAATCACGAGAAAAAACTGCGCCGTCCCTTTTCTTCTTTTATTATATCACGCTACTTTGCTGTGAAAATAATGGCCTCCTTCGATCTTATTCCTCTTTTCTCTTAAATTAGGGCTTTTTTGAAATTGAAGCGCCGCTTCGATGATTCGAGTTTCTGATCTTAGATGCTTGCTTTGTCGAATAATCGTCTCTTCGATTACGCATATGGCTGCTTCTATTTCGTCGAGTTCGGTTCAAAGAATCCGGTATGCAATTTATGCTTTTCGCTTTTCTTGTTAACTTGCTTGAACTTTGAACTCGATTTAATTCGAGATGAATGATTACTATTCTTAGTTTAGCTCGAACTCGAATCCTTAAATTGCCGATGATGTTAATCATTTTTATAGGGTTCGACCCCCCTGTATTTTCGTCGTATATATTTTATTTGAATTTGTCAATTATTCATCTCGGCCACTTGATGATGCTTGAATGTTTGAGATTGATTCTGACTTCTTCTATTTACTTGAATCATACAGTATTGATGTTTAACTTGGTCAATTTTCTTTTGCCACCACGATTTTGACTTGTTCATCATATTCTTGCTATCCACGGCTTGTTGATTAATTTCGTGATTTTCTCTGGTTGACTTCGACTTGGATTTTGTGATGACCACCGGCTTTGACTTGGTTATATATTTTGATTTATCGGCTCAGTCATTGATACTTTGTAAACTTTGCATTCTTGTTTTGCATGTTTTAACAAATTGCTGTTGTGTTGCTTCGACTCTGTTCATTTTTGTATTCGTCCCCGAGGATATTTGATCTGCAGCTTTGTTGCATATACATATGTTCATACATTGGTTGGTCTGGTCATTCAAGTTCAATGAATTTGGTTTTGTCGATGCTGAGGCTTGGTCTGGTTTGTTGTTTCTTGGCCATATGTTCATCTCCTTCTTGTATATGAGTTGTTTCAGTGGTGGCCTATGTACATGCTTCACTGCATCTTGTCTTTGCTGTGTTGTCATCATGTTGGTTTGGTTGTGCACTTGCTTGTGTTTCACTGAGCTTTGGCATGTGGTCTTTGCTGTGTTAAATTCATCAAGTCACTTGTTTTATTCGTCTGGTTTCCATTGCTAACATTGTCGAGTTATGTGGTCTTGAGTATTGCTGGTCTCAAACTTTGTCTTGTTCGACATTGCTTTTGGTCATTATGGTTGCATATATGTGAGTAATTCTGTTCTTTGACATTCCTTTTTGATGCTGCACTGTTCACTGTTGCACTCGATCATATTGACTTCAGTTGTATTTCTTTGAGATGCTTACAAGCTTGGTCTACTTAATGATACTGCATGATCGATTTGTTACTGTTCGAGTTACTGTACATTCAGGTCTGCATTCACTGTGTTCATTTGAGTGCCGAGTCTTTGAGCATTGTTGTGAGTTGTTCAGTGCACTGTTGAGCTTCTGACCTTGATATCATGTGAGTTGTATTTCATTTGCGGTTGGTCTGACTTGGACTGATCATTGAAGTATGTGTGTCTGTTCGTTGCATTTGTTGATTGTAGTTCATGTGTTCACATTGATTATGCTTTGTCTTCGGTCGCTGATGTGCATGGCTTGAAGTCTGGTTGTTTGATATGTTGTTTTGAACCATTGTTTGCTGTGGCATTGCATTACTGTGCATTGAGCATTGTACTTGCAGTTTGCTGACCTCACGTCGCCTTAACTTTGGTTCATGCACTGAGTTGAGTAGTGACTTGACCTTCGCATTTTGTTTATTTTTCTAATTTTCACCTGAGTTGAATCCGGCTTGGATTTGACCTTGTGCTGAATGACATTGTTTTATTGCACTTGAGTTGAATCCTGTATTTGGGTTTGACCTGTGCTCACTTGTCCCTGTAAATCGATCAAGTGTATATCGGTGTGCACGGCGTTGTGGCATGTACAGTGATTCACTGTGCATGTCACATTGTTCGTGTGTGATGAATTCAAATGTAAATGATGACGAACAACCCAAATAACTGAGGCAAATAATATTTTCAAAATCCATATTTTATTTTATATTGCAAAAATATTTCTTTTTCAATTTTACCGCGTTAGTGAATATTTTTTGCAGATTGCTCAGATGCTGGATTCTAACTGGAATGAAGTTGAAGATGAAATACGAATTGAGTGAATGAGTGATGTGTAGTGAGGTTAAATGTAAATATGAAATTGTGATGTATTTGTAATCAAAATTGTATATGTATAGTGAAAGCTTGAATTTTTACTATTCAAAATTGTAATAAATATTTGTTTGAATAAAATTTCTGTTTGAATTCAAATTCTGTGTCATTTAATTTTATTCAGCAAATATTTATTTAGTCTATGAAAAATAAAATAGTACATTAACAAATACATTTAAACGAATGTATATATGTTTATTATCACCAAACAAAATCATATAAGCGCATATTCAACAATCTCCCCCCTTTGATGATAACAAACATATATTTAAGATTTTGAATATATTAAATGTATTTGATCATTGATAAGCTCTAATTGCTCCCCCTATATAAATGCTTCCTCTCTACACAAAGCCCCCCTACAAATATGCATACAATTAAATAATATGCAAATGAGCCTAGATGCAAATGGAAAATATTTGACCTTTGCTTGATTATATTTGGCAAAATCTTAACTTTTCTCTCCCCCTTTTGTTATCAGCAAAAGAATAATAGTGTTAGAGAAAATAGAGATAAAGTGATCGATATTAATTCAGCATTAAAACTCAATTGAATATAAATATTAAATTTCAATAAAAAATCAAACAAAAATCATAAATATTCTGTTAGGCGCATATTCCACTTTTAGAATGATGGAAATGATGTCATCATATAAAACCATACAGTTGTGTCTATTTGTGGTATATTTATATCAGGAATTTGAATATCTACTAACCATGCATAACCGTTAGGACTTTTAAATGAGATTAGTAGTATTCCAATTTTATTTAAAAAAAAATGAATTCAAGTATCTTCTAACCACGCATAACCGTGAGGACTTTTAAATGGGATTAGAATCAACTTGTTTATTTTTAAAAATCAACTTTTGATATGCGTTCCATACATGCATAACCGTGAGGACTTTTAAATGAGCATGGAAGCACATAACAAATTTCAAGTAATTCACCCATGCATAACCGTGAGGACTTTTAAATGAGAGTGAATACTTTGGTATTTATTTATTATTATTATTAATTTTTTTTATAAAAAAAATGTGAAAATGAAAAACGAACGATTCCTGTTTAAAGTACCACATATTAACAAACTATATAAAATTTTGATGAGTGATGGTCGTTAGAAATATGATAGATATAGAGATGGTCATGGAATTTTTTACCAACAAAAAGTTTTATAATTCTTGTTTAAATTTCTAAAGAAATTTACTAATTAAACCGTCTCGAGTCATAATATATGATCAATATTAACACTCATCACTTTTTAAATTACTATTTTTCTTTTCGATAAACATTAGGGAGTCAGATTAGTCAAAATAGTCATTTAAAATCAAATTCAAAAATAATTATGGAATTAATTTTTCAAAAATGACTAATCTGAAAATATGGTCAAAAATGATTTTCTCCAGGGGGTTTTAAAAGAAAATTTTCTGCTATTTGAAAATTATTTGAAATGAAGAATATGCAGATATTTTATTTGAAAAACGATGCAGTTACTAAATGTAATAAAATCATATTCCTAGTAATTTTTCTATCAACTAGATTGCCAGTGTAATCTGCATCTGAATTTCTCTTTCACTCAAAGTTATCATCAATTGAATTTTATAGACCAAAACATGAAGTGTGAACCAAAAATTTCAAACTCAATTTTTACAGCAATTTAAATGACATTCTTTTGAAATGAAGCCATGTAAATAATCAAAAACCATGAATATAGAGTTAGCCGAATTATAACCAATTGTATTATTATCCAACGAAACACTATTTTTAATCCAAAATGATATATATGAAGTAATTCAAAGAATCTAGAGATTATTATAGTGTTTTTGGCATAAGAATATAATTGGCCAACTATGTTGAATAAGTCAGAGCCAAATCATCATCTTTTCATCATCTCAATATTGGCTGATTTTAATTCAGAATATGGTGCAGATTATCACATTTAATATATCGCTCAAATTAATATACCTTTACCTGTTTTACCTTTACGATATTTTTCATGATTGTCTATTGTGATTCTGTCACCTTTGAACTATGCTAAGGAACTTTGCTTTGTCACCCGTTGTGTTTCTGGAACAGCCAAAAATCCAGAGAACACTGTTGTTGTTCCTTAGCCTGCCACCACACCTACACATTGAAAGATTTTTGTGACCTATTTGTTTTTATAGGTCCATGATTGTTAGTGGCAGAATATTTCGAAAAACAATTTTTTAAAGATCCAAAAATATTTATAATTGTTCCCTTTGGCACCCAAATTTGTTTAACTTTGAGAGATTTTATATTTGTGCCTTTTGGAACCCAAATCGGCATAGTTTTCACATGTTTGGGTCTATACCAACAATTATTTTGATTGTGTCCATATTTTCTACAAATTGTGCACATTGAATTTTCTTGATTAATCTTGCTTTCAACAATTTTCGAACAATTATATCCAAGTCCTTGTCTAACCGTATTAACAGTTTGTTTTCCTAATAGCATATACAACGATTTTTCACTTTTTGAAAATTTATCTACAGTCGTTGACAATTGTTGGATTTGTGTTTTGAGAGATTCATTTTCGTTTAACAATTGTGTGCACTTTTTAATAGAATTCTCTCTCCTAGTATTTTCATTATCTTTTAAAATCAGAATTTCATTTTCAAGTGATTTTATTCTGATTTCTGATTTTCTAATTTCTTCTTCGAATGTTGGACACTTATCACACTTAGGGATCCTACTTTGATAGGTTTTAACTAATTGATCAAGTTGTTTATTTAAATCTATCAAAGTATCTTTTTGAGATTCAAGTTTGGCGTATTTTTCCCTAAGTCGTTCATAACAGCTATTTACTTCATGGAAATAAATAAGTAATTCAGAGTGAGTAAGTTTTGATACCTTGCTTGGCTCGTCATCGTCGCTATCAGTTATATTTCCTTGAAGGCGCATATCTTCTTTCTCACTCTCACTGCTAGTACTTTTATCATTCTCATCCATTTTATCCCAAGTGGCTGCAAAACTTTTCCTTTTCTGTTTCTTTCCAAAGTCGCGTCGATTTTAAGGACAATTGGGCTTGATGTGTCCGGGTTGGTTGCACTTATGACAGATGATCTCCTGTTCTTCTGAGTAGTCAAGTGCTTTGCCTATTCTGCTTTTCAATTCTTGATTTCGAGGTGGATTTCCGTATTTGCGATTCCACCTTTTGAATTTCTTTATTAGTAGCGCCAACTCTGCTGCTCCATCATCATCATCGTTATCATCATCACTTTCGATTGTTCCTTTGAGCGCTATTGATTTCTTTCGAGTATCTCCTCCTTCACGCTCTTCCTTGAATTTCATTTCTAGCTTATAAGTGGTGAGATTTCCGATGAGTTCTTTGACTTTCATTTGTTTCAAATCTTTTGATTCTTGAATGGCAGTCACTTTTGCTTCAAATTTTCGTGGAAGGACTCTAAGGATTTTTCGGACTATCTACAACTCCGTGTATGATTTTCCAAGAGCTTTTTATTTGTAAACGATATTGGAAAGTCGTCCATGCATCTCTTTGACATTTTCTTCCTTCTCCATTGTGAAGTTCTCGTATTCGCTGCTTAGCATGGCAAGGCGAGATTCTTTGACTTGAGATGTTCCTTCGTGAGTCACTTCTAGTGTGTGCCATATTTCCTGTGCAGTTAGACAATGTGAGACACGATTAAATTCAAATTGACCAGTGAACAGATAATAGAATTCATAGCTTTAGCATTAGTATTTTGTAATTTATTTTCTAGTTCTGTCCATTGTTCCTTCGGTTTCTCTATTTCCTGATTATCTACAGTTATAGTTGGTATTCTATAACCTGTCTCAACAATATTCCATGCGTCAATGGTTTTCAGAAAAATTTCCATCCTATTTTTCCAGTAAGCATATTCACCATTGAACATTGGTGGTCTAACTATGGATTGACCCTCAGCAAAAGCAGTATTAAAAGAAGCCATTTTAAAAATTCAAATTTTTAAAACAAAAATTGGCTTTTGTAAAATCAAAATTTTAAAACAAAAACGGCTTTTGTTTCTAGCTTTGATACCACTTGTAGGATCGATTTCACCCTAGAGGGGGGGGGGGGGGTGAATACGGTGATAGTATAAATTATAAAATTAATTGCAGAAGCTTATAAAATAATTTCAACACAGATCATAGAACAATAGCAGCACAAATAATAGCAGAATAATAAATGCAGAAATATAACGACACAGAATTTACCCAGCTTCGGCAAAACCCTGCCTACGTGCTGCACCCAAGGTTTCTACTAGAAATTAGATAGTCCCTCACTTACACACGTAAACTCGCTCTACCCGCTATTGACTATCCTAATTCTACGCTCAAAACCTTGCCACAACTCAGCCCCCGAGTTGCGAATTCCCAAACTACGACACGTAGTTTGTCCCCTAGTCACACGACTAGAAAATTAAAATAGTTTAACAAAAGAAATTGCAAGTTTAAAACAATTTAAATAATAAAACCCTAATTATAAAAGGTTAGCCCAAACTTCTTAGCCGACCCAAATAATCACGAGAAAAAAATGCGCCGTCCCTTTTCTTCTTTTATTTTATCACGCTACTTTGCTGTGAAAATAATGGCCTCCTTCGATCTTATTCCTCTTTTCTCTTAAATTAGGGCTTTTCTGAAATTGAAGCGCCGCTTCGATGATTCGAGTTTCTAATCTTGGATGCTTGCTTTGTCGAATAATCGTCTCTTCGATTCACATATGGCTGCTTCTATTTCGTCGAGTTCGGTTCAAAGAATCCGGTATGTAATTTATGCTTTTCGCTTTTCTTGTTAACTTGCTTGAACTTTGAACTCGATTTGATTCGAGATGAATGATTACTATTCTCAGTTTAGCTCGAACTCGAATCCTTAAATTGCCGATGAGTTAATCACTTTTATAGGGTTCGACCCCCCCGTATTTTCGTCGTATATATTTTATTTGAATTTGTCAATTATTCATCTCGGCCACTTGATGATGCTTGAATGTTTGAGATTGATTCTGACTTCTTCTATTTACTTGAATCATACGGTATTGATGTTTAACTTGGTCAATTTTCTTTTGCCACCACGATTTTGACTTGTTCATCATATTCTTTCTATCCACGGCGTGTTGATTAATTTCGTGATTTTCTCTGGTTGACTTCGACTTGGATTTTGTGATGACCACCGGCTTTGACTTGCTTATATATTTTGATTTATTGGCTCAGTCATTGATACTTTGTAAACTTTGCATTCTTGTTTTGCATGTTTTAAAAAATTGCTGTTGTGTTGCTTCGACTCTGTTCATTTTTGTATTCGTCCCCGAGGATATTTGATCTGCAGCTTTGTTGCATATACATATGTTCATACATTGGTTGGTCTGGTCATTTAAGTTCAATGAATTTGGTTTTGTTGATGCTGAGGCTTGGTCTGGTTTGTTGTTTCTCGGCCATGTGTTCATCTGCTTCTTGTATACGAGTTGTTTCACTGGTGGCCTATGTACATGCTTCACTGCGTCTTGTCTTTGCTGTGTTGTCATCATGTTGGTTTGGTTGTGCACTTGCTTGTGTTTCACTGAGCTTTGGCATGTGGTCTTTGCTGTGTTAAATTCATCAAGTCACTTGTTTTATTCGTCTGGTTTCCATTGGTAACATTGTGGACTTATGTGGTCTTGAGTATTGCTGGCCTCAAACTTTGTCTTGTTCGACATTGCTTTTGGTCATTATGGTTGCATATATGTGAGTAACTTTGTTCTTTGACATTCCTTCTTGATGCTGCACTGTTCACTGTTGCACTCGATCATATTGACTTCAGTTGTATTTCTTTGAGATGCTTACAAGCTTGGTCTACTTAATGATACTGCACGATCGGTTTGTTACTGTTCGAGTTACTGTACATTCAGGTCTGCATTCACTGTGTTCATTTGAGTGCCGAGTCTTTGAGCATTATAGTGAGTTGTTCAGTGCACTGTTGAGCTTCTGACCTTGATATCATGTGAGTTGTATTTCATTTGCGGTTGGTCTGACTTGGACTGATCATTGAAGTATGTGTGTCTGTTCGTTGCATTTGTAGATTGTAGTTCATGTGTTCACATTGGTTATGCTTTGTCTTCGGTCGCTGCTGTGCATGGCTTGAAGTCTGGTTGTTTGATATGTTGTTTTGAATGTGCATTGAGCATTGTACTTGCAGTTTGCTGACTTCACGTCGCCTTAACTTTGGTTGATGCACTGAGTTGATTAGTGACTTGACCTTTGCATTTTGTTTATTTTTCTAATTTTCACCCGAGTTGAATCCGGCTTGGATTTGACCTTGTGCTGAATGATATTGTTTTATTGCACTTGAGTTGAATCCTGTATATTGGTTTGACCTGTGCTCACTTGTCCCTGTAAATCGATCAAGTGTATAACGGTGTGCACGGCCTTGTGGCATGTACAATGATTCACTATGCATGTCACATTGTTCGTGTGTGATGAATTCAAATGTAAATGATGACGAACAACCCAAATAACTGAGGCAAATAATATTTTCAAAATCCATATTTTATTTTATATTGCAAAAATATTTCTTTTTCAATTTTACTGCGTTAGTGAATATTTTTACAGATTGCTCAGATGCTGGATTCTAACTGGAATGAAGTTGAAGATGAAATACGAATTGAGTGAATGAGTGATGTGTAGTGAGGTTAAATGTAAATATGAAATTATGATATATTTGTAATCAAAATTGTATATGTATAGTGAGAGTTTGAATTTGTACTATTCAAAATTGTAATAAATATTTGTTTGAATAAAATTTCTGTTTGAATTCAAATTCTATGTCATTTAATATTATTCAGCAAATATGTATTTAGTCTATGAAAAATAAAATAGCACATTAACAAATACATTTAAACGAATGTATATATGTTTATTATCATCAAACAAAATCATATAATCGCATATTCAACAATTTTTTCTTGTATTCATTGACGATATTTTGATCTATTCTAAAATCAAAGAGGAGTATGCTGAGCACTTGAGAAATGTTTTGAAAATATTGAGGAAGAACATACTGTTAGCCAAATTTTCTAAGTGTCATTTTTGGGTCAAGGAAGTCAGATTTCTCGAACACATTGTTAATGAAGAGGGAATTTCTATAGATCCTAGTAAGGTTTCCGCTATTCTTGACTGAAGGAAACCCATTTCTCCAAAAAGAAGTTTGAAATTTTCTGGGTTTAGCGGGATATTACCGGAAGTTTGTTCAGGATTTTTCTAAGATAGCTAGTCCACTGACTAAGCTAACAATGAAGAATTCTAAGTTTGATTGGACTCCGAAATGTGATGAAGCGTTCCAAGAGTTGAGGAGATTAACTACTACTCCTATTCTCGCTATTATAAACAGGAATCAAGGTATATCTATTTATATAGATGCTTGTGATGATGGTGTGGGTGCAGTGCTAATGAAGAATGGTAGAGTAATTGATTACGCGAGTAGACAATTACATCCACACGAAAAGACTACCCAACTCACGATCTGGAGCTCTTGGCTATTATTTTCGCATTAAAAATCTGGCATCACTATTTTCTAGGTGAAAATTTTGAATTATTCACCGACCATACATCTCTGAAGTATCTCTTTATCTAGAAAGATCTAAATCTGAGGCAACAATGCTGGTTAGAGTTTCTATCATCTTATAACCTAGATATTCTGTATACACCCGGAAAAGCCAATGTAGTTGCCGATGCTTTGAGTAGAAAACAAGCTATTCTTGCTCATCTTTTTTTCGATCCTACTCTTCTTAGGAAGATCTCCAGTAAACAGACATAAGACAAGTTTCTTCGAGAAATGTATAGGAGAATTTTCATAGTGAAGATTCTAGTTTTGGAAGCGATAGTCGTGGAATTATAAGACTGAAAGGCAGGTTATGTGTCCCCGACATTCCCATTCTAAAATGTGAAGTATTGGACGAGTGTCATAAGTCTAAACTCAGTATCCATCCAGGAGTTAATAAGATGTATAGATATATCAAAAGAACTTTCTGGAGAAAGACCATGAAGAGGGATATATCTATATACGTGATTCGTTGTGCTACTTGTCAACAAATTAAAAGTGATCAGAAGAAGAGGCGGGTTTACTCCAACCATTGGAGGTACCTAAGTGGAAATGGGAACAAGTGTCCATAGATTTCATAGACGGGTTGCCACATACTCGAAAGGGGAATGAAGCGATTTGGGTTATGGTGGATTGTCTGACTAAAACCACCCACTTTATCCCAGTGAAATCTACCCGGACGACAACAAGTTTAACTGAATTATATGTGAAAGAAATTGTTCGCCTCCATGGTATACCTAGCTGTATAGTGAGTGATCGTGACCCGGTCTTCACTAGTAGATTTTGGATCCGTAGTCTGATGGGCAGACTGAAAGGATTAATCGAATCTTAGAAGACCTTTTGCACGCTTGTATTCTTGACTTCGGCGGTTCTTGGGAGGACCATTTACATCTGGTTTAATTTATAATTAGATATCAGGCTAGTATCGAGATGTTTCTTTCGAAGCTTTATATGGTCGTCTGTGTCGATCACTTGCATGTTGGATTGAGTCAGGTGATAGACTCGTCCTTGGACCAGATATGATTAAAGAAGCTACTGAGAAAGTTGATTTTATTCAAAAGAAATTGAAAGCGGCTCAAATTCGTCAGAAGAGTTATGCTAATCTCAGAAGAAGGAATTTAGAATTCCAGGTTGGAGACTCTGTTTTCCTCAAAGTTTCTCCAATGCGTGGTGTGTTGAGGTTTGGAAAGACTGGTAAACTGGCACGATGATATATTGGTCCTTTTCCTATACTGTAGAGGATTGTGCCTTTAGCATATCGAGTACAGCTACCCAATTGGTTATCTGGCGTACATGATGTATTTTACGTTTCTCACCTTCGGAAATATGTGCACGATCCAGATAGTATCATTGAAGAGACTACACAGTAGGATTTGGAGATCATGCCAAATCTGGCAGTTAAGACGGAACCGTTAAAGATCACTGATAGTGATGAAAAGCATTGAGGAATAAATTTATGAAACTGGTTAAAGTGCAATGGAGTGGTGATCCAAATGACTGTACTTAGGAAACAGAGGATAGCATGTAGAAGTCCTATCACAATTGTAGAGTGGATATTTCGGCTTAATCTGGTAAGCCATTTTCTCTATCTTTTATATTCTTATGTCCTTTGTTATCTCTCTCTTTCAAATTTCGAGGATGAAATTTTCTTTGAGGGGGGAATCTATAACATCCTAAATTTTATCAATTTAAATTTAGTAATTAATTTGAATTTTTGGAATTTGATTTGGAATTAATTTGAATTTTTTCAAGACAAATAGAATTAATATTGATTTATATGAATTGTAATTCAAATTTGAATTTGAATTTGAACTTGAATTTAAAATTTAAATAAATGCCTTAGTAAAATAATTTGGATTTTAAAATAATATATATTAGTAAATTATTTAATGTATAATTGTTTTAAAACATTTTTTTTTTAAAACGGTATAAGTATAATAAAGAAAAATGTATATATAAAATAAGGAAACTGTAATATAAAATTTATTTTAAAACCATTAATTCATTTGCAATACAAGTGTTAAAAATGTTGCAAGAATTTCAACAAGTGTGATTCATGAAACAAGAGAATGAACAATGTAATAATCTCATAACTAAAATTAACAAGTGTCATATTCTTGTTTTTAGTTTTTTGAAAATTTAATGAAAATAAGGAACAAGTTTATAAACACAATATCCTCTTCTTCCTCGTCTCTTTTATTCATTTCCAAAGAAAAACAAAAGGACCTGTACATTTTAAACTCAAACCAGAAAAACAAAAGATTCAAGACAAATTTAAATAAACATTTCTTTTTTCTAATCAGAAAACCTGAAGATCGTTTCAACACAGCAAAGCACAATTCAACAGTCAAGCAAAGAAGAATTCAACTCAACAAATTAAATCCCTCAAGATCTAACAAACAACAAATTTTCAAGAATCAAGCCCAGATTCAAGAATCCATTGTTTCAAAATTAAACAAGCTTTCAGATTTTCAAAAGTAAATCAACTTCCAGGTTTCAAGCTCACTATTTTCTTCTTTTAAAGGTAAGTAAACTTTTTGAAGCTTTGAAATTTTGAACTTTTGTTTGAATTCATGCTTGAGTAAGATTAAAATTTTATTGGAATGGGTACAGATATGTGTACGAGTGTATATATTCTCTGTGCATGTTAATATATATGGATATTCATCCCTATTTCTTGTTTCCAGGTGCCCAAAATCTTTTCAAAATTTGATTTCACCCTCCTTGTTTTTTCTTAGGCTTTAAAATTCAAACAATGTTTGTTTGTTTAAACATGATTTAAACTTTAAAAATAGATTTAAGAAAAACAAGTCAAAACTTCTTCTATGAAATTTGAAAATACAGGCAAGCTTAAAATATTTGAAAATCCAATTATCACAATTTTTGATTTCAAGCATATCAATCGGAACATTTTTGAAATTGATGATTTTTAAAAGTAATATCATAATTTTTAATAAGGTATTCTATGAGAAACATGAGGATGAACGAGATCATGTTTATCATCGAATTTTGGTGATCGGCGACATAAAGGGTCTCGTGATTAGGGTTGTAGCTAGTATGATGGTCGAGGATCATCAGAAAATTATTGGACGAATTTATAAATCATCGTGGTGATCAAATACTGATGATCTAGGGTTTAAAACCCATATTTAGTCGAGGTCGGATTTGGACGGCTGTCGTCTCGTCGTCGCATCGAAGCCGTTCGCACTGGTGGCGATCGAAACTAGGGAGGTAGGTGTAGTGCTGGCTAAAATTTTGTGACCTCTAATGGACGAAGGTGGGAGAACGAGGTGTTCTTGGCGATCGAAGTTTCATTCTAGTTGATGACGACTAACGAAATTTTGAGTTCGTCGACGTGGATTTCTAGGTGCTCAGGTCGCCAGGAAAGGTTGTCATTGACATGTAGACATTCGTAGCACCGATCGGAGTTGCTGGAATGCCCGTGCATGTGCACAGTGTCGATGTGGTATCATAAATTTGGTCTGAGGAAGAAGTATTGGTGACTCGAAGTGTCCCTCGGGGAGTTTGCATGCTGCTCGAGTTTGAGTCCGTGTGTTTTCAAGTATGTACTGGGTTGTTTTAAAACTTAAACAAATTATAACTTTTAAAATGAAATGTGGGGCTATCTCGGGAACGACTCGAAGTTAACAGGCATTTTTCTCGGGTAATGCTCGGGAAGGACTCGGGAAGGTTTTAAAATAGTTTTCAAGTTATAAAACAAATTCAAGTTTAAAACATGTTTTAACTTATTCTTTTAAAAATAATTGTTTTATTTAAAAATGGGATTAGCAAAGGTTTAAGTTAGTTATTGTTAGCACCAAAATTGGTCACTAACACCCAAATTCAGGCGAAAGCACTAAATCACAATCACAACTCACAGATAGAATATAATTAGAGAGTAATAAAGTGAAGAACAATCAAAGTTAAAATGAAAGCAGTAAAGAACAACAGATTTTATAGTGGTTCGGCTAACTCCGGCCTACATCCACTCCAGTAATTTCCTTTTTATTGCTGTAATAATCGATCACAGTTACAAAACGGTGGACTAGCTTAAGCCTTAGAAAAATAGAAAGTTAGTGAGCTGAAGAGACGAAGATCCTTTTTCTGAACCTCCATATGCTGTATTTATAGGCGAGTCCTGAGTTGTTGGGCCTCCTGAATAGTTTGGGCCCACCAAGGCCATTGCCGAGCCATGTATATCCTTTGTCCCGACCGAGCGGCATTTGCCGAGCCGCCTAGGCCGAGCCACATCCCATCAATGCCGAGCCACTTGATGCCGACCCACGCATGCCGAACGAGGTTGGTAGAAACAGAATGCCGAGCGAGGTTGCCATGCCGAGCGACACTCGTATGCCGAGCGAGGTTGCCATGCCGAATGGCACTCGTAAACCGAGCGAGGTTTCCATGTCGAATGGCACTCGTATGCCGAGCGAGGTTGCCATTATGTCGGGTGACGTCTAATGTCGAACGACCCACGATGCCGAACGAAGTCTGATGCCGAACGAAGTCTGATGCCGAACGACCCACGATGCCAAGCGACGCATGATGCCGAGCGACGTCTAATGCCGAATGACCACGATGCCGAACGACGTTTAATGTGAACAACCTGCGATGCTGAGCGACTTATGATGCCGAGCGAGAAGAAATGCCGAGCGATGAGTGTTGGCCGAATGAAGTACTTGTGCCGAATGGGGCTTTTGTGCCGAGAGAGAAGAGATGCCGAGCGGCACATATCTTCCAGACCGAGCCGTGCATCCCCTCCATTTCTTGATCAAATGACATATCCAAGTAAACTTCATCCTTCGAAACCAAATCCATCATATTCCTGCCTCGATAGGCGTGAAGTTAGTTAGGTTGAATCCGCCTGCTATGGCTTTGACAAAAGGCGGGTTAACACTTGCCCCCCAAAACATGCCTTACTGTTGGAAGGTGTGTTTTGAATAGCTTCAAATCTGATATCCAAAGTCCATATCCCTTTCGTAACCATATTATCAAATCCATGACCTTCCAGCTTTATCCTTGAATCTGTAGACCTCACCGGGTCATGTTATCCTATTCCCGCCTTGATCTTCCTATCAAGGACTTTTATGTTCTCTGGCCTTAGCACTCCAGCCAAGGATTTTTTATTCACCGGCCTCGGCACTCCGGCCAAGGACTTTGACCTTCACCGTCCTCGGCACTCCGGCCAAGGATTTTGATATTCACCAGCCTTGGCACTCCTGCCAAGGATTTTGATATTCACCGGCCTCGGCACTTCGGCCAAGGACTTTGATATTCACCGGCCTTGGCACTCCGGCCAAGGACTTTGATATTCACCGGCCTCGGCACTGCGGCCAAGGACTTTGATATTCACCGGCCTCGGCACTCCAGCCAAGGACTTTTATATTCACCGGCCTTGGCACTCCGGCCTAGGACTTTGATATTCACCGGCCTCCGGGCAAGGCTTTGATATTCACCTGCCTTGGCACTCTGGCCAAGGACTTTGATATTCACCAGCCTCGGCACTCCGGCCAAGGACTTTGATATTCACCGGCCTCGGCACTCCGGCCAAGGACTTTGATATTCTTTCCGAGTCCATTCCATCGCTCTCCGACGAAGGGACTCATAACTTGCGATCACTGTCTCGTCTCTCCGGTTGAGACAGTAATCGCTAAACTTGAATTGTTTTAATACAATGATCCGAATCCAATAAGAAAACTAGAAATCCATATCAAAAATCAAACATCCAAACCAAAATGGCAAACCAAAAAACCAACCAAACCGGGAGTTCAATCCAAACTCCAAAACCATACCAAATAAAATTAAATGTCTAAAGTACCAAAGAGAAAACCAAAGTTTGCAGAAAAATAGAAAGAACTTAGGATTTCATAGACTCAAGTAGAACGGTTTTTCGTCATCTCGAAGCACACCTGGGGATCGTCCTCAATCCCATACGTGTGTAAGTGATAGACATATTATTTTGAGTTCTATTACTTATTCAAAACCATAAATCTGTTTAGTTGATAATAAGCTGACGTTGCCCAGTTCCAGTGCCATCTCCGTTCGAGGTATGCGGTGGTCGCTCCTATCCCACTGCCACAGCTCGATTCCTGACATACTGCCGTAGATGACCATTCCTCACATGCTCCTCAATGATATCCCTCAAATGCCTGCAGTCGTTTGTGTTGTGCCCATCCAGCTCATGGAATAGGCAATGCTTTCCTGATGCTTTCTTATATTCGGAAGGCTCTCTCTTTGTCGACCTTCGATATTGGAGTCTCCCCCAAGTGTCCAAGTAAATCCTTTCTAGAGTCTCAGTTAAATTTGTGTAAGAAGAAAAATTTGACTCCCTCCAAGGTTTCTTCGAAGTGCCACCGTTGCTATTTGTTTTCCTTTATCATCTTTACTTGTATCCTCCCTAGATGGACCTCCAACCCTTACTGCATAAGCTTCAGCCTCTCTTCCTTCTCTCTCAGTCTGCGCATCCTCCTATCTTAGGAACCTTTCCGCCTCATGGTAAAACTCCCCGAGATCCCTCGGTGGGTCCCGTTCCAGTGATATTTTGAAATCTGAATTATCCGCGATTCCTAAGACTGCTGCCCTCAAAACAATTGACGGATCGGGTCGATCCACTGAGGCTACTGCTACGTTGAACCTGGTTAAGAAGTTCCTAAGCGACTCTCCCTTCCATTGCTTCATCGATGTCAAGGTCATTACGTTCTTAGGTCTGACTATATGGACCCGAAACTGTCTCATAAAATTTTCAATCAGCTCCGTCCATGTGTCGATAGAACCACTCACTAGCTATCTGAACCACGTAGCTACAATATCTGTCAAAAACAATGGAAAGCATCGAGCCATGACCTCATCTGATGCTCCCAGTACCTCCATATGCCTCATGTATTTCGTCAGGTGAACGGTGGGATCTGTTCTCCCATCATACGTATCCAACATTGGTAGCTTAAAGTCCGGTGGATTCCTAGCTCGCCTGATATTAGTAGTAAAGGGACTCCTATTCACATCCTCCAAGTCTCTATTTACCAATCCACCTTTCACAGCCCGTCTGACCATTTCCGCTAATCTTTCGTTGTTGCGAAGCTGTAATCCTTGTCTATTGCCTCCGGTCTGCCCCCCGAGTTCATGAGGGTATTCTGGCACATACTCTTCATCTCGTACTCCTGCACTCCTGTTGAGGTCGGGTTGCACTGCGTCATATGGTACCCCTCCATGGGTTAGTCCAGCATTTCCTGGTGGTATGCCACCGAGTCTAGATCCATCCAGGTTGATAGACGTCTGTTGATTGGGGGCTGCCTCCTTTTGAGTCCTTCCCTCCGCTTGCTGGTTGAGCACTCCTGATCCAGCTCCACGGATCTGAACTCCTACATTTCCTGCTTGTGCAAATTGCCTAAGAAGAGCCTGCATCATCTCCTCTTTCCGTTTCATCATTGTTTCCATCTCCTCTCTGGTGATGTAGATGGATGCTTGACCTGCTCCAGCTCCAGAGGAAGCCTCTTTACTTCTCTTCTGATTACTCCTTTATGTCACTTGCTTCCTTGCGGATGGTCTAGCCATTGTTTCCTAGAATCCAAGTTCCTAGCTCCAAAATCCCCGAGTGCTTGTGCCTTCTCAGTGAAAGCACCAAAATGTTAGGGCCAAAATTGGTCACTAACACCAAAATCCAAGCGAAAGCACCAAATCACAATCACAACTCACAGATAGAATATATGTAGAGAGTAATAAAGTGAAGAACAGTCAAAGTTAAAATGAAAGCAGTAAAGAACAACAAATTTTGTAGTGGTTCAGCTAACTCCAGCCTACGTCCACTCTAGTAATTTCCTTTTTATTGCTGTAATAATCGATTACAATTACAAAATGGTAGACTAGCTTTAGCCTTAGAAAAATAGAAAGTTAGAGAGCTGAAGAGAAGAAGATCCTTTTTCTGAACCTCCATATGCTGTATTTATAGGCGAGTCCTGAGTTGTTGGGCCTCCTGAATAGTTTGCGCCCACCAAGGCCATTGCCGAGCCATGTATATCCTTCATACTGACCGAGCTGCATTTGCTTAGCCACCTAGGCCGAGCTGCATCCCATCAATGATGAGCCACTTGATGTCGACCCACGCATGCCGAACGAGGTTGGTAGAAACAGAGAATGTCGAGCGAGGTTGCCTTGTCGAACGACACTCGTATGCCGAGCGAGGTTGTCATGCCGAACGACACTCGTATGCCAAGCGAGCTTGCCATGCCAAACGGCACTCGTATGCCAAGCGAGGTTGCCATGATGCCGAGTGACGTCTAATGCCGAACGACCCACGATGCCGAACGACATCTGATGCCGAACGACCCACGATGCTGAACGACCCACGATGCTGAGCGACGTCTAATGCCGAACGACCCATGATGCCGAACGATGTCTAATGCCGAACGACCCATGATGTTGAGCGACTTATGATGCCTAACGAGAAGAAATGCCGAGCGAGAAGCGTAGGCCGAACGAAGTACTTATGCCAAACGGGGCTTTTGTGTCGAGCAAGAAGAAATGCCAAGCGACACATATCTTCCTGACCAAGCCGTGCGTCCCCTCCATCTCTTGACCAAATGACATATCCAAGTAAACTTCATCCTTCGAAACCAAATCCATCATATTCTGCCTCGATAGTCATGAAGTTAGTTAGGTTGAATCCGCTTGCTTATAGCTTTGACAAAAGGCGGGTTAACCATTATTTTGTAAGTAATTAAGTTATTTAATTATGCGATCATTATTTATAAATTAATTTTTAAAAATTATTTTTAATTAAAGAGTTAATTAAGATAAAGTATTGTTTTTAATTAAACTTAATCTCTTGAATAAATTTATGGTTAATGATGATAAATTATGAAGTTTATTAATTAAAGATTTTAATGATTTATCTTTTAAACTAATTAGGTATTTAAGTAATCAAAGAATGATTAGGGATTTAATTAATTTATAACTAAGGTTAATTTAAAATCGAGGATTAATTAATAATTAATTAATGAAGGTGATTAAGATTTAATTAATTAATAATTAAGGATTAATTAATTAATAATTAAGGATAATTAATGAAAATGATTATGTGATTAATTAATCACACTGTTAATTCAGCTTACTTGTAGATGATTGATTATTATTGAATGCCTTGAACTGTTTGATATCCCTGTTATGTGATTGTGATACTTTGTGATGTGAATTGCTTTGTGCTGAGCTGATATCTATGATATGTTTCTATGTGAATGTGAAAACCCCTGGGCCCGTAAAACGACATTTGAATTTCGATGCGACAGGGAGTCGCATTCCAGTTGGTTATCCGAAACCCACATCGAACCTTAATGGTGAATCTTTGTGATTGATATATCCACATGTCTTTAAATTAAGCGCTCACTATTCGGTTTAGCAGGGAGAGGACTTTTTGTCATATTTCCGAATAGTGATACGACGAAACAGATAGCAATTGAAGACGGTGGTGAAGATCGGGTATCTTCGAGAATGATAGGATAACTTGTCGAATGACTCTACACTAAGTTGCTCCGGTGTAGAGATCTCCATATGTAATGGGGATGCCGATCGGGATTGTGGATTCCCAGATTGCAAGGGCTTCTTCCTTTATTAGACGGAGTGCCTTCGGTTTTGTTCATACCCGCAAAGGCGAACCACGGAATTGTACAAACTTATATGGTTGTATGTTTGACATTACACTTTGAGATATAAAGCTGATTTCTTTCAAATACATTTCTGTTGGTGGCGGAGAATTTATTCTCTTAGCTTAACACCCTTCTCTGAGACGTACGAGCTCAGAGATTGTGTAGTTGATGGTTATCAGTGATATACTCCCAATTTGGTAGCGTGACATGCTGAGTGTTGCTGATCATTTGTTAATTAAGCATGCTTTTGTGTAAAGCGTAGCTTTGTGGACGAGACCTCGTCGGGCCTCACAACCCGGAAATGGTTGAAACAGGAAAGATGCGGCAAGGTTATGAGCGTCACGCCCATTAGGGGATGTCTATTTCCTTCTGGAAAAAGGTGGAATCATGATATGGAGCCCAAATATTTAACCTATGTGGTTGTTGCAAATTCGTTACTTTGTGGTTGTTGCTTTGTGATTGACGACCCTCGGATAAAGGTCGGTAACGACCTAGGGATGGCATACTCGTGTAGTAGTTACCTAGTTACAGAGGTAACCCGACCTTGTGTTGGCAGAGAGCTAGTTAAGTTCTCGGAGCGTCCCACCAGACGCGTAACGTACCCATATGGCATAGGAAGTTTCTTAGCCGGACCATTTGTTGGAAATCCAATCACTAATATGCGTCCAGTATGGTTTTAGTTGTATAACCTGCCATTTACTTATGGTGCTCACCACTGTTTAGATGGCAGCTATAGCAGGTATACCATAATGGTGGTATACTGGCTAAGATTAATATTATACTTTTGAAATGTTTTCTACACTATGCACTAGTAATAATATCAAAGAGTTTTCTCATATCAAGCATGTTTGACTATCATGAGAAGAAATCTCCTCCAATTGTGCGATTGCATTGTGTGTGTGGCGGGAGGTCTTATGGTAGTTTCATTTTCCAAAAAGCATAACGGATTTCTTTTATTAATTTGTCTTTGTTCAAACAACTATTTTGTTTACTCATACCAGTCCCATGACTGACCCAGAATTTATTGTTCCCTTCCTAAATTCTGGGTGCCCATAATTTCCACACGGGCAGCCTAGAAGGAGGTTATCCGTATTTTGGAGCCAGCTTGAATTTAGAAACCTTTTTGGAAGCTGTGCATTTTGGAAAGCTTTTGGCCTTGGAAACCTTTTAAAGTGTTTGGAGTTTTGGAAGACATTATCAGAGTCAAAATATGTTGGAACTTTTGAAGACACTGTTATTCCACTTTGGCGTTACCATTTTGTTGTCGTGTTATATATATACAGTACTCTGATGTCGGGGATCGATATTATAATGAATATTGTATCCATGTTGAATCTGCATTATGATCAATGATAATTCATTTTGTTTCCGTTGTTTATATTCATCTAATGCTGTTATAAGCTCCATCCGAACTGGAGTTCAACGTTTGAATTTTCGACAATCGAATACAAGTGAGGTATTTGATGTCGACTTTTGAACGCTAGATTACGGGTAGTGACACTGGATCTCCAAGCGAAGCTCCCACTCCAAAAGTGAGTCTAAAAAGCTGAACCACTCAGGCTGACCCGAGCGTAAAGCAAAACACAAAACTCAAAACACTCATGTCAAGATTAACATTCTTATATCAATAATTCCAACTCAAGTGAAATAGAAACTGAAATACAAGTAACTCAAAAGATGTTTGTGATATCCATCCTCTAAGGATCCGTTAAACTATCTACTATGTAGTAATATACGCTATTATAATTATGTCTAGAGTGAAGTATAATATATTTGAAAATAGCGTTAAGGCTTTACATTTTCCACCTTAACACATTTTATATATTCCGATAGTCTATACAGTATCGCAATCTCCCCCGTACTAGGCATCTTCAGAGGGCACTCTATAGGTATGGTACAAAACAAAATCGTATAAGGCGCGCTAAGGTAAGTGACACGGCACAATTGGGCAATGCCAAGGTAGATATACCAATTACGCATCCGGACTGGTGGTAATGCATAGCAGCCACTACCGCCCACCTTGAGCCACGCTCCCGAAAATCAAAGGTGCGCCTAATCAATCACAAAGTAATAGGATGGTATTAAAGAAGTGTGTTTGATAAGAGGAGCTACCTTATTGGCCCAGAATCGCTCCTGTTTTAGCCACCTTATGCCAACTCACGGGAGTCGGATCCACGTACATACCTCAACAGGACGTCACTACCATCCTACTTCATTCTGGAATCTCCGCCGCGTACATAGTTGTTAAAGTGGTTTTCAGAGTTGGCAGAGAGTATGACAACTTTGGATCCTGGTCTCTTTAACTACCAAACGTTATTATTACACCGCGGTCATTTCAAAAATAGTTTGTACTTCAAAACCAAAATATCATTGTCATTTAAAACTGTTAGGAACTGAGTTGATGATGTTTTGATGACAACAACCTTATATAGTTATTATACTTTACTTTATAAAATATATACTAACATTTTCATATATATATATATATATATGCATATAGGAAGTATATGCAGGTATTATCGAAGACTGATCGATATAAAGACTCAAGCATCAAGATGAAGATTAGAGATTCAAAATTCAAGACTCTAGAGAATCAAGATTTCAAGATTTCAAGATAAGTGTCTAGTATTTTGTTAAAACTTCATAATAGCACTCTCATCTTTCTTCCAATTTTCTTTTGGGATGGAACTCAATTTCTATTGAAACCAGTGGCTTACAAACCCACGACAAGTAGCTTACAAACCTACGACAAGTGGCTTACAAACCCACGAAAATCAAAATCATTTAAACTACTTTGTACAAGTTCTCGAGTCCTATGGAGGAGCTCTGTAGGAAGGTTCTTGCAATTTCAGTTTGAATAGATTTTTCAAAATGTTTTTAAATCTGTTTTCAAAATGTTTCAGCTTTCAAAATCATGTTTTCAAAAATGTTTTCAAACTTTGTTTTAGCCTTGAAATATTCCTCCATTCTGATTTTAAAAACTTCTATTTTTAAAACATCAAAACTTATTCTGATTTTAAATATTACTTATATAATTAACGGTCTATATCAATTATATATATATATATATATTTAAAATAATGTTTTATATTCATTCTCTATCTCAAAATATTGTTTAAACACTTTATTTTGCTTCAGAGAAGTTTCAACTTGTTTTAAATTCAAATGCTTTTACAAAACAACATCTCTACAATTTTGAACTGAGGGATGTCGACATATGCGGATATCCCATGTTGACATGGTGACAGTTGGATTCAAAATTCAAATTTCAAAAGAAGTGTCCATTCGTTAAAAAACCTTTCGCCAATGGTTATGACTGTTGAGCATCTATATAAAGGCTTCCAAAACGAAATTTTAAATAACTACTTTCTTATTTTTCTTCACTCTTTCTTCTCCACCATTCTATATCCATAAAACTTCATATTTTCAAGATCGTGCCATCATTCTGCCAAATTCTCAATAGGAAATCATTTAGATACTCTCTATTTGATTCTCCATCATTCTACTAAAGATCAAAGTGTTATTCAGAGTTATAGGATTAATTTGTATTCAAAAAGTCCATAGAGTCTATCCATTCAAAAGGATTGTTATTAAGAAGTATTAGGGTGGTCTTGTGTCCCGTAAATCAAGAGAGTTTACCCCAGACTTGGAGATAGGAGGGTTCCTCAAGGCCTTAGAAATTGAGGGTTATAATTTTGATATTGGCTCATAAAAATCTGTACAAGGATATTGCCTTGGTGCAGGACTGGATGTAGGAGGATTCCGAACCAGTATAAAATCCGGTGTGTTCTTTCCTTTTACTTGCTTTACTTTACTATTTGCATTTGTTATATGTTCTGTGATCATTCTGTGTTAGAATTCTGTTTAGATTTGTGTTGAAAGTTTTAATTTAGTCATATAGTTCATATATTCTTTAAAACACTATTCACCCCCTCTAGTGTTATTTCTGCCTTAAGATCCTTAATCCGCATCCCCAACAATTGGTATCAGAGCATTGGTTTTCATTGTTTTCATAATCTGAAATTTTGAAAAGTTTTAATGGCACAACACACTAGTAATGTCACTCCTGTCACTAATACGTCTGTCAACACAATTACTAACACTAGTTCATTTGTAGAGGGTCAGTCTACTGTCAGACCACCACTTTTTAATGGCAGTAATTATGCATATTGGGCATGTAGGATGAAAATTTATTTACAATCCATAAGTTTAGATACTTGGAATATGACACAAATTGAATATGTTGAACCAACTACAAATTTTGCCCAGTGGACTACTGAGAAAAAGACAGTTGCACAAAACAATTCTAAGGCTATGAATATACTATTTTGTTCACTAGATAGGAATGAGTTTAATAGAGTCTCTGTTTGTAAGTCTGCATTTGAAATCTGGAAAACTTTGCAAGTAACTCATGAAGGAACAAGCAAAGTTAAACAGACTAAAATTTCCATATTAACTAACCAGTTTCAATTGTTTAAAATGCATGAAAATGAGTCTATTTCCGACATGTATTGTCGATTTCAAGACATTGTACACTCATTGATTGCTTTAGGAAAGGGTTTCTCAGAAGAAGATCAAGTCAGAAAAATACTCAATTCACTCACTCCAGAATGGGATCAAAAGACACTTACTATTGAAGAAGCAAATGATGTTAGTCAAATGAAGATCGAAGAGTTAATCGGTAATCTAATGTCTTATGAAGTTCAACTACAAGGGAGAAAAGAATCTAAGGCAACGGAAAAGAAATTGATCGCATTCAAAGCAACAACCGGAGATTCAGAACAAGAGAGTGATGAAAAAATTGCTTTCATGACCAAAAATTTTAGGAAATTTCTGAAGCATAGAAAGATGAATAACTTTAAAAGAAATGATCAAAGAAATTCCAGAAATACTTCGAAGAACTACAACAACAACAATAATGGTGATAGATGCTATAACTGCAACAAAACAGGGCACTACAAGATGGATTGTCCATATCCATACAAACAGACAGTTCAACCAAACAACGAGCAACCAAAGAAAAGAAAGAAGGCATATGCAGCAACTCTTGACGATTCAGATTCATCCAGTGATGACGAGAAGAAAACTGATAATTCAAATCTGTGCTTCATGGCTATTCTCAAAGCAGAAAACGATCGGAGTTTGGATCTTAAAATAGGTACACATTTATTTTAATTTTATTGGATGCTTGCTTGCTTTGATTTTGTTTGCAATTCCTTGAATTTTTAAATCCAAAATCACCCTTTGAAATTTGAATTTTTAAAATTTAAAATAATATTATTTTAATAATATTATAAATATTAAAATATTTTAATATTATTATATTTAATATTATTACTGGAATTATATATTGATATAGAATATAGATTAGTTTTTTTAGGATTTTAGGAATTTCTTAGATTTTAGGAATAGACACCTCTTTTCAAATTCAACAGGCACATGTCGACATTCCATGATACCCCATGTCGACATGCCTCTCAGAAATTTGATTTCAAAATTTGAATTCAAACTTTGGAATTTCCCTCCACCTTTTCAGTTACTTTAAAATTCTGAAAAGACACCTCTTGACCAGAGAACATGACTTTAGAGAATCTATTTAATATACTTCTCTTATCATCTCTTTTCACTTTATTCTCATAATTCAAACTTTCTTCATTATCTTCTACTCCTCTCAAACACTCATCAATGGCTTCCTCAAGTAACCCATCAACTATGAGGCTGCCCAAATCCATCAAAAATGATCTTTTCAATGACCCGGAGGCTATCAAAGCTTACATAAACTATGTAAACTATGGTAAAGTCAATACGGGAAAATTTGCCATTTTTGATGATTTTTCTTCTTATGAAATCGATCAACTTTTTGAAGAAAACTCCATTCTTAGCTTGATTGATAACAAGCAAAATGATTTCGGTTGTTATCCAAACCTTGTCAAAATGTTTTATGCAAACCTAAATCGTGGATTTTATAATGGAAATGAAGATCAAATTTGGAGTAGTGTTAAAGGAACACTTATTGTTTTGGATTCCGATATTTTGGGTACTATTTTGGGTTGCAAATCTACCGGTATGAATCTCTCGGAATTTCAAATCAACGAAACCGATTGAGAGACTTTTCATCACATTTTTGAAAGCGGTGACCACATGGATTTTAAGGATCGCTTTTTCCGCCCAAAAGCAAGAATTGTCAACCTTCTTATTCAACACACAATTATTCCTAGGTCGGGAAACTACAATAATCCCACCTCAAAAGTGTGTAAAGCTCTTTTTGCTATTTTTGGAAAATATGATATTAATTGGGCACACTATTTTGGATGAGTTAAGACCCAAAATTTTTAATATGGGAGAAAACTCTCTTTATCATGGAATTTACCTTACTCGGATTTTCAATTATTTTGGTGTGGATGTTAAAAAGGAAGAGTTTGTAAGTAGAAAAGTGTTCAATCATGGGAACATTTCTCTTATGAAAATCCCACTTATGTTTCAACCATATGAAACACTTGCCGAAAGGAAGAGAGACTTGCTCATGAAGAGATGGAAGAAGAGGAAGAAGAAGGGGAAGGAATGGAAATTGAAGAAGAAGAGGAAGATGAAAATACCTCTTTGGAAAGTATAGAATATCCACATACCCCCGCCAATCCGTCCAACAAAACCATACTCAAGAACCAAAAGATACTTGCCCAAAACCAAAAGGTTCTTAAGAGATCTATTAGCAAGGAAATGGATAAAATCTCTACCAAGATCGACAAGTTCTTTGGAAAGATAGGCAGGAAACTTGGCTTATCCTCATCATCATCTTCATCAAACTAATCCTAGCCATTATCTCTCTAGCTATCGTTTATCTATCTTTGTATTTTCTATTTTTTTAGTTAAGATTATGTAATGTTAACTAATATAAGTAATGCTATCTCATTCTCTATTTTCCAGCTTTATATATCTCTGATAGTTATTTATTTTAAGTTTATATAGGTCCACTAGTATAAAAATAAACTTAAAAATCAAAAATAATTCAACTTGGTCATTCTGTCTAGACCATGTCGACATGCCCCATCCCCCCATGTCGACATATAACAGTCAAAAAGTAGTTACAATTTCTAACTTCAAATTCTTGTAACTACCAAGTGACAATTCATTTTGAACGGCCAATAACTCCTATAAATACCTATTTCTTCCAGAAAAACTTCTCTACCTCCATTTCTATTCATCTCCTCTCATACTTCAACTTATTTCTTAAATTATGGCTTCTCCAATTAAGAATTTAAGTGAAAATCTTGAAAAAACTCTTACTTCTTTCAAGAATATTCTTTCTTTTATACTTAGAAATCAAAGGCACTTAGAATTAAGCCAAATGCAGATGATCAAAGAGCAAGAGAAACACTTCGACGCACTTCGTTGGATGATCTCAAGCCTTAGCAAAGACGAACCCGAAGCAAATCCACCAGTCACTCTCGACAAAGATAATTGGGATGTTATCAAAACTGATCCTATCTTTGGAGAAGATGGATGGGTGGAAGTCCCAAGGAATGTCTGATCATTATGTTTGTTTGTTTGTTTGTTTGATTTGATTTGATTTAGATTTGATTAGGATTTGATTGGATTGTTTACTTAAGTTTGATTTGGATTTGGTTTGTATATAACTCCATATACTATACATGATTGGTTTGCTATGTATGATATTGATTTGATTGTCAAGTTACACTTATATTTATGCACACACACTTGATCACTAACACGTTCACTTTACACTTTTATTCTATATATACTTTAGAATAGGTAGATCTTTTATTCCTCTTTGTTGATGACAAAGGGGGAGAAAGTTATAAAAATATATGTGCTTGGTGTAAGGGGGAGTCATGGAATAAAGGGGAGTTGTAGTTTTGAGAAGAAGTCACGGAGTAGGGGAGAGTTATGGGGAGTTATGGTATGGTAAGAATATTTTATAAATAAAGGTTGTCATCATCAGAAAGGGGGAGATTGTTAGGAACTGAGTTGATGATGTTTTGATGACAACAACCTTATATAGTTATTATACTTTACTTTATAAAATATATACTAACATTTTCATATAGATAGATATATATATATATGTATATAGGAAGTATATGCAGGTATTATCGAAGACTGATCAGTATAAAGACTCAAGCATCAAGATGAAGATTAGAGATTCAAAATTCAAGACTCTAGAGAATCAAGATTTCAAGATCTCAAGATAAGTGTCCAGTATTTTGTTAAAACTTCATAATAGCACTCTCATCTTTCTTCCAATTTTCTTTTGGGATGGAACCCAATTTCTATCGAAACCAGTGGCTTACAAACCCACGACAAGTAGCTTATAAACCTACGACAAGTGGCTTACAAACCCACGAAAATCAAAATCATTTAAACTACTTTGTACAAGTTCTCGAGTCCTATGGAGGAGCTCTGTAGGAAGGTTCTTGCAATTTCAGTTTGAATAGATTTTTCAAAATGTTTTTAAATCTGTTTTCAAAATGTTTTAGCTTTCAAAATCATGTTTTCAAAAATGTTTTCAAACTTTGTTTTAGCCTTGAAATATTCCTCCATTCTGATTTTAAAAACTTCTATTTTTAAAACCTCAAAACTTATTCTGATTTTAAATATTACTTATATAATTGACGGTCTATATCAATTATATATATATATATATATATATTTAAAATAATGTTTTATATTCATTCTCTATCTTAAAATATTGTTTAAACACTTTATTTTGCTACAGAGAAGTTTCAACTTGTTTTAAATTCAAATGCTTTTACAAAACAACATCTCTACAATTTTGAACTGAGGGATGTCGACATATGGGGATACCCCATGTCGACATGGTGACAGTTGGATTCAAAATTCAAATTTCAAAAGACGTGTCCATTCGTTCAAAAACCTTTCACCAATGGTTATGAATTTTGAGCATCTATATAAAGGCTTCCAAAACGAATTTTTTAATAACTACTTTCTTATTTTTCTTCACTCTTTCTTCTCCACCATTCCATATCCATAAAACTTCATATTTTCAAGATCGTGCCATCATTCTGCCAAATTCTCAATAGGAAATCATTTAGATACTCTCTCTATTTGATTCTCCATCATTCTACTAAAGATCAAAGTGCTATTCAGAGTTGTAGGATTAATTTGTATTCAAAAAGTCCATAGAGTCTATCCATTCAAAAGGATTATTATTAAGAAGTATTAGGGTGATCTTGTGTCCCGTAAATCAAGAGAGTTTACCCCAGACTCGGAGATAGGAGGGTTCCTCAAGGCCTTAGAAATTGAGGGTTGTAATTTGGATATTGGCTTATAAAAATCTGTACAAGGATATTGCCTTGGTGCAGGACTGGATGTAGGAGGATTCCGAACCAGTATAAAATCCGGTGTGTTCTTTCCTTTTACTTGCTTTACTTTACTATTTGCATTTGTTATATGTTATGTGATCATTCTGTGTTAGAATTCTGTTTAGATTTGTGTTGAAAGTTTTAATTTAGTCATATAGTTCATATATTCTTTAAAACACTATTCACCCCCCCTCTAGTGTTATTTCTGCCTTAAGATCCTTAATCCGCATCCCCAACAAAAACCATATCAATACGATATCATTTCCATCTTAAAACCAAATCAATACGATATCATTTCCATTTCAAAACCAATACGATTTCATTTCCATTTCAAATATATTCACTTTAAAAGTCATAGCATTTTCGAAACCAAACATTTGAAATTATAACACTTTCAAAACATAATACTCTGAAATTCAAAACCTTGACAACCTAACTTCCACACTTAAACAATTTGGATATTAAAATGATATATATAATAAAATAGTTTAAATTTAAAATTACTTTATAAAATAATTTTCTCAAACTTCACGGATTGATTCAAATCAACTTGAATCCAAAGTTCAATTTAAAGCAAATCTAAATTCATGAATTTCAACCCAATTCAGTTTTCAATAATCCATTTCAGTTTATATCAATTTCAAATTCAGATTTGAACCTCAAATAAACCATTTCAGACTCCATATATTTCAAAGCTTTAATTATTCCATAATTTCAAAACTAAATTTTTATAATTCCATATATATCAAATTCAATTTGCTATTATTTAGTTTTCGAAATATTTACTTAATAAATCCAACATCATTTAAATAAACCCCAAATTTCAAATCACTAAATATTTCTCTCAATTTTATTTAAACCTGAAACATTCATTTTAAATCAATCTAATCCAAAATCAAGTTATAAAATCATATATTTTAAAATTTCAAATTCCATAAGTTTCAAATCGATTAATTAAATAAATTCTTAATTAAATACAATTTTGAATCAATTTCATATCTAACTTATCAATCTTAATTTATTAAATCATTATAACTCTATAATATAATTTAAATCAATACTTATCCATAATATATTTTAATAAAATCAGCTTTATTATTAAATTATTTTACATCAAACAAATTTATACATAGCTTAAATCAAGAATTTAACTATCCATAAAAAATAATATTTATATAATACCAAAAATCAATATTTATTAAACCCCATATTTCTTTCCAAAACCATAAAAATCCTTTTCGAAACATTTATATATAGATCAGCGGTGTCTGTGTCTAGTTTTCTATCCTATGGTCAAGTGATAAGGATATTTATCATTTCAATCCATAATTTAAAAATATACGGGTATATATCATTTCAACCCACAATCCCAAATTCAATTCAAATGAAAATCGCTTGGGTTTATCATTTCAATCCATAACGATTTTCTCCTATTCTAAAGTCCGTTCGGGTATGTATCATTTCAACCCGTAGTGAATTCTATACTAACAGGGAACTTACAGAGTGATAACATATATATATATATATATATATATATATACATATTAACAGGCATATATCATCAATATAAATAACAAATAATGGTGTCAGATATCACAGGTGAACAGATAGCATATTCTAGCAATATAAATAACTAACAGCAGCATATTTCAATTGTCGTTTCAATTAAAATCAAATTTAATAAATATAAGAACATTAATCGTGAGTGATTGCTCACCTTTCGAGGCCGAAGAGATGAACGAGAATGAGAGGAATTATGTATCCAAATACGAATTTCAAAGCGAAATAAGATGGGCACGAATTCGACGATCAAAGCAAGGCTGGAATCGATGGGAACAATTAATTAGTTTTTGATACAAAAAATATATCTATATATTATTATTATTATTATTATTATTATTTTATATTTTTAAATCAATATTTTAACTATACCACTTATATGATAATAATATATATATATATATATATATAGATATATATTCGAAAACCAAACTCAAGTAAACTTGTATATATGAACTAATATATAAACATACATTAAATAGTTTATATATTAAAATTTCAAAATTATATCATAAAGTCAATGTCAACATACTATATATATATATACACACCAAATACCAACATTGCCCTTATATACTCGAAAAAGCCAAACGCAGGTATGCAGAAATAACTAATATGTATATTAAGGTACTAACAACTTTTACATTGAAATATAGAATAACATATATAGCAAGCATATATAAACAAACCAATCTGGTAATATATATATGTATATATCCATACTGTAACACACACTGAAATCTAATTTTTTTATTTATAACTACTCTAAACACACACGTATATATAATATATAATATAGTCAGGATGAACATATAACTCTAAAATAAAATCATACTTATATAACCAAAACTATATATAATATACGGTTGTAAACACATACATAAGACAACTGATTTTAAAATTTTATATATAACAGGCTTATATATTTTCGTAGACAAACAGCTGCTATATAAACATATAAACATTTGTATATATATTAATATAAACTGTCAAAGCAATAGTAATATATATAACTAAACTAAACATACATAGAAACTATATACGTATTCATAGCAACAAGGCCAATCCCATATAAACTACAGATAATACAATGTAAAGTTTTAAAACAAACTTACTTATACTTACATATTATAAACTTTAAAAACTACTATTGTGAACCAACAGGTCATGTATATATACTAATACATATGTGAACAACGAAAAGGTATAAACTCATATAGGTTCATATATATGTGTGTACACATATATAGCAGATCCAAAGTTCATGCAGACCAAAGCTAAACAAAAGGTGCAGACAACTAATATACATATTTACTAACAACATACTAATTTAAATATGCACTTATACAATACAAACCACCGTACTATACATATATGCGCCAGCAAAACAACACATACGCATACAACAACACGAGCATTTAAACACGCCACACACACACACCATATATATATAATTTATTTTAAAATCTGTTCCTCTAAAATATATGTACACATAATATACGTTAGGGAAAAGCAACGCATTTATATAATATAACTAGTATATTTACTAACAGATATATATAATGCAGCAACATATAATACTATTGTAGTGTGCATGTAAACTAAAAAATTAAATATAAATATATAACTATAAATACCAAATATAGAAATACCTCATATGTAAATCAGAGAGATTTCGACCAGGTCAGGAAGTGCAGTTGTATCTTCGGTGACGTGGAAGGCTGGGGGATGCGCTAGATCTGGGTGGAGGCTCGGTGAGTTGATGGCAAGCAGACGTACAGCAAATTCATTCATTTTTTTATATGCCACGCTGGCCGCGAACGAGCAAAGAAAACGAAGGGGAGATGCTTGCTGGCACGTAGAGGATGAAGGTAGTCTTCGATTTCTCTGGTGGAGGAAGGCCGAAGCCTGAGTTGATCGATTGTGGCCGAAGGAAAGAGAGGGGAAACGTGGGTTTGGTTTCAATGGAAGAGAGCAGTTTGGAAGAAAGGAAAATGGAAGATGATAAAAATATAATATACTATGTTCTTTGTAATGCATGCCTAAATAAACAAAGGAAGATGGACCGAACCAATTTTCAAATAAAGACAATAGGATTACAAACGTCAGACATGATTCGAATTTCAGAAAATAAACTCAAATGACCGTTGGTTAATACACGGTGAGTATATTGAAAGTCATAAAAATAAAAAGGCACAAAGCCGGTATCGATATGGTTCGACGTTTTCCAGATTCTGCCGCGTGTTGGACTCCAAAACACAGAATTGAATATATCGCAGAGATCAACATGACGAGACAATCAAAATGGTATACGGATATCAGTGGTACGATCATCCTATCAAAAATTTATATCGGTATTGAAAAATGCTACTATTTCGTCGAAAATAAGATCGATGGAGCAATATCGGTCAAAAATTTGAGGAAACGAAATATGACGTCTTGCTCAGAAGATGATTTACAAATTTTGTATTGAAAAATATTCAGGTTCGGAAAATATTTTATCATCATCAAATTTCACTGATATAAATTAAAATAGGATTACACAAGAAAATAAACTTCCGTATTATTAGATGAAAATTTGCCATTTATTATGTTTAAGAAGACGTATTCCAAATATTAAACTTTTATTTCCGAATTTCAAATTCTAAAAAATTCACCAAAATTCAATTAAATATGTAAATAAAACTATTAAAATTTAAGGGTCGTTACACTCTCCCCCACTCAAAGCTTTTCACCCGCGAAAAGGAACGAGGTAGGAGAATAGAAACAGCCAGAAAGAAAATCAGATTGGAAACAAAATAAAACTAGTAATTTAAAACCATATAAATTTAAATTTACATTAATTAATACATAATAGTGGATTTTAAATTCAAGCATTTCAATACGTTGCTTTACTGTCAATTCATTAATTCCTTCAAAGCAAAATTTTATTTATCTCTTGTATTAAATCCATTTGATTGCATTTAAATTAATTTCACTTATAATTCAACTCTTGACTATTTCTAATTCGTTATCCTATTATTCAAATTTTTTTAATTAACAATTTCTATACTTATAAATTAAGTGTATAACATTTAGTATAACCACTCAAATTTTATTTATGAAAACATTTCATATTTTATACCATCCAATTACATATTCAACTTCTAGAAAATTTAGGTAAGTTGCATTTGAATAAAATTGGGTTATATACAAGTAAAATTTTCTAATTCGATTATTTCAAGTTTATTCAAAAAATTTGGCTTCATTATAATTGAAATCATCTTTTAACAAAAATTTAAGAATTTAAATTTCCGATTTCAATTCAAACAATTGATAGATAAAATATACATATATATAAATTATATATGTCAAATCAAATCTATAAACATGTACTTATATTATAGGTCAAGTCATCCTTTAGAATTTCAATTTAATTCATTTTCCAAAGCAAAACCATTGCAAAACTACAGAATGGTCTCTCCACTTTGAAACTCGAAAATGAATGTCGATGATGCGGCCGTCATCCCGAAATTATTTTCCAGCGACAAAAGAGCAGAGCACTGACTTATTTCTTTTAAAATTCTTTGGAAACGATTTATTCGAAAATACTTTATATAATATGCATTTTAAAACTTTAAAACCAAAGTTGGAATCATCGAAAATTAAAATTTTCAAATTCTAATTTGAATTCATTTAAACTCCAAATAAAATTGTAAACCATTTTTGACAATTTCATTTATTTATATATTGGAAAAATATCAATGGTTTACAAAACAATAAATGAAAATCAAATATCATCATTTTCAATAACTAGTTCATTTAACTTTTAATTCCAGAAGATTTTTTTTACTTAAATATAATATAATCGTATAAAATTATTTCGTTTACCAAATTTGAAAACAATATTGTGTTGGTTTTCTCTAGTCAAGTGTTTTGAAAATCCTATCAATAGCGTTGATCAGACAAATCGATCGAATACCCAAATTAACATCAACAACTCATACAACACAATATATAAAACAATTTAGTATTAATTACAAATACACTCCCTCATTCGATGATTCAAAAAGGATTTCAAAGCACGGATAGAGATTCAAATTTGATGGGCTCAAATCAAAGAGAATTTTGATTTGAAGATAGGTTCAAAATGAAGATGAATGATTGAATAACAAAATAGGAAGATGGATAAGTTTATATAAATCACGGGCAACCTAAACCGGATCAACTTTGACTTTAAGAATGAAATCGATGCAAAATTCCGAGGCAAAATCGGCATCAGATCTCAAGGGATAGATTCAGGCATAGCAGGGGATATATAGCATTGTAAACCGAGGATAAAAAATTCTCCTAGGAATCAATGCTTGTTAGAAAGGAGTTTCACCCCTTTCAAATCATTCGAAGATCGGCGAGGCCTGTCGGTTTATTATAGAGATTATTTGAAGTGGAGTTATGGGATACTCCAGAATCAAAAGAATACGAATATGGAGAGACAAGAATGGATTTTGAAACCGTAGGGAACATTCCAAATTTCAAAGGAAATTGAGTCAAAAAGGAAGAGATTCAAGCTCGAACGAAAGTGATTCTATAAATAAATTTACATTATGCTAAGTTTGCCTAGAGCCAAAGCTCTGATACCAACTGTAACGACCTGACATTTTCAACCATTCGCATCCACATATGCCGGAATTGAATTGCTCAAAATACCAGATTGTTAATTTATATTTGGCAAAACTCAGCATACATAGTAAATAAATAAATCACAAAATCACAGACACAGAGTAACATACAATATGCAGCGGAAACAAAAGATAGTAGTTCATGAAGCTACTATATACATAACAGAGTCAAATAAGATACAACATAAGTCTCAAATACAATAGTTCAACAAAAGATCAGAGTTCATCACTAGAATCAATTGAATACTAAAAGCTGGATAGATAGCAAGATCTCTAAGCAAAGCTCCCACTCCAAAGGTGAGTCTCAAAAGCCAAACCACTCAGATTGACCCGAGCGTAAAGCAAAACACAAAACGCTCGAGTCAGGATTAACATTCTTATATCAATAAATCCAACTCAAGTGGAATAGCAACTGAAATACAAGTAACTCAAAGGATGTTTGGGATAACCATCCTCTAGGGATCTGTTAAATATCTACCATGTAGTAATATACGCTATTATAATAATGTCTAGAGTGAATTATATTATATTTGAAAATAGCATTAAGGCTTTGCATGTTCTTCCTTAAACACATTTTATATATTCCCATAGTCTATACAGTACCGTAAGCTCTCTCGTACTGGGCGTTGTTAGAGGGCACTCCATAGGTATGGTACAAAATATAATCGTATAAAGTGCGCTAGGATAGGTGACATGGCACAACTAGGCAATGCCAGGGTAGATATACCAATTACGCATTTGGACTGGTGGTAATGCATAGCAGCCACTACCGCCCATCTCGAGCCACACTCCGAAAAATCAAAGGTGCACCCAATCAATCACAAATTAATAGAATGGTATCAAAGAAGTGTGTCCAATAAGAGGCGCTACCTCATTGGCCCGGAATCGCTCCTGTTTTAGCCACCTTATGCCAACTCACGGGAGTCGGATCCACGTACATACCTCAACAGGACATCGCCACCATCCTACTTCATTCTGGAATCTCCACCGCATACACAGTTGTTAAAGTGGTTTTTGGAGTTGGTAGAGAGTATGACAACTTCCGATCTCGGTCTCTTTAACAACCAAACGTTATTATTACACCGCGGCCATTTCAAAAATAGTTTATACTTCAAAACCAAAATATCATTATCATTTAAAATCTTATCAATACGATATCATTTCCATTTTAAAACCAAATCAATACAATATCATTTCCATTTCAAAACCAAATCAATATGATATCATTTACATTTCAAATACATTCACTTAAAAGTCATAGCATTTTCGAAACCGTACACTTGAAATTATAACACTTTCAAAACATAATACTTTGAAAACCTAACTTCCACCACTTAAACAATTTAGGTATTAAAATGATATATATAACAAAACAGTTTAAATTTAAAACTACTTTATAAAATAATTTTTTCAAACTTCACGGATTGATTCAAATCAACTTGAATCCAAAATTCAATTTAAATCAAATCTAAATTCATAAATTTCAACCCAATTTAGTTTTCAATAATCCATCTCAATTTATATCAATTTCAAATTTAAATTTGAACCTCAAATAAACCATTTCAGACTCCATATATTTCAAAGCTTTAAATATTCCGTAATTTCAAAACTAAATTTTTATAATTCCATATATATAAAATTCAATTTACTATTATTTAGTTTTTGATATATTTACTTAATAAATCCAATATCATTTAAATAAGCCCCAAATTTCAAATCATTAAATAATTCCCTCAATTTTATTTAAACTTGAAACATTCATTTTAAATCATCCTAAACTAAAATCAAGTTATAAAATCATATCTTTTAAAATTTCAAATTCCATAAGTTTCAAATCGATTAATTAAATAAATTTTAACTAAATACAATTTCAAATAAATTCAAATCTATCTTCTTAACCTTAATTTGTTAAATCATTATAACTCTATAATATAATTTAAATCAATACTTATCCATATTATATTTTAATAAAATTGACTTTATTATTAAACTTATTTTGTATCCAACAAATTTATACATAGCTTAAATCAAGAATTTAACTATACATATAAAATAACATTTACATAATATCAAAAGTCAATATTTATTAAACCACATATTTCTTTCCAAAACCATAGAAATCCTTTTCAAAACATTTATATATAGACCAACGGTTTCTATATATAATTTTCTATCCTATGGCCAAGTAATACGGATATTTATCGTTTCAATCCGTAATTTAAATATGTGCGGGTATATATCATTTCGACCCGCAATCCCAAATTCAATTCAAATGAAAATCGCTTAGGTTTATCATTTCAACCCATAACGATTTTCTCCTATTCTAAAGTCCGTTCGGGTATGTATCATTTCAACGCATAGTGAAATCTACACTAACAGGGAACTTGCAGAGTGATAATAGATATGATTATAACGGGCATATATCATCAATATAAATAACAGATAATGGTGTCAGATATCATAGGTGAACAGATAACATATATCTAGCAATGTAAATAACTAGCAATAGTATATTTCAATTGAAATCAAATTTAATAAATATAAGAACGTTACTCGTGAGTGATTTCTCACCTTTCGAGGCTAGAGAGATGAACGAGAATGAGATGAATTATGTATCAAAACGTGAATTTCAAAGCGAAATAAGATGGGCGCGAATTCGATGATTAAAGCAATGCTAGAATCGATGAGAACAATTAATCATTTTTTGATAGAAACAGAAAAATATATCTACATATATTTTTTATTTTTATTTTTATTTTAAATCAATATTTTAACTATACCACTTATAAAATAATATATATATATATATATATATATATTCGAAAACCAAACTCAAGTAAACTTGTATATTTGAAATAATATATAAACATACATTAAATAATATATATATATATATATATATATATATTAGAATTTAAAATTATATCATAAAGTCAATGTCAACATATATACTATATATATACACACCAAATACCAACATTGCCCTCATATACTCGAAAATGCCAAACTCAGGTATGCAGATATAACTAATATGTATATTAAGGTACTACTAACTCTTATATTGAAATATAGAATAACATATATAGCAAGCAGATATAAACAAACCAATCTGGTAATATATATATATATATATGTATGTATGTATGTATATATATATGTATGTATGCATGTATGTATGTATGTATGTATGTATCCATACTGTAACACATATTGAAATCTAAACATTTTATTTATAACTACTCTAAACACACACATATATATATAATATATAATATAGTCAGGATGAACATATAACTCTAAAATAAAGTCATACATATATAACCAAAACTATATATAATACACGGTTGCAAACACATACATAAGACAACTGATTTTAAAATTTTATATATAACAGGCTTATATATTTTCGTAGACAAACAGCTGCTATATAAACATATAAACATTTGTATATATATTAATATAAACCATCAAAGCAATAATAATATATATAACTAAACTAAACATACATAGAAACTATATATGTATCCATAACAACAAGGCCAATCCCATATAAACTGTAGATAATACAATGTAAAGTTTTAAAAAAAGCTTACTTATACTTACATATTATAAACTTCAAAAAACTACTATTGTGAACCAACAGGTCATGTATATATACTAATACATATGTAATTAACGAAAAGGTATAAACTCATATAGGTTCATATACATATGTGTATACATATACCGCAGAACCAAAGTTCATGCAGACCAAAACTAAACAAAAGGTGCAGACAACTAAATATACATATATACTAACAACATACTAATTTAAATATGCACTTATACAATAAAAACCACTGTACTATACATATATATGCCAGCAAAACAACACATACACATACAACAACACGAGCATTTAAACACGCCCCACACACACACACCATATATATATATATAAAATTAAAATCTGTTCATCTAAAATATATATATATACACACACATAATATACGTTAGGGAAAAGCAACAGATTTGTATAATATAACTAGTATATTTACTAACAGATATATATAATGGAGCAACGAATAATACTATTGTAGTATACATATAAACTAACAAATTATATATAAATATATAACTATAGATACAAAATATTGAAATACCTCATATGTAAATCAGAGGGAGTTCGACCAAGTCAGGTAGTGCAGTTGTATCTGTGGTGATGTGGAAGGCTGAGGAATGCGCTAGATCAGGGTGGATGCTCGACGAGTTGATGGTAGGTAGACGTACAACAAATTCATTCATTTTTTATATGTCGCACTGGCCTCGGCCGAGCAAAAGAAAACGAAGGGGAGATGCTTGCTGGCACGCGGAGGATGAAGTTAGCCTTCGATTGCTCTCGTGAAGGAAGGCCGAAGCCTGAGTTGATGGAGCATCGCCAAAGGAAAGAGAGGGGAAAAGTGGGTTTGGTTTCAGAGGAAGAGAGCAGTTTGGAAGAAAGGAAAATGGAAGATGATAAAAATATAACATAATATGTTCTTTGTAACGCATGCCTAAATAAACAAAGGAAGATGGACCGAACCAATATTCAAATAAAGACAGTAGGATTACAAACGTCAGACACGATTCGAATTTCAGAAAATAAACTCAAATGACCATTGGTTAATACACGGTGAGGATATTGAAAGTCATAAAAATCAAAAGGCACAAAACCGGTATCATTACAGTTCGACATTTTACAGACACCGCCACGTGTCGGTGTAATAACCCGTAAATTTCGATAATTAAATTGGTTAATTTAATAAGATTTTTGTAATTAAATTTAGAAAGAAATAAAAACTGTATAATTTAAAATGAAACGAATGTTAGAAATGAAATGAAGAAATGGTAATTAAAACTAATTATTAACAATTTGAATGTAAATTAAGGTAATAATGTTAATGCAAGTTAATAAATAGTTAATTTAGTGCAATCCCAATTAATTGAAACCAATTGTAAGGTTATAATTGATTGTAATTAATAAATTGGGAAATAAGTCCAAAGTATATTAATTGTTGGAGTAATACGTAATAAATTGTAATTTGATTCAATGTTAGATAAGTAATTATAATATAGTTTGGAAATGGTAATTTATTAAAGTATGATTAAGAGTTAGTAGCAACAATTATTATAGATTATCGATATATTTTTTATCCATTAAATTGAATTGGAATCAATTGCAATAAATCTAAACAAAATATTATGTTAATGTTAATTAAGGTAATATTTGGAAATAATGTTAATACAATTCATAATAGGATAATTTGTTGATTTAAAAGAATGGAAATAAAGATTTATCAATTTGTTGGGATTTGAACTATAATAATTGGATAAGTTGCAATTAAATGAAATTTAATATTTAATTATTACGTTAATAGAGATTAAGATGAAATTTGGAGATCTTAATGTAACAAATCGTGAAACAATGTTACTTATATCCACATTGTAATAAAAGACGCGGATGCCAAGGTTTAAAAAAAATTATTAAATGGATTTTGTAATTTTAAATTTATAAATTTTCGAATTTAATGAAATTGAAGTTAAATACTAAAATTGAGGAATTAATCAATTTTAAATCAACAACTAAATTTGTTTAAACTATTTGAGAATGGTTAAGAAATCAAAATTGATAGAAGTTGTAAATTATTAAAATTTAAATTGGAAAGTGATTAATTAATTTAATATTAATTTATTTAATTAACTAGAAAATAGCCGTTTTGGCCATTGACTCAGATTTCGAAGAAACCAGTTTCATCGGATCCGTAACAATGAATTATTGTAGGATTTCAAGTTCCGTAGCGATCGGGCTTGTCGTTTGATCGTACGGACTCGAACGCCCAGAAATCAATTAAATTGAAATCAATTTGAAATAACTTGATTTTAGCATATCTTCTTCTACGATGGAATTTGGACTTGAAACCTGTTCCACTGATTTTAAATATTTTAAAACATCATTTTTTATATATGGGTTGACCCAGTTTTGTTCCGGAGTCAAAACGGGCTTTTCGTGTCGTTATCATTCATTTTTCCAAACCAATCAAGCCCATCTATTCTATTTTGTTCAGCCTATATATGTCTGGTCATAAACCCTAGCAGCCTTTCTATTTCTCATTTTTGTATGTACAGAAATTTCTGTTGCTCCTCTTTCTCAATGACAGACAAACCCTAAATTTCACAGTCTAATTCCAATATCAAATTCAAATCAAAATTTCAAACTCCACAAACTATATCAAATTTTATATGGATTCGAATCGCTCGATGACCGCATCTCAGAATTGCAATTATTTTTTCAATTTGATTCATCATTTGATCAGTAATCATCAGAGAATTTTTGGCCGTTCATCGCGTCGTGATGAACTGTGATCGATCGCCTAATTGTTCTGATGGGTTTTGTAGCATGGACCAAGGGGACTTCATCGGTATTGTTCGTTCGTCGAATCATTGGCTGGATCGAGCGCAATAATTCAACCTAGGGATAAATTTGGGCGGCGGCTACCGTGTTTCACGCGATCTCGGCGCAATGTGGAGTGTTTGGCGACCAGGAACGTGGAGGAGGCGAAGTCGGCGGCCGTGCTAGTGGGGTGCGACGTGGCCTGGGAACGCGATATCTGGCGGCGCGTTCGAAAAATTCACGTGCGATTGGGTAGGGTTTCCTCTAGCCGCCTAGTTCTTGTAGCCGCATAAAAAAAATAGTAACGCGTTTCTTTTTATTTTATTTTATTTTCATTTGTTTCAAATTTAAATCGCATAACTTCAAACGTGCATAACTTTTTCACACAAGGCCCAATTCATGCGCGGTTTTCTCCGCTGTGATCCTATCAAAATTCCGGATATTTTGACGTAGGTTTGGATGAATTCTAAGACTGTTTGAATTTTAGTTTTAAATTGGATTTAAATTCAATTTGAAAAGGTGAGTGTTTTAACCCACTCACAACTTCTAAAATTTCTTATGTTTGTTAAATTTAATTTATGTTGTGATTATGAATTTATTTATGACTGTTTCGTATATTTTTAATCATCATCTCATTTAATTGCATTTATTTAAATTAAATTGTTATTTAGTTTGTTGTTGAATATGACTGCCAGTTAAATACCCGTTATCTATTATCAGTTATATATTGGTATTGATTGATTGTTTTGGATGATGATTGTAATAGATGTGTGATTGATATTGGATGAATGGATGTTGTACTTTATATTGTTATAAACTACAATAGTTATGGATTTTCATTTCATTCGAGATTGCGGTTTGAAATGATATATAGCCGTATTTATCTTTTAAATTACGGATTGAAATGATAAATATCCGTATCACTTGACCATAGGATAGAAAATTACATACAGACACCGTGGTCTATATATAAAAAGTATTTTGAAATGATTTCTACGGTTTTGTAGAGGAATATATGGTTTATATAAATATAGATTTTAGATGTTATACAAATGTTATTTTATTCTTGATTTTTAGCCAGGTATAAATCTATTTGGAAATATAAAATAAGTTTAATAATAAATTTTGATTTTTTTTATAATATGGTTAAGTATCTATTTAAATTATATTGTATATGGAGTTTATAATGACTTGAATAAAATCAAGGTTGGAAGATAAATATGAAATTGATTTGAATTAAATTATCTAAGAATTATACTTGAATAAATTTGATTTGAAATTTAATAAAATTGGGATTTTAAAGGATACGATTTATAGCTTATTTTTGGTTTAAAGTGATTTAAATGAATATCAAGTTAATTTAAATGAATATATCAAGTTAAATAAATTGAAAGAATATTCAGTTATTTGAAGTTTAAAAGTTTACTTAAATGATATTGGATTTATTAATTAAACATTTCAAATCTAAATGATAGTAATTGAATTTGATATATATATGGAATTATCAAAGAATTAGTTTTGAAATGGAGGAATATTTAAAGCTTCGAAATATATGGAAATTGAATGGTTTACTTAGGGGCTCAAATCTGTATTTGGAATTGTTTTGTGAAATTGAAGAAGCTATTTTATTATATAAAATAATTTAATATTTAAGCCATTTAAGTGGTGTAGTTATGTTTCAAAGTAATGAGTTTCAAAGTATTATGATTTGAAAGTGTTATATTTCAAGTGTTTGATTTAGAAATGCTATAACGTTGAAAGTGCTCCGATTTTTGGAGAGGATGTATTTGAATTAAAGGTGATATAATATTGATTTGAGTGTTAATAAAATGATATCATATTTATTTGATTTTTGAAATGGAAATGATATCGTATTTATATGGTTTTGAAATGGATATTTTATTATGGTTTTGAAGTATAAATTATTTTGAAATGACCATGGTGTTATAATGACGTTTGGTTGTTAAAGAGACCGGGATCGGAAGTTGTCATACTCTCTGCCAACTCCGAAAACCACTTTAACAACCGTGTATGCGATGGAGATTCCAAAATGAAGTAGCATGGTGGCGACGTTTTATTAAGGAATGTACGTGGACTCGACTCCCATGAGTTAGCATAAGGTAGCCAAAACAGGAGCGATTTTCGGGCCAAGGAGGTTGCCCCTCTTATCGGACACACTCCTTCGATATTATATTCTGACTTTGGATTGATTGATGACCACTTTTGATTTTTGATTTTGGGGGTATGGCTCAAGATGGGCGGTAGTAGCTGCTACGCGTTACCACCAGCCCGGATGTGTTATTGGTATATCTACCCTGGCATTGCCTTGTGTGCCGTGTCACCTACCCTGACGCGCCTTGTACGAGTTTGATTTGTATCGTACCTATGGAGTATCCTTTGGTAGCCTCCTGATCAGGAGGTATTACGGTACTGTATAGACTATTGACACTATTCATGTATTAAGGGGAATATTGGGTCACTCCTTAACGCTATTTTAAAATAAGTTTATTTTACTAATAGACATTATTATAATAGCGAAATATTACTACATAGTAAATAGTTTAACGGATCCTTAGGAGATGTGAATCCTGTGCATCTCTTAAGTTACCGCACTCACGTTAGACACTGGATAAGAGATGTCAAATCCCGTAAACATTTCTGATGTCGTTTCACTCCTATTATTTACTGTTGATTTACCTCACATAAGATCTTTTAGTTCTGATTCGAGTGTTTTGTCTTTTCAATTCGCTTGGGTCAGTCTGAGCTTTTCAGGATTTGAAGACTATATTTCTGGAGGCCAAAGACGAAGATTTCATTACTATTATTTATTACATTATTCCACTACATTCGTACTGTTCCGCTGCATTATTTATTATTCTCTGGTATGTGTAACTCTGATACGTATTATATAAGTACAATCAAATGTTTTGCCAAACAGCTTTATGAAATGTTATTTGATTGTTATATTTTGTCATTCTGCCGTGAGATTCTGTTTCGTTTTATTTCTTTCTCTGTTTTTTTCTTATTTTCCCCAATAACAATCCGCTCTCTTGTATGGTTTGAGTCTGACGTATGTCGTTTATCGTCGATTTAAAGTGTACAAAAAGGCGGGTCGTTACATCTGGTATCAGAGCTTTGGTTTAGCGAAAAACCTTAGCTTTGTGGGGTCTGACTCCTTATCAATAGGGTAGTAATACCTTATGATGGGTCGTAGAGTGTATATATATGAGAGAGCGTATTTGTTAGTGTTATAAAAGGTTTTAATACTGTGTTAATTTGTTCCGTTTTATATGTATAAATTCTGGTTGGTGCATGGGACGCTATGACATCAGTAGGGATTTCTAAACACTTAATAGGACAGACCGACACAATATTTGTTTTGAATATATGTGAATGAAATAATTTTGCCTATTATATTTTCTATATATAAAATAAAAATCTTATAAAGGTTATATTTGGTTGTAATATATTGGTTGTTAGGTAGTGAAATTTATAAATATTAGTTGTAAAATAAAATTTACAAATAAATTGAAAATTTCAGAACTTAAATTCCGGGACTTTATGAAACTGCTTTCAAAGGATTTTGGAATATAATAATATTGTTTACAATTATTTTCTGATATAAATATTTCAATATAATTTGAAATAATTGTTTAAAGAAACTTTGGAAAGAAATAAGTTATGTACTCCCCTCTATGTCACTGGAAAATAATTTCGATGATGAGTGCATGCATCATCGACATTCATTTTCGAGTTTCTAAGTGGGAAGGCCACTGTAATAGTTTTACTGCAGATTTATTTTGATAAACAAATATAAATTTTAAATTGTTTTAAATATAATTGGATTTATAAGTTGTAAATATATACATTTATCTATTATTTTAAAATGATTTGAGATTTAACCCGGTATTTAATTCTTAAATTTCCGTTAATTAATAGTTTCAATTATGCCGGTGAAATGGAATGTAACTAATTAATAATTGGAACCTCTAATTAAAATTAGAGATTAAATGATAGGTTATAAAGGAAATAATAAGAAAGTTGAAATTTGCAATCTATAAAAAGCAAAGGATATGATTATTGAACATTAAATTAATTAAATGAAACAAGAAAAACTTGTATAACTTCCAATTACATTCTTAAAGCATATATATGTATAACTTACCAGAAGATTTAAAAGTTGTAATGTTTAATAAGAAAATGTAATGGAATTGTACAAGTAAACTTATATAAAGAAAGTATTCAATGAAGTCCTTTAATAAATAAGAATTGAGGATATATTGTTATAAACTTAAGTTATAATTGAAATGTTACTATAATTAAATATAATAAAAGGTAAGTGTTATAAATAAATGATTCTAAACTTAAGTAAATGAATTGAAGTGCTAAGAAATTTAATGGAACATGAATACTATTGATAAATGTATGTAAATACATGAAATCAAGTAGTGAATAAATGAATGTAATACAATAAAACTTGCAAGAAATAAGTGTAAATTTAAAGGATAAATCATTATATGAATGAAAAGGAAATCAAACAACAAATGTACAAAAATTGAAATTTATAAGAATGAATTTAATTTATGCTTGGAGTCATTATTGTTGGCTTATGGTTGTTTGGACAAGGATACTTTAAATTTGTTTAGATGTATATATAATCTATTTATTTCATCTAAGACTGTTGAGTAAATGGCGCATTTAATAGTTTATTTCCCATTCTGTACAATTTAAAGTTTTTGAACCCGAACAACTATTTGTTTTGTTTGATATGGACGGATAATTGGATTGTGTTTATTCCGTATGATGATTGTATGCCGTGGTTGCAAGTAATTGCTATTGGTTGACATTGATTTGTTGGTTAGTGGTTGAAACAACTTTAAATATTTCATTTTATATAATTATTAATCTTTTTGGATTATATAAGTGAAATACAGGTTATGCAAGCAATTGCTACTGCTTTTGGTTTCATAAATAAGCGTTATTTGCCCGACAAATAGATACGTTCTCGGATTACGGTTTTATAGCGCTATTATATTGTTTTTCCTATTGTTGGGATATATTATCTTGAGATATTGTGATATATATTGTTATATTAGATATTATAATTTCTCCCGAGCCTCTCCATACAAAGGAGACCCTGTAGAAATTTTCTGTAAATTTTGGACTTAGAAAATATTTTGAAAAATGTTTTCCAAACTTGATTAATTTGAGTATAGATTTAATGGTTATAAATTGGTATAATTTATTCAAATTAATTAATTTTGTAAATTTATATGTTTATAAAGTTAATATTTTTGAATAAGATGTATTTTTTACTCAATTCTTTCTTTTCCCTTCCTTTTTCTTTTCGCGGACGAAAAGTTTGAGTGGGGGAGAGTGTAACGACCGTAAATTTCGATAATTAAATTGGTTAATTTAATAAGATTTTTGTAATTAAATTTATAAAGAAATACAAACTTTATAATTTAAAATGAAATGGATGTTAGAAATGAAATGTAGCGATGGTAATTAAAAATAATTATTAACAATTTGAATGTAAATTAAGGTAATAATGTTAATGCAAGTTCATTAATAGTTAATTTAGTGCAATCCCAATTAATTAAAACCAATTGTATGGTTATAATTGATTGCAATTAATAAATTAGGAAATAAATTCGAAGTATATTAATTGATGAAGTAATACATATAAATTGTAATTTGATAGAATCAATGTTAGATAAGTTATTATAATATTATTTGGAAATGATAACTTACAAAAGTATGATTAAGAGTTAGTGGCAACAATTATTATAAGTTATCGATATATTTTTTATCCATTAAATTGAACTGTAATCAATTGCAATAAATATAAATAAAATATTACGTTAATGTTAATTAAGGTAATACTTAGAAATAATGTTAATGTTATTCGTAATAGGACAATTTGTTGAATTAAAAGAATGGAAATAAAGATTTATCAATTTACTGGGATTTGAACTATAATAATTGGATAAATTGCAACTAAATGAAATTGAATATTTAATTATTACATTAATATAGATTAAGATGAAATTTGGAGATCTTAATGTAATTAATCGTGAACCAATGTTAGTTATATCCTCATTGTAATAAAAGACGTGAATTCCAAGGTTTAAAGAAAAATTTAACGGATTTTGGAATTTTAAATTTATAAATTTCTGAATTTAATGAAATTGAAATTAAACACTGAAATTGAGGAATTAATCAAATTTAAATCGAAAGCTAAATTTGTTTAAATTATTTATGAATGGTTAAGAAATCAAAATTGATAGAAGTTGTAAATTATTAAAATTTAAATTGGAAAATGATTAATTAATTTAATATTAATTTACTTAATTAACTAGAAAATAGCCATTTTGGCCACTGACTCGGATTTTAACGAAACCAATTTCATCAGATCCGTTACAGTGAATTATTGTAGGATTTCTAGTTTCTAGTGATCAGGCTTGTTGTTTGATCGTACGGACTCGGAACGCCCAGAAATCAATTAAATTGAAATCAACTGAAATTAATTTGAAATAACTTGGTTTTAGCATAACTTCTTCATACGATGGAATTTGAACTTGAAACCTATTCCATTATTTTAAAATATTTTAAAACATCTATTTTGATATATGGGTTGACCCAATTTCGTTCCGAAGTCGAAACGGGCTTTTCGGGTCGTTATCATTCATTTTTCCAAACCAATCAAGCCCATCTATTCTATTTTGTTCAGCCTATATATATCCGGTCATAAACCCTAGCAGTCTTTCTATTTCTCATTTCTGTACGTACAAAAATTTCTGTTGCTCCTCTTTCTCAATGGCAGACAAACCCTAAATTTCATAGTCCAATTACAATATCAAATTCAAATCAAAATTTCAAACTCCACAAACTATATCAAATTTTATATGGATTAGAAGCTCTAGATGAACACATCTTAGGACTGCAATTTGTTTTTCGTTTTGATTCGTCATTTGATCAGTAATCATCAAAAAATTCTCGGTCGTTCATCGCGTCGGGATGAACTGTAACCGATCGCCAATTTGTCTGAGGGGTTTTGTAGAGTGGACCAGGGGGACTTCATCGGTATGGTACGTTCATCGAATCATTGGATGGATCGAGCGCAATAATTTGACCTAGGGCTAAATTTGAGTGGCGGCTAGCGTGTTTCACGCGATCTCGACGCGATGGGGGAGGGGGGGGGGGGGTGTTTGGCGACAAAGAACGTGGAGGAGGCGTAGTCGGCGACCGTGCTAGTGGGGTGCGACATGGCCTGGGAACGCGATATCTAGAGGCGCATTTGAAAAATTCATGTGCGATTAGGTAGGGTTTCCTATAGCCGCCTAGTTCCTGTAGCCGCGTGAAAAAAAATGGTGACGTGTTTCTTTTTATTTTATTTTATTTTGTTTCAAATTTGAATCGTATAACTTCAAACGTGCATAACTTTTTCATACAATGTCCAATTCACGCGCGGTTCTCTCCACTGCGATCCTACCAAAATTCCAGACATTTTGACGGAGGTTTCGATAGATTCTGAGACTGTTTGAATTTTAGGTTTAAATTGGATTTAAATTCAATTTAAATTCAAAGGGTGAGTGTTTTAGCACACTCATAACTTCTAAAATTTCTTATGCTTGTTAAATTTAATTTATGTTGTGATTATGAGTTTATTTATGACTGTTTCGTATATTTTTAATCATCATCTCATTTAATTGCATTTATTTAAATTAAATCGTTATTTAGTTTATTATTGAACATGACTGCCAGTTAAATACCTGTTATCTATTATCAGTTATATATTGATACTGATTGACTATTTTGGATGATGATTTTAATGGATGTGTGATTGATATTGGATAAATGGATGTTGTACTTTATATCATTATAAACTGCAATGGTTATGGATTTTATTTCATTTGAGATTGCGGTTTAAAATGATATATAGCCGTATTTATCTTTTAAATTTCGGATTGAAATCATAAATATCTGTATCACTTGACCATAGGATAGAAAAGTATATACAGACACCGTGGTCTATATATAAAAAATATTTTGAAATAATTTTTATGGTTTTGTAAAGGAATATATAGTTTATATAAATATTGATTTTAGATGTTATATAAATGTTATTTTATTCTTGATATTTAGCCAGGTATAAATCAGTTTGGAAATATAAAATAAGTTTAATAATAAAGTTTGATTTTTTTTTATATAATATGGTTAAGTATCTATTTAAATTATATTGTATATAGATTTTATAATGACTTGAATAAAATCAAGGTTGGAAGATAAATGTGAAATTGATTTGAATTAAATTATCTAGGAATTATACTTGAATAAATTTGATTTGAAATTTAATAAAATTGAGATTTTAAAGGATACGATTTTGTAAGTTGATTTGGTTTAAAGTGATTTAAATGAATATCAAGTTGATTTAAATGAATATATCAAGTTAAATAAATTGAAAGAATATCCAGTTATTTGAAGTTTAAAAGTTTACTTAAGTGATATTGGATTAATTAAGTAAACATTTCAAATCTAAATAATAGTAATTGAATTTGATATATATGGAATTATCAAAGAATTAGTTTTGAAATGATGGAATATTTAAAGCTTGGAAATATATGGAAATTGAATGGTTTACTTGGGGGTTCAAATTTGTATTTGGAATTGTTTTGTGAAATTGAAGAAGCTATTTTATTTTATAAAGTAATTTAATATTTAAGCCATTTAAGCGGTGTAGTTATGTTTCAAAGTTATGAGTTTCAAACTATTATGATTTGAAAGTGTTATATTTCAAGTGTTTGATTTAGAAATGCTATAACGTTAAAAGTGCTATGATTTTTGGAAAGGATATATTTGAATTAAAGGTGATATTATATTGATTTGGGTGTTAATAAAATGATATTATATTTGTTTGATTTTTGAAATGGAAATGTTATCGTATTTATATGGTTTTGAAATGGACATTTTATTATGGTTTTGAAGTATAAATTATTTTGAAATGACCACGGTGTTATAATAACATTAGGTTGTTAAAGAGACCGGGATCAGAAGTTGTCATACTCTCTGCCAACTTCGAAAACCACTTTAACAACCATGTATGCAGTAGAGATTCCATAATGAAGTAGGATGGTGGCGACGTTCTATTAAGGTATATACGTGGATCCGACTCCCGTGAATTGGCATAAGGTGGCTAAAACAGGAGCCATTCTCGGGCCAAGGAGGTAGCCCCTCTTATCGGACACACTCCTTCGATATTATATTCTGACTTTGGATTGATTTGGTGGCCACTTTTGATTTTTGATTTGGAGGTGTGGCTCGAGGTGGGCGGTAGTAGCTGCTACGCGTTACCACTAGCCCGGATGCGTAATTGGTATATCTACTCTGGCATTGCCTTGTGTGCCGTGTCACCTACCCTAGCGCCTTGTACAAGTTTGATTTGTGTCGTACCTATGGAGTATCCTCTGGTAGCCTCCCGATCAGGAGGTATTACGGTACTGTATAGACTATTGGCACTACTTATTTGTTAAGGGGAATATTGGGTCACTCCTTAGTGCTATTTTAAAGTAAGTTTATTTTACTAATAGACATTATTATAATAGCGAAATATTACTACATAGTAAATAGTTTAACGGATCCTTAGGAGATGTGAATCCGAGCGTCTCTTAAGTTACTGCACTCACGTTAGACACTGGATAGGGGATGTCAAATCCCATAAACATCTCTGACGCCGTTCCACTCCTATTATTTATTGTTGATTTAACTCACATAAGATCTTTTAGTTCTGACTCGAGTGTTTTGTCTTTTCAATTCACTTGGGTCAGTCTGAGCTTTTAAGGATTCGAAGACTATATTTCTGGAGGACGAAGATGAAGATTTCATTACTATTATCTATTATATTATTCCACTACATTCGTACTATTCCGCTGCATTATTTATTATTCTCTGGTATGTGTAACTCTGATATGTGTTGTATAAGTATAATCAAATGTTTTGTAAAATAACTTTATGAACTGCTATTTGATTATTATATTTAGTCATTCCACTGTGAGGTTCTGTTTTGTTTTATTTCTTTCTCTGCTTTTTTCTTATTTACCTCAATAACAATCCGCTCTTTTGTATGGTTTGAGTCTGACGTGTATGGTTTATTATCGATATAAAGCGTACAAAAAGGCGGGTTGTTACAGTCGAACTCCAAAACATAGAATTGAATATACCGCAGAGATCAACACGACGAGACGATCAAAACGGTATACATATATCAGTGGTACGATCATTCTATCAAAAATTGATGTCGGTACTGAAAAATGCTGCTATTTCGTCGAAAATAAGATCGACGGAGCAATATCGGTCAAAATTTGAGGAAACGAAATATGATATCTTGGTCAAAAGATGATTTACAAATTTTCTATAGAAAAATATTCAGGTTTGGAAAATATTTTATTATCATCAAATTTCACTGATATAAATTGAAATAGAATTACACAAGAAAATAAACTTCTATATTAATAATTGAAACTTTGCCATTTGTTATGTTTAAGAAGTCGTATTCCAAATATTAAATTTTTATTTCCAAATTTAAAATTTTCAAAATTCACCAAATTCAATTAAATATGTAAATAAAACTATTAAAATTTACGGGTCGTTAGGCTCTCTCCCACTTAAAATTTCGTCCCCGAAAAGGAACGATGTAGGAGAATAGAAACATCCAGAAAGAAAATCAGATTGGAAACAAAATAAAACCAGTAATTTAAAACCATATAAATTTCAATTTACATTAATTAGTACTTAGTAATGGATTTTAAATTCAAGTATTTCATTAAGTTTCTTTACTGTCAATTCATTAATTCCTTCAAAACAAAATTTTATTTGTCTCTTTTATTAAATCCATTTGATTACACTTAAATTAATTTCACTTATAATTCAATTCTTGACTATTTCTAATTCATTATCCTATTATTCAAATTTTTTTAATTATCAATTTCTACACTTATAAATTAAGTGTATAACATTTACTATAACCACTCAAATTTTATTTATAAAAACATTTCATATTGTATGCTATCCAATTATATATTCAACTTCCGGATAATTTAGGCAAGTTGTATTTGAATGAAATTAGGTAATATAGAAGTAAAATTTTCTAATTCAATTATTTCAAGTTTATTCAAAAATTTTGGCTTCCATTATAATTGAAATCATCTTTTAACAAAAATTTAAGAATTTAAATTTCCGTCTTCAATTCAAACAATTGAGAGATAAAATTTACATATATATAAATTATATATGTCAAATCAAATCTATAAGCATATACTAATATTATAGTCAAGTCATCCTTTAGAATTTCAAATTAATTTATTTTCCAAAACAAAACTAAGCTACAGAATGGTCTTTCCACTTTGAAACTCGGAAATGAATATCGATGATGCGGCCGCCATCCTGAAACTATTTTCCAGTGATAAAAGAGGAGAGCACTGACTTATTTATTTTAAAATTCTTTGGAAATGATTCATTTGAAAATACTTTATATAATATGCATTTTAAAACTTTAAAACCAAAGTTGGAATCATCGAAAACTAAAATTCTCAAATTCTAATTTGAATTCATTTAAACTCCAAATTAAATTATAAACCATTTTTGATAAATTCATTTATTTATGTACTGGAAAAAAATCAATGGTTTACCAAACAATAAATTAAAATCAAATATCATCATTTTCACCAGTTCATTTAACTTTTAATTCCAGAAGATATTTTTTACTTAAATATACTATAATCATATAAATTTATTTCATTTACCAAATTTGAAAATAATATTGTGTCGATTTACTCTATTTAAGTGTTTTGGAAATCCTATCAATAACGTTGATCAGACGAATCGATCGGAAACCCAAATTAACATCAACAAGTCAAACAACATAATATATTAAAAAATTAGTATTAATTACAAATACACTCCCTCACTCGATGATTCAAAAAGGATTTCAAAGCACGGATAGAGATTCAAATTTGATGGGCTCAAATCAAAGAGAATTTTGATTTGAAGATAGGTTCAAAACGAAGATGAGATGATTAAATAACAAAATAGGAAGATGGATAAGTTTATATAAATCACGGGCAACCTAAACCAGGTCAACCGTGACTTCAAGAATGAAATCGATGCAGAATTCCGAGGAAAAATCGGCATTAGATCTCAAGGGATAGAATTCAGGCATAGCAGGGGATAGATAGCATTGTAAACCGAGGATATAAAAATCTCCGGTGAATCAATTCTTGTTATAAAGGAGTTTCACCCCGTTCAATCATTCGAAGATCGGCGAGGCCTGCCGGTTTATTATAGAGATTATTTGAAGTGGAGTTATGGGATACTCCAGAATCAAAAGAATACGAATAAGGAGAGACAAGAATGGATTTTGAAACCGCAGGGTACATTCCAAAGTTCAAAGGAAATTGAGTCAAAAAGAAAGAGACTCAAGCTTGAACGAAAGTGGTTTTGTAAATAAATTTACCATATATGCTAAGTTTGCCTAGAGCTAAAGCTCTAATACCAACTGTAACAACCTGATATTTTCAACCATTCGCATCCACATATGCCGGAATTGAATTGCTCAAAATACCAGATTGTTAATTTATATTTGATAAAAATCAGCATACACAGTAAATAAATAAATCACAGACATAGAGTAATATACAATATGAAGCAGAAATAAAAGATAGTAGTTCATGAAGCTACTATATACATAACATAATCAAATAAGATACAAAAGAAGTGTCGAATACAATAGTTAAATACAAGATCAGAATACATTACTAGAATCAACTGAATACTGAAAGCTGGATAGATAGCAGGATTTCCAAGCGAAGCTCCCACTCCAAAAGTGAATCTCAAAAGCTGAACCACTCAGACTGACCCGAGTGAAAGCAAAACATAAAACACTCGAGTTAGGATTAACATTCTTATATCAATAAATCCAATTCAAGTGAAATAGCAACTGAAATACAAGTAACTCAAATGATATTTGGTATAACCATCCTATAAGGATCCGTTAAACTATCTACTATGTAGTAACATACGCTGTTATAATAATGTCTAGAGTAAATTATAATATATTTGAAAATAGCGTTAAAGCCTTACATTTTTCACCTTAACACATTTTATATATTCTCGAAGTCTATATAGTACAGTAATCTCCCCCATATGGGTGTCGTCAGAGGGCACACTATAGGTATGGTACAAAACAAAATCGTATAAGGCGCGCTAGGGTAGATGACACGGCACAACTAGGCAATGCCAGCGTAGATATACCAATTACGCATCCGGACTGGTGTAACGCATAGCAGCCACTACCGTCCACCTCGAGCCACACTCCCAAAAATCAAAGGCGCACCCAATCAATCACAAAGTAATAGAATGGTATCGAAGAAGTGTGTCCGATAAGAGGAGCTACCTCATTGGCCCGGAATTGCTCCTATTTTACCACCTTATGCCAACTGACGAGAGTCAGGTCCGCGTACATAACTCAACAGGACGTCGCCACCATCCTACTTCATTCTGCAATTTCCACCGCATACACAGTTGTTAAAGTGGTTTTTGAAGTTGGCAGAGTGTAACGACCCTGAATTTCCGACCCAGTTTTGAAATTTTAAAATCCATCATTTTAATATAAAATTTTGAAAATTTATAAACGATCTCGATTAACGTCCAAACTTTATTTATGAGATACGTCTAGTGAGATATGAATATAGAATAAGTTTCGTCGCAAATTATTACAGTAAATTTCATTCGCGTTTTACTGTATATCAGTTCATATAAAGCTGTGTAAAATTTATCTTTCAAATTCAAATATTTTTATGCAGTTATGTTGTTAAAATTATTCTGATCAACATAATGTAATTCGTTTCGTCAAAAACTGTCATCGCCTGTTCTGTTTAAATTATTTTGCAAAACGAACAATTTAAGCGGCGTAAAATAATTTTTTTATAAAACCATCGTACCGCAATAATCTGTGTACCGTTGGAAGCGTATCGTCGCACTGATCAAAATAGTATATTTATTCGTGCAAATCGGAGTCCGTCGGAATTAATTTAACCACTCCGAACAGACCGGTTAAATAAAATCTCAGCCCAAATTTCTTTAGCTCGTTTACAAAAGGAACTTTGAAAATAAATCTCAGCTGATGCATTCAAGTGGGTAGTTGGAAACTATGAGTTGACATTGGAAAGGGGTATGACGTTTAGGTATTCGAGAATGAAAATCAGTGTTACGAAGCAGTAAAGTAAAAGAATATATCTCTCCATTCATATTCACTGTACATCTTCACAACAATTCGAAATTGCTTCAGGTATCCACCTCTCCTCCTTTTCTTCTATTCTTTTTCTGAAATTTAAAAATGAATGAAAGAAAAACAAAACCTTCTAGCAAAAAAAATGCAAAAATCAACCACCCAGACCTCCGTTCGCCTTGCCATGCCTTTGTACTTTAGCTCCACCGCCTCTGCAACATCCAATCACCACTGCTCCGACTGCCGCTACATCCCATCTCAGACCAACCCGACCGAGCACCCCCTTCCAGTCACTTTAACCACTGACTCGACTGAACCGCAGCCACCTTCACCTCATGCGCACAGACGAGCCACCTTCTCCTATGCGTGCACGTGCGGCTTCCCAGTTATCAATGCCGACCAGCGACCATGTTCTCCGTCTCGCTTACATCATGCGCTGCCGTGGCTTGATGTATGCATCGTGTGCATGTACCGTGTGTGTTGGTTAGTGTGTGTTTTATAAAATAAAAAAATAATGTTGGAAGTTGCATGCATGTGGACTGTGTGTGCAGTGAGGTTGAGTATATATGAATGAGTGGTGTTGCCAAATTTTGGAAAGGTGAACTGGGTGTTCCATGCGTGCATAAGGACGTGCATGTATATCATGCTTAGGATGAGTAACTGTAACTTTAGAGCCGGCTTCGAAGAAAGAAAAAAAGAAAAAAAATATATAAAGGGAATTGCGTGTTATGCAGAAAAGAAAGAAAACGGGGGGAAACAGGTTTTGTGCGTGTACAGCAACTAGAAGGAAGGGGATGGATGTTAGAGCTATGATGAATGTGAAGTATGCACGGTGGAGGTGACAGCAAAGAGAAATAGTGCATGTGTGCATGGCTGTTATAAAAAAAAAGTGGATGCGTGAATAGGCATGTAGTGGGAAGTAGGTGATATTGAAGTAAGATGGGGGTTGGAACTGTTACAGAAAAAAAATGGCGTGTACATGCGTATACAACATGCTCGGGGAATGAGTAACCGTGAAAAAGGAAGAAAAAAATGAAGCCGAGATTTTTCAAATAGTTTTTAAATATTGCAGTAGAGTATTACGCAAATATTTATTTGGTGGTAAAAAAATAGTAACCAACTTTTCTTTTCTCGTTGTGTGCAGAAGCTACTGGTTGAGCTTTTTGCAACAGCACCGATCTTTAGCTTTTGTTATTTTCTCCATCGTCGGTGAGCGCATTTATATAAATTTATAAATTATATACAAATGTTCATTGTATTAATATCGTTTTCTTCTGTCGATATTACAGTGTTCGTTGTTCGCATTGTACCGACTCTATTCGTGCTTCTTCTTGCTTTTGGTCAAATTTCTTTATCCACGAAAGGTGAATTAATTTTCACGACTATATTCTTATACAAACTTGATTTAAGAATGATTGCTTTGTGATGTTAAATTGGATGTTAATTGTTATTGTTAAGTGATAAATAATATGCAAGTTGAAATCGATATAGGGTAGTTAACAATTTAAAAATGGATTATATATATTGAATATTGATCTGTTAAACTTGACCCCTTTATATGATGAATATTGATTAGTTAAATATGACCCCTTTTAATTGTTAAGGTAATTGACACGCAGAATATGATAAATTACACTTTGAACCTTTGAACGTATATTGGATTGAAATTGAATGACAAGTGAAAACCTTGATGTAATAATCTTTAATCTACATGAAATGATAGTGTAGATTCTAGAAATAATTATATTAATTTGCATAAATAACAAATGTAAATTAATACGATTATTTTGGGATTATTTAAATAAATTGTTGAATTGTTATGTATGGATGTTATTGCTTGTTTATTTACTTTGACACCATCCCAGTTATCACACTGCAAGTTCCCTTTGTATGCTTTGATTTTTAATTGAAATGGAATCGGGTTGAAATGATAGATACCCAAATAACTTTGACTTAGGATAGAAAATTTAATTAAACCCGATTGGTCAATGTTTTGATTTAAAATAAAATAAAGTTTATGTGACTAATAACAAGGTTTTGAATAAAATTGGAATTTAAATTCGAATGAATGTAAATGTGAATATTTGAATTTGAAACAAATATTAACGTCGTAATTGACAAAAGAACATTGTTTAAAATTTAATTATTTAATAATTAAATTTAGAATAATTAAGTTTTGAAATTATTAATAATTAAGTTTTAAAATTAGTAATAATTAATTTGGAATTATTATTAATTATTTGAAATTATTAATAATTAAGTTTTGAAATTAGTAATAATTAATTTGGAATTATTATTAATTATTTGAAATCATTAATAATTAAGTTTGAAATTATTAATAATTAAGTTTTAAAATTATTAATAATTAAGTTTGAAATTATTAATAATTAAGTTTGAAATTATTAATAATTAAGTTTTAAAATTATTTATAATTAAGTTTGGAATTAGTAATAATTAAGATTTGAAATTATTTGATAGTTAAGGAGACTGAATTATTTAAAAAAATTGAATTGAATTGAATTTTCTTATTAAGTGAAATTGAATTTCTTGAATAAGTGAAGCTGAATCACTTTATCAACTGAGTTTGAAATGTAACTAAGGTAATAAGTAAATGAATTTGAATGTCTTTAACAAAATTTAAAAATGCGTTTTATCGAAACAAACGAAAGACTTGGAATTTAAAGAATTGAGTTTACAAATTTAATTTAAATTTAATTTGTAAGCTTTAATAATGAAAACGAACTTAAGAAGTAAATTTAATGAATTAGAAATTTAATGGAAATCGTTTAAAGGATAAATTAATTTAATGAAAATCAAATGAAATCGATAAATGAGTTTAAATCGATTTGGACGGTAAATTAAGTTTAAATAATTAAGGATTGGAACTGTAATACAAATTTAAGTGTATATTTGAATTTTTTTAAATTTAACTTTTGAAATTGAATTATAGAATTCTGAAATGAAATTGAGAAATTATGAAACGTAAATTTCGAAAATTGTTTTGGAAAGACGAATAAATGTTAAATTACGAATTCTAATTGAAATTTAATTTGAATCGGTTTTGAAAAATATTAAACGACCAATCGGTAAATTAATTGCGAAGGTTATTAAAGGAACCAGATTCGGTTAGGGACATACTCACTGTCTAAACCGAAAACCACTTTAATAACTATACGCGGAGTGTGATCCAGAACGAAGTGGTTGGAATGGCATACGTGATGACTATTGAAAGAGAACCATAATGGATAGCCTTGACACTTGTGTCAAATTGGAAATGACTAAAGCAGGAGCCATGTCGGGCCAAATGTGGTTAGCTACCTCGAGTGAACACACGTCTTCATAAACTACTCATTACTTTGTTATTGATTGGTGCGCACCCTTGAATTTGGAGTGTTGTTTCGCGGTGTTGCGATCATTGCGGCGATGCGTTCTCACCAGTCCGGATCAGGCAAACGGTAGTTTCACTACCTTGGGTATTACCTCATGTGCCTTGTCATACTTGTATTTCCATATACGCGACCACTACGACTTTGTTTTGTATTATACCTATGGAGTACTCCCTAATATCCCACTAGTTAATGGTGGAGTTTACAGTGCTGTATAGTCTATAATGCTATATAAAATGTGTTAAGGGAGACAATGCTAACGCCTTAACACTATTTTGATATTTTACTTTACTGTTAGACATTATCTATCTATCGTACATTACTATGTATAAATAGTTTAACGGATCCTTAAAGATATTATTCCACTCATCTTTGAGTTACTGTTTATTTTGAATTTGAATCATATTATCTGTATAAGAATAAATGTCCTGATTTGAGTGTTTGTTTATGCTTATGCTCGGATCAGACTGAAGATTGCTGTTGCTGTTCTACTTGGAGCTGAAGACCGAAGGCTATCAGTATCTTATCTTATCAGTATTGCTCTTTCTATTTGGACTATTGGACATCTATGTTATTCTATTTTATTTTATCTGAGACATTGTTGTATTTATGGGCAGCTTCATGAACTACTCTTATGACTATGTTGAATTTTCCGCTGCACTATTCTGTGATGTTATATTTCTGTGATTCTGTGATGATTCTCATTTATATATGTTAGGGATGCGGATTAAGGATCTTAAGGCAGAAATAACACTAGAGTGGGGGTGAATAATGTTTTAAAGAATATATGAACTATATGACTAAATTAAAACTTTCAACACAAATCTAAATAGAATTCTAACACAGAATGATCACAGAACATATAACAAATGCAAATAGTAAAGTAAAGCAAGTAAAAGGAAAGAACACACCGGATTTTATACTGGTTCGGAATCCTCCTACATCCAGTCCTGCACCAAGGCAATGTCCCTGTACAGATTTTTATAAGCCAATATCCAAATTACAACCCTCAATTTCTAAGGCCTTGAGGAACCCTCCTATCTCCGAGTCTGGGGTAAACTCTCTTGATTTACGGGACACAAGATCACCCTAATACTTCTTAATAAGAATCCTTTTGAATGGATAGACTCTATGGACTTTTTGAATACAAATTAATCCTATAACTCTGAATAGCACTTTGATCTTTAGTAGAATGACGGAGAATCAAATAGAGAGAGTATATAAATGATTTCCTATTGAGAATTTGGCAGAATGATGACACGATATTGAAAATATGAAGTTTTATGGATATGGAATGGTGGAGAAGAAAGAGTGAAGAAAATAAGAAAGTAGTTGTTAAAAAAAAATTCGTTTTGGAAGCCTTTATACAGATGCACAACAGTCATAATCATTGGCAAAAGTTTTTCGAACGAATGGACACTTCTTTTGAAAAATGAATTTTGAATCCAACTGTCACCATGCCGACATGGGGTATCCCCTTATGTCGACATCCCTTAGTTCAAAATTATAGAGATGTTGTTTTGTAAAGACAATTGAATTTAAAACAAGTTGAAACTTCTTTGAAGCAAAGTAAAGTGTTTAAACAATATTTTGAGATAAAGAATGAATATAAAACATTATTTTAAATATATATATAATTGATATAGACCGTCAATTATATAAGTAATATTTAAAATCAGAATAAGTTTTGATGTTTTAAAAATAGAAGTTTTTTAAAATCAGAATAGGGGAATATTTCAAGGCTAAAACAAAGTTTGAAAATATTTTTGAAAACATGATTTTGAAAGCTAAAACATTTTGAAAACAGATTTAAAAACATTCTGAAAAATCTATTCAAACTGAAATTGCAAGAACCTTCCTACAGAGCTCCTCCATAGGACTCAAGAACTTGTACAAAGTAGTTTAAATGATTTTGATTTTCATGGGTTTGTAAGCTACTTGTCGTGGGTTTGTAAGCTACTTGTCGTGGGTTTGTAAGCCACTGGTTTCGATAAAAATTGGGTTCCATCCCAAAAGAAAATTGGAAGAAAGATGAGAGTGCTATTATGAAGTTTTAACAAAATACTAGAGACTTATCTTGAGATCTTGAAATCTTGATTCTCTAGAGTCTTGAATCTTGAATCTCTAATCTTCATCTTAATGCTTGAGTCTTTATACCGATCAGTCTTCGATGATACTTGCATATACTTCCTATATATATATATATGGAAATGTTAGTATATATTTTATAAAGTAAAGTATAATAACTATATAAGGTTGTTGTTATCAAAACATCATCAACTCAGTTCCTAACAATCTCCCCCTTTTTGATGATGACAACCTTTATTTATAAAATATACTTACTATACCATAACTCCCTCTTACTCCGTGATTTCTTCTTAAAACTACAACTCCCCCTTACTCTATGACTCCCTCTTACACCAAGCACATATATTTTTATAACTTTCTCCCCCTTTGTCATCAACAAAAACTATTAACTACTTAAGAATTCAAGAATGATTAGTATGAACAAATAATATGTATAGAACAAGCACGAAATAATGAGTATACGTGAACACATTTTAGTTATTACAACATATATAAGAACATACATAAACACGAACAAACAAAACAATTTAAAACAAAGAATAAAATGAAAGTACGCTTTAATGGCGATCCTTAACTATAGGAGACTTATGAATCGAACAATTGGGGTAGTGGAGACAAAAGTTTCCACGTTGTTTAATTATGTTTCCATTAGTATCAACAAGGATCTCACCAATGCAAATAACGCTCTCGTCCGTATTCATAGGGACTTCGAGTTGAGGTAAAGGTTGATCTTCATCTTGGTCTTCTTGTGGTTCTTCCATAGGTTCTTCTTCCTCGGATTCCATGGCTTGTGAAGAGTCTTCAATATTAATAGGATTTGTACGGTTATCCATAAGGGATTTTTGTACATTCCTAATAATATTCCCTTGCCTTTGTTGTTCTCTAGCCATCGTAAGTTGACTTACTTGAATTTCAGTCATCAATTGAAGGATATCTTTCATCTTCTCTTGCAATTTGATCACTCGAGCATGCGTAGTTCGTTGAAATGGACCAGAATGAGGAGATGTGGGTGAAGTGGGTTCATTAGTAGAAGAAGAGGCCATTATTTTATTGTTTCAGAAGTTATTTACAGAGAATATAGTGAAGAAAGAGGAGAGAAAATGAAATAAATAGATAAATAACCAAATAACTAACTTTGGAGGGAAATTCAATTTTCAAATTTTTGTTGGGTATGTTGACATCATGAGATGGGGCATGTCGACATGTTCTTCAAAAAAGTGTAGTTTTTATTTTGAATTTTTATTGATTATTATATTATATTATTTTATATTTCAGATTTTGTACAAATACCTAATTCTCTTCTAAATTTAGTAAAATTCTGTTCGGTTAATGGTTTAGTTAATATATCAGCAATTTGTTTTTCAGTATTTACATAATCTAGAGTTATTATTTCTTTAGTTATATTATCTCTTAGAAAATGATGTCTTATATCAATACGTTTAGTTCTAGCATGATGAGTTGGATTTTTAGATAGATTTATTGCACTAGTATTATCACAATATATTGGTGATTTACTTATGTTAATTCCAAAATCTTTTAAAGTTTGTTGCATATATATGACTTGTGAATAGGCTAGAGCAGCAGATATATACTCTGCTTCAGTTGTTGACAAGGAAACAGTATTTTGTTTCTTGCTGAACCAGGAAACCAGTGAATGTCCTAGAAAGTGACAAGTTCCACTTGTACTGTAACGACCCAGAATTTTTATTAATTAAAATATGAATATTTAATTAATTTTAAATATTTATAAGTGAATTTATAAGTCAAATAAATTTTTATTTGAATTTTTGGATTTAATTGAATAATTAAATCGATAATTTAATACGTTAAATTATGGAAATAATTGAAAATTGGGTTAAATATGATTTGAAATGATTTGTAAAATTTTATTTTATCATATGGAAGTTAGAACAATATTTTAGAACTTTTAAAATCGAATTAAAAGTTAATTTGTGAAAATTGAATATTTTAATATTAAATTCGACTAGTGAAAATAGTAAATTTTTGAACAGTCTCAGAATTGAACGAAACCAGTTCCATTGGATCCGTAATAGTTAGTTATTACCGGATCTCAAATTTCGTGTCAATCGGAGTTATCGTTTGATCGTGGCAGCTCGAAACGCATCGATTTATTTTTAATTTAAATTTGGCGAGTTAAAATAGCCATTTTTCAAAAAGTCTCGGATTTCGACGAAACCAGTTTCATCGGATCCGTAATGTGATATTATTGTAAGGTTTCAAATTTCGTGTCGATTGGATTTACCGTTTGTCCGGTACAAATTAAAACGCCTAGAAAATCGCTTAAATCGGTTTAATTTAAATTGAGCGTTTTCAGCCATAACTCGTACATACTTCCGAATTAGCTTCCGAAACCTGTTCCATTGTGTCCGGAACGCGGGGTAAATTCTAGAAACACTGGTTACGGCGCGTAAATCGGAGTTCGGAATTTCCGGATGAATAGTGTCGAACGAAACTCTATAAATAGCCCCACCCTTCATTAAAAAAAAATATATATAAAACTAAACCCTAATTTGAGCCGCAGGCCGCCTCCATGTATAATCAAGGGCCGAAAATATCCTATCTTCCTCCTCCATTTTCTCCAAATCCATACATCGATTCGCAAAAGTTCCAACACGAAAGTTGTAGAGCACGGTATGAACTACAGACCCAACGGTGGATTCGTGCTATCGTCGCCGTTTGGAGGCAGAATGGGGCTGCGTTCCCTGATGTTGCGCACGTTTTTTTCAGGTGCTAAGGGGGGCCGAGCTCATAGTCCTTCTAGCCGAGATTAGCTCTCGCGTAGGGCTTCGATATGGCATCTCCTGATCGGAGTATCGATGCATGTTGGAGTCGCGATATGGAACCCTAGAATCGAGCTTGATGGGTTCAAACGCACGTTTAATTACCTGGAGAGGATGGCCGTGTACACGCAAGAGAGGGAGGGGGAGAGAAGCTTGATGTTCGGCCAAGATTTGTTTGAATGGTATTGGAAATTAAAGTTGTTAATAAATTTTATATTAAATCGGGTGAATGTTTAAAATGTGATATCTTTTTGCTGCGAGGTCCGATTTGGGCGAGTCAAAGTGCGTTGGAATCGTATGGTCGTGCTCTTCGCAATGCAACCAGTTTGGAGTCGATTGGAGCTCGTTTGAATTTCAGGTAAAATTAAACGTTCGTTTAATTTTATTCGAAACGAACGCCGAAACCGGAAATAAAATCAAGGTGAGAACTTCTCACTCAATCGAATATGTTTCGATTTTATTTTAAATAGTTAGATTTAAAATATTTGAATGCATGTTTGAATGATGATTGATATTCAGGAGTTGCTGGAGGCAAGCTGGATGGCATGGCATATTACTTATATAGTATTTCTTTTTCCGCTGCACTGTTTGTTGTTGTTGTTGTACACTCTGATGATATGATGTAATGTAATATATAAAATGTAATAACTGATATAGTTCTTTGTTAAAAGATTATTCATTTATTATTATATGTTGTTCCGCTGCGAATTGTGAGATTCTGTTGTTCTGTTGTTTTCTGTTCCCTCTATTCTCCAATTTTCTATTTTCTATGTTCTCTATTCTCTTTTTCTTCTATTTTAAAAATTTCTAGTTTATCTCCTCCCTATTTTTCTATCTTCTCTCTTCTTCTCTTTTCTTTCCTTAAATTCTTTTTAAAAACCCATAGCATTCCGGTTTTTGACCTTCGATTTCTCGGCAGTCGATAAAGTGAGTATCGATGTTGAATTTTCGAAAGTCGAAAATTTTCGGGGCGTTACATTTGGTATCGGAGCTTATGGTTAAGCGACAACCATGGTTCTGTTGGGTGTTACTCATTAGAGATAGAGTCAGCAGTACTCTAGAATGAGTTGAGTGTAATAATAGCTATGAGAGCGTATTTGTTAGTAAATATATAAAATTGTTTTTTTATTGTGATGGTTGGTTTATTGAGTGGCATATGAACCTTCGTCAGCGTGGTCTCGACAACTATGCCGAAGGGGTTTCTAAACACTTGAATAAAACAATTCGACACAGTATTGATTTTAAATTGGGTAAATGAAATAATTTTACCTTGATTATATTTTTATATATAAAGGAATAATTTTTCAGAATTATTAAAGTGTATATAAGTTGATTGTTTAGATGTTTGAATAGTCTAAATTGAAGAATAATTGTATAAGCAAAAGAATTATAAGAATTGAATTATAATTAAAGTGATTTACAATTGTGAAATAAACTTATATATATATAAGAAGTGAAACTATATGAATATATTTATGAATATGAGTTGTAAATAAAAGTGAATTTAAAGATTAAATGGAAATTTACTTTAGAATTGAAATCTGAATTTATTTAGAAGTGGGAATTTAAGTTATGTGAAACTAAGTGATGTTTAAATAAAATATAACTTAAGTGTTGTTGGATGGAATTGATTTTGGTATCGAAGTAAATGGATTAAATGAATATGAACTTAAGTTATGTAAATGAAATTCAACTTTAGAAATTGAATTGAATTGAATGAATGGATTGAATGTAAATCAATTGAATGTGAATAATTGATATGGAATAATGAATGTATGAATATAAGCAAAGTAAAGGAATTTGGTTGTAATTAATAAACATTGGTTGTTATATGGTTGTTAGTTGGTTGTATATAGTTCATTAAGTATTAATGAAATTGAAAGCTAAAGTAATTGGAATTCAATTAGAAGTTAAGTGAATCTTAAATGAATTGAATTTGATTTGGAAGTGAACCAACTTGAATACAAATTAGTGAATATAAACTAATTGCAAATGAATGTTAGTAAAAACATCCACTGTTAATGAATCAAATGTGATTTAAATTGAAAACCATTTCATTGAATATTAGTGAAAATATGAATGAATATATATTGGTTATGAATGCTAGTTGGTTGATGTTTGCAATTGTTGCTTTTATTGCATTTTCTATGTGACATATATAGTTATTATGTTGATATATGTTGTATATTGATACTATTGTCCATATACATGATTCTCATGTTGTTTGTTGAGTGTTTAGTAGGTGCAGATCGCGTTTGCTTCGCATTTGGAGCTCGCTTTCGCGCTATATTAGCCGTATATGCTTGCTAATAAAATATAAGGTACATATCTCGGATTAAATATCGTACTTTTATACTTTTTTCCCTACGGGATGCCTCATTACTTGATGAGATGTATATTTGTGATATATATACTGTCATTTTTTTTTCTCGGATCGAGCCGCGCAAAGGAGACTATGGCGAATTTTTCCGAAAATTTAAGGCGTTAGAAAATATTGAGAAAATTTGGGAAATTTTTTGAAAACTTAACTTTGATTTGGAATTGAAAGTTAAACAATAGTAGTTGTTTTGAAAAGATAACTAAGTATGATTTGAAAACTTAGTAAGTTATTGTAAGAAATTTAACTATGGATTTTGGAAAATTAATGAATTCTATAACTTTTCTTACTAATAATTTCGAGGACGAAATTCTTTTAAGTGGGGAAGATTGTAACGACCCAGAATTTTTATTAATTAAAATATGAATATTTAATTAATTTTAAATATTTATAAGTGAATTTATAAGTCAAATAAATTTTTATTTGAATTTTTGGATTTAATTGAATAATTAAATCGATAATTTAATACGTTAAATTATGGAAATAATTGAAAATTGGGTTAAATATGATTTGAAATGATTTGTAAAATTTTATTTTATCATATGGAAGTTAGAACAATATTTTAGAACTTTTAAAATCGAATTAAAAGTTAATTTGTGAAAATTGAATATTTTAATATTAAATTCGACTAGTGAAAATAGTAAATTTTTGAACAGTCTCAGAATTGAACGAAACCAGTTCCATTGGATCCGTAATAGTTAGTTATTACCGGATTTCAAATTTCGTGTCAATCGGAGTTATCGTTTGATCGTGGCAGCTCGAGACGCATCGATTTATTTTTAATTTAAATTTGGCGAGCTAAAATAGCCATTTTTCAAAAAATCTCGGATTTCGACGAAACCAGTTTCATCGGATCCGTAATGTGATATTATTGTAAGGTTTCAAATTTCGTGTCGATTGGATTTACCGTTTGCCCGGTACAAATTAAAACGCCCAGAAAATCGCTTAAATCGGTTTAATTTAAATTGAGCGTTTTCAGCCATAACTCGCACATACTTCCGAATTAGCTTCCGAAACCTGTTCCATTGTGTCCGAAACGCGGGGTAAACCCTAGAAACACTGGTTACGGCGCGTAAATCGGAGTTCGGAATTTCCGGATGAATAGTGTCGAACGAAACTCTATAAATAGCCCCACCCTTCATTAAAAAAATATATATATATAAAACTAAACCCTAATTTGAGCTGCAGGCCGCCTCCATGTATAATCAAGGGGCGAAAATATCCTATCTTCCTCCTCCATTTTCTCCAAATCCATACATCGATTCGCAAAAGTTCCAACACGAAAGTTGTAGAGCACGGTATGAACTACAGACCCAACGGTGGATTCGTGCTATCGTCGCCGTTTGGAGGCAGAATGGGGCCGCGTTCCCTGATGTTGCGCACGTTTTTTCAGGTGCTAAGGGGGGGCCGAGCTCATAGTCCTTCTAGCCGAGCTTAGCTCTCGCGTAGGGCTTCGATATGGCATCTCCTGATCGGAGTATCGATGCATGTTGGAGTCGCGATATGGAACCCTAGAATCGAGCTTGATGGGTTCAAACGCACGTTTAATTACCTGGAGAGGATGGCCGTGTACACGCAAGAGAGGGAGGGGGAGAGAAGCTTGATGTGCGGCCAAGATTTGTTTGAATGGTATTGGAAATTAAAGTTGTTAATAAATTTTATATTAAATCGGGTGAATGTTTAAAATGTGATATCTTTTTGCTGCGAGGTCCGATTTGGGCGAGTCAAAGTGCGTTGGAATCGTATGGTCGTGCTCTTCGCAATGCAACCTGTTTGGAGTTGATTGGAGCTCGTTTGAATTTTGGGTAAAATTAAACGTTCGTTTAATTTTATTCGAAACGAATGCCGACACCGAAAATAAAATCAAGGTGAGAACTTCTCACTCAATCGAATATGTTTCGATTTTATTTTAAATAGTTAGATTTAAAATATTTGAATGCATGTTTGAATGATGATTGATATTCAGGAGTTGCTGGAGGCAAGCTGGATGGCATGGCATATTACTTATATAGTATTTCTTTTTCCGCTGCACTGTTTGTTGTTGTTGTTGTACACTCTGATGATATAATGTAATGTAATATATAAAATGTAATAACTGATATAGTTCTTTGTTTAAAGATTATTCATTTATTATTATATGTTGTTCCGCTGTGAATTGTGAGATTCTGTTGTTCTGTTGTTTTTTGTTCCCTCTATTCTCCAATTTTCTATTTTCTATGTTCTCTATTCTCTTTTTCTTCTATTTTAAAAATTTCTATTTTCTCTCCTCCCTATTTTTCTATCTTCTCTCTTCTTCTCTTTTCTTTTCTTAAATTCTTTTTAAAAACCCATAACATTCCGGTTTTTGACCTTCGATTTCTCGGCAGTCGATAAAGTGAGTATCGATGTTGAATTTTCGAAAGTCGAAAATTTTCGGGGCGTTACATGTACTCTTTCGGTCTGATTTACAACCAGCATAATCAGCATCACAATATGATATTAAATCAAAAGTATTATTTTTATAATAAAATAAACCATAATCTAAAGTGTATTTTACATATCTTAAAATTCTTTTAACAGCTTTTAAGTGAGTTTCTTTAGGTTGTGATTGGTATCTTGCACAGAGACAAACACTATGCATAATATCAGGACGACTCGCTGTTATATAGAGTAGCGAACCAATCATTCCCCTATATAAAGTTGATCAATATCTTTTGATTTATCTTCTTTACTTAAACCTACATTTGTTGACATTGGAGTTGGTTTCCCACTAGACGTGCTTAAACCAAATTTATTGATCAAGTCTTTAGCATATTTTTCTTGACTTATGAAGATTCCATTTTCTAGTTGTTTAATTTGAAGCCCTAAGAAGAAACTTAATTCTCCGATGTGACTCATTTCAAATTCTTTAGTCATTATATCTGAAAATTCTTTATTCATTATGTTATTAGTTGATCCAAAGATTATATCATCTACATATATTTGAACCAGTTGAATATCTTGATTATTTGTTTTAATAAAAAGTGTTGTATCTACTTTACCAATTTCAAAACCAGATTGAAGTACATAAGATCTTAGTCTTTCATACCAGGCTCTAGGAGCTTGCTTTAGACCATATAGAGCTTTCTTTAACTTGTATACATGGTTTGGAAATTTATTATCTCCAAAAAGTGGAGGTTGTTCAACATAAACATCTTCTTTTAAAACCATTTAGAAAAGCACTTTTAACATCCATTTGATATAATTTGAAATTATTATAATTAGCGAAAGCAAGTAGAATTCTTATAGCTTCTAATCTTGCTACGGGGGCAAAGGTTTCATCATAGTCAATTCCTTCTTCTTGACAATAACCTTGCGCGACTAAACGAGCTTTATTTCTTATGACCTCACCGAGTTCATTCATTTTATTTTTATAAACCCATTTAGTTCCAATTATACTTTTATCCTCAGTTTTAGGAACAAGTTCCCATACATCATTTCTGGTAAATTGATTCAATTCTTCTTGCATAGCAAGAATCTATGAATCATCAGACGATGCTTCCTTTGGATTTTTAGGTTCAATTGTTGATATAAAGGCTACATTACTCATACTACTTAATTGATTTCTAGTTCTTACTACAGATTCGATATTTCCTAAAACATTTTCTATAGGATGATCTTTTGATATTTTAAATCTCTTATTATGTTGATTTATTTCACTAATAGTTTCATTAGATTGATTTAAATTTATAAAATCTTCTTCATCATCTATTTGTATAATATTTTTAAGATTTTCATCAAAAGATACATGCATAGTTTCTTCAATAGTATTAGGTTTTAAATTAAAATCTCTAAATGCTTTGCTTCTATTAGAATAACTAATAAAGAATCCTTTATCAGCTTTTGGTTCAAATTTATCTAAATTATCCTTTGTATTAAGTATAAAACATTTACTCCCAAAGACTATAAAATAAGCAACTACAGGTTTCTTATTATAAAGTAATTCATATGGAGTTTTATTTGCTAATGATCTAATTAAAATTCTATTTAATATATAACAAGCTGTAGCAACTGCTTCAGCCCAAAAATGTTTAGGTAAATTACTATCAGAAAGCATTGTACGAGCATACTCTTGAATCGTTCTATTCTTACATTCTACTACTCCGTTTTATTGTGGAGTTCTTGGAAATGAAAAGTTGTGAGTAATTCCCTTTTGAGTACAGAAATTCTCGAAATTTTCATTTTCAAATTCACCACCGTGATCACTTCGAATAGTTTTAATTTTGAAAGAATGTTGTTTTTGAATTCTTTTATAAAAGTTTTTAAATATTTCAAAGGCATCACTTTTATGTTTTAAAAAGATTGTCCAAGTATATCTTGAATAATCATCTACTATAACAAAAACATATTTACTATGGTTAATTGATTGAACTTGAGATGGACTAAATAAATCTAAATAAAGTAATTCTAGAGGACTAGAGGTAGAAATAGCATCTTTTAATTTAAATGAACTTTTCTTAAGTTTTCCTAATTGACAAGCATCACAAATACTATCTACTTTAAAGTTTAACTTGGGTAGACCTCTAACTAAGTCAAGTTTTGATATCCTACATAATAATTTGAAATTCAAATGGCCAAATCTTTTATGCCAAATCCAAGGGTCACTTGTATTAGCCAAAAGACATAGATTATCATTTGAAATTTTCATACTAAGGATATAAATATTTTTCTTCCTAATACCTTCAAAAATTATATTAGACTCATCATCTTCAATGTGACATTTATCTTTTCCAAATTTAATTTTAAAACCTTTATCGCAAAGTTGACTTATACTAAGCAGATTATGTTTTAAGTTCCTAACTAATAAAACATCAGACATAAGTAAAGTTTTAGAGTTACCGACATTGCCGATGCCAACCACATATCCTTTAGAGTTGTCACCAAAATTGACTAATCCACCATCTTGATAAGTAATGTCCTTGAGTATCTCGGAATTTCCAGTCATGTGCCTCGAACAGCCACTTTCAAGTATTCATTTATCTTTCTCAATTTGCACAGTTTGTCCATTGGGTGTTGATTCGTCAAAAGCCATATAACATGTCTGTCGCTGCACAACACACCAATTCGGTAGATAACTTGATTTTTCTAAATAACTATATGCAGACTTATGATACTTTGATGAAATGCATAGATTCAAAACAGTTTTAACACAATTTTCCAAAAATGCCATCTTTATATTTTTCAAGTTTCAGATTATGAAAACAATGAAAACCAATGCTCCGATACCAATTGTTAGGGATGCGGATTAAGGATGTTAAGGTAGAAATAACACTAGAGGGGGGGGGGGGTGAATAGTGTTTTAAAGAATATATGAACTATATGACTAAATTAAAACTTTCAACACAAATATAAACAGAATTCTAACACAGAATGATCACAGAACATATAACAAATGCAAATAGTAAAGTAAAGCAAGTAAAAGGAAAGAACACACCGGATTTTATACTGGTTCGAAATCTCCTACATCTAGTCCTGCACCAAGGCAATATCCATGTACAGATTTTTATAAGCCAATATCCAAATTACAACCCTCAATTTCTAAGGCCTTGAGGAACCCTCCTATCTCCGAGTCTGGGGTAAACTCTCTTGATTTACGGGACACAAGATCACCCTAATACTTCTTAATAACAATCCTTTTGAATGGATAGACTCTATGGACTTTTTGAATACAAATTAATCCTATAACTCTGAATAGCACTTTGATCTTTAGTAGAATGATGGAGAATCAAATAGAGAGAGTATCTAAATGATTTCCTATTGAGAATTTGGCAGAATGATGGCACGATATTGAAAATATGAAGTTTTATGGATATGGAATCGTGGAGAAGAAAGAGTGAAGAAAATAAGAAAGTAGTTGTTAAAAAAATTCGTTTTGGAAGCCTTTATATAGATGCACAATAGTCATAACCATTGGCGAAAGGTTTTCGAACGAATGAACGCTTCTTTTGAAAATTGAATTTTGAATCCAACTGTCACCATTTCGACATGGGGTATCCCCTTATGTCGACATCTCTTAGTTCAAAATTACAGAGATGTTGTTTTGTAAAGACAATTGAATTTAAAACAAGTTGAAACTTCTCTGAAGCAAAGTAAAGTTTTTAAACAATATCTTGATATAGAGAATGAATATAAAACATTACTTTATATATATATATAATTGATATAGACTGTCAATTATATAAGTAATATTTAAAATCAGAATAAGTTTTGATGTTTTAAAAGTAGAAGTTTTTTAAAATCAGAATAGAGGAATATTTCAAGGCTAAAACAAATTTGAAAATATTTTTGAAAACAAGATTTTGAAAGCTAAAACATTTTGAAAACAGATTTAAAAACATTTTGAAAAATCTATTCAAACTGAAATTGCAAGAACCTTCCTACAGAGCTCCTCCATAGGACTCGAGAACTTGTACATATTAGTTTAAATGATATTGATTTTCGTGGGTTTGTAAGCCACTTGTCGTAGGTTTGTAAGCTACTTGTCGTGGGTTTGTAAGCCACTGGTTTCGATAGAAATTGGGTTCCATCCCAAAAGAAAATTGGTAGAAAGATGAGAGTGCTATTATGAAGTTTTAACAAAATACTAAACACTTATCTTGAGATCTTGAAATCTTGATTCTCTAGAGTCTTGAATCTTGAATCTCTAATCTTCATCTTGATGCTTGAGTCTTTATACTGATCAGTCTTCGATGATACCTGCATATACTTCCTATATATATATATATATCTATATGGAAATGTTAGTATATATTTTTTAAAGTAAAGTATAATAACTATATAAGGTTGTTGTCATCAAAACATCATCAACTCAGTTCCTAACAATTATATATATATATATATATATATATATACGCACTCCATTAATGATTCGTGTTTTGTATTACTTAAGTTTTGACATGTTTGGAATATCGTCAATTTAAATGGTACAAATATACGGGTTATTACAGTTGGTATCAGAGCTTTGGTTCCCGACAACCTTAGCCTGTGGAGTTTAAAGCTCATTAGAGATAGGGTAAACATACCCTAGAATGAGGAGAATCATTTCAGAATCCATATCCTTTGATTCCATTCTTCTTATTTAATTCATTCGATTTGAATTTCTTTAAGACTCCATAATCTCTATCTTTGATTCTAAAATCACTTTTAGTATTCCAGGATGGCTACCAGAAGAAACGTTAGAGGCAGGGGTAGGGGAAACGCTCCCGAACCACATGCCCCACCTCCCGCAGTCAGATTCTCCACTCTTAGCAAGGAGTACACTCAGCTTGGCGGAGTCAAATTCACTGGCTTCGAGAGTATCATCGAAGCACAGCAATGGCTAAAGAGTTTGGAGAGGATCTTTACTGGCTTAGAGATCATAGACGCTTAGAAGCGTAAGTTGGCCGCTTGGCAGCTTCAGGATGCTGCACAGGTTTGGTGGGAGTCAGTCACTTCTCGTACTGATGAGGAAACCATCACTTGGGCCCAGTTTAGGTAGTAATCTATCTAAATTTATCTAAATAAAATTTCTTCTATCTCGTCAAAATTTTTGACTCATCTTTATATCACTTATAAATAGGGATTCCTTTACGGCTCAGTGGATGCCGGCTGCTGGGAAGGCCCAACTCTATCGGTCTTTTATGGATCTCAAGCAGGGAAACATGACCTTCACTGAGTATGAAAGGAAATTCAACAAACTATCTAAGTTCGGACCTGGCTTGATCGACACACCTCTGCTTAAGAATGAGAAGTTCATACATGGCGCACGCCCTGAATATTACGAGCTCCTCACCGCTCATGTCCATGGAACATTCACTGAGTTGATGGATTTTGCTCTTCGATATGAGGGAAAGCCAAAGGGAACTTCAGTCACTAAGGCTCCAACTACTCAGCCTTCATCTAGTCAGACTGGGAAGAGGAAGCCAAATTTTGAGCAATAGAAGAAGAACTGGCAGAAGAAATCCGGGCTTGGCTATTCTCAGAAGAAGCCCATTGACATATCATCTATTACTTGCTTCAACTGCAACCAAAAAGGTCATTATGCCAGTAGCTGCCTGTTAACCGGCATCTTGGCCCGGTTACAAAACGACAGTTGAAGACACTATTATCAGCACTAGACAAGATTATGACCACGAAGAGCCTGGAGGCATACGGGTTTGATGAGGACAACATGTTTGGCATTTAGGCATGGTTCAGCGAGAACGGTTACGCACACGTCGCTTGGCAAGCTTCGCTCGGCATCAGAAGAATGCTCGGCCTCAGAAGAACGTTCAACATTCCAGCTTCGTTCGGCCTAGGAACATCCTTCAGCTAAAGGGTATCGTTCGGCTAAAGGGTACGTTCGGCGAACCTCGATTGTTCGGCATCCAGCTTGGTTCGGCAACCTTGGATCGCTCGGCACTCCAGGTTCGTTCGGCATGAGAGCATCGTTCGGCGCCATTGCCTTGGCTCGGCATCTTACCATTCGACCTCCCTGGTTCGGTACACAGAGTTTACTCCCTTTGGGCCGTTTACTCTATTTGGACCGAGCTATTCAGCTACCAGGCCCACCAGGAAAGTCCAACCCACCTTCGTCTATAAATAGAGGGGCAGGGGCACAATGAAAGAGGCCTTTTTTCCGGGAATACTGGGGAGACTCTGCCATTTCTTATACTCTCCTCTTTTTAACTCAAACTTGTATCCAAGTGATGGATTTACGGATTGTATCTGTATTCAAGTAATGGAGAAAGCAATAAAGATTAAACTCAAAGTGGATGTAGGCAGTTACGCCGAACCACTATAAATCTGGTGTTCTCGTTTTTGTTATTCTTTTTCATTGAATTGCACTATTTTTCAGTCCTAATTTACTCTCTTCATTAATCTCTCTACATAACTCTACTCAAGGGTGTTGGTGACCAATTTTGGTGCTAACATTTTGGTGCTTTCACTGAGAATTGAATTCTCAGCTTGATTGGATCTCATCATCTACTATTGGATTTCCATATTCGCGAGATAGAACCAGTTGTCTAATAGAAAACTTCCTATTCTACTCAGATTTGAAAGAAATCTAAAGGAAGCTGATAGCCGTAGATTGGATTCACTGATGTACGCAAGATTTGGCGATTGGATGTTAAAGTTTGCACTCAAGTTGAATGAAGGCCGACCCTCCTCTAAAGGCAATTCAACCGATCGCCCCAGAAAAAGTCTATGCCGATCGTTGCAGAAAAGGTGTATGCCGAGTTACACTTGGCCGAACACTCGTGGCCGATCCATCTTGGCCGACCACTCATGGCCGATCCATCTTGGCCGAACACTCCTCCAGGCCGATCCATACTTCTAAGCCGAAAGCTCCTCCAGGCCAAGCATGCATCTAGGCCGAACATGCCTCCAGGCCGAACACTCCTCCAGGCCGATCCATACTTCTAGGCCGAAAGCTCCTCCAGGCCAAGCATGCCTCTAGGCCGAACGCTCGTCCAGACCATACCTCTAGGCCGAACACTCCTCCAGGCCGATCCATACTTCTAGGCCGAACGCTCCTCCAGGCAGATCCATACTTCTAGGCCGAAAGCTCCTCCAGGCCAAGCATGCCTCTAGGCCGAACGCTCGTCCACGCCGAACATGCCTCTAGGCCGAACACTCCTCCAGGCCGATCCATACTTCTAGGCCAAAAGCTCATCCAGGCCAAGCATGCCTCTAGGCCGAACGCTCGTCCAGGCCGACTATACCTCTAGGCCGAACACTCCTCCAGGCCGATCCATACTTCTAGGCCGAACGCTCCTCCAGGCCGATCCATACTTCTACGCCAAACGCTCCTCCAGGCCTAGCATACCTCTAGGCCGAACGCTCGTCCAGGCCGACCATACCTCTAGGCCGAACGCTCCTCCAGGCCGATCCACACCTCTAGGCCGAACACTCTTCCAGGCCGAACATACCTCTATGCCGACCACCTCTATAATGCCGAACGGTATTGTATATGACGAGCGGCATCCAGACCGTTCCAAACTTAAATTACACCGATCTCTTATACGACCCCTATAGTGAATTCAAAACTCAACTTAATAAAGGAACATCCTATCTACTTCCCTTACATCCCCTGATCGACCGGGGCATAGAGGATCTAGCGACAGCTTCTGAACGACAACAAGGGAGCGGACAAACAACTGCTACTCGAATGATACTCTCAAAGGGATATCATTTGATCACTTGAGGATAAGCGACCTCCATATATATTTTAGCAGCCGGTTAGCTGGAGATCCCCCAACGACCATGCATCTCTCTATGACAATAATGAATCTAAATCAAAGTGTGGAGGAGCGGAACAGACTAAGGAAAATAACAATGAAGGCCCGTTGACTAAGGATGTAGATCCTATTAGCCGTAACAAGACCTCAAAATTCGGATCATATGCTCTTTGAAAGATTCAATTGACAACCTGTACTTGAAGACTCACGACTCGGAGTGGTACTGGAAACCAACCTCGAGAGATTACACCAAAAGTCTAAAGAAAATAGGAGGAATGTTGTATATTCCAAGATGCTCACTGATCGTAACACGGGCGATTACAAACACCTCCGAGGTATGATCGAAAAGCTGATCTGGAAAGGAAAGCTTTAATAATATGTACAAGTCTTGCAGAATGGCGGGCAGCAAACATCCGATGCCTATTAATAAAGGGCTATGATTATCAATTGGACTGCTGACGGCTGACATCTCTTTGAAAGGAGCCAGGGGTAAAGTCGAATAGCGAGCACACGACGCTGCTTCACTTATCAATGAGATTAATCATAATCTTCTTTAAATTATTTCCATTTCTATTTCTATTTCAAATGTTCTATGAACTACGACTAGCTTGAACTAAACTACTTTCAAAACAATGCAGGTGACCAGGTACTCGGATTTGGTCGCCAACCAATCCATGCAGACCATGATCGGACGTATGGAGTTATATCTGGACGAGCATAATTCAATCGCTTATCATCAATCATGTGCCTTTTATTTGGGGCCAAGAACTAGAGATTGAAAAGCTCATCACGATTAGAGTCCAAATACAAAGTCAACATGACTGACCATCCATTGATTGACCTCCACGTTTGACTTGGAGACCTGAACAAGGCTTGGAATGAGTATGGCCCGATCGTCCACTCAAATCAAGTCATAGAACAAAGTTTGACAAAATACAGAGGCCTCTTCTGAAGCTCAGCGACGCCAAGATCTGTCTAGAGTGGACGTAATTTGATCATCTATACATTGAATCCTACCTTCAACGCAAAGGAAGGAGATACAGAGCGAATTGTAAGGCTATCTAACCCAACACGGATGTGATCCAACTATCTGTCATATACCTCCTTCCTTGACTCGATTGGAAGAGCGATAATTACCAAGCGGGCGAGGATCGATCGTCCATTTTTCAAATTCCGTCCCTCAAGCTGGGGGCAAGATCCCATTCCATGAGCAAACGTGGTTCGACTGTTCATTCAACAGCATCAGCCTCGATACGGTAGATGAATACAAATTAAAGAGAGGAAATACGACTGCTCTCAACTTAAACCTCCAAGTCCCCAGAGCGTGGACTGGAGTACTCTAAGTCCCCAGAGTGTGGACTAGATTCTACATGACTTAAACCTCCAAGTCCCCAGAGCGTGGACTGGAGTACTCTAAGTCCCCGGAGCGCGGACTAGAGTATAAACAACTTAAACCTCCAAGTCCCCAGAGCGTGGACTGGAGTACTCTAAGTCCCCAGAGCGTGGACTAGATTCTACATGACTTAAACCTCTAAGTCCCCAGAGCGTGGACTGGAGTACTCTAAGTCCCCGGAGCGCGGACTAGAGTATAAACGACTTAAACCTCCAAGTCCCCAGAGCGTGGACTGGAGTACTCTAAGACCCCAGAGCGTGGACTAGAGTCTAAATGACTTAAACCTCCAAGTCCCCAGAGCGCGGACTGGAGTACTCTAAGTCCCCAGAGCGCGGACTAGAGTATAAACAACTTAAACCTCCAAGTCCCCAGAGCGTGGGCTGGAGTACTCTAAGTCCCCAGAGCGCGGACTAAGTATAAATGACCTAAACCTCCAAGTTCCCAGAGCGCGGACTGGAGTACTCTAAGTCCCCAGAGCGTGGACTAGAGTCTACATGACTTAAACCTCCAAGTCCCCAGAGTGCGGACTGGAGCACTCTAAGTCCCCAGAGCGTGGACTAGAGTCTACATGACATAACCTCCAAGTCCCCAGAGCGCGGACTGGAGCACTCTAAGTCCCCAGAGCGTGGACTAGATTCTATATGACTTAAACCTCCAAGTCACCAGAGTGTGGACTGGAGTACTCTAAGTCCCCGGAGCGCGGACTAGAGTATAAATGACTTAAACCTCCGAGTTCCCAGAGCGCGGACTGGAGTACTCTAAGTCCCCAGAGTGTGGACTAGAGTCTACATGACTTAAACCTCCAAGTCCCCAGAGCGTGGACTGGAATACTCTAAGTCCCCAGAGCGCGGACTAGAGCATAACTGACTTAAACCTCCAAGTCCCCAGAGCGTGGACTGGATTACTCTAAGTCCCCAGAGCGCGGACTAGAGTATAACTGACTTAAACCTTCAAGTCCCCAGAGCGTGGACTAGAGTATAAATGACTTGAACCTCCAAGTCCCCAGAATGCGGACTGGAGTACTCTAAGTCCCCAAAGCGCGGACTCGAATATAAGCGATTCGGATCTCCAAGTTCCCTGAATATGAACTATGACACAGATGATTTGAATTTGTCAAATCCCTGACATACGGGCTAGAAAGTATTCTAAGTGCTCGAAGCACAGAATGGAAGTTCAACAACTCCCGAAGTGTTTCCGAGTTATATGAAGATGGACCGAGAAGTCTATGTTACTCACAACTACTTGGATCCACATCACAATCACAAAGAAAACTGAACAATAAGAGTCTTTTGTAAGAAGGAAAAAGGAACTAAACTTTATTCAGAAACGAGTTCCTATTACAACCCCTCCAAAGTTCGGAGTCGACATTCTATTTACAAGGACTAAAGGAAATAGATGAAAATAATTACATGACTTAAACTAACTCTCGTTGAACGAGGATAGTAATCACTTCTTGTGCTTCTTCAACTCCTTTCTAGACGGCTCCTCTCCATAGCATTTACTCTTGGTACACTTCTTTGATAGAGGGGTAGCAACTGAAGAAGTATGGAGAACTTCCATAGGCTTGGACCCGCCAGGAAGGATGACCTTCAACGGCTTGTTCAAAGGATCGTCCAAGTCCACAACTCGAGGCTCGACCTTCTCTTTCTCGAGCCGCTCTTTCATGCTCAATTCGGATGTGTGATCAGAGGCGCCTGTAATTTCTACTTCATAACCCCCGTCGGCATGGAAGGAGGTTCCAGACTTGTCTTCATCAAGCGCTCCAATCACCTGAGCGCGGACGAGAGTACTCTAAGTCCCCAGAGTGCGGACTAGAGCATAAACGACTTAAACCTCCAAGTCCCCAGAGTACGGACTAGAATATGAACGACTTAAAACTCCAAGTCTCCAAAGTTGGGACTGGAGTGCTCTAAGTCCCCAGAGTGCGGACTAGAGTATAAACGACCTAAGAACCTCTACATCCCCAGAGTGCGGACTACGGTACTCTCAGTCCCCAGAGCACGGACTAGATTATAGAAGACTTGAGAAGAATCTCCAATTCCCAGAAGCGGACTAGATTACTCTAAGTTCCCAGAATGCGGACTGGAGTATAAACGAGTTGACAAAAATCTCTGCGTCTTGAAATGTGGACTAAAGCATAAACCGTTCGACAAATCTCTAAGTCCCCGGAGCATGAACCGAAGCATGAATACAAATTGGGCGCGAATCAACCGGGGGGAGAATAACAGTAAGTCATCAGAATGCAGAGTGGTGTATAAACATCGATAAATAGACAAATGGATTCTGACCATTCTCTATTACGCAAACTTCGGCATGGAATTGACCGAAGGATTATTAACCCTCTAAGGATGGAGTTCGACCATCCAACTAGTGGCCTGGCCAAATCGATGCCGGGAGCATGGGTACGAATCCCTAAAAGCTGAATACAACATCTTACTATAGCTCTAGCGTGGCGTTCTTTATAACTTGAAGCAACGACTGCAGGGAGGCCTCAATACAGAACCAATCGAAATGGCATCCAAAGCTACGAGCAATCGACTATATCTTACCTCAGATCGAGGGTCAATACCGATCCGCACCAAGCATATACGAATGTGATTCGGATGTTTCTTGGAAGACTACGACCCCCAGAGTGTGGAAAGGAGGGTAAACCACGAATACTCGGTCAAAAATTCTCCAGCACCCTCATTCGATTCGTCAGGAGGAGTATGAAACTGGATGAGCATAACTTGACTGCATTTGTAGCCAACTTTACCTCGAGACCTGATTACAGAGCATGAATCAAAGTGGACGTAAATGATCGTCCACTGTCCAAATTACGCCCTAAAACTGACGTGGCATCGAAGTATTCCCCTTGGAATGAAAAAGCACGATAGAATCCAAGATAGGCGAGACCTAGTCTCCCATCGACTGACATGATCCCACGATTCAGCGGGAAAGAGAGTAATGCTAAAGTGGGCATGGCTGGCCTTCCTACTTATCGGTGTATGCCCAGACCTGGGGGCACGAGCGAGCAGCAGGATGAATGTGAACCGACTATTCACTGATCACCTCTATGTCTTTGGAATTTAGGTGAGAACATAGACATGGCTAGAACGGCTATTCAACAGTCCATGCAGTACATTTATCAACCCGAGACTGGGGGAAGACGCATGGTCGTCCAAAGACTGGCTACGATAGCTCAGTATTAAAACTTATATATAGTGCTTACAGCTACTCAAGGCAATGACCGAAAGGATGCCTAGAGATAGAATCATTAAATCGATACCTTAGCTCATGGGCAATTGACTTTCACTCCAACTCGAAGGACGGGTAAAGGATCGCAAATGCATTGAATAGAAAGTGCATTACTCGAATATACAAGCAAATTCAAACTCATAGCAAGATCCAGCTATACAGTTGCATGCCACTCAAGGCTGACCCCCACCGACATTTCCTTCAATGCGCTTTTAAGCCTGATCTTTGGCCATTCGCTGATAATCTATTAGAGCATTCAGAGTCCTTCACTATTAGACTTAATAACTCATGACAAGAATCTAGGATTCGACTAGAGTAACCGTCAACATTGGCCGTCCCAACCATATTTCACATTGAATGTTATGCAAAATAGTTACATCTGTACTCAAAGAATCTGGGATGGCACCTGCTAAGCTGACGGTCGACATTACAGCCAGCCATGGTGACCCCATCCCGGGTGCTAAATATCGGATCACAGCTCAGTGTAGTGATGATAGAAGAATTAGTTGGATTTTTCTACAATCGTGAGCCATGCATTGAATATCAACCCGAAGCTACAAAAGCTAATACAATATTTATTGATTTCATCATGAAAGCTCCACTCTTACTTTTAGGCTCAATCTATCGAAGTCTATGCCTACCAGCCGTTGCGATAGGGCATACAATGACCTGAGACGTCTGAAAGACTACTTAAATAAAATATCAAACTAAGCTAATTCGATATCACTTATTTCCGTCGAAGGGCTATCCAAGGACGGAAATTAGCAGACCTCACACCCAAATTCACTACCTCAGATGACTACTTGAAGAGTAGTAGAGAACCAACCATAAGATGGAAAATGTACGCGGATGGAGCATCCAATTATCAGTATTATGGCATAGGAGTCATGATAATGACTCGAGTCATGATAATGAATCTTGAGGAACGATCAACCTGCTACGTCCTGAAACTCGATTTACTTATAACAAACAACGCTGCTTAGTATGAAACCTTGACTGCCAGCCTCAAGCTTGCTAGACGATTTGAAGTGAAGACTTTACATATCTTTTGTGATTCTTGATTAGTTGTATACAAATTTAAGGAAGTTGATCTTGCTAGGGGGCATTGTCTTGCTCCTTATCTCGGCCAAGCCCAAGAGCCACTAACCGACTTCACGTATTACATCATTACACACGTACTCAGCGAACAAAATGAAAAGGTGTTATGGTTGATTCCTGTCGAAGACTATCTACAATGAGGAATTCTTACTGAACGGAGGAATAGAAAACGACAGATCCTCCTCAAATCTTCATACCAAATCATCTAAGAATAAGTCGTTTGTCAAAAGGAGTTTATCCGTCCCCATGCTTCGGCGCATCGCCCATGATGATATCTTGAGCAAATTCTATGAAGAAGAATGCGGTAATAGCATCAGGGGGAAAACCATGATAAAGAAGATACTTTGCTACAGGTATTACTGGCCAACTATCAATCTAGATACGGTCGATCATGCTAGACAATGCGAAAAGTGCAAGATGTTTGCAAAAATCCAGGAACCCCACCGATGGAAATTACTCAAATGGCTAGTCCACGGCCGTTTACCACTTGGGGGCATTGACGTCCTCTTCTTACCAATCCTAAAGGTTGAAACTGTGAACAAAATCATAGAGTTTTTACTGAAGAGGGGTTTGGAAAACTCCTTAAGTGGCTGATTGAAACCCTTATTTCATAGAAAATACAAACAAGGAATCGCAATTGAATTGCAATTAAACTGGACGGAGTTGGCGACGACTTATGAGCATATAAAACGCATTCGAGAGCCAATGGAAAGAACATGTACCCAAACGTGCATGTGTATATCCGAACAAGTCCGACTTCTTGAAATCAACAGAAATTAAATTCTCACTAAGGGTTATTGAGAAAATACTAGATCAGATAGCCGAAGCTTGCTAGCTCTGTAGAATCAGACACGAGTGGTCACTGATGGACTACAACCCTGGATTTATAATATTGGGAATCAACCAAGCGTCAAGACGGCCAAAGAAGGATATGACAGCTTGGGAGGATAAAGTCGAAGGATAATGACTATAAAAGAAACATGATGGATTTCTTTCTGAAGAAAAGGAATACTCGCTGAGTCAAAGCGTGTTATGTTGCTTCACACGACACGCTTTGGGGGGCAAATGTTAACCGGCATCTTGGCCCGGTTACAAAACGACAGTTGAAGACACTATTATCAGCACTAGACAAGATTATGACCACGAAGAGCCTGGAGGCATACGGGTTTGATGAGGACAACATGTTTGGCATTTAGGCATGGTTCAGCGAGAACGGTTACGCACACGTCGCTTGGCAAGCTTCGCTCGGCATCAGAAGAATGCTCGGCCTCAGAAGAACGTTCCGCATTCCAGCTTCGTTCGGCCTAGGAACATCCTTCGGCTAAAGGGTATCGTTCGGCTAAAGGGTACGTTCGGCGAACCTCGATTGTTCGGCATCCAGCTTGGTTTGGCAACCTTGGATCGCTCGGCACTCCAGCTTCGTTCGGCATGAGAGCATCGTTCGGCGCCATTGCCTTGGCTCGGCATCTTACCGTTCGACCTCCCTGGTTCGGTACACAGAGTTTACTCCCTTTGGGCCGTTTACTCTATTTGGACCGAGCTATTCAGCTACCAGGCCCACCAGGAAAGTCCAATCCACCTTCGTCTATAAATAGAGGGGCAGGGGCACAATGAAAGGGGCCTTTTTTCCGGAAATACTGGGGAGACTCTGCCATTTCTTATACTCTCCTCTTTTTAACTCAAACTTGTATCCAAGTGATGGATTTACGGATTGTATCTGTATTCAAGTAATGGAGAAAGCAATAAAGATTAAACTCAAAGTGGATGTAGGCAGTTACGCCGAACCACTATAAATCCGGTGTTCTCATTTTTGTTATTCTTTTTCATTGAATTGCACTATTTTTCAGTCCTAATTTACTCTCTTCATTAATCTCTCTACATAACTCTACTCAAGGGTGTTAGTGACCAATTTTGGTGCTAACACTGCCCATCTCCAAAAGGCGCAGCTGTTCCGCCACGGGCATAGATGACTAGGAGGGATGTGTGTCATATCTGCTTACAACCTGGACACTTCAAGAAAGACTGCCCAACAAAGAAGAGAGGTGCACCATCAGGAATCTTTGCTCTTTCCACACTTGCCCCGGAAGTTCCTGCCCCAGAAGTTCCAGATAATCAAGGTACTTTACAGAGTACTTTTATGTTGCATTCTTCACCTGTTAGAGTTCTATTTGACACCGGAGCAACACATAGTTTCATATCTATTGATTTATGTAATAAGCTTGGATTGGAACCTATTCTTGCATCTACCTTCTTATGTGTATCTAACCCTATTGGAGGGCCCACTAACCTCAAAAGGGTTTGCAAATATGTCACACTTATGTATGGCATGCATCATTTTACTTGGGATTTCTTTGTACTTGGATTCGAAGCATTCGATATCCTACTAGGTATTGATTGGCTACGAAAGTTCAAAGCCGTTATTTCATGCAAAGCTCGAACCGTCTCTCTTATCGACGACAAGAGCTTACCTTTGGTTACTAAAGGCAAATCGCCTCAAGAATATGCTGGGAGTTTAATATTTTCTCTTGACTCTCATCCAAGTGAACTTAGCTCCACTCCTGTTGTTCAATTATTTTCTGATGTGTTTGGAGAAGTCAATTCTCTACCACCTCCGTGGGAAATCGAATTTCACATTGATCTTATTCCTGGTGCACGACCAGTAGTTCTCCCTCCCAGGAGAATGGCTCTTAAAGAAAAGGCAGAGTTGAATGTTCAAATTGAAGATTTATTTTCTAAAGGCTTGATTCGGCGTAGTCATTCAGAATGGGGCGCCGCAGTTGGATTTGTCACAAAATCTGATGGCTCTCTCAGAATGTGTGTGGACTATAGAGAGCTAAACAAGCTCACACACAAGAACAGGTACCCAATGCCCCGCATCAACGATCTATTCGACCAGCTTCATGGAGCTAAAGTCTTCTCCCAACTAGATTTGGCTACCGGATTTCACCAACTCAGAATCGCTGAAGATAGTATTCCTAAAATAGCATTCCGCACTGAAAATGGTTCTATGAATGGTTAGTTATGCCGTTCGGCCTCGCTAATGCTCCAGCTTATTTTGTTGACTTGATGAATAGAGTTTTTCGGGATGTTCTTAACAAGTTCGTTCTTGTTTTCATCGACGATATTCTCGTTTTCTCTAAAGATGAGAAAGAGCATAGGTCACATTTGGCTTTTGTTCTTGAAACTCTTCGCAAACATCAGCTTAAAGCCAAGTTTTCGAAATGCCACTTTTGGAAAGATGAAGTTCGTTTTCTTGGCCATATTGTTTCGAAGAATGGGATTTCGGTTGATCCGGCTAAGATTGCCGTAATCAATGTAAGTTATATTCTTACTTGTCAATTCTATCTAAACAATTTATCAATATCTAAATTCGAATCCTTAGAATTTGCAGGATTGGGAGACTCCAAAAACTCCTACAGATATCCGCAGTTTCTTTGGTTTGGCCGGCTATTACCGCAGATTCATAGAAAATTTTGCTCGTATTGCTGCCCAACTTACCGCACCGACCAAAAAGAATGTGAAATTTATTTGGAGTGAAAGGTGCGAAGCAGCTTTCAATGAGATGAAGCGAAGGTTGACCTCTGCCCCAGTTCTTACAGTTATTGATGGTAGCGAAGGATTGACCGTCTATACTGATGCATGCCGGGATGGATTAGGAGCAGTTTTAATGTAGAAAGGAAAGGTTATTGCCTATGCGGGTCGTCAGTTAAAGACCCATGAAGCAAATTATGCAACTCACGATTTAGAGCTTCTGGCAGTTGTATTTGTTCTTAAGCTATGGAGGCACTATCTAATGGGAACCAAATTCAAGTTATTCACTGACCACAAGTCATTGAGATATATTTTCTCGCAAAAGGATTTGAATCAGAAACAAGTCCGATGGCTCGAATTTTGAGCTGCATATGATCTTGATATAAATTACACTCTAGGAAAGAAAATGCCGTAGCCGATGCTTTAAGCAGAAACCATGCAATGGCATGTTGTAATCTTGTTGAAGGAATGTTATTCCAGCTTTCCTTCTCCCCAGCTCTTATGGATCGTATTATAGCCAAATAATACGAGGACACTTTTCTTTATCGCATCATAGAAATAGTTCTCGGTAGAGTTGGAAATGCTGATAATAAATTGGGTTCACATGTTGATAGTAACGGAGTCTTGAGAATTGATAATCGAATTTGTGTTCCTAATGTTGATGGTCTAAGACAAGAAGTGTTGAGAGAAAACCATCAATCTTCGCTTTCATTTCATCCCGGTGTCACTAAAATGTACCCGAATATGAAGAAGTTATATTGGTGGAGTGGGATGAAATGCGATATTTCTACATATGTTAGCAGGTGCACAACTTGCCAACAAGTTAAAGCTGACCACAGAAAGACAGCAGGCTTGCTTCAACCACTAGAGATTCCAGGTTGGAAGTGGGAGCAGATTTCTATGGACTTTATTGACGGACTACCAAGACTAGAAAGGGTAACGAAAGCATTTGGGTGATTGTCGATAGACTGACAAAGTCCACTCATTTTATTCCAGTCAAGTCCACTCGTACTGCTTCGAGTTTGGCCGAGATATACATGAGAGAAGTTGTAAAACTTCATGTTGTACTATCCAGTATCGTATGCGATCGAGATCCTATTTTCACCAGTAAATTCTGGAAAGCATTTCAGGATACTTTAGGCACCAAACTGAATCTGAGCACAGCTTATCACCCTCAGACAGACGGCCAAACTGAGAGGGTGAATCAGATTTTGGAAGACCTTCTCCGAGCTTGTATTATTGAATTTGGTGGATCCTGGGAAGACCATCTTCATTTGGTCGAATTCACTTATAGTAATAGTTACCAGGTAAAGAAATTAAATTTCAAATTTGAATAAGTATATTTGAATTGGAATTAATTGTCCTTTATAAATCAGGCAAGCATTGGTATGGCACGTTCGAAGCCTTATATGGACGGCCGTGCAAATCACCGGCTTGTTGGATTGAGTCTGGAGATCGATTAGTGCTTGGTCCAGAAATAATTATGGAAGCTTCCGAAAAAGTCGAAGAAATCAGGAAGAAGATAAAGACGGCACAGGATAGACAGAAGAGCTACGCTGAAAAAAGGAGAAGAGATCTTGAATTCAGCGTAGGAGACAAAGTATTTCTGAAAGTGTCGCCTTTAAAGAATATTGTTCGATTTGGAAGGAAAGGAAAGCTAGCTCCAAGATATGTTGGTCCGTTTGAGATTACGGAAAGAGTCGGAACATTGGCCTATAGAGTTGCATTACTAGAGAAGTTCGCCGGTGTGCACAACGTGTTTCACGTCTCACATCTGCACAAAGTTGTACATGATCCATCTATGACCATCCCTACTGCTCAATTGGAGGAAATAGTTATCGAGCCTGACTTGACTATTGAGCGAAAGCCGCTTCGGATAGTTGATCGTGAGACCAAGCAACTTAGAAGGAAGTCGGTAAACCTCGTCAAAGTCCAATGGAGTGCAGATGAGCGAGATTGCACATGGGAGACTGAGGATAGTATTCGGGATTCAAACCCCGAATTAATAATTTCAGGTATAATTCAAATTTCTTAAAATCTATCTTGATTTTTCTGCTTATTTCATTCCTACTTCACTCGTCTCGTTCTATTTCGAGGACGAAAATTTTTGAGTGGGGGAGATTGTAACGACCCTGAATTTCCGACCCAGTTTTAAGTTTTTAAAATCCATCGTTTTAATATAAAATTTTGAAAATTTATAAACGATCTCGATTAACGTCCAAACTTTATTTATGAGATACGTCTAGTTAGATACGAATATAGAAAAAGTTTCGTCGCAAAATATTACAGTAAATTTCATTTGCGTTTTACTGTATATCAGTTCATATAAAGCTGCATAAAATTTATCTTTCAAATCCAAATATTTTTACACAGTTATGTTGTAAAAATTATTCTGATCAAGGTAATGTAATTCGTTTCGTCAAAAACTGTCATCGCCTATTCCGTTTAAATTGTTTTGCAAAACAAACAATTTAAGCGGCATAAAATCAAATTTTTATAAAACCATCGTATCGCAATAATCTGTGTACCGTTGGAAGCACATCGTCGCACTGATCAAAACGGTATATATATTCGTGCAAATCAGAGTCCGACGGAAATCGTCGTATTAATTTAACTACTTCGAACGGACCGGTTAAATAAAATCTCAGCCTAAATTTCTTTAGCTCGTTTACAAAAGGAATTTTGAAAATAAATCTCAGCTGATGCATTCAAGTGGGTAGTTGAAAAGTATGAGTTGGCATTGGAAAGGGGTATGACGTTTAGGTATTCGAGGATGAAAATCAGTGTTACGAAGCAGTAAAGTAAAAGAATATATCTCTCCATTCATTTTCACTATACCACTTCACAACAATTCGAAATTGTTTCAGGTGTCCACCTCTCCTCCTTTTCTTCTATTCTTTTTCTAAAATTTAAAAATGAATGAAAGAAAAACAAAACCTTCTAGCAAAAAAATGCAAAACTGAACCACCCAGACCTCCGTTCGCCTTGCCGCGCCTTTGTACTTTAACTCCACCGCCTCTGCAACATCCAGTCACCACTGCTTCGACTGCCGCCACATCCCATCTCAGACTAACCCGACTGAGCACCCCCTTCCAGTCACTTCGACCACTGACTCGACTGGACCGCAGCCACCTTCACCTTGTGCACACAGACCAAGTCACCTTCTCCTACGCGTGCACGCGCGACTACCCAGTTACCAATGCCGACCAGCGACCATGTTCTCTGTCTCGCTTACATCATACGCTGCCGTGGGTTGATGTGTGCATCGTGTGCATGTACCGTGTGTGTTGGTTAGTGTGCGTGTTTTATAAAATAAAATACAAAAATATGGGAAGTTGCATGCATGTGGACAGTGTGTGCAGTGAGGTTGAGTATATATGAATGAGTGGTGTTGCCAAATTTTGGAAAGGTGAACTGGGTGTTCCATGTGTGCATAAGGACGTGTGTGTATAACATGCTTAGGATGAGTAACTGTAACTTTAAAGCGGGCTTCGAAGAAAAAAAAAGAAAAATAAATAAAGGGAATTGCGAGTTATGCAGAAAAGAAAGGAAAAGGGGGGAAATAGGTTTTGTGCATGTACAGCAAGTTGAAGGAGGGGGGGTGGATGTTGGAGCTGTGATGAGTGTGAAGTATGCACGGTGGAGGTGACAGCAAAGAGAAATAGTGCATGTGTGTCATGGCTGTTATATAAAAAAAAAGTGGATGCGTGAATAGACATGCAGTGGGAGGTAGGTGATACTGAAGTAAGATGAGGGTTGGAACTGTTACAGAAAAAAATTGCGTGTGCATGCGTATACAACATGCTCGGGGAATGAGTAACCGTGAAAAAGAAAGAAAAAAATGAAACCGAGATTTTTCAAATAGTTTTTAAATATAGCAGTAGAGTATTACACAAATATTTTTTTGGTTGCAAGAAAATAGTAACCAACTTTTCTTTTCTCGTTGTGCGCAGAAGCAACCGGTTGAGCTTTTTGCAACAGCACTGATCTTCAGCTTTTGTTCTTTTCTCCGTCGTCGGTGAGCGCATTTATATAAATTTATAAATTATATACAAACGTTCATTATATTAATATCGTTTTCTTTTGTCGATATTACAGTGTCCGTTGTTCGCATTGTACCGACTCTATTCGTGCTTCTTCTTGCTTTGGGTCAAATTTCTTTATCCACGAAAGGTGAATTAATTTTCACGACTATATTCTTATACAAGCTTGATTTAAGAATGATTGCTTTGTGATGTTAAATTGGATGTTAATTGTTATTGTTAAGTGATAAATAATATGCAAGTTGAAATCGATATAGGGTAGTTAACAATTTAAAAATGGATTATATATATTGAATATTGATTTGTTAAACTTGACCCCTTTATATGATGAATATTGATTAGTTAAATATGACCCCTTTTAATTGTTAAGGTAATTGACACGTAGAATATGATAAATTACACTTTGAACCTTTGAACGTATATTGGATTGAAATTTAACGACAAGTGAAAACCGTAATGTAATAATCTTTAATCTACATGAAATGATAGTGTAGATTCTAGAAATAATTATATTAATTTGCATAAATAACAAATGTAAATTAATACGATTATTTCAGGATTATTTAAATAAATTGTTGAATTGTTATGTATGGATGCTATTGTTTGTTTATTTACTTTGACACCATCCTAGTTATCACACTGCAAGTTCCCTTTGTATGCTTTGATTTTTGAATTGAAATGGAATCGGGTTGAAATGATAGATACCCAAATAACTTTGACTTAGGATAGAAAATTAAATTAAACCCGATTGGTCAATGTTTTGATTTAAAATAAAATAAAGTTTATTTGACTAATAACAAGGTTTTGAATAAAATTGGAATTTAAATTCGAATGAATGTAAAGGTGAATATTTGAATTTGAAACAAATATTAACGTCGTAATTAACAAAAGAACATTTTTTAAAATTTAATTATTTAATAATTAAATTTAGAATTATTTGATAATTAAGTTTTGAAATTATTAATAATTAAGTTTTAGAATTAGTAATAATTAATTTAGAATTATTATTAATTATTTGAAATTATTAATAATTTATTTTATTAATTAGTAATAATTAATTTGGAATTATTATTAATTATTTGAAATCATTAATAATTAAGTTTGAAATTATTAATAATTAAGTTTTAAAATTATTAATAATTAAGTCTGAAATCATTAATAATTAAGTTTGAAATTATTAATAATTAAGTTTTAAAATTATTAATAATTAAGTTTGGAATTAGTGATAATTAAGATTTGAAATTATTTGATAGATAATGAGATTGAATTATTTAAAAAAATTAAATTGCATTGAATTTTCTTATTAAGTGAAATTGAATTTCTTGAATAAGTGAAACTGAATCACTTTATTAACCGAGTTTGAAATGTAACTAAGGTAATAAGTAAATGAATTTGAATGTCTTTAACAAAATTTAAAAATGCGTTTTATCGAAACAAATGGAAGATTGGAATTTAAAGAATTGAGTTTACAAATTTAATTTAAATTTAATTTTTAAGCTTTAATAATGAAGATGAACTTAAGAAGTAAATTTAACGAATTAGAAATTTAATGAAAATCGTTTAAAGGATAAATTAATTTAATGAAAATCGAATGAAATCGATAAATGAGTTTAAATCGATTTGGACGGTAAATTAAGTTTAAATAATCAAGGAATGGAACTTTAATACAAATTTAAGTGTATATTTGAATTGTTTAAATTTAACTTTTGAAATTGAATTATAGAATTCTGAAATGAAATTGGGAAATTATGAAACATAAATTCCGAAAAATGTTTTGGAAAGACGAATAAATGTTAAATTACGAATTCTAATTGAAATTGAAATTGAATTGGCTTTTAAAAATATTAAACGACCAATCGGTAAATTAATTACGAAGGTTATTAAAGGAACTAGAATCGGTTAGGGACATACTCACTGTCTAAACCGAAAACCTCTTTAATAACTATACGCGGAGTGTGATCTAGAATGAAGTGGTTGGAATGGCGTATGCGATGACGGAAGAAAGAGAACGATAATGGATAGCCTTGACACTTGTGTCAAATTGGAAATGACTAAAACAGGAGCCGTGCCGGGCCAAATGGGGGTAGCTACCTCGAGTGAACACACTTCTTCATAAACTACTCATTACTTTGTTATTGATTGGTGCGCACCCTTGAATTTGGAGTGTTCTTTCGCGGTGTTGAGATCGTTGCGGCGATGCGTTCTCACCAGTCCGGATCAGGCAAACGGTTGTTTCACTACCTTGGGTATTGCCTCATGTGCCTTGTCATACTTGTATTCCCATATACGCGACCACTACGACTTTGTTTTGTATTATACCTATGGAGTACTCCCTGATATCCCACTAGTTTACGGTGGAGTTTACAGTGCTGTATAGTCCATAATGCTATATAAAATGTGTTAAGGGGGACAATGGTAACACCTTAACACTATTTTGATATTTTACTTTACTGTTAGACATTATCTATCTATCGTACATTACTATGTATAAATAGTTTAACGGATCCTTAAAGATGTTATTCCGTTCGTCTTTGAGTTATTGTTATTTTGAATTTGAATCATATTATCTATATAAGAATATATGTCCTGATTCGAGTGTTTGTTTATGCTTATGCTCGGATCAGACCGAGGATTGCTGCTGTTGTTCTACTTGGAGATGAAGACCGAAGACTATCATTATATTATCTTATCAGTATTGATATAATTTATCCCACTAGTTTGTTCTATTTGGACTGTTGGACATCTATGTTATTCTATTTTATTTTATCTGAGACATTGTTGTATTTATGGGTAGCTTCATGAACTACTCTTATGACTATGTTGTATTTTCCACTGCACTATTCTGTGATGTTATACTTCTGTGATTCTGTGATGATTCTCATTTATATATATATATATATACACACACTCCATTAATGATTCGTGTTTTGTATTATTTAAGTTGACATGTTTGGAATATCGTCAATTTAAATGGTTTATACTTCAAATCAAACATTATTATTACACTGCGCATTTAAAAAATAGTTTATACTTCAAAACCAAAATATCATTGTCATTTAAAACCATAACAATACGATATCTTTTCCATTTCAAAACCAAATCAATACGATCCCTTTCAAAGTCATAGCATTTTCGAAACCAAACACTAGAAATTATAACACTTCCAAAACATAATACTTTAAAATTCATAACTTTGAAAACCTAACTTCCACCACATAAACAATTTAGATATTAAAATAATATATATAACAAAATAGTTTAAATTTAAAATAATTTTCTCAAACTTCACGAATTGATTCAAATCAACTTGAATCCAAAATTCAATTTAAATCCAATCTAAATTCATAAATTTCAACCCAATTCAGTTTTCAATAATCCATTTCAATTTATATCAATTTCAAATTCAGATTTGCACCTCAAATAAACCATTTCAGACTCCATATATTTCAAAGCTTTACATATTCCATAGTTTCAAAACTAAATTTTTATAATTTCGTATATATTAAATTCAATTTAGTATTATTTAGTTTTTTAAATATTTACTTAATAAATCCAATATCGTTTAAATGAACCCTAAATTTCAAATCACTAAATATTTCTCTCAATTTTATTTAAATTTAAAACATTCATTTTAAATCATCCTAAACCAAAATCAAGTTATAAAATCATATCTTTTAAAATTTCAAATTCCATAAGTTTCAAATCGATTAATTAAATAAATTCTTAATTAAATACAATTTCAAATCTATCTCCTCAACCTTAATTTATTAAATCAATATAACTCTATTATATAATTTAAATAAATACTTATCCATGTTATATTTTAATAGAATCAACTTTATTATTAAACTTATTTTATATCAAACAAATTTATACATAGCCTAAATCAAGAATTTAACTATACATATAAAATACTATTTATATAATATCAAAAATCAATATTTATTAAACCACGTATCACATTCCAAACCATAGAAATCCTTTCCAAAACATTTATATATAGACCAGTGGTGTTTGTATATAATTTTCTATCCTATGGTCAAGTGATACGAATATTTATCATTTCAATTCGTAGTTTAAATATATACGAGTATATATATCATTTCAACCCGCAATCCGAAATTCAATTGAAATGAAAATCGCTTGGGTTTATCATTTCAACCCATAATGATTTTCTCCTATTCTAAAGTCCGTTCGGTTATGTATCATTTCAACCCATAGTGATTTCTATACTAACAGGGAACTTGCAGAGTGATAACAAATATGATTATAACAGGCATATATCATCGATATAAATAACATATAATGGTGTCAGATATCACAGGTGAACAGATGGCACATATCTAGCAATGTAAATAACTAACAGCAACATATTTCAATTGTAGTTTCAATTGAAATCAAATTTAATTAATATAAGAACGTTAATCGTGAGTGATTGCTCACCTTTCGAGGCTGGAGAGATGAATGAGAATGAGATGAATTATATATCCAAACACGAATTTCAAAGCGAAACAAGATGGGCACGAATTCGACGATCAACGCAAGGCTGGAATCGATGACAACAATTAATCAGTTTTTGGTAGAAACAGAAAAATGTATCTACAGATATATATATATATATTATTTTTTATTTTTTTCAAATCAATATTTTAACTATACCACTTATAAAATAAAATATATATATAGATATATATATTCGAAAACCAAACTCAAGTAAACTTGTATATATGAACTAATATATAAACATACATTAAATAAAATATATATAAATATTTAAATTTCAAAATTACACCATAAAGTCAATGTCAACATACATACTTTATATATATATATATACACACCAAATACCAACATTGCCCTCATATACTCGAAAAAGCCAAACTCAGGTATGCAGATATAACTAATATGTATATTATGGTACTAATAACTTTTATATTGAAATATAGAATAACATATACAGCAAGAAGATATAAACAAACCAATCCGGTAATATATATATGCATATATCCATACTGTAACACATACTAAAATCTAAACACTTTATTTATAACTACTCTAAACATACACACATATATAATATATAATGTAGTTAGGATGAACATATAACTCTAAAATAAAATCATACATATATAACCGAAACTATATATAATACACGGTTGCAAACATATACACAAGACAACTGATTTTAAAATTTTATATATAACAAGCTTATATATTTTCATAGACAAACAACTACTATATAAACATTTTTTTTTTTGCATATATATTAATATAAACTGTCAAAGCAAAAATAATACATATAACTAAACTAAACATTTATAGAAACTATATATGTATTCATAATAATAGGGACAATACCATATAAACTGTAGACAATACAATGTGAAGTTTTAAAACAAACTTACTTATACTTACATATTTGTAAACTTTAAACAACTACTATTGTGAACCAACAAGTCATGTATATATAGTAATACATATGTGAACAACGAAAAGGTATAAACTCATATAGGTTTATAAATATGTGTGTGTATACATATACAGCAGATCCAAAGTTCATGCAGACCAAAACTAAAAAAAATGGTGCATACAACTAAATATACATATATACTAACAACATACTAATTTAAATATGCACTTGTACAATACAAACCACCGTATTATACATATATATGCCAGCAAAACAACACAAATGCATACAATAACATGAGCATTTAAACGTGCCACACACATACACAACAACATGTGTGTGTATCCGGATTCGCAAGGGCTTCTTCCCTTAATTGGAGGAAGTGCCTTCGGTTCCGTTCGAACCCAAAACAGACTTGTATGGATGTGTGTCTGGCATTACACTATGAGATGTAAAGCTACTTTCTATCAAATATATTTTTTATTGATGGCGGAGAACTTATTCTCTTAGCTTAAACCCTTCTCTGAGATGTACAAGCTCAGAGGTTATGTAGTTGATATTTACTAGCGATATATTCCCAATTTGGCAATGTGGCATGTTAAGTGTTGCCGATCATTTATTGATCGAAGCATGGCTTTTGTGAGCTTTGTGGCTGAAACTTCTTCAGACCTCACACCCTGGAAATGGTCGAAACAGGAACGATGCAGCAAGGTAATGGGGGTGCGCCCCTCAGGGTTCCTTCTGCATAAAAAGTGATATCTGGTATGGAGTCCAGATATTTAACTTGTGTGGATTAAAAGTGGTATTCTGGTATGGAGCCCAGATTATTTACTTAGTGGTTTTGGTTGAGAGGCGCCTCAGATAAAGGTCGGCCTAGACCGGGGGGGTGGCATACTCGTGACAGTTAATTACCTAGTTACAGAGGTAACCCGGCCTTGTGTTAGCAGAGAGCTGGTTAAGTTCTCGGAGCGTCCCTCCAGAGGCGTACCTATTCAAGGAAGGAAGTTCCTTAGCCTTCACCATTTGTTGGAAATCCAAACAAAACAATACGAGCCCTTTATGATTGCAGTTGTATAACCTGCCTCCTCAGGAGGTAGCTATAGCAGGCATAATATAATGGTACTTATGTTGTCTAAGATTTATATTGTACTTTCGAAATGTTTTCCACACTATGCACTAATAATAATATCAAAAAGATTTTGCATATCAATCATGTTTGACTATCATAAGGAGAAATCTCCTCCAATTGTGCGTTTGGATTATATGTGCGTGCAGGGAGGCCATATGGTAGTTTCATTTTCCAAAAGCATAGTGGATTTCTTTTCATTTCCTTTATGCAAATAACTATTCTAAGATCTCACACCAATCCCATGACTGACCTGGAGTTTATTGTTCTCTTTCTAAACTCTGGGTGCCCATAATTTTCCACATGGGCAGCCTAGAGTCAGGTTACCGTTGTTTTGGAGCGAAGTCAGAAAAGTTTGCTGTGGAGATCAGGAGACAAGCTGGATGGCGAGACGTATCACTTATGTTATATAGTATCTGCTGCGTATGGGTTGGTGCAAGTTCAGTTTCATTTAAGTAAGTTATAATGACCATCAGTGTTGTATTGTGTTATTGTAAACTCTAATGATGTATGTATAAACTGATATAATTCTTTGTTTTAAAGATTTTTCATTTATCTATTATATATTGTTCCGCTGCGAATGTGAGACTCTAATATTATTTCTGTTTCTTCTTCTTTAACCCTAACGGTTCGGTTTTTCGACATTTGGTTGTTCAGCATTTGATACACTGGACGTATTAATGTCGACTTTCGGGCGTTGAAAAATCGAGTCGTTACATTATGGTATCAGAGCAGTTGGTTAAGCGATAACCCTGGCTCTGATGGGGAAATTAATCATTAGAGATAGAGTTAGTAGTAGTCTAGAATGAGTTTGAGTGTATTAACAAATATGAGTGTGTATTTGTTAGTGAATAAAAAAATTGTTTTATATTGTGTTGACTTATCGGTTGATTGTTTATAGATTCTTGTCGGTGCAGTTTGGCCAACTGTATCAATAGGGGTTTCTAAACTCTTGAACAAGATAAACCGACACAATATTGTTTTAAAATAGGGTAAATGAAACAATTTTACCCAAATTATTTTTGTATATAAAAGAACTAATTTCCCATAAATTATTATAGTTATATATGGTTGCTTGATTGTTAGGAAGTGATAATATTAAATTATTATCATTGATTATTAAATAAGAAATTGAAACAAAAAGCTAAGAAAACAAAATTCATATACAAATGAGATTTGTAAATGTAATTTATAATTTGAAATAGAATTAAAGAGGAATATTCGAAAATAAATTGAAAGGATTTGAAATTTTGAGATTTGGGAAATCTAAATCCCTTTTAGGTTTGAAAATGGTTTTCAAAGGTTTTCGAAAAATAATGGTGAAATTATTTCGGAAATATTTTTGATTTGGATTCCAAATCTAGTGAAATTTGAAAATTAAAAATATTTGGAAATTGTTTTGATGGAATAAAAGCACTAAACTCTTTTTGGTCGCTGGAAAATAATTCCGATGATGATCGCGACATCATCGGTGTTCATTTTTGAGTTTCCAAGAGATGAATTGCGGCCAAATTATTTTAAAATTTAAGTTGTTTGCAAATTTGTTTTGGTTTTGGAAATTTAAAAGGTAATTTGAATTGATTTTAAAAATGATTTTGAAATGTTAAAAAGACTCTAGAATCCTATTTAAAATATTTATGAGATACAATTAAGTTTGATAACTTATAAAATTTGAAATTGTTAGAATAAATCTAACTTGAAAGGAGTTAAAATTAAATCAAGTGTGAAATGTAAATAAGTTGGAAAACTTATCGAGGCTTAAAATTTGAAATGAAAATGGATATTTGAATTAAGTTAAATTAAGCGAAATGGAAAATTTTCAAGTTGAACCTAATGAAGCAAAGAATTGAAGTAAAATTAGTAAGTGAAACGAATTGAAGAAATGACAAATTAAATATGGTTTGGAATGAATCGAATTTAGTATTTATAAAATGAAAGGGAAATTGAATTCAAATAAATTTGGAAGTGACAAATTTGAATAAAAGTAAAGATAAAACGAAAGTGGTGAAATGAAATTAAATATAAGTTGTATATAGAATATTTGCATTGAACTTAAGAAAAAAAGTGTGAAATTCTTAAGTAAAAAATTTGGAATTGAGAAAATATTCTAAATTAATAAGTGAATGAAGGTTAAACTGGAAATTATGAAATGGCGATTGTGAATACGTGGATAGAAATCAATAAATGTGAATAAAAGAAAAGGGGATTGATACAGCTAATAATCAATTAGAAATAAATACGTGGGATGTACGTATATTATTTTATTCGCGTAGCGATTTGATCCAGAATTCGAACACAGAATTTCGAGATAGTTATATCAGTTCGAATTGGAATTTTTCACTCAATTTTCGATGGCGGACCTGGTTACGGATTTTCGGTCGATTTTGGAAATTCACTATCATAGTTTATGGTTATGCAAGGAGAATGATCTGAGTCCGCACTAGGAAGTCCGGTGGATGATACTAGTTTGGAAGTAAAATTGTGTGATCGAGTGACGATCAGATTTGGCATTGCGTACGAATGATATAAGTACATCGTATGGATTTGAATGGAATAAACATTCAAACTTGGTAAAGAAATGTGCAAAATGATAAGCAGGATACACAGGTGTGTTAAAGGCAAAGGGTAAAATGGGAATTGATTTCGAAGATAACTTAAATTGCTGGACAAGAATGTACGTATTTGAATTTCAGCATGAAATTTGATGATTTTCTGGTCCAGCCGCTTGGTTTTTTTTCCTTTTGAAATCTGAAGGACCATGGTGGCATTTTGTAGTCATACCGAGCTAGCCGCACAAAGGAGTCGCTGGCGAAATTTTTTGAAAATTTAGGGAGTTAGAAAAATTTTGAGAAAATTTTTATAATTCAAAATTTAAATTTAAATTTGAACTAATTAAGAAAACAATATTGTTTGGAATTTATGGAAGATTTTGAAAAATACGTTGAAGTAATAATGGGTCTTTAATAAAAAGATTATTTTGGGGAATTTGTTGAAAACTTTTGTGTTGGGAAAAGATAAACGGGATAAGGATCATTCTACCTAACTAGTAATTTCGGGACGAAATTCTTTTAAGTTGGGAAGAATGTAATGACCTAGAAATTTTGAACATTTGAAATTGAAATATTTAATTGATTTTAAATATTTAAAAGTTGGTTTTACTTGAATTTCAAAAATATCTGTTGTTTGGCAATTAAATTATTAAATTTAAATATTGAAAGTGGGGGAAAATTTTAAATCTTCAGTTTTATGCTTGTTAAAAATATTTTCAAGGCTTAGAAAATTTATATTGGTAATACTAAAGATAATAGAAGCTTCAGAATTGGATTTGGAAATATTTTGTTCAATTTCGAATTTATATCGTTTAAATCGATATTTAAAAATAGCCTTTAGAGGCACAATCTCGAAATTCGACGAAACAAGTTCCATTGGATCTGTAATAGTGTATTATTACAGGATTTCAATTTTCATAGTGTTTGGAGTGATCGTTTAGATATATGATAAGCAAACGCGCCGAATTTTTTTATCGAAATTTAATTTAATAATTGGATTCAAAAAGCTATCTTCTCCATACGATCGAATTTGGACTTGGAACCTTTTCCATTGCTTTTGGAATATGCGTATAACATTATAAACACCTAGCGACACGCCTCGATTGGAGAACGAGATTTTCAGTTGCGTTTATCGAAGCGATTTGAATTTAAAGTTAAATTAAATTATATATATTCACATATACGGGGCAAATAGACACGCTGAGGAAAATTGAAACACTTGGCAAAATTAAAGGCACGCGTCATTTTTTTATTACACGCGTTCGTTCAAAAATTAAAGGAAAAAAATTTAGTACATATCTCGTTCAAAACAGATATCAAAGTAAAGAAAAAAACCCAAATCGAAAGAAAAAAAAATGCCCGTAGCTCGCGTTTCATTCAAATTCATGGCCTAGTTAAATTCATATGTTCTTCTTCTTCTAGTTCGACGCCTACTCGATCCCTTCCTCAAAATCGACAGGAATTTTTAAACTAGCAAAAGAAAAAAAAATTCTCCTCAAATCGAATCGTTCGATTTATCGTCAGGAGCCCGCGCGAGTTGTGGGTTTTGGGGTGGCGACAGTCGAAGTCGAGGCAGCGTCGGAAGGGATGATCACGTCAACTGGAAATGGTAGTGGGGTCGGCGAATCCTGTAGCCAGTGTGATGGTGGAAGAGGCGCGCGCGCTCGTGCATGCATGGGGATTGGAAGTGGCGATGGCGAGGTCTGGGTGGCTTGGTCGATGATTCAGTGGTGGCGGGTCGGCGATGGGGATTGCGGACGATTCCGCGATGGTGAAGGAGATTAAATGGAGCCTGGGTTCATTGTTTTCTGTGATATATTTTTTTTAATAAACTTATGCATGTATACATATATACAGGAAATAGAAAAATTTTTTTACAGCAAATTATAAAATAATTCTATTTTAATATATATATATGTGCATATTTTTAATTTAAAAACAGTGAATATGTGTATGTATATATATATATATATATATATATATATATATTATATTTTGGGAAAAATATATATAGTTTTACAAATATATGTAAGTTAGAAGGACATTTTATTTTCATTTGGATTTAACTTTATTTAAACAGGAATGTATGGGAAAACATAAAATTTACATAAAATTTTGGAAGAAAATAAGTAAGGGTTTCAAAGGAAATATTTTGTAAAAGAAATTACTGTTTGAGAAGAAATATAAATATAAGTATATTATACACTTATGTATATACAAACAGTAAAATACATATATATAAATTTTAAAAGTTTTTGAAAGTTATATAAGATTAATATTTTTGAAATCTATAAATTATTTTTATACATATAGTTTCAGAGAAGATAAATATAGAGATATGTCTATTTTCATTTACTAGTTTATTTTTAATATAAAATATGATGGAGATAGATTTGTTACTAAACTAATTTAATTATTCTAGTTGCTAAGAATATTTTCTTAAAAAGGAAATTAGTTTAAAAATTAAAATTTTAGATTAAAAATAAAATCATTGGTTAATTAACTTATTAAATTTATTTTAGTTACTGAAAGATATTTTAAAAGGGAACATTGGTTTAAACTTAATTTGTAGCTTATTAAATTATTAAAGAGGAAATTAATTGTTTGTTCAAATAAAATTATTAGTTAAGTAATTTATAAAATGGGATAAATGGTTCGATTTATTTCGAATATTAATAAATCGAAAATTGTTTATACAAGGTCAAAATCTGAAAGAAAATGAGCTGGAACGGAAATGGATTGCAAAATAAAAAGAAAATATGAGATCTTCTCGCTCAATTAAAGTAATTAGAATTTCAATTTTTGATTGATTGTTTGGATGCAATAGTATATATGATAGTGTGTGTGTCTGTGTATATATATATATATATATATTGGAGTGATTGATTTCCCGCATTATATAGCAGATGAGACCCTATGCGCTGCATAATAGCAGATGATATGATATAATCCCATATACCGCGATATTCCACCTCGAAGTGGAATTGCTATTTAATTGTTGTGCAAACATCTGTGGATGCAGGGAAATATGTTGGAGGGATTCAGTTGGTTTTCTCAAATATTTGAATTTGTTTCATATGTTGTGTGTTGATTTATTGATAATCTGTGAATGATTATATTGGTGATTGAAATCATTAAAGCCTATAGTTTAGCCGAATTTATTTTTGGTATCGTAGGATACCATAAATATATAATTGTATTTTTGGAAAATAAAGTAGAAAATTTTAAGTAAATTAATTTTTGAGAATTGGATAAATTTAAAAGACGGAATTTAAAAGTATAAAAATTGTTTTTTGTAATCCTATCGAATTAATTCCAAAATATGGGAAAAAGATTTTAATAAATGGATTTCGAGTAATATTGTTTAAAAGTTGGAGAATTTATTTAAAAATTCAAATTTTAAATAGTTTGGGAGAAATAAAGGAATTTATTCTAATGGTAGTAAAAATTTGGAAATCAATTTGGAATTTGATTTGGTGTTTGAAATAAATTTGAAAATTAATTTGGAATTTGATTTGGTGTTTGAAATTAATTTGGAGTCAATTTGGAATTTGATTTGGTGTTTGAAAGTGAATATTTGGAAATCGATTTGAAAATCATATATCAGTGGATATTTGGAAATTAAATTCACAATAGGAATTTATGAAGTAAAGGGAAATTTGTTTTAAAAATAAATATTGGTTTATTTTAAAAAAGTTTGGAAAGGAATTTTTGGATTTGGATTGTAAATTGAAATAAATCGAGAAGGATTTATTAATTATTTTAAATTGACCATTTTGAATAGAAGGTGTATTTTCCCTGGAAAGCCAAGTATGTTTTCAAAGTAGCTTATATATATTAATTGAAAATTTTAAGGATGGTTTTAAAAAAAGATGCTTTGAAGAAATTATTTTCTTAAGTTGTTTTTAAATCTTTAAAGTAAATATTTATTTAGTTAATTATAAAAGTGATTATTTAAAGATTTGATTGATATTTGATTTAGAAAATGATTATTTAAATGTTTATACTCTATCAAATAATTTTATTTTTAAAATTTGTTTGGACTTGAGTTTATATGAGATATTCATATAAAATTTCATAACTATTATTTTAAAATAAAAGTTTTATAATAATTTTTATTTTAAATGTTTCCAAGTATATATTTTTGGATAAGTGATTAAAATTAATTTGAAGTATTCGGACTTGGAAAATTTTCGGTGGAAATAAATAATATTGGAAATTTATTCCGCAAAAGGAAAGTGATTTGAAATTTGTTTTTAAAGGGTTGAAGTGTGAAAATATATCTTGCGAAGATATTTTGAAATAAATAATTTGGAAAATTATTTAAATTTGATTGTTGTTGTGAATATTGTTTGATAGTTAAATAACCGACTATCGGTATAAACAATTTGTGGAATTATTGAGGCTTGATTGTTGTTGTGAATGATGTTCGATAGTTAAATAACCGACTAGCAATATTGGCCTTTGGAACGACACTTGAATTTGTTTTCAAAATAAGCGCTCATTATTCGGTTTAGCCGGGAGAGAACTTTGTGTCATAAAACCCATTCCGAATAATGATACGACGAATTGGATTGCATTTGAAGACGACATTGAAGACCGAGTATTTTCAAAAATGAAGGATTACCTATGAAATGTCTCTGCACCGAGTTGCTCTGGTATAAAGATTATATCACCCTTTCTGGTGGGGAGTCCGAACGTGATTAGTGAATATCAGATTTGCAAGGGATTCTTTCCTTAATTGGGGGAAGTGCTTTCGGTTCCGTTCGAACCTAGAACGGACTTGTATGGATGTGTGTCTGACATTACACTTTGAGATGTAAAACTGGTTTCTATCGAATACATTTCTGTTGGTGGCGGAAAATTTATTCTCTTAGCTTAACACCCTTCTCTGAGACGTACAAGCTCAGAGGTTATGAAGTTGATATTTACTAGCGATATATTTCCAATTTGATAATGTGGCATGCCAAGTGTTACTGATCATTTATTGATCGAAGCATGGATTTTTTGAAAAGCGTTTCTTTGCGGATGAAACTTCGTTGGACCTCACACCCTGGAAATGGTCGAAACAAGAAGGATGCAGCAAGGTTACTGGGGTCGCGCCCCTTAGGGTATGTACATTTCCTTCTGGATAAAAAGTGGTATTTGGTATGGAGTCCAGATATTTAACTTTTGTGGATTAAAAGTGGTATTCTGGTATGGAGCCCAGATTATTTACTTAGTGGCTGTTGGTTGAGAGGCGCCTTAGATAAAGGACGGTCTAGACCGGGGGGTGGCATACTCGTGATAGTTAGTTACCTAGCTACAGAGGTAACCCGGACTTGTATTGGCAGAGAGCTGGTTAAGTTTTCGGGGCGTCCCTCCAGAGGCGTGCCCATTCGGGGAAGGGAGTTTCTTAGCCTTGACTATTTGTTGGAAATCCAAACAAAACAATACGAGCCCTTTACGATCGCAGTTGTATAACCTGCCTCCTCAAGAGGTAGCTATAGCAGGCATAATATAATGGTACTTATGCTGTCTAAGATTTATATTGTACTTTCGAAATGTTTTTCACATATGCACTAATAATAATATCAAAAAGATTTTTCGTATCAAGCATGTTTAACTATCATAAGGAGAAATCTCCTCCAAATGTGCGCTTGAATTATGTGTGTGCGGGGAGGCCTGATGGTAGTTTCATTTTCCAAAAGCATAGCGGATTTCTTTTTATTTCTTTGTGCAAATAACTGTTTTAAGATCTCACACCAGTCCCATGACTGACCTAAAGAGTTTATTGTTCCCTTTCTAAACTCTGGATGCCCACAATTTTCCACATGAGCAGCCTAGAGTCAGGTTGTCGTTATTCTGGAGCGAAGTCAGAAAAGTTTTCTATAGAGATCAGGAGACAAGCTGGATGGCGAGACGTTTCACTTATATTATATAGTATCTGTTGCGTATGGGTTGGTGCAAGTTAAGCTTCATGTGAGCAAGTTATAATGACCGTCAATGTTGTATTGTATTGTTGTAAACTCTGATGATGTATGTATAAACTCATATAGTTCTTTGTTTTAAAAATTATTCATTTATCTATTATATATTGTTCCGCTGCGAATGTGAGATTTTGATATTGTTTCTGTTTCCTTTCTATCTTCTTCTTCTTTAACCCCAACGGTTTGGTTTTCCAGCATTCGATTGTTCATCATTTGATACAGTGTACGTATTGATGTTGACTTTCAGGCGTCGAAAAATCGGGTCGTTACATGGTGAGGATATTGAAAGTCATAAAAATCAAATGGCACAAAACCGGTATTGATACGATTCGACATTTTACAGATTCCACCGCCTGTTGGACTCCAAAACACAGAATTGAATATACCGCAGATATCCACACGACTAGACGATCAAAAAGGTATACATATCTCAGTGGTATGATCATCCTATCAAAAATTGATATCCGTACTGAAAAATGCTGCTATTTCTTTGAAAATAAGATCGACGGAGTAATATTGGTCAAAATTTGAGTAAACGCAATATGACATTAGAAGATGATTTACAAATTATCTATAGAAAAATATTCAGGTTTGGAAAATATTTTATAATCATCAAATTTCACTGATATAATTGAAATAGAATTACACAAGAAAATAAACTTCCATATTATTAGATGAAATTTTTCCATTTGTTATGTTTAAGAAGACGCATTCCAAATATTAAATTTTTATTTCCAAATTTTAAAATTTTAATTAAATATTTAAATAAAACTATTAAAATTTACGGGTCGTTACATACTCGGTCTGACCTAAGCATTATAGTTAAATAACACCCGAGCCAGTCTGGAAAACCAGTGTAAGAAAACACACTCAATTGGATTATTAAAGTTTTCAAAATCCGTTTTGAAAACAAAGGTATCTCATATGACCACGCCATAAATAAACAAGTCGGGTTTTTACCTTACGATAACCACAATATTTCTTATCAAACCCTCTAGTATTATAGTAGTGTTTATATACAAATACTTATTCAAATAGCTGAAATTGTTACATTCATTAAATTCCAGCATAATAGGTATACAAACAAGTTCGAAGGCACTTATTAGAGATTGGGTTTCCATCAATGTCAGGGCTACTAGGGTGCTTCCCGTCACAGTACGTGGCCTAGATCACCGTACCGAGGATCCACCCTGATCCCGTGCTACACAAGACCGGAGCTACCCCTTACTGGATAGTCCGAATAAGATCATCCCGCGGTCGGGATCAGCAACCACCCACACAGACGAGTAAAAATGGACATCTAGACAAAGATGACCTTACCCTAATTGGTTGACTAGCCACTTATCCTTGTTGCATCTCCCCCGTTTTAGCCATTCCCATTTGATGCGGCTTGAGGCTATGCGTTTCCTTTTTAGCACACATTCACTTAGAATGCTCATCGTCCTCCTGACAATGTTTCGATAACATTCATCCATACAAGTCCATTCCGGGTCCGAAAGGAACCGAAGGCACTACTCCTACTACATCCATTTTGGAATCACCCTCAGGATTAGTAGCGATTAGCCCTTGCACTTCAATACTCCATCTTCGACTCCAAGCTCTTGTCTTCTTCATGAAAACGTTCAAACCCGATCAAAGTGGTTGTTAGAAAATTAATCCCGATCCCGGTCTCTTCGAAACGGTCAACGCATTGGCCAATATTGATAGTCGGTTATCTAGCTATCGTATAACATCCACAAATAGCTGTTAGGCCTTAATAATATCCCAAATTATTTATTTCAAAATATCTTTCCCAGATATTTTTCTACACTTTAATTCCTTCGAAAATATTTTTCAAATCACTTTTTCTCCCGCGGAAATAAATTCCCATCCAATTGTTTTATTTCCACTGAAAAAATCACCAAGTCTTAATATTTAAATTTTAAAATTATTTAAATCACTTTATCCAGAAGTATATACTTTAAAACATTTAAAATAAAAAACTACTTAAAACACTTTATTTAAGATACTAGTTATAAAATTTATAATAATTTCTCATGTAAAACTTAAGCCAAAACTAATTTTAAAATAAAAGTTGTTCTACAAAGTTTAAATATTAAATAATTATCTTTTAAATCATAATACCAATTTAACCTTTAAAATAATTGCTACTATAGTTAATTTAAATAAATATTTAATTTAAAATTCTAAAACAATTTAAAATAATAGAATTTCTCTAAAACATTCTTTAAAACACTTTTTAAAACCTTTAAGTTATACTTAGAAATCTCTTTTGAAAAATATACTTAGCTTTTCAGGAAATACACCTTCCCTTCCAACATAACTCGTCTAATAATTCATAAATTTTTCTCGATTTATCCCAATTTTGTTTTACGTCCCAATTCTGTAGTTTCTTTTCCACTCTTTTAAAAAAATAACCATTTATTTTTAAACAATCACCCTTTCTTAAAAATTTCCATCCTGAATTTATACTTCCAAATTATCCTCGGATAAATATTTCACTTAATTTATAAACCCCGTTTATAAATTCCAAAATCTCATTCTCCTTTAATCCCAATTTCAACATTTAATCAGTTTTCAAATCAATTTTCAAAACTAACTCCATTTTAAAACAAATTCCTTTACTTACCCAAATTTAATTTAAAACCCATTAATTCCATATTTACTTCTATATTTACGATTTAAAATCTTATTTTAAACCGAAATATCCACTTCATACTTCATTCAAAATCCAAACCTTTTATTTCTTCCCAAACATTTTAAACCTTAAATTTTGAAAATAAAGTCCTTTAAATTTTTAGTCAATATCACTTAAGTCTCAAAAACTCTTTTATTTTGATTTATTTAAAATCTCTATCTTTATTTCCATACAAATAATTTATTTAATAGAATTTGAAAATCAAACTTTTATACTTTTCCAAATTCAATTTTTAATTTACCCAAATTCACTATATTTATTTTACTTAAAAATTTCCCTTTTTATTTCCTTTAAAAATCGAAACTTATCTATTTTTCATTCTTTCAAATACTAATATATATATTCAACCAAGCCATAGCATTCAACAATTTCAATTCCAATATAATCAAAATAATCCATCATAGGTTATCATATAAATCACATTGCTGAATATAAAAGAAATTCAACAATTTGAGGAATCTAGTTGGATCCCTCCAACATGTTTTCCTGCATCCATAGATGTTAGCACAATATAAAATAACAATCCCACTTCGAGGGGGATATCGTGGTGTATTAAGTTATCCGCTATTATGCGGGGCGCATAGCATCTCATCCGCTATATAATGCCGGGATCAATCACTCCAATATATACATACTATTATATATAATATCACATCCAATCAATTCAATCATTCAACCAATAATTTAAATTCAACTATTTAAGTTTAAATTGTAATCCAAATGAGTGATATTAAATCAACTTTGATTTTTGATTTGCAATCTGATCCAAACCGGCTTGTTTCCATCACGATTTCAGACCTTGTATAACATTATATGGTTTATTAACGTTTGCATTAAGCTAAAAGTAATTCATCATTTAGTAAATTTTACTAACAAATTTTAAATGATCATTTGAACTAACCTAGTCTACATTTCCTTTCCTTCTGTCCAAACTATAAATTTATAATAGGGTGAATATATATCCTAATTATCATTGTCAATCTTTTAAAATTAACACTAAGTTGATGTATATATGTTATATATTTTTCTAACCTATATAAACATATATTTCATCCAAACCAGGATGTATATGTGTATTCTTTTTTTTTTCAAACTAATTATTCTCTGATTTTAATAAATTGAAATAAACCCAATATACATTCCTACAAAAGCCCAACACTCTACCTGAACCAGTAATCTTGATCATGGACCGACCTGCCCTTCTCGAACACCAGTACCACCTCACCACGGCCCTCCCAAATCGATTTGCCATCAACCTCCTTGAGTTATTAGTGACCCTTCCTCTATAGCTCGAGTATGACAGAGCACCGCGTTTCTAGCTATCCTTCCTCCTCCACCGACCCAAATCGAGATCGCGAACCGAGAGTGCAACCCACCATCTCGTGTAGCCGCTCGCTACTCGACATGAGCCTCTACATCGCTCGCCTCACCGCTTGTTCCTCTCGAAAATGAGCGGACTATGATTGGATTTGAAAAAAAGAAGGGCTGCCATTTTTATTTTGATTTGGTAACGATTATGTGAAAACGAGGGGGACCGTAAAAAGGAAGGGACTCACTTTATGTTTTCCTTTGATTTCGAATCTAATACGTGAAAACGAACTGAGGAGGATGAACGAACTTCATTGGCAAGCTTTCATTCGCACGAGAAGAGAAATTTACTTGGCCATTTTTTCTTCTTTCGAAAGATAGATAGATACTTTTTTTTAAAGAACACGCGTGTCCTCAAGGAAGACACGTGTTGGATTGGGTTACAGTGTTTGGAAAGGGAAAAAACATATATATTATATTTAAATTTAAATCATCATAATTACGCAACTCACAATCTCGACCTCCTATCGAGGCAAGCCACTAGGCGTTTGTAATATTATACCCCAATTTCGACCGCCATGGAAAAGGTTTTGGGTCCTAATTCGATCATCTGGAGGATATAGCTTTTTGGACCCAATTGTTTATATTGAATTCGATATAAATTTCAATGCGTTTATATCCCATATGCTCACACGATAACTCCAAACACTACAAAAACTGAAATCCGATAATAATACACTATTACAGATCCAATGGAACTGGTTTCGTCGAATTTCGAGACTGTGGTTCGGAAGGCTATTTTTAAATATCGATTTAAACGATATATTTTTAAAACTGAACAAAACACTTTTGAATTCAAATTTAAAACTTCTATTATCTCCAGTATTATAAATATAAATTTTTCAAGCCTTTGAAATATTTTTAACCCGCTTAAAAACCAAGATAGGTTATTTTAACCAATTTCTAATTATTAAATTCAATAATTTAATTGCCAAATAAACAGTGATATTTAAAATTCAAGTTAAACTAACTTTCAAAATTTTAAAATCAATTAAATATTCTAATTTCAAATATTCAAAATCCTGGGTTTTCACACACACACAAACACACACACACACACACACATATATTATTTAATTTGAAAATACCTGACATTTAACGTCCGAAATTCTCGAACTCCAAATGAAATGTGCCGCCTGACATTTATAATGTTTTACCCCTATTCCGAAAGCAATGGAACTATTACTAAGGCCTAATTGGATCATGTGCAGAAGATAGCTTTTCAAAATGAACTATTTTAATTAAATTTTAAAATAACTTTCTACGCGTTTCAAGCTCGCACAGCGAAACGACAAGTTTGATTGCTACGAAACTTGAAATCCTACAAAAATTCCCTATTACGGATTCGATGAAACTGGTTTCATCGAAATCCGTGGTAGTTGCCAAAATGGCTATTTTTACTCGTTAATTATGATATAAAATTTCAAATTTGTTATTATTCATAGTTAACTCCAATAGTAATATATAACCATATCATATACTATAGTAAGCAAAGAAAAAGTAAGAAAAGTAAACAAAGTAAGCAAAAATAACTATACCAATATCGAGGTATTTCCGTGAGTCCTCGAAATGGGGTGACAGAAAAAAATTTTGTCCAAACCCTAATTGGTCGTGTATTAGCGGACGATATATATATGGGGATACGCTGCATTGCCACTCGAAATCAAGATATTGGGATTGGACTTGCCAATTCTTTTTCTCAAATCTTCTTATTCTCCTGGCCTCTCCGCGAACTATTAGATCTATCTTAGCTTTTTTATGAGAATACTATAGAGTTACGAAGTAACGTAAGAGCGATTAAGCGTAAGTTAAATGTTAATTATCTTCATTCATATTTTAAAAAATTTAAATCAATTTTCGATATATATTTCAATCATCTGAAGTCCCAAACCAAATTATTCAAGTAATTTCCAATATTAAATTTTTAAACAATTTAATTATCCAATAACCAACATAAATAGATCATTAATTTTATTTCTACCCATCCTTGTCCAATAATTACATTCGATTTAATAACTTCAAATAACCGAAAGTACGGGTTATTATATAATCCCCCACTCAAAACTTTTCATCCTCGAAAATGGACTAAGTATGGAATTTAACACTCAATATATTTAATTCAAAACTATCAACTGTTGACCTGCCTTTCAGTAAGGCCAAAATCAGGCGGATTTAACTAAAACAACTTCATGATTATTGAGGCTGAAATATGATGGATTCGGTTCAAATGGATGGTGTTCGCTTGGATAGATGATAGGTCGTTCGGTCGGAAGGAAGTGGTTCGAAGTATTTGGAATTCGACCTTACGGCTCGGCCGTTCGGCATGGCAATATCCAGTCGAGGTATGGAAGTTCATGAAGATCGTTTGCTTGCGGCTCAGCATTGTCGCTTGGCATTGGATGTCGTTCGGCATCGTACCTCGCTCAGCAACGAAATCGCTCGGCATTGGATGTCATTCGACATACCTCCCCTCAGTCAGCACACCTCCCCTCATTTGGCATACCTCCCCTCGTTCGACTCCCATCGTTCGGCACACCTCCCGTCGGTCGGCACACCTCCCGTCGGTCGGCACACCTCCCCGATCGGCATAAGGAAGTAGGTTCGACTATGGCCTGGTGGGCCCAACCTACTCAGGAGGCCCAACAACCTAGTTTTGCCTATAAATACAGCATGTGGGTCTCCAGATGGGGGATCTTCTTCTTCTCTCCGCTCTCTAACTTTCTACTTTCTAAGGCTAAGGCTAGTTTACCACTTGGTAACTGTATTCAATTGTTACAGCAATAAAAAGGAAATTATTGGAGTGGACGTAGGCTGGAGCTAGCCGAACCACTATAAAATCTGTTGTTCTTTATTGCTTTTACTTTAACTTTGACTATTCTTCACATTATTACTCTCTATATACACTCTATCTATTATCTGTGACTGTTAGTTAGTGCTTTCATCTACATTTGGGGGTCAGTGACCAATTTTTTCACTAACATCAACTTATAAAACTTTAGAATTCTTATTTACAAACTACTACTATGTTTCTACTACGCCACTTAGATCGGTTTACGGAAAATATAATATATAAAGAAAAACAACTTATAATAATTTTGAAACTTAAAATATTTCTAACTTCCAAATTTATGAAAAATTTCGGCAGAGTCTCCTTTGCATGGCTTGACCCAAAAAAATTTACAATTCAATATATATAACAAATATACCAAATAGATATCAAATATACATCTCATATCAATAATTAGGCATCCCGAAGGGAAAAATATAAAATTGCGGTATGTAATCCGAGATATGTACCTTATTATTTATAATACGAGCGAGTTCGTTGGTATTAAGCAAGAAAAAGCATATAAGTCCTCGTATACGCCTCCAAACTGTAACATCCCTCCTTTTTGTACGTTTTAAATCGACGATAAACCACACACGCCAGACTCAAACCATACAAAAGGGTGAATTTTTATTGGGGCGAATAAGAAAAGCAGAGAGAAAAAAGAAAATAGAATCTTGCAGCGGAACGACAAAATATAATAATCAAATAACAATTCATGAAGCTGTTTACAAAACATTTGTTTATACTAATACAATATTGAATCAGAGTTACACATACCAGATAATAATAAATAACAATGCAGCGGAACAATATAAATGTAGTGGAATGATATAATAAATAATAGTAATACAATCTTCGTCTTTGTCCTCCAGAAATAAAGTCTTCGAATCCTGAAATGCTCAGACTGACTCGGGCGAATTGAAAAGAAAAAATACTCGAGTTAGAACTAAAAGATCTTATGTAAGTTAAATCAATGGTAAACAATATTAGCAGCATCAGAGATGTTTACGGGATTTGACTTCTCCTATCCAGTGTCAAACGTGAGTTCACTAACTTAAGAGATGTTCAAGATTTACATCTTCTAAGGATTCGGTAAACTATTTACTATGTAGTAATATACACTATTATAATAATGTCTAATAGTAAAATAAACTTAGATTAAAATAGCGTTAAGGCTTTACATTTTCCACCTTAACACATAAATAGTGCCAATAGTCTATACAACACCTGTGTATCTCCTGATCAAGAGGCTACGAGAAGATGCTCCATAGGTACGACACAAATCAAACTCGCACAAGGCTCGCTAGGGTATGTGACACGACACAACTAGGCAATGCCGGGATAGTGTACCAATTACGCTTCCGGACCGGTGGTAATGCATAGCAGCTACTACCGCCCACCACGAGCCACACCCTCAAACTCAAAAGGGCCCTAATCAATCACAAAGTAATAGAATGGTATTGAAGGATGTGACCGATAAAAGGTGCAACCTTCTTAGCCCGTCAATCGGTCCACTTTTAGCCACCTTATGCCAACTCATGGGAGTTGGGTCCACGTATATACCTCAAAGGAACGCCGCCGCCATCCTACTTCATTCTAGAATCTCCATCGCGTACATGGTTGTTAAAGTGGTTTTCAAAGTTGGCAGAGAGTATGACAACTTCTGATCCCGATCTTTTTAATAACCAAACGTTACTATAACACCGCGGTCATTACAAAATAATTCATACTTCCAAACCTGAAAATAATATCCGTTTCAAAATCATATAAATACGATATCATTTCCATTTCAAAAACCAAACCAATACGATATCATTTTTTAATAAAAACCGAAATCAATATAATATCATTTTTATTTCAAATATATCCTTTTTCCAAATCATAGCACTTTCAAAGTTATTACGCTTCAAAATCAAAACACTTAAAGTATAACACTTCCCAATTATAATAGTTTGAAACTCAAAACTTTGAAACATCACTTCCACCACTTAAACGGTTTAAAATATTAGAATACTATATATAATAAAATAGCTTCTTAAATTTCACAAATCAATTCCAAAATAACTCGAATTTCTAGATTTTAATTTAACCAAATCCCAAATCAAAATTTCAATTCAATTCAATTTTCAAATAAACTTTTCGAAATTATGTCGATTTCAAAACCATTTCAAATTCAATATATTTCAAACTTTAAGTATTCAACAATTTCAAAACTAAATTTTGTACTTACGGTCCAACAATTAAATTTTCTATTATTTAGTTTTGAAATATTTTACATAATAAATCCATTATCATTTAAATAAAACTCAAATTACAAATAACTAAATATTTCCTTCAGTTTCTTTATACTTGAAATATTCATTTAATCCACCTTAAACAAAAATCAAGTTATAAAAATCATACCCTTTAAAACTTTCAATTTTATAAATATCACATCAAGCTTATTTGAGTTTAATTCTTAAATAAATTCAATTTCAAAAAAATCTCAAATTTATCTTCCAAACTTAATATTTTATTTAAATCATTTTAACTCTATATTAAAATATAATTTAAATACTTAACCGTATTATCTTCAATAAAAATCAAACTTATTATTAAGCTTATTTTATATTAAATTATACATAGCCAAAAATCAAGAATAAAATAACATTTATAAAATATCAAAAATCAATATTTATATAAAATCATATATTCCTTCACAAAACCAAAGAAATCATATCTAAATATTTTTATATATAGACCACGGTGTCTGTATATAATTTTCTACCCTATGTTCAATTGATACGGATATTTATCATTTCAATTCAAAATTTAAAATATAAATACAGTTATATATCATTTCAAACCACAATCCCGAATGAAATAACAATCCAACAACTTGCAGTTTATAACAATGTAAAATATAACATTCATTCATCCAATATCAATCATCAAACATTTATCACAATCATCATCCAATTCAATCAATAACATCAATATAGAACAGAAAATAAATATAGGTATTTACTAGCAGTTTATATTCAATAATAAATTAAATAACTATTTTATCCAAATAAATTCAAATAAACTGGGATAATGATGCAAAATATGCCAAACAATCATAAATAAATTTCTAATCACATCATAAATCAATTTAACAAATATAGGAAATTTTAGAAGTTTTGAGTGGGTTAAAACACTCACCTTTTTGAATTTAAATTGGTTTAAATCCAATTCAAATCCAAAATTTGAATAGTCGTAGAATTTATCCAAACCGATGCCAAAATATCTGGAATTTCAATACGATCCTAACAAAAGAAACCGCGCGTGAATCGAACATCGTATGTGAAAGTTATGTAATTTAAAACAATTCAATTTGGAAAGAAAAAATTAATTAAACAAACTCACCCATACACGTCACGCTTCTCTACGCGTTCAACCCTAACAGATCTTTGTTCGAATGCTACAGGTCATGCAAGTTGCCATCTCGTTTAGCTGCCAGCAAACGCCGACCTCACGCCTCACGCCGCTCCCCAGATGACGCACCACCATGTCGACCCCCACTTGCGCCACTCGCCTTCCAACGAACACGGTCAATGGCCACGAAACAGCCCGCTACTGCCTTGAAATCTTGGACCAAAACGAATTATTTCGCTCGATCCGACCATTGATTCGACGAACGAACTATACAAATGAAGTCCTCTTGGTCCACTCTACAAAAGCCCTCAAACAATTTGGCGATCGGTTACAGTTCATCATGATGCGATGAATGGCCGAAAATGGTTCTTTATTTTCTGGCCAGTCAGAGGTTCACATCGAAAAAAGAATTCCAGATCTGAGATGCACTCGTCGAGAGCTTCAGATTGATATAAGATTTGTTATTGTTTGAGGAGTTTTAATTTTTGAGTTGAATTTTGAATTGAAATTGCAATTAGGGATTAGGATTTGTCTACCATTGAGGAAGAGGAGGAACATAAATTTCTGTACGTACAGAAATGAGAAATAGAAAGGATGCTAGGTTTTATAACGATATATATAGGCAGAACCCAATAGAAACAAATAAGCATGATGGGTTTGAAAATTGAACGATAGATGGCCCGAAAAGCCCGTTTCGACCCCGGAACAAAATTGGGCCAACCCATATATCAAAATAGAAGTTTTAAAATACTTTAAAATCAATGGAACAGGTTTCAGGTCCAAATTCCATCATATGAAGAAGTTATGCTAAAATAATGTTATTTCATATCAATTTCAATTGATTCAATTTCATTAATTTATAGGTGGTTACGTATGATTAAACGACGAGTCCGATCATTTCGAAACTTGAGATCTTACAATAATTCACCGTTACGGATCCGATGAAATTGGTTTCGTCGAAATCCGAGTCAATGGCCAAAATGGCTATTTTCCCGTTATTAAATTAAATTAATAATTAATTAATTAAGTCATTTTTTAGTTTAAATTTAATTATTTACCATTTCTATCATTTTTTATTTCTTAATCATTTACACTAACTTAAACAATTTTAGATGTCAATTTAACGTCGATTAACTCATCAATCTCAGTGTTATTTTCCAATTTCATTAAATTCAGAAATTATAAATTTAGTTTCCAATAATTCCATTTAATTTACTTTTCATTATGTTATTCAATTCATTGTTGTCAAATGGATGAAATTAACATTGGATTCATGATCTATTACATTAATATTCTCAAATTTCATCTTGATTTCAATTAACGTAATATTTAGATATTTAGATATTTAATTTCATTTAATTAATTATTATAGTTCAAACCCCAATAAATTGATAAATCTTTATTCCCATTCTTTTTATTCCACTTATCATATTATTTTAAATAGAATTAACATTACTTCCAAATATTAACCTAATTTATATTAACATAATATTTAACTGCATTTGTTGTGATAAATTCCAATCCAGTTTAACGGATAAATATATATGTAACTTATAATAATTGAATAATGACTTTCTATTTCTTTCCATATTAAATAACAAGATTCATTAAATTAACAAATTTAATTATCGAAAATTTACGGGTTGTTACACTCTCTCCCACTCAAAACTTTGCGTCCCCGAAAAGGAAAAAGAAGGAAAAAGGAAGAATTAAGTCAACAATACATGTTATTCAAAAATATTAACTTTATGAACAAATAAATTTACAAAATTAATTAATTGGATAAAATATACCAATTTATAACCATTAAATCTTTTTATACTCATATTAATAAAGTTTGGAAAATATTTTTCAAAATATTTTTTAAGTCCAAAATTTTCGGAAAATTTAGGCAGAGTCTCCTTTGTACGAAGAGGCTCGGGAGCAAATATAATATCAAATATAACAATATATAACATATATCAAATATAGCAACATATATCACAATATCTCAAAATATTATATCCCAACAACGAGAAAAATAGTATAATAGCGCTATAAAACCGTAATTCAAGAACGTACCTATTTGTTGGGCAAACAACATTTAATTATGAAACCAAAAGCAGTAGCGATTGCTTCCATAACCTATATTTCACTTATATAATCTAGAAGGATTTAATAATAATATAAAATGAAATATTTAAATGTTTTTCAACCACTAACAGACTAATCAATAATAATCACTAGCAATCACAACATATAACCATCATATGAAGCCAATAAAATCAACCATCCATATATCCATTGCAAACAAACAAATAGTTGCTCGGGTTTAAAACTTTTAATTGTACATAATGAAAAATAACTACTAAGTGCACCATTTACTCAACAGTCTTAGATGAAACTAAATAGATTATTCATACATCCAAACAAATTTAAAGTATCATTGCCCAAACAACCATAAGCCAAACAAACAACAATTCCAACAATAGATCAAGTTCATTCTTATAAATTTCATTTCATAACATTTGTTATTTGATTTCCTTTTCATTCAATTAAGAATTATCTTCATTTATTTCATTCATTACTTACTAACTTCATTTAATTTATTCACATCATGTCAATTCTCTTTTTCTGTATTATATTTATTCATTCATTACTTGATTTCATTTATTTACATTTATTTGTCAATAATATTCATATTCAATTCAGTTACTTGGCATAACAATTTCATTCACTTAAGTTTAAAATATTTTACTTACAATGATCCCTTTTCTATCACATTTAATTATATTAACTTCCAAATTACAATTTAAGTATATAACAATTATAATATCAATTGTTATTAATAAAAGCAATTTATGGAACACTTTCATAACATAAATTTACTCGTACAATTTCCATTACATTTTCTTATTAAACATTACAACTTTTAATATTTGGTAAGTTACATATATGCTTTTAATAATGTAATTGAAAATTATGCAAGTTTTCTCATTTCTTCTAACTAATTTAATGTTCAATAATCATATCCTTTGCTTTTTAATAGATTACAAATTTCAACTTTCTTGTTATTTCATTTAAAACCTAGCATTTAATCTTTAATGTCCGTAAGAGGTTCCAATTATTAATTAGTTACATTTCATTTCACTACAATAATTGAACTTATTCGGAAACTCAAGAACTAAATACCGGGTTAAATTTCAAATCATTTAAAATAATAGATAGATGTATACACTTACAATATATATCCAATTTATTTAAAACAATTTGAAATATATTTTTCTTATCAAAATAAATCCGTAGTAAAACTACTACTGTGACGCCCCACCTCTATACCCACGCTAGCCAAGAACACTACGGAGTAGTGCTGTCAACTAGCACGGAGAATAAGGCTGTTGAGGAGCGACCATCAATAGTTAGGCCTTATACTAGTATTGGTTATCTCAATGGGAGTGGTATATAAATATATTTTCTTTCATTTTTCATCTCTGATTTATTTTCTCCCATCGACATACCCTAATTCCAGTATAAAATGAACTTCGATGGTTCGTAATAGTTTAGAACAGTAAATATAAAATATCACACAGATAATATAATGCGGAACACAAATCAAACAGAAAGTCTCATATATATAATAACTGATGTCAGTTACAATACATTTGATACAATACATATGACACGGTACATATGATACAACTACAACAGTCGACTAAGGAAGTTACATATACAAGTACATTAACGTATTTAATATACATGAATACATATCTTCCTATACAATTTTACAGACTACTACAAATGACGACGACTACTCCAAAAGATATGAAAGAACTTCATAGCTCTAGCAGCAACCCAAAGCAGAATATCTACAACCTGAAATACTCGGTCTGACCCGAGTATTAAATTCAAAAGAAAATAATACTCGGGTCAGTCTAATTCAAACTCAGTTATTAGTGCACAGAAGCAATAATAATTAAATAATGAATAGACGACAGTAATTAAACCAAATCAGAATGCAATTAAGAATATTGAATTGAAATAAACAAAACAGTTCAAAACATTTAAATATCAATTAAAATATTAAGTCGAGTAGGGCTGCAGTACACGCACGCGTGCACTGCCTCGCCGCTACAGCATATGGAATATGCAAAAGATCAATTAATCAAAACAAGATAGATATCATAAAACCATACCGTGTGGCTGCAGTTCACGCTTGCGTACACTGCCTCGCCACTACAGTGACGATGTACCCAATGAATACCGGGTGGCTGCAGTTCATGCTTGCGTGCACTGCCTTGCCACAACAGTGATAACGTACCCAATGAATGTAAGATATGTACACAAGTGAATGCAAGATATGTACACAAGTGAATGCAAGATATGTACACAAGTGAATGTACATAACCAACTACACGTGGCAAAAAGAATCAGAAGTGCAACGAGAAACCGCACAACCCAAATGAGCTAGTGCACAAGGCAGTGTTCAACATGGGGACACAACCGAATGAAGGTGAGAGCAACAAGGTGGCAACATTAAATGAATCAAAGGAAGTCCAGATATAATGCAACAACAAACTTAACCTCAATGTTCTCAAATTCAATGACAGTAAAAGACATAGAGTAGCTTTTAAATAAGATTAGTGTCTCAAATGAACATGAAGAGAGCAAGCTACAAAATACATATGCAGCATTACTACAGACTGCAGGTCAGAGACTACAGAGGGAAACTCAACCAAGTTAAGTGGATAACCAGAGTATCAACATGAAGGCAATGCAGACTCAAACACAGGCAATATAAACCCAACAGTGCAAAATGACAGTGGTTCTAACTGGTATTAAAACAGTTCACCAGCATGAAGTTCAACAAGGAGCCTCAACATTAAAGCCTAGACCCCAAGTACATGAAATAGTAGTGAACCATGAATCAGGTTTTGATGCATAGCTATCACGACTCAAATGAATAATGTACCAAATCAGACTCGAGACAGTGTCAATTAAATGAAACTGAAAAAGCAACAACAATTGTAACCACAGAAACAAGCAAGCGTATCATGGAACTCAGTGCAACTTGACTCGATCATGCAACATGAAGAAGCCAACATACATGACTAGAGGCACATATGAACATGAAGCAATAACATATGTACATGAGCATGAATAACATGAAGCAGCACCATGCAACACAAAGTAAACTCATGTGAACATGTACATAGGAACACAAATCTGGGGCACTTTTCCATCAGACGAATAAGAAACTAAGGCCAGGCTCAACACAACAGAGTGGCAACATAATGCAACAGGGAAAAGGGCTACAACTCAAAGACCATGAGAAAATAGAAACAGGCAGTGACAAATTGCACAAACAAGTTCAAGTGTACTACAGAGACAATGCAACATGAATGACATAAAGGCAGTGAAGTGCTGACTGGTAACAGCCAATTGAAAACAGGTATAACTGATATATGGTGATGGAAGTGCAGTGGTGAAGAACAATTCAACTACAAACGCACTGTCACGACATGTACACAGCTGCATGAAACAGCAAGTACAAACATATGTAAACTACATGCCTCGAAGAATAGAGCACAGAACTCGAATGACCAAATACATATGTCAGTGGTCCAGCACGAAGACACTGCAGAATGGAGGTGAAGGCAAACAAGATGGCAACTTTAACTAAATCAAAAGAAGTCCAAATATACTGCAACTACACTCTCAACCTCAATTTTCTCAAATACAACTTGACAGTAAAAGGCTCAGGACAGTTTTAAATATGAATACTGTCACAAATGAAATATAATGATCAAATACAAATGAATACACTGCATCAATACAGTGTATCAGGTTCGAGTTCAACCAAGGAGACAGACATCAAGTGGACACAAGACTCACATATATAGTGAAGTACAACATCAACATCTACAACATGGAACGGCAGAAATTCAAGCAACAAAATACACAGATAACACGAGACATGAATTAGATGTGAGCAAACTCACCTTTGCTTTGAAGGCGAAGACGGCTCGACCAAATTGAAGTAGTCGCGAGCAACTTGAAGGAGCCATTGAAGTTGACGCCTTCGAGTTCCAGAAGCGAACCCCCGAAGAAACCCCAATTCTCGATCGAAGACTAATCGAACGAAGACGAGCAGGGAGATGCCGCCATTATTTGCTCCTCTCGATTATTTTAGGTTAGGGTTTAAAAATGGAAATGGGTAAGGGGAGAGAACGGGTTTATTGCTTAAACAATTGTCTCAGCCCAAAATAAAAGAAAGGTGGACCACTATTTAAAAATCAAAGCCCCTCAAACTTTATAACAATTTGTAATTTAAATTTAAATTTTAATTTTAAAAACTTCAAAATGGCAATTGACGAAAAATATAAATCGTTTTAACGTCGATTATGAATTGACGCGAATATCGGGTTGTTACAACTACAGTGGCCTTCCCACTTTGAAACTCGAAAATGAATGTCGATGATGCGTGCACTCATCACCGAAATTATTTCCCAACGATAGAGAGGGGAGTACATAACTTATTTCTTTCCAAGTTTCCTTAAAGCAATTCTTTCAAATTATATTGAAATATTTATATCAAAAAATACTTATAACCAATATTATTATATTTAAAAATCCTTCGAAAGAAAATTTCAAAATCCCAGAATTTAAATTCTAAAAATTTCAACCAATATTTATAAATTTCACTACTTAACAACCAATATATTACAACCAAATATATCCTTAAATATAGTAGGCAAAATTATTTCATTCACCTATATTCAAAACAAATATTGTATCGGTCTGTCATATTAAGTGTTTAGAAATCCCTATTGATGTCATAGCGTCCTACACACTAACCAGAATTTATAAATACAAAACGGAATAAATTAACACAACATAAAAGCTTTTTATAACACTAACAAATACGCTCTCTCATATATATATATATATGTATGTATACACTTAGCGACTCATCATAGGGTATTACTACCCTATTAGTAAAGAGTCAGACCTCATAAAGCTAAGGTTTATCGCTAAACCAAAGCTTTGATACCAAATGTAACGGACTGCGTCAGTGGGGCAACGCCCACCTTAGCATACAGTTGTACCTGTGTTCTTCCTTTACGGCCAGCCTCTCGACTGCACCAATCCTACAGGGACATGTAGGAGCAAGAGTCAACCGTTCGCTACCAAACTAAGAAGCGAGAACACCCTATCATGTTGCACTCTCCAAGTGCACAGATAGACACACATGTCAGACTCAATACATACAAAAGGGCGAATTGTTATTGGGAAGAATAAGAAAAGCAGAGAAAGAAAAAACAAAACAGAATCTATAATCAAATAACAGTTCATGAAGCTGTTTACAAAACTTTTGATTATACTAATACAATATTGAATCAGAGTTACACATACCAGAGAATAATAAATAACAGTGCAGCGGAACAGTATAAATGTAGTGCAATGATATAATAAATAATAGTAATACAATCTTCGTCTTTTCCCTCTAGAAGTAAACTCTTCGAATCTTGAAATGCTCAGACCGACGTGAGCAAATTGAAAAGACAAAACATTCGAGTCAGAACTAAAAGATCTTATGTAAGTTAAATTAATGGTAAACAATATGAGTGGAACGACGTCAGAGATATTTACGGGATTTGACATATCCTATCCAATGTCAAACATGAGTGCAATAACTTAAGAGATGTTCGGGATTTACATCTCCTAAGTATCCGTTAAACTATTTACTATGTAGTAATATACGCTATTATAATAAGTCTAATAGTAAATTAAACTTACTTTAAAATAGCGTCAAAGCTTTACATTTTCCACCTTAACATATAAATAGTGCCAATAGTCTATACAACACCTGCGTACCTCCTGATCGGGAGGCTACGAGAAGATACTCCATAGGGATGATACAAATCAAACTTAAAACAAGGCTCGCTAGGGTAGGTGACACGGCACAACTAGGCAATGTCAGGGTAGATATACCAATTACGCTTCCGGACCGGTGGTAACGCGTAGCAGCTACTACCGCCTACCTTGAGCCATACCCCCAAAATCAAAAGGTCCCCAATCAATCACAAAGTAATAGAATGGCATCGAAGGAGTGTGTCCGATAAAAGGTGCTACCTTCTTAGCCCGTCAATCGCTCCTGTTTCTGCCATCTTATGCCAACCCATGGGAGGTGGGTCCACGTATATACCTCAAAGGAACGACGCCACCATCCTACTTCATTCTGGAATCTCAACCGCGTACGCGGTTGTTAATGGTTTTCAGAGTTGGAAGAGAGCATGACAACTTCCGATCCCGGTCTCTTTGACAACTAAACGTTATTATAACACCGCGACCATTTCAAAATAATTTATACTTCCAAACCTAAATATAATATCTGTTTCAAAATCATATAAATACGATATCATTTCCATTTCAAAAAACAAACCAATATGATATAATTTTTTTATAAAAACCCAAATCAATATAATATCATTTTTATTTCAAATATATCCTTTTTTCAAAATCATAGCACTTCCAAAGTTATAACGCTTCAAAATCAAAACACTTAAAGTATAACACTTCCCAATCATAATAGTTTGAAACTCATAATTTTGAAACAACACTTCCACCACTTAAATGGTTTAAAATATTAGAATACTATATATAATAAAATAGCTTCTTAAAGTTCACAAATCAATTCCAAAACAACTCGAATTTCTAGATTTAATTTAACCAAATCCCAAATCAAAATTTCAATTCAATTCAATTTCCAAATAAACTTTTCCAAATTATGTCGATTTCAAAACCATTTCAAATCCAATATATTTCAAACTTTAAGTATTCAACAATTTCAAAATTAAGTTTGGCAATTACAGTTCAACAATTAAATTTTCTATTATTTTGGTTTTGAAATATTTTACATAATAAATCCAATATCATTTAAATAAAACTCAAATTACAAATAACTAAATATTTCCTTCAATTTATTTATACTTGAAATATTCACTTAATCCACCTTAAGAAAAAATCAAGTTATAAAAATCATACCCTCTAAAACTTTCAATTTTATAAATTTCACATCAAGCTTATTTGAGTTTAATTCTTAAATAAATTCAATTTCTAATAAGTCTCAAATTTATCTTCCAACCTTAATATTTTATTTAAATCATTTTAACTCTATACTAAAATATAATTTAAATACTTAAACCATATTATCATCAATAAAAATCAAACTTATTATTAAACTTATTCTATATTAACACAAATTATACATAACCAAAAATCAAGAATAAAATAACATTTATAAAATATCAAAAATCAATATTTATATAAAATCATATATTTCTTCACAAAACCATAGAAATCATTTCTAAATATTTTTATATATAGACCACAGTGTCTGTATATAATTTTCTATCCAATGGTTAAGTGATACGGTTATTTATCATTTCAATTCGTAATTTAAAATATAAATACGGTTATATATCATTTCAAACCGCAGTCCCGAATGAAATAAAAATCCAACAACTTGCAGTTTATAACGATGTTAAATACAACATCCATTCATCCAATATCAATCATCAAACATTTATCACAATCATCATCCAGTTCAATCAATAACATCAATATAGAACAGAAAGTAAATAACAGGTATTTACAGGCAGTTTATATTCAATAATAAATTAAATAACTATTTTATTCAAATAAATTCAAATAAACCGGGATGATGATTCAAAATATGCCAAACAGTAATAACTAAATTTCTAATCACATCATAAATCAATTTAACAAACATAAGAAATTTTAGAAGTTGTGAGTGGGTTAAAACACTCACCTTTTTGAATTTAAATTGAATTTAAATCCAATTTAAATCCAAAATTTGAATAGTCTCAAAATTCATCCTAACTATTGTCAAAATAGTTGGAATTTCAATACGATCCTAACAAAAGAAACCACACATGAATCGGATATCGTATGTGAAAGTTATGTAATTCAGAATAATGAAATTTGGAAAGAAAAAAATTAATAAAAAAAACTCACCAGTACACGTCACACTTCCCTACGCATTCAATCTTAACAGATCTTCATTCGAACGCTACAGGTCACACATGCTGCCATCTCGTTTAGCCGCTAGCAAACGCCGACTCGTGCCTCACGACGCTCCCCAGACGACACACCACCATGTCGACCACCACTTGCGCCACTCGCATGCCAGCGAACATGGTCAACGGCCACGAAACAGCCCACCGCCGCCTTGAAATCTTTGACCTAAATGAATTATTTCACTCGATCTGATCGTTGATTCGACGAACGAACTATATCGATGAAGTCCTCTTGGTCCACTCTACAAAACCCCTTAGACAATTTGGCGATCGGTCACAGTTCATCACGACGCAATGAACGGCCGAAAATGTTTCTTCAATTTCTAGCCAGTCAGAGGTTCACATCGAAAAACAAATTCTAGATCTGAGATGCGCTCATCGAGAGCTTCAGATTGATATAAGATTTGTTATTGTTTGAGGAGTTTTGATTTTTGAGTTGAATTTTGAATTAAAATTGCAATTAGGGATTAGGATTTGTCTGCCATTGAGGAAGAGGAGGAACAGAAATTTCTATACGTACAAAAATGAGAAATAGAAAGGTTGCTAGGGTTTATAACGACATATATATAAGCAGAACCCAATAGAAACAAATGGGCTGCATTGCTTTAGAAAATTGAACGATAGATGGCCCGAAAAGCCCATTTCAACTCCGGAACAAAATTGGGCCAATCCATATATCAAAATAGATGTTTTAAAATATTTTAAAATCAATAGAACAGGTTTCAGGTCCAAATTCCATCGTTTGAAGACATTATGCCAAAATCAAGTTATTTCAAATCGATTTCAATTGATTTCAATTTCATTAATTTCTAGGCGTTTCTATTCCTTACGATCAAACGACAAGTCCGATCATTTCAAAAATTGAGATCCTACAATAATTCTCCGTTACGGATCCGATGAAATTAGTTTCGTCGAAATCCGAGTCAGTGGCCGAAATGGCTATTTTCCAGTTATTAAATTAAATCAATAATTAATTAATTAAATCACCTTTTTAGTTTAAGTTTAATTATTTACCATTTCTAAAATTTTTGATTTCTTAATCATTTACACTAACTTAAACAATTTTAGATGTCAATTTAAAGTGTTATTTTCCAATTTCATTCAATTTAGAAATTATAAATTTAATTTTCAATAATTCCATATAATTTACTTTTCATTCTGTTATTCAATTCATTGTTGTCAAATGGATGAAATTAACATTGGATTCATGATCTATTACACTAATATTCTCAAATTCCATCTTAATTTCAATTAACGTGATATTTAGATATTTAATTTCACTTAATTAATTATTATAGTTCAAACCCCAATAAATTGATAAACCTTTATTTCCATTCTTTTTATTTCCACTTATCATATTATTGTAAATAGAATTAATATTACTTCCAAATATTAACCTAATTTACATTAACATAATATTTAATTACATTTGTTATGATAAATTCCAATTCAGTTTAACGGATTAAATACATATGTAACTTATAATAATTGCATTATGACTTTCAATTTCTTTCCATATTAAGTAACAAGATTCATTAAATTAACAAATTTAATTATCAGAAATTTACGGGTTGTTACACAAACGGTCTTCGTATGTACATATCTCAACTCAATTTAAGATATTAATTGCATATAATGATATAAAAGCATGTATAAGTCTAATATAACCATATAACATGGATTTAGAATCTAAACAATAAATACAATCACAAATACACAACATACAACAATCATATGCAATCAAAATAGTAAGAACAATGGTTTACAATAAAAGAAACCATCCAACCACTAATATTCGTCCAATTGATCCAATTAATTCATAACCATGTGAATTTTACATTATCAAATGTTAAATTTTAATTTTATACTCTTCATCTCTTATTAGCATTACATTTATTAACATTTTAATTGATTCATTTCAATTTATTTGCATTCAACCAACTTTTATTAATTAGATTCATGTTCAATTGATTTTTCATTTAATTTATTTATTTCCAATTGATTTGCATGCACTTATCAACATTAATAAATTCACATTCTATTAATTTACACTCGTTCATAGATACATTCATTTTTCTTCCATTATTTCATTTCAATTTATCAACATTCCTTACAAATTCATTATATCCAATTTTATTTAATTCAATTTGTGATATTCCACTTGTTTTGCTTTTTGCTTAACTAATTTCATATGAATTCATCGATGAATCATTTATAAAATTATTACACTTAACCATGCTTAAGATAAATTTGTTTCCACTGAATCATCTAAATTCACAAAAAAATTATACAACACAATCATGTTTATTGTTATTACTTCATATCTTAAGTTATTATTTACTCATCGATTCATTTTTTTTCCATTTCATATTATTAATTCACTAAAGTAAAATTTTGTTTTATAACTCAATTCATATTAATAACTATATATATTTTTCTTCCACGATCAATTCATTTAACCTCTCTTAAGTTAACTTCATTTTATAATCTATTCCAATAATTTATTCTATATTATATTTTAACATTCAAATTTTTTTTAAACTACTCCACTTGCATTTTATTTATATATATCCAATTCAAATTAAATTCAATTAACCATATTAATTTTACTTAAAACAAATTATTTTTATTCAATTTCTTTTACAATTCAAATTGCATTTTATTTTATAATTAAAGTTATATTCATCATATTAATTCATTTATAGCCTAAGTGGAATTACTTCACTTTACTAATTTATCTAGTTTCACTTAATATCTAATTCAATTTATTTAACATTAAATTAAAATTCATTTCATACCAATCCATTACTTATTTTATTTAATTTTATTCAAATTAAATTTTCTTATCATTCCCATTCAACACATTTAAATTCATTTTTAGCTTATTAATTGTTAAATCTATAAATTATACAATTTATTCATTCAAATTCCATTTTATCTAATTTATTTCAAATACGTTTCATTTTACTTACCTTTTCTAACTCCATTTAATTAACGTTTCTTAAGTTAATTATTTTATTTCATTTCTCGAATTCAAATTTCTTTTATCCGCTTAACTAAAATATTCACCAGTTCAAATTTAAATTTTACTTTCCCTGTCCAAATTTACAAGTTATAACTATTTATGTCATATTCAATTTTATAAGTTATAAAGTCATTTCTTATATACTATTTCCAATTATAAGTTCCAAACTATTTTCACATATTTATTAAGTCAAACATAGGATATTTTTCGCAATCAAAATTTGTTTTAGTCGAAAATAAATTTCTTTTGGTAGCAATTCTCATTTAGAAACTCGAAAATGAATACTAGCAATGCTGCAGTCATCCCTAAAATTATTTTCCAACGACCAAGCGAGTTTAATGTTTTTGTTTTCTTCAAAAATATTTTCAAAGTATTTTTTCCAGCAAAACTCTTTCAAATAATACTATTTATTAATTTTTAAGGCTTTGAAAAACAATTTTATGGAAACAAAATGGATTTTAAATTTTAGAGTTCTTAATTTTTAAAATCATTTCCATATATAAGCTATATTATAACATAGCTATAAAAATTTCCTTAACTTATTTACCAAAATATTTCATTAATTTTCAACTTGGTCATTTTAACCAATTTTTATTGCAATTATATTTCAATTCAATTTACTTATCAAATACTTCATAAAATAAAATTCGTAAAGTTTTCGTCTCATGTTATTTTTTTCCAACCATAATCAATGATAACTAAATATTATCATCTCCTAACAATAATTTCATTAATAATTAACCTTATATATATAATATAATTTATGTAAAATTTATTTCATTTACCCGATTTTTTTAAACAATATTATATCGACTTGCTTCGTTTAAGTGTTTAGAAACACCTACAGATAATACGACATCTATTACGTTGAACAGAATTCATAAACAACTCAACGGATAAGTAAACACAATATAAAATATTTATAACACTAACAAGTACGTTCTTTCATATATACACTCAAGCAGACTCATTCTAGGGTATTACTACCCTATCTCCAATGAGTCAAACCCCTACAAAGCAAAGGTTATCACTAAACCTGGCTCTGATACCAACTGTGATGACCCATATTTTGGAAGGTTTAGATAGACAATAATTCACACATGCCAGACTTAAACAATTCGAAACAGAAATAATCAATAGGGTTAAATAGAAAAAATAAGAAGAAAAGAAGAAAACAGAACATAGAATCGCACAGCGGAGATGATAAAATATAATAATCAAATAAACAATTCAAAAAGTTATTTACTATACATTTGAATATAATCTATAGACATTTATCAGAGTTATAAATATACAAAAAGGAGAAATAATCAATGCAGTTGCATAGCATGATACAGGGTATAATAATACGCTACAAAACTTGAAATCCACCGATATAGCTGGTATCAGAGCGAAGGTTTAGCGTTAACCTTGGCTTTGTGGGGTTTGACTCACTAGAGATAGGGTAGTAACACCCTAGAATGAGTCTGTTTGAGTGTATATATATGAGAGAGCATACTTGTTAGTGTTATAACATGTTTTATATTGTGTTTACTTATCCGTTGAGTTGTTTATGTATTTCGATCGATTTGCGAGACGTCGTGTTATCGGCAGGGGTTTCTAAATACTTGAAGGAGGCAAGTCAACATAATATTGTTTTAAAAATCGAGAAAATGAAATAATTTTGGCTAAACTATGTTATATGTAAAAGGTTAATTCTTAATTGTTAGGCGATGATAATATTTAATTATCATCGATTATTGGTTGAATTAAAAATAAAAAGAATATTCATGTATTTTATTTTAGGAAGAATATGATGATTAAATTGAATTGAAATAAAATTAAAAATAATAATTGATTAAAATGACTAAGTGTCACATAATGAAATGATTTTATAATGAAGTAGCGAAATTGTATGAGTATATTTAAATATAGCATATAAATAGAAGTGATTTAAAAAAAGTTGAGAATTTTAGAATTTGAAATCCTTTTGTTTTCAAAATTTGTTTTCAAAGCCTTCAAAGTTAATATTAGTATTATTTGAAAGATTTTTGACTAGAATATATATTTTAAAGGATTTTTGAAGAAAATAAAAGCATCGAACTTGCTTCATTGCTGGGAAATAATTCTACGATGATTGCAGCATCGCCATTATTCATTTCTGTGTGAGAACTGCTACTAGAAGAAATTTATTTTCAATTAAAATAAGTTTAGATTATGAAAGAAAAATTTAATCCACACATGTACGACTTAAAAAATCCCGAACAAAGATAATCAATGGGGTTAAATAAGAAAAATAAGAAGAGTAGAAGAAAATAAAAACCTAAAATCTCGCAGCGGAAACGATAAAATATAATAAACAAATAAACATTTCATGAAACTGTTTAACATACATTTCACTATAATCTATACATATTTATAAGAGATATACATGCATTAAGGATTGATAAGCAATACAACAGAGTATCATGGTATAGGGAATAATAATAATATTATTATTAGTAATATACCAAATATCCATCTTTGTCCTACGGGGAATAATCTTAAACGCGCTGAAAAAGAACTCAGGACTGACCCAAGCGTAATGAAAAGATAAACACTCGAGTCGGGACTAAAATAATCTTATGTAAGTCAAATCAATATAAAAAATATGAATGCAATAACTTAAGGGATGTTACAGATTTTTCCATCTCCTAAGGATCCATTAAACCATTTATATATAATAGTATAGGCTATATAGATAATGTCTATCAGTAAAATAAATACCAAAATAGAGTTAAGGCTTTACATTGATCTAGCTTAACCCATTTTACAGTTCTAAACCAAATTCGTAATTGGCTCATATGGGGATAAATATGACAAGGATGTTTTAGGTATAAATATATTAATTAGTAATCCCTGAAGCTTGTTAACTGTTATCCTGCCTTTTGGCAAGGATGTAGGCAGGAGAATTTAACTAAGTCGATTTCTTAGTTATCAAGGATGGAATGCGGTAGGTTTGAGTCGATTGGATGGATAGGTAACGAAGCACGTTTTGGAAGTCGGTCGGCGTGGAAGTCGCTTGGCGTGGAAGTTGCTTGGTGAAGAAGTCGATCGGCGTGGAAGTCGCTCGGAACAGGAAGTCGCTACAGGAACTCGCTTGGCATGGAAGTCGCACGGCATGGATGTCGCTCGGCATGGAAGTCGCTCGGCATGGAATTTGCTATAGGAGCAGGATTCGCTACAGGAGCAGGAAGTCGCCACAGAAGCAGGAAGCCGCCACAGGAACAGGAAGTCGCCATAGGAACAGGAAGTCACCGCAGGAACATGTGTCGCCATAGGAACAGGAAATCGCCATAGGAACAAGAAGTCGCCATAGGAACAGGAAGTCGCCACAGGAAGTTGCCGTAACATGATGAAGGATGTTGGCTTGGCTATGGCCCTGATGGGGCTGGACTACTCAGAAAGCCCAGCAACTCGGGATTTACCTATAAATACAGCATGTTGGTGTTCAGAAAAAGGATCTTCATTTTGTTTCCCTTCTTCTTCCTCATTAAGGCTACTCTACCATAATTGTTTTGAATACTCCGGATTGTAACTGTAATTGATTCTCATATCAATAAAAAGGAAAATTTGGGAGTGGATGTAGGCCAGAGTCAGCCGAACCATAATAAATCCACTGTTTTTTGCTTTCTTTTTACTTTTTACTACTCTTTATATTTATACTCTCCACATACACTCTATCTGTTATCTATGACTGTTAGTTGGTGCTTTCATTTACATTTGGGTGTTAGTGACCAATTTTTACGCCAACAAGAGTTACATGCACGCACAAGGAAGGCAAAATGAATAAATCATAATAGGTAAATTACAACAGCAGTTTATCGATAACTAATAAATAAAATATAACAAAGCCAAAACGAAGAAAATATACCTAAATTACTAGAACAAGTATTAAAATATATAGCGACAAGATATAAAACTTAGGAATATACAGATCCATACACAACTACATGCACACATGCATACATACCTACCTACGCACACAACATACACTCATCACACTCACATAACATACAACACACTACACACACTCTCTCTCTCTCTCTCTCTCACACACACATAGTACACTACCTACAATCAAATAGTAACATTCACCCAAAGCTGGCAGCCCACATACTATCATCTCATCTATATGTACACACACTTAATACACATACACAAAATTAATTGCATGCAGACACATACAGAAATACACATACCATGATGCCCTACCTCAATACCCACTCTAGCCAAGGACACAACGGTGTAATGCCGTCAACTAGCATGGAGAATAAGGCTGTTGAGGAGCGACCGTCCGTGTAATTGCTTTGTGCGAGCACTGATGCGTCGGATAGTACAACATGCATTTGGTTTCAAGAGGAAATCCGACACACCGATACAAACTCAAAGCTACTACACAATGGCTATAATATCTTCGGAAACAAACATAGAAATAAGCGTAACACAAACCAGTCACAGATATCCATATCACAAAGATGAAAAAAGATATGAATATAACACATGAAAGTGTACATCAGAGTAGTGGTCAAACAAGATCCACAATATCACAAAAGAATAGCTACAAGTGCTAGGCAAAAGTATATGGATAAATCATTGAGTCTATATCTCAAATGTATACAAAAAAAACTACTAATCTAAGTAGTTTGCCAAAAGTCAGGGTGATAATCCCAGATGTGAAGTCAAGCAGAAGCACCTGTAACATCTCGGTCTGACCCGAGTATTATTTAATAAGAAAATAATAAACGGATCAGTCTAGCTACAAACATCAGATGAAATGATATAGAATAAGAGATATGACATAACATATGATAACCATAAAGCCATACTGTAATAAGTATGTAATTGAAAATCAATAAGAGATTAATCAATATCACAAGAATCTTCTCAAAGATAAAAAGGAATGTCATACTCAATATCTTTGCTCACAAAAAGTTAATGACATACAAATTCACCAATGCACAAATATTGATAAAACATATCAATGAAAATCACAAAAATTGGTGAAACACAAATTCTAGAAATCATCAATAGAAATCCAGAAATCACAAAAAGGGGGAGACCTATCACAAAACGGGAGTATGAAAACTCACCAACACGTGTATCACAAAATGGAACGCTATTCCATGGTGGCTAACCATTAATTTTGAGCCGAAGCTCCACAGAATGGCCCGAAGACCATGGGTCGCTACCCCACCAAATTGAGCCGAAGCTCCACAGAAACAGGGTTTAGTCTCCCTCGTAGACAAAGAGACATCGCACATTGCTAGTCTAAATCACAAAAATTATCATCATCGATCATTAGAAGTGTCAATTACACTAAGCTAGTAGATATATGAGTTTAGCTTCATATCCCACAACCACTAGCTTAACTTAAATATTTACGAACAAATTGCAGATCTCCACTAGAAAATTGTCACAAGAGATTCAATCGAACAAGTCTAAGAATTAACCGACGAAGTAAACGCAAGCGTTTCATACCACTTGTTTTACTAAGTAGTTTAATTAGATTTCTCATACGAGTGAGGTAAAGGTTTGTATATACTAGTAGATTGGAAAACGGTTTGAGAAACAAGCTTTGTAATAAAATAGTGTTGAAATCGTTTTGAGGAAAGGGTTTTGATATTTACTACCAGTATTGAAACCTTTATATTTTTAAAGTGACAAATCACAAAATGATTATAGAACAATCAATCACCAAAATTCACATACGAAGACGTGAGTTAATTCCAAAGAAATCGATATCAAATCCATCAAAATGGATATTTACAAAAATCCCAAAGAAAATGTCATCAAAGTCGATAATAGATGATAACAATAAAAAGGGATCAACATGAATCGATAAAATTGGAATCTCAAGCTAGATAGGAAAAATAGAGCCCAGACAGCAGATTCAGACGTCTGAAATCAAGGATTTAGACATCTGAATCTGGAAAAATAAATGTTTTCCAGAACACAATTCAGACGTCTGAACCCTATATTTCAGACGTCTGAAATAGGCATTTTTTAGCCTATTTCCTTTCTGGTTGCTCACGAGCAAATTCAGACGTCTGGAATTTATTTTCAGACGTCTGAATACTGGGGAATAAAAATTCCCAGTATAATATTCCGATGTCTGAATATCTTGTTTCAGACGTCTGAAACTGTGGTTTTGGGCATTCCCTGAACCTCGACCACAAATGAATATCGGAAGTGATCGGACGAGCAAAATGACGACTAAGGATTTACGCCACGCGACAACCCAGCCTTAACGGCTCTTCAATACACCTCAAATATCAAGGTCCAAATAACCATAATAGGATGTTCATAGATTTTGATTTTCTAAACACCAAAAATTGGAATATACACCAAATCAATCCAAACCAAAATCAATTGCACAAAAGTAAGTGTTAGGAATTCATACCTAACAATCGAAGGTAATTATAGACTAAGATGTGAGATGAAAATCTCACCTTTAGACCCAAAACTATGAAGAAGAAGCTATAGAGCAATGGCAAGGACAATCACTCTTCAATTCCAACCCAACAAGCTTGAATCTAAGCTAAAAGAGAAACATTTCCTAAGTTAGGTTTAGGAATTTCTGAAATTGATAAGAGAATGAGTTGGATAAGAAGAAGAGGAGGCTTACCAAAGCTTCTTCTATAAATTTGGAGCTAGAACTTGATTTGCAAATGGAAACTAGAGCTTGGAGTTTTAATTTCCCATTCCTCTCTCCATTGTTGCTAAAGCTTGAGTATTAGGAAATAGAAATGAAGTAATGAAGAGAAGAGGGGTGAAGCTTGGGTCTAATTGGCTGAAACAAAACCAAAGCCCTAAGTGAAAAAGTAGCAAAATTCCACTAACTCCAAACATATCAAAGTTTATACTCAAAAAGGTCGCAAATGTCATTTTGAACTCAATAGGGGTGGTCTCGAGTCCTAATTCGACTGTCTGCAAAAAGTAGCCTTTCGGACACTAATCCGACTAACGATGAATTATTTTAAATAAAATATTTAAATATTCAATCGTAAAATATGCGGGTTGTTACAGACTCCCCTCCTTAAAGAAATTGCATCCTCGCAATATTTAAGAAGAAAATATAAAGTAACAACCATAAAAGCATATTCAACACAAAAGAAATTTGAAAATAAAAAGTTCACCTCAAAGAGCACGAGAAAGTAAGTCCGGATGTGTTCGCTCGATGAATTCTCTAGATTCCCAAGAGCAATCCTTAGGATTTGAGGACTATTGAACTTTCACAAGCGGAAAATCTTTATTTCGAAGGCGTTTGACCTCCGAAGCATTAATATGAATAAGACGTTGCTCAAAAGTTAAATTAGGCGAAACTTCGATTTCTACTACAAAACCTGGCTCAAGAATAGAATCAGAATCTCGAAGGCATTTCCGTAATTGAGAAACGTGAAACACGTCATGAATAGCAGAAAATTGAGCCGGTAATAAGAGGCGATAAGCCACGGAACCAATGCGTTCGGTGATAGGAAATGGACCAATATATCGAGGTGCTAATTTTCCCGATCGACTGAAACACACAACACCCTTCATAGGCAAAACACGAATAAACACAAGATCTCCCACAGAAAATTCTAATTTTCTTCTTCGGTTATCGGCATAGAATTTTTGTCTACTCTGGGCTTCTTTCATCCTATGGTGAATAAGGTCAATCTTTTCTGTGGAATCACGAATGAAATCTGGACCTAAAACCGGCTTCTCGCTGGCCTTAAGCCAACAAGAAGGAGATCAGCATGGCCTTCCATAGAGTGCCTCGAAAGGTGCCATACCAATACTAGATTGGAAGCGATCATTATCGGAAAAATCAACAAGAGAAATATGATCTTCCCATTCCACAAAAATCAAGAACACATGCATGAAGAAGATCTTCAAGAGTTTGATTCACACGCTCGGTTTGTCCATCGGACTGAGGATGATAAGCAGTGCTAAAATTAAGCTTTGTTCCCAAAGCTTTTTGAAGACTCTTCCAAAATCCACTAGCAAACAATGGATCACGATCACTAACAATAGAAGTAGGAACTCCATGTAATTTAACAATTTCTTTAATAAAGAGCTTGGCCAAAAGAGGAACGGTTCAGTTAGACCGAACGGGAATAAAATGGGCGGATTTAGTAAGTCTATCGACAATCACCCATAAGCTATCATGACCCGAATGAGAACGGGGAAGGCTGTCTACAAAATCCATGGAAATTTGATCCCACTTCCAAACTGGAATTTCTAAAGGTTGCAATAACCCACCGGGCCTTTGGTGTTTGGCCTTAATGAGTTGGCAAGTCATGCAGCACTTAACAAAGTTTGCAATATCATATTTCATTCCCTCCCAATAATAAAGTCGCTTCATATCCGCGTACATTTTACTACTACCGGGATGAATGGTAAATTTAGAACAATGAGAATCTTCTAAAATATCTTTACGAAGATCACTAATATTTGGCACGATAAGTCTACCAAATTTTCGAATACCGCCACGGGAATCAATATCAAAGTCTTTCAAACCTTTAATATTAATTTTATCCCTAAAATTTTGGCTAAGAAGAGACAATTCGGGATCTAGCTTTTGAGCTTCAAGAATGCGGTCAAAAAGAGAAGGATGAGCCTCAAGGCTACATAAAACAAGAGATGAACATAAATCGGAAACACGATCTCTAATCTCACAAGTGGATAAAATCTCGAGATCATTCCATTCGGATATCATTATGGAAACAACCGCTTGTTGCTTACGACTAAGTGCTTCGGCAACACGATTTCCCTTTTCGGGAGTATAAAGAGTATCAAGATCATACGTTGCAAGAAATTCAAGCCAACGTTGTTGACGCAAATTAAGTTCCTTTCGAGAAAATAGATACTTCAAAGATTTATGATCGGTGTAAAGAATAAAATTTTCTCCCTAAAGATAATGAGCCAAATTCGAAGGGCGAAAACAATAGCCGCGAGCTCTAAATCATGAGTGGCATATCTAGTCTCGGCTAGCTTCAATTGCCTAGAAGCATAAGCAATAACACGTTCTCTTTGCGTAAGAACGGCACCCAAACCAACACAAGTAGCATCGGTATAAACAAAAAAATTTTGGTTTCCCTCGGGAACCACAAGAATAGGAGCATCGGAAAGGAGTTCTTTTAATTTCTGAAAAGAAGCTTCACATTTGTCCGACCAAATGTATTTATCACCTTTCTTTGTTAAGCTAGTAAGAGGCACGACAATTTTAGAAAAGTCTTTTATAAAATGACGGTAATAGCCCGCCAATCCATGGAAGCTACGGATTTTCGTCACACTCTCCGGTCTCTTCCAATTTTGAATCGCTTCAATCTTTAAAGGATCCGCGGAAATTCCGGATTCGGAAATAATATGACCAAGAAACTTCACACGAGATTGCCAAAAGTGGCATTTAGAAAATTTTACTTTTAATTGATTGCTCCTAAGAGTTTCCAACACAATTCGAAGATGCTCTTAATGCTCCTCCTCGGTTTTTGAATACACAAGAATATCATCAATAAAGATGAGAACAAACTAATCGAGGAAGCCTTTGAAAACTCTATTCATAAGGTCAACGAAAAAAGCCGGAGCATTCGTTAAACCAAATAGCATAACAAGCCATTCATAAGATCCATAACGAGTACGGAATATGTCAAAGGAATGCTATCCTCTACAATACGAAGCTGATGAAAACCGGTAGCTAAGTCTAATTATAAAAAGACTCTAGCACCACTAAGTTGATCGAATAGATCATCAATCCGAGGTAAAGGATATCTATTCTTGATAGTAAGATCATTAAGCTTGCGGTAGTCAACGCAAAGCCTAAGTGTACCATCGGATTTCTTCACAAAAATAGCCGAAGCTCCCCAAGGCGAGGAACTAGAGCGAATAAATTGCTTCGCCTCTAATTCGGATAATTGTTTGCACATCTCCTCAATTTCTTTGTTGGACATACGATAAGGAGGACGAGTAATAGGTTCAGCTCCAGGGATGAGATTAATCTTGAACTCGATTGCTCGCTTAGGTGGTAATCCTAAAACGGGATCAAATATGTCGGAAAATTCATGAACAACGTGAATAAGAGAAATAATATCTTCCTCATCATCATTATTGTCATCATGAGGATTTAAAGAATATAAAGATGCAATCAAGCTGGAATCTGAATCTTTAAGGTCAATAGAAATCTGCCTAACAGATTGAGGATGTCGAAGATGAATAGTCCGCTCTGGAAATAGGATTTGGGCTTCATAGCGGTTAAGCCAATCCATTCCCAAAATCATTCCAAAGCCTAAGTAGCGCATAACATGCAAATCGGCTTGGAAAGAAACATCACACAAAATAATCTCGACATCTTTACACAATAAACTGATTGTTGCGGATCCACCAACCGGATTCGCAATTCTCAAAGAAGTCATTAAACACAAAACATCCAAAGAAAAAGTATCAACAAGTTCTTTCGATATAAAAGAATGGGATGCACCCATATCAAAAAGAACTCGAATAAGATGATCATGAAATAAAATAATGCCATCAAGGATAGAATGGAAATACCTTTATCACGAGATGTGTTGCTAGGGGCTTGAGCAACATTAAGCTTTCCCTCCTTCTTGCCTTGAAGTTCAGGACAAGAAGATAAATAATGATCCGGGCTTTTGCAATAGCGACAAGCACAGGGCTTTGAACACTTGTTCGCATAATGGTCCTTAGAACCACAATTGTAGTATTGCCCACTACTAGAGGTAGAAGTCTTCGCCACCGAAGTTGCTTGCTTCCCTTTCTTATTGGGATAAGGACCTCTGAACTTATTAGGCCTTTCCTTATTGTTGAAGTTTGGTTTGGCACCCATAACTTCAACATCACTCTCTTTATCTGCCTCTTCAAGTCGAAGAGCGATATCAATGAGTTGATCAAAAGAAACTTCTAATTTTAGAAGTAATGGCTTCTTAAGATTTTTATTCAAGCCATAGACAAATCTTTGGTTCTTCTTCAATAGGGTGTTTATATATTCGACCCCGTATTTAGAATGTGACTCGAATGATGCGACATAGTCTGCCACGGAGGATTCACCTTGAACAAGGTCTATGAAACAACGAGCCAATGTCACCTTCTCAGCTTCTGGCACAAATTTTAACTCGAATCATTCTCGGAATTTCTCCCAAGTAAGATCCGCCTCAATAATTTCAGAAACAAGAAGCTCATACCAATCTAATGCTCTTTCTTAGAGCATACTAGAGGCCACCTGAACACGGTGAAGATCAACAAGATTCATGCGAGAAAAGATTTGATCGCACGTTCTCAGCCAAGCCTGGACTTCAATAACAGTTTAAGTGCCTTTGAATGGCTTCCCATCCAAATTGGTATAATCATTGCACAAGCATGCAAATCCAGACTTAGGGTGAGTAGACTCCAGATTTGAACCGGCTGCTTGAGCATTCCTTACTAGATCAAGAAGCTGCTGGGCAGACATAAAAACTCCATGCTAGGGAGTAGCACTAGATTGACCGGCGCTGGGACGGCCAGGTCTAACCATTTCTCTTCCTTAAGAAAGAAGAAGGAAGAAGAAAAAGGTTATTCACAAATTGAATGTCAAACATTAATGATTGTTAAAACAAGGAATCATAAAAGAAAATAGGATAGAACGGTACGAAGACACTAATTAAATCCTAAGGAACGACTCCTAAGATGGACTAAGGACGATGATCCTTGTTAAATTATTCTACATTGTTCCGAAGTTTGGCTCTGATACCAAACTGTGACGCCCCACCTAAATACCCACTCTAGCCAAGAACACTACGGTGTAATGCCGTCAACTAGCGCAGAGAATAAGGCTGTTGAGGAGCGATCGTCCGCGTAATTGCTTTGTGCGAGCACCGATGTGTCGGATAGTACAACATGCATTTGGTTTCAAGAGGAAATCTGACACACCGATACAAACTCAAAGCTACTACACAGTGGCAATAATATCTTCGGAAACAAACATAGAAATAAGCGTAACACAAATCAGTCACAGATATCCATATCACAAAGGCGGAAAAAGATATGAATATAACACATGAAAGTGTACATCAGAGTAGTGGTCAAACAAGATCCACAATGTCACAAAAGAATAGCTACAAGTGCTAGGCAAAAGAATATGGATATATCAATGAGTCTATATCTCAAATGTATACAACAAAAACTACTAATCTAAGTAGTTAGCCAAAAGTCAGGGTGATAATCCCAGATGTGAAGTCAAGCAGAAGCACCTGTAACATCTCGGTCTGACTCGAGTATTATTTAATAAGAAAATAATAAACGGATCAGTCTAGCTATAAATATCAGATGAAATGATATAGAATAAGTGATATGACATAACATATGATAACCATACAGCCATACTGTAATAAGTATGTAATTGAAAATCAACAAGAGATTAATCAATATCACAAGAATCTTCTCAAAGATAAAAAGGAATGTCATACTCAATACCTTTACTCACAAAAAGTTAATGACACACAAATTCACCAATGCACAAATATTGATAAAACATATCAATGAAAATCACAAAAATTGGTGAAACAAAAATTCTAGAAATTATCAATGGAAATCCAGAAATCACAAAAAGGGGGGAGGCCTATCACAAAACGGGAGTATGACAACTCACCAACACGTGTATCACAAAATGAAACGCTATTCCATGGTTGCTAACCATTAATTTTGAGCCAAAGCTCCATAGAGCGGCCCGAAGACCATGAGTCGCTACCCCACCAAATTGAGCCGAAGCTCCACACAAACGAGGTTTAGTCTCCCTCATAGACAAAGAGACATCGCACATTGCTAGTCTAAATCACAAAAATGATCATCATCGATCATTAAGAAGTGTCAATTACACTAAGCTAGTAAATATATGAGCTTAGCTTCATGTCCCATATCCACTAGCTTAACTTAAATATTTACGAACAAATTGTAGATCTCCACTAGAAAATTGTCACAAGAGATTCAATCGAACAAGTCTAAGAATTAACCGACGAAGTAAACGCAAGCATTTCATACCACTTGTTTTTCTAAGTTGTTTAATTAGGTTTCTCATACGAGTGAGGTAAAGGTTTATATATACTAGCAGATTGGAAAATGGTTTAAGAAACGAGCTTTGTAATAAAATAGTGTTGAAATCGTTTTGAGGAAAGGGTTTTGATATTTACTACCAGTATTGAAACCTTTATATTTTTAAAGTGACAAATCACAAAATGATTGTAGAACAATCAATCACCAAAATTCACATACGAAGACGTGAGTTAATTCCAAAGAAATCGATATCAAATCCATCAAAATGGATATTTACAAAAATCCCAAAGAAAATGTCATCAAATTCGATAATAGATGATAACAACAAAAGGGGATCAACACGAATCGATAAAATTTGAATCTCAAGCTAGATAGGAAAAATAGAGCCCAGATAGCAGATTCAGACGTCTGAAATCAAGGATTCAGACGTCTGAATCTGGAAAAATAAATGTTTTCCAGAACACAATTTAGACGTCTGAACCCTATATTTCAGACGTCTGAAATAGGCATTTTTTAGCCTATTTCCTTTCTGGTTGCTCAGGAGCAAATTCAGACGTCTGGAATTTATATTCAGACGTTTGAATACTGGGGAACAAAAATTCCCAGTATAATATTCAGACGTCTGAATATCTTGTTTCAGACGTCTGAAACTGTGGTTCTGGGCATTCCCTGAACCTCGACCAAAAATGGCCAAATGAATATCGGAAGCGATCGGACGAGCAAAATGACGACTAAGGATTTACGCCACGCGACAACCCAGCCTTAACGGCTCTTCGATACGCCTCAAATATCAAGGTCCAAATATCCATAATAGGATTTTCATATATTTTGATTTTCAAAACACCAAAAATTGGAATATACACCAAATCAATCCAAACCAAAATCAATTGCACAAAATTAAGTGTTAGGAATTCATACCTAACAATTGAAGATAATTATAGACTAAGATGTGAGATGAAAATCTCACCTTTAAACCCAAAACTATGAAGAAGAAGCTATAGAGAAATGGCAAGGACAATCACTCTTCAATTGCAACTCAACAAGCTTGAATCTAAGCTGAAAGAGAAACATTTCCTAAGTTAGGTTTAGGAATTTCTGAAATTGATAAGAGAACGAGTTGGATAAGAAGAAGAGGAGGCTTACCAAAGCTTCTTCTATAAATTTGGAGCTAGAACTTGATTTGCAAATGGATACTAGGGCTTGGAGTTTTAATTTCCCATTCCTCTCTCCATTATTGCTAAAGCTTGAGTACTAGGAAATAGAGATGAAGTAATGAAGAGAAGAGGGGTGAAGCTTGGGTCTAATGGGCTGAAACAAAACCAAAGCCCTAAGTGAAAAAGTAGAAAAATTCCACTAACTCCAAACATATCAAAGTTTATACTCAAAAGGTCGCAAACGTCATTTTAAACTCAATGGGGGTGGTCTCGAGTCCTAATTCGACTGTTTGCAAAAAGTTGCCTTTCGGACACTAATCCGACTAACGATGAATTATTTTAAATAAAATATTTAAATATTCAATCGTAAAATATGCGGATTGTTACATATACACATAGAAATACACATACACGCACTTAATTGCATGCATACGCATAAGCACACAGAAATACACATACACACACTTAATTGCATGCTGACACATGCAGACACAGCCTAAACATATAATAATACACAAAAACACACACTACACACAACCACGGCACTAAATCACACGTGCAATTACACTCACACACACGCGCTTGTAGACTGGCATACCACACCATCAGTGCATTGGTTTCCTATGACCAGTCCACCAGTCATGAATGGCCTAGAACCGCCAAGCTTTAGGTACCGTCTCACCTGACCAAATCAATCCCTTCACCATCGATAAAATCTAATTCCTCTCTGATTCAATATCCATAATTTATCCACTTAAGCACAAATTCAAACAATACTAATTTAAATTAGACATAAATGTGTAAGGAGACTCTTCGTAAAGTAACTTGCCTCCTTCCTTAACTCCATTGAACATACATATGCAACTAAAGAACCCATACCTCAATAAAATCCTAATCACCTCTGCCACGCACATATATATTAGCATCAAGAAGCACCAATATTGAATTTGGGGATCTATATTTATTTATATGACTTTGGTTTGATTTTTAGAGTGAAGTGAGTTTTAAAATTTTAGCTTCGAGAAGAAGATAACGACACAAAATAGTGTACATGAACGTTTAAAGGTGGATGAGAAATTTTTGGAGAAAAGAATGGGCTAGTTTCTTAGGCTTGGGCTTTGGAAATTTAGATAAGTAAATATAAATGTTTTTATTTTCTTTTACTTACAAACTAAATTTGTATTTAATTTTAAATAAATCCAAATTCTATTTTAAATCGCTTCTTTTCCAAATCAATATTATATTTCCTTTATATCATCTTTATAAAATATTTTTTTCCATATTTATAATTATTTAAATTTGAATACCAAATTTTCATGATTTAAAATCTTTTAATAAATGATTTCAAAACAAATTTGTGAATTAGATTTCCAAATTCCAAATTAAGTTATTAAATTACTCTTATTAACTTTAATTAATTTCTTTTAGAAATCGGGTTATCACAAGTATGTTCTATGCTATGGAATTTTTGGTCTGTCGGGTCGTAATGTCATACTCATTGAAATTTCGAGGATGAAATTATTTTAAGGAGAGGAGAATGTAACAACTATCATTTTTCCCATTGAATACTTGAATAATTAATTTTAAATATTGAATCGTTAATTAAAATCCAAAGTTTGACTTTTTGCATATAAATGAATAAGGACTCGACACCACTTCTGTTGAGTCTAGATTGACATTGCAAATCAAACTATATATTAATAATTCTATATTTATTTTTACTATTTATATATTGTTATATGTATTTTATATAAATATGTGCGAAGTCAAGCCCAGTGGGATCTCGATTGTCGGCTTGTGATTCTGGGATAAGGACTTCATTATGAGACGTACGATTGAAGAAATTTCACAATCGGGCGATTCAATGGCCAAACGACATCAAAATACGTTAAATTATCATTCTAAAGAACTATCTCAGATAGTGATGAAATTTATACCATCAGGTCTGGAACAATAAGGTGATGTACATCGATGAATGCCGTGAAGATTCGATGTATTGTCACTATTGTGTGATTGTACGAGCTCAAAACATTTGGCGATTTACCTGAGAAATCAAATAGAATATGTTTTTTTAATTATATATAAACTCCACACCTACCTTCTTTCTCTCCCTCTTTGGATATTTTCTCCTCCTCCTTCATCAATCCAAAATAGCTGCTCCCATTTTTTTAATTAAAGTAGGAGCTATTGACAGCGAGAGAGGCTGAGGGATGATCCGTTAAACCCGATAGAAGGTAGCTTTGCATCAGTGGCGGTTAGGCTTGTACGACGTTGATGGACAAAGACCCATTTTTGCAAGGCATGGCTAGGGTTAGGGCTAGGTTGAGTTTGGAGTGGAGTTAGGAAAAACGAAACGCACATTCATCTTTCTCTTCACGGCACACACCTGTAAACATCAATTCCTTAAAGTCCGTTTATGAGAGTCATGACATTTTCTTGGCTTGAGGATTTCTTTGATTCGTGATTTATATGATTAGGCCAAAATCATATGGTGGTGTCTATTGTGAAGCGCACACATCATGCGAGAAGTTGGGGCAGACGACAGTGCAATTGGTCTAGCGAAGGTAAAGAAAAGGTGTAACGACCCCAGATTTTTATGAATTTAAATTGATAATTTAAAAGAATTTTTGAATTAAAATTTGCAAAATTTATTCTAAATAGTAGCGAGTTTCCTTAATTCAAATAAACATATATATTAAATCATATGAATTTAAATATTTTGCATATGTGATTTGGATTTGAATTTCAAAGTAATGAATATATGATAATATGAATATATATGTATATATGAATATACATTGAGTTTGAGTTATTGTTTTAACTAAACGATTTAAAGATAAAATTATTTTTAACTTGATTTAATAATGGTGAAATTTATTTATAAATTGATTTGAAAATTCAAAACGAAGTCTTTAAAATAAAATAAACAAATTTGCTAAATTAAAACAACACATTATCTAGAATAAACAAAATAATAAAATATAAGTAGGCAATAAAAAAAAGTACATAAAGTAACAAACAAAAGAAGAAATAAGTAAACAAAATAATTGAACAAAAGCAAATAAAATAAAAGAAATAAACAAATAAAATAGAAGAAGCCACATCAAACTACCACAACATCCTACAGCTGAAATAAAAGGGAATCAGTGACAATATCTCCAGGCATGCTTATAAAATAAAAAGTACAAACAAAAACACCTCAGCTCAAAATCCAGCATCACTGCAGCCATGCCTGTTATACACCTCAACATAGAATAAGACCACTTCAGCATGCTTTAGAATTGTACCAGCAAAGATATTCAAGCCTGCATATTTCTTTTTATACATATCTCCTCTCCATTTCAACCATTTAAAACTAAGCATCATTTTGAAAAAAAAAAGAAAGAAAATCAAAGCAATATCATCATCAGTCAAACAACATCAAGGAAGCCTGTGAATCAAAAAGAATTTCAGTTTGAATTTGTAAAGGCTCTGTCATTTTTATTTCTGGAATCATGATTTTCAAGGTGAGTAGCAGTTAGTTTTTCTTCTTCTTGAAAATATGTTAACATTACTCTGTGAATATCTTGTTGAATCAGTGCTTCTTCCCTGCTTACTTACAGAGTACCAAATAACAAGAACATTCTATTTCTTGTTTTCTAAACAATATTAGAACTAGGTTTCAAAATGAAATTTTTATATTTATGTATGAGTTACAATTTAAAAATAGTTTCGTGATGTATAAATGCATATGGAAGGAAAAATCAGATTTTTTTTCAGTCAAACTTGAAACTCTGGGAAATTCGAATGTTATAAAATCTTGGTTCGATTATATACTTGGAATCTACACTCAAGGATAGGATTTTTAAAACCAATACGAAGATTTTTAGTTAACTATCCTAGTTACAGTTAATAGTTGAACAAAGTATGCATTTTTATCATTTTCTGGAAATCGAATGGTTCGTGTCGGTCAGGGTTGTTGGGGGTGGTAGACGAGCCTACGGGGTTGCCAGGAAAAATGGCCGGAGGTGGCGAAGAGGACTGTGGCGATGATGGGAAGGAGTTTTTTTTTCTAACCCTAGTTTTAGGTAAGATCAGGGAATCGATTCGTTCGTTCCCTCTGATGGTTCGAGTGACGCGAGAGTTTGGGAAATGGAAGCTGGGTCGTAGACGCATCGATGGCCGGAGTTGCGTGAATTCTCGTGGTCGGAGTCGTGAGTACGAGGCGTTGACAGGGATCCTCCAGCGTGCGTTTCCAGGTTTGTTCCAGGCTTTACTTTCGAGCTTCAGGTGAATTTTTGATTTCGATTGTTATTCGAAATACTGGGTTTCGATTTCAAGTTGTGGGTCAAATCGTGGTTTGTTGGTGGTGTCGCGGTAAGTAGGATCGTCGTTGACGATCTGTGCACGTGCACGTGAAGGGGGTCGGCGTGTCAGTGGGATGGTTCAGAGAAGAAGAGGGGGGGAACTCGAGACGTGCTCGAGATTTTTGCAGATTGACTCGAAGCAAACGTTAGTTTGACTCGGGGAGGTTTTCGCATGGGCTCGGGTTGTTGAAGCACTGCAGATTTTGGGGGAAATATATGTACAGGTTTAAGAAAATGAACATTGTTCAGTTTTTTGTAAGCAAAAGAAAAGTGTTTAGTTAAAATTGTAAGTGTATTTAAAAGTAAATTCTTAAGTATGGAAATCTAAATGGTATATTTAGAGAGTAAAAGAAAATGATGGCTTTAAATTAACTTAAGAACTTTAAGCTAATTCATATTTTACAAATAAGATTTTATTTTAGGGTTATTTCAAATGAGATTTTAAAGATAAGTGGGTTGTCTTAAATAGTGTTTTGATTCTTAATCGACCTAAAGGCTTTAAGCTAAATTCTTCTGTTAATGATAATCGATTTTCCAAAGATTAATAAATAAGGATTTAAATGATAAATATAGATAATGGTTTATCTTTGATTAAGGTCTTGATAAGTTCAAAAGATTTTTTTTTTAATGAAATACGGGGTAATTAATTAATGTACTAGATAAAAGGGTAATTCATTGATTTAAATGGATTTATCAAATGATTAAAGTATAATTTCTTAATATAATTAATTAGTAATTATAAAATATAGGTGATTAAGAATAATCGCGTATTATAATAAACTAAAAGTAATTAATTAATGTGATTAATTAATTAGAAGTTTTAATTTATAAATTAAGGTTTAAGTAAGAGATAGTTAATGTGATAAATTTTTAATGATAAATTTAGATTTATAAATTAATAATAATCATTATGAAGTTGTAAGTGTAATTACTTTATAGAAATTAAAGGTTTAAATTTCTTAAAATAATTAATTAAAAAGTTAATTTATTATATAATTGGTCCAAAAAAAAAATCAATTTAATTAATATGGTTGATTAAGAATAATTTAATTAATTAAATTGTTTGATAAATTAAATTATATCAAATGATTTGGAACTAATAAATCAGAATTGGATAATAAATCCATAAGTAATTAATTAAATTGGAAACGAATTGAATTGATTAGGATTAAACAATTAATTAATCCTACTCATAAATGTTATTGAATGCTTGACCTTACTTATGAACGATCATATTATATGTGATGCCTTAAATTGACTGTCCTATCTGATCTGTAATATCTTGTTCTGTGAATTGAGCTATGTGAAATTTACTCATTTATTTATGTACATTTGTGTATTATCTGTGGATCTGTGAATGGACGATAAGCATTATAGTTGATATCGCTTATCGAATATATTGTCGTATTTGATCTGTGATGATTGAATGGTTGTGCACTAGTGTGTTAAACCCCTGGACCACACCATACACACACAAATATGGGTTTCACGAGGAAATCGATTAAGTCGCAGATTTTTGGAATAGTCTTAAATTTGAATTTTTAAATTCAAATGTTTTGGAAATGGAATAGGAATAAATGTGAAAAGCTTTTGAAATGGAATTTCAAAGATGGAAATTTATTTTAAATTACTTAATTAAGTTTGGAATTTTAATAATTTGATTTAATTTTGAATTCAAAATTAGGAATTGAACTCTATAATTTGAAACTAGGGATTAACGATATCATACTAGTCATTATGAGTTAAACCATTTTAAAGGTATAATTTTGAGGATTTGGATTTAACCAAAGAACTTTAACTCGTGTAGATGAACCAAATTTTCAAAATGAAAACTGTTGTTTTAAAATGATAAACACTTTTAGATAAGAACTGAGATTCCAGTTAATTAGGGGAATTTCAAGATTGAATTGAGAAGTGATTTTCCTAAGTTATGAATGAATTCTTTTTGAAAGCTATGAATTAAATCTGTTTATTTTTATCAGATTTAAATTGATGATTTGTTTAAATCAAATTGAAATGAAATTTTTTTGAAGGCTATAAGTTAAATCTTTGATTTAAAGATTTAACGAGTTAACCAAATTGAAATGAAAATTGATTTGGAAAATCTGTGAATGAATCTTTTGTTTAAAAGATTAAAATGTGAAAACTGTTTAAACCGTTAATGGTTGTGAAAATGAATCTTTTTGTTTAAAGATTGAAATGGTAATTGGATTAAACCATTTGAAATAAAGTTTTGAATTATTAAGTTGTGACTAAATTGAAATCCCATTATCCATTTGTTTTTTTTTTGAAATATCATGCTCACTATTCGGTTTAGCCGGGAAAGGACCTTTGTGTCATATAACCCATTCCGAATATGTGATTCGACGTTATGGATAGCATTTGAAGACCGGTGATGAAGACCGGGTATTTGCGAAAGCGATAGGATGACCTATCGATTGTTTCTGCACCGAGTCGCGCCGGTATAGAAACTCCCTAAGTGATGGGAAATCCGATCGGGATTGTGAATATCCGGATTTCAAGGACTTCTTTGGAAGTACCTTCGGTTCTGTTCGAACCCAGAACAGACTTGTATGGATTGTTTGTCTGACATTACAATTGAGATATAAAGCCGATTTCTTTCAAATATATTTCTGTTGGTGGCGGAGAATTTATTCTTTTAGCTTAACACCCTTCTCTGAGACGTACGAACTCAGAGGTTATGTAGTTGAAGGTTATCAGCGATATATTCCCAATTTGGTAATGTGACATGCTGAGTGTTGCTGTGAAATGATCATTGTGTTGATCATTTGTGATAGGATCATTTGTTTGATCGTTTATCTTTGTGATCATTTCTATGATCATTTGTTGACCCAAAGCATGGCTTTTGTATAAAGTATGTTTTTGTGGACGTGACTTCGTCGAGCCTCACACCTTGGAATGGTCAAAACAGGAAAGATGCGGCAAGGTTATTGGGGGTATCACCCCTTAGGGTATGTACATTTCCTTCTGGATAGAAGTGGTATCATGGTATGGAGCCCAGATACTTAACTTATGTTGATATCGCAGATATATATATATATATATATATATGATTTTGTGATTTGTTGCTGGGGCCCCGGTTAAAGGTTGGTTACGACCGGGAGATGGCATACTCGTGTCAGTAGTTACCCAGTTAGAGGTAACCCGGCCTTGTGTTGGCAGAGATCCGGTTTGGTTCTCGGGGACGTCCTTCCAGAGGCGTTCTCATGTGGCAATGGAAAGTTCCTTGGCCTGACCATTCGTTGGAAATCCAAAAAAACAATACGATCTTGTACGGTTTTAGTTGTATAACCTGCCATGGAATGTGGCGGTAACCTGCTATTGAACATGGTAGCTATAGTAGGCATAAGTGCGAAATGTCTATGCTGGCTAAGATTTATATCTTTACTTTCGAAATGATTTTTACTACACTATGCACTAGTAATAATATCAAATGTTTATTTTTAATGCGTATCAAGCATCTTTGACTATCATAAGGAGAAATCTCCTCCGATTCTGCGTTTGCATTGTGTGTGTGTGCGGGAGGCCTTATGGTAGTCTCATTTTTAAAAGCATTGCGAATTGACTTTGAAAATCTTTTGTTGAATGTTTTAAAAGATAAACTGTTTTTGTTGCTCACACCAGTCCCACGACTGATCCGGAGTTTATTGTTTCTTTCCTAAACTCTGGATGCTCATTATTTTCTACACGAGCAGTCTAGAGTTGGGTTTTTCAGATAGTCAGATTAGTAGGTTATCTGGAGTTGGTTCAGTCTTTGGATCGCACCAGTCTTGCTTAGCTTGGTGCATCGTTATTGGGGGTTCGAGCTTCTGCTGGATTGATTCTTGGAAATGGAGTTGCAGTTTTTGGAGTTCTTCGTTGAAGACTATCTTAGAGTTATTTTGTTCCGCTGCTAGATGTTATCTATTTTTCTTTTCCGCTGCTATTTTATTGTATCATATCTCTGATGTATGTTGATATATATTGGATCATCTGTTGTATCAGATATTGTATCAAAGTTGTATATCAATGTATTATTCTTTTATTCCGCTGTGTTACTTACTTAATGTTGTTATAAGCTCCGGCGAATCGGATTTGAACGGTCGAATCTATGGCATTCGAATACGATTTGAAGTATGGATGTCGATTTTCGAGCGGGCAAAATCCGTTCCGTTACATTTGGTATCAGAGCGAAGGTTGAACTTTAGCTCAGGAGTGTAACACGTTAAGTAACTCATTATAGATAGGGTGAAGTATCCCTAGAATGAGTGTATCCCTAAGATATCCGTTTGAATGCCTCAGTAAATTCTCTTACTATCCGCTGATAGTAAGTATGAGTGCAAGAAGAGAACGAGATAGGGGACAGAGAAATACGACTATAATTGGTCGATACTCTGTAAAAACAGTGGAAAAAGAAGTTTTGGTATAATAAGATGCCTTAAGAATTGTTGTAGAAAATCTTTACTTCTTATTTCATCAATTTCTTATCATTTTTGGATTTAAACCGTAATAAATAAGAATATGATTTGAAATTTGAATAAATTGAAAATTTCAATTTGAGTTGAAATTGGTTAATGAAATATAATGATAGATTTGAATTATAACGATAGAACGATTTTTGTTTAAAACCAAATTTTAAATTTCAGTTATAACTTCTTGGGTAGAATAAAATATGAAATATAAATTTTGATGTATTTCTCAACTTATAAAATTCTAAACTTAAGATCTTAATATTTGGATTTTGATTTTAATTGTAGAGAACAAACAGCGTTAGCCGAGGAGGAAAGGTCAGTAGAGTGGGTGATTATGCTTCATCTAGTAGGATACGAGATGATGAAGGTGAGTCATCAGTTCATAGGGAATTCCCAGGGGAGCCTGTAGTGCAGCCCCAACCACCAGTGGAAGAAGAAGAAGATGAAGAGGAATTCGAAGAAGAAAATGAAGATGAATTCAAGGAAGAAGATGAAGAGGAATTCGAAGAAGAAAATGAAGAAGAAAATGAAGAAGAGTTTGAGGTAGAAGAACCTGAAATGGAAATAGGTTCCGAAGGTGATGAAGAAATTCATTGGGATTTGGATAATGCCATAGAAGGCGAGGAGCTGGATGGTGAAGGTTTTATTCAGATAGACTCTGATCCAGAGTGTGATTACGAGACTGACAATGACGTGGAAGTTAGAGATCTGTCAGGGCCCGAGAGAGAGAGCTCTGATGGTGATGATTTGTAGTTGGTTAGATTAACTTCTTTTTGGATATGGTGTATCTATGTACGCATTTTGGGCCTAGAATCGTAGTGAAGGTTATGTTTACTAGTAAGAATATTATGAGTAGCATTTTATTTGATAATTAATTATGAATTAACCGAAAATATCCATATGTTTACTAGTATAGTTTGAATTGGCGTTAGTCTATTCTGTGAATGTATAATTCATGAAATGAGCTGTACAATTTCGAGGACGAAATTCTTTTAAGGGGGAAGGATTGTAACGACCCCAGATTTTTATGAATTTAAATTGATAATTTAAAAGAATTTTTGAATTAAAATTTGCAAAATTTATTCTAAATAGTAACGAGTTTCCTTAATTCAAATAAACATATATATTAAATCATATGAATTTAAATATTTTTCATATGTGATTTGGATTTGAATTTCAAAGTAATGAATATATGATAATATGAATATATATGTATATATGAATATACATTGAGTTTGAGTTATTGTTTTAACTAAACGATTTAAAGATAAAATTATTTTTAACTTGATTTAATAATGGTGAAATTTATTTATAAATTGATTTGAAAATTCAAAACGAAGTCTTTAAAATAAAATAAACAAATTTGCTAAATTAAAACAACACATTATCTAGAATAAACAAAATAATAAAATATAAGTAGGCAATAAAAAAAAAGTACATAAAGTAACAAACAAAAGAAGAAATAAGTAAACAAAATAATTGAACAAAAGCAAATAAAATAAAAGAAATAAACAAAATAAAATAGAAGAAGCCACATCAAACTACCACAACATCCTACAGCTGAAATAAAAGGGAATCAGTGACAATATCTCCAGGCATGCTTATAAAATAAAAAGTACAAACAAAAACACCTCAGCTCAAAATCCAGCATCACTGCAGCCATGCCTGTTATACACCTCAACATAGAATAAGACCACTTCAGCATGCTTTAGAATTGTACCAGCAAAGATATTCAAGCCTGCATATTTCTTTTTATACATATCTCCTCTCCATTTCAACCATTTAAAACTAAGCATCATTTTGAAAAAAAAAAGAAAGAAAATCAAAGCAATATCATCATCAGTCAAACAACATCAAGGAAGCCTGTGAATCAAAAAGAATTTCAGTTTGAATTTGTAAAGGCTCTGTCATTTTTATTTCTGGAATCATGATTTTCAAGGTGAGTAGCAGTTAGTTTTTCTTCTTCTTGAAAATATGTTAACATTACTCTGTGAATATCTTGTTGAATCAGTGCTTCTTCCCTGCTTACTTACAGAGTACCAAATAACAAGAACATTCTATTTCTTGTTTTCTAAACAATATTAGAACTAGGTTTCAAAATGAAATATTTATATTTATGTATGAGTTACAATTTAAAAATAGTTTCGTGATGTATAAATGCATATGGAAGGAAAAATCAGATTTTTTTTCAGTCAAACTTGAAACTCTGGGAAATTCGAATGTTATAAAATCTTGGTTCGATTATATACTTGGAATCTACACTCAAGGATAGGATTTTTAAAACCAATACGAAGATTTTTAGTTAACTATCCTAGTTACAGTTAATAGTTGAACAAAGTATGCATTTTTATCATTTTCTGGAAATCGAATGGTTCGTGTCGGTCAGGGTTGTTGGGGGTGGTAGACGAGCCTACGGGGTTGCCAGGAAAAATGGCCGGAGGTGGCGAAGAGGACTATGGCGATGATGGGAAGGAGTTTTTGTTTCTAACCCTAGTTTTAGGTAAGATCAGGGAATCGATTCGTTCATTCCCTCTGATGGTTCGAGTGACGCGAGAGTTTGGGAAATGGAAGCTGGGTCGTAGACGCATCGATGGCCGGAGTTGCGTGAATTCTCGTGGTCGGAGTCGTGAGTACGAGGCGTTGACAGGGATCCTCCAGCGTGCGTTTCCAGGTTTGTTCCAGGCTTTACTTTCGAGCTTCAGGTGAATTTTTGATTTCGATTGTTATTCGAAATACTGGGTTTCGATTTCAAGTTGTGGGTCAAATCGTGGTTTGTTGGTGGTGTCGCGGTAAGTAGGATCGTCGTTGACGATCTGTGCACGTGCACGTGAAGGGGGTCGGCGTGTCAGTGGGATGGTTCAGAGAAGAAGAGGGGGGAACTCGAGACGTGCTCGAGATTTTTGCAGATTGACTCGAAGCAAACGTTAGTTTGACTCGGGGAGGTTTTCGCGTGGGCTCGGGTTGTTGAAGCACTGCAGATTTTGGGGGAAATATATGTACAGGTTTAAGAAAATGAACATTGTTCAGTTTTTTGTAAGCAAAAAAAAAGTGTATAGTTAAAATTGTAAGTGTATTTAAAAGTAAATTCTTAAGTATGGAAATCTAAATGGTATATTTAGAGAGTAAAAGAAAATGATGGCTTTAAATTAACTTAAGAACTTTAAGCTAATTCATATTTTACAAATAAGATTTTATTTTAGGGTTATTTCAAATGAGATTTTAAAGATAAGTGGGTTGTCTTAAATAGTGTTTTGATTCTTAATCGACCTAAAGGCTTTAAGCTAAATTCTTCTGTTAATGATAATCGATTTTCCAAAGATTAATAAATAAGGATTTAAATGATAAATATAGATAATGGTTTATCTTTGATTAAGGTCTTGATAAGTTCAAAAGATTTTTTTTTTTTTAATGAAATACGGGGTAATTAATTAATGTACTAGATAAAAGGGTAATTCATTGATTTAAATGGATTTATCAAATGATTAAAGTATAATTTCTTAATATAATTAATTAGTAATTATAAAATATAGGTGATTAAGAATAATCGCGTATTATAATAAACTAAAAGTAATTAATTAATGTGATTAATTAATTAGAAGTTTTAATTTATAAATTAAGGTTTAAGTAAGAGATAGTTAATGTGATAAATTTTTAATGATAAATTTAGATTTATAAATTAATAATAATCATTATGAAATTGTAAGTGTAATTACTTTATAGAAATTAAAGGTTTAAATTTCTTAAAATAATTAGTTAAAAAGTTAATTTATTATATAATTGGTCCAAAAAAAATCAATTTAATTAATATGGTTGATTAAGAATAATTTAATTAATTAAAGTGTTTGATAAATTAAATTATATCAAATGATTTGGAACTAATAAATCAGAATTGGATAATAAATCCATAAGTAATTAATTAAATTGGAAACGAATTGAATTGATTAGGATTAAACAATTAATTAATCCTACTCATAAATGTTATTGAATGCTTGACCTTACTTATGAACGATCATATTATATGTGATGCCTTAAATTGACTGTCCTATCTGATCTGTAATATCTTGTTCTGTGAATTGAGCTATGTGAAATTTACTCATTTATTTATGTACATTTGTGTATTATCTATGGATCTGTGAATGGACGATAAGCATTATAGTTGATATCGCTTATCATATTTGATCTGTGATGATTGAATGGTTGTGCACTAGTGTGTTAAACCCCTGGACCACACCATACACACACAAATATGGGTTTCACGAGGAAATCGATTAAGTCGCAGATTTTTGGAATAGTCTTAAATTTGAATTTTTAAATTCAAATGTTTTGGAAATGGAATCGGAATAAATGTGAAAAGCTTTTGAAATGGAATTTCAAAGATGGAAATTTATTTTAAATTACTTAATTAAGTTTGGAATTTTAATAATTTGATTTAATTTTGAATTCAAAATTAGGAATTGAATTCTATAATTTGAAACTAGGGATTAACGATATCATACTAGTCATTATGAGTTAAACCATTTTAAAGGTATAATTTTGAGGATTTGGATTTAACCAAAGAACTTTAACTCGTGTAGATGAATCAAATTTTCAAAATGAAAACTGTTGTTTTAAAATGATAAACACTTTTAGATAAGAACTGAGATTCCAGTTAATTAGGGGAATTTCAAGATTGAATAGAGAAGTGATTTTCCTAAGTTATGAATGAATTCTTTTTGAAAGCTATGAATTAAATCTGTTTATTTTTATCAGATTTAAATTGATGATTTGTTTAAATCAAATTGAAATGAAATTGTTTTGAAGGCTATAAGTTAAATCTTTGATTTAAAGATTTAACGAGTTAACCAAATTGAAATGAAAATTGATTTGGAAAATCTGTGAATGAATCTTTTGTTTAAAAGATTAAAATGTGAAAACTGTTTAAACCGTTAATGGTTGTGAAAATGAATCTTTTTGTTTAAAGATTGAAATGGTAATTGGATTAAACCATTTGAAATAAAGTTTTGAATTATTAAGTTGTGACTAAATTGAAATCCCATTATCCATTTGTTTTTTTTTTGAAATATCATGCTCACTATTCGGTTTAGCCGGGAAAGGACCTTTGTGTCATATAACCCATTCCGAATATGTGATTCGACGTTATGGATAGCATTTGAAGACCGGTGATGAAGACCGGGTATTTGCAAAAGCGATAGGATGACCTATCGATTGTTTCTGCACCGAGTCGCGCCGGTATAGAAACTCCCTAAGTGATGGGAAATCCGATTGGGATTGTGAATATCGGATTCCAAGGACTTCTTTGGAAGTACCTTCGGTTCTGTTCGAACCCAGAACAGACTTGTATGGATTGTATGTCTGACATTACAATTGAGATATAAAGCCGATTTCTTTCAAATATATTTCTGTTGGTGGCGGAGAATTTATTCTTTTAGCTTAACACCCTTCTCTGAGACGTACGAACTCAGAGGTTATGTAGTTGAAGGTTATCAGCGATATATTCCCAATTTGGTAATGTGACATGCTGAGTGTTGCTGTGAAATGATCATTGTGTTGATCATTTGTGATAGGATCATTTGTTTGATCGTTTATCTTTGTGATCATTTCTATGATCATTTGTTGACCCAAAGCATGGCTTTTGTATAAAGTATGTTTTTGTGGACGTGACTTCGTCGAGCCTCACACCTCGGAATGGTCAAAACAGGAAAGATGCGGCAAGGTTATTGGGGGTAGCACCCCTTAGGGTATGTACATTTCCTTCTGGATAGAAGTGGTATCATGGTATGGAGCCCAGATACTTAACTTATGTTGATATCGCAGATATATATATATGATTTTGTGATTTGTTGCTGGAGCCCCGGTTAAAGGTTGGTTACGACCGGGAGATGGCATACTCGTGTCAGTAGTTACCCAGTTAGGGGTAACCCGGCCTTGTGTTGGCAGAGATCCGGTTTGGTTCTCGGGGACGTCCTTCCAGAGGCGTTCTCATGTGGCAATGGGAAGTTCCTTGGCCTGACCATTCGTTGGAAATCCAAAAAAACAATACGATCTTGTACGGTTTTAGTTGTATAACCTGCCATGGAATGTGGCGGTAACCTGCTATTGAACATGGTAGCTATAGTAGGCATAAGTGCTAAATGTCTATGCTGGCTAAGATTTATATCTTTACTTTCGAAATGATTTTTACTACACTATGCACTAGTAATAATATCAAATGTTTCTTTTTAATGCGTATCAAGCATCTTTGACTATCATAAGGAGAAATCTCCTCCGATTCTGCGTTTGCATTGTGTGTGTGTGCGGGAGGCCTTATGGTAGTCTCATTTTTAAAAGCATTGCGAATTGACTTTGAAAATCTTTTGTTGAATGTTTTAAAAGATAAACTGTTTTTGTTGCTCACACCAGTCCCACGACTGATCCGGAGTTTATTGTTTCTTTCCTAAACTCTGGATGCTCATTATTTTCTACACGATCAGTCTAGAGTTGGGTTTTTCAGATAGTCAGATTAGTAGGTTATCTGGAGTTGGTTCAGTCTTTGGATCGCACCAGTCTTGCTTAGCTTGGTGCATCGTTATTGGGGGTTCGAGCTTCTGCTGGATTGATTCTTGGAAATGGAGTTGCAGTTTTTGGAGTTCTTCGTTGAAGACTATCTTAGAGTTATTTTGTTCCGCTGCTAGATGTTATCTATTTTTCTTTTCCGCTGCTATTTTATTGTATCATATCTCTGATGTATGTTGATATATATTGGATCATCTGTTGTATCAGATATTGTATCAAAGCTGTATATCAATGTATTATTCTTTTATTCCGCTGTGTTATTTACTTAATGTTGTTATAAGCTCCGGCGAATCGGATTTGAACGGTCGAATCTATGGCATTCGAATACGATTTGAAGTATGGATGTCGATTTTCGAGCGGGCAAAATCCGTTCCGTTACAAAAGGAGGGGAGAAGCATGCGTGTGTATGGGTTGTGTGCACATTTCTCATACAGAAGTGGATTTGTGGAAGGTGATTAAGTAGGGATTAATTAAGTTAATTAGTTTATTAATTATTTAATAAATCTGGATTTATATTTAATTCGTATCTTTTGCATATAAGGTCCAATCGAGATGCGGTCTTCGCCATTGCAATCGTAGTGAGATTGTCTACGATGTGGTATAAGATAGGATTAGTTTGAGCACTTGGAAATTTATGGTTTAGGTGAAATAAATTATAACTCTAAATTTATATTTCAGTATAAATCCCTATAAATATATATATTAAAAAAATATTACCTAGAAGAAGTAAGATTATATATACAAGTAATTATTCCCTATTTTGTTGGATTAGTTTGAGTAGATATTCGAGATAATTGTTGAAGATCCCATATGCATGTTGTGTTCTATTCGTGTCGAATAGAGTTAGATGGAGTTGATATTACTTTGTAACATGGTTATAAATTAATTAAACTCAAACTTGTTGTACTATTAGTGATAGGAATATTGTTGCATATTTTACCACTAATCAAAAGTTAAATGTACGACCTTAAAATAAGCATAAAGCTAAAATAATTGTTTAGGCATGTTAAACACATATTAAAATGGCTTTGAAGTTTATCTGGCCTTGGTATTAGTATATTATGGTGTAATTTAATAATTGACTAAGCAATGAATTTTTGTAACAGTGAACTGAAAAGTTAGAAATTTCAAAGAAATATTGTATTATTTAGTAAGGTTTGATTAAGGTTATAGAATGATTTATTTACTTTTATACCCCATGAAGTGGTTTGTGATATATATGTGTGTGTATTATATACATGAGCTATAATATTTTGAGATCTTATCATTATCTAAACTTGATTGTACTAAAAGAATTAATTGATATTAAGCTATAGCAGGATTGATTAGGCAAGAATATTATTTTATGAAATAAGTTGGTGTCGTCTATGAAATAATAATAAAAATATATAACTGTTAGATTGGTTAGTTAGTAGGGTGATTTTTTTGAATTGTTTATGTGATTATATGTGTGAATTGTTATTGATACCGATAAGACAAATTTGTTGCTTTGGTTGTATGTTGCCTTCATGTATATAAATATGCATAATATGTGCTTGTTGTTCCATAAATTTGGACTCGTTGTACACACACCTCCTCTACATGCACACACCCTCACATAAAGTTTATGTGATTTATATATGCCTATATGTATAAATATAGTTCTAGTATGTTCGACTTGAGGCTATTAGGAGATGCATGGATTATTATACACACACAGATATATATATATATATATATATATATATATATATATATTGATATGTGATTTTAAGTGTTTATATATAATTTCAGTATTGTAAGTATAGTGGATCGTATAATATGGCTTTTATATTAATATGTGAGTATATAGTACTATATGCATTAAATAAGAAATTTGATAAAAACAAAAGAAATAAGCACACCAAAGTTTCTATACTAGTTCGGACCTCCTGTCCTAGATCCAGTCCTAAAGCTCTCCTTCAGTATTTCACTAACCACTAACCTTCGCTTCACTTGGAGGAATAGGCACTACACAATAGAGTTTCTTTGACAAGATTTTGTTTTAAAAACATGGATATTGACTGCTAGTACAATTCTTCTTATAATCTCCTTGGCGAATCAGAAATGTGTAATTTGTGATTATGGAATTTTTTTGATTGATTTTTGAATGTAGAATAGCAATGAACTTTTGAGATCAAGAAGTAGTAAGATAGTAAGAAAGCAAATTCAAATAGATTTCTGATCTTGATGTATATTTTTAAAGAGTTGCGACAAAAGGTTGCATTCATTGATTTATGATCACTTCTGCTAAAATAGATAAGTACAAAAGGTTGCAACTCTTCGAAGCGACTTTTCAAAAAAATAGCCTTTATGCAGTGATCGGTTTGCTGAGTATGAGAGTCAATCTACTGAATAAGGACTAAAAAAATCGCGTGAGATTTTTAAAACCAAAATAATTTAACTAAATTATAAGGTTCATTCTACTGAGCTCTTTTCTCAGTTGACTACCCTCAGTCGACTGACTGGAAAAACTTATATATTATAGTATTTTTTATATTTTTGAATATCTATAGTTGCTAAAACTTTTAGTATGAAAATGTGTATATGCATGCATATGAAATACCAAGGAGATTTTACAAATAATTCTGAGACCACATACATACTCATAGTTTGAAGATTTTGTTATATGTTATCAATTTTCATTCGTAATAAAAATGTTTTTCTTTCTATTATATATTTGTTATAATGTGTTATAAATAATTAAATATTTAATTAAAATATATTCAATGAGAAAATCTATAAATGGTTCGTTTATGATAGTAACTAAAAACAGTGGTAAACATAAGTATGGTATCACAATATAATAAACACATCATTTAAATATTCCTAACCGTGACTCATTGAGATTGGATATTGATGTATCCGTTGAGATAAGAGTATGTAACTCTCTTTAAATATTGCGCATTGTGTTACTTGTGATTTTTGGGGGCACTAAGGGGTTACATACTGATAGTTGTTGGATAACTATGCAATGAATCACTCGATAGTTTTCTATTAATTAGTATAACTAAGATCAAATAGAAAATATCACTGTAACTAATTTACATAGTTCTCTCGTTTGGATAATAGTGTTGACCTTCATTATGAAAGCTCTGTTTTGATTATAGTCAAATCATGGTACGACGTCCATCAAGCGGCTATAGTTGGGTCGAGTGGAATATTTGGAAGTTAAACACTATTCAAGAGTGGATTCATCTCCTCGGTTATATAGGCTTAGTATCATGTTTAACTGAAAATAAACTCAAAGTCAAAATCTTTAGCCAGAGTAGTTTAGTTAATAATAATTGTTGTTACTGAAACAAGGAATTTGTATTTGGACCATATAGTTGAATATGGATGATATTGAAATTTTGATCCTTATCAAATTCCATAAGTCCAAAGTGATATAGTTTTGACGAAGAGAACTAGTGTAAATAATAGTCACAACTGGGTAATGCTTAACAAAGTAAAATTGGATTTTACCTTAACTAAGTAAGCGATAAATTTAGCCAAATATCACAACATCTTTTAAGTGATGTGTGAATGTTAATATTCGAATATTTCAATATTAATCACTGATCAAATTTGCACATAACGAGTTACATAATCAAAACATTGAATACTCCTTTGACCATGCGATTTAACTAATTTGTAATTGTTATAGATTAGTTGTAACACCCATTGTATCTAATGACAATTAAATAATAATAAAAAATAATTAATAATAATTGGTAACGCCAAAAACGAATGTTTTACAAATATCAGAATTTGGCTATGAAACCTGCACCATTAGGTTCATGGCGATTTTCCGATAAATTTTCATACATAAAGTTTATCTTCGGAGTTCAAACGAAAAAGTTATTAATGTTTGAAGTTTTTGGATTGGAAACAATTCAAAGCAGTTAAGGAAGTAAATGTTAATAACTTAACAATAAAACGGATATTAAGTATAATTGTTAACTTTAAAAGAAATGGATATGGTGAATCTAATTAAACCAACGTTAAAAAGGATAATGAATGTTAACATTTAAAAATAAAGAAGACAATAGATACTAACAACTTAGCATTTAAGCAATTGTTATTAGAAACGTAAATTATTAGCGTTCAATCAAATAAGCAAGCATAGAATAAAATAAGTAAATTAAACAGAAAAAGGAGCTGAGTCCGTAATAATCCAAGGAGCCGAGTCCTCAATAGTCTGTGTAGTTGAGTCCATAATATGAAGCAGTTAGGTAAATCACCAGAACGAGATAGAATACTACTAAAAAATAGTAACACTGTTATTAGGAACTACGAGAGTTCCTTGGTATGCACGATGATAAGGACGTGATACTATGTTGATGATGGATCCCAACGAGGTGCTATGTTACAGATACTAGCGAGGATAGTATTTTGGTCCAAAGGGAGACTGTAGTACTTATATATTATATATACATATGTAGTTATGGTCTACTTCGGGTAGATGGAGCATATCACACACGCACGTGCAGTCGAGACAACTAAGTAAAATAGAAAGGCACAACATGTGACGGAAAATAATCGACATAACTAGTGTTATATATAAAGTATGTAATTTTACCAGTCACCAGAGCATTGTTCTGGCCCCCTTCTCATTACAACCTGTATGATAGTTTTATAGGGATAAGTACTGGTGTAGGGCGGGAACAATGGAAGGATAGGTTTCCTTATGCATGCTTGGCACTGATAAGCACTAAATATTGGAAGTATCAATCTTAGTCAGTAACTATAGGTTATATAATAATTTACTATTTTGCTATGAGTTATATCGATAGTGCTCTAATATGCATTTACTTATTTCAAAATTCCAAACCAACGATCTGTACATTGGTGGACTTGAGTTTTCAATTTAGCGAAAATTCAGGCCCACTAGGGTATATGTTTTCACATATAGTATTAAAGCTTAGGTTAATCGATCTTGAAAAATTAGAAAACGTTGAGCTAATGTATTTGTATTTTGCCTATACATATAAATATACTTTATGCCAAATCCTATAAATTCCGACCACAGAGTATATTCAACCATACACTGAAAGATGGATATTTTCCATGGTGGTGCACATTAATGCACGTGTCTTTTAAAAAAAAAACCTCATGTGTTATAGAGACTCCGCCAAGGAATAAAAGTAGAGATAGAACGTGTAATAGGAAAATAAAAGGATGAAAGTGTCTTGACTGCTCTAGTTTTTATTGTTTGAAATTGTAAAATATGTTTTAGAAATATTGTAAAGTATATTTTAAAAGTAAATGGTTTGGTATAAGAATTGAGTTTTTAAAAGAAAAACTTAATATATTATATAAGTTAAAAATCCCAATTTTAAGAAGTAAAAAATCTCTGTTAATGAAAAAGGGCTTTAAAAAATAAGTTGATTTGAAGGAAAAAGGAAAAGAACCTTTTTCAAAAATTAAATTATAAGTTTTAAAAAGTTGACACACCAAGTTATTGTTTAATTTAATAAAAAGTATCCAAGTTTGTACTTTTGAAGATAAAAGTTTTGGGATTAAGTCTTCAAAATTTAAAATTTTTTGGTGAAACCCAAACCAAAATTTTATATGGAGTAGATAAAGATGACTGCCTAAGTAAGACGGAGTAAAAGTTAAGGCTATAAAGAATATAGTAATTATTGCTCATGAGTAGCAATAAGGAATCCACGTAGAGTGTAAGGAATATTGGTGAGAACCTAGAAATTTTGGATTAGACATGTGAGCGAGGCATAAGAAGAACCCACAAAGGAATGATGAATGGTATCAAGATATACTTTTGCAAGTTCAAGAACAAGCTCACATAAAAGTTCAAGGATAAAGAAAGTAGATACCAAGAATTAGAATAGGATCAGAGATGTGGATTAAGAGAAGACTGTGATAGGAAGCAATAAAATGGAAAACACACATAGAGGACATTGGTAGACTTAAGATAATGGTGGAAAAGTTATTTTACCAAGTCAAATTGCCAATGAGTTATTCTAAGCGTGCATTATTTATATTTCTTACCTACTATAATGTGGAGATGCACAGTTTATCTCATAACTTCATGCGATAATGGAAGTAATGGATGGACCTTAATTATTAGATTCCAAAAAGGAAAGTTGGTTTTATATGGATTATAGTAGAATGACAGGTTAGAAAGGTCCATTAAATGTAAGTAAGAAGTGATTGGGCCACAACATCGTTATTGTTAGTTGATGTTGAAGAGTAACTTCTAGCAATTGTTTTTTAGCTTTGGGTTGTAAGCATTAGTTATTTTTGTAAAAACTTGTACGATATTATAAGAAATATTCCCTTTTAAAATTGGTTTTTTAGAAGGAGCACTATATTAATTGGAAAACTATGGGAGTAAGGAAACTTCATGTAGACACTTAACTAATGCATGTAAGATTGGAAGTTTACAAAATAAATTAGCAAATTTATTAGCTACTAAAAGTAAAGTAATGTTAAGTCCTAAAAGCCTTAAATTTTTGGAAGATAAATTTGGACGAGCGAAGGACAGAGAAAGTTTGTTGTGAAGCCACGAGTTAGTATCCCTGTATCTTAAAAGCTAAAGTTTATAAATAAATGTGTATGATGGTTGTTAAGGCAAAAGGAAAAGTTTTTGAAAAATTAAAATTTTTACCATGTAATAATATGAACATTAAAATATCGACGATGTCCTAAAAACGTAGGATGTAACGTAGTTTGTTTTGACAAAAATAATTTACTTCTGAAAATTTCAATAAATTTTATTCAAAATTCTAAATTCAAGTATAAAGTACTTTTCTGAAAAGATCTGCAAAAAATGATGATTTTTTTAAAATTCCAATGTATTTTAAAGTTAAGTTTAAAATGATTTTGCATAGAAAAGAAGGGAATTTTTAGTTTTTGAAATGCCACATGCTTAGCGTAGGAAAAAGTTGACGGGTTAGCAAATACGAATTTCACTGTGCAGCAAAAGCAACAGTAAAGTAAAAGATAGTTAGTGATAAGGGGAAAAATCTGTTTTAGCTTTGGAATTTGTTCTTCCATATCTTGTCGATAGGTGAACAAAAATTTTGTTTTGAAATAATCCTATTTTAAAAATTTAAATGTCTTAAAGTAAATTCACTTATGTAAACTATACACGGAGAGGTGAAGGGGCAACAGAGAAGGCTTTCAAGATACGGGAAAATGGGTACACAAGAGAAGGACGGAAATATGGAATTCTCCATCTAAATCCTTTTCTGACATAAGAATATAGGTTTAGAAAATGGATTTTTCAAATTTGGATGATAAAATTGGTGTGCTAGGATTTTAGATGGTAGGGATTGGATGAAGATTGGATGGACTATACTTCTATTCATAAAAGTGGGAAAATTTGGTTGCAAAAACAAAGATTTTGATTTTCAAAATTTGCACATACATAACTACCTAGCATATATTAGTTGTTCGCATCATATTTTAAAAATTATTTTAAAGAATGCATGCATATAGGCGGCGCCGATTTAGTATTATTCAGTATGCATATCATATATGTTATGGTATCTTAGATTGGTTACACACTAATAACATACATATCATACACTATTGGCTGCTAAATTAATTGCACACGAATTAATTAGATAACTTAGATTGGTTGCGCGGTATATTACATGACCCAGTCCTTGAGGAATTTCTGGGACGAAATTATTTTTGGGGAGAGAATGTAACACCCTATGAATTTAACAGTAATTAAAGAATAATAAAAAATTAAATAATAATTAGTAATGTCGAAAATGAAAATTCTACAAACATCATAATTTGGCTACAAAACCTACACCTTTGAGTTCGTGGAGATTTTATGATCAATTTTCATGTAAAGTTTTACGATCGGAGTTCACACGGAAAAGTTATTAATGTTTGAAGTTTTTGGATCGGAAGCAATTCAAAACCAATTAAGTAAATGTTAATAACTTAACACTAAAATGGGCATTCAATGTAAATGTAACAACCCGATATTTTTAGCCATTCGCATCCACACATGTCGGACTTGAGTTGCCCAAAATATCGCATTGTAAATAAATTTAAAGCAAATGAAAAACAATCACAGAATCACAGTCGTAGAAATATCAGAACAAATGAAAAACAATCGCAGAATCACAGTCGTAGAAATATCAGAATAACTCGCAGCGGAAATTAAAATACCATAGTAGCTCATGAAGCTACTATAACAAAATATCAAAACAAATACATAATATCAGTCTGAAAAACATATACAATAGAAATCTCAAATACATAGGAGTTTATAAATACCAAAGCGGAAATAGAACAACTGAACTGAAATGGAGAGATAACTGGATAAGCAAAAATCTCCAATGATTCCTAGCTCTAGAAAAAGAAATCCAAAGCTAAGCTGTAAATACTCAGGCCGACCCGAGCGTAAAGTAAAACGCAAAACACTCGAGTCAGGACATACATACTTATATAATGTAAACCAACTCAAGTGAACTATAGTAGTAATGCACAATAACTTAAAGGATGCTTGGGATCGGCCATCCTCTAAGGATCAGTTAAACCATAAATTAAATATATCCTGTGGTTAAAATTCTAAAATGGTTCTATACTTCTAAATCAAATATCGTTTCAAAATTCAATATCATTTTAAAATGTAAAATATTAAAATATCATATCTTTCCAAAACCTCATTCATTTAATTTAATTTAAATACCATTCCAAATCACATTTAAAAATGGTTTATACTTCAAATCAAAATATTCCATTTAAATCATTTAAAAATGAAGTTATTTTATTTAATAATCAAATATTCAATTTTCAAGATTTTACCATTTTAGAATTCATTTATTCACTTCAATTTATTAAAACAGTGAAATTTCAGTTTTCGCAGCATTTAGAAAATGCTACGCAAAATTTACATTTGAAACAATTTATTTTAACAAAGATAGCATTTACAGAAATACTATAATAGGATTTAGTTTAGTTTCAACAACCACAACACTTACGAAGTGCTATAATAGCCCTTAGTTCAATTTAGTCTTTTAGTTCATTTATATCAATTACAGGATTTACAAAATGCTGTAATATCTTTAACTTTAGAAATGACAGCATTTCTGAAATGCTGTTAAATTAAATTCCAATTTTTCAATACAATTTCATAAACAATTAAATTTAATTTAAATCATTTTAAACTTATAAAAATCATATATTTTACTTTTTAAAAACAATCATTTAAATACCCTTTAATTTATGATTTTATACAGTGAAATTTTCATAAAAAAATCAATTTTTCTTTAATAATTCACTTATAAAAATTAATGGACAATTTTATAACATTTCATTTACTTTAAATTTTAATTTAATTTACCATTTCATAAATTAAATTTAAATTCCATTTATATTTCTTAACTTAACTTTTATTTTTAAAACATATTTCATATTTTCCAAGTTAAGTTATATTTCAAATTTTCAATTTTAAACATTTATTTATTTAACTATTTTTAATTTATAGAAAAATCAATAACACTTTATAAAATCATTTTAAATTCAAATTAAAATCATATTATCAAATTTTCTTACTTAATTTAAACTATATTTATGAACCAAATCATAAATTCCAAAATTTACTTATATTTCAAATTCTACATTAACATTTATTTATTTCACTTATTTAACTTGTAGAAAATCACTAATATTTAAAAAAATCATTTTTAATTAAATTTAAGTCAAAATATCATAAAATTTACATTTTTATAATATTTTATAAATTCAAGAGAAATATATTTTAACCACGGTTCTATATATTATTTTCTAACCTAAGTCAAATGATACGGATAATATCATTTCAATCCGTAATTTACAAAGAAAAATCTGGGTTCTATCATTTCAAACCCACAATCCCAAGTAATAGAAATAAATAAAAATCGTTCAGGCCTATCATTTCAGCCCATAATGATTTTTTTCTATTCTAAAGTCCGTTCGTGTATGTACCATTTCAACCCATAGTGATTCTAATCTACAGGGAACTTGTAGTGTGATAAACTGATATAAATAAACAGAATAGCATTATATAACAGTAACAGATGATGTGACAGGTGTACAAATAGGGGTGTGCATCATATGATCATAGCATAGGCAGTTATTACATGATAATAAAATTTACAGATGCAAATGGTGTCAGTTTACTAATTATATAAGTACAAAATGCCTTGTGAGAATTACTCACCTCTACAAGCTGGAGATAACAAATTCAGACACACAACAGAGATCCAAAAGGCACGAAAGCACGACTACGATTCAACTGAGGGAAGAGCCAAAATAGTTGTCTTGTGCATATGAAACAAAACAATATATAGGACATGAATTTCAACACTAAATATAACATTAAACAAACTAGAAAAAATATACAACATAAATAAAATGACTTGCACTTGCTTTCACAATTACAATGCTCGGCCATTTGGTGATAAGGCACGGCCATGGTGATGTATTTGGTTAAGTATGGCCCATATATTGTGACAACCCGGAATATTTTGATGTTTGAAATTGGAATATTTAATTGATTTTAAATTTAAAAGTTAATTTTTAACTTGAATTCAAATATTATTATTATTTAGCAATTAAGTTATTGGATTTAATAAACTGAAATTGGGTAAATTATTGAATCTTCAGTTTTAAGCCTGTTAAAAATAATTTAAAGGCTTGTAAAATTTATATTTATAATACTGAAGATTGTAAAAGTGTTAAAATTGGATTTAAAAGTGATTTGTTAAGTTTTGAAAATATATCGTTTAAATCGTTATTAAAAATATCTTTCCAAGGCACAGTCTCGTATTTCGACGAAACCAGTTCCATTGGATCCGTAATAGTGTTTTATTATCGGATTTAAAATTTCATAGCATTTGGAGTTGTCGTGTGATTGAACGGTAGGTAAACGTGTTGAAATTTACATCGACAATTAAAAATAATAACTAGGTCCAAAAAAGCTATCTTCTGCATACGATCGAATTAGGACTCAAAACCTTTTCCATTACGTTCGGAATAGGGGTATAACATTATAATCGCCTTGTGGCACACCCCAATAGTAGTTCGAAATTTTAAGTTGCATTTGAATTTAAATTTGAAATTTATAAATATATATGTTGACTGGTCAAATATTTTTCCATCAGCTGCCTTCCTGTACCCATCACAACTTTTCCTTGTCACTGTAGCTTGTTTCCCCAACACGTAAAAATCAAATCGTGTTCCCTTTTTTAAAAACATCATGAAATTGTCAGAAGCATGTTACAGAAAATAAATAGTAATGGCCGAGCTCGTTCCTTTATGCTTCATCACCCTATCCTTTTCTCGAGCTCAGATAAAAAAACGGACGAACGATTTTCTTTAGAAAATTAAAATTAATGGCAGAGCACAAATCAATTTCGTTTTTTTAAAAGGAAGTATAGTCTCTTCGCGAATCAATCAGCCGCGATTACGGGTAGCGCGCGCGGCAAGGTTAGGCACGGAGGCTTCAGGGTCGAGGGATGCGCAGTTTGGTGTCGCGATAGCTTTTGAATCGCGCGTGAGTGAGCTCTGGCTACGGATGAAGGCGAGCGCTTAGAGGAGTATTGGCAGCGTGGGCCATGACGCAGGAGGCAGCGGCTAGGTTTTGCGGTGGGCAAGGTCGCGATTTAGTGGAATAGGATCTCGTGATGGCAAGGAGGCGACTCGTGTGGCTGTTGCTGATCGTGGGGTAAGCAGTTAGGTATTTACAATTTATTTAATTCAATTTAAATTTGGAAGTAAATTTGAATATCTATATACAGTAAAGTATTACTGTGGTCATATTAATATATATATATATATATATATATATATATATAAAACAGATTTTTACACACGCATATTTTTAACATCTGAACCAGTAAATTTTTTAGATAGGATTCCTTAAATATATATATAGGGATTTTAAACGTATAGATTTATATAAAAATGATATTTTTAAAATATATATATTATTCTATAAGTATATGTATGTGGGCAGTTTCAAAAGGAAAAGAATATAGATATATACATTTTAAAACTGACTACTTATTTCAAAATAATGGATTATGATGATTAGTTTGTTCAAATTTAATTATTTAATTATTTTAGTCACTAAAAAAATATTTTATTAAAATGGGAGTCAGTTTAAAAATAAACTATGATTTATTAAATTATAAAATGATATATAATTGTTCAATTAGTTCGAATATTAATAAAATAATATGATGTTATACAAGGTCTAAAATTAGGAAGAAAAAAGCTGGTTTGGATTGGTTTGCAAATTAAGAAGCAAAGTTGAGTTAATTTCACTCATCTGGGTTATTTAAATTTAAATGGTTAAATTTAAATAATTGGTTGGATGATTGTATTGATTTGATGTGCTATATTATATATATAGTAGTGTATAGTATATATTGCAGTAATTGATTTCCCGCATTATATAGCGCATGAGACCCTATGCGCCACATAATAGCGGATGATATTATATTTAAAATCCATATACCACGATATTCCACCTCGAAGTGGAATTGGTATTTTATGTTATGCTAACATCTGTGGATGCAGGGAAACAGGTTGGAGGGATCCAACTGGATTCCTCAAAATATTTAGATTTGTTAAAATATTCTGTGATTAATTATTTGCTACCCTGTGATGAATTATATTGATAATTGAAAATGTTGGATACTATGGTTGATTTAAAATATTTCGGTGAACTGAGTATCAAAATCTATAGAAATGGGATTTCTGAAAAGAAAATAAAAGAGTGAATTTTGAGGAAAATAATCATAGAAATTTGGATAAATCAAAAAATGAATTGGAAGAGAATAAAAAGTGATTTTTGAATTCTGATCAATAAATTCCAAGTGCGGGAAATGAGATTTTAAATAAATGGGAATAAGTGATTTTATTTTAAAACTTAAGTGATATTATTTCAAGAAATAAAGAATTTATTTTAAAATTCAAGGTTAGAATTTATTTGGGGAAATCTGAAATTGGTCTTTTCAGTTAAAAAGATTTTAAATCATAATTAAGAAATAAAATCTGAAGTCTACGAGTTTGAAATAAAAATGAGTAAGAAAAGGAATTTATTTCAAAATGGGAGTAATTTGGAGATCAATTTGAAGGTCGATTAAGTGTTTAAAACCGGGATTTTTAAAAGAGAAGCGAGACTTTGGAATTTATAAACTGGGTTTATAAAAGTGAAGTAATATATCAGTGGATATTTGAAAGCATAAATTCACGGTGGGAATTTATTAAAGTAATGGGAAAATTTGTTTAAAAATAAATAGTGATTTATTTTTTAAAAAGATGTGAAAGGAAAGCGTATTTCCCTGAATAGCCAAGTACATTTCAAACAAATTTTAAGTATAAGTAAAGCGTTTTAAGTTGTTTAAAAGTATGTTTAGAAAACTTAATATTTCTAAATGTTTAAATTCTAAGTAAGTATTTTCTTTTAATCTATTATAGCAGAAATTATTTAAAGGTGGCTTGGTATTATGTTTTAAAAGTTAGAAATTCAGTTTTATATCGTACAAAGTAGTTTTATTTTAAATATTCTTAAAGTATATGTAACAACCCGCATATTTATCGATTGTATATTTAAATATTTATTTAAATATTTCATCTTTCGTCGGATTTTAGTCCGAAAATCTACTTTTAGCAAACAGTCGAATTGGGACTCGAGACCCCTTCCATTGAGTTCAAAATGTCGTTTGCAACCTTTTTGAGTATAAACATTGATATGTTTGGAGCTAGCTAAAAATTTGACCTTTTTCACTTTGGGTTTGGGTTTGGGTTCAGCCCACTAGCCAACTTAATACCCCAAACCGAACCACTTCTCTTCATTCATTCCCTCTTCCTTATCTTTTCAGTTCTAAAGAGAATAATGGGGGAAAATAAAAAGAGTTAAAATCCTAAGCCCTAGTTTCCATTTGCAAATCAAGTTCTTACTCCAAATTCAAAGAGAAGCATGGGTAAGTATCATCTCCTTCTTCTCCAACTCATTCTCTCTTTGATTTCAGAAAATTCCTAAACCTAATTTTCTCTTTTAAGCTTAGATTCAAGCTTCTTGTGTTGGGATTGAAGTGTGGTTGATCTTCCCTTGTCTTCAAGCTTCTCAATCATTGTTTTTCGGTTCAAAGGTGAGATTTTTATCTCACATCTATGACTATAATTATCATTGGTTGTTAGGTATGAATTCCTAAAACCTCTTCACATGAATTTGCTCTTGATTTGGATTGGTTTTGTGAATATTCCAATTTTTGGGTTTTTAGGTAAAATTTGTGTGAAAATCCTTTTATGGATGTTTGATCATGCTTTTGGTGATGCATCGAGGAGCATATAGGGCCGGCTTGCCTATTGGCATAAACCCTTAGAGCCAATGTTCGTCCGGTTGCATTTTGGAAGAGTTTGCTCTTCATTTGGATAAGCTGAAAAACAGCCCAGGAATGATTCAGTCGACTGAAATCTCTGTTCATTCGACTGAATCTGGAACCCAAAAGTTTCCAAGCAGAATTCAGTCAACTGAAAATCTCTGTTCAGTCAACTGAATTCGCTATGCAGTCGATTGAAATCTCTGTTCAGTCGACTGAAGCTGGAAACAGAAAGTTTCCAGGCAGAATTCAGTCAACTGAAAATCTCTATTCAGTCAACTGAATTTGCTGTTCAGTCAACTCAAATCTTCGTTCAATCAACTGAAATCTCTATTCAGTCAACTGAAATCTCTCTGTTCAGTCAACTGAATTTGCTGTTTCAGCCCACTTTGCCTTTTGGGATTGAATTTCCAATTTGAATCGATTCGTGATGATCCTATTTGTTGTTATCATTTATTACGACTTTGATGACTCCTTTTTAGGACTTTTAAATATCCATTGCGATGGATTCTTTATCGGTTTCTTTGGATTTGATTCACGTCTTCGTATGTGGATTTTAATGATTGATTGTTTCTACAATCATTTTTATGGTTTATCACTTTAAAAATATAAAGGTTTTCAATGCTAGTAGTAAATATCAAAACTCTTTCATCAAAATGATTTCAAAACTATTTAATTACAAAGCTCATTTCTTAAACCGTTTTCCAATCTACTAGTATATACAAACCTTTACCTCACTCGTATGAGAAATCTAATTAAACGACTTAGTAAAACAAGTGGTATGAAACGCTTGCGTTTACTTCGTCGGTTAATTCTTAAACTTGTTCGATTAATTCTTAAAACAAGTGGTATGAAACGCTTGCGTTTGCTTATCGCAGTATGGCATGTTGGTTATTATACATTTTTATCATATCTCTCATTCTATATCTTTTCATCTGATATTTATAGTTATACTGATCTGTTTATTATTTTCTTATTAAATAATACTCGGGTCAGACCGAGATGTTACAGGTGCTTCTACTTGACTCCTCTTCTAGGGTTACTATTCTGACTTTTGGCTAACTACTTAGATTAGTAGTTTATTTTGTTGTATACATTTGAGATAGAGACTCCTTGATGTATACATATTCTTTTGTCTAGCACTTGTATCTATTCTTTTACGATATTGTGGATCTTGTTAGACCACTACTCTGATGAACACTTTTATGTGTTATATTCATATCTATTTCCGCCTTTGTGATATGAACTTCTGTGACTGATTTGTGTAATGTTTATTTCTATATTTGTTTCCGAAGATATTATAGCCTCTGTATAATAGCTTTGAGTTTGTGTCGGTATGTCGGAATTTCCTCTTGAAATGATATGCTTGTTATACTATCTGACATAATCGCGTTCGCACAAAGCAATTACACGGATGGTCGCTCCTCAATAGTCTTATTCTCCGCGCTAGTTGACGGCATTACCCCGTAGTGTCCTTGGCTAGCGTGGGTATAGAGTTGGGGCGTCACAGCTTGGTATCAGAGCCAAACTTTGTAACAGTGTAGAATAATCTAGCAAGGATCATCGTCCTAAGTCTTTCTTAGGAGTCGTGCTTTAGGATTTAATTCGAGTCTTCATACCGATTCATCCTATTTTCTTTATGATTCCTTGTTTTATCTATCAAGATTGCTTGATATTTATTTTGAGAATAACTTTTCTTCTTCTTCTTTTTTCTCAAAGAAGAGAAATGGTTAGATCAAATCGTCCCAGTGTCGGACTATCTAGTGCTACTCCCAAGGATGGAGTATTTATGTCTGCCCAGCTGCTTCTTGATCTAGTAAAGAACGCTCAAGCAACCGGAACCATTCCAGAGCCTACTCATCCTAGATCCGGTTTTGCACACTTGTGCAGAGACTATACCGATTTGGGTGGAAGGTCATTCAAGGGATCCGAGAGTGTTATTGAAATTCAAGCTTGGCTCAAATCATGCGATCGCATCTTTTCTAACGTGAACCTTATTGATCTACATTGAGTCCAAGTGGCTTCTAGCATGCTCCAAAAAAGAGCATTAGAATGGTATGAGCTTTTGGTCTCCGAAATCGTTCAAACGGATCTTACTTGGAAGCAATTCCGGGAATGATTCGAATTGAAATTTGTGTCGGAGGCTGAAAAAGTAACTTTGGCCCGGCGTTTTATTGACCTTGTTCAAAGTGAATCTTCTGCGACGGATTACGTCGCATCTTTCGAAACTTTCTCTAAGTATGGGGTCGAGTATATTAACACCCCATTGAAGAAAAATTAGAGATTTGTCTATGGCTTGAATAAGAATCTTAAGAAGCCATTATTCTGAAACTAGAAGTTTATTTTGATCAGCTTATTGATATCGCTCTTTGTCTTGAAGAGGCCGATAAAGAGTGTGATGTTGAAGTCGTGGGTGCCAAACAAAACTTCGACAACAACATGAAGAGGCCTATTATGTTCAAAGGTCCCAATTCCAATAAGAAGTGGAAGCTGGAAGCTTCGGTAGCAAAGACTCCAATCCCTAATCGTGGAGAATGCTATAAGGTGGCTCTAGGGACCACTATATAAATAAGTGTCCTAGACCTATCTCTTGCCGCTATTGCAAAGGTGCAGACCATTATATGTCTTCATGTCCCAAACTTCAAAGCAAGAGAGAGAGGGAGCTGAACGACTCTTCTCTTGGTCAAGGTATTTTTCATTCAGTCCTCGATGGCATTGTTTTATTTTGTGATTTTCCTATTTGAGTTCTTTTCGACATGGGATCATCTCATCATTTTATATCAACAGAACTTGTTGAACTGTTTTTCTTTAAAACAATTTGGGCTTGATGGCTTCTTTGAGAATTGCGAATCCGGATGGTGGATCCGCAACACTCAACTTGTTTCCTTTTATTGATGTCGAAATTATTTTATGTGATTTTTCTTTCCGAGCCGATATTTTTACTTAGGCTTCGAAATTGATTTTTGTAAGGATTGGCTTAATCGTTGTGAAGCCCATATCCTATTTTCCGTGTGGACTATTCATCCTCGACATTTTTAATCTGTTAAGCCGATTTCTATTTTTCTTTATGATTTTGATTCCAATTTGATGTCATCATTTTATTCTTTAAGCCCTCATGATGAGGAAAGTGTTATTTCTCTTATCTAAATAGTTTGTGAAACTTTTCCGTATTTTTGAGTTTGTCTTAGGATTATCTCCTAAGCAATCTTTTGAGTGATGTTAAGGTCTTTTTAGTTCGACCTTGCCTTCGATTTTTATTTGCTACGAGTTGCGAAAGTTAGCATTTCATTTACCACATTCCGCACTCGTTATGATTCTTATGAATGACTTATTATATCATTCAGTTTGTCCAGCTTATTTCATCCATTTTATAAGTCAAGTATTATATGAATATTTCAATGAGACCATTCTTGTATTTATTGATTTTGGATGAAAATAGCAATTTAAAATTTTTTACAAATCTTTTTCATAAGATTTATTTATAAGTTGTAACAACCCTCTATTTTGGACTATTCGCATCCGCACATGTCGGACTTGAATAATTCAAAATACCGAATTGTTAATTTTAAATTTGGCAAAACTCAGATATACAGAAAATAAATAATCACAGAATCACAGACACAGAGTAATAATATGCAGCGGAAGTAAAAGAGATAGTAGTTCATGAAGCTACTATATAAATATATAGGATACATCAGAGTTTACAACAGAAGAGTAACACGATACATCAGATACAAACCAAAATACATCACTGAAATCACCGAATACTGGAAGCAGAATAGATGGTTGGATCTTCAAGCAAAGCTCCAACTCCAAAGGTGAGTCTCGAAAGCTGAACCACTCAGTCTGACCCGAGCGTAAAGCAAACACAAAACACTCGAGTCAGGATTAATATTCTCATATAATTAAATCCAACTCTAGTGAAATAGCAATCGAAATACAAGTAACTTAAAGGATGTTGGAATCACCATCCTCTAAGGATCCGTTAAACTATCTACTATGTAGTAGTGTACGCTAAATAGATAATGTCTATCAGTAATATAAAGTATCAAAATAGTGTTAAGGCGTTACCATTATCCCCCTTAACACATTTATATAAATGTCATAGTCTATACAGCACTGTAAAATCCACCGTAAACTGGTGGGATATCAGGGAGTACTCCATAGGTATAACACAAAACAAATTCGTAGTGGTCGCGTATATAGGGATACAAGTATGACAAGGCACATGAGGCAATACCCAAGGTAGTGAAACTACCATTTGCCTGATCCGGACTGGTGAGAACGCATCGCCGCAGCGATCGCAACACCGCGAAACAACACTCCTGAAAAATACGAGGGTGCACCAATCAATCACAAGTAATGGGTAGTAGTTACGAAGAAGTGTGTTCGCTCGAGGTGGCTAACCCCATTTGGCCCGGCACGGCTCCTGATTTTAGTCATTTCCAATTTGACACAAGTGTCAAGGCTATCCATTATCGTTCACTTTCTTCAGTCATCACGTACATCATTCCAACCACTTCATTTTGGATCTTCACTCCGCGTATAGTTATTAAAGTGGTTTTCGGTTTAGATAGAGAGTATATCCATAACCGATTCCGGTTTCTTTAATAACTTTCGTAATTATTACACCGATTGGTCGTTTAGTAAATTTTAAACCAAATCAATTTCAATTTCAATTTCAATTTATAACTCAACATTTCGTTGTCTTTCTAAATCAACTTCCAAAGTTTACGTTTCAAAACTTCCAAATTACCATTTCAAAATCTTATAATTAGATTTCAACTTTTATTTTACAATTCAAATATTTATTCAAGTTCGTATATAAGTTTCATTCCGAAATCATTTAAATTAATTTGATTTAACATTTAAATCAATTTATATTCATTTATCGATTTCATTCAATATTCATTAAGTAAATTCGTCGCTGAAAACAATTTCCATTTAATTTCCAATTCATTAAATCAATCACTTACGTTCAACTTCATTATATCAACTTATAAATTGAATTCAATTAGATTCGTCAAATCAATTCTTTAAATTACAAGTCTTACGTTAATTTCAATAAACCCATTCAATTCAATAAATCACATTTTATTTCTTATTAAAGAAATTCAATTTCACTTATTTATTGTCTTCGTTACAAATTTCATATATTCGAGAAGTTTAATTTCACTTATTTACTTACTTAAATTTTCAAACTTTACTAAATAAAGAAACTCAATTTCAATTATTAACGAAGTTCAAATCCACTTATTCAAAAGTTCAATTTCTCTTATCAAAGAATTAAATTTTTATTCAGTTAACACATAATTCAATCTTCTTCAATTATTAAATAATTTCAATCTTAATTATTAATAATTTCAAAATTAATAATTACAAACTTGATTATCAATTCAAACTTAATTATTAAATCATTTCCACTTAATTATTAATTCAAACTTAATTATCAAATCATTCCATCTTAATTATAAATTCAACTTAATAATTTCAAACTTAATTATAATTCCAAACTTAATTATAATTTCAAATTTAATTATTAATTGATTTCAAACTTAATAATTTTCAAAACTCAATTATTACTAATTCCAAATTATTTATTAATAATTCCAAATTTAATTATTAGATAATCAAATTTCAAACAATGTTTATTCGTCAATTACTACGTTAATATTTGTTTCAAATTTCAATCTTTACATTTTCCTTTCAAAAATTCAAATTCCAACTTCATTTCAAACTTATTCTTTATTCGAATAAAATCATTATTTTATTTCTAAATCAAATTATTGACCAATCGGTTTTTATTTATTTATTATTCTCTATCCTAAGTCAAGTTCATTTGGGTATATATCATTTCAACCCGATTCCAATTCAATTCCAAAATCAAAGCATAACAAAGGGAACTTGCATTGTGATAACTGGGATGGTGTCAAAATAAATAAACAAGCAATAACAACAAATAACAATCCAATAATCAATTCAAATAATCCCGAAATAATCGTACTAATTCGCTTCGTTATTTGTGCGAACTAATATAATTATTTCTAGAATCTACACTATCATTTCATGTAGATTAAAGATCATCACACTATTATTTTATGCAGTTCTACACTTGACATTCATTATTCAATTTTTATACTACAACGATTATACAATTTACATTCAATGGTTCAAAGCGTACTTAACCAAATTCTACATGTCAATTAATTTAACATTTAAAGAGGTCATATTATACAAATGTCATTTAATCAAATTTACACATATGTCGTTTCAAATTTTTAACTATCCTACATCAGATTCAATTGCATAATATTTAACACGTTATACATTACAATTTTAACGACCAATATAAACAACAACAAAAAAAAATCAAACAATTATCAACCAAACTGTATTATCGTCGCATAAATGTTATAATAACAGTGTACATAACTTAACAGTGTACATAACTAACAACAGCATATTTCAATTGTCGTTTCATTTGAAATCAAATTTAATAAATAAAAGAATATTAATCGTGAGTGATTGCTCACCTTTCGAGGCTAGAGATTAGGCACTGAAATGGAGTAACGAATCCAACTACGAATTCCAAAGTAAAGTAACGTTGGCACGAAATCCGTGAACAAAGCTGATAACAAGGAATCGATGAGAATCAAATCAATTCTAGATCGATAAAGATAAGTGGTATAAGTGTACTGATATAGATATAACTATGCATAAAACATGTTTTAAATATATATATATCCTTTCAAATTAAAAGTTATAAACCCATATATTTAGAAACAACACATTATGTACGCCCAATATACATGTATACAACAACTTCCAATATTTTAAAATACAACAACAGCCTGAATGTAGAGACTGTTAAAATATATATTGAAACTCCACATACTTGTAAACTTTGTATACGTAAATCTTATATTTTATAGTAAAATATATGTACAATCTTCATTTAATAAAACTAACCGAACCTATATATACAAATATATCTTGTACCTACTAACATATATAACAGAATTTGAAACCTTATATAAACTGGTATTTATAACAGTAACTTATATAATATGTATAGCATGCAAATTTCCAACACTTGAACCAGCTTTTTGTATATATAACAAACTTCAAACTTTGAACGCCTAACCATAAATATACAATAAAACAAACTTTATAACAAACACATACAGTCTATATATTAATATAAGAAGTTTTAGACATAATGAATAAAATAACATATATAGCTTTCAAACTTTTTATATAAATAAACTTACATAGCTTATATAAAAATATATATACAACAAACATACCGGCTGTAACGACCCAGAATTTTTAGAAATTAAAATTTGAATATTTAATTAATTTTAAATATTAATAAGTGAATTTATAAGTCGAATAAATTTTTATTTTGAATTATTGGATTTAATTGAATAATTAAATCGATAATTTAATATGTGAAATTATGGAAATAATTGAAAATGAGGTTAAATATGATTGAAAATGATTTGTAAAATTTTATTTTATCATGTTGAAGTTAGAATGATATTTTAGAACTTTTAAAATCGAATTAAAAGTTAATTTGTGAAAATTGAATATTTTAATATTTAATTATCGACTGTAAAATAGCCAATTTTTGAACAGTCTCAGAATTGAACGAAACCAGTTCCATTGGATCCGTAATAGTTAGTTATTACCGGATTTCAATTTTCGTGTCAATCGGAGCTATCGTTTGATCGTGGCAGCTCGAAACGCATCGAATTATTTTTAATTTAAATTTGGCGAGTCAAAATAGCCATTTTTCAAAAAGTCTCGGATTTCGACGAAACCAGTTTCATCGGATCCGTAATGTGATATTATTGTAAGATTTCAAATTTCAAGTCAATTGGATTTACCGTTTGTCCGGTACAAATTAAAACGCCTAGAAATCGATTTAAATCGGTTTGATTCAAATTGAGCGTTTTCAGCCATAACTCGCACAGATGTCCGAATTAGCTTCCGAAACCTGTTCCATTGTGTCCGGAACGTGGGGTAAACCTTAGAAACGCTGGTTACGGCGTCTAAATCGGAGTTCGGAATTCCCGGGATGAATAGTGTTTACGCTTGCTTTTCCTATAAATACAACCTCACTCTAAAAAAATAAAAAAAATAACCAAAACCCTAACCCTAAAGTTAGTAGCCGCCACATACTAAACCAATGGCCAGAAATGCTCAACACTCATCTCTCAATCTCTCTCAATCCATCAAGAATTAGCCAAAGTGCTCAACTACAAAGTCGAAGAGCACGAAGAGAGCTTCGATTCCATACGGTGATGATCGGAAACGGAGCAACGTGGAGCGAGATATGTGGGGCCGACAGTGGTGGCCTGCGCACGCATTTCAACGTGAAGGGGGAGGCCGAGCTTCATGGTGGGGGAGGTGGAGATAGCTCTCGCGAAGTGCTTCGAGGTGGCGGTGGTTTGATCGAGTTTCGTTGATTATAGAAGGAGAAAAATGAAACCCTAGTTGAGCTAATGGGTTTGTGATGTTCGGCCAAAACCTGTAGCCGTGCGTGATGGGGAAGAAAGCAAGGTGTGGTGGTGATGAGCTGTTGCAAGATCCTGTGGCCCAGATTGCATAGGTTTAAATATATAAAGGTTTAAGTTGATTTGTTTATATAGAACGTGTACAATCTTGTAAAATACATAACTTTTTCATACGAGGTCGAAAAAATGCAAACTCAGTTGCGTTGGAATCGTATGGACGAGCACTACGCGATGGAGTTGGTTTGGAGTCGTTTGGAGTTAGTGAGAATTTCGGGTAAAATTAAACGCGCGTTTAATTTTATTCGAAATAAAAGCTGAAACGAAATTAAAATCAAGGTGAGAATTTCTCACTCAATCGAATCGGTTTCGATTTTATTTTAAATAGTTAGATTTAAAATATTTGAATGCATGTTTGAATGATGATTGATATCTATTGATTGTTAAAATAGACATTATACGTCGTTAGTAAGCGGATGTTATTTATTAAAAACATATACCGCGAATATTTCATAAACAGTGAAATTGGTATTATATATAATATCAATATATATATATTGGCATATGTATATATTGCAGTTGTTGATTTCCCGCATTTTTTGTTTAGCGGATGAGACCCTATTACGCCGTTAGTAAGCGGATAATATTTATTAAAAACATGTACCGCGATAATTTCGTACTGGAGCGAAATTGGTATTGTGCTAATGTTTTTGGATGCAGGAAACAGGTTGGAGGGATCCAACTGGATTCCTCAACAGTATTTATTTTATTTCAGATATTTTGATATTTGATGGATTATCATATCGATATATGATATCGTTGTTAGTCATGATTGACTATTTGGTGAGTAGCATCATTGGACCCAGATTTTGGGATTTTAAAATGGTTTTAAAGTGATTTTTGAAAATATACTATATTTTTGGAATTGATCCATTATAAATAAATAAACGTTATAATTTTTAAAGTTATAAAATTATGGTTTTTGTGAAATATAGTTAAAAGCTGGTTTTTGAGAAATATGAACCAATGATTTTATAAAATAGTTTAAACTGGATTTTTGAGTTTATTATTAAAAGTTTGAATATAAGATTTATAAAATTTGATTATTTTATAAATCAAGAGAACGGTGAAATTTTAAAGGAATTTAAAGACGTTTAAAAGAATAATATAAATTAATTTATATTAAGAGATTTATAAATGGATATTTATAAATTGAATTATGGACATTATAAAACGAGTTTTTATAAGTGTTTGAATGTAGTGAAAATGAATTTCCTAAATGAATGAAATTTATGAAATTATAAACTGTGAAGTTATAAATGAAATTTTATAAGCAATAGGTTTATAAAATTTATAAAGTTATCGAAAGAATGAATTTTGGATAAATAAACAATCTTATAAGTTAAGATTAATAATTTGGGAAGTTAAATGAACGATTTTGTAAAATAATCGTTTTATAAGTAATTAACTTATAATATGAACTTGTAGTTTATAATTGAGTTATAAACTGGAATAGGTTAATAAAGGAATTTATAAAAAGGAAGTTTTTATAAATAAATAGAAACGGAATTTATAAACGTTGTTTTATAAATCCGCAAATGACTTATTTTGATAAGTTAATTGTTATAACTTAGAGATAGAGTTATATTCACATTTTGAACAGTGAATAATCCTTTAAGTTAAAGTGAATAGAAATGATGAAATTTGTTAAGGTAGTATATTCACGTTTTTGAATAGTGAATAATACGTTAAAGAAATTGTTTTAGATATGATGTTTTAAATAGAATTAAAACGATCTAACGATGGTTTAAAATGTGTTGAGATTCGAAACCATAGATTTCAACATTTATTGTTGAAATAGACGTTTTCGAGAAATAAAAGGAAATGTGGACTATAACACTGTTGTTATAGTAAATGATTTCCGAAAGGAAATGTTTTGTATAGTATTGGGATTTATATATCTATTTTAATTTAGAATCCCTATACTAGTGATTTTGGGTTGTCGTAACGATGTTTTACGTAACATTCGTTTTGGCCCAAATAAATATGTTTAAGAGAATGATTTCCTTAAAGAATGAATTATATACTTAATTCGATTTAAGTATATTGAATATTTTCTAAGTGTTGAAAATAAAAGGAATTTGTGAATTACTTATGAATAAATAAGTATGGAAATGTTTTCCAATATGAAGTGAATAATTAGAATTTATCTTTTTCTGAAGATAAATCGAAATGAATTATTGAAATCGCATATGCATGGATATCTTGAAATATAAATTCATTATGGAATTTATATGTGAAAGTGAAACTTGTTAAAAATAAATATTGATTTATTTTTGAAGTGTTGAAATTATATATCTAGTAAAGATATTTTGGAAAATAAATAATTTGGAAAATTATTTGGAATCTGGTGATGTGTGCATATCCATTGATAGTTCAATAACCGACTATCAATATTTCCCTTTGAATGGGTATTTGATGTGAATTGATTGAATTTGAATGCACACTTATTTTTGAATAAGCGCTCACTATTCGGGTTAACCGGGAAAGGACCATGGGGTCGTATAACCCACTCCGAATATGTGATACGTCGTTGTGAATCGCATTTGAAGATCGGTGTTGAAGACCGGTATTTGCGAGAGTGATAGGATGAACTATCGATTGACTCTGCACCGAGTAGCTACGGTATTGAGTTCTCCATATGTGATGGTGAATCCGATCAGGATTGTGAATATCCGGATTGCAAGGACTTCTTTGTAAGTGCCTTCGGTTCTGTTCGAGCCCGGAACAGACTTGTAAGGATTGTATGCCTGACATTACAAGTTGAGATATAAAGCCGATTTCTTTCAAATATATTTCTGTTGGTGGCGGAGAATTTATTCTTTGCTTAACACCCTTCTTTGAGACGTACGAGCTCAAAGGTTATATAGTTGAAGTTATCAGCGATATATTCCCAGTTTGGTAATGTGACATGCTGAGTGATGCTGAAATGATCATTGTGTTGATTATTTGTGATAGGATCGTTTATTTGATCGTCTATCCTTGTGATCATTGTGTTGATCATTTGTTGACCCAAAGCATGGCTTTTGTATAAAGTATGTTTTTGTGGACGTGACTTCGTCGAGCCTCACACCCCGTGAATGGTCAAAACAGGAAAGAAGCAGCAAGGTTATGAGGGGTAGCACCCTTTAGGATGTGTCCATTTCCTTCTGGAAAAGGGTGGTATCATGGTATGGAGCCCAGATACTTACTCATGTTGAAAACACTTTATGATTGTGTGAATTGATTACGAGCGCTCGGTTGATAAAGGTCCCAAAGGACCGGGGGATGGCATATTCGGTCAGTTGTTACTCAGTTAGGAGTAACCCGGCCTTGTGTTGGTAGAGATCCGGTTTGGTTCTCGGGGATGTCCATCCAGAGGCATTCTCATGTGGCGATGGGAAGTTCCTTGGCCTGACCATTTGTTGGAAATCCAATTCCCAATACGAAACTTTTACGGTATTAGTTGTAGAACCTGCTATTCACTTATGGTGGTCACCACTGTTTGGATAGTAGCTATAGTAGGCATACGATAATGGTCGTATGTTGGCTAAGATTTATATCTTTATTTTTGAAATGATTTGTTATTACACTATGCGCTAGTAATAATATCAAATGTTATTTTAAATGCGTATCAAGCATCTTTGGCTATCATAAGGAGAAATCTCCTCCGATTCTGCGTTTGCATGTGTGTGTGTGCGGGAGGCCTTATGGTAGTCTCATTTTTAAAAGCATTGCGAATTGAGTTTAAAAATATTCCTCTATTTGATTTTAAAGTTAAATAAACTGTTTTGAGTTCTCACACCAGTCACATGACTGACTCGGAGTTTATTGTTTTCCTTCCTAAACTCTGGGTGCCCACCAATTTCCACACGGGCAGTTAAGAGTTAGGTTTATCAGGATATTCTGGATATTCTGGAGTTGCTGGAGGCAAGCTGGATGGCATGGCGTAATACTAGTTTATATAGTATTTCTTTTTCCGCTGCACTGTTTGTTGTTGTATGATGTTGTACACTCTGATGATATGATGTAATGAAATGTGATGTAATGTAATAACTGATATAGTTCTTTGTTTAAAGATTATTCATTTATTATTATATGTTGTTCCGCTGCGAATTGTGAGATTCTGTTGTTGTTCCTTTCTGTCCCGTTCTATTTAAAAAAATTCTTCTATCTTCTATTATCAAATTTTCTATTTTTCTATCTTCCTCTCTCTCTCTATTTTCTGTTTCTCTGTTTTCTAAAAATGCTCTATCTTCTTTTCCCTCTATTTTCTATCTTCTTTTCTCTTCTTCTCTCTTTTTCTTTTTCTAAATTCTTTTTAAAACCCCATAACATCTCGGTTTTCGGCCTTTGATTTCTCGGCAGTCGATAAAGTGAGTATCGATGTCGGTTTTTCGAAGAACGAAAATTTTCGGGGCGTTACATTTGGTATCAGAGCTGATGGTTAAGCGACAACCATGGTTCTGTTGGGTATTACTCATTAGAGATAGAGTCAGTAGTACTCTAGAATGAGTTTGAGTGTAATAATAGCTATGAGAGCGTATTTGTTAGTGAATATGAAATTGTTTTATATTGTGTTGACTTATCGGTTGATTGTTTATAGATTCCGATCGATCTAGTCTAGCTAACTATCGTAGATAGGGGTTTCTAAACTCTTAAACAAGATAATTCGACATAGTATTGATTTTAAAATTGGGTGAATGAAATAATTTTACCTGGATTATATTTTATATATAAAGGAATAATTTTTCAGAATTATTAAAGTGTATATAAGTTAATAGTTAGGTTGTTTGAATAATCTAAATAAGAGAATAATTGTATAAGCAATAAAATTATAAGTATGAATTATAATTAAGGTGATTTACAATTGTGAAATAAACTTATATATATAAAAAAGTGAAACTATATGAATATAACTTAAGATATGTTGAATGAAGTTGATTTTGGTATCAAACTAAATTAATAAGGTTAGTGATAGATGTGAACTTAAGATTATATAAATGAAATTCAACTTTGTAATTGAATTGAATGAATGGCTTGAATGTTTAATTAATTGAATGTAATTTAAGTTGATAAGGAATAATTAATGAAAGTGTTAATTCATTGAAATCTAATGCTATTGGAAGTTGTATAATTGAATGAAAATCAGTTTAATTAAACCAATTGAAAGTGATGGTGTTAAATCAAATTGAATGAATATAAGCAAAGGAATTTGGTTGTAATTAATATACATTGGTTGTTATATGATTGTTAGATGATTATATATAATTCATTAAGTGTTAATGAAAGTGAATTAATGAAATTGGAAGCTATGTAATTGAAATTCAAATTAAAGATAAATAAATTTGAATAGAATTGAATGTGAATTGGATTTAATTAGTGAATGTTAACTAATTGAAATTAATGAGAATGAATGTTAGTAAATTCCAACATTAATGAATCAAATGTGATTTAAATTGAAAACCATTTCATTTAATATTAATGAGAATATGAATGAATTTGTTGGATGCTAGTTGGTTGATGCTTGCATTTGTTATTTATTACATTTGCTATGTTGGCATGTATAGTTATTATGTTACTATATGTTGTATATTGATACTATTTACATATGTGCATGTTCTCATGTTGTTTGTTGAGAGTTTAGTAGGTGCGGATCGCGTTTGCTTCGCATTTGGAGCTCGCTTTCGCGCTATATTAGCCGTATATGCTTGCTAATAAAATATAAGGTACATATCTCGGATTAAATATCGCACTTTTATACTTTTTCCCTGCGGGATGCCTCATTACTTGATGAGATGTATATTTCTGATATATATACTGTCATTTTTTTTTCGGATCGAGCCGCGCAAAGGAGACTATGGCGAATTTTTCCGAAAATTTAAGGCGTTAGAAAAATTTGAGAAAATTGGAAAATTTTGAAAACTTTAACTTTGATTTTGGAATTGAAAGTTAAACAATAATAGTTGCTTTTGAAAAAGATAACTAAGTATGATTTGAAAACTTAGTAAAGATTTATAAGAAGTTTAACTATGAATTTCGGAAAATTAATAGATTCTCTAACTTTTCTTACTTGTAATTTCGAGGACGAAATTCTTTTAAGTGGGGAAGATTGTAACGACCCAGAATTTTTAGAAATTAAAATTTGAATATTTAATTAATTTTAAATATTAATAAGTGAATTTATAAGTCGAATAAATTTTTATTTTGAATTATTGGATTTAATTGAATAATTAAATCGATAATTTAATATGTGAAATTATGGAAATAATTGAAAATGAGGTTAAATATGATTGAAAATGATTTGTAAAATTTTATTTTATCATGTTGAAGTTAGAATGATATTTTAGAACTTTTAAAATCGAATTAAAAGTTAATTTGTGAAAATTGAATATTTTAATATTTAATTATCGACTGTAAAATAGCCAATTTTTGAACAGTCTCAGAATTGAACGAAACCAGTTCCATTGGATCAGTAATAGTTAGTTATTACCGGATTTCAATTTTCGTGTCAATCGGAGCTATCGTTTGATCGTGGCAGCTCGAAACGCATCGAATTATTTTTAATTTAAATTTGGCGAGTCAAAATAGCCATTTTTCAAAAAGTCTCGGATTTCGACGAAACCAGTTTCATCGGATCCGTAATGTGATATTATTGTAAGATTTCAAATTTCAAGTCAATTGGATTTACCGTTTGTCCGGTACAAATTAAAACGCCTAGAAATCGATTTAAATCGGTTTGATTCAAATTGAGCGTTTTCAGCCATAACTCGCACAGATGTCCGAATTAGCTTCCGAAACCTGTTCCATTGTGTCCGGAACGTGGGGTAAACCTTAGAAACGCTGGTTACGGCGTCTAAATCGGAGTTCGGAATTCCCGGGATGAATAGTGTTTACGCTTGCTTTTCCTATAAATACAACCTCACTCTAAAAAAATAAAAAAAATAACCAAAACCCTAACCCTAAAGTTAGTAGCCGCCACATACTAAACCAATGGCCAGAAATGCTCAACACTCATCTCTCAATCTCTCTCAATCCATCAAGAATTAGCCAAAGTGCTCAACTACAAAGTCGAAGAGCACGAAGAGAGCTTCGATTCCATACGGTGATGATCGGAAACGGAGCAACGTGGAGCGAGATATGTGGGGCCGACAGTGGTGGCCTGCGCACGCATTTCAACGTGAAGGGGGAGGCCGAGCTTCATGGTGGGGGAGGTGGAGATAGCTCTCGCGAAGTGCTTCGAGGTGGCGGTGGTTTGATCGAGTTTCGTTGATTATAGAAGGAGAAAAATGAAACCCTAGTTGAGCTAATGGGTTTGTGATGTTCGGCCAAAACCTGTAGCCGTGCGTGATAGGGAAGAAAGCAAGGTGTGGTGGTGATGAGCTGTTGCAAGATCCTGTGGCCCAGATTGCATAGGTTTAAATATATAAAGGTTTAAGTTGATTTGTTTATATAGAACGTGTACAATCTTGTAAAATACATAACTTTTTCATACGAGGTCGAAAAAATGCAAACTCAGTTGCGTTGGAATCGTATGGACGAGCACTACGCGATGGAGTTGGTTTGGAGTCGTTTGGAGTTAGTGAGAATTTCGGGTAAAATTAAACGCGCGTTTAATTTTATTCGAAATAAAAGCTGAAACGAAATTAAAATCAAGGTGAGAATTTCTCACTCAATCGAATCGGTTTCGATTTTATTTTAAATAGTTAGATTTAAAATATTTGAATGCATGTTTGAATGATGATTGATATCTATTGATTGTTAAAATAGACATTATACGTCGTTAGTAAGCGGATGTTATTTATTAAAAACATATACCGCGAATATTTCATAAACAGTGAAATTGGTATTATATATAATATCAATATATATATATTGGCATATGTATATATTGCAGTTGTTGATTTCCCGCATTTTTTGTTTAGCGGATGAGACCCTATTACGCCGTTAGTAAGCGGATAATATTTATTAAAAACATGTACCGCGATAATTTCGTACTGGAGCGAAATTGGTATTGTGCTAATGTTTTTGGATGCAGGAAACAGGTTGGAGGGATCCAACTGGATTCCTCAACAGTATTTATTTTATTTCAGATATTTTGATATTTGATGGATTATCATATCGATATATGATATCGTTGTTAGTCATGATTGACTATTTGGTGAGTAGCATCATTGGACCCAGATTTTGGGATTTTAAAATGGTTTTAAAGTGATTTTTGAAAATATACTATATTTTTGGAATTGATCCATTATAAATAAATAAACGTTATAATTTTTAAAGTTATAAAATTATGGTTTTTGTGAAATATAGTTAAAAGCTGGTTTTTGAGAAATATGAACCAATGATTTTATAAAATAGTTTAAACTGGATTTTTGAGTTTATTATTAAAAGTTTGAATATAAGATTTATAAAATTTGATTATTTTATAAATCAAGAGAACGGTGAAATTTTAAAGGAATTTAAAGACGTTTAAAAGAATAATATAAATTAATTTATATTAAGAGATTTATAAATGGATATTTATAAATTGAATTATGGACATTATAAAACGAGTTTTTACAAGTGTTTGAATGTAGTGAAAATGAATTTCCTAAATGAATGAAATTTATGAAATTATAAACTGTGAAGTTATAAATGAAATTTTATAAGCAATAGGTTTATAAAATTTATAAAGTTATCGAAAGAATGAATTTTGGATAAATAAACAATCTTATAAGTTAAGATTAATAATTTGGGAAGTTAAATGAACGATTTTGTAAAATAATCGTTTTATAAGTAATTAACTTATAATATGAACTTGTAGTTTATAATTGAGTTATAAACTGGAATAGGTTAATAAAGGAATTTATAAAAAGGAAGTTTTTATAAATAAATAGAAACGGAATTTATAAACGTTGTTTTATAAATCCGCAAATGACTTATTTTGATAAGTTAATTGTTATAACTTAGAGATAGAGTTATATTCACATTTTGAACAGTGAATAATCCTTTAAGTTAAAGTGAATAGAAATGATGAAATTTGTTAAGGTAGTATATTCACGTTTTTGAATAGTGAATAATACGTTAAAGAAATTGTTTTAGATATGATGTTTTAAATAGAATTAAAACGATCTAACGATGGTTTAAAATGTGTTGAGATTTGAAACCATAGATTTCAACATTTATTGTTGAAATAGACGTTTTCGAGAAATAAAAGGAAATGTGGACTATAACACTGTTGTTATAGTAAATGATTTCCGAAAGGAAATGTTTTGTATAGTATTGGGATTTATATATCTATTTTAATTTCGAATCCCTATACTAGTGATTTTGGGTTGTCGTAACGATGTTTTACGTAACATTCGTTTTGGCCCAAATAAATATGTTTAAGAGAATGATTTCCTTAAAGAATGAATTATATACTTAATTCGATTTAAGTATATTGAATATTTTCTAAGTGTTGAAAATAAAAGGAATTTGTGAATTACTTATGAATAAATAAGTATGGAAATGTTTTCCAATATGAAGTGAATAATTAGAATTTATCTTTTTCTGAAGATAAATCGAAATGAATTATTGAAATCGCATATGCATGGATATCTTGAAATATAAATTCATTATGGAATTTATATGTGAAAGTGAAACTTGTTAAAAATAAATATTGATTTATTTTTGAAGTGTTGAAATTATATATCTAGTAAAGATATTTTGGAAAATAAATAATTTGGAAAATTATTTGGAATCTGGTGATGTGTGCATATCCATTGATAGTTCAATAACCGACTATCAATATTTCCCTTTGAATGGGTATTTGATGTGAATTGATTGAATTTGAATGCACACTTATTTTTGAATAAGCGCTCACTATTCGGGTTAACCGGGAAAGGACCATGGGGTCGTATAACCCACTCCGAATATGTGATACGTCGTTGTGAATCGCATTTGAAGATCGGTGTTGAAGACCGGTATTTGCGAGAGTGATAGGATGAACTATCGATTGACTCTGCACCGAGTAGCTACGGTATTGAGTTCTCCATATGTGATGGTGAATCCGATCAGGATTGTGAATATCCGGATTGCAAGGACTTCTTTGTAAGTGCCTTCGGTTCTGTTCGAGCCCGGAACAGACTTGTAAGGATTGTATGCCTGACATTACAAGTTGAGATATAAAGCCGATTTCTTTCAAATATATTTCTGTTGGTGGCGGAGAATTTATTCTTTGCTTAACACCCTTCTTTGAGACGTACGAGCTCAAAGGTTATATAGTTGAAGTTATCAGCGATATATTCCCAGTTTGGTAATGTGACATGCTGAGTGATGCTGAAATGATCATTGTGTTGATTATTTGTGATAGGATCGTTTATTTGATCGTCTATCCTTGTGATCATTGTGTTGATCATTTGTTGACCCAAAGCATGGCTTTTGTATAAAGTATGTTTTTGTGGACGTGACTTCGTCGAGCCTCACACCCCGTGAATGGTCAAAACAGGAAAGAAGCAGCAAGGTTATGAGGGGTAGCACCCTTTAGGATGTGTCCATTTCCTTCTGGAAAAGGGTGGTATCATGGTATGGAGCCCAGATACTTACTCATGTTGAAAACACTTTATGATTGTGTGAATTGATTACGAGCGCTCGGTTGATAAAGGTCCCAAAGGACCGGGGGATGGCATATTCGGTCAGTTGTTACTCAGTTAGGAGTAACCCGGCCTTGTGTTGGTAGAGATCCGGTTTGGTTCTCGGGGATGTCCATCCAGAGGCATTCTCATGTGGCGATGGGAAGTTCCTTGGCCTGACCATTTGTTGGAAATCCAATTCCCAATACGAAACTTTTACGGTATTAGTTGTAGAACCTGCTATTCACTTATGGTGGTCACCACTGTTTGGATAGTAGCTATAGTAGGCATACGATAATGGTCGTATGTTGGCTAAGATTTATATCTTTATTTTTGAAATGATTTGTTATTACACTATGCGCTAGTAATAATATCAAATGTTATTTTAAATGCGTATCAAGCATCTTTGGCTATCATAAGGAGAAATCTCCTCCGATTCTGCGTTTGCATGTGTGTGTGTGCGGGAGGCCTTATGGTAGTCTCATTTTTAAAAGCATTGCGAATTGAGTTTAAAAATATTCCTCTATTTGATTTTAAAGTTAAATAAACTGTTTTGAGTTCTCACACCAGTCACATGACTGACTCGGAGTTTATTGTTTTCCTTCCTAAACTCTGGGTGCCCACCAATTTCCACACGGGCAGTTAAGAGTTAGGTTTATCAGGATATTCTGGATATTCTGGAGTTGCTGGAGGCAAGCTGGATGGCATGGCGTAATACTAGTTTATATAGTATTTCTTTTTCCGCTGCACTGTTTGTTGTTGTATGATGTTGTACACTCTGATGATATGATGTAATGAAATGTGATGTAATGTAATAACTGATATAGTTCTTTGTTTAAAGATTATTCATTTATTATTATATGTTGTTCCGCTACGAATTGTGAGATTCTGTTGTTGTTCCTTTCTGTCCCGTTCTATTTAAAAAAAATTCTTCTATCTTCTATTATCAAATTTTCTATTTTTCTATCTTCCTCTCTCTCTATTTTCTGTTTCTCTGTTTTCTAAAAATGCTCTATCTTCTTTTCCCTCTATTTTCTATCTTCTTTTCTCTTCTTCTCTCTTTTTCTTTTTCTAAATTCTTTTTAAAACCCCATAACATCTCGGTTTTCGGCCTTTGATTTCTCGGCAGTCGATAAAGTGAGTATCGATGTCGGTTTTTCGAAGAATGAAAATTTTCGGGGCGTTACACCGGCATATAAATTGTATATTAGTATAAGTTGTAACAACAGAAGTATTATAAATACTTGTACATATTTATAAACAGCAAATTCGCATATTACATAATATATAGCTTAACAGACCCCATATATATAACTGATAACTTATAATATACGACAACAAAATATATATATATAACCACATATAAAAATCTACATATACTAATATAATACAACTTACTTAAACAATGCATTTTATTTAAATATTACCCATGTATACACAAAGAGCAGTTCTTCAATTAAACAAGTGTAGGCTCGGGAACTTGCTTCCTTTCAAAACAGGGAAGGTCGACCAGTGATGGTGGGGAGGAATGACGGAGACGAACAGGGCCCGGCTGCCGATTGTGGAAGGCGGAGGGGAGAGATGCGAAGTGGGAGTTGCGTGTCAGAGGCGCTGCTTGGTGGGGCCAGAGAGGTGCAAAAAAACAGTGTTGCGTTATTGCTGGCGTATGGCGGTGGCGGCACTGTTCCTTATGGTCGGCGAGGCTGGGCAGGGCAAGGAAGTGACGTGGCAAAGTTTGGGGTCAGGTCGGCAAATGTGTGGCGTACGGTGGCAGCAGGGTGGTGGTGCGAGGCTTGGGTGCGACGGCAATGCGAGCTGCGGCCAAGGCGGTGGCTCTTGTGGAGGAGCTTTTCGGCCGAGGTGATTGCAAGGCCGGAGGAAGGTGGAGGGTTCGCGGGGAAGGAGCGGGGAGGGTGTTCGGCTTTGGCTAGCTTGGAGGTGGTCACTGGAGTTTTGAGAAAGGGGTCTGGAAGATAAAAAGAAAATAAAAGAAGGAGAGGAGAAGGCATAATGGTAACATGCAACAGATATATGACTTTGTACACATATTTCTTTTCAAAAGAAATGAACGGCCACATCAAAAGAAGGGAACAGTGCAGTTAATAGTTGATTGAACGGTAGGAATGGTAATAGTCAACATTGATATATGTATATAATAAAAGCTGAGGCCGACTGCTTACACTATGGAACTTTTGAATAGGCACAAGAACCTAAATGCACGAACGTGTACCGATACGAAAGGCGTTTCGCGAAAGGCAACGTACAACGGACTTCGAATTTGAAAATCGAATATACCGTAGAGATCAGCACGACGAGACGATCAAAACGGTATACAGATATCAGTAATACGATTTAATTATAAAATTCAAATTTTTATACTAGCGAAAAATGCATGAAAAACGTAGAAAAATAAGATCGACGGAGCCAAAGATGTCCGAATTTGAAAAAACGACAAACTGACATCTTGCTCAGAAGATGGTTTAGAATTTTCTATGTAAAAATATTTGGGTTTCGAAAATGTTTTATTTTCATCGGTTTTTAACTGATTAAATTGAAGTAAATTTACGCACGAAATAAACTTTCATATTTTCGGACGAAAAATTACCGGTTGCTATGTTTAACTAGACGCATTCCAAATATCAAATTTATATTTCAAATTTTTATCGTTTATATTATTTTTATTTTTTTCACACAAAAACGGTTAACTAAATTAAATAAAATCGTTAAAGTATCCAGGTTGTTACATAAATATAGTTAGATTTTGTTCTTGAAACGAACAAAGAATATTCGTAAAGATTTTAAGAGATATTTATATCATATAGAAGATGATTTTGTGATTGTTTTTCCCATTTAGTGTTTTAAGAATTTTGGTCGATACGCTTGATCAACGTTATCGATAGGAATTTCCTAAATGCTTTAATGAGACAATCAAACATAGTAAATTTCACTTGAATAAGTAAAATTTTCTAGAAAAATGATTACATAAGCTAATTGTAATTTTGAAAGTTTTAGCTTTTCGGGAAAGTAGATTATTTAAAAGAACTCTTTTCCGATACTCTTATTCTTGTGATTCCCGAGGGGAACCAAAACTTTATCTTTTGTACCAATGCTAGTCGTATTGGTTTGGATGCCGTTCTCTTGTAAAAGAAGACGTGCTATCACTTGTGCTTATAAATCATTAAAGACTATCGAAACTAGATATGCCACTCACGATCTAGTGCTCGCGGCTATTATTTTTGCTTCTAGAGTTTGGCATCATCATTTTTGGGGGAGAAATTTATTCTCTACCCCGTTCATAAATCTTTGGAATATTTATTTTCTCATAAGGAACTTCATGTTGGCTAGAGTTCCTTGCATCTTATGATCATAATATTCTTTGTATACTCCCAGAAGGGAAATCATGTTGCCAATGCCCTTAGTCGTAAGCAACAAGTGGTTGTCTTTTTGATGATGTCCGAATGGAATGATCTTTTACCAAGTTCATCGCATGTTTCGATGTACCTTGTTTTATTGAGCTTCGTCTCATTTCTTTTATGGGCTTACGTCCGATGTTCTTTTATGGTGTTCGGTTCATTGGACGCACCGTTTTTGTACTGCGTCGGTGTTCTGAATTATTTGAGCTTCGGTACATTGGACGTACCGTTTTTGTACTGCGACGATGTTTCGAATTATTTGAGCTTCGGTTCATTGGACGTACCGTTTTTGTACTGCGTCGATGTTCCGAATTATTTGAGCTTTGGTTCATCTGGCGTACCGTCATTGTACTACGCCGTTGTTCCAAATTATTCGAGTTTCTAGTTTCTTGGGTGTACTGTTATTATACCACGCCGTTGCACCGGCTCAATTTTCTGTTATTCATGACGTTTTCTCACGTCTTTCTACTACGGAAATGCCTTAGGGATTCCGATTTTTATTCTTGACCTTGTGTTATCGAGGAAATTGAAGTTTCACCAGATTTGACTTATGAGCAACATTCCATTTGCATCATTGCTTTGGAGGTTGAGCGCCTTCAGAATAAAGATGCTCTTCTTGTGAAAGTTCAATGGTTGTCAGATCCTAAGGATTGCTCTTGGGAATCCTGAGAATTCATCGAGCGATCCCGTTCAGACTTACCCTTTCATGCTCTTTATGGTTAACTTTCTATTTCAAATTTCTTTTGTGTTGATATGCTTTTATGGTTGTTACTCTTTATTTTTTCTTAACTATTACGAGGACGCAATTTCTTTAAGGAGGGGAGTCTGTAACAACTCGCATATTTATCGATTGTATATTTAAATATTTTATTTAAATATTTCATCGTTCGTCGGATTTTAGTCCGAAAACCTACTTTTAGCAAACGGTCGAATTGGGGATCGAGACCCCTTCCATTGAGTTCAAAATGTCGTTTGCAACCTTTTTGAGTATAGACATTGATATGTTTGGAGCTAGCTAAAAATTTGACCTTTTTCACTTTGGGTTTGGGTTCAGCCCACTAGCCAACTTAATCCCCCAAATTGAACCACTTCTCTTCATTCATTCCCTCTTCCTTATCTTTTCAGTTCTAAAGAGAATAATGGGGAAAAAGAAAAAGAATTAAAATCCTAAGCCCTAGTTTCCATTTGCAAATCAAGTCCTAGCTCCAAATTCAAAGAGAAGCATTGGTAAGTATCATCTCCTTCTTCTCCAACTCATTCTCTCTTTGATTTCAGAAAATTCCTAAACCTAATTTTGGAAATGTTTCTTTTTTAAGCTTAGATTCAAGCTTCTTGTGTTGAGATTGAAGTGTGGTTGATCTTCCCTTGTCTTCAAGCTTCTCATTCATTGTTTTTGGGTTCAAAGGTGAGATTTTTATCTCACATCTATGACTATAATTATCCTTGGTTGTTAGGTATGAATTCCTAAAACCTCTTCACGTGAATTTACTCTTAATTTGGATTGGTTTTGTGAATATTCCAATTTTTGGGTTTTTAAGTCAAATTTGTGTGAAAATTCTTTTATGGATGTTTGATCATGCTATTGGTGATGCATCGAGGAGCATATAGGGCTGGGTTACCTATTGGCATAAACCCTTAGAGCCAATGTTCGTCCGGTTGCATTTTGGAAGAGTTTGCTCTTCATTTGGATAGGCTGAAAAACAGCCCAGGCATGATTCAGTTGACTGAAATCTCTGTTCAATCGACTGAATCTGGAACCCGAAAGTTTCCAGGCAGAAATTAGTCAATTGAAAATCTCTGTTCAGTCAACTGAATTTGCTATTCAGTCGACTGAAATCTCTGTTCAGTCGACTGAACCTGGAAACAGAAAGTTTCCAGGCAGAATTCAGTTAATTGAAAATCTCTGTTCAGTCAACTGAATTCTCTGTTCAGTCAACTGAAATCTCTGTTCAGTCAACTGAAATCTCTGTTCAGTCAACTGAATTTGCTGTTTCCGCCCACTTTGCCTTTTGGGATTGAATTTCCAATTTGAATCGATTCGTGATGATCCTATTTGTTGTTATCATTTATTACGACTTTGATGATTCCTTTTTAAGGACTTTTGAATATCCTTTCGGTGGATTCTTTATCGGTTTCTTTGGATTTGATTCACGTCTTCGTATGTGGATTTTAATGATTGATTGTTTCTACAATCATTTTTATGGTTTGTCACTTTAAAAATATAAAGGTTTTCAATGCTAGTAGTAAATATCAAAAATCTTTCATCCAAATGATTTCAAAACTATTTTATTACAAAGCTCGTTTCTTAAACCGTTTTCCAATCTACTAGTATATACAAACCTTTACCTCACTCGTATGAGAAATCTAATTAAACGACTTAGTAAAACAAGTGGTATGAAACGCTTGCGTTTACTTCGTCAGTTAATTCTTAGACTTGTTCGATTGAATCTCTTGTGACAATTTTCTAGTGGAGATCTACAATTTGTTCCTAAATGTTTAAGTTAAGCTAGTGGTTATGGGACATGAAGCTAAGCTCGTATATTTACTAGCCTAGTGTAATTTACACTTATCGATCAATGATGACCATTTTGTGATTTAGACTAGCAATGTGCGATGTCAGTTTGTCCACATCGAGGACGATACTTCATTTAGTGGAGCTTCGGCTCATTTGGAGGAGCTTAGCCTTGTTTGGTGGAGCTTCGGCTCGTATGGTGGAGCTTCTGCTCGTTTGGAGGAGCTTCGGCTCGTTTGGAGATGCTTTTGTGGCGTGGTCTTAGGAGATGCTTTTGTTTTCAAAAGAATTTTGGAACTTTAATAATCAATTTGAGTGTGGTTTTCTCACGCTGGTATTGCAGACTGACTCGAGTGTTATTTCACTATAATGCTCGGGTCAGACCGAGTATTATAGATTACAGGAAAGGATGCTATGGAGCTGGATGGCGATACGTACTTTCGTACTTGTATGAAATATTCCGCTGTGTTTTCGGTTTTTGGAAGGACGAGATATTATAACAGTCGTGAGTTGTGTTGTTGTCGATATTGAACTCTGATGTTGTACTCTGATGATGTAATGTATAAACAGATATATTTGTTTTTGTGTAAAGATAATTTATTATCTATTATATTTTATTCCGCTGTGATGGTCAGATTCTGATGTTGTTTTCTATTTTCTTCTTCTACATCTTTTTCTTTAACCCAAATGGTTCGTATTTCCGTTCATCTTGAGTTGAATGATGGAGAATAGTGTCAAGTCAAGGGGCACGGATTTGCGGGTCGTTACAGTTGGTATCTGAGCTTAGGTTGGTGATAACCTTGGCTCTGGTGGGGATTACTCATTGAAAATAGAGTCAGTAGTACTCTAGAATGAGTTTGAGCGTATTAATAGATATGGGCCGTATTTGTTAATGAATATAAATTGTTTTAATATTGTGTTGACTTATTGGTTGAGTGGAATATTAATTCTGATCGAGTAAGTTGGCCGCTATTCGTGAAGAGTTTATAAACACCTGACACAATAAAGTGACACAGTATTGTTTTAAAGGTGGGTGAATGAAATTTTTTTACCCCAAATATATTTTGATATAAAAGAAATATTTCCTTAAATTGTTATATAACTTGGATGTTTGGATGATAATATTTTAAACAAATAAGACTATAAAAATTGGAATGACTCGTATAATCAAATGGAAAAAAGGGTATTAGCATAAATTATACAAATGAATTATAGTTAAAATTTGATTTAAGTAAAAATTTGAAAATTTAAAACCCCGACGATTTTGGAAGTGTTTTTCAAAGTGTTTTGAAGACAAATAATAGCATTATTGTTTTAGAATTATTTCTGAAAGGAAATTGTTTCAAATAAATTTTGGGAAGGGATATAGCATTGAACTCACTTCAGTCGCTGGAAAATAATTTCAGTGATGACTGCAGCATCATCGATGTTCATTTTTGAGTTTCTAAGTGACGGATTGCTGCCAAATTGATTTGTTCAGAAGAACTAGTTTGTTTTTGAAAATTTCAAAGGAAATATGTTGGGGATAAAAAACAGGATTGGTTTAAAAATTTGAGAAATGTGATTTTGAGATAATGGTGATTTCAAACGATTTGAACCAAAAGCCGGGTGTTTGAAATCCTGAATCCTTATTTGAATTGAAATCCTGATGAGGTAAGTTATAAACTTGTAAAGTTGAGATGATTTTTAAATAAGGGAGATAAAATTTAATTGGATTGAAATAAATTGAATTAAACTGAAAATAAAACCCAGTTGCATTTGAATTAAGTTGAAATTGAATTGAAATGAAATAAATTGAGATGTAGATGATATTAAGTGAAAGTAAGTTCTTACTAAATTGATATTCAAGTGGATTGAGTGGATTAAAGAGAATGGAATGATGCTAGATTTAACTGAAGTTAAGTAAATAAAATTGAATTGAAATAAATTCAGTTGAGTTATAGATAATATCGAATGGAATAAAATTCTTACTTAAATAAATAAGCTTAAACTAAGTAAGTATTGAATTGGGATACATAAGCTTTGGAAGCTTATAAAAGAATTGAAAAGCATTGAAATAAAATATAATCCCTAGTTAAAGGTAAAGCGAAAATGTGATTGACTATAAATGGATGGAGAAGTATGAATATCAATAAGTGAGTAGCTTATAAAAATGTAAAAAGGAATAAATAAGCCGAAATAAAAGTGTTGGAATTTTTGAAAATGAAAGGAAATCCAAACTGGAATAATAAAAAAAAAATTTGAACTCAGGAAAATTTAATGAAGTGATTTTTATAATAAAATCGAATATTGATTTAAAAGGTGGAAGTAAGCTAATTAGCTAAATAAATTATTCGATAGAGTATGTTAATAAAATTTAACTCGGTTAAATAAAATGGATTGTAAGTTAATAATGAATTTTGGAAATATACTCGAATTATAAATAGAATTCAACTTGGATTGATAATGAATTAAATAAGCGGAGTTGTTGTAAAAATAAAATGAAAATGGATTATAATAGAAATGATTTGAGTTACAAATAAAATCCAGTTCGAGTACAAATGAGTTAAGTATGTGCTTGGATATTATTTTGATAAATTGAGAAGGTAAATTAAAACAAAATGGATGGGCTAACTGAATTAAATGGAATTTGATTAAATGAGAATCAAATAGAAGCGAACTTAAGTTTGAAGTTGGAATAAATTAAAGTAAATTAACTTAAGTTTAAAATTTATAGAAGCTTGGCTTCGAGGAAGGGTGAAAGTTCAGTAAATAAAAGTTTGGGTTAAATTAATTTGGAAAATGGTTATTGATATAAGCATTGAATGTTGTCAAGCTCAATGAAATGGTTTTAAAATGAAACCAATGCGGAGATGAGATGAAATGAAAGTGAATGGTTTGTAAATAAGTTAGAATGGAATAATATTTAATATAAATTGTATTGGAATCTATTTAAAATGATTATAAACTTAAGTAATTGTTTATTCACATAAATATCGTCGAATTTACATAGAAATAATTGTCGTTGACGAAAATGAGATTAAATAAAATTCTATGAATTAACAGAAGTAAATAAAATTGATTTTTGTATCAATTGAAATGAATATAAGTTCGTTTGGTTTAAAAAATGAATCGTATGCAAGCAAGTGAGTTGTGAATCATTTAAATTGGATAGTATGGGTTGAGAGTTGATTGAAAGCAATTGAAATAAGTGTCGAAACCTTACATATGTGCTTATGAAAGTATATAACATGCATTGTTGAATCCATGTTTTAGCTATTTAAATATAAGTGAAATGCTATAAACTTCTTATATATAGTGCTTATATGTTTAAATTGAATAAGTACAGGTAGCGGGAAGCCGTTTGGCTGGATCTGGACGTGCTAATGGCTAAAATAATAAGCCGCGTGCTTAAAAATGCTAAATAAACGTACGCCGACGCAATAAAAATAGGAAATATGAACTGTTTTTGTTTTTCCGACCGTGTGGGTTGATGTATATATATTTATATCTCTTGTCAAATTGCAAAAGCTCCTCCGTACAAAGGAGACTCTGCCAAAAAATTTCGAAAATTTTAGGAGTTAGAAGTTTTTTGAAAATTTCATTAACAACAAAATGATTTTGTATTGGAATTGAAATAAGGGATTTTGAAAATGGAGATTGTAACTAATTGTTTAGTTGGGACTGAAGGATTAGAAAAGTGAATTTGGGATTTTTGATTTCAGAGGATAAATTAAAATTTGCTCGGCAAAGGTATGTATTTAAATTTCTGTATGAAATTTGATATATTCTAGTCTAGCCACTTGACTTTTGTTTTCTTTTGAAATCTGAGGGCCCGTAGAGGCATTTTGTAGTTGTACCGAGCTAACCGCGCAAAGGAGACGCTGGCGTATTTTTTCGAAAATTTAGAGAGTTAGAAAATTTTTGAGAAAGTTTTGATAATTTAAATTTGGATTTAAATTTAAATTTGAATATGTGGAGTAAATAATGTTTTTGGAAACTATAGAAGGTTTTGCGAAGTTGGTTGAAGTAATAGTGGGTCTTTAATAAAAAATATGTTATGGCGAGTTTATAAAACTGTTTGGCTTTGGAAAATAGTAATGGGTATTGGATCATTCTTCTTAACTAGCAATTTTAGGGACGAAATTCTTTTAAGTGGAGAGGAATGTAACGACCCAGAATTTTTGGATGTTTAAAATAGGAATATTTAATTGATTTTAAATATTTAAAAGTTAACTTTTAACTTGAATTCAAATATTATTACTATTTAGCAATTAAGTTATTGGATTTAATAAACTGAAATTGGGTAAATTATTGAATCTTCAGTTTTAAGCCCGTTAAAAATAATTTGAAGGCTTGTAAAATTTATATTGATAATACTGAAGATAGTAAAGTGTTAAAATTGAATTTAAAGGTGATTTGTTCAGTTTTGAAAATATATCGTTTAAATCGGTATTAAAAATAGCTTTCTGAGGCACAGTCTCGGTTTCTACGAAACTAGTTCCATTGGATCCGTAATAGTGTTTTATTATCGGATTTCAAATTTCGTAGCATTTGGAGTTGTCGTGTGATTGTATGGTAAGTAAACGCATTGAAATTCAGGAAATTATTGTCAAGGACAAAATTTCACAGCTTTTTAGCCTTAAGGACAGATCTTCAATATTTTAGCCTGAAGGTCAACTTTCTGTAGGTATCATTTTTTAGTTATTGATAGCAGTTTTTAGGTATCAATTTGTAGTTATCGGTAACAGTTTTTAGGTATCAGTTTTAGCTCGGTAGCAATTTTGTTGTCCTTGTGAATAATTTTGAAAAATGTTTGTCCTTTTGAATAATTTTTAGAAGAATGTTTGTCCTTATGGTAAAAATATTGAGGTCGTGTCCTTGAGGCAAAAAATATACAAATCTTTGTCCTTTAAATTAATTCCCCTCATTGAAATTTACATTGAAAATTAAAAATAATAACTGGGTCCAGAAAGCTATCTTCTGCATATGATCGAATTAGGACTCGAAACCTTTTCCATTGCGTTCGGAATAGGGGTATAACATTATAAACGCCTAGCGGCGCGCTCCAGTAGGAGTTTGAAATTTTAAGTTGCATTTGAATTTAAATTTGAAATTTATAAATATATATGGTTGACTGGTCAAATATTTTTCCATCAGCTGCCTTCCTGTCCCCATCACAACTTTTCCCTATCACTGTAGCTTGTTTCCCCAACACGCGAAAATCAAATCATGTTCCCTCTTTTGAAAACATCCCGAAATTGTCAGAAGCACGTTACAGAAAATAAATAGTAATGGCCGAGCTTGTTCCTTTATGCTTCATCACCCTATCCTTTTCTCGAGCTCAGATAAGAAAAGGGGGCGAACGATTTTCGTTCGAAAAATCAAATTAATGGCAGAGCACAAATCAATTTCGTTTAAAAAAAAGGAAGTATAGTCTCTTCATGAATAAATCAGTAGCGATTACGAGTCGCGCGCGTGGCAAGGTTGGGCATGGAGGCTTCAGGGTCGAGGGGTGCGTAGTTTGGGGTCGCGATAGCTTTTGAATCGCGCGTGAGTGAGCTCTGGCAAGGGATGAAGGCGAGCGCTTGGAGGAGTATTGGCAGCGTGGACCACGAGGCAGGAGGTGGCGGCTAGGGTTTTGCGGTGGGCAAGGTCGCGATTCAGTGGAATAGGATCTCGCAATGGCAAGGAGGCGACTCGTGTGGCTGCAGCTGATCGTGGGGTGGGCAGTTAGGTATTTACAATTTATTTAATTCAATTCAAATTTGGAAAAAATTTGAATATGTATATACAGTAAAGTATTAATGTGGTCATATTAAAAAAACTTATATATAAAACAGATTTTTGCACACGCATATTTTTAACATCTGGTAAACCGGTAAATTTTTTAGATAGGACTCCTTAAAAATACATATATATAGGGATTTTAAACGTATAAATTTATATAAAAATGTTATTTTTAAAATATATATATATTATTCTATAAGTATATGTACGTGGGCAGTTTCAAAAGGAAAATAATATAGATATATACATTTTCAAACTTACTAGTTATTTCAAAATAATGGATTAAGATGATTAGTTTGTTCAGATTTACTTATTTAATCATTTTAGTCACTAAAAAAATAATTTATTAAAAAGGGATTTAGTTTAAAAATAAACTATGATTTTATTAAATTATAAAATGATATTTAATTGTTCAATTAGTTCGAATATTAATAAAATAATATGATGTTATACATGGTCTAAAATTAGGAAGAAACAAGCTGGTTTGGATCAGATTGCAAATTAAGAAGCAAAGGTGAGTTAATCTCACTCATCTAGGTTATTTAAATTTAAATGGTCAAATTTAAATAATTGGTTGAATGATTGAATTGATTTGATGTGCTAAATTATATATATAGTACTGTATAGTATATATTGGAGTGATTGATTTCCCGCATTATATAGCGGATGAGACCCAATGCGCCGTATAATAGCGAATGATATTATATTTAAAAGCCATATACCGCGATATTCCACCTCGAAGTGGAATTGGTATTTTATGTGGTGCTAACATCTGTGGAAGCAGGGAAACAGGTTGGAGGGATCCAACTGGAATCCTCAAAATATTTAGATTTGTTAAAATATTTTGTGATATAATTATTTGCTATCCTGTGATGAATTATATTGATAATTGGAAATGTTGGATACTATGGTTGATTTAAAATATTTCGGTGAACTGAATTATCAAAATCTATAGAAATGGGATTTCCGAAAACAAAATAAAAGAGTGAATTTTGAGTAAAATAATCATAGAAATTTGAATAAATCAAAAATGAATTGGAAGAAAATAAAAGTGATTTTTGAATTCCGATCAATAAATTCCACGTGCGGGAAATGAAATTTTAAATAAATGTGAATAAGTGATTTTATTTTAAAACTTAAGTGATATTATTTCAAGAAGTAAAGAATTTATTTTAAAATTCAAGGTTTGAATTTATTTGAAAGGATAAAGAAGGAATTTAGGGAAATCATAAATTCGTATTTTCAATCAAAAAGATTTTAAATCATAATTAAGAAATAAAATCTGAAGTATGTGGGTTTGAAATAAAATTGAGTAAGAAAATGAATTTATTTAAAAGTGGGAGTAATTTGGAGATCAATTTGAAGGTTGATTAAGTGTTTAAAACCTGGATTTTAAAAGAGAAGTGAGACTTTGGAATTTATAAACTGGGTTTATAAAAGTGAAGTAATATATCTATGGATATTTGAAAGAATAAATTCACGGTGGGAATTTATTAAAGGAATGGGTAAATTTGTTTAAAAATAAATATTGATTTATTTTGTAAAAAGATGTGGAAGGAAAGCGTATTTCCCTGAATAGCCAAGTACATTTCAAACAAATTTTAAGTATAAGTAAAGAGTTTTAAGTTGTTTAAAAAGTATGTTTAGAGAACCTATTATTTCTAAATGTTTAAATTCAAAAGTAAAAATTTTCTTTTAATCTATTATAGCAGAAATTATTTAAAGGTGGCTTGGTATTATGTTTTAAAAGTTAGAAATTCATTTTTATATTGTACAAAGTAGTTTTATTTTAAATATTCTTAAAGTTAAAGTGTTTTAAATTCAAATGTTTTAAAGCATATTTTATAATAAAGAGTTTTAAATTATTTTAAAAAGCTAAAGTTTTTGTGCTTGGTGTTTCCAGTGGAAATAAATATTGGAAAATTTATTTCATGAGAAAAGTGTGGGTTGAAAACTATTTTCAAAAAGGGTTGAAAATTATTTTCAAAAAGGGTTGAAAATGGAAATATATCTTTCGAAGATATTTTGAGGTTAATAAATAATTTAGTGAAATTATTTAAGGTTGATGGTTTTTTGTGAATATTATTATAGTTAAATAACTTATTATCAATATTGGCCAATGCGCTGATCGTTTCGAAGAGACCGAGATCGGGATTTATTTCCTGAAAACCACTTTGATCCGGTTTGAACGTTTTCGTGTGGAAAACAAGAGTTTGGATTCGAAGATGGAGCAGTGAAGTGCAAGGGCTAGTCGCCACTAATCCAGAGGATGATTCCAAAATGGATGTAGTAGGAGTAGTGCCTTCAGTTCCGTTCGAACCCGGGGCGGACTTGTAAGGATGAATGCTTTCGAAACATCGTCAGGTGGACGATGGGCATTCTAAGTGAAATGTTCTAAAAGGTAACGCTTAGCCTCGGCCTCAGCAACCAGGAATGACTGAAAATCAGGGGTTATGCAGCAAGTCTAAGTGGGTAGCGCCCATTAGGGTGAGGTCATCCCTGTCTAGATGTCCCTTTTATTCGGCTTAGTGGTGCGCTTGCTGATCCCAACCATGGGGTGATCTTACTTGGGATTATCCAATAAGAGGTAGTCCCGATCTTGTATTGTAGGGGATTGGGAGTAATCCTCAGTATGGTGATCTAGGGCACGTACCGTGACAGGTGGTACCCCTGTGCCTAGTCATTAGTTGGAAATCCATTCTCCCTACGTGCCTTTTACGGTTTTGTTTGTATTAGCCACGATTGTGGCTAATAGCTGGAATTTAATTAATGTAATAATTTCGGCTATTTTAATAAGTATTTGTAAATAGACCCTATTATAATATCAAAGGATTTTAATAAAAAGTGTTTTGGCTATCGTAACGTAAAAACCCGACATGTTTATTTGTGGCGTGGTCTTACGAGATGCTTTTGTTTTCAAAAGAATTTTGAAACTTTAATAATTAGTTTGAGTGGTTTTCTCACGCTGGTATTCCAGACTGATGTGAGTAATTGCGATTACGAATCTTAAGGCTAGGATTAACACTAGAGGGGGGTGAATAGTGTTAATAAAGAATTACTAAATCTTTTTGAGTTTATGTTAATTTAGACACCAATGTATGCAATACACAGACACAGATATGATCACAGAAATAAACATAGATGCAGAAATAAAATAAAAGAAGTAAAGGAAAGAACACACCGGATTTTGTACTGGTTCGGAGTTACCCTACATCCAGTCCCGCAACACAAGTACGGATTTCCTTTCAAAAGCAGTTGTACAATTGCACCCTCGGTTTCAAGGCTACGAGGTACACCCTCTAGAATTTCTATCCTCTGGGTAGAGATACTTGATTTCCAGGCCACAAGTTCACCCAATTGATTTGCCAAGGCTACAATCACACCTTTTCTCTTTTGATTGATTTTCAAGGCTACAATCACACCTTTTCTCTTTTGATAGATTACAAAAAGCCTATAACTCTGAATAGCACTGAGAACCTTGTAGAGATAGTGATAGAGAATCAAACTAGAAGTAATCGAGTTCGATTTAATGTTGATTTCGGCAGAGTAATGGTAAGAATATGTATTAAGAAATATGGAAGAAGAAGAGGAGTGAAAAACCATAAAATCTGATATAAAATTCGTTGAAACTAACCCCTATTTATAGAAGAACAACAGCCATGTACATTCGTGAAGAGTTATGACGAATAGACACTTCTTTTGAAATTTAAATTTTGAACTCAACTCACACCATGTCGACATGGGGTACTTGGGCATGTCGACATCCCAAAAATTTAACTATAAATATAGAGAATAATATTTATAGAATTTAACTATAATTTTATATTTAAATCTAAGTATAAATATATAAAAGTTAAATATATTATATTTAAAGGATAGTTTAAAATCAGGAGTAATTTTGACTTTGAAATTAAAGATAATTTTGAGGCTAAAATTATTTAAAATCAGGATACAGGGCTTTGATGTTTTTAAAAGGAAAGTATTGAAATCATTTTGAAAACAAGATAATTTTGTAAAATCATTTTGAATAAAAAGTTAGTGGATACGAAAGAATGTTCCACTAGATTTTTTGTAGGTTCCATCCTACTTAAGGTTCCATCCCTTTAACAGGCTCGAAGTGGATTCCATTCCACGAATAAATTAGATTTTGAGATGCCAGTGCTTTTCTATGAGTTTTAACAAAATTCCTAATAAAAATACTTAACCTTGAAATCTTGAACTCTTGATAATCTTGATACTCATGAGTCTTCTATCTTGATATCTTGAATCTCTATACTGTACAGTCTTCATTCTTGGTACCTGCATGGTTAAATCCTTTATATACATATATATCTAAACTTATAGTGTCAGTATTTATATTTTATAATCTATTCTACGGTTGTTGTCATCAAAACCTATCATCTCACGGACTAACAATCTCCCCCCTTTTGATGATGACAACCTTTGTTTATAAAATATTACTTCTATCCTAATAACTCCCCCTAAAACTAATAACTCCCCCTTAATTTATGCCTAACTACCTTATTTTATATTTCTCCCCCATTGTCATCAACAAAAACTCACTCCAAACTATATAACTCCCCCTAAAGCTAACACTCTATGACATGTGATTATAATGATAGTTTTATCATAAGTAATCATCACTTAAAGATAATACTAAAACATAGTCCTAAACAATTAAATATCCTAACAAAGAATTCAAGATAGTACTTATAATTAAAACACGTATACGAACATGAGTTATTTATTACGTATGAAGTTGTATATACATGAGCGTATAGAAAACATAAAGAAACACAAACAACAAAGGAAAAGAAAGAAAGAAACTATTATGTGTTTTTAAACATAGGTGATCTATGAATCGAACGGTTTGGATAGTGGAAACAGAAATTTCCACGTTGTTCGACAAGATTCCCATTCTTGTCAAAACACACTTCTCCAACACACACAACTTGGTCATCATCCTCCGCTTGCACTTCTTCTTTCATGGGTTCTTCTTCTTCTTCTTCACTGGCCTCTTGTTCTTGATTGAGTGAAGAGTCTTCACCAATCAAGATAGGATTGGCATGGTTATCCATTAGGAATTTTTGTAAATTCCTAAGAATCTTACCTTGTCTCTCTTATTCCTTTGCCATATGAAGTTGAGTCACTTGAATTTCAGTCATCATATGAAGTACATCCTTCAGAGAGTCCTCTATTTTAGTCACACGAGCGAGAGTAGTACGTTGAAATGGACCAGACGTAGGAGAGGGGAATGAGGAGGTTGATTTTATGTTTGATTTGGAAGAGAAGGCCATTGATTATTTGATTTTAGAGAGAAGAACAGAGAGATAATAGAAAGGATGAATAAAATTTCAAAAATGTGAAGAATTTATAACCAATTATTTTGAATTTTGGTGGGAAAAATTTCAAAATATAAAAACGTTGCATGTCGACATGGGTATATGGGGGATGTCGACATGGTCTTTTATATTTTAACTCTTTGAATTTTTTTGATATTAATTATTAATTATACTTTTTATTTATATTTTATATTTCATTTATAGAACAAATACCTAATTCTCTTCTTAATTTAGTAAATATTGATTCATTTAAGGGTTTTGTTAAAATATCAGCAATTTGATTCTCAAAATTGATATAATTGAGTAACTACTTCCTTACTTATATTATCTCTGAGAAAATGATGTCTGATATTAATATGTTTAGTTCGAGCATGTTGAGTAGTATTTTTGGATAAATTTATCGCACCCGTATTGTCACAATAAATTGGTGATTTTGAAAATATTAAACCAAAAATCTTTTAAGGTTTGTTGCATATATATTACTTGAGAACAATCCAAAGCAGCAGAAATATATTCTACTTCAGTTGTTGATAAAGAAACTGTGTTTTGCTTTTTACTAAGCCAAGAAACCAGAGAATGCCCCAAAAAGTGATAAGTCCCACTTGTACTTTTTCGGTCTGATTTACAACCAGCATAGTCAGCATCACAGTAAGATATTAAGTCAAAGGAATCATTTTTAGGGTAGAATAAACCATAATCAGATATGTGTTTAACATATCTTATGATTCGTTTTACGGCTTTTAAGTGGGTCTCTTTAGGTTGGGATTGATATCTGGCACAAAGACAAACACTATGCATGATATCGGGTCTACTGGCAGTAATATAGAGTAGTGATCCAATCATTCCTCTATATAGTTTTTGATCTACATCTTTCGAGAGATCTTCTTTACAAAGGTACTCATTGGTTGCCACGGGAGTGGTTTTCCACTCGCAGTAGTCAAACCAAATTTACTAATTAGGTCTTTAGCATATTTTTCTTGACTAATAAATATACCATTATCTAATTGTTTTATTTGTAATGCTAAAAAGAAATTTAATTCACCCATATGACTCATCTCAAACTCTTTTTTCATTATTTCGGAAAATTCTTTATTCATTTCAAAATTAGTTGAACCAAAAATGATATCATCTACATAAACTTGCACTAGTTGAATATCATTTTTATTTCTTTTAATAAAAAGAGTATTATCTACTTTACGGATTTCAAAATTAGATTGTAATAAATAAGATCTTAGTCTATCATACCAGGCTCTAGGAGCATCTTTTAGACCATATAATGCTTTCTTAAGTTTGTAAACATGATTCGGTAATTTTTCATTTTCAAAAAGTGGTGGTTGTTCAACATATACTTCTTCTTTTACAAATCCATTTAAAAGGGCACTTTTAACATCCATTTGAAATAATTTGAAATTATTATGATTTGCGAAAGCAAGTAGAATCCTAATGGCTTCTAATCTTGCTATGGGAGCAAATGTTTCATCAAAATCTATTCCTTCTTCTTGAAAATAACCTTGAGCGACTAATCGAGCTTTATTTCTAACTACCTCTCCTTGTTCATTCATTTTATTTTTATAAACCCATTTAGTTCCAATTATAGTTTTATTTTCTGGTCTAGGAACAAGTTCCCAAACATCATTTCTAGTAAATTGATTTAATTCTTCTTGCATAGCCAAAATCCATGAATCATCAGTTGATGCTTCTTTTGGATTTTTGGGTTCAATAGTTGATATAAAAACTACATTACTCATTTGACTTAGATGATTTCTAGATTTAACAACGGATTGCATATCTCCCAGTATATTTTCTATAAAATGATCTTTTAAAAGTTTTGTCCTTTTATTAGGATGATTAATTTAATTATCAGTTTCAATTGATTCTTGATTTTGAGTGATTAACTCCTCTTCATCATTCGTATCTTCAAAAAATTTAAAATTTTCATCAAATGAAACCTGCATTGTTTCTTCAATGGAATTAGTTTTTAAATTAAACACTCTATACGCTTTACTTCTATTAGAATATCCTATAAAGATACCTTTGTCGGATTTATGATCAAATTTATCTAAATTATCTTTTGTATTTAAAATAAAGCATTTACTTTCAAAAATTCTGAAATAAGATACCTTAGGTTTCTTTGAATAAAGAAGTTCATAAGATGTCTTATCAGTTAGAGGTCTAATTAAAATTCTATTTAAAATATAATAGGCAGTAGCAACTGCTTCTGCCCAGAAATTCTTTGGTGAATTACTATCTGTAAGCATAGTTCTCGCACACTCTTGAATCATCCTATTTTTACGTTCTACTACTCCGTTTTGTTGTGGAGTTCTCGGAAATGAAAAATTGTGAGTTATTCACTTTTTATTGCAGAATTCGTCAAACTTTTCATTTTCAAATTCACCACCGTGACCACTTCGAATATTTATAATTTTTAGATAAAATTGATTTCGAATTCTTTTTGAAAATGTCTTAAATCATTCAAAAGTATCACTTTTATGTTTCAAAAATATTGTCCATGTAAATCTAGAATAATCATCTACAATTACAAAGACATATTTACTATGATTTATTGATAGAATTTGAGGTGGACCAAATAAATCAAGATGAAGTAATTCAAGTGGTTTTGAAGTTGAAATCATATCTTTTAACTTGAAGGAACTTTTTCTAAGTTTTCCTATTTGACAAGCACCACATAAACTATCTACTTTAAATTTCATTTTAGGGAGACCTCTTACTAGATCATGTTTTGATAGTCTAGATAAGAGTTTGAAATTCAAATGCCCAAATCTCTTATGTCAAATCCAATGGTCACTTGTATTTGCCAACAGACACAGGTTATCATTTGAAACTTTCATACTAAGAATATAAATATTCTTTTTCCTGACTCCCTTAAATATAATGGTTGAATTATTAGCTTCAATGTGACGTTTATCTTTTTCAAATTTAGTTTTATATCCTTTATCACACAGTTGACTTATACTTAGCAGATTATGTTTCAGATTCTTAACCAGCAAAACATTAGTAATAGTAGGAGTTTCAGAATTACCGACTTTGTCGATGCCAAGCACATATCCTTTTGAATTGTCCCCAAAGTTAACCAGTCCTCCATCTTTGTATATTATATCATTCAGTATATCTGGATTGCCAGTCATGTGTCTAGAACATCCACTATCAAGTATCCATTTGTTCTTTCTGATCTGCACAATTTTTCCGTTGTGGATTGATTCCTCAACACCCATAAAGCATGATTCCTGCACATTAAACAATCTTGGTAGACAACTTGAATTTGAATATTGATTATATGCAGACTCAAGAAACAATGATGGTTTGAATACTTATAAACTAGTATTAACAAATATAGCCATTTTAAAAACTTTTTCAAAAATCAGATTATGAAACTTTGAAAACCTTGCTCTGATACCAATTGTGAGTAATTGCGGATTACGGATCTTAGGGCTAGCATTAACACTAGCGGGTGGTGAATAGTGTTAATGAAGAATTACTAAATCTTTTTGAGTTTATGTTAATTTAGACACCAATGTATGCAATATACAGACAAAGATATGATCACAGAAATAAATACAGATGCAGAAATAAAATAAAGGCAGTAAAGGAAAGAACACACCGGATTTTATACTGGTTCGGAGTTACCCTACATCCAGTCCCGCAACACAATTACGGATTACCTTTCAAAAGCAATTGTACAATTACACCCTTGGTTTCAAGGCTATAAGGTACATCCTCCAAAATTTCTATCCTCTGGGTAGAGATACTTGATTTCTTGGCCACAAGTTCACCCAATTGATTTACCAAGGCTGCAATCACACCTTTTCTCTTTTGATTCATTTTCAAGGCTACAATCACACCTTTTCTCTTTTGATAGATTACAAAAAGCCTGTAACTCTGAATAGCACTGAGAACCTTGTAGAGATAGTGATAGAGAATCAAACTAGAAGTAATCGAGTTCGTTTTAATGTTGATTTCGGCAGAGTAATGGTAAGAATATGTATTAAGAAATGTGGAAAAGAAGAGGAATGAAAAACTAGAAAATCTAATATAAAATTCGTTGAAACTAACCTCTATTTATAGAAGAACAACAACCATGTTCATTCAAGAAGAGTTATGGCGAATATACACTTCTTTTGAAATTTAAATTTTGAACTCAACTGGCACCATGTCGACATGGGGTACTTGGGCATGTCGACATCCCAAAAATTTAACTATAAATATATAGAATAATATATATAGAATTTAACTATAATTTTATATTTAAATCTAAGTATGAATATTTAAAAGTTAAATATATTATATTTAAAAGATAGGAGTAACTTTGACTTTGAAATTAAAGATAATTTTGAGGCTAAAAATATTTAAAATCAGGATACAGGGTTTTGATGTTTTTAAAAGGAAGGTTTTGAAATCATTTTGAAAACAAGATAATTTTGTAAAATCATTTTGAATAAAAAGTTAGTGGATACAAAACAATGTTCTGTTGATACACGAAGATTTTGATCAATGACAATGAGCTTCAACAAATAGGAAGAGAATGCAAAAGCTAGAAGAAGATCGATGAAGACCAAAGTATAAACATTAGTATGATTTTCTAAGGGTCTTAGTCTAGAGTATTTGTTAAAATCTATCCTCAAGAGATTTGCACGAACATTAGAACACATTCATAAAAACTTCATTCACATGTTCACTGTGCATAGTTTTATACTTCAGTCGACTGAACAGACATGGCCAGTCGACTGAAACTGTACACATATACAAAATTGCACAGTTTCAGTCGACTGAATTACCTGTGCAGTCGACTGAAATTGTTCCTGAAAATTTTTCTTCATATTTTCAGTCGACTGAATCTCCTGCTCAGTCGACTGAATTTAAACCTGCGAATTTTCCCTGAAAAGACACCTTCTTGTTCCCAAGAGTTGCAACCATTCATCAATGGAAATGGAAGCATCTCTTGTTTACAACCTTTGACAACATATGCACCTCTTCTACAAGTATATATACATGATTCTAACATCATTTAATTCACCGAATTCTCTTGCTTTAATCTAACTATTCTCTTGTTCATATTTTCTAGATACTCTCAAAGCATTCATTAATCTATTGCTTGAATCATTGTTTTTGTTTATAACATTCTTTTGATTCATAGCAATTAACATTCCTAAATCTTCACAAACACATTGCATACTCCCGAGGATAAGATTATAGGAATATTGTACTACATTAGACTAATTAGTGTTGACAAGAACACAACAAGTCGAATATTGTATTTTAGTAATTGAGTTGAAGGCCTCTTCGGTAGTTGAGGCAAGAAATCCCGTTCGGTTGTTCGGGTAAGTTGCAAACCTATTCCTCTGGGTGAAGTGAGGGTGTTAGTTAGTGAAATTCCTAAGTGAAGCTTAGGGACTGGACGTAGGACGAGAGGTCCGAACCAGTATAAAAGTCTTGGTGTCTCCTTGCATTTACCTACTTTATCTACCTAGACTATTTTATTATTCCATATTACACGATCCTACCGCATAGCCTCTTTCAATTGGTATCAGAGAAAGGTTGTCCTATAACCATAACACCTATTAGACATATTGATAATATGAAAAATAACGCAAGTACAAGCACAACATCTGCCTATAGTTCCACATTTGCGGAAGGACAATCTACCCAAAGACCTCCTCTATTCAATGGACTAAACTATAACTATTGGGCTACAAGGATGAGGATTTATATGCAAGCAATAAGTTTCGAAGCCTGGAATGCTACTCAAGCAGAGTTCATTGTACCCACAACCGATTATCCTACATGGACACAAATTCAAAAGAATGAAGCTAGTGCAAATGCCAAAGCTATGAATATGCTTTTTTGTGCCCTGGATAGAAATGAATTCAACCATGTTAGCATATGTACTACTGCATATCAGATATGGGAAACTCTTAAAGTCATACATGAAGGCACAAACAAGGTTAAACAAACAAAGATATCCATGCTGAAGAATCAATTCCAAAACTTTAGAATGCGACAAAATGAATCCATCAATGACATATACTCAAGATTTCAAGACATTCATCATGCTCTAATCGGACTAGGAGAAAGATACACGGACTTTGACATTGTGTCTAAAGTTCTAAATTCACTCACTAATGAATGGGAGAGAAAAGTTCTAGCAATCGAGGAAGCAAATGATTTATCTACAATGAAACCAGAAGAATTGATTGGAAATCTTATGTCGTATGAAGTAAATATGCAAGCTAAAAAGGATCAAGCTCAAGAAAGAATATTGCTTTTCATGCGGAAAAGGAAGAATCAGAGTCTGAAGATGAGGATCTAACATTTATAGCCAAAAATTTCAAGAAATTCCTAAAGTATAGAAAAGGAAACAAAAACGGATTCAAAAAGAATTTCTTGAACAAACCATCATCCTCAAATATGGAATGCTTCAATTGTCATAAGAAAGGACATATGCAAAAAGATTGTCAAGAACAAATGAAGGAAAATCAGAAAAACTTCAAAAACAAGAAGGATAAATTCAAAAAGAAGGCATTTTCTGTAACATGGGACGATTCAGATTCATCATCATCCGAACATGATAGTGATAGCGACAATGAACAGGAAAATGTATGCTTCATGGCTCAAGAATCTGAGGTAAATAATTTAACATTCGACGATTTAATTGAAGTAAACACTGAACTTTTGAACACAATAAAAACTCTTAAAAAGAAACTCAAAGAAACTCGTGAAAATCAAAACAAAGCTGAATTTGAAAGAGATATGTTAAATGATGAAAAGAAAATTCTTGAAGAAGAACTTGAAAAAGTTCAAGAATCTTATTCAAATTCAGAAACTCAATTATCACTTTTAAGTCAAGAAATTAAAAATCAAAAGATAAAGAATGATACGATTGTTTCTAAAAATCATGAGTTAAAAACTAAGATTAGACAAATTGAGTTAGAAAATAATAGTCTTCAAGCTAGATTAGATAACATCATAAAAAATGTTTCTAACTTCAACAAAGGAAGAGAAAATTTATCTAAGATTTTAGAAAATTCTCAATCCTCTTCAAGTAAACACGGATTAGGATATAAAAAGGAGTCAAAAATTCCTAAAAAGAAAAATACACATATTAAGTGGAATATGGATTCAAAACAACAAATATAAATAAAGAAACCTATTAAAACGAAAGTAGAAAACAAGGTAGTTACAATTTGGGTACCAAAAACTAACAATGTATTAATAAGAAATAAATATATTAAAACATTTATGGATAATGTTCATCATAATAAAAACTATATTTATAAAAAGGACACTAAACCAAATTGGGTTTGGTTTCCTAAAACTCTAACTTCTTAGGACCCTATTAAAAAGTGGGTACCAATAATTTCATATCTATTTTCAGGTCCCACTTAAAAAGAAGAAATGGATATTAGACAGTGGTTGTTCAAAACACATGACCGGAGACAAAGATATGCTTACAAACATCACATACTTTGATGGTGGCTCGGTTACCTTCGGAGACAATTCAAAAGGCTATATCATTGGCAAAGGAGATGTGAACAATTACGGTACATCAAATTTACCTTTTATAACAAATGTTTCACTAGTTGAAAATTTAAAACATAATCTACTTAGCATAAGTCAACTGTGTGACAAAGGTTTTAAAATAACTTTCTCGAATAATAAATGTAGTATTTTTGATCAAAACCAAAATCTTATTTTTGAAGGAAATAGAGATAGAAATATTTATGTTTTAAATATGAATATTAATCATAATTCAAGTATGTGTTTACTTGCCAAAGATAATGATCCTTGGTTATGACACAAAAGATTTTGTCATATAAATTTTAAAACTATTTGAAAACTTTCTAAAAATGAATTAGTAAAAGGATTACCCAAAATAAATTTTAAAATAAATAATTTTTGTGATGATTGTCAAAAAGGAAAATTAACGAAATCATCTTTTAAATCTAAGAAAAATATTTCAACTTTACAACCATTAGAATTACTACATATGGATTTATTCGGACCAACACAAGTTCAATCCATTAATCATAGTCGATACGTATTTGTAATTGTTGATGATTTTTCAAGATATACATGGACTATTTTTATGAAAATAAAAGCGACACTTTTGAGCATTTTAAAAAATTTGTCAAAAGAATTCAAAACATTAAAGATTTGAAAATTAAAAATATTCGAAGCGATCATGGAGGCGAATTCGAAAATGAAGTTTTTGAAACGTTTTGTAAAAAGAAAGGAATTAATCATAATTTTTCTTTTCCGAGAACTCCTCAAAAAAATGGAGTTGTAGAAAGAAAGAATAGAACATTACAAAAATGCGCAAGAACATTGTTAAATGGGTGTTCTCTACCAAAACATTTTTGGGCAGAAGCCGTTGCTACTGCATGTTATGTATTAAGTAGAATTTCAATTAGACCTTTAACTAAAAATACTTCTTATGAACTATTCAATAATAAAAAACCAAATATATCTTATTTTAAAATATTTGGATCAAAATGTTTTATTTTAAATACAAAAGATCAACTAGGAAAATTTGATTCAAAAGCTGATGAAGGAATTTTCGTAGGATATTCTGAACGAAGTAAAGCATATCGAGTATTTAATAAACGAACAAACTTAATTGAAGAAACTTTGCATATATCTTTTGATGAAAATTTTAATAAAAATGTAAATATAAAAGATGATGAAGAATTGATAAATATAGAAGAAATAAACCTTGAAAATAATAATGAACTAAGATCTCCTCCTAGAATATTACGAGATCATCCAACTCAAAATATAATAGGAGAAATAAATTCTCAAGTTAGAACAAGAAATCAACTAAATCAAATGGGTCATGTAGCTTTCATTTCATCTATAGAACCTAAAAATCCAAAAGAAGCATCAATAGATGATTATTGGATTATCGCAATGCAAGAAGAATTAAATCAATTTGAATGTAACAATGTTTGGGAATTAGTTCCTCGTCCTAATAATCAATCAGTAATTGGAACAAAATGGATTTACAAAAATAAAGTAGATGAACAAGGTAGTATAACAAGGAATAAAGCAAGATTAGTAGCACAAGGGTATAATCAAGAAGAACGTATTGATTTTGAAGAAACATTTGCTCCCGTTGCAAGATTAGAAGAAATACGTATACTATTAGCCTTTGCTTGTTTTCATAATTTTAAACTTTATCAAATGGATGTTAAAAGTGCATTTTTAAATGGTTTTATTAAAGAAAATGTATATGTAGAACAACCTCCGTTATTTACACATGAAAAATATCCGGATCGTGTATTTAAATTAAAGAAAGCATTATATGGTCTTAAACAAGCTCATCGTGCTTGGTATGAAAGACTTAAATGTTATTTATTAAACTCAGGATTTAAAATTGGAAAAGTAAATCAAACACTTTTTATTAAAAATACTGCCAAAGATATTTTAATAATTCAAATATATGTAGATGATATTATTTTTGGTTCAACAAATGAAAATTTGTGTAAAGAATTTTCAAATATAATGACTAATGAGTTCGAAATGTCTCATATGGGAGAACTGTCATATTTTCTCGGACTTCAAATCAAACAATTAACAAATGGAATTTTTATAAACCAAGAAAAATATTGTGATAATTTAATAAAACGATTCGGCATGGAAAACACTTCTGCTAAACCTACTCCTATGAGTACCACTACACATCTCGATCGAGATGAAAATGGCAAAAGTGTAGATCAAAAATTGTTTAGAAGTATGATAGGTTCTTTGCTCTATTTAACCGCTAGTAGACCTGACATAATGATGAGTGTTTGTTTATGTGCACGTTTTCAATCCGATCCTAAAGATTCACACTTAAGAGCAGTAAAACGAATAATGCGATATCTTAACCAAACTAAAGATTTCGGTCTTTTCTATCCAAAGGAATGTTCGTTTGAGTTAGTGTCATTCAGTGATGCTGATTTTGATGGATCCCGAACGGATAGAAAAAGTACAAGTGGTACTTGCCATTTCATTGGATAATCACTTGTATCTTGGTTTAGTAAGAAACAAAATTGTGTCTCGCTTTCCACATGCGAAGCAGAGTGTATATCAGCTGCTTTAGCTTGCACTCAAGTTATATACATGCAACAAACACTTAAAGATTTTAATATAAATTTAACAAATTCTACAATATATTGTGATTATACAAGTACAATAAACTTATCTAAAAATCCGGTTAATCACTCTCGTACAAAACATATAGATATTCTTTACCATTTTTTACGTGACAATATCGAAAAAGGAATAAATAATTTAGAACATATTTCTACCGAAAATCAAATTGCCGATATATTTACTAAACCTCTATTAGAAAACTCCTTTATAAAACTTCGATGAGAATTAGGTATAATATCCTTTAAAGATATCAATTAGAGATGCATTTGCAATATTCACTCATTTCAGTCGACTAAAACAATCTGTTCAGTCGACTGAATGAACATATCAAATATTTTTCGGAAATGTTATATGCTACATTATATAATTTATAGACCACACATTTTAAAAATTGAATTTTTAATAAGAACCATACTTTTCTAACAAAATTCTCCTAACCATTAAATCATTATGCGGTTAGAAATCTAAATAAATTATAACCATTAGTTGTTTAGTAAAATTCTACTATAAATAAATTCTAAAAAAATATTATTTTCACATCTCGATTTTATGATTAAAAGCTTAAACAATTTCAATATAAAATGTCGTCAAACAACTCCTTCTCTCCGATCAATATCACCTCGTCAGTTCAGAACACTCCAACATCGCCAAAACTTCCCACACCAACACCAGCACACGAGCCGGTTTACAAATGGGAAAATTATCGTACTGGTTTCACACCAGAATCGAAAAAGGCGAAAAGTGGACTCTTTATTTCACCTGACACAAAAAGAAAGATTGATGAAATTCATCACTTTCAACAACAACAGATAGATCTTCAACGAGAGCTATACTTCGAGCAAAAAGATACGGCTAGAAGGTTAAGCTTTCTAGAGCAAATTGGTTTACGCTTCTGTGGATCAAAGAAGAACGAAGTGGCTGAACCTTTACCACGTCCTGTTAGCTCACTTGATCCGTCTTCATCTTATCGTACACCAGTTGATCCTGTGAATCCTTGGATGTCTCCTAAGACTCCTCGATATAGTCCGAATTCATGGGATATAAATTACATGAAGAATGAAGGAAAGAAGACTCCAAGTCCATCCCCAAAGAAATAGTTGAATTTTGAAATATTTATATCAATATTTTTGTAACTATTCCTTTAAACAAATTATTTAAATTTCAAAAATTAACTGAAACAACAAAAATGCATGTTTCAGTCGACTGAAAGCTCCTGCTTAGTCGACTGAAAATATGACAAAAAACAATATTTACGAAGTTCAGTCGACTGAAATGATCTGCACAGTCGACTAAACTTTCAAACAAATAATTTCAGCAACAAAAATTCAGTCGACTAAATATACTGCTCAGTCGACTGAATCTATAACAGAATACTTCGGCCTTTGATTCATTCGACTGAACAGCATATTCAGTCGACTGAACACTACTTCCCAGGTAAAATTTCCCCTTTTTACCATCAGATTTTACCCTACCAACTCACTTTTACCTCCTACAAACCTTCTTCCCAAATAAATTTCGAAACCCTAGCCCCCAAATTCCTCAAAATCAAATCAATTCTCATCCAAATGGCACCAAAAAGAGCAAGAGCCTCTTTTTCTTCATCCTCCGAGCCAATTGATGCTCAAATAGCACAATGGCTTTATGATGGAACCGCTGTCACTCGATGGAACAAGATGAGGAATTCTCGAATTTTTGAGCATTCTTTCGTTGATTTTCAAAGCTTTCAAACCTACAACCTTCAAGCGTTAACAGATGCGGCAGGTTTGACTCCACTTCTAGATTTGAAAAGAAATGATCATGCCATTAATCATGTAATGGTAAAATTATTTTATGCTAATCTTAATCTTAGACACCAAACTCCAAGAAATCCAAACAATAGTGTTTGGAGTATGGTGTGTGGAAAGAAAATTTGGTTCTCCTTGGATAGAATAACACACATTTTAGAGTCCCCAAATGTTGGGAGAAAGCTCGAGGAGATAGAATTCAATCCACACATTCGTGACAACATCAACCATCGATTTATGGATGATAACATCAACTTTACGGATTTTAAGTCCACCTCCCTTAGACCTATGGCAAGAATCCTCCATAAATCCCTAATGAGAACGATTACTCCTCACACGGGCTCATACAAAATTGTCTACCAAATAACTATCGAGCTTTATATGCTATTTTTGGCAATATACAAGTTAATTGGGTACAGCTTATTCTTGATGAGTTTCTCACTTTCAACAATGGCAAAATGCGCACTATTTACTTTAGAGAGTACATCATGCGACTTCTCCTAAATGTCGATACGCCATTACCTGAATCAGAGAATACAATGGTCCATCAGATTAACCATCGGACCATAAGCCTAATGCAACTCCCATCTCGACCTCCTTGCATAATATCACTTGCTGAATGGGAAGCAAGGAATCAAGAACAACAACAACAGCAACACCAACCTCCTCAACCTCGCCACGAACAACATCTCGAGCAAGATGATGAAATTCGTCTTGTTGACCCAAGCTTCACTACCAACCAATCCTTGGGGATATTGTCAAGAAATCAACAAATTCTTGACACACGTCTTAAAAGGTAGATCATAAGCTTGACAAAATAAAAGGATTCTTCAACAAGCTTTGGGATGCAATCTCATGCTCAAGCACCACTACTGCTTCAACATCACGAGGCAAACGTCCGGCACCTACATTTACATGGACGACATCCGAAGAGCATACAAGTAGTAGCGCTAGTTGTGGCCAAGGAGGAAGAGCACATAGACCACCAATAGGAGGACCCGTCATACATGAACCAACAGGAAGAGAAGGTTCATATGACTGGGATAAGGATGAGTAATTTTGTTGTTTTGATGACTAATGGCTTGTATAAATAGCCATTTTATGCTTGTCTGTCGTAACATTTTTATCTCTCTTAATTCGTGCTTATGCAAATATTCTCTATGAATTAGTGATTGTTTTACTACTGTTAGTTTTTCCTTTTTTTCGATGACAAAGGGGGAGAAAATCTATGGTACTAACTTTGTTTTGTAGGAAAGATAGTGCATACATTCAGGGGGAGAAAGTAAGTATATACATCTCTAGAATAGTATTGTCATCAATCAAAAAGGGGGAGAATGTTGATACATGAAGATTTTGATCAATGACAATGAGTTTCAACAAATAGGAAGAGAATGCAAAAGCTAGAAGAAGATCGATGAAGACCAAAGTATAAACATTAGTATGATTTTCTAAGGGTCTTAGTCTAGAGTATTTGTTAAAATCTATCCTCAAGAGATTTGCACAAACATTAGAACACATTCATAAAAACTTCATTCACATGTTCACTGTGCATAGTTTTATACTTCAGTCGACTGAACAGACATGGCCAGTCGACTGAAACTGTACACATATACAAAATTGCACAGTTTCAGTCGACTGAATTACCTGTGCAGTCGACTGAAATTGTTCCTGAAAATTTTTCTTCATATTTTCAGTCGACTGAATCTCCTGCTCAGTCGACTGAATTTAAACCTGCGAATTTTCTCTGAAAAGACACCTTCTTGTTCCCAAGAGTTGCAACCATTCATCAATGGAAATTGAAGCATCTCTTGTTTACAACCTTTGACAACATATGCACCTCTTCTACAAGTATATATACATGATTCTAACATCATTTAATTCACCGAATTATCTTGCTTTAATCTAACTATTCTCTTGTTCATATTTTCTAGATACTCTCAAAGCATTCATTAATCTATTGCTTAAATCATTGTTTTTGTTTATAACATTCTTTTGATTCATAGCAATTAACATTCCTAAATCTTCACAAACACATTGCATACTCTCGAGGATAAGATTATAGGAATATTGTACTACATTAGACTAATTAGTGTTGACAAGAACACAACAAGTCGAATATTGTATTTTAGTAATTGAGTTGAAGTCCTCTTCGGTAGTTGAGGCAAGAAATCCCGTTCGGTTGTTCGGGTAAGTTGCAAACCTATTCCTCCGGGTGAAGTGGGGGTGTTAGTTAGTGAAATTCCTAAGTGAAGCTTAGGGACTAGATGTAGGACGAGAGGTCCGAACCAGTATAAAAGTCTTCGTGTCTCCTTGCATTTACCTACTTTATCTACCTAGACTATTTTATTTTTCCATATTACACGATCCTACCGCATAGCCTCTTTCATGTTCCACTAGATTTTTCGTAGGTTTCATCCTACTTAGGGTTTCATCCCTTTAAAAGGCTCGAAGTGGATTCCATTCCACGAATAAATTGGATTTTAAGATGTCAGTGCTTTTCTATGAGTTTTAACAAAATTCCTAATGAAAATACTTAACCTTGAAATCTTGAACTCTTGATAATCTTTATACTCATGAGTCTTCTATCTTGATATCTTGAATCTCTATACTGTACAGTCTTCATTCTTGGTACCTGCATGGTTAAATCCTGCATATACATATATATCTAAATTTATAATGTAAGTATTTATATTTTATAATCTATTCTAAGGTTGTTGTCATCAAAATCTATCATCTCATGGACTAGCAAGTGACTCGGGTGTTATTTCACTATAATGCTCAGGTCAGACCGAGTATTATAGATTATAGGAAAGGATGCTATGGAGCTGGATGGCGATACGTACTTTCGTACTTGTATGAAATATTCTACTGTGTATTCGGTTTTTGGAAGGACGAGATATTATAACCATCCTGAGTTGTGTTGTTGTTTGTATTGAACTCTGATGCTGTACTCTGATGATGTAATGTATAAACAGATATACTTGTTTTTGTGTAAAGATCATTTATTATCTATTATATTTTATTCTGCTGCGATGGTTAGATTCTGATGTTGTTTTCTATTTTCTTCTTCTACCACTTCTTCCTTAACCCAAATGGTTCGTATTTCCGTTCGTCTTGAGTTGAATGATTGAGAATAGTGTCGACTCAAGGGGTACGGATTTGTGGGTCGTTACATACATGCTCGGACTAGCTTGGGTATGAAGGTATGGAAGTTGTTATGCGTGAAACAAAGGTCAAGGCAACAAAAAGCAATTTTGGCACATCAACAAGGTTCGGCCATGGCTCCAATTAGCTCGGCCAAGACTGATGGAGGCTAGGTGATGGTGTGGCAGTGGCTTTGGGTCAGGTATAGGCTGGTGGAGGTGATGCAAGTGGTGGCCGAGAGGTGTGGTGAACTGGTGAAGGCATTAGTGAGCTCGACTATGGTAGTTTCAAGTTGTGTTTGCTAATTTTTGTGTGGATCTTGCATCATAGAGGCCACGACCAGGTAGGTCAGGGGACATGGAGGGGTTTTGCAGCTGAACAAGGTGGTGGTGAAGGAGAAGGCTATGGTCAAACAACATAAGTGAAGGCAAGGAATAAAATTCATGAAACAAGGAAAGAAAGTAAGAAAAAAGTGAAAGAACATTGCCAATAAGTTTCAGAAATGGAGGCCGAAGTTTTTGAGATGAGAAGAAAAGTTTTTGCATGAAAAAATGAAGGAAGATGTAGCTAAGAAAATGATATGGTCAGCTCAAAATGAATGCAAATGTTGATTGAAATGAAAATGCAATGGTATGTGAAAAGTCAAAGGTAAATGAAAGGCTATAAAACTCTTCACATTTCTAATTTTCTTTATTCATTTTTAAACACATGAAAAATGTAGGTAAATAAAAAAAATAATGCATGAAAAGAAATAAATAAATTAATTTTAGATAAATATAAATTAATTAACAAAATAGCTAAATAATAGAAACCAGGGTTTAAAAAATTGAAAATAAAATACAATAAGCTTTAGAAAATTATAACATCACTTTAAAAATGTTTTAAAATAAAATTATGTACCAAACATTCCATGTTACACACATATACAAATTAGAACAAGAATTGACAAATAAAAATATTATTTATATAAACTAAAATAAACAATTTTATTAAATAAATCAATTTACATACAATATTTTAAAAAGCATAACTTTCATAATATAAATCGGATTTCAACGAAAAGAAAAGTAGTATTCTTGAAATTTAATTTATTTTCATAATAAAAGATAGAATTCAAAAATTAAAGTATTTAAATTTCAAATTTAAAAGTCAAAGTTTGACCAAATTGACCAAAATCTACATTTTATGGAAATATTCTATTTATTCAGGTTTGGAATTATAATTAACACGAAAATTAAAATTTATAGTTAAAATAACAAAATTTATCCATTTTAACAAATATAATAAAGTTTTCAAATCAGAAATTTCAATTAAAATAATTAAAATAAACCACAAAATTCAGGGTTGTTGCACTCTTCCTTACTTAAATCTTTTCGTCCTCGAAGAGAACGAACATGGAAAATAAGGAAACAAGGTAGAAAAAGCAAATAATACCTGAGAAAAAACAATTCTGGATTCAAAGCACGAATGCTTTCCTCCGTCTCCCAGGTACAATCTCGATCATCAGTACTTTACAGTACTTTGATCAGACTGACAGATTTCCTTCTTAGCTGCTTCGTACCTCTGTCGACAATACAAAGTGGCTTACTCTCTAGTCAGATTAAACTCAATATCCAAACCATCAAGAGCAGAAGGCCGAAAAAAAGAGATAGGTCATGAAGATACTAGCGAAGATGTGAGACGTGGAATACATCATGCACTCCAGAAAGCTTCTCGAGCAAATCCAAACGATAAGCCAAAGAACCAACTATTTCCACAATGCTGAAAGGACCCTTGAAGAGGAATAAGGTAGTAATAGCTAGAAGGGAAAATAAGTTGAAAGACAAGCATGAACCATTATTTATTTAAAACTATATAAATTTCAATTAAAAATAGTATATTTATAACATCTTAATCATTTTAAAATATGATGAATAGTCATTTGATTCAAATTTGATAGTTCGAAGTAAACAATATTTAAAACATTTTTAAATTATTTATACAAGTAAAATAAATGATCAAAATATCCTTTATGTAATACTTTACCAAAATACTATTATAACTCGATGTCTTAATAATTTTACTTTTATTCCTGCAGACTCTGGCCATGCATTGATCAGACACAAAGCTAGAATTCTCCAAGTACTTAGTAGACTAGTTTTGACACCCAGTGAAAATACTGGAAAACCTTTAAAAACAGATATGTAAAGTACAATCCAAACCAAACAACCAAACCAAAACATGTCGATCATGGATCGCGGATACACAAAGGTTATGCCTGGATCCCCCAGGAAACATCCGTACCCGTAGGCTGACTACCGCAGCCCTACGATTACGCCATGAGGACTGGTTGTGACGCCCCACCTATATACCCACGCTAGCCGAGGACACTACAATGTAATGCCGTCAACTAGCACGGAGAATAAGGCTGTCGATGAGCGACCATCTGTATAATTGCTTTGTGCGAGTACCGTCATGCCAGATAAAATATAACTTGCATTCTTTTCAAGAGGAAATCCGACATGCCGACACAAACTCAAAGCTACTACACAGAGGCTATAATATCTTCGGAAACAAATATATAAATAAACATAACACAAATCAGTCACAGATAATTCATATCACAAAGGCGGAAATAGATATGAATATTACACATAAAAGTGTATATCAGAGTAGTGGTCAAATAAGATCCACAACATCACAAAGGAATAGATACAAGTGGTAGACAAAAATATGTATACATCAAGGAGTCTATATCTCAATTGTATACAACAAAAACTACTAAACTAAAGTAGTTAACCAAAAGATTATATAATGGTCCGATAAGGAGTCAAGCTAAAGCACCTGTAAAATCTCAGTCTGACCCAAGTATTATTTAAGAAGAAAATAATAAACGGACCAATCTAGCTATAATTATCAGATAAAATAAGATATAAGAAGAGATATAATTAAAACGTATGATAACCAAAAATGTCATACCTCGACAAGTATACATTAGAAAATCAACAAAAGAAAATCATACAAATATCTCACGAGTCGCATAGCATAAAAAGAATGTCAAATTCTTTATTTAATTCACCAAGCCACAATAAATAACATACGTATCAATGCCAACTGAAAAGGGTGGTGAAACATAAATTCCAGAAATCATCAATTAGAAATCCAGAAATCACAAGAAAAGGATGGCCAATCCCAAACGGAATGCTATTCCATAAACCGAACATCGACGCACCTAAATAGATAAGCCCCATGCACAGTCAAACATCGTCGCACCTAGAAAGGTACGAACCATGCAAAGGCAAACATCGACGCACCTAAATAGATACGCCCCATGTAATGCCTAGCATCGATGCACCTAGAAAGATACACCCCATGCATAAATAAGCATCGATGTACCTAGAAAGATACACCCCATGCATAAATCTACACTGACGTATCTAAAAAAATACGCCCCATGTAATGTCTAACATCGATGTACCTAGAAAGATACACCCCATGCATAAATCTACACTGACGTATCTAAAAAAATACGCCCCATGTAATGTCTAACATCGATACACCTAGAAAGATACACCCCATGCAAAGTCGAACATCGATGCACCTAGAAAGATACGTCCCATGCATAGACGAACATCGATGCACCTAGAAAGATACGCCCCATGCCCCGACTTATTGAGCCGATTGCTCCACGAAGTAAACAAACATCGACGCACCTAAATAGATATGACCCATGTGTAAATAAACATCGACGCACCTAAATAGGTACGACCCATGCGAGAAATGAGACGAAGCTCAATAAAATGAAGTACAGTCATCCACATAGACAAAGAGACATCGCACATTGCTACTCCAAACCATAAAATGATCATCATCGATCATCAAGAAGTGTCAATTACAGTAAGCTAGTAAATATATGAGCTTACCTTCATGTCCCATAACCACTAGCTTAACTTAAATATTTACGAACAAATTGTAGATCTCCACTATAAAATTGTCACAAGAGTTTCAATCGAACAAGTCCAAGAATTAACCGCCGAAGTAAACACAAGCGTTTCATACCACTCGTTTTACTATGCCGTTTAATTAGATTTCTCATACGAGTGAGGTAAAGGTTTGTATATACTAATAGATTGGAAAACGGTTTAAGAAAGGAGCTTTGTAATAAAATGGTGTTGAAATCGTTTTAATGAAAGGGTTTTGATATTTACTACTAGTATAGAAAACCTTTATATTTTAAAGTGAAAAATCACAAAAATGATTGTAAAACAAACAATCACCGAAATTCACATTCGAAGACGTGAATAAGATCCAAAGAAATCGATATGAAATCCATCAAAATGGATATTTCGAAAATTCCCAAAGAAAGTGTCATCAAAGTCGATAATAAATGGTAACAACAAAAGGGAAACAACACGAATCGATTAAAGTTGGAAATTCAACAAAATAGGCAATATAGGCAAAATTAGCAAATAGAAGCAGGTCGGTCAACCGGACTCCCTGAGTCGGTTGACCGAACCAAAGATGGAAGTGCTCGGGTAGCAGGTCGGTCGACCGGACCCTGAGCTCGGTCGACCGGAGCCTGTAACCTGCGCATCCAAACCAGAGGCAGGAAGTGCTCGGGTAGCAGGTCGGTCGAGCGGACCCTGTACTCGGTCGACCGAAGCCTGTTGCCAGCACTCCCATGCCTATCTAATGAATTCCAATCCCTTCCGAATTGCAATCGATCGAGCAACGACACTATGGATTTATGCCATCGACTGCCCAACCATATAAGCTCTTCGATTCATCACCAAAAACATGATCAAAACATCAAAGTTAGGATTTCTAAATAATTGAACCCAAAACACCAAAAATTTGAATATTCACCAAATCAATCCAAACCAAAAGCAACTGCACAAGAATAAGTGTTAGGAATTCATACCTAACAATCGAAGATAGTTATAGATTAAGATCTGAGATAAAGATCTCACCTTTGAACCCAAAAACAATGAATGAGAAGCTTGAAGACAAGGGAAGATCAACCACACTTCAATCGCAACACTAGAAGCTTGAATCTAAGATCAAAAGAAGAACATTCCCTAAGTTAGGATTAGGAAATTTCTAAAATTGAATGGAGATAGAGTTGGAGAAGAAGAAGAGGAGGAGGCTTACCAAAGATTCTTCTATTGATTTGGAGCTAGAACTTGATTTGTAAATGGAAACTAGGGTTTGGAGTATTAATTTCCCATTCCACTCACCATTAATCTCTTTAGAACTGAAAAGTAGAGGAAGAAGGAGTGAATGAAGAGGAGTGGTTCAGTTTGGGGTTTTAAGTTGGCTAGTGGGCTGAACCCAACCCAAAGCCCTAAATGAAAAGGTAGCGAAATTCAACTTACTCCAAACATATCGAAACTTATACTCAAAAAGGTTGCAAACGACATTTTGAACTCAACGGAAGGGGTCTCGAGTCCCAATTCGACTGTTTGCAAAAAGTAGGTTTTCGGACTAAAATCTGACGAACGATGAAATATTTAAATAAAATATTTAAATATACAATTGATAAATATGTGGGTTGTTACAGACTTCCCTCCTTAAAGAAATTGCATCCTCGCAATACTTAAGAAGAAAATAAAGAGTAACAACCATAAAAGCATATCAACACAAAAGAAAATTGAAATAGGAAGTTCACCATAAAGAGCATGAAAGGGTAAGCCTAAACGGGATCGCTCGATGAATTCCCAGGAATACCAAGAGAAATCCTTAGGATCAGAGAACCAATGAACTTTCACAAGAAGAACTCTTTATTCCGAAGGCGCTCAACCTCCGAAGCAATGATGCGAATGGAATGTTGCTCATAAGTCAAATCTGGTGAAACTTTAATTTCCTCAATAGCACCGGGCTCAAGAATAAAAATCGAAAACATAAGAGCATTTCCATAGTTAAAAGACGTGGAAAACGTCAAGAATAGCAGAAAGTTGAGCCGGTGCAACGGCGTAGTACAAATACGGTACGCCCAAGAAACGAGAAATTCGAACAATTTCGAAACACCGACGTAGTACAAAAACGGTACGTCCAATGAACCGATAAACCGGAACAACGATGTAGTATAATAATGGTACATCCATTGATTCAGATAAGACGGAACATCGATGTAGTATAATAACAGTACATCCGATGAACCGAACACCATAAAAGAACATCGGACGCTAGTCCATAAAAGAAATGAGACGAAGCTCAACAAAACAAAGTGCATCGAAACGTCCGATGAACTTGGTAAAAAGATCATAAGATACAAGGAATTTGAGCCAATGGGGTTGACGCAAATTAAGTTTCATGGGAGTAAATAAATTTTTCATAGATTTATGATCAAAGTGGAGAACAAATTTCTCATCCAAAAATGGTGATGCTAAATTCTAAAAGTGAAGTCAATATCCGCGAGCACTAGATCATGAGTGGCATACCTAGTCTCGATAGGCTTTTATGACCTAGAAGCACAAGTGGTAGAACGTTTTCTTTTGCAAGATAACGGCATCCAAACCAATACGATTAGCATTGGTACAAAAGATAAAGTCTTGGTTCCCTTCGGAAAACACAAGAATAAGAGTATCGGAAAAGAATTCTTTTAAATAATCTTCTTTCCCAAAAAGCTAAAAAAATTAAAATTACAATTATCTCAATGTAAAAATCTTTCCAGAAAAATTTACATTTTACAAGTCAAGATATCGTGTCTGATTGTCTCATCAAAGCGTTTAGGAAATTCCTATCGATAACGTTGATCAAGCGCATCGACCAGAACTCTTAAAACACTAAATGGGCAATACAATCACAAAATCATCTTTTATAGGATAAATAAGTCTCTTAAAAAGTTTTAAGAATATTCTTTGCTCATTTTAAGAACAAAAATCCAATTGTAGTTAAAAATAAATCTTTATGAAAAAGATTTGTAAAAATTTTAAATTGCTATTTTCATCCAAAATCAATAAATACAAGAATAGTCTCATCGAAATATTCATAGAATACTTGATTTATAAAATGGATGAAATTAGCTGGACGAACCGAATGACATAATAAGTCATTCATAAGAATCATAACGAGTGCGGAATGCGGTAAGTCGAATGCTCACTTCCGCAACTCGTAACTAATGAAAACTGGCGGTAAAATCGAACTAAAAAGACCTTAACACTACACAAAAGATTGCTTAGATGATAGTCCTAAGACAAATTCAAAAATACCGGAAAATTTCTCAAACTACATGAATGAGAGAAATAACACTTTCCTTATAAGTGGGCTTAAGGAATAAAATGAAGCCATCAAATTGGAATCGAAATCATAAAGGAAAAATAATAATCTTCTTAACAGATTGAGATGTCGAAGATGAATAGTCCACACGGGACAAAGGATATGGCTTCACAATAATTTAGCCCATCCTTTCCAAAATTCAATTCCGAAGCCTAAGTAAAAATCGGCACGGAAAGAAAAATCACATAAAATAATTTCTACATCAATAAAAAGCAAATTGAGTGTTGCGGATCTACCATCCAGATTCGCAATTCTCAAAGAAGTCATCAAGCCAAAAATATTCAAAGAAAAAGAATAGACAAGTTCTTTTGATATAAAAATAATGAGATGAACCCATATCAAAAAGAACTCAAATAGGAAGATCACGAAATAAAAAAATAGCATCAAGGATTGAATGAGAAATACCTTGACCAAGAGAAGTGCCACTAGGGGCTTGCACTACATTGAGCTTTCCCTCCTTCTTACTTTGAAGTATAGGACATGCAGTAATATGGTGATTCGAATTTTTACAATAGCGACAAAAGAGAGGTTTCAGACACCTACTATCATAATGGTCTGTGGAACCACAATTGTAGCACAGTCCTCGACTAGAGGTAGGAGTCTTTGCTATCGGAGTTTGTTGGTTCCCTTTCTTGTTGGGAGTGGGGCCTTTGAATTTGATAAGCCTTTTCATGTTGTCATTGAAGTTCTGTTTGGCAACCACAACTTCAACATTACTCTCTCTATCGGCCTTTTCAAGACGAAGAGCAATATCAATAAGCTGATCAAATGAAACCTCTAGTTTCAGGAGTAATGGCTTCTTAAGATTCTTATTCAAGCCATAAACAAATGTTTGATTTTTCTTCAATGGGGTATTAATGTACTCAGCCCCGTATTTAGAAAGAGATTCGAAAGATGCGACGTAATCCGCCACAGAAGATTCACCTTGAACAAGGTCAATAAAAAGCCGGGCCAAAGTTACTTTTTCAGCCTCCGGCACAAACTTTGATTGAAATCTTTCCCGGAATTGCTCCCAAGTAAGATCTGCTTCAATAATCTCCGATGTCAAGAACTCATACCAATCTAACGCTCTTTCTTGGAGCATGCTAGAAGCCACATGGACTTGATGTAAATCAATAAGGTTCATGCGAGGAAAGATGCGATCGCATGATTTGAGCCAAGCTTGAATTTCAATAACACTCTTGGATCCCTTGAATGGCCTTCCACCCAAATCGGTATAGTCTCTGCACAAGCGTGCAAAACCGAATCTAGGATGAGTAGGCTCTAGATTGGGTCCGGCAGCTTGAGCATTCTTCACGAGATCTAAAAGCTGCTGAGCAGACATAAAAACTCCATCTTGGGGAGTAGCACTAGATTGACCGGCGCTGGGATGGCTTGGTCTAACCATTTCTCTTCTTTAAGAAAGAAAGAAAGAAGAAGAAAAAGGTTATTCACAAAATGGATATCAAGCAATCTTGATAGATAAAACAAGGAATCATAAAGAAAATAGGATGAATCGGTATGAAGACTCGAATTAAATCCTAAAGCACGACTCCTAAGATGGACTTAGGACGATGATCCTTGTTAAATTAATTATACATTGTTTTGAAGTTTCGCTCTGATACCAAGCTGTGACGCCCCACCTCTATACCCACGCTAGCCAAGGACACTATGGTGTAATGCCGTCAACTAGCACGGAGAATAAGGCTGTCAAGGAGCGACCATCTGTATAATTACTTTGTGCGAGTACCGGTAAGCCAGATAAAATATAACTTGCATTCTTTTCAAGAGGAAATCCGACATGCCGGCACAAACTCAAAGCTACTATACAGAGGCTATAATATCTTCGGAAACAAATATAGAAATAAACATAACACAAATCAGTCACAGATAATTCATATCACAAAGGCGGAAATAGATATGAATATTACACATAAAAGTGTATATCAGAGTAGTGGTCAAATAAGATCCACAACATCACAAAGGAATAGATACAAGTGCTAGACAAAAATATGTATACATCAAGGAGTCCATATCTCAATTGTATACAACAAAAACTACTAAACTAAAGTAGTTAACCAAAAGATCAGATGATGGTCCGATAAGGAGTCAAGCAGAAGCACCTGTAAAATCTCAGTCTGACCCGAGCATTACTTAAGAAGAAAATAATAAACGGATCAGTCTAGCTATAATTATCAGATAAAATGAGATTTAAGAAGAGACATAATTAAAACGTATGATAACCAAAAATGTCATACCTCTACAAGTATACATTTGAAAATCAACAAAAGAAATCATACAAATATCTCACGAGTCTCATAGCATAAAAAGAATGTCAAATTCTTTATTTAATTCACCAAGCCACAATAAATGACATACATATCAATGCCAACTGAAAAAGGTGGTGAAACATAAATTCCAGAAATCATCAATTAGAAATCCAAAAACCACAAGAAAAGGATGGCCAATCCCAAACGGAAAGATATTCCATAAACCGGACATCGACGCACCTAAATAGATACGCCCCATGCACAGTCAAACATCGTCGCACCTATAAAGGTACGACCCATGCAAAGGCAAACACCGACGCACCTAAATAGATACGCCCCATGTAATGCCTAGCATCTATGCACCTAGAAAGATACACCCCATGCATAAATAAGCATCGACGTACCTAGAAAGATACACCCCTTGCATAAATCAACATCGACGTCTCTAGAAAAATACGCCCCATGTAATGTCTAACATCGATACACCTAGAAATATACACCCCATGCAAAGTCGAACATCGACGCACCTAGAAAGATACGTCCCATGTATAGACGAACATCGATGCACCTAGAAAGGTATGCCCCATTCCTCGACTTATTGTGCCGATTGCTCCACGAAGTAAACAAACATCGACGCACCTAAATAGATACGACCCATGTGTAAATAAACATCGACGCACCTAAATAGGTACGACCCATGCGAGAAATGAGACGAAGCTAAATAAAATGAAGTACAGTCCTTCACATAGACAAAGAGACATCGCACATTGCTAGTCCAAACCATAAAATGATCATCATCGATCATCAAGAAGTGTCAATTACAGTAAGCTAGTAAATATATGAGCTTAGCTTCATGTCCCATAACCACTAGCTTAACTTAAATATTTACGAACAAATTATAGATCTCCACTAGAAAATTGTCACAAGAGTTTCAATCGAACAAGTCCAAGAATTAACTGACGAAGTAAACACAAGCGTTTCATACCACTCGTTTTACTAAGCCGTTTAATTAGATTTCTTATACGAGTGAGGTAAAGGTTTGTATATACCAATAGATTGGAAAACGGTTTAAGAAAGGAGCTTTGTAATAAAATGGGGTTAAAATCGTTTTAATGAAAGGGTTTTGATATTTACTACTAGTATAGAAAACCTTTATATTTTAAAGTGAAAAATCACAAAAATGATTGTAGAACAAACAATCACCGAAATTCACATTCAAAAACGTGAATAAGATCCAAAGAAATCAATATCAAATCCATCAAAATGGATATTTCGAAAATTCCCTAATAAAATGTCATCAAAGTCGATAATAAATGGTAACAACAAAAGAAAAACAACACGAATCGATTAAAGTTGGAAATTCAACAAAATAGGCAATATTGGCAAAATTGGCAAATAAGAGCAGGTCGGTCAACCGGACTCCCTGAGTCGGTTGACCGAACCAAAGATGGAAGTGCTCGGGTAGCAGGTCGGTCGACCGGACCCTGAGCTCGGTCGACCGGAGCCTGTAACCTGCACATCCAAACCAGAGGCAGGGAGTGCTCAGGTAGCAGGTCGGTCGACCGGACCCTGTGCTCGGTCGACCGGAGCCTGTTGCCAGCACTCCCATGCCTATCTAATGAATGCCAATCCCTTCCGAATTACAGTCGGTCGAGCAACGACACTAAGGATTTACGCCATCGACTACCCGTCCATATAAGCCCTTCGATTCATCACCAAAAACATGATTATAACATCAAAGTTAGGATTTTTAAATAATTGAACCAAAACACAAAAAATTTGAATATTCACCAAATCAGTCCAAACCAAAAGCAACTGCACAAGAATAAGTGTTAGGAATTCATACCTAACAATCGAAGATAGTTATAGACTAAGATGTGAGATAAAGATCTCACCTTTGAACCCAAAAACAATGAATGAGAAGCTTGAAGACAAGGGAAGATCAACCACACTTCAATCTCAACACTAGAAGCTTGAATCTAAGATCAAAAGAATAACATTCCCTAAGTTAGGTTTAGGAAATTTCTGAAATTGAATGGAGATAAAGTTGGAGAAGAAGAAGAGGAGGCTTACCAAAGCTTCTTCTATTGATTTGGAGCTAGAACTTGATTTGTAAATGGAAACTAGGGTTTGGAGTATTAATTTCCCATTCCACTCACCATTAATCTCTTTAGAACTGAAAAGTAGAGGAAGAGGGAGTGAATGAAGAGGAGTGGTTCAGTTTGGGGTATTAAGTTGGCTAGTGGGCTGAACCCAACCCAAAGCCCTAAGTGAAAAGGTAGAGAAATTCAACTTACTCCAAACATATCGAAGTTTATACTCAAAAAGGTTGCAAACGACATTTTGAACTCAATGGAAGGGGCCTCGAGTCCCAATTCGACTGTTTGCAAAAAGTAGGTTTTCGGACTAAAATCCTACGAACGATGAAATATTTAAATATACAATCGATAAATATGTGGGTTGTTACACTGGTAGTACCACAGATACACATTGATTACGCCTGGATCCCCTAAATATCTGTACCCGTAGGCTCTAGCAGCCTCTGTGGATTACGCTACTAAATACGACCTACATAGATCACAGATATGCATTGGTTATGCCTGGATCCCCCAGGAAACATCCGTACCCGTAGGCTCTCGCAGCCCCTGCGAATTATGCTATGAAATCGCGCTCATAAGACCATGGAGATCGCTGTGGAATTCGATGGACACTCGAGTATCATATCCGGGAAACCCAAATCAGAGAGAATAATATCTATAGAATGAATCCATAGTGTAGCCACAAAGTGGATATCGAGCAGAAGGCACTTTCAATATCTTTACTTCGAAAATATGTATCATGTAGTACCTTTCAAATCACTTTCAAAGATCATACTTATATAAGGCCCTTTATATATAAGATTACATTTTCAAATCAAATACTTTTCAAATCAATAGTATATCAAATCACACTTATATAGACTTTGATTATATAAGATTTCTATTTCAAAATTGAGTACCCTTTCCAAATCAATAGTTTTCAAATCAATTTCATACTTATACAAATCTATTTTATGTAAGTTCGATAACTCCCAAATCAAGTATTTAATAAAACAAAGTTCTAAATTTCAATTCCTTTCAATAACGTTGTAGTTTCAAAATCATATATGATTTCGCCAAATCATTTCTTCCAAATTACATATATTCAGTTTCAAAGTTTCTTAAAACAATAGATTTAGAAAATAATCTTGGTTTCCAAATCAACAAAATTTGGGTCAAACAAATTCATTTCAAAAACCATCATATAAATACTGGGTTTTACTATCCAATCTATTAAAACCAAATATCTTTCTCAAAATCAATTATACCCAAAATGATTTCCAAGTTATAACTATCCATTTAAAACCTTTAAACTATTTATTTCTATTCAAAAGATCAATTCACCTTTCAAACTATTTAAAACTAAATTTTATTCAAAACTTCCAAAACTAAATTCCATATTAGTATGGTTCAAAATAGTCTTATTCATTTACTTAACAAAACAGTTCAACTCATTTACCTAATCGAATGATTTATATTTTTTTCCAAGATTACTTAGCTTTGAAAATTAAGCCTTGATTTGGAAGTGCTCGAACTTTAAAACATAGTCAAAGAAATCATATTTAAAAATCCAAAAGTTGGAAATCAGCAATAAATCAGCATATCAATTCCAATAGATAAGGTTATAATAAAACAAATCTGAATCTCAAGGATGGAACACCGGCTTACTTTTATCATATCAAATATATATACATATACATATACATATACATATATCTTTCGAAAATCAAACCATACTTCAAAATCTGAAATCAAAATTGGTTTCACAAAATCACTCGCATAGCAAAGCTACTAGAGTGGCCTCTCCCTCACTTAGAAACTTGAAAATAAATGTCGATGATGCATGCATTCATCACCGAAATCATTTTCCAGCGACATAAGTGGGTTCTGGACTTTTATTTTCTTAAAACTTCTTTGAAATCATTGGAATTTATTTGAATACATTATAAACATTTCTTATTCGAAAAATATCTAAAAATCATATTACTATTATATATTTTCCAAAATCTTAAAACCGATTTCAAAACACCGGAGTTCGATTCGTCCAAATTCAAAACCCTTCAGCTATAAATCATTTTTATATAAGTCAAATTTCTTATAAAATTTCAAAATTTCAAATCCTTTCGAAACTTCAAATTTCTCATTTTAAAAGGTATATAATCCTTATCGGAAACATTTCACTTTTATATAAAAAGTGGTCATCCTTATTAAAATAATAATATCGATGTATGCACAAATTCAAATACAATCAAACATAAATTTTCAAGGGATGATTCAAGGATGGATTTCACACAAATAGAGATTCAAATTTAGAGGAACTCTAATCAAAAAGAATTCTGGTTCGAAGATAAGCTCGAATGAAGATGAGATAATTTAATTATCAAATAGAAGATGGATAAGCCTTTATAAATCGCAGGCGACCTTAACCGGTCAACCGTGACTTCAGGAATATAATCAATTCGGAAATCTAAGGCAAATCACCATTTGATCGCCAAAGATAGAATCCAGGTATAGCAGAAGGTAGATAACACCGTAAATCGAGGATACAGAAATATCCTGTGAATGAATGCCAATTAAAAAGGGGTTTCACCCCTTTACAAATCATCCAAAGATTTGCGGAATCACCGATCTTTATAGAGGTTATTCAAAGTGGAGTTATGGAATGCTCCAAAATCAAAGGAATATAAATAGAGAAGGCAAGAATGGATTTCAGAACAAGTGGGAGCGTTCTAAAGTTCAAGGAATCTTAATTGACAAGAATCCTAACCAAGAGATTACTAACAAGGTGGATACAGAAGGGATGAAATTTAAAAAATCTTGGTTTCAAGATAAGAAATTTTTTATACTAATATAATCTTTGAAAATACTTTAAAAATCATTTGGAAATCATTTTATACTTCGAAAATATGTTCTCTCACAAGGAAATGATTCTGAGATTGATTTCACTCATTCTAGGGTATTTCTAGCCTATCTCTAATGAGTTTTTGCTCCGCAGGCTATGGTTTGCCTAAAACCAAAGCTCTGATACCAACTATAACAACCTGATATTTTCAGCATTCGCATCCACACATATCGAACTTGAATTGCCCAAAATACCGCATTGTAAATAAATTTGGAGCAAATGAAAAACAGCCATAGAATCACAGTCACAGAAATATGAGAATAACTCGCAGCGGAAATTAAAATACCATAGTAGTTCATGAAGCTACTATAACAGAATCTCAAAAAAAAACACATAATATCAGTCTGAAAAACATAAATAATAGAAATCTCAAATACATAGAAGTTTATGAATACCAGAGCTGAAATAGAATAACTGAACTGAAACGGAGAGATAACTAGATAAGCAAAAATCTCCAGCAATTCCTAACTCCAGAAAAAGAAATCCAAAGCTAAGATGTAAATACTCAGGTTGACCTGAGCGTAATATAAAACACAAAACACTCGAGTCAGGACATACATACTTATATAATGTAAACAATTCAAGTGGACTGTAGTAGTAATGCATAATAACTTAAAGGATGCTTGGGATCGCCCATCCTCTAAGGATCAGTTAAACCATAAATTAAATACATCCCGTGGTTAAAATTCCAAAATGGTATTTTATAATTCTAAATCAAATATCATTTCAAAATTCAATATCATTTCGAATTCATGTAAAATATTAAAATATCACATCTTTCCAAAACCTCATTCATTTTATTTAATTTGAATACCATTCCTAATCACAGTTAAAAATGGTTTATATTTCAAATCAAAATATTCCATTTAAATTATTTAAAAATGAAGTTATTTTATTTAATAATCAAATGTTCAATTTTCAAGATTTTACCATTTTCATAATTCATTTATTCACTTCAATTTATTAAAACAGTGAAATTTCAGTTTTCACAGTATTTAGAAAATGCTACGGAAAATTTACATTTGAAACAATTCATTTTAACAAAGATAGCGTTTACAAAAGTACTGTAATAGGTTTTAGCTTAGTTCCAACGACCACAATACTTACAAAGTGCTATAATAGCCCTTAGTTCAATTTAGTCTTTTAGTTCATTTATATCAATTACAGCATTTACAAAATGCTGTAATATCTTTAACTTTAAAAATGATAGCATTTCTGAAATGCTGTTAAATTAAATTCCAAATTTTCAATACAATTTCATAAACAATAAATTTATTTTAAATCATTTTAAACTTACAAAAATCATATATTTACTTTTTAAAAACAATCATTTAAATACACTTTAAGTTATGATTTTATACAGTGGAATTTTCATAAAAAATCGACTTTTCTTTAATAATTCACTTATAAAAATTAGTGTACAATTTTATAACATTTCATTTACTTTACATTTTAATTTAATTTACCATTTCATAAATTAAATTTAAATTCCATTTATTTTTCTTAACTTAACTTTTATTTTTAAAACATATTTCACATTTTCCAAGTTAAGTTATAATTCAAATTTTCAATTTTAAACATTTATTTATTTAACTATTTTTAATTTATAGAAAAATCAATAACACTTTATAACATCATTTTAAATTCAAATTAAAATCAAATTATCATATTTTCTTACTTAATTTAAACTACATTTATGAACCAAATCATAAATTCCAAAATTTACTTATATTTGAAATTCTACAATAACATTTATTTATTTCACTTATTTAACTTGTAGAAAATCACTAATATTTAAAAAAATCATTTTTAATTAAATTTAAATCAAAATATCATAATATTTACATTTTTAAAATATTTTATAAATTCAAGGAAAATATATATTAACCATGGGTCTATATATAATTTTCTAACCTAAGTCAAATGATACGGATAATATCATTTCAATCCGTAATTTACAAAGAAAAATCCGGGTTCTATCATTTCAAACCTGCAATCCCAAGTAATGAAAATAAATAAAAATCTTTCAGGCCTATCATTTCAGCCCATAAAGATTTTTTCCTATTCTAAAGTTCGTTGGCATGTATCATTTCAACACATAGTGATTCTAATCTACAGGGAACTTGCTGTATGATAAACTGATATAAATAAACAGAATAACATTATATAACAGTAACAGATGATACGACAGGTGTATAAATAGGGGTGTGCATCATATGATCATAGCATAGGCAGTTATTACATGATAATAAAATTTACAGATTCAAATGGTGTCAGTTTATTAATTATATAAGTACATAATGCCTTGTGAGAATTACTCACCTCTACAAGCTGGAGATAACAAATTCAGACACACAATAGAGATCTAAAAGGTACGAAATCACGACTATGATTCAAATGAGGGAAGAGCCAAAATAGTTGTCTTATGCATATAAAACAAAACAATATATAGGACACGAATTTCAACACTAAATATAACATTAAACAAACTAGAAATAATACACAACATAAAATCAAACGACTTGCACTGGCTTTCACAATTACAATGCTCGCCCATATGGTGATAAGGCACGGCCATGCTGATGTATTTGGTCAAGTATGGCCCATATATGCTTTGCCTAACTTGGGTATGAAGGTATGGAAGTTGTTATGCATGAAACAAAGGTGAAGGCAACAAAAAGCAATTTGGCACATCAACAAGGATCGGCCATGGCTCCAATTGGCTCGACCAAGACTGATGGAGGATAGGGGATGGTGTGGCAGTGGCTTTGGGTCACGTATAGGCTGGTGGAGGTGGTGCAAGTGGTTGCCGAGAGGTGTGGTGATGTGGTGAAGGCATTGGTGAGCTCGGTTATGGTAGTTTCAAGTTGTGTTTGCTAAATTTTGTGTGGATCTTGTATCATAGAGGACACGGCCAGGTAGGTCAGTGGAGATGAAAGGGTTTTGCAGCTGAACAAGGTGGTGATGAAGGTGGTGGTGAAGGAGGAGGCTATGGCCGAACAACATAAGTGAAGGCAAGGCATAAAATACATAAAACAAGGAAAGAAAGTAAGAAAAAAAAGTGAAAGAACATTACTGATAAATTCAGAAATGGAGGCCGAAGTTTTTGAGATGAGAAGAAAAGTTTTTACATGAAAAAATGAAGGATGATGCGGCTGAGAAAATGATATGGTCAGCTCAAAATGAATGCAAATGTTGATTGAAATGAAAAGGCAATGGTATGTGAAAAGTCAAAGGTAAATGAAAGGTTATATAACTCTTCGTATTTCTAATTTTATTTATTCACTTTTAAACACATGAAAAATGTAAGTAAATAAAATAAAAAAAAATAATGCATGAAAAGAAAGAAATAAGTAAATTTTAGACAAATATAAATTAATTAACAAAATAGATAAATAATAGAAACCAGGGTTTTAAAAATTGAAAATAAAATACAATAAGCTTTGGAAAATTATAACATCACTTTAAAAATGTTTTAAAATAAAAATACATACCCAACATGCCATATTACATGCATATATACAAAATAGAATAAGATTTGACCATATAAAAATATTATTTATATAAATTAAAATAGACAATTTTAGTAAATAAATCAATTTACATACAATATTGTAAAAATCACAACTTTCACAATATAAATCGGATTTCAACGAAACAAGAAGCAGTATTCTTGAAATTTAATTTAATTTCATAATAAAAGATAAAATTCAAAAATTCAAATATTTAAATTTTAAATTTAAAAGTCAAAGTTTGACCAAATTGACCAAAATCTACATTTTTTGGATTCTATTTATTCATTTTTGGAATTATAATTCACACAAAAATTAAAATTTATAGTTAAAGTAATTTTTTTATCCATTTTAATAAATATAATAAAGTTAAATCAGAAATTTCAATTAAAAATATTAAAATATGCAATTAAAATAAATCACAAAATTCAGGGTTGTTACGGTAAATATTAACACCAAAGTAAATGGACATAGTGAATCTAATTGAACCAACATTAAAAAGAACATACATAAGGATTAATGAGGGTGAAGATAATGAATTTTAGCGTTTAAAAATAAAGAAGACAATGGATACTAGTAGCTTAGCATTTAAGAAATTTTTAATCACAAATGCAAATTACTAGCATTTAATCAAATAAGCAATCATGGAAGAAAATAAGCAATGGATGCAAAAATAAAATAGATATTGTAATTAATGGCGAACAAATTCTTCATTCCTAAGTAATGTTAAAATTAACATTAATGTTGCAATAAAAGAAAGAAACCCAAACTAATGTTAAAAATTAATATTTACATTAATATATTAAAGGGGGCTCGCACCACCCGTCCCTATTTTGAATGCTCACTTACGAAACGTCCCTAGCCCAAAACCATTATAAACCGAGTCCCTATTTTTATAAAACAATAAAAACTTTCCTCAAATAACCTCGTTAATATGAAAAATCTTCTTCTAAAATACAAGACGAAAGAAAATACAATCAAAATCACAATCTCTATGAAACGACGGCAATGAAGGAGCAGAAAATGGGAAGGGGCAAAATCCAAAAGCCAAAACAAGGTTGATCAAACTTTTGACATTTTTTAATCGAAGTAGTGTTAGGGTTTTTCTAATCGATTTTTTCCTTTTACTGTTTAATCGTCTTAAGTATTTGTTGTTGTGAACTTAAGTTTTTGCTAACAAAGTATTTTCTATTAGGGTTTTCCATATTGTTGTAAAAATACAGAATAACTAACATTGTAGAATTTAGTATAATTGTAAACAGAACTTTTGTTGTATATTTTTGAGTTGTAGGAATAAAAAACTTGCACACATGAGTGCAGATACACATTTAGTATGATTTCAGAAATTGCACACACACTTGCACTTTAATATATTTTAAATGGAAGTTGAAATTTAACATGGCAACTATATTTTCGGTACAGTTGAAATTTAACATGGCAACTATATTTTTAGTAAATGCATACATGCTTGCACTTTTAATATTTTTTAAAACTAGCGCACATACTTCAACATAACATGACTTACAGATATACATTTAGTACAATTTTAGAAATTGCACACGTACTTGCACTTTAATATTTTTTAAATTTAGCATGGCAAATATATTTTTAATAACTGCACAAGTGCTGACACTTTTAATAAATATGAAATTTTAATTGAGATTTGTAATGAAAAAGTATAATGGAAATATATTATATTAAAAACTTGCACACATACTTGCAGATAATATGATTTACAGATATACATTGAGTAAAATTTCAAAAATTGCACACATAGTTGCACTTTCATATTTTTTAAATCTAACATTGCAACTATATTTTCAATAAGTACACACATGATTGCACTTTTAATATATTTGAAATTTTAGCTGACTTGTGTACAAGTAATTTGCTCAAATAGTAAAACTCTATTGCTTTTGCATTGGACAAGAATTTGTGAATGGATTTGAAGTAATTTTCATCAATTGCATTTTTAGCGTACAAATATGACAAAGTAAGTATGACATATAATCATCACCAGTAAAATTATGTATGTAGATAGGTAATTAAAAAAGAATAATGAAGATCTAAGTTAAGTAAAATAATGATACAGATCTTTGAATTAGTATTTGTTTAAATTAATGTTCTTCAGTTAGTGTTTGCATATTGTATATTTTATTCAATTAGGATCTAACATTGATAAATCTCAATTTTAATCTAACATTTTGTACTGTATAGTACTTTTTTTATTTTTTAATCAATAGAAAAACTTTCTGGCTAACATTAATTTTTAACAGGAATCAACAGAAATAGAGTTATCAAATAATTCTTCTGATGAGGCTCACTCAGTTCATGAGAAAAATGAACTACAAATTGTACAATGAAATTTAATTTTAGAACAAGAAAATTCTGAAACTGATTCAGATGTAAAGACTAAAGAAACTAAAAGTTATAGAAATAATTTAGGTAGATTTTTAAAATTTACAAATGAACTGGTAAAGTATTTGATGCCAGTGCATTTGAATATACTGAGAGATACTCCATTTTGGAATTTTGTAAAATTGTTAATTGTAAATAAGGTAACAAAAATAGATATCAAAAAAATTCAAAAAGTTTAGATGTAATCGTACAAACATATAGGCCCGATATAGAGAAATTTGAAATAGCTGGACAATTACTAGATTTCGATGTTATGTAAATGAAAGAGATTTTTGGTATTCCTATAGAAGGAACGATAATAATAACTTTACCTCAAAGAGAAAAGAAATGTTTACAACCAATTTGCCAAAATTTTATTACTAAATATTTGTTGGAAAATGAAAAGATAAACAAAAAAGTGGTAGAAAAATATGTATATACAGCACTAAAACAGAATGACCCAGAAGCTGCTGAAGGTGTTGTCAGATTTATTATAATGCATCTCCTTTGTACATTTTTCTTCTCAGGTAATGTAATTACTTTAAACTTTGAATGTTATTTCAATGATTATACAGTATATTAAGTAATATTAATATAATTTACAGGTAGCAATTCTGACCTGAAATGATTATATTTACCGTATGTGGTAGATTTCGATCAAACGAGAAAAAAAAACTGGGCAAAATCCATTTTGGACAACTTGAAGGAAAATTTGAAAAGAAATATGGCAAATTCGAGAAGTAACAACTCATGTCATACTGTTTTGCTGGTAAGTTTTGATACTCTATTATTGCATGTAAGTAACATATTTTGTCTCATTTCCCTTTTTTTGAACATTCATACAAATTAGTCCACTTAATTAAATTAAGCTTGTTCAGTACTATAAAACTTAGGTAAAATATGTGCAACTGTACTATATTGAATAACTATTTATTTCCTAGATGTAAGCTATGAACTCTGTAGAAATTACAGAAGTTAAAGGCTATAAAAATTATTTTTACATACAGATAATATGTCAAGGTCATGGGATGAAGATTGCTAGAAAGTCCTACATATTTTGTAAGATGAAATATGCATGCAGCATGATAAAACACTTTATAGATCTTATTAAGACTGTTTAACATGTGTGATTATTCGAATTTTACAACTGCACAGTAAGTATACCATTACAGTTGTTTATGAGATGGATATAGTTGAATTTGACAAATTGACAGTGTTCATTGCATACAATATATGCCACCATGACAAAAAAGCCAGGTGCCACATGTCCATTCGTGTTGAACTGCACAAGTTTTCTTAGTAATTTTGTAACAACCCGCATATTTGTCGATTGTATATTTAAATATTTTATTTAAATATTTTATCGTTCGTCGGATTTTGGTCCGAAAAGCTACTTTTTGCATACAGTCGAATTAGGACTCGAGACCACCCCCATTGAGTTTAAAATGTCATTTGCGACCTTTTTGATTATAAGCTTCGATGTGTTTGGAGATAGTTGATTTTTGCTACTTTTTCCCGCTTATGACTTTGGTTTGGACTGCACCCTTATTAGCTCAGCCCAACCCCCTTCTCTTCATAACTTCTCCTCTTTGCTTAAACACTCAAGCTTTAGCAACAATGGTGGAAGAGAATGGGAAATAGAAATTCCTAAGCCCTAGCTTGCTTTGCAAATCCAACTTCTAGCTCCAAATTCAAGAGAACCTATTGGTAAGCATCTCTTTCTTCTTCTCCAACTCTTTCTCTCCTTGATTTCAGAAATTTCCTAAACCTAATTTAGGAAATGTTTCTCTTTTAAGCTTAGATTCAAGCTTCTAGTGTTGAGATTGAAGTGTGGTTGATCTCCCCTTGTCTTCAAGCTTCTCATCCATTGATTTGGGTTCAAAGGTGAGATTTTTATCTCACATCTTAGTCTATAATTATCTTCGACTGTTAGGTATGAATTCCTAACACTTATTCATGTGCAATTGATTTTGGTTTGGATTGATTTTGTGTAAATTCCAATTTTTGGTGTTTTGGTCTAATTTATGAAAATCCTATTATGGATATTTGGACATTGATATTTGAGGCGTATCGAAGAGCCGTTTAGGATGGGTTGTCGTTCGACGTAATTCCTTAGTCATCGTCATTTGCTCGTTCGATCGTTTCTGATATTCGTTTTGGCCATTTTTGGCCCAGGTTCAGGGAATGCCCTGAACCCCAGATTCAGACGTCTGAAACGTAATATTCAGACGTCTGAATATTGTTCTGGGAAGATTTCTATTCCCAGATTCAGACGTCTGAATATATGGTTTCAGACATCTGAATTGGTTCATTTGGAACCAGAAAGGAAATAGGCTAAAAAGTGCCTATTTCAAGCGTCTGGATCCAAGGATTCAGACGTCTGAATTCTGTCTTTGGAAAATATTTATTTTCCAGATTCAGACGTCTGAATCCTTGATTTCAGACGTCTGAATCAGCACTATTTGCCTATTTGCCTATTTGCTTGAGAATTCCAATTTAAATCGATTCGTGATGATCCTATTTGTTGTTATCATTTATTATGACTTTGATGACTCCTTTTTAGGGATTTTTGAATATCCATTTCGATGGATTCTTTATCGGTTTCTTTGAATTTTATTCACGTCTTCGAATGTGAATTTTACTTATTGATTGTTCTTACAATCTTCTTTGTGATTTGTCACTTTAAAAATATAAAGGTTTTCTATACTAGTAGTAAATATCAAAACTCTTTCATCACACGATTTCAACTCTATTTTCAATAACAAAGATCTTTTCTTAAACCGTTTTCCAATCTATTAGTATATACAAGCCTTTACCTCACTCGTATGAGAAATCTAATTAAACGACTTAGTAAAACGAGTGGTATGAAACGCTTGCGTTTACTTCGTCGGTTAATTCTTGGACTTGTTCGATTGAATCTCTTGTGACAATTTTATAGTGGAGATCTACAATTTGTTCGTAAATATTTAAGTTAAGCTAGTGGTTATGGGACATGAAGCTAAGCTCATATATTTACTAGCTTACTGTAATTGACACTTCTCTGTGATCATGACGATCATTTTTATGTTTTAGACTAGCATTGTGCGATGTCTTTTGACTTGGTCCATCGGATGTCACGCTGTACGACGTCGATGCTCCGAATTATTTGATACATTGGATGTACCGTTTGCACTACATCAATGTCTTTGCTTTTGATTCATTGGATGTACCGTTTGCACTACATCAATGATATGCTTTTGATACATTGGATGTACCGTTTGCACTACATCAATGTCTTTGCTTTTGATTCATTGGATGTACCGTTTGCACTACATCAATGATATGCTTTTGATACATTGGATGTACCGTTTGCACTACATCAATGTCTTTGCTTTTGATTCATTGGATGTACCGTTTGCACTACATCAATGATATGCTTTTGATACATTGGATGTACTGTTTGCACTACATCAATGTCTTTGCTTTTGATTCATTGGATGTACCGTTTGCCCTACATCAATGATATGCTTTTGATACATTGGATGTACCGTTTGCACTACATCAATGTCTTTGCTTTTGATTCATTGGATGTACCGTTTACACTACATCAATGATATGCTTTTGATACATTGGATGTACCGTTTGCACTACATCAATGTCTTTGCTTTTGATTCATTGGATGTACTGTTTGCACTACATCAATGATATGCTTTTGATTCATTGGATGTACCGTTTGCACTACATCAATGATATGCTTTTGATACATTGGATGTACCGTTTGCACTACATCAATGTCTTTGCTTTTGATTCATTGGATGTACCGTTTGCACTACATCAATGATATGCTTTTGATACGCTGGATGTACCGTTTGCACTACATCAATGTCTTTGCTTTTAATTCATCGGATGTACCGTTTGCACTACATCAATGATATGCTTTTGATACATTGGATGTACCGTTTGCACTACATCAATGTCTTTGCTTTTGATACATCGGATGTACCGTTTGCACTACATCAATGTCTTGGCCATCCTTTTTCTTGTGATTTCTGGATTTCGTGTGTTGAATTCTGGAATTTATGCTTCACCTATCTTCGTGATTTCTATTGATTTGATTTATCAATTATTGTGGCTTGGTGAATGAAATTAGGAGTATGACATTCCTTATGATCCTTGAGTAGATTATTGTGATATTGATTAATCTCTTGTTGATTTTCAATTACTTATATATCACAGCTTGGCATTGTGATTATTATATGTTTAGTCATATCTCTTATTCTATATCATTTCATCTGATATTTATAGCTAGACTGATCCGTTTATTATTTTCTTTTTAAATAATACTCGGGTCAGACTGAGATATTACAGGTGCTTCCTCATGGCTTCCTATCTGGAACCATCTTCTGACTTTTGGCTAACTACTTTAGTTTAGTAGTTTTTGTTGTATACATTTGAGATACAGACTCTATGATGTATACTTATTCTTTTGTCTACCACTTGTATCTATTCTTTTGATATTGTGGATCTTGTTTGACCACTACTCTGATGTACACTTTCATGTGTTGTATTCATATCTATTTCCGCTTTTGTGATATGAATTGTTTGTGGCTGATTTATATTATGTTTATTTCTATATTTGTTTCCGAAGGATTTGTATAGCCACTGTGTAGTAGCTTTGAGTTTTGGTCGGTATGTCAGATTTCCCTCTTGATAAAGAAATGCATGTTATACTATCTGACATATCGATGCTCGCGCAAAGCAATTACACGGATGGTCGCTCCTCTACAGCCTTATTCTCCGTGCTGGTTGACAGCATTCACCGTAATGTTCTTGGCTAGCGTGGGTATAGAGGTGGGGCGTCACAGCTTGGTATCAGAGCCAAACTTCGGAATAATATGGAATATTATAACAAGGATCATCTTCCTAAGTCCATCTTAGGAGTCGTGCTTTAGGATTTTATTCGGGTCTTCGTACCGTTCTATCCTACTTTCTTTTATGATTCCTTGTTTTATCTATCAAGATTGCTTGATATTTATTTTGAGAATAACTTTTTCCTCTTCTTTCCTTCTTTCTTTCTTAAAGAAGAGAAATGGTTAGACCTGGCCGTCCCAGCGCCGGTCAATCTAGTGCTACTACTCAGGATGGAGTATTTATGTCTGCCCAGCAACTTCTTCATCTAGTAAAGAACGCTCAAGCACCCGGACCCATTCCAGAGCCTACTCATCCTAGATTCAGTTTTGCACGCTTGTGCAGAGACTATACCGATTTGGGTGGAAGGCCATTCAAAGGATCCGAGAGTGTTATAAAAATTCAGGCTTGGCTCAAATCATGCGATCACATCTTTTCTCGCATGAACCTTGTTGACCTTCATCGAGTCCAAGTGGCTTCTAGCATGCTCCAAGAAAGAGCGTTAGATTGGTATGAGCTCTTGACTTCGGAAATTATCGAAGCGGATCTTACTTGGGAGCAATTCCGGGAAAGATTCGAATTGAAATTTGTGCCGGAGGCTGAAAAAGTAACTTTGGCCTGGCGTTTTATTGACCTTGTTCAAGGTGAATCTTCTGTGACAGACTATGTCGCATCAGTCGAATCTCTGTCCAAATACGGGGTTGAGTACATTAAAACCCCATTGAAGAAAAATCAGAGATTTGTTTATGGCTTGAATAAGAATCTTAAGAAGCCATTACTTCTGAAACTTGAGGTTTCATTTGATCAGCTTATTGATATCGCTCTTCGTCTTGAAGAGACCGATAATGAAGGTGATGTCGAAGTTGTGCGTGCCCAAAAGAACTTCGACAATAACTTGAAGAGGCCTATCAAATTCAAAGGCCCTGATTCTAATAAGAAAGGGAAGCAGCAAACTCTAGTAGCAAGAGTTCCTACCTCTAGTCGTGGACGATGCTACAATTGTGGTTCCACAGACCACCATGCAAGGGAGTGCCCGAAACCACTCTTTTGTCGTTATTGCAAAGGTTCGGGTCATCTTTTATTTTCGTGTCCTAAGCTTCCAAGCAAGAGAGAAGGAAAGCTGCAAGCCCCTGACAACTCTTCTCTTGGTCAAGGTATTTTCATTCAATCCTTGATGGCATTGTTTTATTTCGTGAACTTTCTATTTGAGTTCTTTTTGATATGGGTTCCATCTCACTATTTTATATCAAAAGAACTTATTGATTCTTTTTCTTTAAAAATATTTTTTTGGGCTTGATGAGTTCTTTGAGAGTTGTGAATCCGGATGGTAGGTCCGCAACACTCAATTTGCTTTCTTTTAATGTCGAAACTATTGTATGTGATTTTTCTTTCTGAGCCGATATTTTTCCTTAGGCTTCGGAATTGATTTTTGTAAGGATTGGCTTAATCGTTGTGAAGCTCATATCCTATTTTCCGTGTGAACTATTCATCTTCGACATTTTCTATCTGTTAAGCAGATTTCTATTTTTCCTTGTGATTCCGATTTCAAATTTTTGAAGGCATCATTTTATTCCTTAAGCCCACTTATAAGGAAAGTGTTATTTCTCTCATTCATGTAGTTAGAGAAATTTTTCGGTATTTTTGAGCTTGTCTTAGGATTATCACCTAAGTAATCTTTTGTGTGGTGTTAAGGTCTTTAGTTCGACCTTGCCACCGATTTTCATTTGGCGACGAGTTGCGGAAGTTAGCATTCCACTTACGCACTCCGCACTCGTTATGATTCCTATGAATGAATTATTATGTCATTCAATTTGTCCAGCTTATTTCATCCATTTTATATATCAAATATTCTATAAATATTTCGATGAGACCATTCTTTTATTTATTGATTTTTGGATGAAAATAGCAATTTAAAATTTTGCAAAATCTTTTTCATAAGATTTATTTAGAAGTATAACCGGATTTTTGTTCTTAAAACGAACAAAGAATATTCTTAGAAGTTTTTGAGAAACTTACTTATCCTATAGAATACGATTTTGTGATTGTATTGCCCATTTAGTGTTTTAAGAATTTTGGTCGATGCGTTTGATCAACGTTATCGATAGGAATTTCCTAAACTCTTTGATGAGACAATCAGACACAGTATATTAACTTGAAAATAGTAAATTTTTCTAGAAAGATTATTACATAATGATAAATGTAATTTTGAAAGTTTTAACTTTTCAGGAAAGAAGGTTATTTAAAAGAAATTCTTTCTTTTCGATACTCTTTTTCTTGTGATTCCTGAAGGGGAACCAAGACTTTGCTATTTGTACCGATACTAGTCGTATTGATTTGGATGCCATTCTCTTGTAAAGGAGAACGTGCTATCACTTGTGCTTCTAAATCATTAAAAGCCGATTGAGACTAGGTATGCCACTCATGATCTAGTGCTCGCGGCTATTGTTTTCGCTTTTAGAGTTTGGCATCATCATTTTTGGATGGGAAATCTGTTCTCTACCCCGATCATAAATCTTTGGGATAATTATTTTCTCATATCGAACTCCATGTTGACTCGAGTTCCTCACATCTTATGATCTTGATAGTCTTTTTATTCCTGGAAGGGAAATCGTGTTGCCAACGCGTTTTGTCGTAGGCAACAAGTTGTTGATTCTTTGATGTTGTCGGAATGGAATTTTCTTTTTATTAAGTTCATCAGACGTTTTGATGTACTTCGTTTTATTGAGTTTCTAGTTCCTCGGGCGTACCGTTTTTGTACTACGCCGTTGCACCGGCTCAAAATTCTGCTATTCTTGACGTTCCCCACGTCTTTTATCTACGGAAATGCCTTAGGGATTCCGGTTTCCATTCTTGAGCCCGGTGATATTGTGGAAATTGAAGTTTCACCGGATTTGATTTTTGAGCAACATCCTATTCGAATTATTGCTTCGGAGCTCAAACGACTTCGAAATAAAGATGTTCTTCTTGTGAGAGTTCAATGGTTCTCAAATCCTAGGGATTACCCTTGGGAATCTTGAGAATTCATCGAGCGAACCCGTTTGGACTTACTCTTTCGTGCTCTTTATGGTGAACTTCCTATTTCAAATTTCTTTTGTGTTGATATGCTTCTATGGTTGTTACTTCTTATTTTCTTCTTAAGTATTGCGAGGACGCAATTTCTTTAAGGAGGGGAGTCTGTAACAACCCGCATATTTGTCGATTGTATATTTAAATATTTAATTTAAATATTTTATCGTTCGTCGGATTTTGGTCCGAAAAGCTACTTTTTGCATACAGTCGAATTAGGACTCGAGACCACCCCCATTGAGTTTAAAATGTCGTTTGCGACCTTTTTGAGTATAAGCTTCGATATGTTTGGAGATAGTTGATTTTTGCTACTTTTTCCCTCTTATGACTTTGGTTTGGACTGCACCCTTATTAGCTCAGCCCAACCCCCTTCTCTTCATAACTTCTCCTCTTTGCTTAAACACTCAAGCTTTAGCAACAATGGTGGAAGAGAATGGGAAATAGAAATTCCTAAGCCCTAGCTTGCTTTGCAAATCCAACTTCTAGCTCCAAATTCAAGAGAACCTATTGGTAAGCATCTCCTTCTTCTTCTCCAACTCTTTCTCTCCTTGATTTCCGAAATTTCCTAAACCTAATTTAGGAAATGTTTCTCTTTTAAGCTTAGATTCAAGCTTCTAGTGTTGAGATTGAAGTGTGGTTGATCTCCCCTTGTCTTCAAGCTTCTCATCCATTGATTTGGGTTCAAAGGTGAGATTTTTATCTCACATCTTAGTCTATAATTATCTTCGATTGTTAGGTATGAATTCCTAACACTTATTTATGTGCAATTGATTTTGGTTTGGATTGATTTTGTGTAAATTCCAATTTTTGGTGTTTTGGTCTAATTTATGAAGATCCTATTATGGATATTTGGGCATTGATATTTGAGGCGTATCGAAGAGCCGTTTAGGCTGGGTTGTCGTTCAACGTAATTCCTTAGTCATCGTCATTTGCTCGTTCGATCGTTTCCGATATTCGTTTTGGCCATTTTTGGCCCAGGTTCAGGGAATGCCCTGAACCCTTCATTCAGACGTCTGAAACGTAATATTCAGACGTCTGAATATTGTTCTGGGAAGATTTCTATTCCCAGATTCAGACGTCTGAATATATGGTTTCAGACGTCTGAATTGGTTCATTTGGAACCAGAAAGGACAAAGGCTAAAAAGTGCCTATTTCAGACGTCTGGATCCAAGGATTCAGACGTCTGAATTCTGTCTTTGGAAAATATTTATTTTCCAGATTCAGACGTCTGAATCCTTGATTTCAGACATCTGAATCAGCACTATTTTGCCTATTTGCCTATTTGCTTGAGAATTCCAATTTAAATCGATTCGTGATGATCCTATTTGTTGTTATCATTTATTATGCCTTTGATGACTCCTTTTTAGGGATTTTTGAATATCCATTTCGATGGATTCTTTATCTGTTTCTTTGGATTTTATTCACGTCTTCGAATGTGAATTTTACTGATTGATTGTTCTTACAATCTTCTTTGTGATTTGTCACTTTAAAAATATAAAGGTTTTCTATACTAGTAGTAAATATCAAAACTCTTTCATCAAACAATTTCAACTCTATTTTCAATAACAAAGTTCTTTTCTTAAACCGTTTTCCAATCTATTAGTATATACAAGCCTTTACCTCACTCGTATGAGAAATCTAATTAAACGACTTAGTAAAACGAGTGGTATGAAACGCTTGCGTTTACTTCGTCGGTTAATTCTTGGACTTGTTCGATTGAATCTCTTGTGACAATTTTATAGTGGAGATCTACAATTTGTTCGTAAATATTTAAGTTAAGCTAGTGGTTATGGGACATGAAGCTAAGCTCATATATTTACTAGCTTACTGTAATTGACACTTCTCTGTGATCATGACGATCATTTTTATGTTTTAGACTAGCATTGTGCGATGTCTTTTGACTTGGTCCATCGGATGTCACGCTGTACGACGTCGATGCTCCGAATTATTTGATACATTGGATGTACCGTTTGCACTACATCAATGTCTTTGCTTTTGATTCATTGGATATACCGTTTGCACTTCATCAATGATATGCTTTTGATACATTGGATGTACCGTTTGCACTACATCAATGTCTTTGCTTTTGATTCATTGGATGTACCGTTTGCACTACATCAATGATATGCTTTTGATACATTGGATGTACCGTTTGCACTACATCAATGTCTTTGCTTTTGATTCATTGGATGTACCGTTTGCACTACATCAATGATATGCTTTTGATTCATTGGATGTACCGTTTGCACTACATCAATGATATGCTTTTGATACATTGGATGTACCGTTTGCACTACATCAATGTCTTTGCTTTTGATTCATTGGATGCACCGTTTGCACTACATCAATGATATGCTTTTGATACATTGGATGTACCGTTTGCACTACATCAATGTCTTTGCTTTTGATACATTGGATGTACCGTTTGCACTACATCAATGTCTTGGCCTTCCTTTTTCTTGTGATTTCTGGATTGCGTGTGTTGAATTCTGGAATTTATGCTTCACCTATCTTCGTGATTTCTATTGATTTGATTTATCAATTATTGTGGCTTGGTGAATGAAATTAGGAGTATGACATTCCTTTTGATCCTTGAGTAGATTATTGTGATATTGATTAATCTCTTGTTGATTTTCAATTACTTATATATCACAGCTTGGCATTGTGATTATTATATGTTTAGTCATATCTCTTATTCTATATCATTTCATCTGATATTTATAGCTAGACTGATCCGTTTATTATTTTCTTTTTAAATAATACTTGGGTCAGACTGAGATATTACAGGTGCTTCCTCATGGCTTCCTATTTGGAACCATCTTTTGACTTTTGGCTAACTACTTTAGTTTAGTAGTTTTTGTTGTATACATTTGAGATACAGACTCTATGATGTATACTTATTCTTTTGTCTAGCACTTGTATCTATTCTTTTTGATATTGTGGATCTTGTTTGACCACTACTCTAATGTACACTTTCATATGTTGTATTCATATCTATTTCCGCCTTTGTGATATGAATTGTCTGCGACTGATTTATGTTATGTTTATTTCTATATTTGTTTCCGAAGGATTTATATAGCCACTGTGTAGTAGCTTTGAGTTTGGGTCGGTATGTCGGATTTCTTCTTGATAAAGAAATGCATGTTATACCATCTGACATATCGATGCTCGCGCAAAGCAATTACACGGATGGTCGCTCCTCAACAGCCTTATTCTCCGTGCTAGTTGACAGCATTCACCGTAATGTTCTTGGCTAGCATGGGTATAGAGGTGGGGCGTCACAAATTTTATCTTTGTATCACTGTAACATCTTTAAATTAATGTCATAATTTTAGTTTAGCAAAAGTATTGAAGTTTTAAGCAGGATATATTTCTAGATTTCTGCACTAGTAGAATACACATTTATATTGTTTACAATGCGTATTAACCAGGCTATCATACTTGTCAGATTTAAGTTAGCAATTCTGTTAAAGCTGTTTGTCATCATATATTAATTCTTTTGTTATGGTACCTGTATCAAAAGTACTATAACAACTCGGTATTTTTCAACCATTCGCATCCATTATAAGTGCATAGGCAGACACTCATGCCGGAACTGAATTGCTCAAAATACCGTGTAGTAAATAAAATTTTGGCAAACCTCAGAATATACAGTAAATAAATATCACAGATCACAGACACGGAGTATATAAAAATGCAGCGGAAGAAATAGAGATAGTAGTTTATGAAGCTACTATATAAATATAAGATACATCAGAGTTAAATAAGATACAACAGAAGAGTAACAGGATACATCAGGTACAAATCAGATACATCACTGAACCACTGGATACTGAAACAAAATAGATGGCTGGATCTTCAAGGAAAGCTCCAACGCCGAAGGTGAATCTTGAATGCTAACTCAATCAATCTGACCCGAGCGTAAAGCAAAACACAAAACCCTCGAGTCAGGACATAAATACTTATAAATTGTAAATCAACTCAAGTGAACAGTAACAAAATGCATCAGTAACTTAAAGGATGCTTGGGACCGCCCATCCTCTAAGGATCCGTTAAACTATTTACTATGTAGTAATATACGCTATATACGGTAGTGTCTAATCAGTAAAGTATAATCATATAGAAAATAGCGTTAAGGGGATGGTGAACCTTAACGCGGTCGGATCTTTAAAACCAAAATCGTAGTGGGCTCGATATAAGGATATGACACGGCACGCGAGGCAATGCCAGGGTGGATACACCGTTTGCACTCCCGGACCGGTGGTGACGGCAAGCCAGCAGCTTCCGCCCACCTCGAACAATACCCCCGAATCAAAGTGGCGCCACCGAATCGAATCACAACAGTAATATAATGGTTTTCGATGGAGCATGCTCGATGAAAGGGTGCGACCCTTTGTGTAGCCCAGTATAGCTCCTGTTTTAGTCATATATGCCAACTCACGGGAGTTGGGTCCACGTAATATACCTCGAGAACGTCGCCACCATCCTACTTCATTCTGGAATCTCCACCGCGTACACAGTTGTTAAAATGGTTTTCGGTAGTGGCCGGCTATAAGACAACATCCGATCCCGGTCTCTTTAACAACCAATCGTTATTATAACCCGTAGTTATAACTTTAAAACAATATTTTATACTTCAAAATAAAATATCCTTTTCAATCCAAATCTTTATCAAAATAAAGATTAAATCATTTCCAAACCATTTCAATATATCATCGTAACATATCTTTCAATTCAAATATTTATTAAAATAAATATTAAGTCATTTCTAACCATTTCAATATATTAAATTTTCATACCCTTTCAACACTACCTTTCAAATCATTTTAATATATCAAAATATCATAACCTTTCAAAGCTTCATTTCCAAAATATCATATCTTTCAGAACTTCTTTTTAAATCATGTTAATATCAAAATGTCCTATCTTTCAAACTCCGTTTTCAAATCATTTAATATCAAAAATATCATATCTTTCAAAACTTCGTTTCAAATCATTTTAATATATCAAAATATCATATCCTTTCAAAACTTCATTCATTTCAAATCATTATTCATTTTATTCAATCTAAAATACCATTTCAATTCATATTTCAAAACAGTTTATATTCCAAAAATTCTTTTTTTTATCATTTCAATGAAGTTATTATTTTAATAATTAAATTATTAAATTTTCAAAAATTTCAACTTCCAAAGTTTATTTATTCACTTAAGTTTATCAAAAACCGTGAAAATTCACTTTTCGCATCATTTAGAAAACTTCTACGGAAAGTTACATTCAAAACAGTTCAATTTAACAAAGGACAGCATTTTAAAATGTTATAATAGGTTTACTTAAATTTCGAATAAATTAGTTAAATTCAAAGATTATAGCACTAACAAAAATTGCTATAATAGCTTTAATTCAATTTAGCTTTTTAGTTCATTATCATCAACTACAGCGTTTACAAATGCTGTAATATCATTTACATTGTAATTAATAGCATTTCAAAAATACAGTCAATTAACTTCAAATATTCAATAAAATTTCTCAACCAATTATATTTTTATTAAAAACATTTTTAACTTACAAAATCATACATTTTCACATTTATAAACATCATTTAATTTTCCTCAAGTTCATGATTTTATAAAGTTAAATTTCCATTCAAAAATCAAGATTAAATAATAATCCACTTATTAAAATGCAATGTTCAATTTTAAAATCCATTACATTAAATTTCAACCTAACACTTAAGTTCAAATTCTCAAATATAACTTAGTTTTATTTTTATTTGCTTAACTAAAAGTTCACTTTTACGTCAATTTCATAAATTTCCAATTCTAGTTATATTTCAAAGTTTCAACTTAAATATTTATTCATTTCACATTTCAACTTTATTAAAAATCATAAATATGATAAAAATCATTTTAAATTCATTTAAATTCAAATTATCATAAATTTATCATAATTTCATAGTCAATAAAATTTCCAATTAAAATTAAATCAAAATTTCCAAAATAACTTACGTTCAAAATTTCTAACTTTTTCATTAATTCATTTCACTTACAATTATTCAGAAAATCAATAATATTTTACAAAAATTTTATTTTTATTAAATTTCAAATCAAAATATTATAATAATATTTCTAAAATATTTTAAAATTTTTAGAAAAGCATATTTTAACTATGGGCCTGTATAAAATTTTCTACGCTAGGTAAAGTGATACGGGTAATATATCATTTCAACCCGTAATTTTCAAAGAAAATCCGGGTTTTATCATTTCAAACCCGCAATCCCAAGTTAAAATAAATTAAATAAAATAAATCAGGCCTATCATTTCAGCCCATAACATTTTTTTTCTAACAGGGAACTTGCAGTGTAATCATATACAGGAATAATATAAACAAGGTCAATATCACAATATACAGTCATATATCAGATGTCAGGTGAAAATTAACAGTTTAAACATGGTAATAACATGGCATAGCATATCATATGATCATCATTAATTTGCATAAACATTTTATATTACTAAACACTTGTCATCAATTCACTTTCATAAGTATAAATGTCAGGGTGAGAAAGACTCACTTGTTCAAGCTGAAGACCAAAACAACAAACACAAGTGCGATTCCAAAAGCACGACAAGCACGATATAGCATGACTTTTGATTTGAATGAATGGAGAGCCTTGATATTTGTCTTGTAAACATATACCCAAAACAATACAATAATACATAAGTTTTCAATTCAAATACGACTAAACTAGGCTAGAAATAACTACATAAATCAAGGCAGAGTTGCTATGCACTTGCTTCCAACACACTCTAGGTTCAGCAATAAGGTATACTACAGGTCTAAGGTAAGATTTGGATCAGGTTTTGGTTGGGTATGGTCAGCCTAATATAGGTTAACATGGTGCAAAAGTGTGGAGAAGGGAAAACAACACAACAATCAACATACACATGATTTTCAAGGCACTACAAGGCACGGTCAAAGCTAGTATGGTCATGGCCTGTACTTCGGGTCAAAGGGGATGGAGCGGCTGAGAGTACAGGTGGTGCTGGAGGTGGTGGAGGTGGTGTTAGTGGAGGCCACGGGTGGTGGAAGGTGGTGGATGCATAGATTTGCTCGGTTAGGTCATGTAGGTGAATTATATTGTATTTGGTGATAGATCTACCACCAAGGGTGGCTCGGCTTGGGATGGACAGTGAAGAGGAGGTGGTGGTGATGGGTTCCAGTGGTGGTGGAGGCAGCAGGGGCTGGAGAGGAGGCAGGGCCGAACCTAGAAGAGGAAGAGACAAGTGCAAATCAATATAAAACAATGAAAAGGTGAAATAGAAAAGAAGATTTACCAAAGTTTTTGAACAAGGAGGCCATGATTTTTTTTTTTAGGGTTGAGAAAGAGAAAAATTTCGTGACAAATGAGCAAGGGAAGTCGGCTGGAGATGGTATAGGGAAATGCCAAAAAAACAGATGTATTGATGACAAAAGAAACTGCAAAAGAAACAGTGAAACGTTTTTACGTTTCTTAGCCTTTAACCCTTTCAAATTTCTCATATATATTTATATACATCTAAATAACTGAAAATAATTAAAATCTCAGTTAAAATTCGAAAGTATAACAGATAAACAAAATATTAATAATTAAATATTAATTAGATATGATTAAAATAAGAAAAATAGCACAGAAAATGAAAACTTGACTTAAGAATTAGAAATAACTTCAATATACTTTGGAAAAATTTACTTTAATTTAAATACATGTAAAATGAATAAAATAAAGTAAAATACAGCAAATAAAAGTGAGTGCATAAAATAAATAAATAAATTTTAATTATATATAATTAAATTAAGAAAATGGCTTAAAATTGTAGACTAGGCTTTAAAATTAGAAATAAATTCAAATGAACTTTAGAAAAATTATATTATCATTTTAAAAATACTTAAAAGTCAAAATATACATAATATAACATATTATCACATATTAAAGTAAAATATAACAAAGAAGAAGTAACTTATACAATTTAAAATAGTCATTGTTAAATAACCCTATATACGCACAATATTGTAAAGGGTATAACTTTCACAATTTACATCCGATTTCAACAAAACGAAAAGTGGTGTTCTTAGAATTTTATGTACTTTCATAATAGAAGAAAAAAAAATTTAAACTTTTAAAATTTTAAGTTAAAAGTCACAGTTTGACTATTTTGACCAAAATCAGCATTTCAGGCAAATATTCAACTTACACAAGTTTGGAATTATAACTCATATAAAAATCAAGATTATATTTAAATAATAATTTTAATCATTTCAAATAAGTAAAATAATTTTTTAAATCAAAATCTTACATTAAAAATAATTAAAATATACAATAAAATAATTACAAAATACAGGGTTGTTACACTCTCCCCCACTCAAAAACTTTTCGTCCCCGAAAAGGAATGAGGTATGGAAGGGCACAGAAAAGATAGAGGGAAATAGGATTAAGATAAGATGACAAGAAGATTGAAGTTATACCTGATAACTGTTGTTATAGGTAAGTTTTACAAGGTGGAGGTGATCTTTCCAAGATCCTCCAGAATCAAGAACACAAGCACGAAAAAGGTGGATTCAAAATGATTACCAAAGGTCTATCAAAGATTATAGAAAGATTTCTAAACAGAAAGATTATAGAAAGATGCCTATACCGGTCTATAGCAAGGTAAGGATGATAAGGACAACCAAAAGATAGTTTTAAAAACAAAATAAGGAAATGAATTTGAAAGCATGGAGATTTCAACTTAAACAGAGAATAGATCTTAACACATGTTAAATAAATCTTAACTATCTCAAATTTCATTATCTTATTATCCAATCATCTAAAATTAACCATTTTTAAAACCATGGGTTTGGAAAAATAATCATTTATTACACTCACAATGTACTTAATAAATTTTATTCTTCTTTATTCCAAATCAAAATTAAATTTATTCCTCTCAATATATTTATCACTCATGTTAAATATATTTACACTTTTTTTTTATAACTACTTCCTTTTATTCTTAGTTCTTTTAACATCATTTTATTGTAAGCATTCAGTTACCCTTTATTATATTTACCTCTGTTAATCATTTTATAATTAAAATTTAAGTGTATAACATTTATTATAAATACTCAAATTTTATTTATAAAATCTTTTTATATCGTATATTATCCAATTACATATTTAACTTCTGAAATTTTGGTAAGTTATATTTGAATGCAATTGTATTATACAAATAAAATTTCCAATTCAATCATTTCAAGCTTAAATCATTTATTAAATTTTTTCTTTTTCTTTTTATAATTGAATTTATTCTTTAAAAATAGAATTTAAGAATTAAATTTCCGATTTCTTCAGACCATTTAGAGATAAGAAATATTATATATACATATATAATATGTCAAATCAAATTTCAGTCATATATCTATATATATATATATATATTATAAATCAAGTCATATTTTAGAAATTCAAATCAATTTAATTTCCCAAAACAAAGCCGTAGCAAGACTACAGAACAGTCTCATAACTTCGAAACTCGAAAATGAACGTCGATGATGTCGCGATCATCACCGAAGTTATTTTCCAGTGACAAAGAGAAGAGCACTAATTTTAAACCTTTAAAAATTTTTGAAAACAAATTCTATTCAAAATACTTTAAATAATATAACCCTTTAAAACATTAAACATAAGGTTTTGAAACCATCGGAAATTAAATTCTCAAATATCTTGTTTTAAATTCATTTCAGTTCCCAAGTCAATTTATAAACAACTATTTATAAATTCATTTATAGAACAATAAATGATAGATCAAGTATTATCATTTCAAGTAATCAATATAAATCAGTTTATTAAGTTTCATAAATATACTTATATATCAAAATTAATTTCATTCACCAATTTTTTTTTAAATATATTGTGTTCGTTTGTTCTGTCAAAGTGTTTTGGAAATCTTATCGATAGCGCTGATCAGACGTATCGATCAGAAACCCAACTCAACATCAACAACTCAAACAACACAATATATAAAACATTTTAATTTTAAATACTAGTTTACAAATACACTATACATGAATAGATTTTCAAAGAAGGATAGTGATTCAAATTTTTTGATTAACACAAATCAAAGGAGATTATGATTTAAAAATAAGTTGGAAACAAGGATGACATGATTAAATAACAGAATAGGAAGATGGATAAGCTTATATAAATCACGGGCAACCTTAACCGGGTCAAATGTGACTTAAAGAATAAGATCAATGTTGTTTTTTCTAGGGTAAATCTACATTCGATCTCAAGAGTTAGAGTTTGAAATAACAAAAGATATTAGCATCTAAACCAAGGATAGATATAAATCTCTGGTAAATCGATGCAAATTGTAAAGGAGTTTTCCCCCTTTTTTTTATTAAATTTGAAATTGGCGTGACCGCCAACTCACTAGAAAGATCATTCGAAGCGGAGTTATGGAATGCTCCAGAGTCAAAAGAAGATGAATAGTGAGGGATACGAATGGATTTTGGAACTGTAGGGAATGTTTCAAAATTCAAAGGAATCGAGTCAAAAGGGAGAGATTCAAACTCGAATGGAAGTGATTCTGTAAATACATCTACTCCGTATGCTGAGTTTTGCCTAGAGCTACCAAAGCTTGATACCAACTGTAACAACTCGGTATTTTTCAACTATTCGCATCCATTATAAGTGCATAGGCAGACACTCATGCCGGAATTGAATTGCTCAAAATACCGTGTTGTAAATAAAATTTTGGCAAACCTCAGAATATACATTAAATAAATATCACAGATCACAGACACAGAGTATATAAAAATGCAGCGGAAGAAAAAGAGATAGTATTCATGAAGCTACTATATAAATATGAGATACGTCAGAGTTAAATAAGATACAACAGAAGAGTAACAGGATACATCAGGTACAAATCAGATACATCACTGAACCACTGGATACTGAAACAAAATAGATGGCTGGATCTTCAAGGAAAGCTCCAACGCCGAAGGTGAATCTTGAATGCTAACTCAATCAATCTGACCCGAGCGTAAAGCAAAACACAAAACCCTCGAGTCAGGACATAAATACTTATAAACTGTAAATCAACTCAAGTGAACAGTAACAAAATGCATCAGTAACTTAAAGGATGCTTGGGACCGCCCATCCTCTAAGGATTCGTTAAACTATTTACTATGTAGTAATATATGCTATATACGGTAGTGTCTAATCAGTAAAGTAGAATCATATAGAAAATAGCGTTAAGGGGATAGTGAACCTTAACGCGGTCGGATCTTGAAAACCAAAATCGTAGTGGGCTCGATATAAGGATATGACACGGCACGTGAGGCAATGCCAGGGTGGATACACCGTTTGCACTCCCGGACCGGTGGTGACGGCAAGCCAGCAGCTTCCGCCCACCTTGAACAATACCCCCGAATCAAAGTGGCGCCACCGAATCGAATCACAACAGTAATATAATGGTTTTCGATGGAGCATGCTCGATGAAAGGGTGCGACCCTTTGTGTAGCCCAGTATAGCTCCTATTTTAGTCATATATGCCAACTCACGGGAGTTGGGTCCACGTAATATACCTCGAGAACGTCGCCACCATCCTACTTCATTCTGGAATCTCCACCGCGTACAAGTTGTTAAAGTGGTTTTCGGTATTGGCCGGCTATAAGACAATATCCGATCCCGGTCTCTTTAACAACCAATCGTTATTATAACCCGTAGTTATAACTTTAAAACAATATTTTATACTTCAAAATAAAATATCCTTTTCAATCCAAACCTTTATCAAAATAAAGATTAAATCATTTCCAAACCATTTCAATATATCATCGTAACATATCTTTCAATTCAAATATTTATTAAAATAAATATCAAGTCATTTCTAACCATTTCAATATATTAATTTTTCATACCCTTTCAACACTACCTTTCAAATCATTTTAATATATCAAAATATTATAACCTTTCAAAGCTTCATTTCCAAAATATCATATCTTTCAGAACTTCTTTTTAAATCATGTTAATATCAAAATGTCCTCTCTTTCAAACTCCGTTTTCAAATCATTTAATATCAAAAATATCATATCTTTCAAAACTTCGTTTCAAATCATTTTAATATATCAAAATATCATATCCTTTCAAAACTTCATTCATTTCAAATCGTTATTCATTTTATTCAATCTAAAATACAATTTCAATTCATATTTCGAAATAGTTTATATTCCAAAAATTCTTTTTTTTATCATTTCAATGAAGTTATTATGTTTAATAACTAAATTATTAAATTTTCAAAAATTTCAACTTCCAAAGTTTATTTATTCACTTAAGTTTATCAAAAACCGTGAAAATTCACTTTTCGCATCATTTAGAAAACTTCTACGGAAAGTTACATTCAAAACAGTTCAATTTAACAAAGGACAGCATTTTAAAATGTTATAATAGGTTTACTTAAATTTCAAATAAATTAGTTAAATTCAAAGATTATAGCACTTACAAAAATTGCTATAATAGTTTTAATTCAATTTAGCTTTTTAGTTCATTATCATCAACTACAGCGTTTACAAATGCTGTAATATCATTTACATTGTAATTAATAGCATTTCAAAAATACAGTCAATTAACTTCAAATATTCAATAAAATTTCTCAACCAATTATATTTTTATTAAAAACATTTTTAACTTATAAAATCATACATTTTCACATTTATAAACATCATTTAATTTTCCTCAAGTTCATGATTTTATAAAGTTAAATTTCCATTCAAAAATCAAGATTAAATAATAATCCACTTATTAAAATGCAATGTTCAATTTTAAAATCCATTACATTAAATTTCAACTTAACACTTAAGTTCAAATTCTCAAATATAACTTAGTTTTATTTTTATTTGCTTAATTAAAAGTTCACTTTTACGTCAATTTCATAAATTTCCAATTCTAGTTATATTTCAAAGTTTCAACTTAAATATTTATTCATTTCACATTTCAACTTTATTAAAAATCATAAATATGATAAAAATCATTTTAAATTCATTTAAATTCAAATTATCATAAATTTATCATAATTTCATAGTCAATAAAATTTCCAATTAAAATTAAATCAAAATTTCCAAAATAACTTACGTTCAAAATTTCTAACTTTTTCATTAATTCATTTCACTTACAATTATTAAAAAAATCAATAATATTTTACAAAAATTTTATTTTTATTAAATTTCAAATCAAAATATTATAATAATATTTCTAAAATATTTTAAAATTTTTAGAAAAGCATATTTTAACTACGGGCCTGTATAAAATTTTCTACGCTAGGTAAAGTGATACGGGTAATATATCATTTCAACCCGTAATTTACAAAGAAAATCCGGGTTTTATCATTTCAAACCCACAATCCCAAGTTAAAATAAATTAAATAAAATAAATCAAGCCTATCATTTCAGCCCATAACATTTTTTTTCTAACAGGGAACTTGCAGTGTAATCATATACAGGAATAATATAAACATGGTCAATATCACAATATACAGTCATATATCAGATGTTAGGTGAAAATTAATAGTTTAAACATGGTAATAACATGGTAATAACATGGCATAGCATATCATATGATCATCATTAATTTGCATAAATATTTTATATTACTAAACACTTGTCATCAATTCACTTTCATAAGTATAAATGTCAAGGTGAGAAAGACTCACTTGTTCAAGCTGAAGACCAAAACAACAAACACAAGTGCGATTCCAAAAGCACGACAAGCACGATATAGCATGACTTTTGATTTGAATGAATGGAGAGCCTTGATATTTGTCTTGTAAACATATACCCAAAACAATACAATAATACATAAGTTTTCAATTCAAAAACGACTAAACTAGGCTAGAAATAACTGCATAAATCAAGGCAGAGTTGCTATGCACTTGCTTCCAACACACTCTAGGTTCAGCCATAAGGTATACTACAGGTCTAAGGTAAGATTTGGATCAGGTTTTGGTTGGGTATGGTCAGCCTAACATAGGTTAACATGGTGCAAAAGTGTGGAGAAGGGAAAACAACACAACAATCAACATACACATGATTTTCAAGGCACTACAAGGCACGGTCAAGGCTAGTATGGTCATGGCCTGTACTTTGGGGTCAAAGGGGATGGTGTGGCCGAGAGTACAGGTGGTGCTGGAGGTGGTGGAGGTGGTGTTAGTGGCGGCCATGGGTGGTGGAAGGTGGTGGATGCATAGATTTGCTCGGTTAGGTCATGTAGGTGAATTATATTGTATTTGGTGATAGATCTACCACCAAGGGTGGCTCGGCTTGGGATGGCCAGTGAGGAGGAGGTGGTGGTGGTGGGTTCCAGTGGTGGTGCAGGCAGCAGGGGCTGGAGAGGAGGCAGGACCGAACCTAGAAGAGGAAGAGACAAGTGCAAATCAATATAAAACAATGAAAAAGTGAAATAGAAAAGAAGATTTACCAAAGTTTTTGAACAAGGAGGCCATGATTTTTTTTTAGGGTTCAGAAAGAGAAAAATTTCGTGACAAATGAGAAAGGGAAGTCGGCTGAAGATGGTATAGGGAAAAGCCAAAAAAACAGATGTATTGATGACAAAAGAAACTGCAAAAGAAACAGTGAAACGTTTTTACGTTTCTTAGCCTTTAACCCTTTCAAATTTCTCATATATATTTATATACATCTAAATAACTGAAAATAATTAAAATCTCAGTTAAAATTCGAAAGTATAACAGATAAACAAAATATTAATAATTAAATATTAATTAGATATGATTAAAATAAGAAAAATAGCACAGAAAATGAAAACTTGACTTAAGAATTAGAAATAACTTCAATATACTTTGGAAAAATTTACTTTAATTTAAATACATGTAAAATGAATAAAATAAAGTAAAATACAGCAAATAAAAGTGAGTGCATAAAATAAATAAATAAATTTTAATTATATATAATTAAATTAAAAAAATGGCTTAAAATTGTAGACTAGGCTTTAAAATTAGAAATAAATTCAAATGAACTTTAGAAAAATTATATTATCATTTTAAATATACTTAGAAGTCAAAATATACATAATATAACATATTATCACATATTAAAGTAAAATATAACAAAGAAGAAGTAACTTATACAATTTAAAATAGTCATTGTTAAATAACCCTACATACGCACAATATTGTAAAGGGTATAACTTTCACAATTTACATCCGATTTCAACGAAACGAAAAGTGGTGTTCTTAGAATTTTATGTACTTTCATAATAAAAGAAAAAACTTAAAATTTTAAACTTTTAAAATTTTAAGTTGAAAGTCACAGTTTGACTATTTTGACCAAAATCAGCATTTCAGGCAAATATTCAACTTACACAAGTTTGGAATTATAACTCATATAAAAATCAAGATTATATTTAAATAATAAATTTAATCATTTCAAATAAGTAAAATAAGTTTTTAAATCAAAATCTTACATTAAAAATAATTAAAATATACAATAAAATAATTACAAAATACAGGGTTGTTACAAGTACGAAATCAAAATGCATATTAATTTAACTACAATACATTGCAAGTGGCAATACTGAATATTTAAAGAGATTCTTTTAATGTTTATTGACGAATAATTCTTTATTTATCATAAAACTGATCATTTCTTTCTGTTTGTATATAATCATCCAAAGTAAATACCTTTCGCTCATGCATTTAAAAAAAAGTAAAGTAACAATATATTATTTTAAGACAGTTTGGAATGATGTGATAGTACTGTAAGGCTCTGTTCTTCCATACATCTATGCTTGTTAGTTTTGTAGATAGGTATATACAATAGCTATGACAAGAATTTGGAAACAACTTCGAAATAGAAGATATAATAGCTGGATGCCTATCTGATATAAACGTTATAACTCGATCATCTGACAACATTGATTGTAGATTAGAAAGAAACTAAGACCAATTGCTTTCATCTTCTCCTGACACTATAGCATGAGCTACTGGGAAAAAACCTGAATATAGTGGAAAATTGAAGAAAATTTAATTGAATTTTGAGATAACGATATAAACAATTAGATCATTACTAATATTATAATAGAGTATAACAAACGTGGTAAAAAATTCAAAACTTTAACAAAACAAAATTGTATATCATCACTTCTTATGTTGTTTAACATATTTTAAATTAGTTTAAAATATACACTGCTTTATCAGACAGCATGAGGCACATTACATGATTACAAAATTGATATTTTTAATTGCATTGAACTTTCTTCATACAGCTTTACCAATGTGTACTTTGGACTAAAGAATGATTTTGCAATGCATTAGGGAAAATAGTTCAGCATCAACTATTGAACATTGATTCCATCACAGCTATTATTTCTATGGCACCTCTGTCTGTCGAACCTCCAAGTATGGTTTGGTATCATCCTTGAGTTAACTTAGAAATCTCCATTTTTTGTAATCTTTGCAATGTACTTGTTTGTTTTTACATAGGAGGGAAGCTGATCATATACTAAGCATGCAAAAATCAATTAGTTTTTTTATTACATTCCATAGGAAAATATTATACGAGCTTTTGTTGTAATATCGAAACCATTGTTTTATATATTAGAGGTGAAATTACAACATATTATAACACGGATTAAAAGTCCTGTGGGAAAACAATCACTACAACATGAACAGAGAATAAACACACTATGAAACAAGATATAACATGTTTAGGAACAAAACTTTGCATTTTGTTTTGACAAAAAAATGGAAATTTCTAGTTTTGATATAGCAAATTTGTTGTTTTGCTATAAACATGTTTTTTTGCTATAAATTTATTTTTTGCAAATAAACATGTTTTTTATTGCAGGCTCTTATGTCATACTTCAGCAACCTTGCACCCAATAAGCAGAAGAAATATAAAAGACATTAGTAGAGCTTGTTATAATAAACAATGCATACCATCATTTCCATCATTGCACTATGCTATAGATAAATACACAACATCATTTCATTATTACACAGATAAATTAAAAAAATAAAAAATAATACATACCGTCATTTCCATTTTTTGCAATTGCAAACATTAAGCAACCATAATTTTTTCCTTTCATAAATGTACCATCAAGAATTATCATAGGTCTACAATACACAAAACCTTTCTTACAAGCTTCGTGCCCTATAAATATTCTTTCAAATTGAGAATTATATGGGTTAAGTTCCAAATTAATATAACTTCCAGAATTAATTCTCTTCAAAGCACCAACTTACCAATTAAGCTGATGATAGGACAAAGCAATAGAACCATGAATCTCTTCTATTGCTAATTGCTTTCCTTTGTAGGCAAAGTAGTAGCTGAGTATAATATCATACTCATTTCTAAAATGATCAACTATGTCTTTGGTTCTAGTAAGATGATTACTACGAATAAAATCGATCACCAATCTTTTAATAAGTTTACTTGATATATGTGGATGATTGATATCAACAACACCAGCACCACAGGAATGAACAAGATTACTAGTTTTAAGTACAAAATTGCCTAGAAGATTAAATTTAGTTTATGCATGCACACGAAATTGGCAACCAATTCTAGAACATCTTGCAGTTACTATAACCATGTCATTTTTAATCATCTTCACCCTATAACCACCCCGAAGATAGTACAAAAGAAATTTGTGCTTAAACTCACTAACGCCTCTAGGGAATAATTGACCATTTTCAGTAAATATAGGAATAGAACAGTCCTTCTTCAAAAGAGACTTTAAATCACAACGTGCATTCCCATTAGACATAGTAGAAGCATAACTTGAAACATTATTTGTTGAACTAATGGTAGTAATTTTTGAATTACTAATGATATCAACATCTTCAGAAGACATGCTTAGATTAACATTAATATTAAAATAATTGTCATGTCTAAACATAGAAAGACACAACCTAGATTGCAAGTCGGAATCTGTTTCAATAATTCGAATTTTGTTTTCAAAATTAAAAGATAACTCCAAAGAAGAAGGTACATATTCTTGGGAAACATTGCATAGACTAACTTTCAAATCATGAAGAGAATAACCAACAGCTACTCTCTTCTATAACTAATACCCTTGTTAACAAATACAACCAAAACACCTTCACTGTTATCATTAGAACTGCAACAACATAAAAAGAAGATATTATATTATCATCGGACTGCAACAACAGAAGAAGAAGATCCACAAATAATGAATAAGGAATTCCCACTGCATATTCCATGCATGCACTGCATTTTGTTATTTAGTTCAACTATTAAATAATGGAAAATGAGTTTTGTCTACAAGGTTTAAGATATAAACATTGATATGTCTCCAAAACCATCCCTTTTGAATTGGCTTTTGCAGATTTAAAAAATATACAAATTTGCCAACCACAACCATCAGTTTATAAAAAAAGATGTTGAATAGTCAAACAATAGACAAATATAGTAGCACTCCAAGCTCTGGAAAAAAATTAATAGAAACTGTTAAGGTATTAATATGTTTCTTTAACTTGAAATTTCTTGATAAATTTGATAATCCATTACAAAGGCTTATCATGAAGCAAATGAACCAACAGTTCATAAATGCACATACACAAGATAGAACAGACAAAATTTTGTCTTAAATATCAGGTTGCATAAAACTATATTATAAGAATAAAATAAAATAAACATGAACATAGTAATTTGCAAACACTAAAAAACAGTTAATAAAACAAAGCTAAATTAAATTTTAATAAAAAAAGAAACATGTTTAACAAAAACAATAATCTACAACAATTCCACAGTAAAATGCAAGTCATATTGTAGTTTTAGTATTTTAACAAAATAGATACATATTATAAACAAATATACACATATGACGTAACATCCCAAAATTATCAATTAAAATAAATAATATATTTAAACTCTTGGTATTTAATTTGAAAATAAATTGAAAAAAATCCTAAACAAATAAAATAAATGAAAATAATATATCAATAAAATTTCAATTTTATTTTGAGTTTAAAATATTGAAATAATGAATGTTTTAAAATGTCATTTAAATTTAAAATCTTATACATATGTACTTTGCATATATGAATAAATTGAATACATACTGAAAATTAATTTAAATTACTTAGGGTATGTGTGGATATAACAAATTATAACATCCCGCTTTTTCGCATGCTTTAAATTGACACACGTGCCAATTCAAAATCATACGGAAGGGCGGATTATTATGGGGTAAATAAGAAAAAGCAGGGAAAGAAAACAACAAAATAGAATCTTACAGCGGAACGATAAAATATAATAATCAAATATACAGTTCATGAAGCTGTTTTATAAACATTTGATTATATATATACAATACATATCATAGCTAGACATACCAACGAATAATAATCGATGCAGCGGAATTAAAAGGTGTAGTGGAATAATATAATAGATAATGATAAATCTTCGTCTTCATCCTCTAAAATTAAAGTCTTCGATCCTGAATTGCTCGGACTGACCCGAGTGAATTGAAAAGGCAAAACACTCGAGTCAGAACTAAAATATCTCATGTAAGTTAAATCAACAATAAACAATATGAGTGGAACGACGTCAGAGATGTTTACGGGATTTGACATCTCCTATCCAGTGTCTAACGTGAGTGCAGTAACTCAACAGATGCTTGGGAGTCACATCTCCTAAGGATCCGTTAAACTATTTACTATGTAGTAATATTTCGCTATTATAATAGTGTCTATTAGTAAAATAAACTTACTTTTAAATAGCGTTAAGGCTTTACATTTTCCACCTTAACACGTAATAATGCCAATAGTCTATACAATACCGTAATATCTCCTGATCGGGGGGCTACCAGAGGATACTCCATAGGTACGACACAAACAGAAACTCGTACAAGGCGCGATAGGGTAGTGACACGGCACAACTAGGCAATGCCAGGGTAGATATACCAAATACGCATCCAGGCTGGTGGTAACACGTAGCACGCAGCTACCGCCCACCTCGAGCCACACCCCCAAAAAGAAAATCAAAGTGACCACCGAATCAATCCAAAAGTCAAAGTATAAAATCGAAGTGATGTGTCCGATCAAAAGTGCTACCTCATTGGCCCGAGAATCGCTCCTGTTTTAGCCACCTTATGCCAACTCACGGGAGTCGGGTCCACGTATTTATCTCAAAGGAAACGCCGCCACCATCCTACTTCATTCTGGAATCTCCACCACGTACACGGTTGTTAAAGTTGTTTTCGGAGTTGGCAGAGAGTATGACAACTTCCGATCCCGGTCTCTTTTTTACAACCAAAACGTTATTATAACACCGCGGTCATTTCAAAATAATTTATACTTCAAAATCAGGATATAATGTTTATTATCAAAACCATATAAATACGATATCATTTCCGTTTTAAAACCCAAATCAATATGATATCATTTTTTTTTTCAAAATATATCCTTTTCCCCAAAAATCATAACACTTCAAATCTATATATTTTCAAAACCATATAAATATGATATCATTTCCGTTTTAAAACCCAAATCAATATGATATTGTTTATTTTCAAAATATATCCTTTTCCCCAAAATGATAACACTTCAATCTATATAGCTTGAAATCCATAGCTTTGAAACATAACTTCAAATACTTAAATGGTTAAAATATTTAAATACTTTATATAATAAAATAACTTCTTAAATTTCACAAATACATTTCAAAAACCGATTTGAACCTCCAATTAAACCATTTCAATTTCCATATATTTCAAGGCTGTAAATATTCCAAAATTCCAACACTTAATTTGATAATTTAGATTCAAAAATCAAATCTTCTATTATTTAGTTTTGAAATAATTCACATAATAAATCCATTTTCATTTAATATAAACTCAAATTTCAAATAACTAAATATTTTCTTCAATTCATCTATACTTGAAATAATCATTGAATTAACCTAGACCCAGAATCAAGTTATAATAATTATACCCTTTAAATTTTCAATTTAATAAATTTCCCGTCAACCTTTTAGAGTTTAATTCTTAAATAACTTCAATTTCAAATAAATCTCCAATTTATCTCTCAACCTTAATTTGTTTAAATCATTATACACTCTATATTCAAATAAAATTTAAATACTTACTCACATTTATTTTAATAAAAATCAAACTCTATTATTAAACTTAATTTCTTATTAACAAACTTATACCTAACTTAAATTCAAGCATTTAACTATATATAAAAATATTATTTATATAATATCAAAATCAATATTCGTTAAACCATATTATATAAAATAATCAACATTATTATTGGGCTTATTTTATATTTCAAAGCATATATAGCTAAAATCAATAAAAATAAATTTGACGTTTATATAACATCAAAAATCAATATTTGTATTACCCGTATATTTCTTTACAAAACCATAGAAATCAATTCGCAATATTTTTATATATAGACCGTTGTGTCTGTATAAAAAAAATTTATCCTATGGTCAATTGATATAGATATTTATCATTTCAATTCATAATTTAAAATAAAAATTACGGTTATATATCATTTCAAACTACAATCCCGAATCAATAAAAACATAATAACTTGCAGTTTATAATAATAAAATACAACATCCATTCATCCATCATAAAATCATACATCCATCACAATCATCATACAAAACAATCAATCAATATCAATATCTAACTGATAATATATAACAAGAAATTAACTGGCAGTTATTCAATAATAAATTAAATAACGATTTAATTTAAATAAATTAAATTAACTGAGATGATGATTAAAAATATCCGAAACAGTCATAAATAAATGCATAATCATAACAAAATTAAAATTAACAAACATTGGAAATTTTAGAAGTTGTGAGTGGGTTAAAACACTCACCTTTTGAATTTAAACTGAATTTAAATCCAATTTAAACCCGAAAATTTGACAGTCTCATAATTCGTCCAAACCAACGCTAAAATGTTTGGAATTTCAATATGATCCGAACAAAAAAAACCGCGCGTGAATTGGTATTCGTATGTGAAAGATATAGCAAAAAATGTGTTTCAATTTCAAAAAAAAATTACAAAAAGAGAACACTTTAAATCCCTTGCCACCTCATCATCATCTTACCTCACGCACAGGATACCAACGCACGAACAAGCTTACGCTCGAACCACAATGCAGAACTTCCTCGCCGTTCGCCACTGCCACAGCCATTCAAGGCCAAACGTGCCACCTCCAGGCGAAGCACCACCCTCCACGCTCCACTACGACGACGACGACCCAAGCTTCAGCACCCACCGGCCTAAATACGAACCCTAATTGAAATTTCCCGACGATCTAACCATTAAAACGACATGCGAACCACGCTGATGAACTCCCCTCCGTCCCCTCTTCAGAACCCAGAAACGTTTTGACGATCCGACACCGTTCATCGACGCGTAATGAACGGCCGAGAATTGTTCTTCGATTTCTAGCCAAACGGTGATTCGAAACCAAAAACGAACTGCAAATCTGAGATGCGTACATTGAGAACTTCGATATATATTTTTTCTGAAATTTTTGAGGAGGTTTGTCTGCCATTGAAGTGAGGAGGTGAATAGAACATATAGAAATGAGGAACAGAGGCTGCTAGGGTTTAAGCAGGATATATATTGTAACGTCCCGCCTTTTCGCACGATTTAAAACGACACACGTGCCGATTCAAACCATCCGGAAGGGCGGATTGTTATGGGGAAAATAAGAAAAATAGAGAAGAAATAAACCAAAACAGAATCTCACAGCGGAAGGATAAAATATAATAATCAAATATACAGTTCATGAAGTTGTTTACAAAACATTTGATTCTTCTTTATACAATAAATATCAGAGTTACACATACCAACACAATCAATGCAGCGGAACAGTATGAGTGTGGTGCAATAATATAGATAATAATAATACGAATTCTTCGTCTTCGTCCTCCAAAGCTAAAGTCTTCAATCCTGAAACGCTCGGACTGACCCGAGCGAATTTGAAAGGACAAAAACACTCGAGTCAGAACTAAAGGTTCTTATGTAAGTTAAAATTAACAGAAATAAATATGAGTGCAATAACTCAAGAGATGCTCGGGATTTACATCTCCTAAGGATCCGTTAAACTATTTACTATGTAGTATATTGCGCTATTATAATAGTGTCTATAGTAAAATAAACATACTTTTAAATAGCATTAAGGCTTTACATTTTCCACCTTAACACGTAATAGTCCCAGTAGTCCATCCAATATCATAGTCCTTCCTGATCGGGAAGCCACCAGAGGATACCACACGGCCTACGGGAGAAATCCAAACTCGTACAAGGCGCTATAGGGTAGGTGACACGGCACAACTAGGCAATGCCAGGGTAGATATACCAATTGCTACTCGGGCTGATGGTAACGCATAGCCGCAGCTACCGCCCACCTTGAACAAACACCCCCAAAATCAAAGAAATCAATAGTGGCCACCGAATCAATCCAAAGTCAGAGTATAGTATTGAAGGAGTGCGTTCGATCAGAGGAATGACCTCATTGGCCCGAGAATCGCTCCTGTTTTAGCCACCTTATGCCAACTCACGGGAGTTGGGTCCATGTATTTACCTTACAGGCAACGCCGCCACCAACCTACTTCATTCTGGAATCTCCACCGCGTACACGGTTAGTCAAAGTGGTTTTCGGTATCGACAGAGAGTATGTCCATATCCGATCCCGGTCTCTTTGCCAACCAATCGTTATTATAACACCGCAGTCATTTAAAAAAAATATAGTTTATACTTTAAAACCAAATAAACATTTTCATTTCAAAACTGTGAATACGATGTCAATTTAAAGCCCAAAACAATATGATATCTTTTTCTCAAATATAATTCTTTTCCAAAATCATACTTCTTTAAATTTTAAAATATCTGGAAACCAAATATTTGAGTTATACTTCAAAGCATAATATTTCGAAATTCATAATTTAAAACCATAACTTCTAAAACTTAAATGGTTCGGATAGTCAATGGTATATAGAATAAATGGTTTAACTTTAAGGTTACTTTGTAAAGAAAATATTTCCAGGGCTTTACAAATATACTTCTTTATTTAAAGTCTAAACCAAATTTAAATATCACTTTCAAGTTCCAAAACCACTTCAATTTCTATTTATATATATATATATATATATATATATATATATATATATATATATATATATATATATATCCATTTGGAGTATTAATATTTCAAAACTAAAGTTGGAATTTATTCTTTCAACAAATTAAATGTTCTATTATTTAGTTTTGAATATTTACATAAAATCTATAAATAAAACTCCAATTTCTAGAAATTAAATATTTTCTTCAATTTAATTTATAAAAATATTCCATTTAAGTAAATCTTGGAAAATCCATTTATAAATATCATACCTTAAAATTTCCAAACTTAAACATATAAAATAAATTACCAAATTCCATTTTTCTCAAATTTTTATCATTTTATTCAACAGGATTATACACAGCTTAAATTTAAAATTTTAACTTCATATGTGTATATAACGAAGAATAATATTTTATAAAATATCAAAATTAAATTTTTATAAACCGTATCCCATCCAAACCATAGAAATCACTTTTAAAATAATTTATATATAGACCACGGTGCCTGTATATAATTTTCTATCCTATGGTCAAGTGATACGGATATTTATCATTTCAATCCGCAATTTAAAATAAAATTTTACGGTTGTATATCATTTCAAACCATAATCCCGAATGAAATGAAATATGCATGATAACTTGCAGTTTAAATGATATAAAATAAAACATCCATTCATCAACATCATCCATCATCCAAATCGCAATCATCATCCAAATAAATAATATCAATATATATCTGATAATATATAACAGGTAATAACTGGCAGTTATATTCAAAATAAATTTAACAACTATTAAACTAACAGTTTATATTCAGTAATAAAATTTATAACTGTTTTCTAGCAGTTTATATGCAAATAAATAAATTCTAACTGTTCATTAATATGCAATAAACAAACTAAATTAACAGTTAATTTAAATAAATGCGAATTAACAGATATGATGAATAAAATATGCCAAACAGTCATAAATAAATTTCTACTCATATCTAAAATGAATTTAACAAACATAAAAACTTTTAGTAGTTGTGAGTGGGTTAAACACTCACCTTTTGAATTTAAATTGAATTCAAATTCAATTTAAACCCAAAAATTTCACAGTCTCCAAATTCATCCAAACTAGTGCCAAAACGTCCTAAATTCCGATACGATCCCAGCAAAACAAACCGCGCGTGAATCCGAGCTCGTATGCAAAAGTTATGAAAATTTGAAAAATGGAAAATTCTGGTCCTGGGTCGACTTCGGGTTCGACTTCGGTGCGCCGCCTCAATTCCCCGGTGCTTGCTTGGAGTTTTCGCCAAAACGACCCGGAGCGACCCGAGTTATTTTCTTTCTGACCCGAAGTTGCTCTAGGGTTTTCTCCCCTGAAACCCGAAGCGCGACCAGAAGCTGCTGCAGATCCGCAATTTTTTTTTTAAAAAAATTTGAATTTTTTTTTTTTTTTTGGAATTTGGGAATTAGGTTTTTTTTTTCTGCCATTAGAATGAGGAGGTGAGAAGGAGATGCACGTATAGAAAAATGAAAATAAGGAGTGACTAGGGTTTATAACAGGTTATATATAGACAAGGCTGAAAAATAATAGATGGATCAGATTGGATCTAAACATAAGTTTAAATTTAGGCATAACCATATATGCAATAAACTAGCATTAAATTTTGAAACGTGAATTGATTTAATTGGAAATAAATTACCCAATCCAAATTTATTTTAATCAGTTTCCAATTAAACTGATTAGATTCAATTCCAACCCTTTAATTGAGCCTATCATTACTTTGTAACGCAGTTAACATTTGTCTCACGTTTCATTCCATATATATTCAAATTTCCAGCTTCCCTTTGTATAAATTATTATTTCCAAATATATTGAAGTTGTTATTCCAAATTATTATTCCAACCCAACTATATACATGTGCTAAAATTAGAAATTATCAATTAAGTTTCCCAAAAATTTCATTGAATTAAATCTTCATTCTTATTATTCAATCCATTATAGCCAAATGGATGAAATTAACATACATAAATATTTTTCAAATTTCAACTAAATTTTCAATTAACGTAAAATAAATGTTTAATTTTTACTTAATTGCAAAAACTCAATTACCTTAATTCTTTATATTCATATAAATAAACAACTCTTGATTTACAATCTTTTCATTCACCCATAGTCATATTATAAATAGAATTTATATTATCTTCAATTATTTCGATTAAATCTATTATCATACATTACTTTAATATACTGACAATCTTACTTTTGCACCCTTTCATTTACCCAACTGTCATTTTATAAATAAACTTAACAATAGATTCATACTCTATTACATAAATGCATACCCTTTTATCTACATTAAAATCTTCGTAACTTCAAACACTTAATCCATTTAATTCCAATTACTCCTTTCATTAAATTTTGGATTCAACCTCCATTCTTTATATACACTAACCATCATTTAATGAAGAATTTATTTACGTTATGCCCCATTTATTACCTTAATTTATTTATCGTAACATTTAGTTTATAATTATTGCAATGATTTCCGATTAAATTTTAGATCTCAATTTACACAATAATTTATTAATTCCATCTAAATTTACATCTTCCTAATATCTAAATATTTAATAATTTGCTTACCACCTTTAAATTAAATTGTAATTTTGTTAACTTAACACATAAATAAAACTTAAAAACCTCAATTAATTCATTCCACTTCGGTTTCATTCTTAAGATTACACTAATTATTATATTGTAAAATGAAATTTTCCCTTGGTTACATCTTATTTATTCACTTACCAATATTCCACACTAACTGCAATAATTTAGTGCATTAATTGAAATTGATCAAAATAAAACTTAACAAACAAATAGAATAAATACGTACAATAACTATTGTCATTAAATCTATTTCATAAGTCTACACTCAATTATTTCCTTAAAATAAGTTTTACGTTTATACAAATTTATGTTCACCCTTCCGTTACTATATATTAATAATTATTAAATCAACGTTTATTCTTAATAACACATTATAACTACTCAACATATAAAAGAACTTTACTCCCCATAAATTTATTGACACATAAGTTAGAAAATTTATAATGGTTGTTATCCTTACTTAAATCTATTTCCAATTAACGTACTACCAAATTCATTCTCTTATGTTCTATCCAAACATTTATTTAGATTTTATTTCCATCAATAAATAAATATTTACATCCATTTATTAACAATTCACTTTCATTATACAATTGCAATTCATTTGTTATAAATAAATTTTCCAATTTTGTTTTTGTCAGCATAAATTAACAAACATATTTAATTAAGAGATTATAATGTTTCTCACTATTTATTTACACTCCATTAAAACCCAACAGTCGTTTCAAACCACATTTGAATTGCATTAAATTGGTTATCCGTCAACTGCCATATATATTACTTCCTTAACTCACATACAGTTACAATTTTATTAATATATATTAATACATAGGTGATTTAAATTCCTGTCTTAAATTCCTTATTTATATTTTATTCAAGTGCAACAATTTACACTAATTCTTTATTTACTTCACTTAAATTTCAACAATTTGGTTAAATAACTGTTTCTACAGTTCATTATTAATTACACATTTAACTCTCCTTCATTTATTCAACTTACACAAAGGTATACATCTTACACTCTCTCAATCATTAGATTTTCATTCAATTTGACAATAATTAAGCTTTAATTACAGTTGCTAAAGTTTTCATTTAGCGTTCATTCCAGTATTAATTCATCTCCTATATTTATATATATTTTTCTAAAAAAAAGAATTTAAATTTCAAAATCCATTTTAATTAATAATTTAATTGTCTAAATTTACGGGTCGTTACACTCTCCCCCACTCAAAACTTTTCGTCCCCAAAAAGGAAAAGAAGGAAAAAGAAGAATTTCGAAATCAATATTTTAAATTTACCGAATTAGTTAATTTAGCTAAAATATACAAATTTATATACAGTGAAATATTTAAGTGATTTCACCATTAATCATCCAATCAATACAACAATCATCAACCTTACAAACAGCAAACATACACAAGACAAAGCACCCATTTATCCAACAACCAAGAATTTGTTCGGGTTCAAAACTTGAAATTGTACGAAATGAAAAATAACCATCCAGTGTATCATTTACTCAACAGTCTTAGATGGGACAAAATAGATTATTTATTCATCCAACTACTTCAAATTTCCTTACCCGACCAACCGTAAATCAAACAATACCAATTCCACCAACAAATCAATTAACTCATTATAAATTTTCAATTCATACATTAGCTGTTTGATCTTTTCATTCATATAACAATTTATCTTTTATTTTCATTTATTTTCATTCTTATACCACATAAATTATCCCTTTATAATTTACATTTATTTTGGTCATGTAAGTTTCTCCTATTGTATTACATTTAATGAACTTCTCGCTTTCAATCATTTATTAAATGCTTACATTTTATTATATTTAATTACAGTAATCATTTTGAACTACACTTAGATTCTTAACCTGATAACATTCATTCTTATAAGTGAAAGATTTTATTTATTAATTATCTATGGATTGCAGTCATTTATATTTTTCCCACTTTCCATTATATTAGAATAGTGGAAACTAAACATACTTAAGTTAATACCCTACAATCAATCCTTATTTATTAAAGAATTTCATTCTATTTACTTAAGTTCATATCACCTATTAATAATACTTAACTTTATTTTCAGTAAAATTTCAATTATAACTTAAGTTTATACCATTAAATTCTTATTTATAACAGTAATTTATTGAATACTTCGTTATTTCCAAAATTTCTACTTGTATAATATTTTATTCCCAATCTCTTATTTAACATTTCAACTTTTCATATTTGGTAAGTTATATCTGTTAAATAAAATGCGAAAGAACTTATACAAGTTTTATCTCATCCTTTAATTAAATTTAATGTTCAACAATATTACTCTTTGTTTTATATGTTACAAATTTCAAATTTTCTTTAAATCCATTAATAACTTAGCATTAAATCTCTTACCTAAATTAGAGGTTTCAATTATTAATTACTTACCTTTTATTTTACTACAATAATTGAAACAATTAATTAATGGAAATTTAAGAATTAAATACCAGGTTAAATTTCAAATTATTTAAAATAATAGATAAAGAATTTCTTACAACTTATATATATCTAATTATATTTAAAACAATTCAAAACTTATATATTTTCGAAAATGAATCTGCAGTAAAACCACTACAGTGGCCTTTCCCCTTCGAAACTCGAAAATGAAAGTCGATGATGCGGCCGCCATCACCGAAATTATTTTCCAGCGACAAAGAGGAAAGTACAAAACTTATTTTCTCCAAAAATCTTCTTTAAAACAATTCTTCCGAATTATATTAAAATATTTATATCAGAAAGTACTTATACACAATACTATTATATTCCAAAAAAAAAAATTCGAAAGAAATTTCAAAACCCCGGAACTTAAGCCCTAAATTTCCAGATTTCATTTATTTTAGTTTCAACTTAGTTTCAACTGTTATTTATATTTTCATTACCTAACATCCAATCTATAGCAACCAAATATATGTCATTATAAAATATTTTTATATGTAGAAAATATAATAGGCAAAGTTATTTCATTTACCTATATTAAAATCAAATATTATGTCGGTCTGTCCTATTAAGTGTTTAGAAATCCTTATTGATGTCACAGCGTCCCATGCACCAACCAGAATTTATAAATACCAAACGGAACAAATTAACACAATATTAAAATCTTTTATAACACTAACAAATACGCTCTCTCATATATATACACTCAGCGACTCCCATAGGGTATTACTACCCTATTAGTAAAGAGTCAAACCCCACAAAGCTAAGGTTTATCGCTAAACCAAAGCTCTGATACCAACTGTAACGTCCCGCCTTTTCGCACGATTTAAAATGACACACGTGCCGATTCAAACCATCCGGAAGGGCGGATTGTTATGGGGTAAATAAGAAAAATAGAGAAGAAATAAACCAAAACAAAATCTCACAGCGGAAGGATAAAATATAATAATCAAATATACAGTTCATGAAGTTGTTTACAAAACATTTGATTCTTCTTTAGAAAATAAATATCAGAGTTACACATACCAACACAATCAATGCAGCGGAACAGTATGAGTGTGGTGCAATAATATAGATAATAATAATATGAATTCTTCGTCTTCGTCCTCCAAAGCTAAAGTCTTCAATCCTGAAACGCTCGGACTGACCCGAGCGAATTTGAAAGGACAAAAACACTCGAGTCAGAACTAAAGGTTCTTATGTAAGTTAAAATTAACAGAAATAAATATGAGTGCAATAACTCAAGAGACGCTCGGGATTTACATCTCCTAAGGATCCGTTAAACTATTTACTATGTAGTATATTACGCTATTATAATAGTGTCTATAGTAAAATAAACATACTTTTAAATAGCATTAAGGCTTTACATTTTCCACCTTAACACGTAATAGTCCCAGTAGTCCATCCAATATCATAGTCCCTCCTGATCGGGAAGCCACCAGAGGATACCACACGGGCTACGGGAGAAATCCAAACTCGTACAAGGCGCTATAGGGTAGGTGACACGGCACAACTAGGCAATGCCAGGGTAGATATACCAATTGCTACTCGGGCTGATGGTAACGCATAGCCGCAGCTACCGCCCACCTCGAACAAACACCCCCAAAATCAAAGAAATCAATAGTGGCCACCGAATCAATCCAAAGTCAGAATATAGTATCGAAGGAGTGCGTTCGATCAGAGGAATGACCTCATTGGCCCGAGAATCGCTCCTGTTTTAGCCACCTTATGCCAACTCACGGGAGTTGGGTCCACGTATTTACCTTACAGGCAACGCCGCCACCAACCTACTTCATTCTGGAATCTCCACCGCGTACACGGTTAGTCAAAGTGGTTTTCGGTATCGACAGAGAGTATGTCCATATCCGATCCCGGCCTCTTTGCCAACCAATCGTTATTATAACACCGCGGTCATTTAAAAAAAATATAGTTTATACTTTAAAACCAAATAAACATTTTCATTTCAAAACTATGAATACGATGTCAATTTAAAGCCCAAAACAATATGATATCCTTTTCTCAAATATAATTCTTTTCCAAAATCATACTTCTTTAAATTTTAAAATATCTGGAAACCAAATATTTGAGTTATACTTCAAAGCATAATATTTCGAAATTCATAATTTAAAACCATAACTTCTAAAACTTAAATGGTTCGGATAGTCAAAGGTATATAGAATAAATGGTTTAACTTTAAGGTTACTTTGTAAAGAAATTATTTCCAGGGCTTTACAAATATACTTCTTTATTTAAAGTCTAAACCAAATTTAAATATCACTTTCAAGTTCCAAAACCACTTCAATTTCTATTTATATATATATATCCATTTGGAGTATTAATATTTCAAAACTAAAGTTGAAATTTATTCTTTCAACAAAGTAAATGTTCTATTATTTAGTTTTGAATATTTACATAAAATCTATAAAAAAACTCCAATTTCTAGAAATTAAATATTTTCTTCAATTTAATTTATAAAAATATTCCATTTAAGTAAATCTTGGAAAATCCATTTATAAATATCATACCTTAAAATTTCCAAACTTAAACATATAAAATAAATTACCAAATTCCATTTTTCTCAAATTTTTATCATTTTATTCAACAGGATTATACACAGCTTAAATTTAAAATTTTAACTTCATATGTGTATATAACGAAGAATAATATTTTATAAAATATCAAAATTAAATTTTTATAAACCGTATCCCATCCAAACCATAGAAATCACTTTTAAAATAATTTATATATAGACCACGGTGCCTGTATATAATTTTCTATCCTATGGTCAAGTGATACGGATATTTATCATTTCAATCCGCAATTTAAAATAAAATTTTGCGGTTGTATATCATTTCAAACCACAATCCTGAATGAAATGAAATTTGCATGATAACTTGCAGTTTAAATGATATAAAATAAAACATCCATTCATCAACATCATCCATCATCCAAATCGCAATCATCATCCAAATAAATAATATCAATATATATCTGATAATATATAACAGGTAATAACTGGCAGTTATATTCAAAATAAATTTAACAACTATTAAACTAACAGTTTATATTCAGTAATAAAATTTATAACTGTTTCCTAGCAGTTTATATGCAAATAAATAAATTCTAACTGTTCATTAATATGCAATAAATAAACTAAATTAACAGTTAATTTAAATAAATGCGAATTAACAGATATGATGAATAAAACATGCCAAACAGTCATAAATAAATTTCTACTCATATCTAAAATGAATTTAACAAACATAAAAACTTTTAGTAGTTGTGAGTGGGTTAAACACTCACCTTTTGAATTTAAATTGAATTCAAATTCAATTTAAACCCAAAAATTTGATAGTCTCCAAATTCATCCAAACTAGTGCCAAAACGTCATAAATTCCGATACGATCCCAGCAAAACAAACCGCGCGTGAATCCGAACTCGTATGCAAAAGTTATGAAAATTTGAAAAATGGAAAATTCTATTCCTGGGTCGACTTCGGGTTCGACTTCGGTGCGCCGCCTCAATTCCCCGGTGCTTGCTTGGAGTTTTCGCCAAAACGACCCGGAGCGACCCGAGTCATTTTCTTCCTGACCCGAAGTTGCTCGTTTTCTCCCCTGAAACCCGAAGCGCGACCAGAAGCTGCTGCAGATCCGCAATTTTTTTTTTTTTTAAATTTGAATTTTTTTTTTTTGGAATTTGGGAATTCGGTTTTTTTTTTCTGCCATTAGAATGAGGAGGTGAGAAGGAGATGTATGTATAGAAAAATGAAAATAAGGAGTGGCTAGGATTTATAACAGGTTATATATAGACAAGACTGAAAAATAATAGATGGATCGGATTGGATCTAAACATAAGTTTAAATTTAGGCATAACCATATGTGCAATAAACTAGCATTAAATTTTGAAACGTGAATTGATTTAATTGGAAATAAATTACCCAATCCAAATTTATTTTAATCAGTTTCCAATTAAACTGATTAGATTCAATTCCAACCCTTTAATTGAGCCTATCATTACTTTGTAACGCAGTTAACATTTGTCTCACGTTTCATTCCATATATATTCAAATTTCCAGCTTCCCTTTGTATAAATTATTATTTCCAAATATATTGAAGTTGTTATTCCAAATTATTATTCCAACCCAACTATATACATGTGCTAAAATTAGAAATTATCAATTAAGTTTCCCAAAAATTTCATTGAATTAAATCTTCATTCTTATTATTCAATCCATTATAGCCAAATGGATGAAATTAACATACATAAATATTTTTCAAATTTCAACTAAATTTTCAATTAACGTAAAATAAATTTTTAATTTTTACTTAATTGCAAAAACTCAATTACCTTAATTCTTTATATTCATATAAATAAACAATTCTTGATTTACAATCTTTTCATTCACCCATAGTCATATTATAAATAGAATTTATATTATCTTCAATTATTTCGATTAAATCTATTATCATACATTACTTTAATATACTGACAACATTACTTTTGCACCCTTTCATTTACCCAACTGTCATTTTATAAATAAACTTAACAATAGATTCATACTCTATTACATAAATGCATACCCTTTTATCTACATTAAAATCTTCGTAACTTCAAACACTTAATCCATTTAATTCCAATTACTCCTTTCATTAGATTTTGGATTCAACCTCTATTCTTTATATACACTAACCATCATTTAATGAAGAATTTATTTACGTTATTCCCCATTTATTACCTTAATTTATTTATCGTAACATTTAATTTATAATTATTGCAATGATTTCCGATTAAATTTTAGATCTCAATTTACACAATAATTTATTAATTCCATCTAAATTTACATCTTCCTAATATCTAAATATTTAATAATTTGCTTACCACCTTTAAATTAAATTGTAATTTTGTTAACTTAACACATAAATAAAACTTAAAAACCTCAATTAATTCATTCCACTTCGGTTTCATTCTTAAGATTACACTAATTATTATATTGTAAAATGAAATTTTCCCTTGGTTACATCTTATTTATTCACTTACCAATATTCCACACTAACTGCAATAATTTAGTGCATTAATTGAAATTGATCAAAATAAAACTTAACAAACAAATAGAATAAATACGTACAATAACTATTGTCATTAAATCTATTTCATAAGTCTACACTCAATTATTTCCTCAAAATAAGTTTTACGTTTATACAAATTTATGTTCACCCTTCCGTTACTATATATTAATAATTATTAAATCAACGTTTATTCTTAATAACACATTATAACTACTCAACATATAAAAGAACTTTGCTCCCCATAAATTTATTGACACATAAGTTAGAAAATTTATAATGGTTGTTATCCTTACTTAAATCTATTTCCAATTAACGTACTACCAAATTGCATTCTCTTATGTTCTATCCAAACATTTATTTAGATTTTATTTCCATCAATAAATAAATATTTACATCCATTATTAACAATTCACTTTCATTATACAATTGCAATTCATTTGTTATAAATAAAATTTCCAATTTTGTTTCTGTCAGCATAAATTAACAATTCACTTTCATATTTAATTTTGTTTCTCACTATTTATTTACACTCCATTAAAACCCAACAGTTGTTTCAAACCACATTTGAATTGCATTAAATTGGTTATCCGTCAATTGCCATATATTTTACTTCCTTAACTCACATACAGTTACAATTTTATTAATATATATTAATACATAGGTGATTTAAATTCCTGTCTTAAATTCCTTATTTATATTTTATTCAAGTGCAACAATTTACACTAATTCTTTATTTACTTCACTTAAATTTCAACAATTTGGTTAAATAACTGTTTCTACAGTTCATTATTAATTACACATTTAACTCTCCTTCATTTATTCAACTTACACAAAGGTATACATCTTACACTCTCTCAATCATTAGATTTTCATTCAATTTGACAATAATTAAGCTTTAATTACCGTTGCTAAAGTTTTCATTTAGCGTTCATTCCAGTATTAATTCATCTCTTATATTTATATATATTTTTCTAAAAAAAAAATTAAATTTCAAAATCAATTTTAATTAATAATTTAATTGTCGAAATTTACGGGTCGTTACATATATAGGCAGGGTTGACATTTGAATGGATGGATAAGATAGATTTACGCGCTAACGCCAAAGTGGCTCAAAAAGCCTGTTTCGACTCCGGAACGAAGTTGGGTCAACCCGTATATCAAAATAGATGTTTTTAAATATTTTAAATGCGATGGAACAAGTTTCAAGTCCAAATTCCATCGTATGAAGAATTTATGCTCAGATCAATATTTTTCAAATTGATTTCAGTTGATTTCATTTTCATAAATTTCAAGGTTTTTCGAGTCCGTACGATCAAACGACAAGTCCGATCGCTACGAAACTTGAAATTCTACAATAATTCAACGTTACGGATCCGATGAAACTAGTTTCGTCGAAATCCGAGTCAGTGGCCAAAATGGCTATTTTTCCATTAATTAAATAAATTATAATTAATTAATTAAATCAAAATTTCAATTTTATTTCGATAATTGACAAATTTCAACATTTTTAACTTCTTAATCATTTACAATGATTTAAAAAAATTTAAAGGTCAATTTATCATTGATTAATCTATCAATTACAGTGTCAAATTTTCAATTCCATTATATTCAAAATTATAAATTAAATTTCCAATAATTCTTGTAACGATCTCGGATTTTAACTAAGTTTAAATCGATAGCTAATTTAATTTTTGAATAAAAATGGTGAAATTAATTGGTAATTGATATAGATTCTAGTAAAATCATGAATTAATTGAGAATTAATTTGGATATTTGAAAATAAATTTGTATTTGGATTTTGAAATTGATATAAGATAATTTTCAAAGGATGTTTAAAGTTAAATTCTATATTTTATAATATAGCATATGTGTGTTTATTTTATTAAGGTATAAGTAAGTTTTAAAAACAATTTCTTTAAAGGTTAAATATCTATAAATAATAAATGAATGCAAAATGTAAAAGAAATAAAATTTATAAATATATATGTATATAGAGGAATAAGACAATAAGTGTGTAAGTTAAATAAATATTTAAGCTAGAAATAAATTAGACAAATTCAAACAACATGTAGATAAATTATATAGTTTCATAAAATATAAAGTGATTTCATTAGAAAAGAAATTATAACAACATATTAAAATAGAAATGTATCAATATTATAAAGCCATAATACAAGGAAAAAAATAAAGTAATAAAGACATGCAAGAAAATAAATGTAAGACAAAATAATTATGTACAAAAAAGTAAAATATAAATATGCAGGTATGAACAAGCTAATAAAGTATAAATATGAGACAAGAAACAAGTAAACATGTATGCGAAGCTTGTATAGGAAGACACTAAAATATATTCAAGCATAAGATTTTTTTTTTAAGTTTCTATAAACAAGACAAACAACAATTAATACAAATATCTTAGCACACAAAATAGTGTTATCAGCCTCCAAATATAAAAAAATATCTTTGTGCAAATAAGATAAGTATGTAGACATAAAGGACTTAAGCATTTAATGCTAGTATAAACAAGGTCAACTCGAAATGTTTTCAGCCTCCAAATCTCTGATCAAAGACAATATTGTACCAGCATTCGCACAACCCAGATAACACCTATTTCTTACAAATCTCTTCTTTCTATTTATACATATCTCCTTATTTTAGTTCGTTCTCAAGACTTAGCAGACCAGAGAATAATAAGTTAGCATTTCCATTTTTTTTACTTAAACATCATACAACAACAAAAGTAAGAAGATTTGGAGGAAGTTCATAGCAAAATAATTTCCAGTTTTAAAAGTTCAAGCTGTTTCCAAATAGAGTGCTCTGTTCTTTTTCCTAAAGTCAAAGTGAGTAACATATGTTATTAAAATTTAAAAGTTTGAATTCGTTGCATATATATGTCTGGGGATCCGACCGAAAGACCGGCCGGCGCCCACCCGACTAGAGGGACTGAGACCTTAACGGAAAACTGTTGATTAGCGGCAGCAAGTGATTGAGTTCAGTAGTTCCTCCAGAATGGATCGGTTAAACATTCTATTAGGGAGCCTAGTCTTGAGTCTTCTGTGTGGTATTCATTCTCGTTCGGCTCCGCTCGCTACGCAACTAGCTGCTAAGGAGAACAAGGCCGCACCTAACTAATAAAAATTCCTGAGGGACGCGAGCCACGCCGACCATCAAATACGAGACCTTCGAAAATCTTTGATGGAATGGCCCAAGGCGCGATGCGTTCCATTTGTACGAATCGCGAGAGAGGTGTCCAGTATATTAATTGGGGACCGATCTAGTATATTTAATCGAAGATGTGAAATCTGCATGAACTCATTCGGCTTTGCCCTTAGTAATGAAAGAACCACATTCGTCTCTCCTGCCCGAAAGTCCGAGGGGCGTAGCGATGATTCTAGATCTCTTGTTGTTGTGGAATAAGAAGCCTTCGTATCTTAATGCATGTATTTAATTTATTCGGAGCTATTAGAGCGGGATACACTTTTGGAAGTCTTGCAGGCCCTGAACGGGTCTGAAATAGAAGGCCCCTTTTTGTGATGAGATTCCGTGGTAGAGATTGTTTTCCTCTACGACTTCCCCGTTCTGCTAGCTGGTTTCGGCTTTGACTTGACATACGCCTATGACTTCTATCAGGCTCATGACCTGAAGACTGCTGGCCAGTCACCCAAGAAATTTTCTGTATATAAAGAAAATATAAATATATAATAAATTATATAATTATAAATTTATTATTATTATTATTATTATTTTACTTTACCAGATCGAAAATTTTTTATGTTCAAAACTGGAATTTATAGACCCAATGTCACATTCAGTAAAAATTTATGATACATGTATAGGGTATATATATATAAGGATTCTCTGCATATATTGGAAAATTGGAAACACTTTGTACAGGTTATACATGTTTTTTGTTTTTAAGATTTTAAGATACCAGATTTTGATTCAAAAATCATTTTCACCTTATCTACTTGACGTTTGGGTTTAGTGTTAAAACAAGAATTGTTTGTTATGGCATATATTTAAGATTTAAAATTTATTTAAGTTAAATCAACTTGTTAATTGCTCTGGAAACCAAAGAACAGAGCAAAACTCTAAAATAGTAAAAATTTAAGTTTCTTAAATTACAAATTCAGGTATACAACTTGAATTCGCATACTTAATCATGAATTTTAAAGCTAAAATCACAATTTCTAGAACTAGGATTTAAGAGCAGTTCGAAGATGAACTAAAAGTGGATTTTGATCGAATTTCGGCGGTCAGAGGCACTAGAAGGGCCGGGGTTTCGCGTGGAAGTGGAGGAGCCTACGGTGGTGTTGGGAAAAATAGCTGGAGTTGTTCCAGTTCGACGAGGCGGCGACGACGAACGTTTGAAATTTTTAAACCTAGTTTTGACGTGTGCTTGTATTTGGGTTCGTTCGTCGTGGGTGATCGATCGACTGCAACGCGCTTTTGGGTGATGGAAAAGGGGGAGTTGACGAAGTCGTAGCCGGAATTGTTGACTTCCTGGTGGTCGGAGAGGTGAAAATGAGGCGATGACAGGTTGGTTGGAGATGGGTCTCGCTGTTCCAGGTTTGGGTTTAACTCGAATTTGAATTCGAGGAGATGATGGAGGGTTTGATGGTCGGGGAAGTGGAGCATGGAAGACTGTCAACTTGTTCGACGTAGTGACGCCGACCGGAGGAGAGCGACGGTGCCGTGCATGTGCACGGTGCACTTAAATTTTCCAGCGAAGTCCTGGTTTTGGGGGTATCAGTATTCTCGAGTTTTACTCGAAGCATGGTGATGTTTGGCTCATGTTAAGGTAGGGTGGAACTCGAAGTAAAATAAGGTTGCCTTGAGTTGTTTGTTTGGCTACAGGTTTTAACAAAACCTGACAGTAAATCTGAAATTAAAGCAAATTTAAATAAAATTTTAATGGTGAGATAAATTTTAAAAGCAAGTTTAAATCTAGACGAAGTTAGATTTAAGATGGTTTTTAAATCTTAAAGTTTTTAAAAATATTTAAAAGTGGGTTTTCAGGTTTCAAAACAAACATGACGATTTTTCTAGATTTCAAAATTTTAATTTAAAATCTGAAACCATAATTTAAACTGGATTTAAATTCAAAAGTTAAGATTAGTTTTCAAGTAAACTTTTGAATCTTAAGCTTTTAAAATGAATTGGGATTTTAAATCAAGAATTTAAAAATCAAAGTTTTAAAAGTAAGTTTAAACCAAAGTTTTGAGTCAAAGTTTTAAAGCCAAGTTTAAATCAAATGTTTAGATATGAATCCAAGTTTGTTGAATTTGTAATTTAAATTAGTTTTAAATCCGAATGTTTTAAACAAATTTAAATCAAATAGCTTTTTAAAGTAATTTATTTTCAAATAAATATTTGAATTAGATTTTAATGAAGTTCTTTTATCAAAAAGGATTTTTAATGAAAAGTTAAATAATATGTTTTAACTTGAATTTGCAAGTTAAAAAATAATGTATTTTAAAGCTTAAATTTTTTAATAAAAATTTAAGTAATTTAGTTAGAACTTTTCTCATATAGGTTTATAAGTTGATATTTAAACTTGGTTAATGTTTAAATATATAACCATTTTGAATCTTAAATTCAAAATGAAATTTGAATCTAAATTTAAAAGTGTGATGTTTTAAGTACACTTTAATATTAATGAAGTCATCAATAAAGAAATGGATTGCCTTAGAGATAATTATGGTATTAAAATGATTTAATGAATAAGATAATTAAGGAATGACTTAATTATTTAAATTTTAAATTAATGATTTAGATTAATTTGTAATTAGAGATTAATTAGGAAAGTAATTAAAGAATTATTAATGAAGGTCATTAGCTAAGATTATTTTGATAATTAATTAATGTGATTAATTTTAACAATTACTTAGATTAATTAGTTAATGATAATCATTTATGAAATTGTGTAAGTTTAATTACTTTATGGTAAGTAATTAAAGGTTTATTTTCTTGAAATAATTAATTAAGGGGTTAATTAATTATGTAATTGGTTTAGAGGTTAATTTAATTAATGTGATTAATTAAGAATAATTTATTAATTAAGAATAATTAATTAAAGTTTTAATTTATATCAAATGATTTGTAATTAATAAATTAGGATTGGATAATTAATTAATAAGTAATTAATTTAATTGGAAATAAATTGAATTAATTAGGATTATACAATTAATTAATCCTGCTTATAAATGTTCATTGAATGCTTGACCTTACTTATGAATGATTGTATTATATGAGATGCCTTGAATTGATTGTCCTATCTGATCTGTGATATTTTGTTTTGTGGATTGAGTTGTATATTTTATTCATTTATTTGTGATACATTTGTATATTATCTGTGAATCTGTGAATGAACGATAAGCGTTATAGTTTATACCGCTTATCAACTATATTTCTGTGTCTTGATCTATGATGATGATGTTGTCGCACTATTGTGTTAAACCCCTGGACCACACCATACGCACACAAATATGGATTTCACGAGAAAATCGATTAAGTCATAGATTTTTAAATGATTTTTAAATAGACAATTTGAATTCAAAATGGTTTGGAAATGGAATCGGGTTAAATGTGAAAAGCTTTTGAAATGAAATTTCAAGATAAAATTTATTTTTTGAATAACTTGATAAAGTTTGAAATTTAAATAATTTGATTTAATTTTGAATTCAAAATTTAAAATTGAATTCTATGATTTGAAACTAGGGATTAAAGATTTTATATTAGTTATATGTGGGTTAAACCATTTAAAATGTATTGATTTGGGAAATTGAATTTAATTCAAGGGCTTTAACTCGTGCAAATATAATTGGATTTTTCTGAGACGAAAACTGTTTGTTTTCAAATAATAAAAGCTTTCACATAAGAAATGAACGTCCAATTTGTGTTGAAAGGAATTTCAAGTTTGAAATGAAAATGATTTCCAAGTTGTGGAAACGGTTTGAAAGCTATAAGTTAAATCTTTGATTTAAAGATTTAATGAGTTAATCCTATCGAAATGCAAATTGTTTTGGAAATCTATGAATGGATCTTTGTGAAACTGGGTGAACTTTGTGGAATAAATATTTTTGTTTAAAGATTTAAAAATGGTAATTTGTTTAACCATTTGAAGAAAGGTTATGGGTTTCTTTGAAATTGTGACTTAACTGAAATCCCATATCCATATATATTTTAAATATTGCGCTCATTATTTGGTTCAGCCGGAAGGGGACCTTCGTGTCATATAACTCATTCCGAATAACGATACAACATTATGAATGGCATTTGAAGACCGATGTTGAAGACCGGAATTTGTGAGAACGATAGGATAACCTATCGATTGTCTCTGCACCGGCTGATCCTCGGTATGGAGATTCCCTAAGTGATGGGAAGTCCGATCGGGATTGTGGATACCCGGATTGCAAGGGCCTCTTCGGAAGTGCCTTCGGTTCTATTCGAACCCGAAACAGACTTGTATGTTTGTATGTCTAACACTACACTTTGAGATATAAAGCAGATTTCTTTCAAATACATATCTGTTGGTGGCGGAGAATTTATTCTCTTAGCTTAACACCCTTCTCTGAGACGTACGAGCTTAGAGATTATGTAGTTGAAGGTTATCAGTGATATACTCCCAATTTGGTAGTGTGACATGCTGAGTGCTGCTGTGTGTTGATGATCATTTGTTGATCATTTGTGATCAAAGCATGGCTTCTATATAAAGCATAGCTTTTTGGACGAGACTGCATCAGGACCTCACACCCCGAAAATGGTCAAAACAGGAAAGATGCGGCAAGGTTATGAGGGTCGCGCCCTTTAGGGTGTGTCATTCCCTTCTGGTAAAGGGTGGTATCATGGCATGGAGCCCAGATATTTACCTATGTGGTGGGCTTCAATCTCATTTACTGTGTGGTTGTTGCTTTGTGGTTTAGAGACGCCTCAGATAAAGGTCCCAAAGGACCGGGGAGTGGCATGCTCGAGTAGTAGTTACCTAGTTACAGAGGTAACCCGACCTTGTATTGGCAGAGATCCGGTTAGGTTCTCGAGACGTCCCGCCAGAGGCGTACCCATGGACAGTGGGAAGTTCCTTAGCCCGACCATTTGTTGGAAATCCAAACAAAACAATACGCGCCCTGTACGGTTTTAGTTGCAGAACCTGCCATTTACTTATGGTGGCACCCCACTGTTTAAATGGTAGCTATAGTAGGCATACAATAATGGTTGTATGTTGGCTAAGATTAATATTATACTTTCGAAATGTTTTTCTGCACTTTGCACTTATAATAATAATATCAAAATGATTTTTCTTGTATCAAGCATGTTTGACTATCATAAAGAGAAATCTCCTCTAATTCTGCGTTTGCATTGTGTGTGTGGCGGGAGGCCTTATGGTTGTTTCATTTTCTATAAAGCATTGCGGATTTTTTTTAAATTCTATTGTTGTCTGTTTAAAAGATCAATTGTTTTTGTTACTCACACCAGTCCCATGACTGACTCGGAGTTTACTGATCCTTTCCTAAACTCTGGATGCCCATAATTTTTTCCACACAGGCAGTCTATAGTTGGATTTTTCAGATAGTCAGGTTTAGTAGATCATCTGGAGTTAGTCCAGTCTTCGGATCGGACGAGACTTGCTTATCTAGGTGAAACGTGATGTTGGTTCGAGCTAGCTTTGGATTGGAGCAGTGGATTTGGGGATGCAATCTATTGAAGATATTCTTCCCGTTGTGTCTTGTATCTCTGATGGTATTGATATTCAGTTGTATCATTCTATCATATTATCAGATATTGTATCTATCATGGTATCAATGTTATATATATTGATATTCTTTTTCTTCTGCTGTGTTGTACTTAATGGTGTTATAAGATCCGGCAAACCAGATTCGACGTTTGGATTTGCGGCATTTGAACATGAGTGTCGTATTCGGTGCTGACTTTCGAAGGTCGAGTCAGAGCCGTCTCAATTCTATTTAATTGACTTTTCATTATGTTATTCACTTCATTGTTATCAAACGGAAAATTTTTAACATTGGATTCAGGCTATTACATTAATATTCTCAACTTCATCTTAATTCCAGTTTATCGTAGTATCTAATTTCAATTTCTTACAATAAACCCATTTACTATAAATTTGAATACCAATTAATTATTTCCAAATAAATTGATTGATTCAATTCAACTCTTTTATTAAGTTTATTATTAATCTATGCACTCAGTTGCTGTTGGTATTATATTCCATTACATTATATACCCCTAATTATTTTTATTTGTATTAATGTATATGTTTCAAATGTGAAATCTTGTTGATTACACACATAAATTAAGGTTTTAAAACCAAACCTTAGTTCCATTTATTTATTTTCCAATTTATTACTTATGAAAAATTTCACGTTTCTATTTATTTATTACATACCTACCTTCAGTCCTTGCATTAATTCTCATAACCATTACATTATTGATATCCAAATTTGATTTAGTAAACTAATTTGTTACAACTTTACTTACATTAACACTATTTCCCTTATTTTGGTTATTATTTCATACGTAGATCACAAGTTTACATTCCTTTATACTATCTTATGAAAACAATATACATTTCTAATACTTTATTACATTTATTGTTACTTTAAATTTACATTAACAAAATGTTAAATTTAAGATTTATTGTAATTGGTTACCAAAGTCTATTTGACACATTAAATAAATAACAACTTATATTAATTATCACATATTTGCTTCTATTTGCGTTTAAAAGTTTGTTACCTATCAACCCAGGTTATTATTCTACATATATAACACTAATTTTATTCCATCACCATTTATTCATCATTAATTCATTGATTAGTTCAACCTTTACATTTATTTTCTTATATTAATTTATTACCAGTTATATCCTTTTACATTGTTTTTTAATTATTGCAAATTCATTCAATTTACACAATTCAGCTTTAATTAACTTACATTAACATAATCGCCTTAATTTACATTCACTTACACTTAATCCATATATTATTTCACACATTAATACACTGATTGCATTTGTTTTTATTATATTCTATTTAAAACTAAGCCATAACATTTGAATTATTTTATTAAGTTGGAATGTTCATTCTTCCCAACCAATCACCATTTATTACATTATAACTTTACAATTTTAAATAAATTCATTAATTGTCATTTCATGCATCCTATTAATTATTATTAACCATAATTAGAATTGTTACTTTTTTAATTCACTTATTATTTCATTAAAAAGTTACACAAATTTATTTCTCCAAATCTTAAATCACAAAGTCCTATTTAATTTACCATTGCTACATTTCCTCTTTACCTTTGCTTCATTATAAATTATAAAATTTTTGTTTCTTCTAAATTTAATTACTCAATTTTAAAGAAAATAACCAAACTTAATTATTGAAAATTTTACGGGATGTTACACTCTCCCTCATTCAAAACTTTTCGTCCTCAAAAAGGAAAAAAAGGGAAAAGAAAGAATTGAGTAAAAAATACATCTTGTTCAAAAATGTTACCTTTGTAAAAAAAAATCTACAAAATAAATTAATTTAAATAAATATACTAATTTATAACCATTTATCTTTTTATACCTAAAGTAATAGAGTTTGGAAAAATATTTTCAAAAATTTTCTAAGTCCAAAATTTACGGAAAATTTTGGCCGAGTCTCCTTTGTACGGAGAGGCTTGGGAGAAAATATAATATCAAAATATAACAATATATAACATATATTTTCCAAAATAATATATATCCCAACACGAGAAAACAATATAATAACGCTATAAACCGTAATCCGAAAATGTACCTATTTATCGGGCAATTAACGCTTATTTTATGAAACCAAAAGCAGTAGCAATTGCTTCCATAACCAGTATTTCACTTATATAATCCAGAAGAATTAATAATTATATAAAATGAAATATGTAAAGTTGTTTCAACCATAAACAACAAATCGATACAAACAACAATCCCTTGCAACAAGGCATACAACCATCACATAGAATCCATACAAATCAATTATTCATTCATATCAATCAAACAAATAGTTGTTCGGGTTCAAAACTTTAAATTGTACGGAATGAAAAATAAACTACTAAGTGTACCCTTCACTCAACAGTCTTAGGTGAAACTAAATAGATTATTCATTCATCCAAACAATTTTAAAGTTTCCTTACCCAAACAACCATAACCCAAAACAAACAACAATTCCAACCAACCAATCAATTTTACTTAATATTAATTTCATTTCATACATTAGTTGTTTGTTTTCTTTTCTTTCATATAATGATTTATCTTTTATTTTACATTTATTTCTTACCATTTTATTTAGAAATAACTTCAACTTATTTACTTAAGTTAAAATTTCTTACTTGCAATACCTTCCTTCCATTATATTTAATTAGTAGTATTTCAATTATACTTAAGTTTATAACAACTACAATACCAAATTCTTATTTATTAAAGAATTTCATTTAATACTTTCATTATTTCAAATTTTTACTTGTATAATATTCTATTACAATTTCTTATTAAACATTGTAACTTTTATTGTTGGGTAAGTTATATATATATATGCTTTTAAGAATGTAATCGAAAATCATATAAGTTTATCCCATTTCTTTTAATTAATTTAATGTTCAATAACTACATCCTTTATTTCATAGGCTACAATTTCAAATTTCATTTAATTTCATTCATAACCTAGAATTAAATCTCTTATTTTTAATTAAAGGCTCCATTTATTAATCAGTTACATTCGATTTCACTACGATAACTAAAACTGTTAATTAACAGAAACTTAGGAACTAAATACCGGGTTAAATTCATAAATCATTTTAAAATAATAGATAAATATACACTTAAAAATTTATATATATCGAATTATATTTAAAACATTTTAAAATTTATATTTGTTTATCAAAACAACTCTGCAGTGAAACTACTACAGTGGCCTTCCCACTTCGAAACTCGAAAATGAATGTCGATGATGCGTCCACTCAACACCGAAATTATTTTCCAACGAAAAAGAGGGGAGCACAAAATTTATTTCTTCTCAAAATTTCTTTTTAAAACAATTCTTTAAAATTATATTGAACTATTTATATCAAAAAATACTTCTAAAAATATTATTATTATATTCCAAAATCATTTGAAAGAAATTTTCAAAACCCCGGAAATTATGTTCTAAAATTTCCAATTTTCATTTATTTCATTTCCAATCTTATTTCAACTATTATTAATAAATTTCATTACCTAACAACCAATATACTGCAACAAAAAATATATCATTTATAAAAATTTATTTTATGTATAGAAAATATAATAGGCAAAATTATTTCATTCACCTATATTAAAAACAAATATTATGTCGGTCTGCCCTATTAAGTGTTTAGAAATCCCTGTTGATGTCATAGCGTCCTATGCACCAACCAGAATTTATAAATATAAAACAAAACAGATTAACACAATATTAAACCTTTTTATAACACTAACAAATATGCTTTCTCATATATATACACTCAGTGACTCATCATAGGGTATTACTACCCTATTAATAAAGAGTCAAACCCCACAAAGCTAAGCTTTATCGCTAAACCAAAGCTCTGATACCAGATGTAACATCCCGCCTTTTCGCACGCTTTAAATCGACACACGTGCCAATTCAAAATCATACGGAAGGGCGAATGGTTATGGGGTAAATAAAAAAAAGCAGGGAAAGAAAAAAACAAAATATAATCTTGTAGTAGAACGATAAAATATAATAATCAAATATACAGTTCATGAAGCTGATTTATAAACATTTGATTATATATATACAATACATATCAGAGTTGCACATACCAACGAATAATAATCGATGCAGTGGAATTAAAAGGTGTAGTGGAATAATATAATAGATAATGATAAATCTTCGTCCTCCAGAAATAAAGTCTTCGATCCTGAAATGCTCGGACTGACCCGAGCGAATTGAAAAGACAAAACACTCGAGTCAGAACTAAAATATCTCATGTAAGTTAAATCAACAATAAACAATATGAGTGGAACGACGTCAGAGATGTTTACGGGATTTTACATCTCCTATCCAGTGTCTAACGTGAGTGCAGTAACTCAAATGATGCTCAGGATTCACATCTCCTAAGGATCCGTTAAACTATTTACTGTGTAGTAATATTTCGCTATTATAATAGTGTCTATTAGTAAAGTAAACTTACTTTTAAATAGCGTTAAGGCTTTACATTTTCCACCTTAACACGTAATAATGCCAATAGTCTATACAGTACCGTAATACCTCCTGATCGGGAGGCCACCAGAGGATACTCCATAGGTATGACACAAATAGAAACTCGTACAAGGCGCGATAGGGTAGGTGACACGGCACAACTAGGCAATGCCAGAGTAGATATACCAATTACGCATATGGGCTGGTGTTAAAGCATAGCGCACAGCTACCGCCCACCTCGAGCCACACCCCCAAAAAGAAAATCAAAAGTGGCCACCGAATCAATCCAAAAGTCAAAGTATAAATCAAAGGGATGTGTCCGATCAACGGTGCTACCTCATTGGCCCGAGAATCTCTCCTGTTTTAGCCACCTTATGCCAACTCAAGGGAGTCTAGTCCACGTATTTACCTCAAAGGAAATGCTACCACCATCCTACTTCATTCTAGAATCTCCACCGCGTACATGGTTGTTAAAGTTGTTTTCGGAGTTGGCAGAGAGTATGAAAACTTCCGATCCCGGTCTCTTTAAAAACCAAACGTTATTATAACACCGCGGTCATTTCAAAATAATTTATACTTCAAAACCAGGATATAATTTTTATTTTCAAAACCATATAAATACGATATCATTTCCATTTTAAAACCCAAATCAATATGATATCATTTTTTTCAAAATATATCCTTTTCCCCAAAAATCATAACACTTCAAATCTATATATTTTCAAAACCATATAAATACAATATCATTTTTGTTTTAAAACCCAAATCAATATGATGTCATTTATTTTCAAAATATATCCTTTTCCCCAAAATCATACCACTTCAATCTATATACCTTGAAATCCATAGCTTTGAAAACATAACTTAAAATACTTAAATGGTTTAAATATTTAATTACTTTATATAATAAAATAGCTTCTTATATTTCACAAATACATTTCAAATACTGATTTGAACCTCCAATTAAACCATTTCAATTTCCATATATTTCAAGGCTGTAAATATTCCAAAATTCCAAAACTTAATTTGATAATTTAGATTCAAAAATCAAATCTTCTATTATTTAGTTTTGAAATAATTCACATAATAAATCCATTTTCATTTAATATAAACTCAAATTTCAAATAACTAAATATTTTCTTCAATTCATCTATACTTGAAATAATCATTTAATTCACCTAGACCCAAAATCAAGTTATAATAATTATACCCTTTAAATTTTCAATTTAATTAATTTCCCATCAACCTTTTAGAGTTTAATTCTTAAATAACTTCAATTTCAAATAAATCTCCAATTTATCTCTCAATCTTAATTTGTTTAAATCATTATACACTCTATATTCAAATAAAATTTAAATACTTACTCACATTTATTTTAATAAAAATCAAACTCTATTATTAAACTTAATTTCTTATTAACAAACTTATACATAGCTTAAATTCGAGCATTTAACTATATATATAAATATTATTTATATAATATCAAAATCAATATTCGTTGAACCATATTATATAAAATAATCAAACATTATTATTGGGCTTATTTTATATTTCAAAGCATATATAGCTAAAATCAATAAAAATAAATTGGACGTTTATATGACATCAAAAATCAATATTTATATAACCCGTATATTTCTTCACAAAACCATAGAAATCATTTCGAAATATTTTTATATATAGACCGCGGTGTCTGTATAAAATTTTCTATCCTATGGTCATGTGATACGGATATTTATCATTTTAATCCGTAATTTAAAATAAAAATTACGGTTATATATCATTTCAAACCGCAATCCCGAATCAATAAAATCATAATAACTTGTAGTTTATAATAATAAAATACAACATCCATTCATCCATCATAAAATCATACATCCATCACAATCATCATATAAAACAATCAATCAATATCAATATCTAACTGATAATATATAACAAGAAATTAACTGGCAGTTATACAATAATAAACTAAATAACGATTTAATTTAAATAAATGAAATTAACTGATATGATGATTAAAAATATCTGAAATAGTTATAAATAAATGCATAATCACAACAAAATTAAATTTAAGAAGCATAAGAAATTTTAGAAGTTGTGAGTGGGTTAAAACACTCACCTTTTGAATTTAAATCCAATTTAAACCCAAAAATTTGACAGTCTCAGAATTCGTCCAAACTAGCGCCAAATTGTTTGGAATTTCAATATGATTCTAACGGAAAAAATCGCGCGTGAATTGGTTTTTGTATGTGAAAGATATAGCGAAAAATGTGTTTCAATTTCAAAAAAAAAATTACAAAAAGAGAACACTTTAAATCCCTTGCCACCTCATCATCATCTTACCTCACGCACAGGAAACCAATGCACGAACAAGCTTACGCTCGAACCACAATGCAGCACTTCCTCGCCGTTCGCCGCTGCCACAGCCATTCAAGGCCAAACATGCCACCTCCAGGCAAGCACCACCCTCCGCGCTCCACTACGACGACGACGACGACCCAAGCTTCAGCAGCCGCCGGCCTAAAATACAAACCCTAATCGAAATTTCTCGACGATCTAACCATCAAAACGACATGCGAACCACGCTGATGAACTCCCCTCAGTCCCCTCTTCATAACCCAGAAACGTTTTGACGATCCGACACCGTTCATCGACGCGCGATGAACGGCCGAGAATTGTTCATCGATTTCCGGCCAAACGGTGATTCGAAACCAAAAACGAACTGCAGATCTGAGTTGCGTACATTGAGACTTCGATATATATATTTTTTGAAATTTTTTGAGGAGTTTGAATTTTCAGCTTTGGATTCGATTTGGGGTTGCAATTGGAATTAGGGTTTGTCTGCCATTGAAGTGAGGAGGTGAATAGAACGTATAGAAATGAGGAACATAGGCTGCTATGGTTTATAGCAGGATATATATAAGCAGGGTTGGCATTTGAATGGATGGATAAGGTAGATTTACGCGCTAACGCCAAAGTGGCCCAAAAAGCCCATTTCGACTCCGTAACGAAATTGGGTCAACCCATATATCAAAATAGATGTTTTTAAATATTTTAAACGCGATGGAACAAGTTTCAAGTCCAAATTACATTGTATGAAGAAGTTATACTCAAATCAATATTTTTCAAATTGATTTCAATTTCATAAATTTCAAGGCGTTTCGAGTCCGTACGATCAAACGACAAGTCCGATCGCTACGAAACTTGAAACCCTACAATAATTCACCGTTACAGGTCCGATGAAACTGGTTTCGTCGAAATCCAAGTCAGTTTCAAAAATGGCTATTTTTCCATTAATTGAATAAATTAATAATTAATTAATTAAATCAAATTTTCAATTTTATTTCGATAATTGACAAATTTCAACATTTTTAACTTCTTAATCATTAATAATGATTTAAACAAATTTAAATGTCAATTTATCGTTGATTAATCAATCAATTGCAGTGTTAAATTTTCAATTCCATTATATTCAATATTATAAATTAAATTTCCAATATTTCTATTTAATTGACTTTTCATTATGTTATTCACTTCATTGCTATCAAACGGAAAAAATTTAACATTGGATTCAGGCTATTACATTAATATTCTTAACTTCATCTTAATTCCATTTTACCGTAGTATCTAATTTCAATTTCTTACAATAAACCCATTTACTATAAATTTGAATACCAATTAATTAGTTCCAAATAAATTGATTGATTCAATTCAACTCTTTTATTAAGTTTATTATTAAGCTATACACTCAGTTACTGTTGGTTTTATATTCCATTACACTATATACCCCCAATTATCTTTATTTGTATTACTGTATATGTTTCAAATGTGAAATCTTGTTAATTACACACATAAATTAAGGTTATAAAACCAAATCTTAGTTTCATTCCTTTTTTTCCAATTTATAACTTATAAAAAAATTCACGTTTCTATTTATTTATTACATACCTACCTTCTGTCCTTGCATTAATTCTTATAATCATTACATTATTGGTATCCAAATTTGATTTAGTAAACCAATTGTTACAACTTACTTACATTAACACTATTTCCCTTATTTTGGTTATTATTTCATACGTAGATCACAAGTTCACATTCCTTTATATTATCTTACGAAAACAATATACATTTCTAATACTTTATTACATTTATTGCTACTTTAAATTTACATTAACAAAATGTTAAATTTAAGATTTATTGTAATTGGTTACCAAAGTTTATTTGACACATTAAATAAATAACAACTTATATTAATTGTCACCTATTTGCTTCTATTTGCATTTAAAAGTTTGTTACCTATCAACCCAGGTTATTATTCTACATATATAACACTAATTTTATTCCAACACCATTTATTCATCATTAATTCATTGATTAGTTCAACCTTTACATTTATTTTCTTATATTAATTTATTACCAGTTATATCCTCTTACATTGTTTTTTAATTATTGCAAATTCATTCAATTTACACAATTCAGCTTTAACTAACTTACATTAACATAATTGCCTTGATTTACATTCAGTTACACTTAATCCATATATTATTTCACACATTAATACACTGATTGCATTTGTTTTTATTATATTCTATTTAAAACGCCATAACATTTGAATTATTTGATTAAGTTGGAATGTTCATTCTTCCCAACCAATCACCATTTATTACATTATAACTTTACAATTTTAAATAAATTCATTAATTGTCATTTATTCATCCTATTAATTATTATTAACCATAATTAGCATTGTTACGTTTTTAATTCACTTATTATTTCATTAAAAAGTTACACAAATTTATTTCTCCAAATATTAAATCACAAATTCCTATTTAATTTACCATTGCTACATTTCCTTTTTATGTTTGCTTCATTATAAATTTTTTGTTTCTTCTACATTTAATTACTCAATTTTAAACAAAATAACCAAACTTAATTATTGAAATTTTTATGGGTCGTTACACAAATGGACATAAATGTTTGTATTTCAAGTTTAAAAATTGAAATTTAAATTTGTAATAAGTGTTTTAAAAAAAAGTAGCATTTAAAAAATTATTAAGATATAATATATGTAATGTAAATATTGGTTAAATTCTTTTAACATTGTGTGTGTATGTATACACAAATGAACAAGGAATACATTTATTTATAAAGTGTATGTAATATAAAAATAAAGTTTATAAAATTTTCTTTTGCCTTGTAAAAAATTAAAGAAAGCTGAACATACATGCACATGTGAGAATGGAACAGAGTAATCAAAAAAATCTAAAGCTTATGATTTTCTTTTTGCAAATGGCACAAACCATCATTATTTTAATAAATTAATCAAATAAAAAAAATCAGGAAACTTTTCAGCTTCCCAATTCAAATTTTTAAACCTCCAAATCTTTGAAGTTCAGTAAACAAAAAGAATTTTGCAACCTTAACTCCAACGCTCAAGCAAGAAAAGAAAAAAAGTTCAGAAAAAAAACTGCTTATTCAATTCAAAAGAAAGTTAAATCTGAAGTGTTTTCCTTAAGGATCAAACTGTAGTGATACATTTCATCTCTCAGGTAAGTTTTATTATAAACTTTACAGTTTATAAAATTATGATTTTTTTAAATCAGGTTTTAACAAACAAAATTCATAAAACTGCAGATTAGCTTAAATAGGGAGTTTCAAGTTTCTGGCCAATGCAGTAATTTCTGGAAATAATTTTAAAGGCAGGTAATTTTTTTTGAATTTGAAGTTTTAATCTGTAATGGAGCAAGATTTAATACAATAACATTCAATCAATTGCAGGAAGAATCAAGACTTAAAAGCCTTAATTTACTTCTAGTTTCAAGTTGCAGAAAATAAAAAGGCTTCTCTGTTATAAATCCTAACTGTAAGTAATAAAAAAAATCATTGTTATGAATAAATTAAGTGAATGAACATAACAAGAATAATCATAGATCTGTAACTATCATTTGCAGATCTAAAACCCCAAGTTTTAAAGTAAGAAAAGAAGAAAAGTTACAGGCCTCATCTGACGCAGCGGATATAACAGATGGCAACGAAATGAAGATTTTGTGTCAAACTAGATGAAACGATTAGGTGAAACAATATAAATCAATGGACTAAAAATACCCAAGTGCCCAAATTCGTTGATCTCAAGAGATACCGGATTCTAGCTATCTCCAACACGTTGATCGCGCACGATATCGTGTTAAAAGATCTACGATTCTTCTAAGTTGATCTCGCGCACGAGATTCCGTGAATCAGCTTCAAATCCGTTGATTCGAGCGCACTCATATAACCGAAAATGGAGAAAGGAGGTAACACTCAACTTCCAATTTTTAAGAGGCACAAAGCACTCAAACAAAAGTTTATTCAAAATCAACCAACCTCAAATGATACAACTCACCCGCTATTTATAGGAAAATTTACAACACAGCACAGGTCGGCGACCTAACAAGCACGACCTAACAGACCCACGAGCTAACACATGCGACCTGCGACTTATCATCAAACGACCTAAAAAAATACAAGTTACAACACAAACAACTTACGACATAACGACATAACAGTTTACAACACATAACAACATAAGGCTTATGTGACCTAACTCGACACAGCAGCAGCAACATCTTCACGCGACATAACAGTCCAGCGACCTAAGGATCCATGGCATAACAACATACGAATCCAGCGACCTAAGAATGATGCGGCTTAAAGAAAACATGGCAGCGACATAAGAAGGTAGCGACTTAAAGTGAGCAGGCGACTTATAGCTTGAGCGACTTAAAGAACTAAAGAAAATGCGGCATAGTGAAACGACCTAAGGAGATGCGACCTAAAAATGATGCTGCATAGGTAGTTAGGTCGCATTGTTAGGTCGCTGCCGACTTAAGGCTCTGTTGGCATCCTCGTTAGGTCGCTCAGTTGACATAACTTGCTTCCGGCATACTTGTTAGGTTGCGAGCGACTTAAGGCAACCGAGCTATCATCTGGCATACTCGTTAGGTCGTTGGAGCGACATAACTTGCTGTTGGCACACTCGTTAGGTCACAAGCAACTTAAGGAAACCGAGTTATCATCCTGCACTGCATCATCCTCCCCCGGTTGACAAGAATTCGACCCCGAATTCACACTTTCCTCTTCTTCGACAAGCTTATGCTCATGATACGGAATCAAGTGTTTGACGTTAAAAACATCGGCAGTACGGACATGGTCCGGCAACCTTAGCTGATAAGCATTATCATTGATCTTCTTCAAGATTTCTACTGGACCAATCTTTCGAGCTTTCAATTTGTTGTATGTTCCAACTGGAAATCGATCTTTCGTCAAAACTGCATAAAAAAAATCACCTTCTTTGAAGTCCACACTCCTTCGCTTCTTATTTGCCAGTTGCTTATACTTCTCATTTGACTTAGCAATCGTTCATGAACAATTCTGTGGCACTCCTGCAACTCATTCACGAAATCACAAGCTCGTTTAACAACCCCTTTCTGACGTGGAACTGTCGACAAATCCAACGGTCCCTTCGGAATTGCTGAATATACTACTTGAAATGGACTGAATCCAGTACTTCGATTAACAGCATGATTATGTGCGAATTCTGCCTGATACAATTTCACATCCCAGCACTTTAAATTATCTTTCACAAGACATCTCAGTAAGTTTCCCAAAGATCTGTTCACCGCTTCCATTTGCCCATCAGTTTGTGGATGATAAGCGCTTCTAAAATTCAGTTTAGTCCCAACCATCTTCCACAAACTCAACCAAAAATAACTTAGAAATCGAGTATCCCGATCAGAAACTATGGTTTCAGGTAGTCCATGTAGTCGATAAACCTCTTTGAAAAATAATTGAGCAACACGGACTGCATCAGCTGTCTTCTTACAAGCTATGAAATGTGCCATCTTCGAAAATCTATCCACCACAACATATATAGAATCGTTTCCTCGTTGAGTTCTTGGCAAACCCAAAACAAAGTCCATGCTAATATCAACCCATGGTCTAGCAGGCATGGGCAATGGCATATACAATCCTGCATTTGTAGTTGTCCCTTTGGAAACTTGACATATGTGACATCTCTCCACAAATCTTTCAACTTCTTTCCTTATGGAAAGCCAAAAATATGATTGAGAAATCAACTGCAAGGTACGATCTCTTCCCACATGACCTTCTTCATGCAATTCCTTCACAATCTTCATTCGCAAGCTGCACTCTGGTATACACAACCGATTTCCTTTGAAGAGAAAACCATCCACCAACAGATACTCATTCGTCTTCCCTTTCTCGACTTCATCTACAATCTAAGCAAAGTAAGGATCCTCAACAAATAATTCTGGAAAAACATCAAACCCCATCACTTCAACTCTCATTGTAGTCAACAAATGATTTCTTCTACTCAATGCGTCTGCCACACGGTTTGTAACTCCCGACTTATGCTTTACAACAAATGTAAACTGTTGCAAGTATGCGATTCATGATGCATGCCTGGCTGCAATCTTATCCTGTCCCTGCAAATGTTTCAAGGCTTCATGATCAGTATACAACACAAACCCCTTATAAAACAAGTAGTGTCTCCAATGTTTTATGGCTTGGACAATAGCATAGAATTCCACGTCATAAGTATTATATCTCATCTTTGCTCCCGAAAGTTTCTCACTGAAATAAGCAATTGGACGACCCCTCTGACTCAACACTCCTCCAATTCCAACTTTAGATGCATCAGTATGTAATTCAGATAGCAACTAAAAATCCAGCAAAACTAGAATTAGTGCTGACGTCAAAAGTTCCTTGATTCGCTCAAAAGCAAATCCTGCTTCCTTTGACCATGAAAACTGCTTGCCCTTCATACAATCAGTAACAGGTGCCATCACGCTACTGAGATGTGGAATAAACCTTCAGGTAGAATGATGCTAAACCATGAAAACTTCTAACTTCAGTTATAGTCCTGGGCTGTGGCCAATTTCTGATTGCTTCAACTTTACTTTGATCCACCTGGATACCTTCCTTGGACAATACATACCCCAAAAACAAAACACTATGCGTCATGAACACGCATTTCTTTATTGCCGCATAAAATTGTTCCTGACGAAGTATCATCAACACTTCCCACAAATGTAGTAGATGTTCTTCGGTACTCCCACTGTATATCAATATATCATCAAAGTATACCACCACGAACTTTCCAATGAACGGTCGAAATATCAGATTCATCACTCGCATAAAAGTGCTAGGTGCATTCGAAAGACCAAACGACATGACCAGCCATTCATACAATCCTTCCCGCGTCTTGAATGTTGTCTTCCATTCGTCCCCTGGTCGAATTCGAATCTGATGATATCCACTCTTCAGATCAATCTTTGAAAAGATAGCAGCTCCATTCAACTGATCTAACAAATCATTCAATCTAGGCATCCGAAATCTGTACCTCACTGTAATCTTGTTTAGTGCTTGACTATCTGTACACATTCTCCAAGTTCCATCCTGCTTCGGCACTAACAATGCTGGTACTGCACATGGACTTAAACTTTCTTGTACGCGCCCTTGTTCAAGCAACTCTTCCACCTGCCTTCACAACTCTTCGTGCTCCTTCGGGCTCATTCTATAATGTGGTTTATATGGTAACACAGCTCCTGGAACAAGATCAATCTGGTGTTGTATGTCTCTCAATGGTGGTAACTCAGTTGGAAAATTTTCAGGAAATACATCTTCAAACTCCTTTAATACTTGCTTAACTTCTTCAGGAATTTTAACCGCTTCACTACTTTCACGCCCAATTAACAGAAATACTTCAGGCTCATCCTCCACTTCCTTGACAAATTCCTTAAAAGATAACAGAGTCTTTAGTTCTTCAATCTCCTCCAACATGCTTTCACTCTGTTGTCGCTTTTTAGGAACTAAAGTGATTCTAGTGCCCTCGAACATGAAACTATAGCAGTTAGTCCTCCCATCATGTTGCACAGCTCTATCGTATTGCCATGGTCTCCCCAACAACAAATGACATACATCCATATCTACCACGTCACACCAAATCTCATCTTTATACTTCGTTCCGATGGAAAATGTTACACAAGCTCTTCGACTAACTTTCACTTCTCCACCTTTCCTCAACCAAGCTAATTTGTATGATTTGGGATGCTTCTCTATCTTTAACGCCAACTTCTTTACAGCTTCTGAAGAGATAATATTATCACAACTTCCTGCATCGATAACAAATTTGCAAACCCTTCCCAAAATAGTGCACGTTGACTGAAAGATGTTACTCCTCAACCAACTAGTCTCTCTTCCTGCTTTGGTGTTAAACAAGATCTCCTCATCATTAAATTACAACCCTCATCTCCTGACAATAATTCTTCTTCATCCTCAACTTGTGGTGAATTTGAACATTCTACTTCTACATCCTCATCTTCAACCTCAACAACCATCACTCGCTTCTTGGGCTTCGGACATTCATTGCTCTTATGACCAAACTCCTGACAGTTATAACACTTGAAACTGTTGTTGACCTTGGTCTTAGCAACTTCATTGACAACCGGTTTTCCAACAGCCTTGGCAACATTCGTATTGCTACTAGCCCCTTTCACTTGATTGTTGGAATTTGTAAACACACCACCTCCTCTTCTACCTTGGCTCTCCCAAGCTAGAGCCTTCTGGTGTGCTTCAGCAACGGATCTTTGATCAAACATATTCAACATATCCTGCATTTGCATTCTCAATCCTCCAACAAACCTAGCTGTCAATTGTTCCTCTGTCTCCATGATATCATTTCTAGCAATCAGTTGATAAAACTCATCTGCATAATCATTTACGGACTTTGTCCCTTGTCTCAAGTTCTGTAAGTGCTGATACATAAGAGACTGATAATTATAAGGCAAAAAAGTAGCCTTCATCAACTTCTTCATCTTCTCCCATGAAACAATCTTCGACTTTCCCATTCTTTCCCGTGTAAGTTTAGTTTGTTTCCACCATGTCATAGCTCTTCCCCTCAATCGTGTAGCAACCAACTTAACTCTACGATGCTCGGGTACTTCCTTGAAGTCAAAAATTTCCTCAACATTTGATAACCAATCCAGAAACTCTTCCGTAATCATTCCCCCTTTGAATTCTGGAATCTCTATTTTCATCCCCGACTCCCATTTACGATCATCTTCTACATACCGATATTGATGTCGTACTTGGTCTCGATCTCGATAATGAACACTACATCTATCACCATCCTCATCAAAATCAAATGTACTTCGATATCGATCTCGACCATCAACATCTCTATGATCACGCATATCTCTTCTACTATGCCTTTCAGCATCACGATATGGCTCATCTCCAAATTCACGTGGAGTTCTTCTCTCTTCATTTCTGTACTCATGGTAATCTCGTCTCATTGAAACTGATGATTCTCTTCTTTCTCTACAAGATTGTGGTGACACCCTCCTCGCTTCCGCAACCGATGGTGAAACTCTGTTTCCTCCATGGTTCGAGATTGGTGACCTTCTCCTTTGACTTTGATTCATATCATTCATCAATTTCTCTAACTTTCCATCATCAAACTTTTCATTGATACGTTGTTCCATTTGCTCAGCTTCTTGTCTCCTATACACATCTTCAACATTTTGAAATCGATTAGCATGCCTCAGAGGCATTGTTGTATCATCAACAAATCCAAACACACACTTCAACTAGAACAACTTCTATAACTCTCGGCCTGCTCCAACTCTCGGCCTTGATCTACACAAGTGATGCACACCTCCACTTATAGCTCGGATCTAACTTCAACACTTCAAATCTTCTCCCAATAGGCTCAGCTTAGCTATGATTGGCTAAACCTAGCTCTGATACCAAATTGATGCGGTGGATATAACGGATGACAACGAAATGAAGATTTCATGTCAAACTAATCGATGAAACGATTAGGTGAAACAATATAAATCGATGGCTTAAAAATACCCATGTGCCAAAATCCGTTGATCTCAAGAGATACCGGATTCTAGCTATCTCCAACACATTGATCGCGCACGATACCGTGTTAAAAGATCTACGATTCTTCTACGTTGATCTTGCGCACGAGTTTCCGTGAATTGGCTTCAAATCCGTTTATTCGAGCGCACTCGAATAACCGAAAATGGAGAAAGGTGATAACACTCAACTTCCAATTTTTAAGAGGCACAAAGCACTCAAACAAGAGTTTATTCAAAATCAACCACCTCAAATGATACAACTCACCCGCTATTTATAGGAAAATTTACAACACAGCACAGGTCGGCGACCTAACAAGCACGACCTAACAGACCCACGAGCTAACACATGCGACCTATGACTTATCATCAAATGACCTAAAAAAATAGAAGTTACAACACAAACAACTTACGACATAACGACATAACAGTTTACAACACATAACGACATAAGACTTCTGTTACCTAACTCGACACAGCAGCAGCAACATCTTCACGCGACATAACAGTCCAGTGACCTAAGGATCCATGGCATAACAACATATGAATCCAGCGATCTAAGAATGATGCGGCTCAAAAAAAACATGGCAGCGACATAAGAAGGTAGCGACTTAAAGTGAGCAGGCGACTTATAGCTTGAGCGACTTAAAGAACTGAAGAAAATGCAGCATAGTGAAACGACCTAAGGAGATGCGACCTAAAAATGATGCTGCATGGGTAGTTAGGTCACGTAGTTAGGTCGCTGCCGACTTAAGGCTCTGTTGGCATCCTCGTTAGGTCATTCAGTTGACATAACTTGCTTCCGACATACTTGTTAGGTCGCGAGCGACTTAAGGCAACCGAGCTATCATCTGGCATACTCGTTAAGCCGTTGGAGCGACATAACTTGCTGTTGGCACACTCGTTAGGTCGCAAGAAACTTAAGGAAACCGAGTTATCATCCTGCGCTGCATCATCATCTCTGTTTTGAAAACTATCAAGAAGACATTTCTATCTCCTGGGAAAAAAGGTGAGTAAACCCTTGATTTTTTTATAAATTATTGATTTTATGGATGCTGAATGATGCTAAAACCCTTGTTTGTGAATGGATTGTTATGCTTGAGTTTTTTTTCTTTTGCCTGAAATGATATGATCAGGATTTGTTTCCTACTCTTCTGTTCTTTCCTTAGTCCCCGGTTTACAAAAAAATGAAACATGCTAGACTCAAACAACTTCCTCTCTATTCTCCTCTGGAATTAAGGTCTAAACAAATTGGATTTTTTGTTTTAAACTTGCACTATGTTTTCCAGTAATTAATCAAAGCAGGTTTGAAATTTTCTTTTTACTGGAAACTAAATAAATATAGTAATTTTTGGTTTACAGGCTAACCCATATCTAAACAAATCTAAATCTCTCTCCCTCTTTTATTCTGACAAAGATTTTAAACAAGTTAAAATATTGTTTTAAACCTGTATTGCATTTCAGTAATGAATTAAAATAGGTTTTATATAGTTCTTCTTCTGGAAATTATGAAAACAGCTACCATTCAAACTTTTTAAGAAATTCGAACTTCACGAATTTTAATTTCAATAACACTATGGGAATCCTCTGTAAAAATGATGATTTTAAAAACAAAAATCAAAATTTTTCATTGAAAATTTCTCTGGGAAATCAAAGTTGATCAGAAAATGAACTTTTGACCAATTTTGATGATCCAAACGACGGTGGGTCTCGAGCTCATTGTCAGGGTTAGATTAAATGTTCGAGATTACGGGAAAAATACGAGTAAAATTTATAAACCCTTAAATTTTCAATTCGAGATGAAATTAGGGTTTACACTCCGCATTTTGGATGGTGAGGTCGCGAGTTAACTGCGTCATCAACACGGCGTTTCAGGCGATCGGTCGTGGGGGGTTTGAATCCTTGGGTATCATGGAGGCTTCGAGCAAGGTGGCACGATCGCCGATGGTCGGAGGTGATAGTTTGAAGTGGGTTTGGACAATCCATTTTTTGTAAAATGGAACCCATAGGCTAAATTTTCGATTTCGTGATGAATGCCAGGTTCTGGAGGCTTGGGGGCTTGAGTGGGTTGACGTCGTCTTGTTGGAAGTGGAGTCGACGACTAGAACATCGTCCACTTGTTGGGCACATATACGTGATACGTTGTGTATCAGTTTCTTTCGTGTTGGGGGAGACGAAGGGGAACTCGAAGCACTGCTCGGGTTAGGGAGGAGGAGACTCGAAGTCATGCTCGCGTTGTTTGGGGGTTGTATCGGGTTGATTTTAACACTTAAACAAATTTTTGAGAAAAAATGTCACTTGGGTCTAATTGGCTAAAACTCAAAGCAATGGAGGATTTTCTCGGGTACAACTCGAGGAAATACTCGGGTTGGTTATGAAACAGCAAAGGAACCCAGTTTTAACTAAAAATTTGGAAAACAAGTTAAGTAATTTTTCTGAATAAATTAATGATAGTTGAAAATGGAATATGAGACAAATGGTATTTGAAATTTATGAAGTTTAAAGATATATTTAAATCTCATGTTTTCTTTTAAATAAAAGTTGTTTTAAAATTTTAACTCAATAAAAAATTAAAAGTAAAGCAAATATCCAAACGTTAACTTAAAACCAAATTTATTTAAAATGGTGAAATAATATTACCAATTAATGTTTTGTAATGATTTTATAATTTAAAATTAATTAATTAATTAAAGAATAGGCAATTTATAAAAGTAATTAAACTTAATTAATTAACAATTAAGAATTGCTAAATTAAGATAATCAAATTAAAGAATAAGTAATTAAATAAGCCAATTAAATTAATTTAGAATTAAGTAAAATTAAACATTGATTTAAAATAATTAATAAAGATAATTATACGGTTAATTCACTTTAATCACAACCACCTTAATCAAAGATGATTGACCATCATCAAACATTCTGTGCTGGATTGATATTTCTGTTGTGATACTGTGATTGCTTTGTGATGAATGTGATTTATGATCGGTTCCTATATGTATGTGAAACCCCTTTTCACGTAAAACGGCATTTAAATGCGACAGGGAGTCGGATTTCAGTTTGTTATCCGAGACCCACATCGAACCTTGAATATGAATCCTTGTAATTGATACACCGACATGTTTTAAAATTGAGCGCTCACTATTCGGATTAGCCGGGAAAGGACCTTTGTGTCATATAACCCATTCCGAATAGTGATTCGACGAAATGGGTAGCACTTGAAGATGATGTTGAAGATCGGGTGTCTTTGAAAACGTTAGGATAACCTATCGATTGCCTCTGCACCGAGTTGCTCCGGTATAGGGATTCCCTAAGTGATGGGAAGTCCGATCGGGATTGTGGACGCCCGGATTTGCAAGGGCTTCTTCATTTATTGGACGAAGTGCCTTCGGTTCTGTTCGAACCCGGAACAGACTTGTGTGGTCGTGTGTCTAACACTACACTTTGAGATATAAAGCCGATTTCTTTCAAATACATATCTGTTGGTGGCGGAGAATTTATTCACTTTTCTTAACACCCTTCTTTGAGACGTACGAGTTCAGAGGTTATGTTGTAATATCTCGGAATTTCGGAGAATTTAAAATGTGATAATCTCTTAATTAAATTATTTAAAATTGATAAAACTGTTATCTTCAAATATAGATAACCAAAATAAAATTTATGTGATGTTTTTTTAATTTAAAGATAAATTGATTTTAAATAGAATAATTATTTAACTTGTGTTATTTTATAAATTTGCTTTTAATAAGCTTAACATTTCAATTTAATAAGTGTTGTTTAAATATATATTTATTTAAAAATTAACTTTAAAATTAGAATTTAATATTTCTAAATTTAATAGTGTGTTTGTTTAATTTAATATAGATATATTTGATTTGATTTTGAATTGAAGTTTAAATTGAATTTGGATTTAAAATTTGAAATTTGAATTGAAAATTTTGATTTAAAAAAATGTATATCTTGAAAATAATTTTGTATATAAAAGGATTTATGAATAAAGTTTTTATTTTAAAAATAAGATTTGTTTTATACAAAAGAATTTTTATTTATATAAATTTGGAAAATATTTATTTAATCGAAAATAAATGAAAAAAAGAATTTAAATTAGCATTAAAAATGGATCAAATAATTTTATATGATTTTATTAAGAATCTAATTGGTTTTTATTTGATTTTCTTTTAAAAAGTTTTATTTTTATAAGATAAGAAAAGGCATTTATAAATTTACAAAAACATATACATATTAGGAAAATTACTAATAAAGGCTTATAAATCTTTTAAAAATAATTTAAAAATAAGAAAGGACATGTGTAAGTAGATTAGGATTAGTAATGACAAATGTGAACAAAATTAAACAACTGTTCCTCTTTGTTTTATTTTTTATTTTTGATAAACAATAATTCACATCATATAAACTTCCATTCTTTCTTCATTCTTTTTCTTTCAATTCAGAAATTAATGGCCACTCTTGCATTTAATTTCCCAAATCAACCGGAAAATCATTTTTCCAAATCCCTATAAACTTTCCTTAAGAAATCCATGGCCATTCTTGCATTCATTTCCTCAAAAACAAGTTGTAGCAAATCTTCAACCAAAAATTCTCAAAACCTGCAATTTCTTCTCAAACCTGAAACTATCTCCTCTGAAACAATTTCAAAGCCTATAATCTTCTCAACGGCAAAACAAAATCAAAACATTAGATTTTGAAACCCTGCAACCTCAAGCTTGAAACATTTTTACAATCCTGTAAACATTTTCTCAAAAACACTTCAAGCATTTTCAAGGCAGATAGAAATCTACGAAGCTGCAACCTGTAAATGTACTTTTCCTCAAATCTGTAGTTCAATAAGCTGTTAGCACTTTCCAAGCATGAGAATCAAGTTTTCAAGTGCAAATACAACTGGCAACCCAACAGATTATCGAAGTATTAAAAGCAAAGACAAGTATCAGAAATCAAAGCTTTCAGGAACCAAGCGACAACAGTTTTCAAATTTTCAAAAGGGGTTTCAGTTTTCATTCCAGTTTCAAGCTCTACCTATTTAAAATGTGAGCAAAAATCTAAATTTAAGATGTAAGTAGGCTAATATAGTTGCTTAAATAATTTCTCTGATAATGATGCATGCATGTGTAGATAGTAGTATAAAATCTGTAGATATGAATGCATTTGAATATGTATGCCTGATATTTGCGCTTCTCTGTTCATTCTAGATTACAGAGGTTAAAAAAAATAAACCAAAATTCAAAAATTCCCATATAAAAACTTTGGTGCTTTGGGTTTAAAACAAATTAGTCGAGTTTAAACTCCATCTAGATTATGAGAAAAAGTTTAAGTAATTTAAGTTTAGAAATTTCCTGTAAACAAGAAAATGCAGTGGAAACTTGAATAATGAAATAAATCAAATGTTGTGTTATATTGATTCATGTATATATATCGAATCATCATTGAAAATTATAATTTTTAAAACAAAAATCCAAATTTTTAATGTTGAATTGAATGTAAATTTTGGAATTTTCTAGTGATCGGAAGTATTAGAGTGAGCGAGTCTTCGTCTGAAGCTAGAGTGACGATCAGGTCATTGGGGAAAAATGGCGTGTGATTTTATTAATCACCATGGCATCAGAAATCGATTAAGGTAGGGTTTAACACCCAGCTTTGCTCATGGTTGTGGTTTAGGCTGTTGTGGCATCTTGGGTGGTTCGAGTTACTCGATAATGGGAGGAAAGTAGCGTGGAAGGCTTGTGAGTGGGTGGCCGTGGTTGCATACTCTCTGATGATCGGAGTCGAGGGTTCGGTGAAGTTTCAGGTGATGCTATGTTTCCAGAATTCGACATGAGTAGTTCGATTTTGTTTAGGGCCTTATAGTATAGAATTGGGGGTCGGTATTGTAAGAGGTGATGATCGTCGAAAGGTTGACGGCGTCGACAGTGGTCAGTATCGCCGCGATCACCTATGCAGGTACACCAGTGGGGGTTGGTGTCAGTGATTGGGTAGAGGAAGTGGTTCGAGGGGAAACTCGGGGGTTTCAGCCGTTTTCTCGAGTACGTCTTCGGGATGTGAGTGTTAGCTTCTTTAGTTTTTAAATCAAAAGGTAAGGTAATGGGGAGAAGAGGAAGAAAACTCGGGTTTAAACCCGAGTGGCATTCGGCTATGACCCGAAGTTATATGTTGTGCAGATTTTAAAAAGTTTTGAAAACAAGTTTTTGAAATTTTAAATTTTAAATTAGTTTAAAACTCTTATATAAATTACTTGATGTTTAATAAATGTTTTCTTAAACATTTTGATTAAGAAGTTTTGAAGTTTGATAAATTTAAAATTTGTTAAGTAATTTAAATTGATATTTCAAATTGAGTTATGAAAGTAATTTTAAAAGTTTATATAAAAAGACAAGTTTTAAATTCAAATTGAAACTAGTTTTTAAAAACTATAAATTGATAAATATTTTAAGTTATGTTTTGATAATTTTAATTTATCAAGTTAAATGATTGTTTTATTTTTAAAAAAACTTAATTAATAATTTAATTAAATAAAGATAGTTATAAAGGTAAATAATGTAAATATGTTAAGGGTAATTAAAGCATTTATAAGATAATGTTTTATCTTAGTTAAGGTTTTAATATCTTAATATTGATTAAGTTAATTTAAAGAAAATTAAGTTTAATTAATTTAATTATAAAGGATTGATTAAGAAATTAATTAAGGGTAATCAATTTACCTGATTAATAAACGATTAAGGATTAAAGGTTAATTAATTTTAGGGTTAATCTGGCTTTGCCAAAATTTTTTTAGGGTTAATTAAAATATAATAAAGATCTTTAATTAGATAAGTAAGATTATTGATTAATGATCAGAGCTTAATAAATCAAGTAATTAACTGTAATAAAGACTTAATTAGTCAAGTGATTAAGATTGATTAATTAAGTGATTAATGAATTGTTAATTAAGAAATTAAAGATTACTTAATTAGTAATTAAGAAATGCTTAATTTGTAATTTTTAATTAATAATTAAGGATTTATTAATTAATAATTAAAGGATAATTAGTCCGTAATTAAGGATTAATTAGGAAGTTGTTAAGTGGTACTTAATTGATTAATCAATGGTGATTAAGGATTAACCAAATGGTAATTAAGGATTGATTAACTACTAATTAAGGATGGGTTAACAGTTAATTAAGGATTAATCAAATGGTTAATCAACTGGTAATTAAAAATAATTAATCTTTAATTAAGTTGTTAATTATAATTAATAATTAGTTTTATTAATTAATAATTAAGAGATAATTAATTATTTAATTAATGGTTAATTAATTAGTTATAAAAGTAATTATGGATTAATTAATTTGTATTAAGAGATATTGATTAATAATTACGTTTATTGATCGATAGTTGATGAATAATAATCAGTTAATTAAAGGTTAATTAATTGATTATGAAAGTAATTAAGGATTAATTACTTTGTATTAAAGGAGATTAATTAATAATTAAGGATTATTAGTTGATAATTAAAGGATAATTAATTTGGGGTTAGGGATTGATTAATTGATTAATTAAGTTAATCAAGGAGCGATTAATTAATTAAGGTTAGTAATTAATTAATGACGATATGAGTAGAATTAAGTGATTAATTCTTAAGGGATTAATTTAATTTAAGTAATTAAATTAATTATGATATAAATTGATAATGCTTGCTTATGCATGATTGTTTTTTGAATGTCTAAATTGGATTATATCTTTTGGATTGATATTTATTGATGATATGTTGTGACATTCTGTGATATGATATTGGTTATTAATGATAAATGTGTTAATGCTGTGTGAGTACAAAGCATTGAATTGAATTGTTTAAACCTTTAAACAACTTGGCCTTTAAGACACCTTTGGATTTCGATGAGACCGGGATCGGGTATCAAATTTGATTTTCCAAAAACCACATCGATCCAAGTTAAACGTTAGGTCGTGAATTCAAGTGAAGATCGAATTGAAGACTCGAAGTGTAAGAACTATCTGTCGTTAAAAACTCTAAGGGTGATTCCAATACGAGTATAACAGAGATAGTGCTTTCAGGTTCAAGATGGAGTTTTCGTAGTGCAAGGGTTATTGTCGTTAACTCTGAGGGTGATTCCAGAATGAGTGTAACGAGATAATGCCTTCGGATTCGTTCGAACCCGGAACGAACTTGTATGGATTGATTGCTTTCAGAGAACATCGTCAGGTGGACGATGAGCATTCTAAGATTGATGTGTTCTATAAAGGTAATCGCAGCCTCAAGCCTCGTCAATCGGGAATGGCTAAAACAGGGGAGGTGCAGCAAAGCTAAGTGGGTCATGCCCAATTAGGACGAGATTTACCCCTGTCTAGATGTCCCTTTTTATTCGGCTGTGTGGGCGGTTATTAGCTAGAATCACCGGGGTTGTCTTGTTCGGAACTGTTCAGTAAGGAATGGTTCCGGCTTTGTGTTGCAGGGAATTTAGGGTGGATCCTCGGTACGGTGATCTAGGCCACGTACTGTGACAGGCGGTACCTCAGTAGCCCTGCCATTGATGGAAACCCATTCTTCCTACGTGCCCTTACGGTTTTGATTGTATTACACAATTTTGTGGCTAGTAGCTGTAATTTAATCATGTAACAATTTCGGCTATTTCTTATTTACTTGAAAACCTTAGACACTATTATAACATCACTGGATTTCCTGTCAAATGTTTTGGTTAGCGTAAGGTAAAAAAATTACCAATGTTTATGTGTGGGGAGTCTTATGTGATACCTTTTGTTTTCAAAGGTTTTTAAAAGTTAAGAAACTTTAACCCATTTACTCACACCAGACCCATGTATGACCCGGAGTTTATTTTGTTTTTCTTAAACTCTTGGTTACTCAATACGAGTGGCCAAGGGTTTCAGGTTAGCTTTGACGAATTTTGGAGGAGATATGGAGCATGAGGCTTCAGCGTTTGTAGTTATATTGTGTTTCCGTTGTGATGTATCTCTGTGATGTATGTGTTGTATTAGAGTTGTATAATAGACAGACTTTTATAACTGTCTATTTTGTGTTGATGTATCTGTGTAACTCTGATGTAAATGACTATATAATAGTTATGTTATATATTATATTTTGTTTCGTTCCGCTGTGAGATTCTGAAATTGTTGAGTTCTTTCTTCTATCTATTCTATTTTCTACCTCTTTCTTTCTTAATAATGATGCGTCTTTCTGTGGAATGAATGGCGGGTCGTTACACTTGATATCAGAGCATAGGATAATACCTAGGCTCTGGAGTGGTGTCTATCTTGAGAGCACGTATTTGTAATTTCTATATAACTATATACCTATATAAATTTGTTGGGTATCTGCTCGGATTTCCAACATGTTTTCTAAAGGAGTTTCATCTCTCTCTTTGTTTGCTTGGTCCTCCTACCTTTGTATCAAGCCCTATAGGCGGATAACCAAGATAGATCAGATTTGTAGAGGCTTAAGATTTTCTTATCTCCCCCATAGTTTTCTAGAGACACTTTTTCTTTGATTTAAAGGGTTTTGATCTTGTTTTGGATTTGGGTTGGTTGGATAGTATTGGACTATTTTGATGGTGAAACAAGGATTGTATCTTTAAAGAACTGAGTTGGGAAGAATCACAAAAGTGACTTGCGATGATGCCAGAGTTATTTTGAGTCATCTTCTGCATGGAGTGAGGCATCTCCAGAAGGTGCAGAGTCCATCGAGGTGGTCAGTGATTTTCCGAATGTTCCGAGGGAGCGAAGGTTTTCCTCATCGGGAGATAGAGATTTGGATCGTCTTTAGTTTCAGAAGCTGTGCCTATTGTTTAGCCTAGTTTTTTTCCCAGTTGGAGTTCAGCTGTTGTCTTTGTGGCCTAGACGGATAAGTCTTTTGATATTCTGTGTGGATTTGATGAATCGAGTTTTTGGGATGTGTGATATAAGTTGTTCTCGTGTTCATCAATGTTTTGTTTGTCTACACCAAGTCTGAAGAAGAAAGCTAGCGACATTTGGAGTTAGGATTAGAGGCTTTGAGGAAGCATTTTGTTTTGGTGATGGTATTTCTGTAAATCCAGCCTGGATAGCTACTATTCAGGAGTAGAAGCAACCAAAGTTTTCTGGATTGGCAGAGCTCTACAGGAAGTAGAAGTGGACCCGAGTGTAAAGAGATTTTCTTGGATCGAAGACAAGGCTGACTAGTGTGCCTGTTCTAGCTATCTCTGATGGCAAGAATAAGTTTGAGATCTGCTCGGACGTTTGTGTGTCTGAGATAGATGAAGTGAGTCAAAGAATGGTCAGTGTTCCATTTTTGAAATGGATGTCCAAGGAGCATTTAGGATCATCGAAAAGGATTTGTGTTCCGAATTTATGGGATTTGAAGCAAGAAGTTTTGGTAGGGAGTCTTCGCTCCAGGTTGAGTGACCAACCCAGGGTGTTCAGAGATATATGAGTGTGAAGAGAATCTTCTAGTGGCCAAGCACGAAGTAGGATGTAAATGCTTTCATCTTTGGATGTGCGATCTGTCAGCAGATGTTGGTGATCGACACAAGACCGCCGGTTTGTTGCAACTTTTGGATGTTCCAGTGGGAAGTGATTTCTTTGGACTTCATCGATGGTTTGCCAAGGACCAAAGAGGGAATTAAAGGAATATGGGTAATTGTGGATTGGGTGACCAAGAATGCCCATCTTATTCCGGTTAAGGCATTCCGTTCTGTAGCATCTTTGGTTGAGTTTGTTTTAGAGTTTGTCTGACTGCTTGGTGTTCCAGTCAACATTGTTAGCAATAGTGATCTTATCTTCTCTAGCTAGTTTGGGAGGCTTTACAGATCATCTTGGGGTTCGAGATTAAATTTGGGTACAGCCTATCAGTCCCAGACCAACGGAAAGGCTGAACCAAATCTTAGAGATTTGAGAGAGCCTGTGTTTTGGATTTTTATGGATGTTGGGGGGACCATCTGTATTTAATGGAATTCTCGTATAGTTATCAGGCGAGTATCTAGATGGAACCCTATGAACCTTTGTTTAGAAGACCTTGTAGATTTCCATTCTATTAGGAAGAGTCGGGAGATCGTCTGGTTCTTAGTCCAGTTTTGGTCTTTGAGGTATCTGCGATGGTGGAGCTTATTAGGAGAAGATTAGTGTTGTAGTCTTCAGGATTGAATTGCCAGTTTGGATGGTTGGAATTCACACTGTTTTTCACGTATCTCATCTGAGGAAATACGTGAACGATCTATCTTTTGTTGTGGAGTTAGGATTTCAGAGTTTGTCTTAGGGAACTCTGAATAGTTGAAGGAAGACTTATCTGGATCTATGTCCGGATAGCTAGGATTGTTTGATTGAATGAATTGTTTGTTTAAATAAACAGATTGTTTGGATGGATTGTTGTTGGTTGATAGTGAATGATTGGTAGGAATGCTTGAATGGTTAAAATAAAATAATATTTTGGATTATCCTTGTTATAAATTTCAAGGACGAAATTCTTTTAAGGAGGGAGGAATGTAATATACAGGAATTTCGAAGAATTTAAAATGTGATAATCTCATAATTAAATTATTTAAAATTGATAAAACAGTTATCTTCAAATATAAATAACCAAAATAAAATTTATGTGATGTTTTTAAATTTAGAGATAAATAGATTTTAAATAGAATAATTATTTAATCTGTGTTATTTTATATATTTGATTTCAATAGGCATAACATTTCAATTTAATAAGTGTTGTTTAAATATATATTTATTTAAAAATTAATTTTAAAATTAGAATTTAACATTTCTAAATTTAATAGCGTGTTTGTTTAATTTAATATAGATATATTTGATTTGATTTTAAATTGAAGTTTAATTGAATTTGGATTTGAAATTTGAAATTTGAATTGAAAATTTTAATTTAAAAAGAATTTATATCTTGAAAATAATTTTGTATATAAAGGGATTTATGAATGATGTTTTTATTTTACAAATAAGATTTTTTTATATAAAAGAATTTTTATTTATATAAATTTGGAAAATATTTATTTAATAGAAAATAAATGAAAAAAAGCATTTAAATTAGCATTAAAAATGGATCAAATTATTTTATATGATTTTATTAAGAATCTAACTGGTTTTTATTTGATTTTCTTTTAAAAGGTTTTATTTTTATAAGATAAGAAAAAGCATTTATAAATTTACAAAAACATATATATTAGTAAAATTACTACTAAAGGCTTATAAATCTTTTAAAAATAATTTAAAAATAAGAAAGGACAAGTGTAAGTAGATTAGGATTAATAATGACAAATGTAAACGAAATTAAACAAGTGCCCCTCTTTGTTTTTATTTTTTATTTTATTTTTGATAAACAATAATTCACATCATATAAACTTCCATTCTTTCTTCATTCTTTTTCTTTCAATTCAGAAATTAATGGCCACTCTTGTATTAAATTTCCTAAATCAACCTGAAAATCATTTTTCCGGATCCCTGTAACTTTCCTCAAGAAATCCATGGCCATTCTTGCATTCATTTCCTCAAAAACAAGTTGTAGCAAATCTTCAACCAAAAATTCTCAAAACCTGCAATTTCTTCTCAAACCTGAAACTATCTCCTCTGAAACAATTTCAAAGGCTATAATCTTCTCAACAGCAAAACAAAATCAAAATATCAGATTTTGAAACCCTGCAACCTTAAGCTTGAAACATTTTTACAATCCTGTAAATATTTTCTCAAAAACACTTCAAGCATTTTCAAGGCCTATAGAAATCTTCAAAGCTGCAACCTGTAAATGCACTTTTCCTCAAATCTGTAGTTCAATAACCTGTTAGCACTTTCCAAGCCTAAGAATGAAGTTTTTAAGTGCAAATACAACCTGGCAACCCAACAGATTATCAAAGTCTTAAAAGCAAAGACAAGTATCAGAAATCAAAGCTTTTAGGAATCAAGCAACAACAGTTTTCAAATTTTCAAGAGGGGCTTCAGTTTTCATTCCAGTTTCAAGCTCTACCTATTTAAACTGTGAGTAAACATCTAAATTTAAAACTTAAGTAGGTTAATATTGTTGCTTAAGTAATTGCTGTGATAATGATGCCAGCATGTGTAGATAGTAGTATAAAATATGTAGATATGAATGCATTTTAATCTGCATGCCTGATATTTGTGCTTCTCTGTTCATTCTAGATTACAGAGGTTAAAAAAAATAAATCAAAATTCAAAACTTCCCATATAAACACTTTGAAGCTTTGGGTTTAAAACAAATTAGTCGAGTTTAAACTCCATCTAGATTATGAGAAAAAGTTTAAGTAATTTAAGTTTAGAAATTTTCTGTAAACAAGAAAATGCAGCGGAAACTTGAATAATGAAATAAATCAAATGTTGTGTTATATTGATCCATATATATACCGAATCATCATTGAAAATTATAATTTTTAAAACAAAAATCCAAATTTTTGATGTTGAATTGAATGTAAATTTTGGAATTTTCTGGAAAATGGATCTCGATCATTTTCTGGCAATCGGAAGTATTAGAGTGAGCGAGTCTTCGTATGAAGCTAGAGTGTCGATCAGGTTGTTGGGAAAAAATGGCGTGTGATTTTATTAATCACCATGGCATCAGAAATCGATTAAGGTAGGGTTTAACACCCAGTTTTGCTCAAGGTTGTGGTTTAGGCTGTTGTGGCATCTTGGGTGGTTCGAGTTACTTGAGAATGGGAGGAAAGTAGCATGGAAGGCTTGTGAGTGGGTGGCCGTGGTCGCATACTCTCTGATGATCGGAGTCGAGGGTTCGTTGAAGTTTCAAGTGATGCTATGTTTCCAGAATTCGACATGAGTAGTTCGATTTCGTTTAGGGCCTTGTGGTGTAGAATTGGGGGTCGGTATTATAAGAGGTGATGATCATCAAAAGGTTGAAGGCGTCGGCAGTGGTCAGTATCGCCGTGATCACCTATGCAGGTGCACCAGTGGGGGTTGGTGTCAGTGATTGGGTAGAGGAAGTGGTTCGAGGGGAAACTCAGGGGTTTCACCCGTTTTCTCAAGTACGTCTTCGGGGATGTGAGTGTTAGCTTCTTCAGTTTTTAACTTAACAAATTCTAAGTTTTTAAATCAAAAAGTAAGGTAATGGGGAGAAGAAGAAGAAAACTCGGGTTTAAACCCGAGTGGCGTTCGGGTATGACCCGAAGCTATATGTTATGCAGATTTTAAAAAGTTTTGAAAACAAGTTTTTGAAATTTAAAAATTTAAATTGGTTTAAAACTCTTATATAAATTACTTGATGTTTAATAAATGTTTTCTTAAACATTTTGATTAAGAAGTTTTGAAGTTTGATAAATTTAAAATTTGTTAAGTAATTTAAATTGATATTTCAAATTGAGTTATGAAAGTAATTTTAAAATTTATATAAAAAGACAAGTTTTAAATTCAAATTGAAACTAGTTTTTTAAAACTATAAATTGATAAATATTTTAAGTTATTTAAAGTTGTGTTTTGATAATTTTAATTTATCAAGTTAAATGATTGTTTTATTTAAAAAAGCAAAGATAGTTATAAAGGTAAATAATGTAAATATGTTAAGGGTAATTAAAGCATTTATAAGATAATGTTTTATCGTAGTTAAAGTTTTAATATCTTAATATTGATTAAGTTAATTTAAAGAAACTTAAGTTTAATTAATTAATCTAATTATAAAGGATTGATTAGGAAATTAATTAAGGGTAATTAATTTACTTGATTAATAAATGATCAAGGATTAAAGGTTAATTAATTTTAGGGTTAATTAAAATATAATAAAGATCTTTAATTAGATAATTAAGATTATTGATCAATGATCAGAGCTTAATAAATCAAGTAATTAAGTGTAATAAAGACTTAACTAATCAAGTGACTAAGATTGATTAATTAAGTGATTAATGAATTGTTAACTAAGAAATTAAAGATTACTTAATTAGTAATTAAGAAATGCTTAATTTGTAATTTTTAATTAATAATTAAGGTTTCATTAATGAATAATTAAAGGATAATTAATCCGTAATTAAGGATTAATTAAGAAGTTGTTAAGTGGTAATTAATTGATTAATCAATGGTGATTAAGGATTAACCAAATGGTAATTAAGGATTGATTAACTACTAATTAAGGATGGGCTAACAGCTAAATAAGGATTAATCAAATGGTTAATCAACTGGTAATTAAGGAATAATTAATCTTTAATTAGGTTGTTAATTAATAATTAATAATTAGTTTTATTAATTGATTATTAAGAGATAATTAATTAGTTAATTAATGGTTAATTAATTAATTATAAAAGTAATTATGGATTAATTAATTTGTATTAAGAGATATTGATTAATAATTAAGTTTATTGATCGATAGTTGATGAATAATTAATCAGTTAATTAAAGGTTAATTAATTGATTATGAAAGTAATCAAGGATTAATTACTTTGTATTAAAGGTGATTAATTAATAATTAAGGATTATTAATTGATAATTAAAGGATAATTAATCTGGGATTAGGGATTGATTAATTGATTAATTAAGTTAATCAAGGAGTGATTAATTAATTAAGGTTAGTAATTAATTAATGACGATATGAGTAGAATTAAGTGATTAATTCTTAAGGGATTAATTTAATTTAAGTAATTAAATTAATTAAATTGATAATGCTTTCTTATGGATGATTGTTTGTTGAATGTCTAAATTGGATGATGTCTTTTGGATTGATATTTATTGATGATATGTTGTGACATTCTATGATATGATATTGGTTATATCAAAGATAAATGTGTTAATGTTGTGTGAATTCAAAGCATTGAATTGAATTGTTTAAACCTTTAAACAACTTGGCCTTAAAGACACCTTTGGATTTCGATGAACCGGGATCGGGTATCAAATTTGATTATTCGAAAACCACATCGATCCAAGTTAAACGTTAGGTCGTGAATTCAAGTAAGGATCGAGTTGAAGACTCGAAGTGTAAGAACTATCTGTCGTTAAAAACTCTGAGGGTGATACCAATACGAGTATAACAGAGATAGTGTTTTGGGGTTCGAGATGGAGTTTTTAGAGTGCAAGGATTATTGTCGTTAACTCTGAGGGTGATTCCAAAATGAGTATAACGAGATAATGCCTTCGGTTTCGTTCGAACCCAGAATGAACTTGTATGGTTGAATGCTTTCAGAGAACAACATTAGGTAGACGATGAACATTCTAAGATTGATGTGTTCTATAAAGGTAATCGTAGCCTCAAGCCTCATCAACCGGGAATGGCTAAAACAGGGGAGGTGCAGCAAAGCTAAGTGGGTCATGCCCAAGTAGGACGAGATTTACCCCTGTCTAGATGTCCCTTTTTATTCGGCTATGTAGGCGGTTGCTAGCTAGAATCGACGGGGTTGTCTTTTTCGAAACTGCTCAGTAAGGAATGGTTTCGGCTTTGTGTTGTAGGGGATTTAGGGTGGATCCTCGGTACGGTGATATAGGCCACGTACTGTGACGGACGGTACCCCAGTAGCCCTGCCATTGATGGAAACCCATTCTTCCTACGTGCCCTTACAGTTTTGATTGTATTACCCACTTTTGTGGCTAGTAGTTGGAATTTAATCATGTAACAATTTCGGCTATTTCTTATTTACTTGAAAACCCTAGACACTATTATAATATCACTAGATTTCCTATCAAATGTTTTGGTTAGAGTAAGGTAAAAACTTACACATGTTTATGTGTGGGGAGTCTTACGTGATACCTTTTGTTTTCAAAGGTTTTTAAAAGTTAAACAACTTTAACCCGTTTACTCACAGCAGTCCCATGTCTGACCCGGAGTTTATTGTGTTTTTCTTAAACTCTTGGATACTCAAATTTTCACGAGTAGCCAAGGGTTTTAGGTAAGCTTTGATGAATTCTAGAGGATATATGGAGCAGAAGGCTTCAGCGTTTGTAGTTATATTGTGTTTCCGCTGTGATGTATCTCTGTGATGTATGTGTTGTTTTAAAGTTGTATAATAGAAAGACTTTTATAACTGTCTAATTTGTGTTGATGTATCTGTGTAACTCTGATGTAAATGACTATGTAATAGTTATGTTATATATTATATTTTGTTTCGTTCCGCTGTGAGATTCTGATATTGTTGAGTTCTTTCTTCTATCTATTCTATTTTCTACCTCTTTCTTTCCTAATAATGATGCGTCTTTCTGTGGAATGAAAGGCAGGTCATTACATATGTAGTTGAAGGTTATCAGCGATATACTCCCAATTTGGTAGTGTGTCATGCTAAGTGATGTTGTATGTTGGTGATCATTCGTTGATCATTTGTGATCAAAGCATGGCTTTCGTGTAAAGCGTAGCTTTATGGATGAGACCTCATCGGACCTCACACCCCGGAAATGGTCGAAACAGGAAAGATGCGGCAAGGTTATGAGGGTCGTGCCCTTTAGGGTATGTCATTTCCTTCTGGAAAAAGGTGGTGTCATGGTATGGAGCCCAAATACTTACCTATGTGGTCGCTTCAATATCATCTACTATGTGGTTATTGCTTTGTGATGGAGGGCCCTCGGATAAAGGTCCCAAAGGACCGGCGAATGGCATAGTCGTGTAGTAGTTACCTAGTTACAGAGGTAACCCGGCCTTGTGTTGGCAGAGAACTGGTTAGGTTCTCGGAACGTCCCGCCAGAGGCGTACCCATGTGGCATAGGAAGTTCCTTAGCCTGACCATTTGTTGAAAATCCAATTCCCAATACGTACCCAGTACGGTTTTAGTTGTATAACCTGCCATTTACTTATGGTGGTCACTACTGTTTAGATGGTAGCTATAGTAGACATTGTTCGGAATGTCTATGCTGGCTAGGATTGATATTATACTTTCGAAATGGCTTTCTACACTTTGCACTAGTAATAATGTCAAAGATATTTTTCTTGTATCAAGCATATTTGACTATCATAAGAAGAAATCTCCTCCAATTCTGCGATTGCATTGTGTGTGTGGCGGGAGGTCTTATAGTAGTTTCATTTTCCAAAAGCATACCGGATTTCCTTGTATAAATCTTTTTTATTTGAAAGCAAATATCTTTGTTTACTCATACCAGTCCCATGACTGACCCGGAGTTTATTATTTCCTTTCTAAACTCTGGGTGCCCATCATTTCCACACGGGCAGCCTAGTAGCAGGTTTTTTGTATTTCGGCATTAGCTATATTTTGGAGTATTTTGGTTTGGCGATTATCAGTTTTTGGAGGCTTTTACCTTGAAGACACTTTGGAAGCTTTTGAATCTCAAGGTTCTTAGATTTGGATGTTCGCAATCACTCTATCTTCTTGGAATTTTTGGCATATGATATCTTGTTGTTCTATTATGACAATCTATTTCGAGTTGTGATTCATGTATTATAACACTCTGATGTTGTAACAGATATTATTATGATGTTGTATCTGCGATGTAATGCATGATAATCATTTTATTTCCGCTGTTTTATATTCATCTAATGTTGTTATAAGCTCCATCCGACTGGAGTTCGATGTTTGAATCATTGACAATCGAGTACAAGTGAGGTATTTGATGTCGATTTTCGAACATTGGATTTCGGGTCGTGACATATGAACAAAGAAGAAATGCACGTTAGCGAACTGAAAAAGATAAAATGCAAGTCATATTACAGTTTTAATATTCTAACAGAATAGATAATATTGTAAAGAAATACAAACATATGAACAAAGAAGAAATGCACATAAGCAAACTGAAAAAGTTAAAATGCAAGTCATATTGCAATTTTAGTATTTTAACAGAATAGATACATATTGTAAAGAAATATACACATGTGAATAAAGAAGAAATACATATAAGCGAACTGAAAAGGATAAAAATGCAAGTCATATTGCATTTTTATTTTTTTAACAAATATATTGTAAAGAAATATAACCTTATGAAAAAAGAAGAAATACACATAAATGAACTGAAAAAGATAAAATGCAAGTCATATTGCAGTTTTAATATTTTAACAGAATATACACATACTGTAAATAAATATACACATATGAACAAAGAAATGCACATAAGAAAATTGAAAAGGATTAAATGCAAGTAATTGCAGTTTTAATATTTTAACAGAGGTAAATACAAACTATAAATCAATATAAACATATGAACAAAGAAAAGTTACACACGTAAAATGAAAAAGACTAAACAGAATCAAATAATATATACCTTGTAACAGGAATGTTCAGATCCATACTGCTAGAAAATAGTTGAAGAAATGATATAAGCAACTATAAATAGAACAAAAGGAAGCTAAAGTAAAACAAAAATAAAAAGCAATATAAAATTACACGATCCTAATAAAACTGAATACCTAGATAAGTAAATCCTAGATCAAATGCAGAATTAGAGCGATTTACCATCAATCTAGAAATCATGGAAAAGGAAAATTAAAATTCAAATAGAAGCAACACACGAGATTGGGTAACGAGATTCATGAGGATGAAGAAAAGTTGCGCGAGAACGAAATTTTATTGCAGGGAAAAAGACAAAAAGAAATAGGTAACAAAACCAATGGTATAATGGGAATAAAATGAGCAAAAGTTAACAAGAGGGATGAAATTTAGAGACAGGAAAAGGGAGGGATGTTTTCTATACAAGCATTAAAAATAAGGACTATAGATCCATTCCTTGTATATTTAAAGCAACAGTAAACGGTATGAAATAAATGTAATTAATTAAGTTCATAAACGTTAACGTTGCTTAACAATTACGAGTAATTAACGTTACAGAAATTGGTTGGAAAAATAGAGAATAACTTATAAAAGGAATTTAATGTACGCATAAAATTAATGCAGAAACAGATGGAATTGATTTGTGCGCCTATAAATACAAGCCTAACCCCTCACTTTTGTTCTCATATTTTCTAAATCGAGGGGTGAAGCTCCACCATTTTCTTTTCCCACAAACTTTAGGAAACGCATAAAGTATATATAAATTAGTAATATTTGTGTGTGTGGAATAGCAAAAAATAAATTAGAAGTAATATAAGGGTTGAATGAATTCTACGAAGAAAAGGTAAACCTAAATTCAAATCAAAATTTAATTCAGATCTCTTCTTAGATCTCATTTTCTATAACGTATGTGTATGCCTATGGTACATATTCCATTAGGGAGAAAAAGGGAGTCAAACAAAAATAGCAAGGTTTGGATCTAGCGGTTCGAAAAGCTAAAGAGTTGAGTAGGAAATTATATGTTTTATATAATATTGGATATATATCATTGTTAATCCGTTCCTATATGCCTGAAATGTAAATTTGAGTTGTATGCTAAAACTGTATACATGTAATGAATTTATAAACCCAGCCTACATATTATGTGATTGATAACTTGAAATATACATTTCATGTATGCAAATCTGGAAATATTAGTAGGTAGTAGTCCTAGAATTTATAGGATCTGTGATAGTTCCAGATTTGTAGATTTAAATGACATGTGCAAGTAAAATGTAAATTAAGTTATCACAATAAATTGTTTAGATTCAAGTGCTATTTTAATTCATTGGAATGTGGAGGATTGCAATGTAAATTCCTATAGATTGTCAAGTTTAGATTTTAACCAAAATTATATCGTTTGAAATGACAAGGAATATACCGAAAAGAAAGAGATGTATAAAATAGGGATATTTATCGTATTTTGTACTATCTATCTTAATAAATTAAAAAAGATAATTCCTTGTAATTTCGAACGTAACATGAATTCTTTTTTGGATAATATATAGAACGTTACATTGTTATCCTTTTCTTTGGAAGAGATGTAATTCCAATGCATTAAAAATGTAGAAATCCCTAGGGATTAGTTAAAAGATTGTAAATATAATAATAATAATAATGTTATAAGAAAGGAATCAATATATGCAATATAAGAAAGATAGAAATTAGATAATAACGATCAAAGTAGGTAAGTAGTAATTGAAAATAGAAGGGTATGGAAAGCCCACTAAACAATGAAGGAAAATAAAGGTTAAAAAGGGAATATAGGTAAAAATTAAGTAGTGAGACAAGGGAAGTAAATGGGGGAAAATACTTAGGGCTATTAAAATGAAGCGGTAAATAATCTTACATTGAATAAGAAGTAAACACATGAAGAAGTAAAGAAATGTTATCAACAGTGAACATTGGAGGCCTAATAATTAAACAGTAAGAATGAATACACAAACAGAGACATATACACACACACACGTAGCCGCAAGTATCCATTTATGAAGGGTGTGAATTATTAAAGTTCGTAAATTACTTGGATGGATAAAAATGACATAGTCATTAGAATGGGTTGAAATACGAGGTTAGTAGTGTTACACTACAAAAGTATGCCCACCGTAAGGGGCTACCAGCAATTGTGTATACATTATACTAATGTAAGACATATCCAATTGTAGGAGCTGTGTTATTTTATATGCTTGTGTATAGGTGTAGGAATACGCAAATGGGATTTGTTTCAATCTTTTAGGAGGGGTATTGCCTTAATTGCATTAAACAAAATAAATGGGACAGTAAGCGAGGATCACCACTATATCAGTGTGTTGGTACCATATTGGGGAGTAGGATCTATACATAGATCGAGAACGTCATCGTTCCTAAGAAGTCAACAGAAAGACGAGGGTTACACCTAAAAGGGCTTCACCTCCTGCTAGTGTAGGTCACATTTAGGTTAGACACTGCCACATCTAGTTTGTTTGTTAGGTGGCTTAGACTAGATAACCCTTGTGAGAAGTCTTTCAAATGATTGGGGTAAACGAAGAAGCTGAGTCCTCAATAGTCTATGTAGTAGAGTCCACAATAGTCCGTGGAGCTAAGTCTATAATAGTCCACTGAGTTAAGTCCATAATTGTCCGAGGAGCTAAGTCCTCAATAGTCCATGCAGCTGAGTCCATACACGAAGTAGTTAGGTGAATCGCCAAAACAAGATAGAATACGGCTAAACAATAGTAATACCGTTATTAGGCACCGTAGGAGTTCCTTGATATGCACCACGATGAGGACGTGATACTGCATTGATGATGGACCCTGATGAGGTACTATGTTACGAATACTATCGGGGAGTAATATCTTGGTCTAAAGGGTGATTATGGTACTTATACACACACACACGTACGTAGTTATAACCTACTTCAGGTAGATGGGTTGCATCATATGCATACGAGGAGTCGAGATGAATAAGTAAAATAAATAAGACATAACATATGATAAAGGCAATCGACATAAACTAATGTTATACACAAAGTGTGCAATTTACTAGTCACCTAAACATTGTTCTGACCCCTCATCATTACAACCACATGATAGATTTATAGGGACATATACTGGTGCAAGGTGGGAATAGTGGAAGGATAGGTTTCCTTATGCATGCTCGGCACAGACAAGTACACTGGATTTGGAAGTGTCAATCTTGTTCAGTAACCATATGATTTATAATACTTTACTATTCTATTATGTGTTATATCGATAGTGCTCTGATATGCATTTATTTATTTGTAATCCGTACTTTAGTGGACTTGGGTTTTTAACTTAGCAAAAATTCAAACCCATTGAGGTAAGGGTTGTCACTTCAATTACATTAATTAATATTTATGAAACATCGATTATAAAATTTATTTTGATTTAACGAATAAACAATATTAAATATATTTATAATAGTTATAAATATATTTGATATAATCATATATATACGCGTTAAAATTGGATTTAAATGCAAAATATTTTGTTTGGACTTTAAATGGGTTTAAAGCCCATATGGGGGACTGGTTGGTTCGACTCTAATAGGGCATGATAGGCGGCCATATGATGGAATCAAAGTGGGCTAGAGTTTTATGGACAAGGGAAGGAGAATTTGTAAGAGATCTAGATCCTAACTTGTCTCCATTCCTCCTCTATATAGGCATCTCAACCCACACCTATCAAATACTTTTGGTAGCCTCCATTTATACCTACTTCTGGCTGAATTCTCCAACTACCCATCTCTCCATTTCGAAAGTCAAACCAAAGTAAACCAGATCCCATTCGATAGTTGGTGGTCGTCGATTCAAGGATTAGCGCTCTAGTGAATTGGAAATCGTTCAAGTAGTAGTTCTCATCATTTCAAGGTGTATTTAAAGACATTGAATGTAAGGTAAATTTATATTGTATTTATGAATATTAGTATATGTACAATATGCATATCATGTATATTATATTGTTAATCATGTGATGATTATATTGTATAAATACATTTTCATAATTAGATTGGTTGTATATTTATGCACTCTTATATATTTATAAATAAATAATTATAACATATATATACCTATAATGAACTCGGCACCAATAAATAATAATTTTGTTTTTAATTAATTTAACTTAAAATATTCAAATACATATAAGCTTTGTAATTTAAATTCTATATCTTATTCTATTCAACTATAGTTTTAAAATTTTGTATAAACAGTTTCATATCTAAAATAATTTCAACAAAAAAAAATTAATTTTTACACATATATATCGTTATTTAAATAGTATTTAAATCAATTAATTAAATAAATAAATTATTATAATATATATTATAAAATACGCTTTATATTTTATAAAATTATATTTATACCCAGGAAACTTTCGACAGAAATAAAAAACATTTTTTCAAATTTAATTTAAATTTAAATGCTTGCTGAAAATAAAAATAGAGTTATAATTGTTTTAAAATTATATAATTTGATTTTAATTTTTCAAATAATAAAATATCACTTAGATTTTTTACTGAAATTTTAAATTTTAAATTATATTTGAAAATAATATTTTATTAAATTTGTAATCATATGCGTACGGATATTAACTTAAAATGCATTTTTAAAAAATATAACACTTTGTCAGGCGTAATAATATATATATAATATATGTATACACACACACACACACATGTATATGCATATTTAAAAGATATTAATATGTCTATATTTATTATCATATTATATATATTTGAATAAATGTATGTAATAATATATATATATATATATGTATGTATGTATGTATGTATTGCTTTCAAGTTTGCAAAAGAAATTTAATTTTATAAATGTTTAAAACATATTTATAGAATTATACATATATTTAATGTTAAAAATCCATGTATATATTTATTTATATATATATATATTTCTTAAAATTATTTAAAATAAAAAATATTATATATATTGCAATATTTTGTTTACATAAATTAAATTACATAAATATACATTTGGATGATATATTTGTATATTAGATGATCTAATGCGTCCATTGTAGTGTAAATCCCAACATTTATATACAGGAATGTTATACCTTGCATGAATTGCTATGTTACACATGCACACACACATATATGTGTACATGACACACGTGTGTATATAGTATAACATCAATTACCTAATATAAAATAATTTTGTAAATTTAAATAAAACAACGATTTTATTTGAAATAAAATTTATAATTATTCTAAATAAATTAGATTTCATAGGCCCAATAAAGATTCAAAAGGCAAAAAAAAAAGAAATTCACCAATTACTTCCACTGCAGGCTGACCTGGTTCTAGTAATGGTATCAGAGCGCATTAGCCTATGCGATCTCAATTAGTCATGTTATGCTTAACTATTAAACTCACAACCCAGATAGTAGTGTGTCTGGAAAGGTAATATCGAAGGATTGAGTTTGGGTAATCAAGTGTTTTACACTACCTGGCTCTAGCCTGGTTTGAATATATATGTGAGTCGAAAGGTCTCCCTTAGTAGAAAATGTCCAATTTGAATTAGGCCTTGGGCTAATTGTCAAAAAAAATTAAAATAAAAAAAAATAAGATTTTAAAATAAGATATACACATATTATAGAAATTTATAACATATTAAATTTTCTAAATTTTTTGGAAAATAATATAAATTAATTTCAAATTTTTTAAAATTTACTAATAATGTTAATAAAATAAAGTAATTAAATATGTCAATTAATTAATACATGTATTATATGTTATGATATATGCTTTTTTTAAATGTTTAAAATAACATAAGTACGCGTGTATGAATATGAAGTAAATTATGAAATTAATATAATTTAATTAAAACTGTTTAATTAAATAAATTTAGAAAAAGGATAATTAATTGAATAATATACGCATACGTATGATAAACGCGTTATGCTATAAATAATAGTTATAGTAAATAATCAATATAAATGTTATACTAAAATAATATAAAATTAATTAAAATTTTACTAATTAAAATTAATTAAATAAAATTTAATTAATATAATATTATACATAAGACTATTATATAATTGACAGGAAACACAAAAGTTATATAATATTAAAGTATAAATTAAAGTTGGAACATTTGAAAACCCTAACTAGACTTAAGGAATAAATACACACGTAAGTGTACATTTACCATGATTTCTGATGTGCCTATTCTTTAATCATGAGACTAGATCGTAAGAATTTATAACACGAAAAGTGTTCAACTATGGAAACATTTCCCTTGTGCAAATTCCATTAGTGTTTCAACCATATGAAACACTTATTGGAAAAGAAGAGAGGTTTCCTCATGAAGAGATGGAAGAAATGGAGGAAGAAGAAGAAGAAGAGGAAAAGGAAGGAATGGAAACTGAAGAGAAGGAAGAGAAGATCAAGAAACTTCCTTAGAAAGTATTGAATATCCTACTAATCCCACTAATCCATCCAATAAGAACATTCTCAATAATCAAAGAATTATAGTGGAAAATCAAAAGACACTTAAAAGATCAATGAGCAAGAAAATGAATAAGGTTTCCACTAAAATCGACTAGTTCTTTGGAAAAATTAGTAGTAAGCTTGGACTATCATCTTCTTCATCTTCATCTAATTAGTTTTAGTTCAAGTTATCTTAGCTTTATCTTTGTATTTTCTTTATTTTAGTTTATATTATATTATCTTATGTAATGCTGATTAGAATCATTAATGAAATCTTTCATTTCCTGTTGTTCAACTTCACTTGTCTCTGTAATTGCTTGTTTTTATATTATACAAATTTTAGTTGAATAGATTTGTTCATAATATTCAAAACGTAGAAAATTGTCACTTTAGGCAGAGGCACGTCGACATACAACGGGCAGAAAGTAGTTGCACTTTCAAATTTTAATTTCATGTAACCAACTTGTGTTTATTCATTCTAATCTACTTTCTACCCCTATCTATACCTATTTCTTTCAGAATAAATTATCAAACTTCATATCTAATCACTCCCTTTCATAATTCTTTCTATTTCTTGAATTATGGCTTCTTCGAATAAGAATCTAGAAGAAACTCTAACTTCTTTCAAGAATATTCTTACATTCATACTTCGTAATCAGCGCCACATAGAATTGAGTCAAATGCAGATGATCAAGGAGCAAGAGAGACATTTCGACCCCCTTCGTTGGATGATTTCAGCCCTAACAAGGACGGTCTCAAAGGAAATCCACCAGTCACTCTCGACAAAGATAAAGAAGAATGGGATGCCATCAAAGCAGACCCTATCTTTAGAGAAGATGAATGGATGGAAGTAGCAAGGAATGTCCAGTCATTCTGTATGTTATTTATTTGATTTGATTGGTGTGTTTTAAACTTGATTGACTTGACTTATTTAAAAATATTTGGTATGGTTTGTATATATGATTGGATTGAATAATCACTATAAATATGATTGGATAATGATTGATTTACTTCTGAATTACACTTGTGACCACACTTAGCACATATTACACTTATATATGGATTACTCTATTATGGTTGATTATCTTATATCAAGTTCGAGGAATTTATTAGTAAGGAGTTTCTGTTAATGACAAAGGGGGAGAAGTTATATAAAATAATAGGCTTGGAGTAAGGGGAGTTGTTAGTGTATGGGGGAGTTATGGTATGATCGAAGCTGTAAGTATATTTTATAAGGTTGTCATCATCAAAAAGGAGGAGATTGTTGGGAACTGGAGATAGTGATTTTGATGACAAAAACCTTTGTAATTTATTTTATTATAACTTATATTCTAACACTCTTGTCTAGACATATATGAATGTTATTATGCAGGATATATATAAGGCAGGTAATGATTATTAAAGACTGTACAGTATAAAGATCAAGAACGAAGAAATCAAGTTTGAAGACTTATGAGTATCAAGATCAAGATTTCAAAATTAGTGTCTATTTTTTGTTAAAACTTCATAATAGCATGAAAACCTTCATTCCTAATTTCATTTGAGATGGAACCCTATTTCTACCTTCTTAGTGGCTTACAAACCCAGGACAAGTAGCTTAAACACCTACGACAAGTGGCTTAAAAACCCACAAACATCCTGGTTTTGTACAAGTTCTCGAGTCCTGATGTGATGAGATATTCTACAGGAAGAAGCTTTCAAAACTACTTCAAAAAGGTTTTTCAAAATGATTTTTAAAACTATTTTTCAAAATATTTTAGCCTTAAAATTATCATTTCAATTGATCTTTAAAAAAGATGTTTTATCCTTAAAAATATTATTATTTTTTTGTTTCAAAATAAACTCTTGTTTTAAACTTCATTTTCAAAACAAATTTTTCATTGTTTTTTAATTAGGGATGTCGACATCATGGGATACCCTATGTCGACATGGTGGTCGTTGAATTCAAAAGTTTCAATTTTCTAAAGAAGTGTCTATTTGTTTAAATCTCTTCATGAATGGTTATGACCGTTGGTGCTTTTTAAATAGCCTTCACAAACAAATTTTTTAACCAACTAGTTTCTTATTTTTCTTCACTCCTTCTCCATAAATCCATATTCTAAAATTTTCAAATTTTAAGATCGTACTGAAATTCAGCTGAATTCTCAAGTGAATTAAATTAGAATACCATTTTGTTTGATTCTCTGTCCTCTCTCGAAGATCAAAGTGCTATTTAGAGTTATAGGATCAATTTGTAATCAAAAGCTTATCGAGTCTCTCTATAAGGTGTGGTTGTGCCTGGAAATCAATTGGGTGATCTTGAGTCCCGTAAATCAAGAGAGTTTGCCTCGGACTCGTAAGACATGAGGGTACCCCAAGGCTTTAGAAATTGAGGATTGTAATCTCGACATTGGTATAATAAAAATCTATATGAGGTGGTTTGCCTTGGTACAGGACTGGATGTAGGGTAACTCTGAACCAGTATAAAATTCGGTGTGTTCTTTCCCTTTACTGCTTTTTATTTACTTTCTGCATCTGTGTTTGATTCTGTAATTTAATTCTGCATTTGTTTATATCATAATTTTTAAATTTATATGTCTTAGAATCCATCAAACACTATTCACCCCTCTCTAGTGTTTAATTAGCCTTAAGATACTTAATCCGCACTCCCTTTCTATGGGTATCGGAGCAAGGTTTTCATAGTTTTCATAATCTAAAACTTGAAAATTGTTTTAATGGCTACCGACTTTAGTAATGTCAACTTGGAATATCACACAAACTGAGTATGTTGAATCAACTACCAATTTTTCCCAACGGACTACTGAGCAAAAGGGTGTTGCACAAAAAATTCAAAGGCCATGAACATATTATTTTTTTCATTAGATATGAATGAGTTTAATAGAATGTCTGTTTGTAAGTCTGCATTTGAAATCTGGAAAAATTTACAAGTTACTCATGAAGGAACAAGCAAAGTTAAACAGACTAAAATTTCCATATTAACTAATTAGTTTCAATTGTTTAAAATGCAAGCAAATGAGTTCATTTCCGACATGTATTGTCGATTTTAAGATATTGTTCATTCACTAATTGCACTGGGAAAAAGATTTTCAGAGGAAGACCAAGTCAGAAAAATTCTAAATTCACTTACTCCAGAATGGGATCAGAAGACATTGCAATCGAATATGCAAATGATATCAGTCTAATAAAAATAGAAGAATTGATTAGGAATCTGATGTCTTATAAAGTTCAACTGCAAGGAAGAAGAGAAAATAAGACTACAGAAATGAAGTCATTAACATTCAATGCAACAACTGAAGATTCGGAACTAGACAGTGATGAGGAGATTTCTTTCATGACAAGAAATCGAAAATTCCTAAAATATAGAAAAATGAATAATTACAAAAGAAATTATCAAAGGAATTTCAGAAATAATACAGAGAACGTCAACTGTAACATCCTGTCTTTTTGTATGCTTTAAATCGACGATAAACCACACACGTAAGACTTTTACCATACAGAATAGCGGATTGTTATGGGATAAATAAGAAAAAACTGAGAAAGAGAAAAAATTAGAATCTTGTAGCCGAACGATAAAATATAATAATCAAATGAACAGTTCATGAAGATGTTTTACAAAGACATTTGATTATACTTATACAATACATATCAGAGTTACACATACCAGAGAATAATCAATAACAATGCAGCGAAACAATGTGATGCAGTGGAATAATATAATAAATAGTAGTAATACAATCTTCGTCTTCATCCTCCGAAAATAAAGTCTTCAAATCCTGAAATGCTCGGACTGACATGAGCGAATTGAAAAAATAAAACACTCGAGTCGAAGCTAAAAGTTCTTATGTAAGTTAAATCAACGGTAAAATATGAGTGGAACGGTGTCAGAGATGTACGGGATTTGACATCTCTTATCCAGTGTCTAACATGAGTGCAGTAACTTAAGAGATGCTCGGGATTCACATCTCTTAAGGATCCGTTAAACTATTTACTATGTAGTAATATTTCGCTATTATAATAATGTCTATAGTAAAATAAACTTACTTTTAAATAGCGTTAAGGAGTGACTCAATATTCCCCTTAATATGTAATAGTCCCAGTAGTCCATCCAATATCATAGTCCCTCCTGATCGGGAAGCCACCAGAGGATACCACACGAGCTACGGGAGAAAACCAAACTCGTACAAGGCTCGCTAGGGTAGCTGACACGGCACAACTAGGCAATGCCAGGGTAGATATACCAATTACTATTCGAACTGGTGGTGACGCATAGTGCGCAGCTACCGCCCACCTCGAGCCATACCCCTAAAAATCAAAAATCAAAAATCAAAAGTGGCCACCAAATAAATCTCAAAGTCAGAATATAATATCGAAGGAGTATGTCCGATAAGAGGGACTACCTCACTTGCCCGGAATCGCTCCCGTTTTAGCCACCTTATGCCAACTCATGGGAGTCAGGTCCATGTATATACCTCAAAGGAACGCCGCCGCCAACCTACTTCATTCTGGAATCTCCACCGCTTACACGGTTGTTAAAGTGGTTTTCGGAGTTGGCAGAGAATATGACAACTTCCCATCCCGTTCTCTTTAACAACCAAACGTTATTATAACACCGCGGTCATTTCAAAATAATTGTACTTTTAAAACCAGAATTTAATATCCATTTCAAACCATATAAATACGATATCATTTCCGTTTTAAAACCCAAATCAACATGATATCATTTTTTATAAACCAAATCAATATAATATCATTTTTATTTCAAATATATCCTCCTTCCCAAAATCGTAGCACTTTCAAATTTATAATATTTCGAAACCAAACGCTTGAAATATAACCTTTCAAAACATAATACTTCAAATTTCATAGCTTCTAAACCATAACTTCCAAAACTTAAATGGTTTGGATATTCAAACAATATATAAAATAAAAGTAGTTTGAATTTAAAATTACTTTACAAAGTAAAATAATTTCTCGACTTCATAATTTTATTCACTTTAAATTAAATCTCACTTCATAACTTTCAACTCACTTTCGGTTTCAATAAACCATTTCACTTTCAATATATTTCAAACTTTGTTATTAAACAATTTCAATACTAAGGTTGGTAATTAAGATTCAACAATTCAGTGTTCTATTTTAGTTTTGAAATAATTGCATAATAAATCCATTTTCATTTAAATAAAACTCAAATTTTAAATAACCAAATATTTCCTTCAACTTATTTATAATTCAAATATTCCTTTAATTCATCTTAAACCAAAATCCAGTTATAAAAATCATACCTTTAAAATCCTAATTTTATTAAATTTCAAATCATTTTCATATTGATCTTCCCACCTTATTCTCATTTAAGTCATTATAAACTCCAGAAATATAATTTAAATAAATAATTAACCATATTATATCTTAATAAATCAAACTTTATTATTAAACTTATTTTATACTTTAAACCAATTTATACATAGCTTAAAACCAAGAATTTAACTATATATAAAATAACATTTATAAAATATTCAAATCAATATCTCATAAACAATATATTTCTTACAATACAATAGAAAATCATTTCAAAATATTTTTATATATAGACCACGGTATCTGTATATAATTTTCTACCCCATGGTCAAGTGATACGGATATTTATCATTTCAATCCATAATTCAAAATGAAATAACTGTTATATATCATTTCAAACTGCAATCCCGAATGAAATAAAATGCATAACAACTTGCAGTTTATAACAATATAGAATGCAACATCCATTCATCCATATCAATCATCAACCATTTATCACCATCATCATCCAATTCCATCAATAACATTAATATATAACAGATAATAAACAACAGGTATTTACTGGCAGTTATATTCAACAATAAATCAAATAACAATTAACTGGCAGTTTATATGCAATAATAAATTAAATAAAAATTTAATTCAAATAAATTCAATTTAACTAAGATGATGATTAAATAAATGCCAAACAGTCATAGATAAATTTCTATTCACATCAAAAATTAATTTAACACACATAAGATAATTTAGAAGTTGTGAGTGGATTAAAACACTCACCTTTTGAATTTAAATTGAATTTAAATTCAATTTAAATCCAAAATTTGAACAGTTTCAGAATCCATCCAAACAAGTGTCAAAATGTCCGAAATTCTGATACGATCCTAGCGGAGAAAACGACGCGTAAATTGGACCTCGTATGTGAAAGTTATACGTGTTAGATCATTTGAAAATAAAAATTAAATTTAAAATTGAAATAAAACGAAACCAAAAAAACCGTGCACCTTCCCAGCCACGTGGCCGCTTCATCGTCTTTACACAAGCTCCAGGTTAACCCTCTGTTCGAACCCAGATTTCACGAACGCGACTTGTTCAGTCGCCACGTTGCAATGATTGCGAACCTCACGCGCCTAAGACCGAGGACCTATGCCGACTTCGCCAAGGCACGCGACCCACCGCCGGCAACCCCAGCTTGATTTGCATGCAATAGCACGATCAGTTGCCATAGTAAATTGAACCCTAATCGAATTAACGCAGTTGATCAGACCGTCAATTCGTCGAACAAACCAGTTTGATGCACTGCGCTCTCCCCTCTCTTCGCAACGGTTGATTTGACGATCGGACGTAGTTCATCGGGAAGCGATGAACGGCCGAGAATAGATCATCAATTCCTAGACAAACAGAGCTTCAAATTGAAAAACGAATTTCAAATCTGACATGCGCTCGTCGAGAGCTTCAGACTGATATAAAATTTGATATTATTTGAGGAGACTGAATTTTCAATTTGATTTTTGAATTGCAATTGGATTTGGAATTGTCTGCTGTTGAGATGAGGAGGTGAGGAAGAATTGTACGTATAGACAAATGATAATGAGGAACAATTAGGATTTATAACGAGGTGTATATATAGACAAAGCTGAAACAGAACGAACGGACCAGATAAATTAAACGATATATGGCCCGAAAAGCCCGTTTCAACTCCCGAACGAAATCAACCCATATATCAAAATAGATATTTTAAAATATTTAAAACGCAATGGAATAGGTTTCACATCCAAATTCCATCGGATGAAGAAGTTATGTCAAAATTCAAGTTATTTCAAATTGATTTCAATTTCATTGATATCTAGGTGTTTCGCGTTCGTACGATCAAACGACAAGCCCGATCGCTACGAAACTTGAAATCATACAATAATTCACCGTTACGGATCCAATGAAACAGATTTCGTCGAAATCCGAGTGGTGACCAAGATAGCTATTTTCTAGTTAATTAAATAAATTAATAATTGATTAATTAATCAATTTTTCAATTTCAACTCTATAATTAACAAATTTCATCATTTTTGATTTCTTAATCAATTATAATAACTTAAAACAAATTCTATGTTAATTCAACATTAATTATTTCGCTAATTACCATATTAAATTTCAATTTCAAAAATTGTAGAAATTACTAATTTAATTTCTCCATAATTCCATTTAATTGACCTTTCATTCCATTGTTCAATCCATTATTATCAAAAGGATGAAGTTAATATTGGTTCATAATTGTATACATTAATATTCTCAGATTTCAACTAAAATTCCATTTATTTAATATTTAAATATCAAATTTCATTTAATTGCAATTAATCCTATTATCATAAATTAAATTCCAATATATTGATAAAACTTTATTTCCATTCCTTTTATTCAACCAATTGTCATATTATAAATAAAATTGACATTATTTCCAAATATTTCCTTAATTTATACTAACATAACTTTTAATTTAGATTTATTGCAATTGATTACCAGTTTTAATTTAATATACTAAATAAATGGTTAACTTATAATAATTGTTACCATTAACGTTTAATTTCACTTATAAGCTATTATTAACAAACAAATGTTGCCATTGATTTAGATCTAATCCAATAAATTAAATGAATGGGTAAATAGTTAATAATTATCACTATTGCTAAATTTACTCACATTCATACTTAATTATCAACTAACAATTATTATAATTACTTATCTTGCATTGATTCTATCAAATTGCAATTTATTACGTATTATTTCATCAATTAATATAACTTTTTAATTTATTTCCCAATTCACTAGTTTCAATCAATTATAACCTTACAGTTGTTTCAATTAATAGGTATTGCACTAAATCAGTTATTTATCAACTTGCATAAACCTTATTATATTAATTTACATTCAGTTACTATCAATCAATATATTATTACATTGGTTAATTAAATGCTTACTTTTATTTACTTATTTTAAATTTTATACCCAAGTGCAACAATTAACACTATTTCTTTATTGGGATTTCACTCCAATTGCCAATAATTAATTTTAATTATTGTAACAACCCGCATATTTATCGATTTTATATTTAAATATTTTATTTAAATATTTCATCGTTCGTCGGATTTTAGTCCGAAAAGCTACTTTTTGCAAACAGTCGAATTGGGACTCGAGACCACCCCCATTGAGTTCAAAATGACGTTTGAGACCTTTTTGAGTATAAACTTCGATATGTTTGGAGATAGTTGATTTTTTTCACTTTTTCACTTAGGGCTTTGGTTTGGGCTGAGCCACTTATGTATTCAGTCCCAACCCCTTCTCCTCTTCATTACTTCATAAGTTCCTAATACATTCAAGCTTCATCAAAAATGGGGGAAGAGAAAAAGAATTAGGAAATCCTAAGCCCTAGTTTCCATTAGCAAATCCATCTTCTTGCTCCAAACTCAAGTGAACCCATTGGTAAGCATCTCCTTCTTCTTCTCCAACTCTTTCTCTCTTTGATTTCAGAAAATTCCTAAACCTAATTTAGGAAATGTTTCTCTTTAAGCTTAGATTCAAGCTTCTAGTGTTGAGATTGAAGAGGGATTGTTCTTAGCTTGTTCTTAAAGCTTCACCTTCATTGATTTGGGTTCAAAGGTGAGATTTTTATCTCACATCTTTGTCTATAATTATCTTCGATTGTTAGGTATGAATTCCTAACACTTATTCATGTGCAATTGATTTTGGTTTGGATCGATTTCGTGTATATTCCAATTTTTGGTGTTTTGGTCTAATTATGAAAATCCTATTATGGATATTTGGACATTGATATTTGAGGCGTATCGAAGAGCCGTTTAGGCTGGGTTGTCGTTCGACGTAATTCCTTAGTCATCGCCATTTACTCGTTCGATCGTTTTCGATATTCGTTTGGCCATTTTTGGCCTAGTTTCAGGGAATGCACTGAACCCCAGATTCAGACGTCTGAAACGGAATATTCAGACGTCTGAATATTGTCTGGGAAGATTTCTATTCCCAGATTCAGACGTCTGAATATAGGGTTTCAAACGTCTGCATTGGTTCTATTTCAAACAGAAAGAAAATAGGCTAAAATATGCCTATTTCAGACGTCTGAAACACTTGGTTCAGACGTCTGAATTGTGTTCTGGAAATCTTTATATTTCCAAATTCAGACGTCTGAACCACTTGTTTCAGACGTCTGAAACTGTTGTGTTTTGCCTATTTGCCTATTCGCTTGAGAATTCCAATTTAAATCAATTCGTGATGATCCTATTTGTTGTTATCATTTATTATGACTTTGATGACTCCTTTTTAGGGATTTTTGAATATCCATTTCGATGGATTCTTTATCGATTTGTTTGGATTTTTATTCACGTCTTCGAATGTGAATTTTAGTGATTGATTGTTCCAACAATCTTCTTTGTGATTTGTCACTTTAAAAATATAAAGGTTTTCTATACTAGTAGTAAATATCAAAACTCTTTCTTCAAATGATTTCAACACTATTTTATTACAAAGATCGTTTTCTCAAACCGATTTCTAATCTATTAGTATATACAAACCTTTACCTCACTCGTATGAGAAATCTAATTAAACGGCTTAGTAAAACAAGTGGTATGAAACGCTTGCGTTTACTTCGTCGGTTAATTCTCGGACTTGTTCGATTGAACCTCTTGTGACAATTTCCTAGTGGAGATCTACAGTTTGTTCGTAAATATTTGAGTTAAGCAAGTGGTTATGGGACATGAAGCTAAACTCATATATTTACTAGCTTAGTGTAATCGACACTTCTCGTTGATCATGACGATCATCTTTGTGATTTAGACTAGCAATGTGCGATGTTTCTTTGTCTACGAGGGAGACTAAACCCCGTTTTGTGGAGTTTCGACTCAATTTGGTGGGGTAGCAACCCATGGTCTTCGGGCCGTTTGTAGAGCTTCGGCTCAATTTGTGATGGTTAGCAACCATGGAATTAGCGTTCCGTTTGTGATACACGTGTTGGTGGGCTTTATGCTCCCGTTTGTGATAGGCCTCCTCCTCTTTGTGATTTCTGGATTTCTTGAGATGATTTCTAGAATTTGTGTTTTACCAATTTTCGTGATTTCCATCGATAAGCTTTATCGATATTTGTGAATTGGTGAATTTGTGCGTCATTGACTTTTGTGATTTCTGGATTTCATGTGTTGAATTCTGGAATTTGTGTGTCATTGACTTTTACGATTGACATTGATATTACCGTCAATATTTATGGTTTGGTGAACTAAATTAGGAGTATGACGTTTCTGTGATTCTTGTGTAGATTTTGTGACATTGAATAATCCCTTGATGATTTTCAACTGCTTATATGTCACAGCTTGGTATCAGAGCCAAACTTCGGAACAATATGGAATATTATAACAAGGATCATCGTCCTAAGTCCATCTTAGGAGTCGTGCTTTAGGATTTTATTCGGGTCTTCGTACCGTTCTATCCTACTTTCTTTTATGATTCCTTGTTTTGTCTATCAAGATTGCTTGATATTTATTTTGAGAATAACTTTTTCCTCTTCTTTCTTTCTTTCTTTCTTTCTTAAAGAAGAGAAATGGTTAGACCAGGCCGTCCCAGTGCCGGTTAATCTAGTGCTACTCCTCACGATGGAGTATTCATGTCTGCTCAACAACTTTTGGATCTTGTAAAGAATCAAGAGTTTATCTATGCTTTGAGTAAGAACCCCGAAATAGTTCTACCTTTGAAACTTGAAGTTTCTTTCAATCAGCTGGTGGATGTTACTCTTCTTCATGGAGAGGTTGGTAAAGGAAGTGTTTGTGATATTGGGACTTCCAAGAAGAGGCATATTAAGTTCAAGAGCCTTAATCCCAATAAGAGAGTGAAGCAAACTACTTTTGTAGCAAAGACTCCAATCCCTAATCGTGGAGGATGCTACAATTGTAATTCTAAGGAACATTATGCGAACATGTGTCCAAAACCCCATTCTTGTCGCTATTGCAAGAAACCAGGTCATCTTTTATCTGCATGTCCCAAACTTTTGAACAAGGACATGAGAAAGCTAAATATTGTGCAAGCCACTAGTAACACTTCTCGTGGTCAAGGTATTTTCACTCAATCCTTGATGACATTGTTTTATTTCGTGGTCTTCTTAGTTGAGTTCTTTTTGATATGGGTTTCATCTCACTATTTTATATCAAAAGAACTTGTCGATTCTTTTTCTTTGAATATTTTGGGCTTGATGACTTCTTTGAGGATTGCGAATCCGGATGGTAGATCTGCAACACTCAATTTGCTTTCTATTGATGTCGAAATTATTTTATGTGATTTATCTTTCCGAGCCGATATTTTTACTTAGGCTCCGGAATTGATTTGTGCGATAGGATTGGCTTAATCATTAATGAAGCCTATATCCTATTTTCTCGTGTGGACTATTCCTCTTCGACATTTTCAATCTGTTAAGCAGATTTCTATTTTTCCTTTATGATTTTGATTCCAACTTGATGGCATCATTTTATTCCTTAAGCCCACTTATAAGGAAAGTGTTATTTCTCTCATTCATGTAGTTAGAGAAATTTTTCGGTATTTTTGAGCTTGTCTTAGGATTATCACCTAGGTAATCTTTTGTGTGGTGCTAAGGTCTTTTCAGTTTGACCTTACCACCGATTTTCATTTGGCTACGAGTCGCGTGAGTTAGCATTCCACTTACGCACTCCGCACTCGTTATGATTCTAATGAATGACTTATTTTGTCATTCAATTTGTCCAGCTTATTTCATCCATTTTATATATCAAATATTCTATGAATATTTCGATGAGACCGTTCTTTTATTTATTGATTTTTGGATGAAAATAGCAATTTAAAATTTTGCAAAATCTTTTTCATAAGATTTATTTAGAAGTATAACTGGATTTTTGTTCTTAAAACGAACAAAGAATATTCTTAGAAGTTTTTGAGAAACTTACTTATCCTATAGAATACGATTTTGTGATTGTATTGCCCATTTAGTGTTTTAAGAATTTTGGTCGATGCGCTTGATCAACGTTATCGATAGGAATTTCCTAAACTCTTTCATGAGACAATCAGACACAGTATATTAATTTGAAAATAGTAAATTTTTCTAGAAAGATTATTACATAATGATAAAAGTAATTTTGAAAGTTTTAACTTTTCAGGAAAGAAGATTATTTAAGAGGAATTCTTTCTTTTCGATACTCTTATTCTTGTGATTCCCGTTGGGAACCAAGACTTTATCATTTGTACTGATACTAGTCGTATTGGTTTGGATGCCATTCTCTTGCAAAGGAGAACGTGCTATCACTTGTGCTTCTAAATCTTTATAGCTTATCGAGACTAGTATGACACTCATGATCTAGTGCTCGCGGCTATTGTTTTTACTTTTAGAGTTTGACATCATCATCTTTGGGGGAGAAATTTGTTCTCTACCTCGATCATAAATCTTTGGAATATTTATTTTCTCATATGGAACTCCATGTTGACTCGAGTTCCTGACATCTTATGACCTTGATATTCTTTTATTCCCGAAAGGGAAATTGTGTTGCCAATGCGCTTTGTCGTAAGCAACAAGTGGTTGATTCTTTGGTGATGTCTGAATGGGATTATCTTTTTATTAAGTTCATCAGACGTTTTGATGTACTTCGTTTTATTGAGTTTCATCTCATTCCTTTTATGGACTTGCGTCTGATGTTCTTTTATGGTGTTCGGTTCATCGGATGTACTGTTATTATACTACATCGATGTTCCGTCTTATCTTGATTCATTGGATGTACCGTTTGTACTACATCAATGTCTTTGCTATTCGATTCATTGGATGTACCATTTGTACTACATCAATGTCTTTGCTATTTGATTCATTAGATGTACCGTTTGTACTACATCAATGTCTTTGCTTTTGGATTCATTGGATGTACCGTTTGTACTACATCAATGTCTTTGCTATTCGATTCATTGGATGTACCGTTTGTACTACATCAATGTCTTTGCTATTTGATTCATTGGATGTACCGTTCGTACTACGTCAATGTCTTTGCTTTTGGATTCATTGGATGTACCATTTGTACTACATCAATGTCTTTTCTATTTGATTCATTGGATGTACCGTTTGTACTACATCAATGTCTTTGCTATTTGATTCATTGGATGTACCGTTTGTACTACATCAATGTCTTTGCTTTTGGATTCATTGGATGTACCGTTTGTACTACATCAATGTCTTTGCTATTCGATTCATTGGATGTACCGTTTGTACTACATCAATGTCTTTGCTATTCGATTCATTGGATGTACCGTTTGTACTACATCAATGTCTTTGCTATTCGATTCATTGGATGTACCGTTTGTACTACATCAATGTTTTTGCTATTTGATTCATTGGATGTACCGTATGTACTACATCAATGTCTTTTCTTTGGTTCATTGGGCGTACCGTTTTTGTACTACGCTGATGTCCCAAATTATTTGAGTTTCTAGTTCCTCGGGCGTACCGTTTTTGTACTACGCCGTTGCACCGGCTCAATTTTCTGCTATTCTTGACGTTCCCCACGTCTTTTATCTACAGAAATGCCTTAGGGATTCCGGTTTCCATTCTTGAGCCCGGTGATATTGTGGAAATTGAAGTTTCACCAGATTTGATTTTTAAGCAACATCCTGTTCGAATTATTGCTTCGGAGCTCAAACGACTTCGAAATAAAGATGTTCTTCTTGTGTGAGTTCAATGGTTCTCAAATCCTAGGGATTACTCTTGGGAATCTTGAGAATTCATCGAGCGAACCCGTTTGGACTTACTCTTTCGTGCTCTTTATGGTGAACTTCCTATTTCAAATTTCTTTTGTGTTGATATGCTTCTATGTTTGTTACTTCTTATTTTCTTCTTAAGTATTGCGAGGACGCAATTTCTTTAAGGAGGGGAGTCTGTAACAACCCGCATATTTATCGATTTTATATTTAAATATTTTATTTAAATATTTCATCGTTCGTCGGATTTTAGTCCGAAAAGCTACTTTTTGCAAACAGTCGAATTGGGACTCGAGACCACCCCCATTGAGTTCAAAATGACGTTTGCGACCTTTTTGAGTATAAACTTCGATATGTTTGGAGATAGTTGATTTTTGCCACTTTTTCACTTAGGGCTTTGGTTTGGGCTGAGCCACTTATGTATTCAGTCCCAACCCCTTCTCCTCTTTATTACTTCATAATTTCCTAATACATTCAAGCTTCATCAAAAATGGGGGAAGAGATAAAGAATTAGGAAATCCTAAGCCCTAGTTTCCATTAGCAAATCCATCTTCTTGCTCCAAACTCAAGTGAACCCATTGGTAAGCATCTCCTTCTTCTTCTCCAACTCTTTCTCTCTTTGATTTCAGAAAATTCCTAAACCTAATTTAGGAAATGTTTCTCTTTTAAGCTTAGATTCAAGCTTCTAGTGTTGAATTGAAGAGGGATTGATCTTAGCTTGTTCTTAAAGCTTCACCTTCATTGATTTGGGTTCAAAGGTGAGATTTTTATCTCACATCTTTGTCTATAATTATCTTCGATTGTTAGGTATGAATTCCTAACACATATTCATGTGCAATTGATTTTGGTTTGGATCGATTTCGTGTATATTCCAATTTTTGGTGTTTTGGTCTAATTATGAAAATCCTATTATGGATATTTGGACATTGATATTTGAGGCGTATCGAAGAGCCGTTTAGGCTGGGTTGTCGTTCGACGTAATTCCTTAGTCATCGCCATTTACTCGTTCGATCGTTTTCGATATTCGTTTGGCCATTTTTGGCCTAGGTTCAGGGAATGCCCTGAACCCCAGATTCAGACGTCTGAAACGGAATATTCAGACGTCTGAATATTGTCTGGGAAGATTTCTATTCCCATATTCAGACGTCTGAATATAGGGTTTCAGACGTTTGAATTGGTTCTATTTCAAACAGAAAGAAAATAGGCTAAAATATGCCTATTTCAGACGTCTGAAACACTTGGTTCGGACGTCTGAATTGTGTTCTGGAAATCTTTATATTTCCAGATTCAGACGTCTGAACCACTTGTTTCAGACGTGTGAAACTGTTGTGTTTTGCCTATTTGCCTATTCGCTTGAGAATTCCAATTTAAATCGATTCATGATGTCCTATTTGTTGTTATCATTTATTATGACTTTGATGACTCCTTTTTAGGGATTTTTGAATATCCATTTCGATGGATTCTTTATCAATTTGTTTGGATTTTTATTCACGTCTTCGAATGTGAATTTTAGTGATTGATTGTTCCAACAATCTTCTTTGTGATTTGTCACTTTAAAAATATAAAGGTTTTCTATACTAGTAGTAAATATCAAAACTCTTTCTTCAAATGATTTCAACACTATTTTATTACAAAGATCGTTTTCTCAAACCGATTTCTAATCTATTAGTATATACAAACCTTTACCTCACTCGTATGAGAAATCTAATTAAACGGGTTAGTAAAACAAGTGGCATGAAACGCTTGCGTTTACTTCATCGGTTAATTCTCGGACTTGTCCGATCGAACCTATTGTGACAATTTCCTAGTGGAGATCTACAGTTTGTTCGTAAATATTTGAGTTAAGCAAGTGGTTATGGGACATGAAGCTAAACTCATATATTTACTAGCTTAGTGTAATCGACACTTCTCGTTGATCATGACGATCATCTTTGTGATTTAGACTAGCAATGTGCGATGTCTCTTTGTCTACGAGGGAGACTAAACCCCGTTTTGTGGAGTTTCGACTCAATTTGGTGGGGTAGCAACCCATGGTCTACGGGCCGTTTGTGGAGCTTCGGCTCAATTTGTGATGGTTAACAACCATGGAATTAGCGTTCCGTTTGTGATACACGTGTTGGTGGGCTTTGTGCTCCCATTTGTGATAGGCCTCCCCCTCTTTGTGATTTCTAGATTTCTTGAGATGATTTCTAGAATTTGTGTTTCACCAATTTTCGTGATTTCCATCGATAAGCTTTATCGATATTTGTGCATTGGTGAATTTGTGCATCATTGACTTTTGTGATTTCTGGATTTCGTGTGTTGAATTCTGGAATTTGTGTGTCATTGACTTTTGTGATTGACATTGATATTACCGTCAATATTTATGGTTTGGTGAACTAAATTAGGAGTATGACGTTTCTGTGATTCTTGTGTAGATTTTGTGATATTGAATAATCCCTTGATGATTTTCAACTGCTTATATGTCACAATTACCATTGGTACATTCTATTTTTAACATTTGCTTCATTATAAATTATAAGAAAAATTATTTCTTTCTAAATTTAATTACAAAACTCTTATTAATTTAACTAATTTTGATCATTGAAATTTACCGGTCATTACACTCTCCCCCACACAAAACTTTTCGTCTCCGAAAAGGAAAAGAAGGGAAAAGAGGAACTTATAAATCAATATATATTATTCAAAACATTATATTCATAACAATAGATTTACAGAATAGGATAATTTAAATAAAATACATAGATTTATAAACAATTAAATCTTTTTATATTCAAATTAATAAAGTTCGGAAAACATTTTTCCAATTTTTCTAAGTCCAAAATTTACAGAAAATTTCGGCTGAGTCTCCTTTGTACGTAGAGGCTTGGGAGAAAATATAATATCAAATATAACAATATATAACAATATTTTCCAAAATAATATATCCCAACATGCGAAAAAATATAATAACGCTATAAACCGTAACCTGAAAACGTACCTATTTGTCGGGCAAATAACTCTTATTTTATGAAACCAAAAGCAGTAGCAATTGCTTCCATTACCTGCATTTCACTTATATAATCTAAAAAGAGTTAGTAATTATATAAAATGAAATATTTAAAGTTGTTTCAACCATAAACAAACAAATCAATGTCAAACAACCACAATCACCTACAACCGCAGCATACACATCAAATACAAATCAACTATCCAAGCAAGGCAAGCAATTGATTCGTTCGGGTTAAGACACTTTAAATCGGATATAATGACAAATAACAGTGAAGTATTCCACTTACTCAATAGTCTTAGATAAACTCAATAGATTATTCATACATCTAAGCAATTAAAAGTATCTTTTACCCAAACAACTCACTAACCAACAAACAACAATTTCAAACAATAAATTAAGCTCATTCTTATTAATTTCATCCCATAACATTTATTATTTCATTCCCTTTTATTTATATAATGATTCATCCTTTATATTTTCATTTACTTCTTGCAAATTTTCAAAAAAAAATAAAATTCATATCATATAAATTTTCTTTTTTATTGCATTACATTCATTCATTTCTCAATTACATTTATTTACGTTCATTTATTAATAGTATTCATGTTCAGATTCAAATTTATTAGCATATCAATTTATTAACTTAAGTTTATAATTACGTATTCTCAATACTTACCTTTCTATCTCACTTTATTATAGTAACATTTCAATTATAACTTAGGTTTATCAAAACTACAACATCAAATTCTTATTTATTAAAGAATTACATTGAATACCTTCATTACTTCTAGTTTTACTTGTATAGGATTCCATTACATTTTCTTGTAAGCATTAGAACTTTTAATATTTGGTAAGTTATATATATGTGCTTTTTAAGAATGCAATTGAAAATTATACAACTTTATTTTATTTCTTTTAATTAAATGTTCAATAATAATATCCTTTGTTTTATATGTTACAAATTTCAATTTTCTTTCAATTTCATTTATAACTTAGCATTAAATCTCTTATTTTAAATAAAGGTTTCAATTTGTTAGTTGAATTTCATTTCACTACACTAATTGAAACTATTAATTAATGAAAACTTAAGAACTAAATACCGGGTTAAATTTCAAATCATTTTAAAATAATAAATAGATGTATACACTTACAACTTATATACCCGATTATATTAAGAACAATTTAAAATTTATATTTGTTTATCAAAATAAATCTGCAGTAAAACTACTACAGTGGCCTTCCCACTTTGAAACTCGAAAATGAATGTCGATGATGCGTGCAATAATCACCGAAATTATTTTCCAGTGACAGAGAGGGGAGTACAGAACTTATTTCTTTTCAAAATTTCTTTAAAGCAATCCTTTCAAATCATATTGAAATATTTATATCAAAACATACTTTTAATAATATTGTTATTATATTTCAAAATCATTCAAAAGAAGTTTTCAAAACCTCGGAACTTATGTTCTAAAATTTTCAAAATTCATTTTATTTTATTTCACTACCTAACAACCAATATATAAAACCAAATATATATATATATATATATATATATATATATATATATATCTAATTTATAAAAAATATATTTTATATATATAGAAAATATAATAGGCAAAATTATTTCATTCACCTATATTCAAAAACAAATATTGTGTCGGTCTGTCCTATTAAGTTTTTAGAAATCCCTATTGATGTCATTGCGTCCTATGCACCAACAAGAATTTTTAAATACAAAACAGAACAAATTAACACAATACCAAAACCTTTTATAACACTAACAAATACGCTCTCTCTCATATATATATATATATATATATATATATATATATATATACGCTCAACGACTCATCATAGGGTATTACTACCCTATTAATAAAGAGTCAAACCCCACAAAGCTAAGGTTTATCACTAAACCAAAGCTCTGATACCAGATGTAACATCCCGCCTTTTTGTACGCTTTAAATCGACGATAAACCACACACGTTAGACTTAAACCATACAGAAGGGCAGATTGTTATGGGGTAAATAATAAAAAGTAGAGAAAGAAAAAAACAAAATAGAATCTTGTAGCGGAACGGTAAAATATAATAATCAAATAAACAGTTCATGAAGCTGTTTTACAAAAACATTTGATTATGCTTATACAATACATATCAGAGTTACACATACCACAGAATAATCAATAACAATGCAGTGGAACAATGTGATGCAGTGGAATAATATAATAAATAGTAGTAATACAATCTTCGTCTTCGTCCTCCAGAAATAAAGTCGTCAAATCCTAAAATGCTCGGACTGAACTGAGCGAATTGAAAAGACAAAACATTCAAGTCAGAACTAAAATTTCTTATGGAAGTCAAATCAACGGTAAAATATGAGTGGAACGGCGTCAGATATGTTTACGGAATTTGACATCTCCTATCCAATGTCTAACGTGAGTGCAGTAACTTAAGAGATGCTCGGTATTCACATCCCTTAAGGATCCGTTAAACTATTTACTATGTAGTAATATTTCGCTATTATAATAATGTCTATAGTAAAATAAACTTACTTTTAAATAGCGTTAAGGAGTGACCCAATATTCCCCTTAACACGTAATAGTCCCAATAGTCCATCCAATATCATAGTCCCTTCTGATCGGGAAGCCACCAGAGGATACCACACGGGCTACGGGAGAAAACCAAACTCGTACAAGGCTCGCTAGGGTAGGTGACACGGCACAACTAGGCAATGCCATGGTAGATATACCAATTACTATCGGACTGGTGGTGACGCATAGCGCACAGCTACCGCCCACTTTGATCCACACCCCAAAAATCAAAAATCAAAAGTGGCTACTAAATAAATCTCAAAGTCAGAATATAATATCGAAGGAGTGTGTCCGATAAGAGGGGCTACCTCACTGTCCCGGAATCGCTCCTGTTTTAGCCACCTTATGCCAACTCGCGGGATTCAGGTCTACCTATATACCTCAAAGGAACGCCGCCACCAACCTACTTCACTCTGGAATCTCCACCACGTGCACGGTTGTTAAAGTGGTTTTCGAAGTTGGCAGAGAATATGACAACTTCCGATCCTGGTCTCTTTAATAACCAAACGTTATTATAACACCGCGGTCATTTCAAAATAATTATACTTTTAAAAACAGAATTTAATATCCATTTGAAACCCATATAAATACGATATCTTTTCCGTTTTAAAACCCAAATCAATATGATATCATTTTTATAAACCAAATCAATATAATATCATTTTTCTTTCAAATATATCCTTCTTCCCAAAATCATAGCACTTTCAAATTTATAATATTTCGAAACCAAACGCTTGAATATAACCTTTCAAAACATAGTACTTCAAATTTCATAGCTTCTAAACCATAACTTCCAAAACTTAAATGGTTTGGATATTCAAACAGTATATAAAATAAAAATAGTTTGAATTTAAAATTACTTTATAAAGTAAAATAATTTCTCGACTTCACAATTTTATCCACTTTAAATTAAATCTTAATTCGTAACTTTCAACTTACTTTCGGTTGCAATAAACCATTTCACTTTCAATATATTTCAAACTTTGAGTATTAAACAATTTCAAAACTAAGGTTGGTAATTACGATTCAACAATTCAATGTTCTATATTAGTTTTGAAATAATTTCACAATAAATCCATTTTCATTTAAATAAAACTCAAATTACAAATAACCAAATATTTCCTTCAACCTATTTATGATTGAAATATTCGTTTAATTCATCTTAAACCAAAATCCAGTTATAAAAATCATACCTTTAAAATCCCAATTTTATTAAATTTCAAATCAATTTCATATTAATCTTCCCACCTTATTCTCATTTAAGTCATTATAAACTCCAGAAATATAATTTAAATAAATACTTAACCATATTATATCTTAATAAATCAAACTTTATTATTAAACTTATTTTATACTTCAAACCAATTTATACATAGCTTAAAACCAAGAATTTAACTATATATAAAATAACATTTATAAAATATTCAAATCAATTTCTCATAAACAATATATTTCTTTATAATACCATAGAAAATCATTTCAAAATATTTTTATATATAGGCCACAGTGTCTGTATATAATTTTCTACCCTATGGTCAAGTGATATGGATATTTGTCATTTCAATCCCTAATTTAAAATGAAATATGGTTATATATCATTTCAAACCGCAATCCCGAATGAAATAAAATGCATAACAACTTGCAATTTATGACAATATAAAATGCAACATCCATTAATCCAATATCAATCATCAATCATTTACCACCACCATCATCCAATTCAAACAATAACATTAATATATAACAAATAACAAACAACAGGTATTTACTGGCAGTTATTATTCAACAATAAATCAAATAACAATTAATTGGCAGTTTATATGCAATAATAAATTAATTAAAAATTTAATCAAATAAATTCAATTTAATTGAGATGATGATTGAAAATATGCCAAACAGTCATAAATAAATTTCTAATCACATCAAAAATTAATTTAACACACATAAGAAAACTTAGAAATTGTGAGTGGGTTAAAATACTCACCTTTTGAATTTAAATTGAATTTAAATTGAATTTAAACCCAAGATTTTAATAGTCTCAGAATATATACAAACTAGCATCAAAATGTCTGAAATTCAGATACGATACTAGCGGAGAAAACCGCGCGTAAATTGGACCTTGGATGTGAAAGTTATACGCGTTAGATCATTCAAAAACAAAAATTAAATTTAAAATTGAAAAAAAAAACAGAGCACCTTCCCATCCACGTGGCCGCTTCATCATCTTTACGCAAGTTCCAGGTTAACCCTACTATTCGAACCCAGATTTCACAAACGCGACTTGTTCAGCCGCCACGTCGCCGATGATGGCCAACCGCTCCGTGCCTAAGACCGACGACCTATGCCGACTTCGCCAAGCCACGCGACCCACCCACGGAAACCCTAGCTCGATTTGCATGCAACATCACGAGCAGCCACCATAGTAAATCGAACCCTAATCGAATTAAAGTCGTTGATCAGACCGTCAATTCGACGAACGAACCATTCTGATGCACCGCGCTCTCCCCTCTCCTCGTAACGGTGACCTTGATTTCACAATCGGACGTAGTTCATCGAGAAGCAATGAATGGCCGAGAGTAGATCATCAATTTCTGGACAAATAGAGCTTCGAATCGGAAAATGAATTTCAAATTTGAGATGCGCTCGTCGAGAGCTTCAGATTGAAATAAAATTTGATATTATTTGAGAAGATTGAATTTTCAATTCGATTTTTTGAATTGCAATTGGATTTGGATTTGTCTACCATTGAGATGAGGAGGTGAGAAGGAATTGTACATACAGACAAATGAAAATGAGGAAAAATTAGGGTTTATAACGAGGTATATATAGACAAAGCTGAAACAGAACGAACGGACCAGATAAATTGAACGATATATGGCCCGAAAAGCCCGTTTCGGTTTCGGAACGAAATTGGGTCAACCCATATATCGAAATAGATGTTTTAAAATATTTTAAACGCAATAGAACAGGCTTCACATCCAAATTCCATCATATGAAGAAGTTATGTCAAAAATAAAGTTATTTCAAATTAATTTCAATTTCATTCATTTTTAGGCATTTCGCGTTCGTACGATCAAACGACAAGCCCAATAGCTATTTTCTAGTTATTAAATAAATTAATAATTGATTAATTAATCAATTTTTCAATTTCAACTCTATAATTAACAAATTTCATCATTTTTGATTTCTTAATCAATTATAATAACTTAAAACAAATTCTATGTCAATTCAACATTAATTATTTCGCTAATTACCATATTAAATTTCAATTTCAACAATTATAGAAATTAAAATTTTTATTTCTCCATAATTCCATTTAGTTGACCTTTCATTCCATTGTTCAATCCATTATTATCAAAAGGATGAAGTTAATATTGGTTCATGATTGTATACATTAATATTCTCAAACTTCATCTAAATTTCCATTTATGTAATATTTAAATATTAAATTACATTTAATTGCAATTATTCCTATTTTCATAAATTAAATTCCAATATATTGATAAAAATTTATTTCCATTCCTTTTATTAACCAATTGTCATATTATAAATAAAATTGACATTACTTCCAACTATTTCCTTAATTTATACTAACATAACTTTTGATTTAGATTTATTGCAATTGATTACTAGTTTTAATTTAATATACTAAATAAATGGTTAACTTATAATAATTGTTACCATTAACGTTTAATTTCACTTATAAGCTATTATTAACAAACAATTGTTGCCATTGATTTAGATCTAATCCAATAAATTAAATGAATATGTAAATAATTATCACTATCGCCAAATTTACTCACATTCATACTTAATTATCAACTAACAATTATTATAATTACTTTATCTAGCATTGATTCTATCAAATTGCAAATTATTACATATTATTTCATCAATTAATATAACTTTTGAATTTATTTCCCGATTCACTAATTTCAATCAATTATAACCTTACAATTGTTTCAATTAATAGGTATTGCACTAAATCGGTTATTTATCAACTTGCATAAACCTTATTACATTAATTTACATTCAGTTACTATTAATCAATATATTATTACATTGGTTAATTAAATGCTTACTTTTATTTACTTATTTTAAATTTTATACCCAAGCACAACAATTAACAGTATTTCTTTATTGGGATTTCACTCCAATTGTCAATAATTAATTTTAATTACCATTGCTACATTTCATTTTTAACATTTGCTTCATTATAAATTATAAAAAAATGTATTTCTTTCTAAATTTATTTACAAAAATCTTATTAATTTAACTAGTTTTAATCATTGAAATTTACGGATCGTTACATCAACAACGATAGATGTTACAATTGCAATAAAGTCGGGCATCATAGAAAAGATTGTCCATATCCAGATAAACAGTTGTTCCCTTCAAACAATGATTCGTCAAGGAAAAGAAAGAAGGCATATACAGAAACTCTTGATGACTCAGACTCATCTTCCAGTGACGATGAAAAAAAGATGGATACTTCAAATCTGTATTTCACTACTATTCATGAATCAGATGACGTGGGAGTATGGATCTAAAAATAGTTACGCTTCTACATTATTTTTAATTTTTCTTGTTTGAATGGATGCTTGTTTGCTTTCTTGATTCTTTTAAATTCCTTGAATTTTAAATTCAAATTTATCCCTTGAAATTTGAATTTTAAATTCAAAAATAATATTATTTTAATAATATTTTAAATATTAAATAATAATATTTATATATTATTATATTAATGTTATCATAGGAATTATATAATTAGAATATAGGATATAATATATATATTTATTTGAAATTAGGGATAGAAACTTGTCCTTTGATTCAATAGGCACATGTCGACATACCCTGATACCCCATGTCGACAAGCCCCTTGGAATTTGATTTCAAAATTTGAATTCAAACTTTTGAATTTTCCTCCATATTTTCACCAACTTCAATGCTTTGGAAAGATGCCTCTTGACCAGAGAATATGTCTATAGAATCTATATTTATCTCGCTCTCTTTATCATCACTTTTCACTTTTATTTCAAGTTTCAAATTTACCTTCATTATCTTCTGCTCCTCTCAAATTTCTTCAATGGCCTCTTTAAGCACTCCTAATATCATTAGGCTTCCAAAATCTGTCAAAAATTTCTTTTTAATTACCCAGAAGCTATCAAAGTTTACATTAACTATGTAGACTTTGGTAAAATTCAGGCGGGAAAATTTGCTATTTTAGAAGATTTTCCTTCTTATGAAATTGAAAATATTTTTCAATAATGTTCAATTCTTAGTGTAGTAGATAACAAAAAAATGATTTTGTATGTTATCTAAATCTAGTTAAGATGTTCTATGCGAATTTGAATCATGGTATTTATGATGGGCAAGGTGGACAAATTGGAGTAGTGTTAAAGGAACACAAATTGTTTTGGATTGTGAAATTTTAGGAAATATTTTGGGATGTAAATATACCGGAATGAATCACTTGGAATTTAAAATAAATGAAAATGATGGATAGACATTTCATCACATCTTTGAAGAAGATGATAATTTTGAATTCAAAAATCGTTATTTTCGTCCAAAACCAAGAATTGTTAATCTTCTTATCCAACACATTCTTATGCCAATATCTGAAAAATACAACAACCCAACTTTGAAAGTGTGCATAGCCCTTTTTGCAATTTTTGGAAATTATGATATTAATTGGGCTCAAGTTATTTTGGATGAGGTAAGGCCCAAGAATTTTACTATGGGAGAAAACACATTATATCATGGAATTTATCTCACTCGGATTTTTAATTACTTTGGAGTTGATTTCAAAAGGGAAGAATTTATAACTAGAAAAGTGTTCAACTATGGAAACATTTCCCTTATGAGAATTACATTAATGTTTCAACCATATGAAACACTTATGGAAAAAGAAGAGAGATTTTCTCATGAAGAGATGGAAGAAATGGAGGAAGAAGAAGAAGAAGAGGAAGGAATGGAAATTGAAGAGGAGGAAAAGGAAGATCAAGAAACTTCCTTAGAAAGTATAGAATATCCTACTAATCTCGCTAATCCATCCAATAAAACCATTCTCAATAATCAAAGAATTATAGTGGAAAGTCAAAAGACACTTAAAAGATCAATGAGTAAGAAAATGAATAAGGTTTCCACTAAAATCGACAAGTTCTTCGGGAAAATTAGTAGAAATCTTGGACTACCATCTTATTCATCTTCATCTAATTAGTTTTAGTTCACGTTATCTTAGCTCTATCTTTGTATTTTCTTTATTTTAGTTAATATCATATTATCTTATGTAATGCTGACTAGAATCATTAATGAAAATTTTCATTTCCTATTGTTCAACTTCACTTTTCTCCGTAATTGCTTTTTTTTATATTATACAAATTTTAGTTGAACAGATTTGTTCATAATGTTGAAAACAAAGCAAATTGTCACTTTAGACAGAGGCACGTCGACATACCCCATCCCCCCATGTCGACATACAACGAGTAGAAAATAATTGCACTTTCAAATTTTAATTTCATGTAACTAACTTGTGTCTATTCATTCTAATCCACTTTCCACCCCTATTTATACCTATTTCTTCCAGAATAAATTATCAAACTTCATCTTTATTCCCTCCCTTTCATAATTCTTTCTATTTCTTTAATTATGGCTTCTCTAATTAAGAATCTAAGTGATAATCTTGAAGAAACTCTAACTTCTTTCAAGAATATTCTTACATTCATACTTCGTAATCAGCGCCATTTAGAATTGAGTCAAATGCAGATGATCAAGGAGCAAGAGAGACATTTCGACGCCCTACGTTGGATGATCTTAGCCCTTAACTAGGACGATCTCGAAGGAAATCCACCAGTCACTCTCGACAAAGATAAAGAAGAATGGTATGCCATTAAAGCAGACCCTATCTTTGGAGAAGATGGATGGGTGGAAGTACCAAGGAATGTCTAGTCATTCTGTGTGTTATTTATTTGATTTAATTGGTGTTTTTAAACTTGATTGACTTGACTTATTTAAAAACATTTGGTATGGTTTGTATATATGATTGGATTGAATAATCGCTGTAAATAAGATTGGATAATGATTGATTTACTTCTGAATTACACTTATGACCACACTTAGCACTTATTACACTTATATATGGATTACTCTATTATGGTTGATTATCTTATATCAAGTTCGGGGAATTTATTAGTAAGGAGTTTCGTTTATGATAAAGGGGGAGAAGTTCTATAACATAATAGGCTTGGAGCAAGGGGGAGTTGTTATTGTAAGGGGGAATTATGCTATGATCGAAGATGTAAGTATATTTTATAAGGTTGTCATCATCAAAAAAGGGGAGATTGTTAGGAACTGGAGATAGTATTTTTAATGACAACAACCTTTGTAACTTATTTTATTATAACTTATATACTAACACTATTGTCAAGATATATATGAATGTTATTATGCAGGATATATATAAGGAAGGTACTGATTATTGAAGACTGTACAGTATAATGATCAAGAATGAAGAAATCAAGTTTGAAGACCTATGAGTATCAAGATCAAGATTTCAAGGTTAGTGTTTAGTTTTTGTTAAAACTTCTTAATAGCATGGAAATCTTCATTCCGAATTTCATTTGGGATGGAACCCATTTATACCTTCTTAGTGGCAAGTAGCTGATGAATCTACAGCAAGTGGCTTACATACCCACGAATATCCTGGTTTTGTACAAGTTCTCGAGTCCTGATGTGATGAGATATTCTGCAAGAAAAGGCTTGCAAAACTACTTCAAAATGGTTTTTCAAAATGATTTTTAATTTTTTTTTCATAATATTTTAGCCTTAAAATTATCTTTTCGAATGATTTTCAAAAAAGATGTTTTGGCCTTAAAAATATTATTTGTTTTTGTTTTAAAATAAACTCTTGTTTTAAACTTCATTTTCAAAACAAATTTTACATTGTTTTTTAACTAAGGATGTCGACATCATGGGATACCCCATGTCGACATGGTGGCCGTTGAATTCAAAAGTTTCAATTTTCAAAAGATGTGTCTATTCGTTTAAATCTCTTCATGAATGGTTATGACCATTGGTGCTTTATAAATAGCCTTCACAAACGAGTTTTTTAACCAACTAATTCCTTATATTTCTTCACTCCTTCTCGACAAATCCATATTCTAAAATTTTCATATTTCTAAGATCATGTCGAAATTCTGCCGTTTCTCAAGTGAATCAAATTAGAATATCATTCTTGTTTGATTCTTTGTCCTCTCTCGAAGATCAAAGTGCTATTTAGAGTTATAGGATCAATTTGTAATCAAAAGTTTCTCAAGTCTCTCTATAAGGTGTGGTTGTGCTTGGAAATCAATTGGGTGATCTTGATTCCCGTAAATCAAGAGAGTATGCCCCGGACTGAGGAGACAGGAGGGTACCTCAAGGCCTTTAGAAATTGAGGATTGTAATCTCGACATTGGTACAATAAAAATCTGCATATGGTTTGCCTTGGTACAACACTGGATGTAGGGTAACTCCGAACCTATATAAAATCTTGTGTGTTCTTTCCCTTTATTGCTTTTTATTTAATTTCTGCAATTATGTTTGATTCTGTGATTGTTCTGTAATTAAGTTATGCATCTGTTTATATCATAATTTTTAAATTAGTTCATATAAGTCTTAGAATCCATCAAACACTATTCACCCCCCTCTTGTGTTAAATTAGCCTTAAGATCCTTAATCCGCACTCCCTTTCAGGGATGTTATGTGTAGTATGACTAATATATTGATAGACGACATCACATAACTATATGTATTTGTTAAGCAAACTCAAGGCACATATACTATACTTTGACCGTCGTGATATGGTGGTTATGAGTGAATAATTTTTTTTGATTTTCTGAGATAACTTTAGGTCGAAGTGAAATTAGAATAAGACACCAAGGGTTAGGAGTTGAATATAATACAATCGATAAGGAATTATCTATTGTCCATGGAGCTATGACTAGTTAAGAAAACTCAATGTTAGAATTCCAAGACGGACGAGTACTAACACCTATTAGTGAAGTCGAAAGACTTATATGCTTCAGCTTAGGGTTTAGCGAAACATAAAATATTAGTGGGAGCTTATTAGTAAAATGAAACATAAAGTTTAACATTACTAATATTATAGGAACATCTACTATGATTTTTTTTCTCTAATAATCTACCACTAAAACTTGCAAAAAATAAAAACTCCAAAACTATTTTTTTGATAGTGACAAACTTACTGGAACAAACTATAACGATTGGCTAAGAGCAATTAAAATTGCGTTAATTACGAGTGCCAATAGTCGGCTATTACATGAAAGCCCGAAGAAAACCCCTCTAATGATGTGGATGTCGAACTAAGACATGCTTATGAAAAATGGATGTCAGACCTAGAGATCGTCTAAGTTTTCGTGACGTATACATTAATCAATCTGTTGTAGAGGCAACACAAAAATATGTTTCTCCGTGAGATATTGATAGTTTGAAGGCCCTATTTAGTGAATTGTCATATTCCATAAGGTATAAGCTTACGAAGAAGCTGTTCAACACGAAAATGACCAAAAGACAAAAAATGGACGATTATGTACTGATGATGAAGGTCTATATTGTTGGTATACTTTTGAAATTAGACGTTAAGATAAGTAATGAATTACAAGTTGATTTGATCCTTGGTTCTCTTACTCCTCGGTATGAACTATTCATACTGAATTATAATATAAACTAATTAATACGGATATCGTGGAGTTCCTCAATATGTTGAGGTCAATCGAATCTGCATCTAAGGATCAAGGGGTTGTACTTTCTGTTAAGGGTAGTGCATTACCTTCGAAAGGTTCGAAGAAGTGTAAAAGAAAAGGAAAAAAATTAGAAAAGTAAAAGGATCGACAACAGAGGTGAATTTCACAACTACCACAAGTGTGAAAACCCACACCTATCGACACATCGATCCAAAGCCTAAGATGACATACGAACTCGTATCTGTGCCGAGAACCACAAATTGTTGGGATTTTGTTACAGAGAATAAATATATAAATATATGATCTAAGATATACTACAATTTAAGAACTCACAGCGGAAGGTAACAAAATATAAATATAGAAAATAATTATCTCAGAAAATATCTCAAAACAGTCTCAGAAAAATAGTATGTACTCAAATCTAGAGCACATAGAAATACGATACATGTTTGATAAAATACTAAGTACCAAACAAGATAGATTGTTAAATAGAGAGTAAAGAAAAATGAAAAGAAACTTCAATGATGAGCTCACCTCTCCATATACTAATCAGTGAACAAAAATGAAAAACAACTCTAATGAATTAGGTATTAGGTTAGATCTGTATTTATTAGGGTTTTAGATTAGTCCTGACCGTTGATTCACCATAGGAGAATCTTTGCTTTATCCAGAATGTTAAACATTTACTTTCTGAATAGGTAAAAATATTTCATTTAATTCGAGTCGTTGGCCACTCAATTTCCTCGATCTGGAACGTTAGCCGGTCGACCTCTAGGTAGAGACCGATCAACGACCCCTAAGGTGTCGACCAGTGGAGTTGTTTAATTAAGGATACTTTTGTTTCCTCATTTGTTATTTAATTAACTTCATTTTCAAATTTTTTTACATTCGTAACTTCTCCATACTAGCTCCTATTTATAGTATTATATATGAAATTTTGTCAAGAAATTGCTACGAATGCAACGGTGCAAGTTCCATAGCCAAATTCAAATGTTAGTATAAATTACGTTTTTCCCTTGTTATATTTAAATTTAATCCTTTTATTAAATTTCACTTGAATTTTCGGAGTGCTACATTCTCTCCCTTAAAAGGATTTCCTCCTCGAAATCTCCAAGGACGGAAAAATGTAACTCATACGTCCAACAATCAGTAATTAGAACCATCTACTCATCCATCATTCATTGGAAATCATTGTCCTTAGTTAAATTACTAATATAGTATGTACATGAAAACGTGGAATGCACATGAACCTATGATGATACAAAGAGAATGCAGTCTCCTGATCTAGTCGACCTTCTTTAATACACGTGCTTATACCATGAATGCAACATCCTATATAAATGTATTTGCAATTCTATATGTACGTGCAACCTTCAATCCATATGCAACAACATATGCATATAACTTAATAAAATCAAAAATAACGATGACAAGTTAAGATGTGAGATTGTGTGTTGATTAGAGGATATACTTACCTAAGTGTGCAAAAATCAATCAATAAATAGATCCACTAGTATCCATCATCCAAAACATGTCCTAATGACACATTTGCAAAATCCTAACACATAGGTAGTCTTATTATTATTCAGTTTAAACATACCAGAAAAGAATTGTGGGTGGGAAGCTTGAATCATCTCCTTAGGCTCTCATGTACTCTCTGTTGGATCATCTCCCTATTGAACCTTAACAAGTTCAATAACCTTGTCACGTAGTCACTTTGTACCATGCTCAAGAATACAAGTAGGTCCAACGTGAACAAGTGACTCCCTCTCTACCTCCACTTCCTCTAGCTGACTCGGCTTGACTACAGTAGTTGTATCATGCAAGCCCTTCCATAGGTGCGATACATGGAAAACGCCGTGTACTCCCGCTAACTTCTCAGAAGCTCTACCATATAACTTTCTAACTCTACCAACGATTGGAAAAGGCCCTAAAACCCTCATCTAGGTTTCTTGAACTACCAATTCTCAAAACTTGCCTAAGCGATGAGACCTTCACAAAGAATATGTTGCCTATTGGAACTCCAACTACGAGCATCTCCTGTTAGCGTAAGATTTCTGCCTATCCTGTGTGGTTTTAATCCACTATGTATCAAATCGACCTTCTCTGATGTCTCCCTCACCATATATGGCCCAAGAATAATCCTATCTGCAATGTCCCACCAATATGACAGTGATCTACAAGGTCTACCATATAACACGTCAAAAGTGTTATCCTAATACTCGCCATATAGCTCCTATTATAGGTGAACTCCACTAGTGGAAAGTGATCCTCTCAAGAGCCTTCAAAATCCATTTAGCACATCCAAAGTAAGTCCTCCAACACCCAATTCACTCTTTCCGTCTATCCACTGGTCTACGGGTGATAAGTTACACTCAAGCTCAACTCGGTGCCTAAAGCCTCTTGTAGACTCCTCCAAAATTTACTGGTGAAAAGTGAATCTCGATCGCTATTGATTTAGAAGGAACTCTATGCAACCTAATAATCTGTCTCACCTATAGTATCTCCAAAGATGTCGCGGTCCTCGTACTTCTTACCGGAATAAAATGAGCGCATTTAGTCAATCGATCACTTATGACCTAAATACTCTCATTCTCTCTCCTATGATCCTAGGTAGTCCATCAATGAAGTCCATATCAATACTCTCCCACTTCCACTGTAGAATATGCAAAGGCAATAAAAATCCTCCTAGCTTCCTTTGCTCTACCTTTACCCTCTGGCAAGTCATACATCAGGCCACGTACTCTGCCACATGCCTCTTCATACCTAGCTAATAAAAACTATCTTCATGTCATAGTAGATTTTGTCCCTAATGGGATGAAGGATCATCCTCGAACGATGTGACTCGGCTAGTACCATGTTTATTAACTCCATAGTGAGAGGAACACATAATCTACATTATCTCCAAAATCATCCCTTTGATTCAATGGTATGATGCCTCAAATGACTCCATTGCTCTCCTCTACCGATCCTCTCAAAGATATACAATAGCTCCTTGTCTTTCTTTTGACTTGACCCTATGCATTCCTTAAGTGTAGGCTGAACATCCAAAGCTGCTAACAATCCCAGAGAAGTATTTGATGATGTTAAAATGTCCAATTTAGAAATAAACTCCAAGTACCTCCACTCCAAAAACATAGAATATAGCACCATAATCTTCCTACTCAAGGCGACAGCTATAATATTACTCTTGCCCAGAGTATAAGAGATATCAAAGTCATACGATGCCAAGAATTATATCCATCTCTGCTGCCTTAGGTTTAAATCTTTCGAAAAGAATAAACACTTCATAGACTTATGACTTGTATATAGCTCAAACCGCTCTCCTAAAAGATAGCGCCTCTATGACTTGAATGCAAAGACAATGGCAGCTAACTCAAGATCACGGGTAGGGTAGTTTCTCTAGTGGACCTTCAACCGTCAACTAGCACAACTCACAACTCTTCCTTCCTGTAACATGACCATCCCTAAACTCGTACCACAAGTGTTGACATATACTGTGAACATCTTCATGCCATCGAGTAATACTAGAATGGGTGCACTAGTCATGCCTCCTTAAGCTTAATAAAAGCATCTTAACACTTCATGTCCCACGAGAAAACTAAATTCTTCTTGGTAAGGCAGGTCAGAGGGTTAGAGATTTTTGTGAAGTCCCTAATGAACTTCCTATAGTAACCTACCATACCATGGAAACTCTCACTTTCGTGGCATTCTTTGGCACATGTCAATCTTGAACTACATCAACTTAACTAGAATCGACCACTAGCCTACTTTTTGAGACAACATGTCCCAAAAAGCACACCTCCTCGTGGAAAGCGTGACATTTTGAAAATTTTGCCTTTAACTAAAGCATGGAGTGTATTGAGCACTTCTTCCAAATGCATCATATGCTCCTCCTCGCTCCTCAAATAGACCAAAATATCATCCACAAATACCCCCAACGAACTTATTGAAAAATCAGCACATCGGATCAACAAAGAGGGCATTGGTTGGTCTGAAGGGCATGACCAACCACTCATAAAGTCAGTTGGATGTACAAAAAGTAGTCTTCTAAATATTTTCCTTGGATATGCCCAACTGATGAAATCCAGTAGCCAAGTTAAGCTAAGAGAACACCTTCGCTCCAACCGATCAATCGAAAAGATCATCTATGTGGAGCAATGGATAAGGATTCTTTTTTGTCAGTTTATTCAGCTCCCTATAATCGGTGCAAAGCCTTAAGGAATTGTTAACTTGCCTTTTGATCAGGTAGTGTGCGGGAGGATTTAACAAAGCGAATTTCATGATCATCAAGGCAGGAATCCCGTGGGGATGATTGTTAGTTTGGGAATCAGGTATAAGCAAGGTTATGGATGATAGTCAAGCTAATTCAGATGAATGACATCCCAGAATTAGCTAAGTATTGATTGATACTTCCCTTAGGCAAGGGATCGGCTTATATCCCTTCTCCTATGTAGGGGATCAGATTGGATAACTATGGCTAAGTGTGGATTGGTACTTCTCCTAGTCTTAGGATCAACAACTATTCCTCCCCTTAAGCTGGAGATCGGTACCTATCCCTTCCCATAGCCAGGAGTTCTGTTCGGACTACTATGGCTATGGACACTTACTCGGTAGCTAACTCAAGAAATTGATCGATTACTCTAAATTTCTTTTAGGCAACATCATAAAAAGAATATAGAAACATAAAGCTAACATTGAGGGGGACCCATAGGAGCGATCGTAGGGCCCCATATGGTCATATTGATCGATCAGCCTCGATCCCTGAAATCGATGAGTTAGGGTTCGGTTTTCTTTGGTGGGTTGGGTCATAGTCTGAAGTCTTGTAGGTGAGTTTTCATGTAGATCTCCACACGTCATCCTCTATAAATACAGCGGGCATGACACTCATTTTAAGATCTTCTTTTTAGCTCTCTTCTTCCTTCATTATTATCATTATTAGGCTATTATCTGGACTGTAATTGTAACCTAAAGTTTAATAAAAGGGAATTATTGGATTGGGCGTAGGTCAAAGTAAACCGTACCACTATAAAACTTTCTATGCTCATTCCTTTCAATTTTATTTTGTTGTTCTTCATATTTTATTTTCTGGTTCATTCTGTTGGGAGTTGATTATTGGACATTTTGGTGCTTTTATGTTGTTTAGGGAGTTGGCATTATTTTTGACATCTATAGGACCCATCTGACTTGGTGTCAAAGACGATTGGTGCTCCCCACTCTGAAATACTACTGCTAATGAAGCCTTTCGTCAATAGCTTGTTCACTTGCTTGCTCAACTCACTTCTCTCCTTAGGAGCCATATGCCTTAAAGGTAAGGCAATAGGTCCGGCATTCTTTACAAGATAAATTCGAAACTCGATCTAACTCTAGGTTAGGAGATTGGTAACTTCAGAAAAGACATATAGGTAATCTCTAACTATAGGCACTGAATTTAATTCCTCATATTATAGGTCTAGTGAATACAGGTAACTCAACATAACCAAAACTCTAGGATCGCAACATAGCTCTAGACTGTGCCCACTATAAGTACCCAACATAACAACCATCCTATCATAGTTTAGAATTGCCCCATACATCGCCATCTAATCCATGCCTAAAATCAACCCAAACCTAGAAAATCCTATGACAAAAGCATCACAATCGAACTCAACCCCAAAAATAAACAATTTCAAACTCCAGTATGTCATAGAAAATAGGACAATCCACCAAAGGGGCTTGATACTACTACAGGGTCTATAACTATGCTGGTGTTCATGTGTAACTCATTTACAAGTTTACTATAAATAAATGAGCGTGATGCCCTAGTATCAAATAAGTTATGAATAGATAAGCCGGATAGAGTTAACACACCATCAATCATTACGTTCTTTCCCTTATTTGCTACTGGAGGTGCACTTGAGCCAAGAACTGCATCCAGTGTGTAAGCTAGAACCACTTGGGTAGAGGTCTTCGGTGGTGCTAGACACTCGTGCTACATGTGCCCGAATTGATTGCAGTTGTAACACTTAACCCTCGGACTCTCCGCCTTGCATTCCTTAGCAAAGTGCCTCTTCCTACCACGTCTCCTATACTAAATATTCTGCTTCTTAGTCTTTCCCTAGGGTCCCGTTCCTTCCTTGCATTGATTCTTCTATGACGCATTTCCTTTAGACTTCTTAGGTTCTTCCTTCTACCTTCCTTGGAGATGGTATTCAAGAAGGTCATCTCCATCATACCCTCATACATCGCACCCATACGAATATGACTAAGAGCCAAACTTTAAAGACGTTTGTTCAGCACCTTCACAAACTTTAAAGCCTTCTTGGAAGGGGTATTGATCAGCTCTATCCTAAACCTAGCCAACTCATTTAACTCATTTAAATTTAAATACTCTTTCACTAGGCGCTCGCTCTTTGGGTCCTCTATTGGGGTGAAGCTCAGCTGGTCCCCTAGCCTGAAGATGCCGACAGAACTAAGTCTAGTTGTTTATGCTCAAAAGCTTAGCCTTGTTACCTAAGCTTAAATCGCTCATCTTCTATTTATGGTTTAAGAATTTATTAGCAACTTTTCACAGATAGCATTGCAAGAATAAGAGAAAGAGTTATTCGTGTTATACTTAAATAAAACCTTTTGAAAAGATTTCGGCTATATATACACAATATATACACACGTTGGAAACTCATTTTGAAAACCATTTTAAAAGCATTTGCAAAAACATTTCTTTTCGGAAAAAAATTCAAGTATGTTCTCTCAATATGCCTTAAATCCTTAAGGAAATTTAAACCTATGTTATGATACCAACTATGGCAACCCGCAACTCCTGACGCACTGATCCAAAGCCTAGGCTGACATCTAGATTAGCATTGGAGTAGAGAAGCACGAACTGTCAAGTTTTTTAAATATTACAGAGACTAAAGATATACATATATGATCTAAGTTATACTACACTTTCAGAACTCACAACGGAAGCCAACAAAATGAAAATATAGAAAATAACCATCTCAGAAAATATCTCAAAACAGTCTTAAAAAATAGTACGTAGTCAAATCCAGAGTACACAGAAATACGATATATGTCTGATAAAATACTAAGTACCGAACAAGACATATAGTTATATGGACAGTAAATAAAAATGACAAGCAATTCCAATGATAAGCTTGTCTCTCCATGTATTAGTCACGAGCATATCACATGCTGCCTTGCCCTTCTGTGGGGGGAATAAAAGAAAATGTGGTGGATTAGACAAAAGTCTAGTGAATGAGTACATAATTAATATATGGTGATCATATGAAGTTGATTTCAATAATACTCTAGGTGACCTAGGGTGTTCTACAACTGTCCGTAAATTACTAGATTTCTTTACTTAGGAGTTTTTAGCTAAATACACATCTACACTAACTACTTGTATAGGCTCATACGTAGGATCAAACCACTAGGAAATATTGATCGACTAATATTTATTAGAACTATGTTAGGATTACCATACTATTCCAACCATGGGAATAAATTTCTCACAACTACGGCTACCGTTACACATACCTCCATTACACATTGAGGGGGAGCTCGCAATGCCGACCCATCAAAGTGTCTCATTGTCAGCATTCGTGTCCACCTTTCAATGGTAAGATAATTGCTTCTTATTGCATGCGCCAAGATGCAACAACAACACAACATTACATTATGTCAGAATCCATGAATACGAAGGAACTCCCATTGTGCCAGGCCCACACACTTTATCAGGCATTAGTCAGTGTTATACGTCCATTTTAGAATCTCTTATGAGTGCCATTTAAAGTAAAATCGCCTTCTGTCGAAATATCGACTCCTGTTGGATAAGTAGCATTTACCCACCTGTGGAACGTCGTAGTGTCGCCTCATAGGGAACTAGCTTTCCCACTCCTAACATCCATGTACATATTTTATGTGTGTGTGTGTGTGTGTGTGTTTGTGTGTGTGCCAGCATGTGTGTGTATACCAATATTTAAATTAAATAAACCTAGGCCTTAGCCTGAGGCTTGATTTGCGCTTTTGGAACGCTTACCTGTCGACCGCTATATACTAGGGCAGTAGACCGCTTACTGTCCACCACTAAATATTTAATTAATAAATAAATGTATGTATGTATTATATATTATGATATATGTTATATTAGTTTAAAATGTTTAAAATAACATAAGTATACAAGAATGTGACTGAAATTAATGTAATTTAATTAAATTTGTTTAATTAAATCAATTAAAAGGTTAATTAGTTAAATAATATGCACATGTATATGATATATGTGTTAAGCTCTAAAGGTTATACTATATAATAAATATTCAATATAAATGTTTAAGATAAAATAAAATTAATTAAAATGTTATATTAAGATAATATAAAATTAATTAAAATGTTAATAACTAAAAATTAATATAATATTATACATAAGACTATTACATAAGTAATATGAAATATAAAAATTATATAATAATAAAAATCATATAATATTAATTATAAATTAAACGTGGAACACTAGGAAACCCTAACTAGACTTAAGGAATAAGTATAAATGTAAATGTATGTATACTATGATTTTCAATGTGTCCGACACTTGAATCGTGAGAGTGATTCATGAGGATTACACTATTCCATAAGTCGATAACACTCAATGTAAAATAATTAAGATTATGAATATTCAATGTAATATTATCATCAACCATATATGTGCATATATATTAGTAAATTACTTGCATTCCTTAGTTGTTAAGCAAACTCAAGCAACTGTTGTTATGTGTAGTAGAATTAATATTGAGTAGACGAGTTAGGATAACTATATGTATTTATTGGGCGAATTCAAGGTACGCATACTATACTTAATCTGTCGCGACATGGTTAATATGAGTGAATAATTTTGTTTTGATTTATTCTTAATAACTCTTAAAATCTTTAACTTTATTCTTACAACTAAAGTTACTGATTGCGATTTTTACCGGAATAACTTAAGATTTATGTTCAAAAAGGAAAATAGATTTTTACTAGATACTTTATTCACTATAATATGTTGGTATATTTGGTGTGAGAAAAAACAGATTCTAATTAATAATAATAACAGTTATATTAATAGATTGGTTATAATGGTAGCATCATTTTATTTCAATTGGATCTCAAATCAAAACCAAAAATAATCATTTTAATGAACGTCTTAATAAGGGTAGTAAAAGCATTGAATTATTTAACAAAAAAAATTATATTTTTAACATTAATAACTATAGGGTTAGCATTTATTCGAATCCGAATGAAGATTTTACTTAGCATCATAATGTTCTTTTGATCAAAGGAGCATAATTTTAATATTATTTTAGATTTTTAAAATTTTTAAGTATATAATTACATATTTTATTAATATCTATGCCTTTTGATTTTTTTGATCACTATCTCATATCATAAATGTAAGTTAAGATGTTGCATAATGAGCTTGATTTTTTTATTAGTCTATCTCTTATTATAGTTTTTTGCTGTCTTATAGTTCTAATTCTAGTTTTATTACTTTTACTGCATTAATGCATATATATGTATTTTTACTTATATGTATATATGTATATTATTCTTATACTTTTGTTTAGTTCCATTTACAGATATAGGTTCAGGCTATAAATGGTGCAAGAATGCTATCTGCAGGGTTTCAGGGTTGTTGTTGCCAGGTTTGCAAGGTTGTTGTTTGTAGGATCGTTGTCAGGAGAGATTTCTTATTTTAGATATGGATCCTACGCGCTATCTATAAGGTGTTCATTCGCTAATGGAGCTGCTTTTTGATCTCATTTGTTCACTTGGATGCACTACGATTTATATTGGGTACTTCTAACACTTCGTTATCAGGCGGTGTCCTTGTCGGAGTTCGATATTGAGGTGTAACGGGCGGTGGCCTTGTCGAAGCTCATTCAAGAAGTTACCTGGTATTGTTATCTTAGATTTTTCTATGTTATGATTTGTCAACTACCAGGCATGTTTGCATCTCCTTTTCTATCGATGACGCACACACACGCACGCACACACGTGTGCTCTTCTCTAGTTTAGAGGATCACATTTCTTTTAAAAAAAATTCTCTAACAACCTACATCAGATGGTGTATATTAAAATTAACTACAAATAATCATCTTATTAGAAATATCCCAATCACCTCGAATCCAAGCCTTTCCTAGAATTTCCAACTAGAAACCCTTCCACATTTGTTACTTCACCTTATTTGATCCTCTGGGATTTCTCTAATTTATTTTTGTTTATTTTGAAGAATTTTATAAGCAGAGGAAAAGAAAATTCGACAGAGTTATGGTATACCAATCAATTTCTGATGAATTATGGTTTAGGTTAGCTCTGTATTTATAGGGGTTTCAGTTTAGTCATGACTGAATCTTAGGTTTATCCATAATGTTAAACAATTGCTTTTCAACGAAGTAAAATTATTTCATTTAATCTGGGCTGTTGGCCGCTCAATTTCCTCAATTTGGAATGACAATCAATCCACCTCTATTTGGGGATCGGTCAACCGCTACTTATTAACCAACAACCCCCCAGGGTGTCGATCGGTGGAGCTGTTTAATTCAAGATAGTTTAGTTTCTTTATTTGTTATTTAACTAGTTTCATTTTCAAATTTTAAAATGTTCATAACTTCTCCATATTAGCTCCGATTGAAAAGTGTTATATTTGAAAATTGTCTAGAAATTTTCAATGAACACAACGGTGCATGCTCCATAGCAAAGTTTGGATGTTTGTAAAAAGATTATATTTTTCTCTTTTTATATATTAAATTTAATTATTTTATTAAATTTTCACTTCAATTTTCGTGTGTCACAACAAGAAAGGTCACTGGGAAAGAAATTGTCCTGATTACTTGATGACTGTTAGAGAAAGAAAGCGGAATAGTTCTACAGTTCCATCTAGTACATTCATGATCAAATTGTTTTGTAATTAGTAAAATGTCTTTGGTCTTAGATACTGGATCTGTAACTCGTATTTGTAATTCGTTATAGGAGTTTAAAAACTAGCATCACGTGGAAAAAGGACAAATGATGCTCCAAGTTGTTGATGGATCTATCGTAGATGCAAACTAAGTGACAAACTATCATTTATGTTTTCCTAATGGAGTAGTTTTGATATTAAATAAGTGCTAGTTTGTAAAGGCTTTTGTGAGATTATTTCTGTTTCTAGATTGTTTGAGACTCAGTATATATTTAATTATGCAGTAACGTTACGAATATTAGTTTGAATGGAAATAAAGTCATATTGGTAAGAAACGACTACATAAACTGAAAACCGAAGGTTCTCTCTCATGACTTGATTCTGAATCATTTTCCACATATGAGTCGTGTCTCAAAGGTAAAATGGCAAAGCACTCTTCTACTGGGGCAATGAAAGAGTTGATGACTCTTGGGGTTAGTACATAGTGATGTATGTAGCTCGATGCATGTAATTACAAAAGAAAATAGTTCTTACTTTGTTACCTTCACGGATGATTTCTCAAGACTAATTTATATATATCCAGTGAAGAACAAATCCGATGTCAGTGAGAAATTTATCAAATATAAAAAATGTAGTAAAAAACCAAATAGACCGTAAGATTAAAATTCTTCAATCAGATCGAGGTGGTGAGTATATTGGATAGAAATTCCAATAATACTTAAACGATAATGAGATTATTTTTCAGATTACTCCAACTCAAGTATTTGAAGGTGTGGGGTTGTCCGACTTACGTTAAGAACGCTGGTCCGAACAAACAAAAGGCAAGATCGATACGGTGCAAATTTATAGGAGGTCCCAAAAAAAAATGAGATATATATTTTATAACATCGAGGAACAAAAGGATAATGTTTCTCGACATGCCGTCTTTTCAGAAAAGGAATTTTTATAAAAAGAAACTAACAACAAAGTTGTAGACTTGGATGAGATCCAAGAAGTTAACAATAAGTTCGAAGTAGTGGGAGAACCAAGTTCACGCGTATAAGAAAACATGCAACATTTTAGAAGGTCCTGTAACAACCCACCCCAGAACATGCCTAAATTTCAACCAAGAAAAGGCCCATCGAAATTTAGATCCATTCTAAGGCAAGTTATTGGTAGTAAAAAGAAATTATATTGCAGAGCCATAACTAAACTTTTAGAACTCACAGCGGATGGAATAAAATATAACAATAAAGTGTACCCATTTATTTCAAAACAATAAAATGTCATAACACAAAATCTCATAAAAACCATTATATAATATCCGTTACAACAATTATTTAAATCCATGGGTACACATGAAAGTAAATAATAATAAATACTTTCATTAGCCAAGCTTCTCCATCTTTAAGACTCGTCACTGCCATCACTCCATCCTTAACCTATGTTGTAATGAGGAGGGAGTCAGAACAACAAGTGTCTGTGAATAAAATCCTTGAGTCCTACCTTTTCAATACTTGGACAATGTATTTGAAAATAAGAATATGTCTACAAACATAAAACCACTAAAATCATTTAACACTTCTTTATAAGGAAAGAAGGCGGGTCCAACCACTTAATACCTTTACTGAAGTAGGTTTCTAGAATCCCATATCCCAATTATAAGTTTCGCTAATTGAAGGCGGTTGGAAGTTGGCCTTCTCTCTCTTTTAGTCTGAGCTTGTCTTGTTGATTGACCCGATCCCTTGTTCTGAGGTCTTCTCCTCATAATAATACAAAGGAACTGGCAATAGGAAAGTCCAATGATAGGTTAGCTAACCCTCCCGCTTCACTATCTGAACGAGGTAAATTCTTTTACAGTAGGCTGCACATGCTATTGGTGCTGATATATTGGGCAGGCCCGAGCCAGTATATTAATTTAAATAGCTAATAATGTGAGAGACGGCACTCAAGCCACTTAATACTATCCAGTGGAAAACAGGTAGACTCCATCACTTAAGACTTATTTCCAGAAGCGTGCTCCTCAATGGTACTATCTAGCCGAACATCATAAGGTATCTAAGAGGCCACTAAATTCTTGCAAGTGGTAAATAGGTAGACCCCGTCATTTAAGATCTATTTCCAGAAGCAGACTCCTGTAGAGATACCACATAACCTAAGCCCTTGGCCATTTAATACGTCTGGGGAAAAAGACAGGTCCAACCACTTAACCCCTCAAACCCCGATGCAGGTGCTTCATCTTATAGCCAATACTCATAATGATATCTCACATTAGTCCATTATTCAGAGGAACTAGTAACCAGATTAGCTGGGCAGATTTCCCCAACAGAATTTGAAACTATCCTCGCGCCATTACACACATACTCTCTCACATCTCACCTTTTTACAAATAAGGCCTTATAAGGAATCTTCCTTGTTATGCCACAAAATATAACTAGGCTATATAAGAGTTTCCACATATTTTTCAAAATCAATTATCTTCCTAATAGGGGAAAATAAATGTAAATAAATGCCTAATTAACTAGGCATATATGCAATAGTTATATGTTATTTATGAAATAGAAATAAATAAATATCCATTCCTAATAAGTTCTAAATGCATGGATTTTAACAAGCATTAATGTCAATTCCCTAACCAATAATTATTACAGTCCTTTTTCTTTAATTTTCTAAGATTTCATGGAATTCTAATATCCAAAACAGCGAATAAGTATTCATAACCAAAACTGCAATAGTAGACTTGTAAATAAAATAAAAACCCAATTTATTACCTCATTTCAATGAAATATCTTAAACAATAAGAACTGTAATATAAAACACATATTCTATTGTAAGATCCCCTATTTGGAGGCCTGAAGCTAAGCTCTACAGATGCTTCAGTCATCCACCAATGACCATATGGTAATGTTAACGGTATCCATAATATTATAAGCTCATGAATATGAGACAAAATGACAGATTTCACAAAAAACAACTTTTCTGATTACATTTCATAAAACATGTTTCATGTTCCATTACATATTCCCAATCATTTCCCAAGTTCAGATCAAATATAATTATTGCAAAATATGTCAAGAACGACATATGAAGATGCCCCCTTGGTTGACCAGAGTACTTTATAGTCATGACTATAATATATTGGAATAAAACAAAATAAAAAATACTCCTAAATAGCTATCCATCAGTCGCCTTCTTGTATTCGGAAACTATACTCACCAACCTACTAAAAACCTGAAAATCCTCAACCCTCAGCCTACTCAAATCAATTTTAAGCACCCGAAAGTTTAAGGGGGAAAACATAAACTTCGAGTCAGACATAAGGCCTGGTGTGAATAATACTATACATCTTAGTTATTTGATATTAAGTGATACTACGCTGCTTAGTGGAACGGTTTTTCCCTCACTAATATCCTTTTAAAATATATCATTTGCAAATCATAATCCTATAACCAAAACTGGTTAAAACTGTAAAGCATTGTCATGTAAACCTATATTTCAGGTAACAAATGATCTACCTGTCCGAACATTATAGTTTTTTTTGGCTAACTACGGCTAACTTGGGCTTACCAGACAATATAAACAAATAATCTAACATATGTTAGATACTCCTCATCTGGACGGTCTATCCCTAACTTACTTTCTCCAGGCCAACTGATCCTAATGGTTTTGCGGGCTAACCAATAACCTATCTCTGTACAAATATACTCCCTTCGGTGTGTAACATCATTTTAATCTTACCTGTGACAAAGCCCTACACATTGGAATTTTGGACTAAATTAGTTAAGGGCTAATAGCTAATGTATAGGACGCGACCCTTTACCAGTCCTATCTGGTATATAAATATCCGAGCCGTTTTACTTAGGGTAAACTTCCCTTAAATTTTCCTTGAAAACCTTCTCATCTTAAATTGAATTAAGACCTTTAAATCAAACTTAAACAAGGAATACACACACACACACATTACTTTTCCATACTATATATACTTTACAAAAATCTGTGTTGATGAAACCTTTAAACCTTCGAAATCACCCCTTTCGAGTCCATTGAAAGTACTCCTTTCGAAACCAAGTAAACCATTTTCTTTCACCTAGGCCGAAAGGCCAAAACATTCCTTTCAAAACCATTCATATAAATCTTTTGAAACCATTGAAAAACCTTTTCTTCAAAATCTATAAAACCATAGACAACCTATCTTTAAAACTTTTAAACATTGCCTTTTGAAAACATTAGAAAACCTTTCCTTTCAAACCTATTGAAACCTTCCTTTTAAACCTTTCAAAACCTTTGCAGAACCACCCCTTCAAAACCTTTCGAAAGCATTAAAATATCAAACCTTTCGAAAGCCTTTGGGTTCAAGTAAAACATGTGGAATAACCTTTTGAAACTATTTAAAACCATACCATTCGAAACCTTTGGGTTTTACCTTCAACAGAGCAAAAGGGTCATAAAACACTAAAGTCGAAAGTGTTCCTTTCGAAATCATTCCTAAGTAAAGATGTGATGGTGTTGAAACTAACCTTCCAAAAGCATTTGGAGAAGCGGCTTGGGTTTTAAAACAAAGTATACATTCTGAAACAATTTGCTTCGAAAGGTATAAAAGCAGCAGCTAGGGTTTTCGACCCCACTCGAAAGCATTTACTTAAAACAAAAGGCATAACCCATTCAAAACCTTTCCTTTAAAACATTTGCCTCTTCCAAAATCCAACCAAGTCGAAAGCATATCCTTTGATTGCAAAGCAGGCGCATTTTCATTTAAAAGCAAAGACGCGCTCCGACCCCTTCGGAACCCATACCTTCGACCCAATACCTTCTGCCTAAGTCCAATTCACCGCGCACCAAGTCTTTGATGCCATGCACATTAGTTTAGATGGTGAAGGTGGCGGAACTACTAAGTCAGAGTCTAGTTGTCAAAAGTGGCTAAACATGCTAAAAGCATGTAAAAATTGATTTTAACTTTAAAAAGAAATTCTTTTCAACTACCTTACCTTGTTTGTTAAAATATTATCGGTTGCCAGTTTTCTTTTCTAAAACTGCTACCAAAATTTCAGAATTAAACAATTTAAATAATTTATAAAATACCCCTTCTCTTTTTATAATAATTTTGTATATTCACTTTGGAAAATTCTACAAAAATTTTGTATATTCACTTTGGAAAATTCTACAAAAATTCTAGAAAATTATTTTTAATATGTTTTTCAACATATATTAATTTCAGACCCAAAACATAAATAATTTAGTCGTAAATTATTTTAAACCTAATAATCATTTTCCTCACTAGAAAATTAATAAAAATCCACATTAATTCATAAAATTATGAAAATTAAAACCCATCTTGAAAATATCATTTCTAATCTAAATCTAAAATCGCAAGGCATTTGGATGTCATTAAATAGGGTTTTCACATTAAATCATATCATAAAACCTATATGAATAAGCATAAATCATCAATAAGCATATATAAACATTTGTCCTTCAAAATCATGACATAACATTGCAAATAAATTCGGATTATCCTTAAAATTGAAAAAATTAAGAAAACAAGAGATGTAGTCATCGTTCACCTTAGCTTTGAGATTAAGGATTTGAGATTTGATCTTGATTAACTTGCTTAAGCTTTTCCATTGAAATCTTTCTTATCTTCTCTTTTCTTCCCTTGATGGTGGTCGGCCTCAAGTGTTAATCCATGAGATGATGTTTTGATGACAACAACGTTAGAATAGATTATAAAATATAAATACTGACATTATAAGTTTAGATATATATTTATATGCAGGATTTAATCATGCAGGTACCAAGAATGAAGACTGTACAGTATAGAGATTCAAGATATCAATATAGAAGACTCATGAGTCTCAAGATTATCAAGAGTTCAATATTTCAAGGTTAAGTATTTTTATTAGGAATTTTGTTAAAACTCATAGAAAAGCACTGGCATCTTAAAATCCAATTTATTCGTGGAATGGAATCCACTTCGAGCCTGTTAAAGGGATGGAACCCTAAGTAGGATGGAACCTACGAAAAATCTAGTGGAACATTGTTTTGTATCCACTAACTTTTTATTCAAAATGATTTTACAAAATTATCTTATTTTCAAAATGATTTCAAAACTTTCCTTTTAAAAACATCAAAACTCTCTATCCTGATTTTAAATAATTTTAGCCCCAAAATTATCTTTAATTTCAAAGTCAAAATTACTCCTGATTTTAAACTATCTTTTAAATATAATACATTTAACTTTTAAATATTTATACTTAGATTTAAATATAAAATTATAGTTAAATTATATATATATATATATTATTCTCTATATTTACTTATGAATTTTAACTATAGTCAAGTATATTCATAAAGTTTAAAATAGTTTTAATATAAAATAAAAGTTATTTTCAAAGAAAAAAAACACCAAAAAATCCTTTGGGATGTCAACATGCCCAAGTACCCCATGTCGACATGGTGTCACTTGAGTTCAAAATTTAAATTTCAAAAGAAGTGTCTATTCGCCATAACTCTTCATGAATGGACATGGTTGTTGTTCTTCTATAAATGGGGTTAGTTTCAATGAATTTTATATCATATTTTTTGGTTTTTCACTCCTCTTCTTATTCCACATTTCTTAATACATATTCTTTCCATTACTCTACCGAAATCAACATTGAATCGAACTCGATTACTTCTAGTTTGATTCTCTATCACTATCTCTATAAGGTTCTCAGTGCTATTCAGAGTTATAGGCTTTTTGTAATCTATCAAAAGAGAAAAGGTCTGATTGTAGCCTTGAAAATCAATCAAAAGAGAAAAGGTGTAATTGTAGCCTTCGTAAATCAATTGGGTGAACTCGTGACCCGAAAATCAAGTATCTCTACCCAGAGGATAGAAATTCTAGGGGGTGTACCTTGTAGCCTTGAAACCGAGGGTGTAATTGTACAATTGCTTTTGAAAGGAAATCCGTACTTGTGTTGCGGGACTGTATGTAGGGTAACTCCGAACCAGTGTAAAATCCGGTGTGTTCTTTCCTTTACTGCTTTTATTTTATTTCCGCATTTGTGTTTATTTCTGTGATCATATATGTGTCTGTATATTGCATACATTGGTGTCTAAATTAACATAAACTCAAAAAGATTTAGTAATTCTATATTAACACTATTCATCCCCTCCCTCTAGTTTTAATCCTAGCCTTAAGATCCGTAATCCGCAATTACTCACAATTGGTATCGGGGCCAAGTTTTCAAAGTTTCATAATCTGATTTTTGAAAAGTTTTCAAAATGGCTACCAACACTGGTACTGTTACTAACACTATTATCTCTGTCACTAGTTCATTTGTAGAGGGTCAGTCTACTGTCAAACCACCACTTTTTAATGGCAGTAACTATGCATATTGGGCATGTAGGATGAAAATATACTTACAATCTATAGGATTGACACTTGGTATATCACACAAACCAAATATTCTGAACCCACAACTAATTTTGCACAGTGGACTGTTGAGAAAAAGACTGTTGCATAAAATAATTCGAAGGCAATGAATATTCTGTTTTGTTCACTAAATAGAAATGAATTCAATAGAGTGTCAGTTTGTAAGTCTGCATATGAAATCTGGAAAACTTTGCAAGTTACCCACGAAGAAACAAGCAAAGTTAAACAGACCAAAATATCCATGCTCATAAATCAGTTTCAATTATTTAAAATGAATCCTAATGAATCTATTTCGAATATGTATAGTAGATTTTAGGATATTTTGCATTCTCCTATATCTTTGGGAAAGGAATTTTCTAAAGAAGATCAAGTCAGAAAGATTTTAAATTCTCTAACTCCAGAACGGGATCAAAAGACACTTGCGATCGAAGAGGAAAATGACATCAGTACTTTAAAGATAGAAGAATTAATTGGAAATCTAACGTCGTATGAAGTTCAAATGATCGGGAGAAGAGAAAGTAAAGCATATGACAAGAAATCAATGGCATTCAATGCATTGACCAATGGATCAGACTCAAACAGCGATAACGATAAAGAGATAGCCTTTATGACCAGAAACTATAGGAAATTCCTGAAATACAGAAAGATGAAAATCTCAAGAGAAACAACTATAAGAACTCTGGAAATCAGAATGTAGTGACAAATAATGACAAATGTTACAACTATGATAAACCAGGCCATTTCAAAAGAGACTGTCCGTATCGAGATAGGCAAAATTCTCCTACGAACAATGATCCAGCAAAGAAACGGAAACATGCATTTACTGCTACTCTAGATGACTCAGACTTATCCTCAAGTGATGATGATCAGAAGACAGATAATTTGAATTTGTGTTTCACAGCTGTTCATGACTCCGACGAATTCAAAGAGACGGACTCGGAAAAAGGTACACGTTTACAATACAATTGGCTGAAATTGCTTGCTTAGAATTAGTTGCTTGATTATTTGATTGATTGATTTTAAATTGGTATGTTGTTTGAATTTTAAAATTTGTTTTCTATTTTTTATTATTATTTCATTATTTTATTATTATTATTATTTTTAATAGTATAATAATATTTTCTGAAATATACTTGAAGTTTAATAATATTCCAGATATATATATAGACATTAAAAATAATAATAATAATATATATATATATATATATATATATTTGAGATCTTAGGAAAAACAATTCATGAAAATTCAAAGGCACGTGTCGACATGGTCCCTACCATGATGTCGACATGGGTACCTGAATTTGAATTTCAAAATTTGAATTCAAATGTTTGAATTTCACTCCATCTTTTCACTTCATTCAATTCTCTGAAAAGCTACCTTTTGACCAGAGAATATGTCCTTTAAGAATCTATTTATTCACTATCTTTTATCATATCTTTTCACTCTCATTTTCAAATTCAAACTCTCTCTTCATAACTTCAATCTCTCTACTCTCTACTTTACTGGCTTCTTTAAGTAACCCCACCACCATGAGAATTTTCAGAAAAATCGAAGAGCAATAATTCAATGATCCGGAGGCAATAAAAGCATACATCAATTATGCTAACTATGCCAAAGTCCATCCCGGAAAATTTGCTATTTTTCAAGATTTTTCTTCTTATGAACTTGATTCTCTTTTTGCAAACAATGGAGTTCTTAGTCTTATTGATGCTTCTCAAAATGATTTTGTTTGCTATCCAAATCTTGTCAAAATTTTCTATGCTAATTTAAACCGTGGATTTTATCATGGAAATGAAGATGAAATTTAGAGTAGTGTCAAAGGCACTAGAATTGTTTTGAATTGTGATATTTTGGGTACCATTCTCAATTGCAAGTGTACGGGAATGGATCTTTCTAATTTTAAAATCGATGAAAATGATCGTGAGACATTTCATCACATTTTCGAAGGAATTGATAATTTTGAATTCAAAAATCGAAATTTTCATCCAAAGGCAAGAATTATCAATCTTCTTTTCCAACATACTTTGACCCCAAGATTGAGGAATTTTAGCAATCCTACTTCAAAAGTTTGCAAATCTCCTTTTGCTGTTTTTGGAAATTATGACATGAATTGGGCGCAAGTTATTTTGGATGAACTTTGTCCTAAAAATCTTGAAATGGGTGAGAATACTTTATACCATGGAATTTATCTCACTCCGATTTTTAACTATTTTCGAGTGGATTTCAAAGGCGAAGAATTTGTTTCTAGAAACGTTTTCAATCATTCCAACATTTCGCTTATGAAAATTCCTTTTGTTTTTCAACCTTATGAGACCCTTGCGGAAAAAGAAGAGCGATTGGCTCATGAGGAAATGGAAGAAGATGAAGAAGAAGAAGAAGGGGATGAAATGGAAACTGAAGAAGAAGAAGAAGAAGGTGAAACCTTTTTGGAAAGCATTGACTATCCTCCTAATCCATCGACCAAAACCCTTCTCAAAAACCAAAAGACGATTGTTGAGAATCAATGGATTCTTAAAAGATCCGTTAGTAAGAAGTTGGAAAAAATTTCATCCAAGATGAACAAGTTCATTTCCAAAGTTAGTAAGAAACTTGGACTATCTTCATCATCATCCTCTAACTAGTTTTATCTTTTCGTATCTTGTTGTATCTGTTTTAGTTTGCTTTATTTTCGAATGTTCATGTAGTTTGGTGTGTGCTTAATCGTTGTATTATCGTAGTATGCGATGAAATGAAATTTCCTTTCTGTTATCTACCTTATCTTATCTCCAGAATAAATGTTAGTATATTATATAAATATATATATATACACAATTATTCACAAAATCAAATTAGTCATAATTTTACACTAACCCATGTCGACATCCCCTATATGACCACGTCGACATGTACTGGTCAGAAAAGACAATTGATTTTGAATTTGAAATTTGAATAACTTTCAAATGTCTATTCATTTCAAACGAATTTCTACACCTATAAATACCTGTTTCTTCCCGAATTCTTCACTGAAATTTATTTCTTATCATCTATATCCTTTTTTTCTTTCACAAATTCAACTATAGCTAATCCTATTCACAATCTATCCGAAAATCTTGAAGAAACCCTTAATTCGTTCAAGAATATTCTCTCGTTTATTCTACGTAACCAGTGTCACTTAGAATTGAGTCAAATGCAGATGATCAAGGAACAAGAAAGGCACTTCGATGCGATACGATGGATGATCTCCTCTCTGCACAAGGATGATAACGAAGCACATCCTCCTTTCTCTCTCACCAATGACAATGATAATTGGGATGCTATTAAGGCAGACCCAATCTTTGGAGAAAAAGGATGGGTGGAAGTTCCACGTAACGTTTGATTTTTATTTGTTTGCTTTGATTGATTTGGTCTGGATTGATTCTCTGTGTGGATTGATTTCTTGATATTGGTTTGAAGTTTGTTGTATAAAACATATATATACATTGAAATGTATATAGTCTTTGATTAGTTATCATGTTCATAATCTATTATTTCTTAATCCATATATTCCGTTGTATAGTTTATCAATGCAGGTACTGAAGCCCAAGAATGAGGGGGTGAGTTTTTTTGTTGATGAAAAAGGGGGAGAAATATAAAATAGGGTAGTTAGGCATAAATTAAGGGGGAGTTATTAGTTTTAGGGGGAGTTATTAGGATAGAAGTAATATTTTATAAACAAAGGTTGTCATCATCAAAAAGGGGGAGATTGTTAGTCCGTGAGATGATGGTTTTGATGACAACAACCTTAGAATAGATTATAAAATATAAATACTGACATTATAAGTTTAGATATATATATATATATATATATATATATGTATATGCAGGATTTAACCATACAGGTACCAAGAATGAAGACTGTACAGTATAGAGATTCAAGATATCAAGATAGAAGACTCATGAGTATCAAGATTATAAAGAGTTCAAGATTTCAAGGTTAAATATATTTATTAGGAATTTTGTTAAAACTCATAGAAAAGCACTGGCATCTTAAAATCCAATTTATTCGTGGAATGGAATCCACTTCGAGCCTGTTAAAGGGATGGAACCCTAAGTAGGATGGAACCTACGAAAAATCTAGTGGAACATTGTCTTGTGTCCACTAACTTTTTATTCAAAATGATTTTACAAAATTATCTTGTTTTCAAAATGATTTCAAAACTTTCCTTTTAAAAACATCAAAAACCTCTATTCTGATTTTAAATAATTTTAGCCTCAAAATTATCTTTAATTTCAAAGTCAAAACTACTCCTGATTTTAAACTATCTTTTAAATATAATATATTTAACTTTTAAATATTTATACTTAGAATTAAATATAAAAGTATAGTTAAATTCTATATATATTATTCTCTATATTTACTTATGAATTTTAACTATAGTCAAGTATATTCATAAAGTTTAAAGTAGTTTTAATATAAAATAAAAGTTATTTTCAAAGAAAAACAAAATACCAAAAAATCCTTTGGGATGTCGACATGCCCAAGTACCCCATGTCTATATGGTGTCAGTTGAGTTCAAAATTTAAATTTCAAAAGAAGTGTCTATTCGCCATAACTCTTCATGAATGGACATGGTTGTTGTTCTTATATGAATAGGGGTTAGTTTCAACGAATTTTATATCAGATTTTTTGGTTTTTCGCTCCTCTTCTTCTTCCATATTTTTTAATACATATTCTTACCATTACTCTGCCGAAATCAACATTGAATCGAACTCGATTACTTCTAGTTTGATTCTCTATCACTTTCCCTACAAGATTCTCAGTGCTATTCAGAGTTATAGGCTTTTCGTAATCTATCGAAAGAGAAATGGAGTGATTGTAGCCTTGAAAATCAATCAATAGAGAAAAGGTGTGATTATAGCCTTGGTAAATCAATTGGGTGAACTTGTGGCCCAGAAATCAAGTATCTCTACCCATAGAATAGAAATTCTGGAGGGTGTACCTTGTAGCCTTGAAACCGAGGGTGTAATTGTACAATTGCTTTTGAAAGGAAATCCTACTTGTGTTGCGGGACTAAATGTAGGGTAACTCCGAACCAGTATAAAATCCGGTGTGCTCTTTCCTTTACTGCTTTTATTTTATTTCTGCATCTGTGTTTATTTCTATGATCATATCTGTGTCTGTATATTGCATACATTGGTGTCTAAATTAACATAAACTCAAAAAGATTTAGTAATTCTATATTAACACTATTCACCCCCCTCTAGTGTTAATCCTAGCCTTAAGATCTGTAATCCATAATTACTCACATCAAGTTTGTTTTTCTCTTGTGAATGTAGAAATGAACATGTGAATGAAGGAGTTAAGAGTTTATGGTATATGGATGTGTCCTAATCCTATATTGCCCCTTATCTATTTGCCTTAACAATTTAATTTTGTAATTCATTTGTATGTGGCATGACTGCCCTTACTAATCACAAATCCTAGCCCGTTAACCATTTTACATTATTTCATTTAATTTAACTAATTAAATGTCCTAATAATGTTACTAAAAATATGGGGTGTTACATCTCCTCTTTTTACAAATATATAGATAATAATATGTGGTGTAAACTATGAATAGAATTCGTAATTAAACCCTTTATTTTAGTGAAGGATCATAATTTAATCCAAAGAAGAAGAAGAAGAAGTGGAATAGACTATGAAATTATCATAAAATGCATAAATGAAAAAAATTCCATCAAATTAACGTAAATAATTGAGAATCTCAACATAGGATTGATACATTGAAATAAAAAGGAATTTTGGGGGATTTTATCTATCATATTTTCGAAATTCCAAAATCCCTAAGGCATATTCAAATCCAAAAGAAATACACTAAACATTTGCTAAAAATAAATACTAAGGTTTCCACTCACAGATTAGCCTTAACTTCACTCAAATGGATTTGTAGCCTTCCGATCTCTTCTAAAATCTCTATCTTTTGATATATACATACACACACAATAGGGAAGAGGACATATATTCTTTAGATTGAGAATAATTGGATATGAATTGGATAAGAATAGATTGAAGGAAAAATAAATAGATAAGAAATAAGTTAAATCCTTACCTAAATTCTCTATGGAGTTTGTGAACCTTATTAGAGTGATAGAAAAGGCAGAGTTTCATCGTAATTGCCAAAATCATAGGAATAAAAATGGAGAGGATAAGGTTCTATTTATAGGATATGAAACGCGCCAGAACCGTAGGATGGAAGTAGGTAGAAAATGGGAAAATCTGGAGCGCACAACCAAATAAAACATAACTTAAACCCTAGCCGCCACTGGCAACTGCCATTACCAAGCGGTCGACCATCCTTGGACAACCAGTCGACTGCTATGGTTGACCTATTCAAGTCGGCCACTCCTTTTATTCTGGGATGTTTATTTATTTCCGTTGTTGAATTATTTTATTCCCTAATTAATTTTTTAACATTAAGCATTAATTAAATGTTTACGTAGCCCCAAGCTATTTTTTAAAATTTAAATCCTAAAATTGATTTCTCATTTGAATTTGAATATATGGAAATACATAAAAAAATGCAATAAACACAATGAAATAATTTTCGTGGCCAAATTCCAACTTTTATAAAATTTCCATATCCAACCCTTATCTTATTTAATTTAATTTACTTTATTTATTTATGGTTCATTTTATGAGGTGGTGCATTCTTCCCCCTTAAAAAGGATTTCATTGCAAAATCTTCGAAGGGGCGAACATCGTAACTCGCAATAATATCCATGTTACACAACCAAGTTCTCTACACAACCATCTACTCAATTTATAGTGCAATGTGATTATTTACTGTAGACATGTTAAAATGAGCTTAATCCTAGCGTGAGTGTGTTATCGTGTCACCTAATTTTGGAGAGAGAAATTACCAATGAAAAGCTTTGGGTGAGTGTTTTTTGTTTTCTCCTCGGTCTTCCATGTGCGTTCTGCCAGATTGTCCTCCGTTGTACTCGGACCATCTTAATTATTTAATTGTGGAGTCTCCTAGTACCGCACTCCATAATGCATGTGGTGGCATGAGGCATTGTTGGCTCCATCTCAAAATCCCTTAATCGATCGAGCTCTACTCTGCTAGCAGTGTCATGAATGTATTTCCTAAGGTGAGAAACGCAAAAAACATTGTAGACTCCTGCTAACTTGTCATGAAGCTCCACACAATATGCCAATTTTCTATCCTTTTCATAATTTTGAATGGCCAATAAATCTAGGCGCCAATTTTTCAAAATTGCCAAACCTAACAACTTCTCTAAGAGGGGAGATTTTAAAAAATATCATATCTCCAACCTCAAATTCAAGTTCTTTCCTTCTTTTATTCGCATAAGATTTCTAACAATCTTTCGCAACCATCATCCTTTGCCAGTTCAAGTCTATTTTTTCTTTGGTATCATTGATCAAATTAGGTCTGAGCAATACTTTGTCGGTGGTTTTCCACCAACAACAAGGTGACTTGTATGGCCACCCATAAAGTGCTTCAAGAGGGGCCATACCGATTGTAGTTTGATAGCTATTATTACAGGAAAACTCAACCAAAGGTAGTGCTTCTCCCAATGTCCTTTGAAATCCAAGGCACAAGCTCTCAATAAGTCCTTTGAAACTCAATTCACCCTCTTTGTTTGTCCATCAGTTTGTGAGATATATGCTATGCTAAGGTTCAAAGTAGCTCCCAAAATGTTTGTAGGCTCCTCAAAAACTCGCTAGTGAATAGGGGGTCCCTATTACTGACTATGCTTACTAAGATTCCATGTAGGCAAACTACCCCCTTAATATAAATCTGGACGAGAGAGGTGCTAGTTCTATTTCTCCTAATCGGAACAAAATGAGCACTCCTGGTGAGCCTATCCAAACAACCCAAATAACCTCATTTCCCTTCTAACTTTTAGGCAATCCTTCCGCAAAATCCATCGAAATATGCTCCCACTTCCAAGTGGAATTTTCAAAGGTAATAATAATCTACCAAACTTCCCTTGCTCGGCTTTTATCTTTGACAAGTCAAACATCTAATGATAGACTCCCCTATGCTCCTCTTCATTCCATTCCAAAAGAAAATTCTCTTCATATCCTTGTACATCTTATCCCCTCCGGGATGAATAGTCATCCTTGAGTGGTAACACTCTATAAGTACATCTCTCATCATGTCATCATTCATTGAGACACAAAGACATCCATCTATTCTCAAATATCCTTTCTCATTAATCGAGTACCTCCTAGCATAGGGAAAATTCTCTCCTTTTTTAATTACTCCAAAATCCCTACCGACTCCTCGTCTTTAACTTGCTCATGCCCTATACGATCCATGAAGGCCAGTCTAATCTCCATAACTGATAGAAAACCTTAAATGGGTTCTGCTGACGGTTGGTGGTTAAAATTCGAGAGGAACTCCAACGTCTCCATTCATATATAGAACCTAGGATAGTGTGTCTCCTACTAAGGGCATCAGTGATTATGTTCCTTTTTCCAAGGTTATATTGAATACCAAAGTCAAAGGATGCTACATACTCCATCCACCTCTGCTGCCAAAGATTCAAATCTTTTTAGAAAAATAGGTGTTTGAGTGATTTATGATTAGTGAATAACTCAAATATTTCCCCCAAGAGATAATGCCTCCACATCTTTAAGGCAAAAAAAATGGCTGCCAATTCTAAATCCTGCACTGGATACCTCTTCTCATGGTCATTTAGTTGCCTACTTGCATTAGCAACTACCTTCCCTTCTTGCATAAGAACTGCTCCTAATCATGTGCCACATGCATCCGTGAAAACAGTAAATGGCTTGCTTCCATCTGGAATAGTGAGCACGGGTGCACTAGTTAATGACTCCTTAAGCTTCTCAAATGCCTCGCTGTATTTATCAACTCAAAGAAAATCTAGATTCTTCTTAGTCAATCAGGTTAAAAAGGCTGCGATTTGTGTAAAGCTCTTAATGAACTTTTTATAGTAGCCTTCCAAACCTGGAAAACCTCTAACCTCCATTGCGTTACTAGGAATCTTCCATCCTTGGACAACGTCCACTATGGTAGGGTCCACTGCTAATCCTTTCTTCGAAACCATATTCCCAAGGAACCTAACTTCATTTTTCCAAAAGTGGCATTTAAATAACTTGGCTTTGAGTTTGTTTCTCCATAAATTCTTCAATACCTCCCTAAGGTGGTCCTCATCCTCCTTCTTGCCTTTGGAGAAAACCAATATATCATCAACAAACACCAAGACAAATTAATTAAGTTTCCCTCCAAAAATTCTACTTATCAAATTCACAAAAGTATGCTAGAGCATTCATCAGTCCGCAAGGCATTACTTTCCACTAATATGGTCCATCTGGCTTGAGAAATGCGATCTTCGGCTTACTTTCCTCTTGTATCCTCAATTGATGGAATCCCTTTGCTAAGTCTAATTGGAAAAATACTTTATCCTCAACAAGTTGGTCGAACAAGTCATCTATCCCATGTAGATGATACATATTTTTCCTTGTCAACTTGTTCAACTCCCTATATTTGATGTACATATAAATGTGCATATATTTACATCCATATTTTATCTATTTTTATTTAAATAAATGTCATACTTAGATATTGTAACATGTTTATACCAAAATTCAATTATTTGCAAATCATTTCATTTTCATCTTCATACAAGGGCAAAATGATCATTTTTGTGCATGTGCTAATTTGAGAATCTTTACTAGGACATTTTTAATGATTTTTATAGGAATTTGGGTGTAAATGAAAGAGATTTTCATGGAATATATGCATGCACAAGAGAATACAAAGGAATGAAGAAGGAAATAATTCAAACTCATGATCATGGAGGACCTCACCCACTTACCTAAATCTATAATTAGAAACTAATGGAAAACTAAGTGGAGGTTACAGCTTCATGCATTTTTGATGATGGATTAATTAGAGGTTAATTGTTACTTGGTGGTCATGCTTCCTAAATGACATTTTAGGAAGCACCCTAAAAAGTGAATTAGGGTTTTATGCATGTATAAATAACCCATTTATGTACATGTTGATATCTTCTTACTCTTGGAAATACTTAGGAAAATTAGCAAGCAAATTGTAATGTCAAAGTTACATGAAATAAAAATGGTTTCATAGCCTCTTTCTCTTTTCTTTTCTACTTGTTCTTATTTACTTTTTGTTCATGTTTATTTATATGCTCTCTTTTATTTCATATTCACAGCTTAGATGTACAATTATGCAACTGGTTTAATGTTATTTCATGCAAGTAGTTAATCTCCTTTCTTTTAATTAGTTTCTAATTCTCATTGCTTTCCAATGTTGAAATCTACATGTGTTGATTTGATAACACAAATGAGTAGCTAAACCCCTTCAATTTAAGGGTAATGAAATCTCTCAAGTATTATGTAAATTCAACGTTTCAATGATTTGTGATCTCTTTTATTTGTGCTTCATGAAAGTAGATTTTGATGCAAGTTTATACACGTGGGTTTGATAGCTTATGTTGCAATTGCAAATGAGCTATTCTTATTCAACACAGACAGAATTTTAATCATCATTTGCTAATTGATATTTGATTTTGAAATGAAAGTAGAAACAAAATTAACTAATTACAATAGTATACAGATCATGCTTAAAATAGTTTTTTCTTTGGCTTTATTTTCATAAGAATTGATAAATGGTTTATTTATTGTATTATAATTTGATGGTTTAAGTAATGTTAATTATAACATAAATGAACCATACTTATGATAAATACAAAACTTATGTCACTTAATATAAAAAAATAGAGGTCATGGATTATTTCTTTGTTAATTTAGAAAAATATGAGAGTGGATTTGCCTCTAAATTTTTTTCTAATCTCATAGTTTTTAATCTCATTTTCATTCTAGTTTTAGCTTTATTTTGCTTACAATTTGTAGTTAACAATCTTCTCTCCACTTTAGTCTAATTTGATTGATTAGAAAAATTTAAACTCTTAAAAATTCCCTGCGGATCGACCCATACTCATCACATACTAAAATTGTACATCATGCGCTTGTGGTTATTTTTAATCTAAAATTCGTACGGTGGATTTCTAACCGATAGAATTTCCGTCGACGAACAAGTTTTTAGCGCTGTAGAAGGGGAATTTATTTAATTTTAATTTTGTATTCTTCGAATTATTTTCATTTCATTTTATTGTGTGTTTGTTTTGAGCGTTTGTATTAAAAAAAATTGTGTTTTTTTTGTGAATTTTGTTTGCATTTACATAACTTCTGGCTATATCCCCTACCTATAGCCTCACAAGACATCCTCTCTACCATTAACATAACTTCTGCCTATAGCCTACTACTTCTTCACCTTCAGTCAACACCATCATCACTTCGTAACAACATCCAGCAGGCAACAACCATCACTCAAAACAAAACCACTTCCTTCTTCATACCGCTCATATCCAAACGTACTACCAAACCCACTGCTTTGTATATAACTGCACTGTTATTTTTGCTTCCAATCACTTATCTACTTCAACCCTTACCTCTTCTTATCACCTCAACAACCATACGTTCCACTAACATACAGCCATCATCCATCTACAAGATACAACAGCAACTGATATCGCCGTTTCCCACCCTTCAATAGCCATCGCCTCCACTGAATAGCAAAGCGTAACTCAAAATCGCAACCAAACCAATTCTTACGAACTGCTTCACGTCTTCAACTCTCTGCGAATCACCGCCTCGACCTATGAAATTCATAGTCCGCGAAATCCAACCTTAAAATTGAAAACTATAGTCTTGTCAACGCCCCTCACTAATCGCCAACAAGAACGTAGAACTGTGATTTGTGGGAATTTGTGAAATTCGCTAATTTGAGTTATTGATTGTTGTGATTTTTCTTTTTTGAAAGCTGCGTGAGTTTGTTTTAAATTGATTTGGGTCGGAGTTTGTTAGTGAGTTTTTAAATTATTTTACTTTGCATTTCCTTTTCGCAAAATCAAAAAAACAAAAACAAAATTGCCATTTCCATTTGTTTTCCTTTTCCATTTGTTTGTTTTTATCTTTGAAATAAAAAATTCTTTTGCCTTCTGTTTAAAAAAATAAATTTCAATTTGTTTTATTTTCTTTTGTTTTATTTTATTGGTTTTGTTGGCTTTCTTTGATATAATCTTTTTTTATATATCTTGTTTTTATTTTTAAGTTGCTAAAGCAGAAAATCAGGAGGAATGGCTTTGTTTTGCTTACTAAAAAAATATCCGCTAAAAAAATAAATTGCCAATAATTTTGCATGCTCTAGTATCATGCTCTCATCTTCAGTTTTATTTTTAATTGCATTGTTAGTTACTTGCATTTGCATTTAAAAAAAATTAAAATCTAAAAAAAAAACGAAAACTCATTTTAGTTGCATTGTAAATTCACGTTTAATTTCTGTTTTGCATTCATCACATCTTATTTTTATTTTCTAAGGTCAATACCCCAATTCACATAAGGTGGTGGACTTCATCATCCTTTTCTTAACCCATAAATCGCATTTCATCGCAAAATTTTACTGATAATAAAGGTTAGACATTCGACTTAAGGGTGTCGCGAGCTCACCTAGGGCTTAATTGTATCTTAACAATTGTCTACTTTGAACAAGTTTATTTCTTGGGGTCAGAAGAGTAATAACCATTTATAAATATTGCCGTGATTCGTAAATATTATAGTGGTTATTCATATGAAGGCACTTAAACTTTGGTTGCATTGCTATGGTGATTCGTGGTGTACCGATAACCCTACCTGTTACATAGCTAAGAAATATTTTTGTTGATTTAGGACAAAGTGTGATTATACAATTTTGGGTTAGGAGCTACTAAGGACAGAAAACTGTAACAAAGTTCTTTGCATTCATCTAGTTGCATTAGTTCATGCATATTTAAAAAAAATCATAAATTCAAAAACCAAAAAATTGTAAATTTTACTCAACTTAGTTTTTTATCCAAAAATCCATTTAAATCCTTTCCTTTGAAAATTTTCAATAAAAAACAAAAAAATATCTTTTCGAAAAAAATGAAAATTCAAAAATATCAAATTCCCATTTTCTAAAAACAAAAAAAATCCATTTTGTAAATATTTGAAAATTTGAAAAAAAATACAAAAACAAAAACGTATAAAAATTTGAAAAGGAAAACAAAAAAATAAAATCAAGCTTCTCTTTTTAAAAATAAATTTCACTTGGTAAATATTTTTCTTCCTTTAAAAAAGAAAATAAAAACAAAAACAATTTTTCACTTCATTTTCCAAATCTTGTTTCATTTTTCAAACTCAATTCTAACTTCTTTCCCTTCTCATTTTTTCACTTGTGCATGAGTGCTTGGGCTTGTGGCACAACAATAAATTGTTGGACTTGCGACTTCGTTTAACTGAACAAAAGCTTCCTCCCGAAATGGCGAACGAGAACGCCCCTCGAACTCTTATGGATAGTGTTACCCCGCGTTTTGGTCAAGGTTGGGATATCAACAAATTGGCTGGAAAGGATGGATATTAGGATTGGATATAGATTGGAAACAAGGCTATGATCGATACCGTCAAAATTGGACCGAGCTTCAATCAAGTTGGGATCGATTGGGAATGACGAACAAGGCTAGGGTAGGCTACATTTCAAATTTCAGATCAAGTGGCGTTCTTATACTCAAGTTATGGATAGATCAAGATTCATGGAGACTGGTTCGTATCAATAAGGTTCGTATCGATCACGTGATAGTATGGATATGGAAAGGGTTCTTTGTTTCGAATTCATAGTTGTAGCTTGTATCGATATGGTTCGTATCGATACGAAGAATTAAGCAGCTGGAATGATGCGAACATGGATAACACACATGGCTTTGGATCAATGGTAGTTTGTATCGATCGGGGATGGACTCAACAGTTTAATTTGATTTGGTGGCTTTCGTATAGATGCAATGTAGACTGATTTGGTTGGACACGGTATCGGTATGGCAACATACTTCGTATCGATTAAGGCTGAGATTGATACGAAGAAGGAAGCAACGATCACAGGAGTTTGGAAGAACACTTCATATTAATCAGGTATTGGATCGGTACAAAAGACACATCAGAAGTAGCAGCGTTGGATGGACACGAAGATGCACTTCATGTCGGTCTTGTTTGTGCCAATCCATAACTATACTTGGATCGATACAACAACATGGATGGTTAGTTGATGGATACGAATGGCATGGATACGAAGCGCATGGATAATTATAGATATGAGGAGAAGGTTTTGGCATTGATATAGAACAAGACGGAGACCGATACGAAAGGCTTAGCAACCGATGAATACGAAGAAGGTCAAGGCCAATGAAGCGGTCAACAAGCATGAAAGATGGATCTACACGCTATTATCGCTCCATGTCATCGTTTCAGAAATAGTCAATACGAACATGGCAGTGGACATTGGAAAATTCAAACTTGGATCGATCATAACTCTCATTCCACAACTCCAAATTCTATTAAATTTCCTAGGAGCTTCTTAATGCACCAAAGAGTGTTCATGATCGATCCCAGCTTGATTGGACCATTTTGGGATGGATATGAACTGCACTTGGATCGATCCCAAGTCACACTGGATCGATCATGTTGGCCCACCTACGCACGAGAAGAGGTATTCCAGGTTTTGGAGAGGATATTTTTGGATCTACACCTATAAATAGCGGTCCTATCAACAAAAAGGGGATCTTCGTCTTCTTTCCTAGGCTAAACTCTTCCATTTTGTTTACTGATTCCAGAGGCTTGTAACTGTAATTACAGTATAAAAGTAATCAAAGGATTGTGTCTAAGTAGACGTAGGCTAGAGATAGCCGAACCACTATAAATCTTATGTTCTTTCTTGCTCTCTTACATTTAAATCTAGTTATTTCTTCACTTTTGTTCTCTACTTATTCTGGATCTGAGATCAATGCCTGGATATTGAGGATCTGTATTCATACACTAGTTCTTTCACTACTTCTGTAGTTTGTGACCAATTTTGGCGCAAACACTTTGGTGCTTTCACTGAGAAAAAACTAGCACCTGCTATAGGATTTGGAGTACATATTTGGAAAGCTAAAGAATCAGATTTAAAAGAAACCATGACAAAGTAATCAACAAGGAGATAAAGAACGGAAAGGAGTCAACACAAAGGGAGTCAAGAGGCTTCCTCAGGAGCAAATCCGGCCTCAGTTTTTCTCACCAGAGATGAGATGGAGATGATGATGGGAGCTATGTAGGAGGAATTATTGAAAAGGTAGGAGAAGATGATGCAAAACCTTCTCAGACAGTTTAGACAGGCAGGAACAGCTGGAGCTGCTGGAGTTCAAATCCACAGAGCTGGAACAGAAGGACCTAATAGGAAATCGGATGGAGCAGCTCAACAGGGAACAGCCCCCAATCAGCACACAGTTACCAATTGGGTGGATCCAGACTCGAGGGCACACCACCATGCAATGATATACCAATTCATGGAGGGATTCTAGGTGACACCACACAACATGATGCTGGAGGGAGCATAAGAGTATGTGATGAAGAATATGTACCAGGATCCTCTCGGGGACTCGGGGGCAACCGTTGGTGGACAACACTAGATTACCTGAGATTATCAGGCGAACTATACACAGAGGTTTGGAAAAAAGAGATCTGGAAGGAGTAAATAGGAGTCCGTTTAACCGTGACATCATAATGGCTCGGAATCCACCAGAGTTCAAGCAACCTATAATGGAGGTATACAGTGATAGTGTTGATCCTACCAATCATTTGATGAGGTAGATGAGACACATGGAGGTGCTCAGGGAATCAGAGAAAGTTATGGCCCGGTGTTTCCCTCTGTACTTGACGGATATAGTTGTTATATGGTTCAAGCAGTTGAAAGATGGATCTATTAGGACATTGACAAAATTGGTGGATAGGTTTTTGAAGCAGTTTCAGGTTCATATCAAAAGGCAAAAGAATATGATGACATTGACATCGGTAAAGCAAAGAACAGGGGAATCACCCAGGGCTTTCTTAACTCGGTTCAATGCGGCAGTTTCTTCGGTGGATCGGCCGGATCCATCGATGGTTTTAATGGCGGCAGTGTCAGGAGTCGGGGTTAACTTAGATTTCAAAGTATCATTGATACGGGATCCACCAATGGATCTTGGGAAATTCTTTCATAAGGCTGAAAGATTTCTTTGATAGGAGGATGCGAGTCTGGATTTGAAACTAAAGGAAGTAAATGTGGTCAAGGATGGAGAACCATCTGATGAAAGCTCGGGTAAGGATAAGGATAAAGGAAAGAGAAAGTCGGATGACAACGTTGGCAGGACAAGGAACGATAGGGAGAACCAAAATTCTCCACATACACAGGATTGAATGAAACATTAGAGCAGATATTCATGGAAACCCAGGATCGCCTTTCCTACCGAAGGCCGGCAAGGAGAGAACCCTCGTAACGTGAGAGAGCCTCAGGAAGGCAAATTCTCTTCCATGATCTGAATGGGCATGATACCAACAGCTGCATGCCTCTAAAGGATATAATCGAGGAGCGTGTAAGGAGTGGTCAGTTGCGGCAATATGTCAGAACTCGGAATGCGGCGATGGAATAGGAGCAGCCACCGTCTACCTCAGATGACGATGGCATAAGGCCTGGCAATGATAGTCGACTGGTTATCGACTGATAGAGATGATATGAAATAAGTCGCAAACTCTGGGCAAACGGCCAAGTCACTTATTCATGTACAGGGACGAAGATAACCCCTAGGCATGCATGAAATGATGATAAACCACGACGCTCTAGTTTGTGAAATCTTCTTTTTCTTTTTTGGTTTGGATATTTTCTTTTTTCTGGTTTGGCTTGAACTCCTAGTTTTGTTTGCTTTCTGGTTTGGACTTTGTTTGGATGCTTGTTTTCTGGTTTGGTATATTGGTTTGGATTTTTGGTATGGATTTTTGGTTTTCTGATTTAATCTGGATTTTGGATTGGATTTTGATTGGATTTTTATTTGACTTTTGGTAAATGGACGTCGAGTATTGATTATGCCTGGTAAGGGGTAAGTTGCTTCGTCCAAACGTGGCGAATCGGCTTATTTCGGTCATCAAGTATGGACTATGCTTGGCAAGGGTCTGGAGAGACTAGGATTTGGCCTAGGAACTAGGGCCCATATTATCTGTTGGTTACTGTTTCAAGTCGTCGAATATGGACCATGCTCGGCAAGGGTCCGGAGCAACAAGGATTCGGCTTAGGACTTAAGCCACAACATTACTTAGAGTTCAGGGACATTGAATCAGGATCATCATTGAGCAAGCCATTGCTTGAAATAGGTCTTTGAGTGTGGATTGCGTTGAAAAGAACACAGAGAGGTTTTGGATTCGGACATTGGCTATGAACAGTTAAGGATTTGGATATCGACCCGGAGAGGTCATAGATTTGGTTATTGGATATGAATGGATTAGACTCGGTTGCCGGGTTCGGATGAATATGAAATTGGCTAAGGATTTGATTAGACTTCGAAAATCGGATTCGAAGCTATTCAAAACACGCCTTGTTACCACAAGGCATGTTTTGGTGGGCAAATGTTACCCACCTTTTGGTCAAGCTGGGATATCGACAAATTGTCTTGAAAGGATTGATATCAAGATTGAAGATCGATGGGAAACAAGGCTAGATCGATATCTCAAAATTGGACCGAGCTCCAATCAAGGTAGGATCGATTGGGAATGATGAACAATGCTAGGGCAGGCTACATTTGAAATTTCATGTCAAGCGGAGTTCATATACTCGAGTTATGGATGGATCAAGATTCATGGAAACTGGTTCGTATCAATATGGTTCGTATCGATCACGCGACAGTATGGATATGGGAAGGGTGCTTTTTTTCGGATAGATAGTTGTAGATTGTATCGATATGGTTCGTATCAATACGAAGAATGAACCAGCTTGATGGATGGGAATATGGATAGCACATGTGGTTTTGGATCGATGGTAGTTCTTATCGATCAGGGATGGACTCAGCAGTTCAATTTGATTCGACGGCTTTCGTATAGATGCAATGTGCACCGATTTGGTTGGATACGGCATCGGTATGGCAGCATACTTCGTATCGATTAAGGCTGAGATCAATACGACGAAGGAAGCAGCGATCACAGGAGTTTGGAAGAACACTTTGTATTGATTAGGTATTGGATTGGTTCAAAAGACACATCAGAAGCAGCAGTGTTGGATGGATACGAAGATGCACTTCGTGTCCATCTTGCTTGTATCGATCCATAACAAAACATGGATCGACACGAATAACATGGATACGAAGGAGGGTTGGTTGTTGGATAAGAACAGCATGGATATGAAGCGCATAGCTAAGTATCGATACGAGGATAAGGTTTTTGCATTGATACAGAGCAAGGTGGGGATCGATATGAAAGGCTTAGCAACCAATGGATACGAAGATGGTCAAGGCAATGCTCCATGTCATCAATTCAAAACGATCGATCGAAGATGGCAGTGGACATTGGAAAATGCAAACTTGGATCAATCATAACTCTCATTCTATAACTCCAAATGCTATAAAATTTTCGCAGGAGCTTCCTGATGCACCAAAGAGCGTTTGTGATCGATTCCAACTTGATTGGACCATTTTGGGATTTATACAAATTGCACTTGGATCGATTCCAAATCCTACTGGATCGATCATGTGGGCCCACCTGCGTACGAAAAGAGGTATTCCAGGTTTTGAAGAGGATATTTTCGGATCTACGCCTATAAATAGCTGTCATGTGGCTACTAAAAAGGGGATCTTCTTCTTCTTTCCTAAGCTAAACTCTGCCCTTTTTTGTTGATTCCAAAGGCTTGTATCTGTAATTACAGTATAAAAGGAATAAAATGATTAATTCTAAGTGGACGTAGGCTAGAGATAGCTGAACCACTATAAACCTTAAGTTCTTTCTTGCTTTTTTACATTTTAATCTTGCTATTTCTTCATTTTTGTTCTTTACTTAATCTGAATCTGAGATCTGTGCCTGGATATTGAGGATTTGTGTTTATACATTAGTGTTTTCACTGCTTCTGGGGTTTATGACCAATTCTAGCACAAACAGATAGACTCTTTCCCGATACTTTCTATTCCATCTTGCATCATGTTACCCACCCCTATGGGTAACCATTTTGAATTCGTTCGAAACGTATTGCCACGCATCCGAAATTTGGCAATTTCGAGCATGATGACCTATACATTTTCTTGACTAAATTCGAACAAGTTTGTGCAAACATGATCTCCAACAACTTTCCATAATGGAATTAGACTTTAAATAATCCCATTCACTCTCACGGATTACGCTGAAAAATGGTTGTACAGCTTACCATCGAACTCGATTAAAACTCGGGAAGAATTTGTAAAAGCTTTCTTAAAAAAGTTCTACCCTTTGGAAAAAACGAGTAGAATCCAAAACGAAATTGTAAATTTTCATCAATTCAAGGGAGAACCATTAGAAAAATATTTTTGAAAGATTCAAAGAGCTTTTGATAAAATGTCCACTCCATAGCTTTGAAAAATGAACGATTTTTCAAATCTTATACAATGGACTTGAAAATAGCGCACGACCATGCTCGAATCAATCTACTAAGGCAACTTCCTTGCCTAAAATCACGATGATGCTTGGCAATTTCTTGAAAACCTCGCCAAAAATTCATCCTAATGGGAACATTCGAATAAAAAATTAATTTACTCATGATTGAGCGCACACTCGATAGGATCTTCTTTGGCTTTGGAAGCTAAGATCGATGCAATGATTAACAAATTCGATAACATTTTCTCATCGAATTAAATGAATCAAGCTTCCCAACTGATGTGTTATAAATGCAATGATCCTAATCATATAGACGATCAGAGCCCCCAATTCTGTCAAACAAATCAGTGCATTCAATAAAGCCAAAAATGACCCATTTTCTCCAACGTACGATCCTGGTTAGAGAAATCATCCAAATTTTGCTTAGAACCAAAACAATCCCAACACAAATACGGTTCATCCCAATTTTCAAGCATTCCTGAATAATGCTTCAAATCCTCCTTTTCAGCCTAACCATTTTCAACCAAACTTTGCGGCTCCATCTCACAATCAACCGCAACAATCAAATTTTCAACCAAATTCTGCTCATCCTCCCCAAGACGATAAATATTTAAGTTCACTTGAGAAAATTCTTAAGATGTTGGCTAAAGCACCTACTCAAAGCCTTCAATCAAACAACAATTTGCAAAATTTGTTGACCTCGTATATGCAAAACACAAACCAATCGATTGCAAAACTTGAAATGCAAATGAGTCAATCGACCACGTCTATTAGTGAACGCGAACGAGGCACGTTTCCAAGCCATCCCGTTCCAAATCCTAGAAATAAAAACGCAAACTCAAATCAAGCCCATGTTGTTCAAAATAGCAATGTCATCCAATTGAATGCAATCACAACTCTATGTTTCCGTAAACAAATCGATAATCAAGTTGACAATCCAAACGATTTACCAAAAAGCTTCTCTCGACACTGCTAAAGCAACAAACGAATCAGAACAGAACGTGGAGCCAACGTTGAATAGAATGCCAATCAAAAGATTTCTTCTACTCAAGTAGACCCAGCTACTGTGTATCATGTCCCATTTCCACATCATCTTCGACCCAAGAAACACTCGGACCAAATGGTAAAGGTGTTGGAAATTTTTAAGCACGTGAAAGTGAACATCCCACTTCTTGACATTGTTCAGCAAGTCCCCACTGATGCAAAATTTCTTTTGAACTTGTGGACCCAAAAACGACACACTCAAGTACTCAAAAAAGTCTTCTTAGCCTCCAGTTTGAGTGAAGTCTTGTCCCAATCCATGCCCGTTAAATACAACGATCCTGGATGTTCTATGATTTTATGTACAAATGGAGACAAGATGATTAACAAGTGCTTGATAAACTTAGGCGCAAGTGTCAATTTGATTCTGTACTTCATGTATGAACAATTAGGCTTAGATGAGCTAAAACCCACAAATGTCATGCTTCAATTCGTCGATCATTCCATTAATAAGACCGTGGGAGAAATGAGGATGCGCTCATTCGAGTAGGGCAATTCATGTTCCCTATTGATTTTACCATTCTTGAAACACAACCCGTGACAAATCCCATGAGTCAAATTCCATTGATTTTAAGCCGACCATTCTTAGCCATCTCAAATGCCTTAATCAATTATCGCAACGGTTCGATGAAAATCTCTTTTGAAAACTTGATTTGGATCTCAACATTTTCAATCTTGAAAGCCAATTAAATGAACCTCACGACCAAACTTGGAAGTTAGCGCCATTCACGAAAACTTCAAAAACGAGATATTTGACCTTAATGACGAACACGAAGTTGAGTGCAAAAAATTATTTCATGAAATCCCCAACAAGATTGAATACACTCTTCCTTTTGAATCGCTTCTAGTTGAGTCTGAATCTCAACCCAATTCTTTGATCGAGCAACTCCCAAAGTTGGACCTCAAGCCCCTTCTCAATTACCTTAAGTACGCATACTTAGGTGAAAACGAAACTTGTCCTGTCATAATTCCTAACTTTCTTTCTCTTGACCGAAAAGCTTCTCTTCTCCATATTCTTTCCAAAAACAGAGAAGCAATTGAATGGTCCATTATCGATATTTAGAGAATTAGCCTTGCTATTGTTCAACATCGCATTCACTTAATCGATGAAGCCAAATCCACGTGTGATGCGCAACGGAGGGTTAGCCCAAAAATGAATGATGTCGTCCGTGATTAAATTCTTAAGCTCCTCAATAACGGTATCATATATCTCATCTTTGATAGCCCGTGGGTTAGCCCAATTCATGTCGTGCCTAAAATGTTCGGACTTACCGTTATAACGAACGATGCTAATGAACTTATTCCTACTCAGAGTCAAACTGGTTGACGTATTTGCATTGATTATCGAAAATTAAATGTTGGAACACGAAAATATCTCTTCCCTCTTTCGCTCATTGACTAGATGCTTGAACGTTTGGTTGGCCACGAATTCTACTGCCTCCTTGATGGTTATTCCGGCTATAACCAAATTCCAATCGCTCTCAAAAATCAAGAGAAAACGACTTTCACGTGTCCATTTGGTATATTTGCTTATCGACTATGACATTTAGACTTTGCAATACTCCTGCTATTTTCCAACAATGCACGATTGGCAACTTTTTTGACATGATTGAATGCTTTCTAGAAGTCTTTATGGACGATATCTCTATCTTTGGTGATCCTTTTTATGAATGTTTACATCATCTCAAGTTGGTTCTAAACCGATGTAAAGAAAAACATTTGACTTTGAATTGGAAAAAATGCCACCTATGGTCAAACAAGGCATAGTCCTTGAACATATAATCTCAAATAAAGGCATTGAGGTAGTAAAGCAAAAGTTGATATAATTGCAAACCTTCCCATTCCCAAATCTGTTAAGGACATTCAGTCATTTGTTGGACGCGCTGGCTTTTACCGACGCTTTATGAAAGACTTTAGCAAAATCGCTTGTCCTTTGATGACTCTTCTTGAAAAAGATGTTCTATTCGATTTCAACTCTGAGTGTATCTCTTCTTTTCAACATTTTAAGAATGAACTCATTTTTGCTCCAATCATTTGCGCGTCCAATTGGATCTCCCATTTGAAATAATGTGTGGGGCCACAAACTTTGTAGTTGGTGTTGTCTTAGGACAACGCATTAAGAAGATCCTTCACGCTATCTACTACGCTAACATGACTCTGAACGATGCTCAACTAAACTATACTACCATTGAAAAAGAGCTTCCAGCGGTAGTTTTTGCTCTTAAAAAAATTCCAACAATATTAGATAGGGTTACACATTACTGTGTACATAGATCATTCTGCACTTCGATATCTCTTTACTAAAAGGGACACCAAGTCATGCTTAATCCATTGGATCCTTTTACTACAAGAATTTGATCTTAGAATTAAGGACAAAAAGGGATCCAATAATGTCATAGCCTATCACTTATCTCATATTTCAAACGCACCATCGCCTTTACCAATCAATGAAAACTTCCCCGATGAACAACTTCTTTCAATTTCTATCGATCCATGGTACGCTGGTATAGTGAACTACTTAGTCACTAAAGAAACTCCCTCATTTTGGTCCAAATAGGACAAATGCAAATTCATGTCCCAAGTGAAATATTTCTACTGGGACGATCCTTGTTTAAATATTGTCCCGACCAAATCATTCGACCCGAATAATGAGATTAGGAGTGTTCTTTCATTTTGCCACGACCAAGCATGCGTGTAATGACCCGTAATTTCGTTACTTCGAAAATGAGAGATTTTTTTATTTTCAAATTTAAGTTAAGTTGACTTTGGATTTTAGAACAAATCAACAAAAGTTAAGTTTTGTTAATAATAAATAAAGGCTTAAATAAATAAGTTTAAATATTTATTTGATAAGTTAAATCTTATTTAAAACATTTAATAAAGATAATAAAAGTATATCAATATATTTAAAAGTATGTCAAAAATTGTTTTACAAAAATAACCAAAATTTATCGCATTTTATCAGTTTTACATACACTATAAAATTAGAGATTTTGATATTAAATAAATATGATTTTAAAATATAAAGAGTTATGTTTTAATTTATTTAAAATAAGGAAAAGTTCATTTTAAATTTGGTTTACATAAATGAATAGTTTAGCTTAAACGTCAAAATGTGAAAGGGAAAACATTTTGTCGAAAACCAATGTTTTGTCGATTAAAAATTGTCGCAACGTTGTTGCACCTTCATTTTCTTATATATGAACAAATATTCAAATAGTATAAGTATTATTTAATTCATTAGTCAAGTTTACTTTTACTAAACAAGTTTAGAAAACAATTAGCAAAAGTAAACACAAAAGGACAAAACCTGTCACATCAAATCCAACCAAATCTTTATTTTTCTTTACTTAAATATTAAGTGATTAAGACATAAAGTAATGATGTGATAATATGACAGTAATTGTTGGAAACGTAAGATACGGTAAGGATATTTTAGTTTTGTAATTTACCATTCTTACTTTTCCTATAAGTACCTATCCATTCTTCTCATTTTTCACACAAATCATTCTCTTCTTCTTCCTTTAAGCTATTTTAATGGCTTCTCTCTTTAAGAGAGGTAGGAGGGTTAAAAATAGTGGAGTGCTTAAGCACTAATCCACTTGGTACTCTCTAACTTCTTCTTAATTCACTTCTTCTTCTTCTCTTCTTAAAAAATGGCCTTAGGCCATGAGGATGAAGGTGTTTAAGGCTTATGCCGATAGCAAGGTGGTGGAGGAGGGTCATGGCCGTGAGCAAAGCAAGTAGAGGTGGAGATGGTCAAGCACTTGGAAGCATGGTTATGATAAGGTTTAGAAATGTTTAGTGAAATGTTGGTTTGGATAAGAATGTTGGTAGGAAGTGAAACGATTTTGGTTAAAGGTGAGAAATTCTCATCGCTTTTTGAATTATATTGATTATCAAGTTTAATTGTTATGTAAGATAATCACCATTTTGTGATATTGATGTTTGAATAATTGTTTGAATGTTGGATAATCCATAATAATGTCGTGACATTTATCGCACTATACCAATATTGAAAATGTTAATGTCATACGATTGTTTGTATGGTTGTGATGTTAATATGGACATCAAATTTATATCATTATTGATTAAATAACCACCTTTGTTAATGAGACCATATTTTAGTAATATGAGATATTTTGAAAAAATAAATCTCTTTTCAATTAGAAGTGAAATTAGATAAAATAAAAGAGAATTTGAAATATGAAGTGAAACTAGTTTGAAAAGGTTAGTTAAACTGAAATTGAGATGAATAGTAAAATTGAAATTGAAATCGATTTTGAAAAATTAAAGTTGAGATTAAGGTTGAATTGAAGTTCAAATTGAAATTAGATTTGAAATCTAAGTTTTAATTGAGCTTAATTTTAAGTTAGAATAGAATTTGAATTGAAATTGAAATTTAAAATTTAATATTAAAATAATAGGACTAAAATAATATTATAATATGGTAATAGTGAAAATATATTTTAAATACTTTAAAAGGTGAAAATATTGATTTAAAATGATTTTTAACGATTTTATAAGTGATAAAATCCAATTTGAATAGATTATTTCAAGTATTGAAAAATAAGTTAAAACTAGACGCGTCGCGCAACGGTAATTCACGATTTTACGTCAAAAAGTTCAAATGAATGTGTAGAGTGGAATATAGCTCGAAATACTTTGAGATTAAAAAGTTCCAGACTATTATGTCCATATCTTCGAAATGAAGAAATAAAAACAAAATTTTGCTGAGTAGAAATAGAATTAAGTCCAAATCAATTTTCTAGAAAAATAGCGCTAGTGTAGTTAAAGTGACCATAATAGTGAATATGTTTAAATAAGCATTTTTAATTATGCAAAAATATGAAATAAATTTGATAAATCTATTTAAATGATTTGAAAGAGATTTGGACTGAAAAATATGAATTATCGAATGTTTAAAAGTTGATTTAATCAAATAAGCTTATATAGCACTTTCCGCAGCACTTTTATGCTGCGAGTTGTACAACTTTTTAAAAAGGAGTTTAAACGTAACGATTTTTCTCAGAATCAATTATGAATGTTTTAAAAAGGATAATTAAGTGTTTCGAAAGACAATTTGGAATCTTTATAGATCCAAAATAAATTTGAAAATCTGAGTATGCGGAAATGACTAGTACATTTGTCCCGCATATGTGATCTGGGGAGGTAAAACAAGGTGTTTAACTAAGGTTAAGGACAGAGCAACCGGTGCTTGAACTTACCTGGCCTGTAACAACCCGATATTTTCGTCAATTTTCAAATTGAAGTTTTTAAATTTTAAATTACAAATGGTTATAAAGTTTGAGGGGCTTTGATTTTTAAATAGTGGTTCATTTGTTTTTGGACCGTGAAAATTTTAAAAACCCAATACCCTTTCCTTTTTCTTCGACTTAAACCCGATCCCCTCTTTCTCATTTTCTATTATTCGTTCGAAACCTAAAACCACCGAGAGAACAAAAATGGTGGCGGCCTCGTGCTCCATCGATCGTCATCACCAATTTGGGGGTTTCGATTCCGATGGTTGCTCGTCTCTCGTGGTGCTCGCGGCCGCTAGATTCGTAACCATTTCTGCTTCAATTCGTCGACAAGGTGAGTGGCCTTACACTCACATCTAATTCAAGTCGTTTTCTTTTTCCTTTGTTGCTTTGATTTCCTGACTCTTGTTGAAATGAATTCGTGAATATCATGGCTCTAACTGTTTTGAAATTTGGCTTGTTCGACTTTTGCCGTGTTCGATTTTTTTATGTTGTCTTCAACAATGCTCGACCTCGTACTGTTGAGTTTTGTTCGAACCCACCACCATGGCACTGATTTAGGTTTGCTGGTTCTCTGTTTTGTTCAAAGTGGATACATGTATTTGATTCCAGTCACTAAGCAAAATTCGTATAAATTGCTACTGCTTGTTCATTTAATTGTTACCTTAAATTCTTTGTTTAGGTTGCCTTGTCTGACTAAACAGATTAGTTGATGTTCATTGGCAGTCTTTTAAAACAATTTCTTGCTGATGCAAATTTATTCGAACTGTACATTGGTTTTAATTTTCATGTTCACACATTGATTTTGAGTTTTGTAGCACTCGAGTCTTTCTTGATTCTCTGTTGCTACCTGGTCGTCATTGCGTACATGTTGCAGCGTGATTTTATAGTGTCACTACATGCATACATGTTGTATTTGTTATATTTTGAGACAGATCATATTCTCAAGTGACTATTTTGGTTGCTTGATGCATTTTGGTGTAGAAGTTTCATTGTTGCATTCATGTGTACATCACTTGCTGTTGTTCCACATGTTTGTTTCTCTGACCTGATTTCTGATTTGTTCTTGCTGTTCAATTTTTGCCTTGCCTTTATTTGTGCTTGCTGCATTTTAACTTTGGGTTCGACCCAGTTTTAATGGTTCTGATCGAACTATCTTTGGCAATTGCCTATGCTAAGTGCTGTTTCAATTGGTGTAATATGTATGTGTATTCATACATATGCATGCATGCAACCTTGTTGATTTCAATTTTCCTATGTGTTTTATTTGGACTTGCCTCTGCTGGGTACTGACTCTCTATGTTCTTTTATGTTGTGTTGTGGTGCCATGTTTATGGTGCCCCCACCTTTATTTTTGATGACTTTATGTAGTAACCGTGCCTATGTGCACTTGTGTGTCTGGTCAGTAGCTTGATCATTGCATTATTGTTAATAGTTTGGCTTTGCTGCCTTCATACAGCAGCTTTTATTGTTTTAGTGGTGGCACAGTATATATGAACGTGATTCATTTTATACTGTGCACCGAGCTATCTTGTATTTTGGATTGCTTGACCATTTTGATTTTTTCTTTGTGGCCTGGTCCCTTCATGTGGTTGTACCTGACTCACCACTGTTGTGAGCTGTGTCGCTGCTGCATTTCCTTATCTTTGAGCATTTATGATCTACTTATTTAAGTGAGATTGTTCGAGTTATGTGTTGTCTTATTGTATTTGCATCGTGCTCGACCTGATGCTGCACTGTTGCTTGTTGTCACGATCGCTGTGGCACTTACTTAGTGCATTTGTTTGCACTGTGCATTCATGTGTATTGGTCCGGTGTTCCATCTCGTAGTATTCACTTTAACTTTGAACTGTGCAATTGTATATGCACAGTACTTGTTCATGTGCATTTATATATTTCTGCAGCTCCAAGTTGCCTCTCAGTTTCATTTATTTTTATCCTTGTGCAACCAGTAGTGTACGTCCATTGTGTACATTTGGGTTCGCATTTATGTCGTCCAAACTTGACCTCTGCAGTTTTTGATTGTTGTCGGTATTTAATGGGTACATCATCATTGTAGTGGCACGGCAGTGCACGCAAGCGTGAACTGCAGCCACACGGTATTCAATGGGTACATCATCACTGTAGTGGCAAGGCAGTGCACGCAAGCGTGAACTGCAGCCACACGGTATGGTTTTATGATATCTATCTTGTTTTGATTAATTGATCTTTTGCATATTCCATATGCTGTAGTGGCGAGGCAGTGCACGCGTGCGTGTATTGCAGCCCTACTCGACTTAATATTTTAATTGATATTTAAATGTTTTGAACTGTTTTGTTTATTTCAATTCAATATTCTGAATTGCATTCTGATTTGGTTTAATTACTGTCGTCTATTCATTATTTAATTATTATTGCTTCTATGCACTAATAACTGAGTTTGAATTAGACTGACCCGAGTATTATTTTCTTTTGAATTTAATACTCGGGTCAGACCGAGTATTTCAGGTTGTAGATATTCTGTTTTGGGTTGCTGCTAGAGCTATGAAGTTCTTTCATATCTTTTGGAGTAGTCATCGTCATTTGTAGTAGTCTGTAAAATTGTATAGGAAGATATGTATTCATGTATATTAAATACGTTAATGTACTTGTATATGTAACTTCCTTAGTCGATTGTTGTAGTTGTATCACATGTACCGTGTGAATGTATTGTAACTGGCATCAGTTGTTATATATATATATGAGACTTTCTGTTTCATCTCTGTTCCGCATTTATATTATCTGTGTTGTTATTTTATATTTTTGTCCTAGACTATTATAGCCACTGTGTAGTAGCTTTGAGTTTGCATCGGCATGTCGGATTTCCTCCTGAAATGAAATGCACGTTTTTACTATCTGGCATATCGGTGCTCGCACAAAGCAATTACACGGATGGTCGCTCCTCAACAGCCTTATTCTCCGTGCTAGTTGACAGCACTACACCGTAGTGTTCTTGGCTAGCGTGGGTATAGAGGTGGGGCGTCACAACTTGGTATCAGAGCCTGGGGTTTAGAACAAATATAAAACATAACTTAGATAGTACATGTGTTACAACTATTTGTCGATGTTTTCTCTCTCATCTTTGCTTAAGATCATCTTTGATTTGTTAGGTATGAATTCCTAACTCTTATTCATGAGCATTGCTGCTATTCTCTATTGCACTTGCTCATTTCTGTATGCACTGCTAAGTATCATTGTGTATATGCTTTACCAAGTTGCATATTGCTGCAACTCGTACCACTTCAATTTGAAATCGCATTGTTTATTCGAACTGCTGTATATATGCATTCTTATCTCTGATTCGTGTACTTAATGCAGTCTCTATGCAATTGGGTTTTGGGTATCAATCTTTGAGACAAATTGCATTTCAATTCTCGACTCTGTCTGCTTATCCATGGTTTTTGGTTTTCATGTGCCTCTCTCTGATAGTTTTAAAATTTCTTTGGTATAAAAGAAATTGTCTTGGACTTTGCCTTGTCGATATCGACATTGACTTGACTTTTACTTTTGCTAAAGTCATTCAAGCATTTAGGCTCGTTCTGCTTTGTATTTTCAATTGTTGATCGATTCTTCTTTTCGATTAGTTGTTATCACCTTTGTCGACTTTGATAACTTCTATTTCAGGAATTTTTGGGTATTCCTACTTTGATGGATTGGAATCGAATTCTTCGGATTTTATTCACGTCTTCGAATGTGAATCTTAGTGAATTGATTTGGTTTTCGAATTTAATCGATTCTTGATTATTTCCCGATTTGTTGCTATCATTTATTAGCAACTTTGATGACCTTTTCTTGGGGATTTTTGTGAACATACCTTTCGATGAATTCGGTATCGATTTCTTTGGATTCTATTCACGTCTTCGTATGTGAATTCTTGTGATTGATTGTTTCTACAATCATTTTTGTGATTTGTCACTTTAAAAATATAAAGGTTTCAATACTAGTAGTAAATATCAAAACTCTTTTATCAAAATGTTTTCAACTCTATTTTCAATATAAAACTCTTTTTCTCAAACCGTTTTCTAATCTACTAGTATATACAAGCCTTTACCTCACTCAGATGAGAAATCTAATTAAACGGCTTAGTAAAACAAGTGGTATGAAACGCTTGCGTTCACTTCGTCGGTTAATTCTTGGACTTGTTCGATTGAACCTCATGTGACAATTTTCTAGTGAAGATTTACAGTTTGTTCGTAAATATTTAAGTTAAGCAAGTGGTTATGGGACATGAAGCTAAACTTTTATATTTACTAACTTAGTGTAATTGACACTTCTCGTTGATCATGACGACCATTTTTACGGTTAGACTAGGCCTCATCGGTGTGATTTCGTCTCACACATATCTCTTGGGCTTTGAGGATTGTCTAGACACCATTTGTGTGATTTCGTTCACACATACCTTTTCGGTTAGACTAGGCCTCATCGGTGTGATTTCGTCTCACACATATCTCTTGGGCTTTGAGGATTGTCTAGACACCACTTGGGTGATTTCATTCACACCTACTTTTCTTTTGATTGTGAGGTTAGTTTTGACCTCAATCTTTGTGATTTCGACTCACACATGTGGGGTAGCGCCCCACGGTCTTCGGACCATTCGTGTGTCAAAATTAATGGCTTGCAACCATGAGATAGCGTCTCGTTATGCGTTGCACGTGTTGGTGATTTTCATGCTCATGTGTAGGTGAGATTCCGTGCTCCCGTTCTCGCTTTGCGTTGCACGTGTTGGTGATTTTCATGCTCACGTGTAGGTGAGATTCCGTGCTCCCGTTCTCGCTTTGCGTTGCACGTGTTGGTGATTTTCATGCTCACGTGTAGGTGAGATTCCGTGCTCCCGTTCTCGCTTTGCATTGCACGTGTTGGTGAGTTTTCATGCTCGCATGTAGGTGAGTTTTCGTGCTCCCGTTCTCGTTATGCGTTGCACGTGCTGATGAATTTTCATGCTCGCATGTAGGTGAGTTTTCGTGCTCCCGTTCTCGCTTTGCGTTACATGTGTTGATGAGTTTTCATGCTCGCGTGTAGGTGAGTTTTCGTGCTCCCGTTCTCGTTATGCGTTACTTGTGTTGATGAATTTTCATGCTCGCGTGTAGGTGAGTTTTCATACTCTCCTTCGAGTTTTCATACTCCGTTTGAGTTTTCATACTCTGTTCGAGTTTTCATACTCCGTTTGAGTTTTCATACTCTACTTCGAGTTTTCATACTCCGTTTGAGTTTTCATACTCTGTTCGAGTTTTCATACTCCGTTTGAGTTTTCATACTCTACTTCGAGTTTTCATACTCCGTTCGAGTTTTCATACTCTGTTCGAGTTTTCATACTCCGTTTGAGTTTTCATACTCCGTTTGAGTTTTCATACTCTGTTCGAGTTTTCATACTCCGTTTGAGTTTTCATACTCTACTTCGAGTTTTCATACTCCGTTTGAGTTTTCATACTCTGTTCGAGTTTTCATACTCCGTTTGAGTTTTCATACTCTACTTCGAGTTTTCATACTCCGTTCGAGTTTTCATACTCTGTTCGAGTTTTCATACTCCGTTTGAGTTTTCATACTCTCCTTCGAGTTTACATACTCCGTTCGAGTTTTCATACTCTTATCTTGTGATTTCTGGATTTCTTGTGTAGATTTCTAGAATTTGTGCTTCACCAATTTTCGTGATTTCTATTGATAAGTTTTATCAATTCTTGTGCATTGGTGAATTCGTGTGTCATTGACTTGTTATGAGTACAAGTTTAGGGTATGATATCCCTTTTTATCTTTGAGAAGATTCTTGTGACACTTTTGATGAATGAAAATCCACTTATCGAAGTTGCTACTGATATCGCTGTTTTAATCATGTGTTTTAAAAATTGTTTCAAAATAAAAATCGTTTTCAAAATTTTTATAGTTTACGCTTTCAAAAGAATGAGGAAGCGATTTAAACGTTTCAGCAAAATCGAGGACTATGACCCCTTTCTTTTACTGATTCGTTTAATTCCGGACTTGTCCGTTTGATGGTGAAAATTTGTAAATTCCTTTTATAAAATTAAGAGAATATTTTGTGATTGTATTGCCCATTGAGTGCTTTAAGAATTCTGGTCGATGCGCTTGATCAACGTTATCGATAGGAATCTCCTAGACGCTTTGATGAGACAATCAGACACAATAAATTGAATTTTAAAATGTAAATTTTTCTGAAAAGATAATTACATAAAGTAAATTGTAAATTTCGAAAGTTTTAGCTTTTCGGGAAAGAATATTATTTAAAACAACTCTTTTCCGACACTTCTATTCTGGTGATTCCCATGGGAACCAAGACTCTATCGTTTGTACCAATGCTAATCGTGTTAGTTTGCATGCCATTCTCTTGCAAAAGAGAACGTGTTGTCTCTTGTGTTTCGAAATCATTAATGCCTATTGAGACTAGATATGTCACTCATGATTTAGTGCTCTTGGCTATTGATTTCGTTCTTCAAGATTTGGCATCATTATTTTGGATAAGAAATTTGTTCTCTACCCTGATCATGAATCTTGGGAATATTTATTTTCTCATAAGGAACATGATTTGCGTCAACCACGTTGACTCGAGCTCCATACATCTTATGATCTTGATATTATTTACCACTCCCGGATGGGAAATCGTGTTGCCGATGCACTTGTCGTAGGCAAACAAGTGGTTGTTCTTTGATGATGTTCGAATGGAATCATCTTTTCACCCGGTTCATTAGACGTTTCGATGTACTTCATTTTATTGAGCTTCGTCTCATTCCTTTTAGGGACTTACGTCTGATGTTCTTTTATGTTGATCGGTTCATTGGACGTACCGTTTTTGTACTACGTCGGCGTTCCGAATTAATGAAGCTTTGATTCATCTGGCGTATCGTTATTGTACTACGCCGTTGTTCCAAATTAATCGTGTTTCACCTATGAAAGGTGTTGTGCGTTTCAGTCGGTCGGGAAAGTTAGTGCCTCGATATATTGGGCCATTTCCTATCACTGAACGTATTGGTTTCTTGGCTTATCGCCTCTTATTACCGGCTCAATTTTCTGTTATTCATGACGTGTTTCACGCGTCTTTCTTTTACGGAAATGCCTTAGGGATTCCGATTTTTATTCTTGAGCCCGGTATTATTGAAGAAATTGAAGTTTCACCAGATTTGACTTTGAGCAACATTCTATTCACATCAATGCTTCGGGGGTTCAGCACCCTCGAAATAAAAATGTTTTTCTCGTGAAAGTTTATTGGTTCTCAAATCCTATGGATTTCACTTTGAAATCCAGAGAATTCATCGAGCAAACACGTTCAGGCTCTCTCTCTCTCTCTCTCATGCTCTATATGGTGAACTTCCTATTTCAAATTTCTTCATCGTGTGTTGATATATTCTTATGGTTGTTACCTTTTGCCCATTTATTCCTTAAGATTGCGAGGACGCAATTTCTTTAAGGAGGGGAGTCTGTAACAACCCGATATTTTCGTCAATTTTCAAATTGAAGTTTTTAAATTTTAAATTACAAATGGTTATAAAGTTTGAGGGGCTTTGATTTTTAAATAGTGGTTCATTTGTTTTTGGACCGTGAAAATTTTAAAAACCTAATACCCTTTCCTTTTTCTTCGACTTAAACCCGATCCCCTCTTTCTCATTTTCTATTATTCGTTCGAAACCTAAAACCACCGAGAGAACAAAAATGGTGGCGGCCTCGTGCTCCATCGATCGTCATCACCAATTTGGGGGTTTCGATTCCGATGGTTGCTCGTCTCTCGTGGTGCTCGCGGCCGCTAGATTCGTAACCATTTCTGCTTCAATTCGTCGACAAGGTGAGTGGCCTTACACTCACATCTAATTCAAGTCGTTTTCTTTTTCCTTTGTTGCTTTGATTTCTTGACTCTTGTTGAAATGAATTCGTGAATATCATGGCTCTAACTGTTTTGAAATTTGGCTTGTTCGACTTTTGCCGTGTTCGATTTTTTTATGTTGTCTTCAACAATGCTCGACCTCGTACTGTTGAGTTTTGTTCGAACCCACCACCATGGCACTGATTTAGGTTTGCTGGTTCTCTGTTTTGTTCAAAGTGGATACATGTATTTGATTCCAGTCACTAAGCAAAATTCGTATAAATTGCTACTGCTTGTTCATTTAATTGTTACCTTAAATTCTTTGTTTAGGTTGCCTTGTCTGACTAAACAGATTAGTTGATGTTCATTGGCAGTCTTTTAAAACAATTTCTTGCTGATGCAAATTTATTCGAACTGTACATTGGTTTTAATTTTCATGTTCACACATTGATTTTGAGTTTTGTAGCACTCGAGTCTTTCTTGATTCTCTGTTGCTACCTGGTCGTCATTGCGTACATGTTGCAGCGTGATTTTATAGTGTCACTACATGCATACATGTTGTATTTGTTATATTTTGAGACAGATCATATTCTCAAGTGACTATTCTGGTTGCTTGATGCATTTTGGTGTAGAAGTTTCATTGTTGCATTCATGTGTACATCACTTGCTGTTGTTCCACATGTTTGTTTCTCTGACCTGATTTCTGATTTGTTCTTGCTGTTCAATTTTTGCCTTGCCTTTATTTGTGCTTGCTGCATTTTAACTTTGGGTTCGACCCAGTTTTAATGGTTCTGATCGAACTATCTTTGGCAATTGCCTATGCTAAGTGCTGTTTCAATTGGTGTAATATGTATGTGTATTCATACATATGCATGCATGCAACCTTGTTGATTTCAATTTTCCTATGTGTTTTATTTGGACTTGCCTCTGCTGGGTACTGACTCTCTATGTTCTTTTATGTTGTGTTGTGGTGCCATGTTTATGGTGCCCCCACCTTTATTTTTGATGACTTTATGTAGTAACCGTGCCTATGTGCACTTGTGTGTCTGCTCAGTAGCTTGATCATTGCATTATTGTTAATAGTTTGGCTTTGCTGCCTTCATACAGCAGCTTTTATTGTTTTAGTGGTGGCACAGTATATATGAACGTGATTCATTTTATACTGTGCACCGAGCTATCTTGTATTTTGGATTGCTTGACCATTTTGATTTTTTCTTTGTGGCCTGGTCCCTTCATGTGGTTGTACCTGACTCACCACTGTTGTGAGCTGTGTCGCTGCTGCATTTCCTTATCTTTGAGCATTTATGATCTACTTATTTAAGTGAGATTGTTCGAGTTATGTGTTGTCTTATTGTATTTGCATCGTGCTCGACCTGATGCTGCACTGTTGCTTGTTGTCACGATCGCTGTGGCACTTACTTAGTGCATTTGTTTGCACTGTGCATTCATGTGTATTGGTCCGGTGTTCCATCTCGTAGTATTCACTTTAACTTTGAACTGTGCAATTGTATATGCACAGTACTTGTTCATGTGCATTTATATATTTCTGCAGCTCCAAGTTGCCTCTCAGTTTCATTTATTTTTATTCTTGTGCAACCAGTAGTGTACGTCCATTGTGTACATTTGGGTTCGCATTTATGTCGTCCAAACTTGACCTCTGCAGTTTTTGATTGCTGTCGGTATTTAATGGGTACATCATCATTGTAGTGGCACGGCAGTGCACGCAAGCGTGAACTGCAGCCACACAGTATTCAATGGGTACATCATCACTGTAGTGGCAAGGCAGTGCACGCAAGCGTGAACTGCAGCCACACGGTATGGTTTTATGATATCTATCTTGTTTTGATTAATTGATCTTTTGCATATTCCATATGCTGTAGTGGCGAGGCAGTGCACGCGTGCGTGTACTGCAGCCCTACTCGACTTAATATTTTAATTGATATTTAAATGTTTTGAACTGTTTTGTTTATTTCAATTCAATATTCTGAATTGCATTCTGATTTGGTTTAATTACTGTCGTCTATTCATTATTTAATTATTATTGCTTCTGTGCACTAATAACTGAGTTTGAATTAGACTGACCCGAGTATTATTTTCTTTTGAATTTAATACTCGGGTCAGACCGAGTATTTCAGGTTGTAGATATTCTGTTTTGGGTTGCTGCTAGAGCTATGAAGTTCTTTCATATCTTTTGGAGTAGTCATCGTCATTTGTAGTAGTCTGTAAAATTGTATAGGAAGATATGTATTCATGTATATTAAATACGTTAATGTACTTGTATATGTAACTTCCTTAGTCGATTGTTGTAGTTGTATCACATGTACCGTGTGAATGTATTGTAACTGGCATCAGTTGTTATATATATATATGAGACTTTCTGTTTCATCTCTGTTCCGCATTTATATTATCTGTGTTGTTATTTTATATTTTTGTCCTAGACTATTATAGCCACTGTGTAGTAGCTTTGAGTTTGCATCGGCATGTCGGATTTCCTCCTGAAATGAAATGCACGTTTTTACTATCTGGCATATCGGTGCTCGCACAAAGCAATTACACGGATGGTCGCTCCTCAACAGCCTTATTCTCCGTGCTAGTTGACAGCACTACACCGTAGTGTTCTTGGCTAGCGTGGGTATAGAGGTGGGGCGTCACATGGCCTATGTTTTCTTTTCTTAGGAGAGGGGTGGAACAGATCGAAAGGAAAGCCTGGATGCTCTAAAGTAAAAAGATTCTGTTAAGTTTTTCAAAATAAAAGAAGATTGGTATTATCAAAAAATTTAAGCAATCTCCAAAAATAAATGGTTTCTATGATTTTATTTATTCAAAAATGCTTTGCTACGTTTGATTTAGGGTTTATCATAAACGATGTCTTGAATAACATTGTTTTTGATCCGTCTAAAAGTTAAGGAATTTGGATCGAGAGTTAATTATGAAAATTTGAGATATTTGCCAAAACAGAAGAATGAATTACATGGAAGTATTCTAAGTCAAAATAAAGAGATTTCAAAATCATCTGAAAAAAGTTAAAGTGAAAGAGACTAAATAAATCATGTATACTCATATTCGCTTTTTATTGATAATTGGATTTCGAAGGAACCGGGGTCGGATTTGGGCGATTCCTGTCTGAAAACCACTTCGAACCAAGGTATATGTTCGAATCTGAAGACATGTTGAAGATGATGATTATTGAAGACCGTGGATCTTCATAGCATGAAAACTTCTTATTGAACATGCTTTGGGGAGATCCCATTATATAGTTATTAATAGCAGTGTTCTCCTCGTGACGGAGATTTTTCGGATTGCAAGGACTACTCACTACTAGTGGTAGTAGGAGAGTACCATCGGTTTGTCCTATTCTTGGACAACTTGTATAGATGTTTGTCTGACATAGCATTTCTAATGATTACGTACATTGGTTTTTACAAACGTACATCAGTGGTGGCGGAGAAGGAAACTTCTAGTAACTTAACACCCTCTTTGAGACGTATGAGCTCAAGGGTTGTATTTTTGTGGAAGAAAATTAGCAGTTAAGGAAATGGCAATGTGGCATTCAGAAATGTGATATGTGCTATGTGAAAAGGCAATCGTTACCTCAAGCCTCATCAAACCGGAAATGACCGAAATAGAATTAGATGCAGCAAGGCTAAGTGGGTCATTCCCAAGTATGGTATGGTCATCCCCTTTTAGATATATTTCTTCCTGCTATAACGTTCGGGATGTAAATTAATGTGGTTTGTATGCTATAAGGGCCTCGAATAAAGGTCGGTAACGACCGAAGGATGACATATTTGGTACTATCTAGTTATAGAGGTATGTCAGTCTTGTGTTGGTGGAGGTTCCTTTGTGTTGTTCCTCGGGCATCCATCTAGAGGTGTACTCATTTCAGAAGGTAGATCCTTTACATGGTCATTTGTATGGAAATTCATTCTCCAATAAGAACCTATGGTTTTGTTTGTAGAACTTGTTATGCTGGAATTTAATAATGGTATCAATTTCGACTAAGATTATTAAGTTTATTTTCAAATGTTTTCAAAGTGATGTCATTAGAAATAATATCAAAGATTTCGATATAAAAGTGTTTTAGTTATCATAAGGTAAAAACTCGTCTGTTTTATGTGTGGGCGTGGTCTTATGAGATACTCTTTCTTTTCAAAGGATTTTTATTCAAAGGCTGATATATGAAACTTTCATTTACTATTGAGTTTTCCCACGTTGATTTATCAAGCTTGATCCGGGTATTCTCAATACTCAGGTCAAATCCAAGTAGTTGTAGGTTTTGTCAAAGAGGTTGGAGTTTCTAGAGGAGAGCTGGAGATATTCATCTACGTAAGGACATATTCTATTATCCACTATACTTAGTTATTTTAGTTTGATGTTTGTCAGCAATTGTAAGCACAGAGGTTTATAACTGTCCAGGCTGAATTTAGGTTAGACTCTGATATATGTATTTTAAAAGTTTTCTGCTATAAAGATATTTGTTCAATATTATATGTTATTCCATTCATGTGAGATTCTTTTCTGTCTTATTTTCTTTATTATCCTTCATGTTCCATATTTTTGTGCAATTTGAGTTGGACATGGGTGGTTTATTGTCGATTCAAAGGGTACAGAATAACGGGCCATGACAGTGCAGTGGGCACTTCAGTCCTCGAAAATCTGCGAAAAGGTGCTTCTGTGTGGTTTCTATTGGCCTTTTCATTTCAAAGACTCGTCTGAATTTTGTAAAATTTATGATCGATGTCAAATGCTTTGATGAATTTCTCGATGAAATATGATGCCTCTAGACCCCATTCTTACTATCGAAATCTGTGATGTTTGGGGCACCGACTTTATGGGACCTTTTCCCAATTCTTTTGGAAATTTGTACGTACTTCTTATGGTCAATTATATCTCCAAATAGGTTGAAGTCGTTCCTTGTAAAACCAATGACCATAGAATGATTGTGAAATTTCTCAAAGATAACATCTTTTTGAGGTTCGGCACACCTCGCACAATAATCAGTGATAAAGGAACCCATTTTTACAATCACTCTTTTGAAATTTAAATGAAGAAATACTCGATAACCCACAAGTTATTCACTGTACATCATCCTCAAACTTGTGGGCAAGTTAAAGTTTCAAATAGTAAAATAAAACAAATCATGGAGAAAAGTGTCAACAAAAGTCGAAAAGATTGGTCCCAGAAATTGACCAACGCCCTTTGGGCTTACCATACCGCTTTTAAAACTAACCTTGGGATGTCCCCATTTCATTTAGTTTATGGAAAAGCTTGCCATTTACCCGTTATCGAACACAAAGCATTATGGGAAATAAAGAATTTAAACTTTGATCTCAAGAAAGCTGGCAAAAACCGAAAACTACAACTCAACGAATTAGAAGAACTTAAGAAAAATGCATATGAAAATGAGAAAATTTACAAACAAAGATCAAAAGTTTTTCATGACAAGTCAATCCTAAGAAAAACGTTTTCGCCCAACCAAAAAGTTCTTTTATAAAATTATAGACTTCATTTATTCCCTGGGAAACTTAAATCGTGATGGACCGGACCATTTATGGTACGAACTGTTTTCCAATATGGTGCCATAGAAATAGAAAACCCTAGGGATGGATCGATTTTCAAAGTCGACGATCATCGTTTGAAACCTTTCTTGGAATTTCAGAGTAACCAAGATGAGGAGCTCATGATTCTTCATGAGCCAAGCTACATCTAGTAAGAATATCTACACTCTTTTGTAAATATGTACATATTTTTCCTCGTCACACCCATTATATCATGCATTGACTGTGGTGACTGTCAAAATTAAGTGTGGGAGGAAGTCTCATTTTCATTTTTTTAGTTTTTCATGGCATTTTTGAATTTTCATTTTCTTTAAACTCAAAATTTTCAAAAAAAAATGAAAGAAAATCCCAAAAAGATTTTCCTTTTAGCATTTTGATTTTTTTTAAGAAACACTATAGGATGAGTATAAGTTTTGGTTATTAGATTGAAATTTTTGAAAAAAATTTGTCTTAACAAAAATAAAAATGAAGTTTTATTACAAATAAATAATGGTTTAACTAATATATAGGAAGATTCATGGGTGGTAATTACGAAGTATTCTAATTGAAAATCATTGTTTAAAGGAGTGGTTGATTTAAAGTAAAGGCAATAATATTTTAAATCTTTTAAGTTAAGTGGTACTAAGATGATATTGTAAAACTATCTCTTTCCTAAAAAAAGGGAAAATAAGAGACAAAAAAATCATGTTGCATATATGTATATATTTATTGACACCTACGATCGATAGGTGTACACACTTGTGTGTACACTTGCCATGCTCTGCAACCCTCTCATGTTAGACCGAAAGGCAGTGCATGATTGGTACATCTGGCCTCGTTTTATCTAAGGTGGGTATATGTATATAAAAATTATTTTATTAATAATGCCTATAGTCGATAGGTGTTCACATTAATGCGTTCACTCGCCATGCTCCATATTCCCCTCACATAAACCCGCAAGGCAGTGCAGGGGTGGTATATCTGGCCTCAGTTTACCTGAGTTAAGCATATATATATATTGTTAATATCAATAAAATTTTCAAAAATAAGAGTAAGCAAGCAATTGAAATCCAAGCACTAATTTAACTTGTTTGATCAACTAGTTATTGAAAAGAAATAAAAATAAAATACCACTTTGATAATCAACTAAGGATCCATTTCATAGTTACTTCGTGTTATCAACCAAAATAATGAATTAAACTATAGTCTATTTGTTATGATAACTCAATTTTTGTTGAAAATTTTGACAAGTAAAAGGACTCAATTTTCTTGATAATGACCGAAACTTATGTAACAACCCTAGTTTGCAGATAACCTATCAATATTAAATTATAATTATATTGATAGTTAATCTCCAAACTAGGGTTGTTACAACTAATATTTAACTTATTCGTGTAAATTAGAAAGTAAATCCTTCATTTTTAAATAATTTCATAAACTTGCATTCATCCCATTGTAAATAAATCTTTCACTTCGTAAATATTTTCACTTTGCATTTGGATTTTATGGGTAGTATCCGCTGAAGACCCTCACAAGTTAACACTTGTCTTGCTGGGGACACCTAGAGGTTTAACGTCTTGTTCATGCGCTCAATGCAATCGTGCTCCCTACGAAAATGAATTTATTTTAGTTTTCCTTTATTCGAGGACGAATAAAATGATAAGCGTGCGGGTATTTGATGTGTACATAAATGTGCATATATTTACATCCATATTTTATCCATTTTTATTTAAATAAATGTCATATTTGGGTATTTTAACATGTTTAAACCAAAATTCAATTATTTGCAATTCACCATATTTTCATCTTCATACAGGAGCAAAATGGTCATTTTTGTGCATGTGCTAATTTGAGAATTTTTGCTTGCACTTTTTTATGATTTTTTTAGTAATTTGGATGTAAATGGAAGAGGGTTTCATGAAATATATGCATGCACAAGGAATAAAAAGGAATGAAGAAGGAAATAATTCAAACTTGTGATCATGGAGGACCCCACCCACTTACCTAAATCTAAAATTAGAAGATAATGGATAACGAAGTGGAGTTTAAAGCTTCATGCATATTTAACGATGGATTAATTAGAGGCTAATGGTTACTTGGTGGCCACACTTCCTCAAGGGCATTTTGGGAAGCACCCTAAAAGGTGAATTAGTGTTTTATGCATGTATAAATAACCAACTTATGTACATGTAAATATCTTCTTACTCTTGAAAATGCTTAGGAAAATTAGCAAGCAAATTATAATGTCAAAGTTACATGAAATAAAAATGGCTTCATAGCCTATTTCTTTTTTCTTTTCTATCTGTTCTTATTTACTTTTATGTTCGTTCTTTTTTCTATGTTTTTTTCATTTCATATTCATAGCTTAGATGTGCATTTATGCAACTAGTTTAATGTTATTTGATGCAAGTAGATAATCTCCTTTCTTTTAATTAGTTTCTACTTCTCTTTGTTTTCCAATGTTGAAATTTGCATGTGTTGATTTGAAAAAACAAATGAGTAGCTAAACCTTTTCAATTTAGGGGTAATGAAGCTCTCAAATATTATGTAAATTCAACATCTCTATGATTTGTGGTCTCTTTTATTTCAAAGTAGACATTGATGTAAGTTTATACAGGTGGGTTTGATAGCTTATGTTGCAATTGCAACTGAGCTATTCTTATTCAACATAAACACAATTTACATCATCATTTGCTAATTGATTTTTGATTTTGAAATGAAAGTAAAAACAAATTTTGATGATCTATATTACTAGTTACAATAATAAATAGATTATGCTTAAAATAGCATTTTTTTTGGCTTCATTTTCATGAGAATTGATAAGTGGTTTATTTGTTGTATTATAATTTAATGGTTTAAGTTATGTTAACTAATAACATAAATAAGCCATACTTATGATAAATACAACAATTATGTCACTTAATATCAAAAAATAAAGATCATAGATTGTTTGTTTGTTTATTTACAAAAATACGAGAGTGGATTTGTCTCTAAATTGATTTCTAATCTCATAGTTTTTAATCTCATTTTCATTCTAGTTTTAATTCATTTTGGTTATAATTTGTAGTTAACAATCTTCTCTCCACTTTGGTCTAATTTTACTGGTTACAAAATTTTAAAATCTTAAAAATTCCCTATGGATCGACATGTACTCGCCACATACTAAAATTGTACGCCGTGCGCTTGGGTTATTTTTAATCTAAAATTCGTTCGATGGATTTCTAACCGATAGAATTTAGGTCGAAGAGAAATAGTCAATGCAAAGTCTCACAGAACCATCCTTCTTAGTAGCAAAAACTACAAGGGCTTCCCACATAGAAATACTCCTATGGATGAATCCTTTCTTCAATATCTTGAGATTTTCTTGTTCTGTTCCTGTCATTCTTTTGGGGGCATATGTCTCAAAGGCAAAGCGAGGAGTCTTGTGCCCTTCTCTAAATCGATTTGGACCACAATCTCCCTATAGGGTGGGAGACCTGAAAACTCTTCGAAGACATCAAGAAATTCTTAAACTATAGGTACGGATAAGGGCTCTCAAAAACAGATAGATTTAGTAAGTATAAATGGTTTAACTCAACTAAAGCTTTAGATGTACAAAGAAATTCTAGGTCACAACCTCCATGACTTCTTAATGGTATTACCCCTTTATCATTGTCAAGAATGGCTCATAATATGAAACCAATCCATAACCAAGATAAGCCTATACCCCTCAAAAGTTAGAACGTATGCAGTATATATAAAATCAATGTCGCATATGTCTTACACTAAGTCTTTGCAAATAAGAGAAAGATTCATCGAACTCCCAATGGGATTGGAAACCTCTATTGGGCTGCTAACCATTTGGGTTTTAAGGTTTAAGGAATTTACCACATCCCTAGATATAAAGGAATATGATGCACCCAAATCAAATAAGGTAAGAATAGTAACACCAAAAATAAGAGTAGTATCTTCTAGAGCTACTTTTTCCTGGTCTCTTGGTGGCTTACTGGCAATAGGGATAGTTTCAATAGCATATGTTTGTCTGCTTGGTCCTTCCTTAGCCATCTTGGGACATTGATTCTTGTGATGTCGTTCCTCATTGCAATTAAAGCACCTCCCTTTAAAGGCTTCCTTCATCAGACTCATCCTACAATCTTTAGTTTCATTACCCTTCCTTTAGAATCTCTTACACACCTTTATTTCTTTCTTAAACTTCCCCTTCGATTTCTTCTTGGCCCAAAAGCTCCCATTCTTCAACCTCCTTGCTTTTGGGTCTGTGCAGACTTCTCTTTCTCTCTCTTATCTTCCTCATTGGCCAAGTGTAGCATAGCTGTTTCTACCAACATCTCATACATGGCCCCCATAGGTACTTGGGTCAAAAACATTTTTCTTAGTGGGGAATTTAAGCCCTTCATGAACTTCATGGCCTTTTTCATAGGTGTATCTATTAGGCTCATCCCAAATTTAGCCAGTTCAATAAATTTAGTTATGTACTCCTAAAGGGTAGAATCCTCCTTGTCTCAGGTGAACGAACTTTTCCAATTGCAAGCTATCCTCTACTCTAGACATGAATCTCATCTCGAATCAGTCCTTGAATTCATCCTAAAAGAATATCCTGCTCGGGTGCTCATCAGTCACAAAGTTCTACCAATTAAAAGCTTCTTCCCTGAGGTGCCGAACCGCCATTCTTCTTCTTAGCTGATCATCACAACCAAGCTCTCTGAATACCTTCTAGTAGTTACCAATCCATGCTTTGATTCTGAATATCCTTTAGTTCCAGGGTACGTCATCCCTCCTATATTGAGAAAGTCCTAATATAACTTAGGAAAGTTGGTAAGACGGGGTGCTGCATCAGCAGTCAGGGCAGTACCGGTGCAGTTGGTGGAATAGGAATCGGCCCGATAGTCCTATGATATTGTTTAAACCATTCAGGTATTCAACGAATCGGTAGCCTTTCACGGGTAGGGTTCGCTTGTTCAAAAGAAGATTGATTATCAGCCATATCAACTATCTGTACGTTAAACCTTTAGTGCCGATTTCCTAAGATAGTGTTTACTTGCTGAAAGAAAAGAAAAGTTAGCCTAGCGTATGCCTAGTGTATGTGCGTATGTTCAAGCAAAGAGGATATATATAGAGTCAGAATTCTTTAGAAAAACCTTTTTGAAAAACCTTTTTCAAAATAACAAATATGTCTCTCATATGCAAAGTTTCCCCTGTCGATCGAGTAACCTAGAGCTCTAATATTAAATGTAACAACCTACCTTGGAACATGCCAAAATTTCGACCTAGAAAAGGCCCATCGAAACTTAGATCCATTCTAAGGCAAGCTATTGGTAGTAATAGAAATAACATTGTATACTAAACTTTCAGAAGTCGCAGCGGATGGAATAAATATAATAGTAAAGTGTAAATATTTATTTCAAAATCATAAAAATGTCATAACAAAAAATCCCATAAAAACCATAATATAATATTTGTTGCAACAATTGTTCAAATCCATGGGTACATATGAAAACAAATGATAATAAATACTGCCACTAGCCAAAATTCTCCATCTTTAAGCCTTGTCACCGCTATTACTCTATCCTTGACCTGTATTATAATGAGGAGGGATTAAGAATAACAAATGTCTGGTGAATAAAAACATCGAGTCTTACCTTTTGGTACTTGGGCGGTATATTTCAAAATAAGAATATGCCTATGAACATAAATCTATTAAAATCATTTAATACCTCTTTAAAAGGAAAGAAGGCGGGTCCAACCACTTAATACCTTCAATTCCAGAAGTAGGTTTCTAGACTCCCATATCCCAATCATATGTCATAAATAGCTAATAATATGAGAGACGGTACTCAAGTCACTTAATACTTTCCAGTGGAAAATAGGCAGACCCTGTCATTTAAGACCTATTTCAAGAAGCGTTTCCTTAATGGTACTATTTAGCTAACATCGTATGGAATCTCATAGGCCATTTAATACTTCCAAGTGGAAAATAGGCAGACCGCGTCATTTAAGACCTATTTCCAGAAGTGGACCCCTGTAGAAATAGCACATAACGTAACCCCTTGGCCATTTAATACTTCATATGTGAAAAAAGGTGGTTCCAACCACTTAATACCTCAAACCTTGAAGTAGGCACTTCGTCTTATAGCCCATACTCATAACGATGTCTGGCATTAGTCTGTTATTCGTAGGAACTGGTAGCCAGATTAGCTGGGCATATTTCCTTCATAGAATTTGGAACTAACCTTGCGTCATTACAAATATTTTTCATAAGGATATCTCACATCAATGAAAGTGTATATAGCTGCTGAAGTGAAGGGAAAACTTCTGTAATGTAACTCTATTGACCTCACATCCCTATGACTTAGACATAAATTAATTACTACCCACACATTCTCTCATCTAACCATGTCATAAATAAGGCCTTATGAGGAATCTTCCTTAATGCGCCTTAAACTAATAATTAGGCTATATAAGAGTTTCCTCTTATTTTCGTCTAAAAATCAATTACCTTTCTAATAGGGGAAAATAAATGCCTAATTAACTACACCATATACGCAATAGTTATACATTAATTGCACAAATAGAAATAAATAAATATTCCCACCTAATAAGTTCTAAACGCACGGATTTTATGTTCTAAACTAGTGTTAAATGTCAATTTCCTAACCAGTTATTGTTACAAATCCTTTTTCCTCAATTTTCCAAGATTTCATGGAATTCTAATATCCAGAACTGAGAGTATATATTCATTACCTAAATGCAACAATGGGCTTGTAAATAAAGTAGAAACTCAATTATCACATCAATTAAATGGAATACCTCAAACAATATGTATTACAATCTAAACCCTATACTTTATTCAACTCCTATTTTTACAAAGAAATAGATAAGGATAAATGGTGTAAATTACTAATAGAATTCGTAATCTAAACCCTTTATTTTATTAAAGGATCACAATTAAACCTAAAGAAGAAGGAGAAGTGAAATAAAATACAAAATTATCAAAAATTGCATAAACGAAATAAATTCCATCAAATTAATGCAAATAATTGAGAATCTCAATATAGAATTGATATTTCAAAATAAAAAGGAATTTTAGGGGATTTGATCTATCATATTTTTTCAAAATCCCAAACTCGCTACGGCATAATCAAATCCAAAAGAAATACACTAAATAATTGCCGAATAGAAATGCTAAGGTTTCCACTCACAGATTAGCCTTAGCTTCACTCATATGGATTTGTAGTCTTCCGATCTCTTTTAGAACCTCTCTCTTTTGATACACACACAATAGGGAAGAGGTGTATATATTCATTAGATTCATAATAATTGGAGAAGAATAGAATAATAATAGATTGTAGGAAGAAGAAACGGATAGAAAATAAGTTGAATCCTTACCTAAATTCACTACGGAGTTTATGAATCTTATTAGAGAGATAGAAATGGAAGAGTTTCATCGTAATCCCAAAAATAATATGAATAAAAGTGGAGAGGATATGGTTCTATTTATAGGAGTTGAAACGCAACAGAACTGTAGGATGGAAGTATGTAGGAAACAAGTAAATCTGGAGCGCATAACCGAATAAAACATAGCTTAAAACCCTAGCCACCACTGGCAACTATCATTGCCAAGCGGTCGACCGCCCTTGGGCGACAGGTCGACCGCTACAGTTTATCGGTTGACCTACGCAGGTCAACCGCTCCCTTTATTTAGGGACTTTTATTTATTTCCTTTGCTGAATTATTTTATTCCCTAATTAACTTTCTAACATTAAGAATTGATTAAATGTTTACTTAGCCCCTAAACCAATTTAAAATTTTAAATCCTAAATTTGATTTCTCATTTGAATTTGAATTCAAACTAAATTAATTTAAATCTGAGAACTTCAACTGTTCATAACTTCTTTGTTTGAACTCAGTTTTCAGCATACTATATATGGAAACAGATCATAATATCGCCATGAACGCAACTAAATAACTTTCGTTGTCAAATTCCAACTTTTATTAAGTTTCCATATCCAACCCTTATCATATTTTATTTTATTTTATATACTTTATTTATTTACGGTTCTTTTTACGGAGTATTACAAGTCTAGTAAGGGAATCTTGTGCCCTAGAGAAATATTATGGTTTTCTCATGGATGGTGAAAAGGAGGACTATGTCTTAGATGATGACACCCCTCCATCTTTCTAACAAGCATTGCAGAGTAAAGATTCTGCACTATGGCTTGGAGCAATAAAATCCGAGATGGATTCCATGTATAAAAACAAAATTTGGACTTTGTCGAATGTACCCAAAGGGATAAAACCCATTGGATGCAAATGAATTTTTAAGAAAAAGTGTGATAACCCGGATTTTTGAACATCTGCTGATTTGATAGTTAACTAAATTTTAAACTATTGAGATACTGATTTCATTTGATTAAACAAATGAAATTTGATAATAAAGATATCTGGATATATAAATAAATTTAAAATTTTAACAAGAGTTGAGTTATAAATATCTGAAGATAATAAAGATTGAATATATATAGATAAGCAGATTTTAAATAGAGAAAAACTTTATTTTTAAAACAAATTTAAGATGTGTTTGCTTAAAGTGTATATTTATATTTATGCGTTGATTTTTAATTTTTAATTAGAATTGTAATTCTAGATTTAAATTGAAATTTAAAAGATAAATACTTTAAATTATTTTGTATTTAAAATAGGATTTGTTTTATATTATTTTCCTTAAAGCAAACTTTCTTTATATAAATTAAGAAGTGATTGTTAATTAATAAAAAAAGGGTTTGTAAACATTTAAAATAAACATATCATGCATAATTACAAATGTAAGTTTAATAAATAAAATTTGAACAAAGAGAAGTTTGATTTTGAAACACACTTAAGATATTACTAGTATAAAACTAAAAATTTAACTATAATAAGTTATATAAGAAAAAAAATTAAAACACATTAGTACATTATAATTACAAGTGTCAACCTATTGTAACATGCAAATACAAGTGTATTTAATTTACTCCATAATCTAACAAGTGTCTCAATTATATTTATTTTCTTTTATTTTTAATAAAAAAATTTAAGTTATTAGAAAAGAAGAAAAACAAGCTTCACCATTTCTCTTTCACAACTTCATAAACCTGTAAACAAATAAGAAAAAAAATCACAAAAACAACAAAAGTTAAGATTTCAACCCAGCTTAACAAGAAGGCAAGCTGTAGATCCGATTCAATGAAGCTCAAACCTGAGGTCAAAAAATTATCAGATCAGAGCTGTTGATCAACAACCCAAGATTAACTCATCTTAAATAAAAGAAAAGAGGATCTAAGTCAACATCAAGCAAATTCCAGTTTTTCTTTTAAAAAGAAAATCTGCTTCTCTGTTCAAAGCATATGCAGGTGAGTAAGCAAGCTTAATTCATTTTCAGTTTGGTTGCACGCAGTGTATCTTGAAGTGATTATATGAATGTTTTATCTGATCGTATGAGTTTATGTATATAGATGTTGGTGTGCATATATGAGCGTCAGTATTTTTGCCTCTGTTCTCTATTTCCAGGTGGCAAATGAAATTCAAAATTATTGCTCTTCATCTGATCTTTTTTTAAAACTTTTATTTTAGACAATACTTGTATGGAATTTCAAGGTGCTTGATTTAAAAATATTTTCAGATAAGTTTTGACATAAGTAAGAATAACAGTCAAAATTAACTTATACCCAAAATCTCGATTTTAATAATTCATTGTTTCAGGTATATAGTTGGATTTGTTATCCAAATTTATGATTTTTGAAAATAAAATCGGGATTTTAAAGTTTTTAATATGAGAGAAATCGCTAGAGGACCAAATATTGGGTTTTCATCAATCTCTGATGACCAGTAGAGATAAGGATTTCGTGTTCATGGCCGAAGCTAGCCGGGGGATAGGTGATGCTGGCAAAAATGGTCATTGGATTTTTAAACTTCGGTGGTGGCAGGGCATCGTCATTATAGGGTTTTGGGAGCTGATGTTATTATCTGGTTTCACGAAGTTTGTGTGACGTCGATGGAGTTCGAGCCGCGATCGGTCGTGGGGGATTGAGTGTAGGGTTTCATGGTGAAGCAGTGGAAGGAATCTTGAGGCGTCAGGTGATGGGAGATGTCGGGACGAGGGACATTTGTGGGTAATGGTTTCTGTATAGCTTCATTTCTTGGGTTTGATTGTGTTTGAATTTGATGTCCTGGTCAAAGGAGGATTATGGGTGTTCAGATGATTTGAAGAAGTCGAAGACGACTTGCCAGTGGTGGTCGAGGTGGCTAGAGCACCGCCAATGTTCAATACATGTGCACGGCTTGCACAAAATTGGGTACGAAATCAGGGAATTGAAGGTTGGGGAAGACGTTGATTACACGGGTCGATTTCAGGGTATTTACGCACTGACTCGAAGGAAGGGTTAGAGGAGGATTGCTCGAAATTTTGCAAGTTGACTCATGTTTTGGTTTGTGGTTAAATTTAATTATCACCTGTATTGAAGTATTCCTACTTGAGTGATCATATTAGGAACATTAAGTAATATAGGTTATAGAAGTGTTTAAATCAAGTTATTTTAAAGGTTCATTAAAATAAATAAGTTTCAAAAGAAAATACAAACCAAGTTCTGAATTAAAGTATTAGCAAAATTTTAAATGAGTTTCAAAGTCTTTGAAGTGCTTTAAAAATTGTTGTTTTCAAAGTAATTATTATAATAGGTGAATTCCTATGTGTTTAAAGAGTGATTTTAGATGATGAGTTAATAACTAACTAAGTAATAAATTAATGATTAATTAAAGATGATCACTTATAAATTAAGTAAGAGTAATTACTTAATGAAGTAATTTGAGGGATAAATTTCTTAGTGTAAATACTTAAGTTAATGAGATTATTTTTAATTAATTAAGATTAATTAATTAAAGAGGATTACTTGATGATGAGATTAAGTATAATTACTTAATGTAATTAATGGACTATAATTACTTACTGAAGTAATTAATGAATAATTACTGGATGTAATTAATTAAGGGAAATTCTTGATAGATATTAATTAAAGGATAATTACTTGAGGGTAGTAATTAAGTGGTGATTACTTAGAATAATTAAAGGATTAATTAATTTTATTAATTAAGGGGTTGATTTAATTAATATAAGTAATTAAAGGAAGATAATTTCTAAGGTAATAAATTAAGGTTAATTACCGTGAATGGTTAAGAATAATTAATTTGTGTAATCAATTAAGGGTTAATTACTTAATGTAATCAAAGATAATTAATCAAGGGTGATTAAGTAGAGAATGATTAATTAATTGATTTGTAATTTATTAATGAATAAGTAAGCAAGATTTATTGTGATGAAAGTAATTAATTCAATTCATTTTAAATTAATTAAAGATGAAGTAATTGATCTAATTCATTTTAAATTAATTATAAATGGTGATTAATAAATCACTAATTATGTCGGGATAAATGATATAGATTGCCTTGAATGATTTGATATCTCAGATTGAGATAAGTAATGCTGTGTGATATGAATGCTGCGGTTTATGATATGTTCAATTTAAATTATGATGATGTTGTTATCTATTGATGATGAATTACTGTGACCCCTGTATTTAAAGTTGGATTGTATTTCACTTAAATAACTTGTGTTAAGATGGTAATGAATTTGAAGAGATCGGAATCGGGTATTAGTTAATATCTGAAACCACTTCGATTCTTTATAAATTGATTTGTGGAATTAATTGGCTGAAATGGAATGATTTAAGAGAATTAGTCCATTTAAACTAAGTTTTGGTACTTAGAAATTGATGTGTGAAATAAGTAATGTCTATAACAACTCGTGAAGTTGTGAATTTATACAAGTTACCCGGGTTTATATAAGTTGAATGCTTTTGAAATTTATGTTAGATGGGTTTCCTCATGCTAGTTTCCAGCCAGACCCGGGTGTTACTTTGATGTAATGCTCGGGTCAGACCGAGTATTACAGATTTTCAGGTAAGGACGTTCTGGAGCTCAGCAGGCGAGCTGGATGGCTGGAACGTATGGTGTGTTTACCACTGTGATATATTATTGTATAGTTAGGGCATGTTGTTTAAAACTGTCATGTGATTGGTAATGGTTGTAACTCTGATGTATAAAAATATAAGTGTACTGGTACATTTCTTCTTTGTAAAACTGTTATTTATGTGATATTATATTTTGATTCGCTGCGAATGTGAGGTTTCTGTGACTTGTTCCTGTTTCTTCTTCTTTCTCTTTCTTTTTCTTTCTAACTATCTGGAAGTTTCGGGATCGAAATTTCTGGGTCATTACATTTGGCATCAAAGCTAAAGGTTAAGCGAGAACCTTGGCTCTGGTGGGATTACTCATTAAGGATAGGGTAAGTGGTACCCTAGAATGAGTTGAGTATATATATATAAGAGAGCGTACTTGTTATTTTTTTATATAAAGATTTTAAATGATTTTATATAAGAATATATTTTGATATATATAAAGCAATATTTCTTTCTAATAAATATTAAGGGAATTGGTTGTTAAATTATTGGAATTAAATTAAGAAGTAATAGAATACAACCAAATTGAAATTGAATAAAGATAAGTTTAAAATAAATTCAAAACTGAAATTTAAATCCTGAATTTGGGAAAGAATTTCAGAATAAGATAATAATGAATTGGTTTTTAGATATGATAATCTTGGCTATAATCCTAAATAGTTTTATGTTTAATAATGATACATTTGCAACCAAAATGAAGTAAACTTTTAAGATGAGTATAACTTCTAAATAGAAGTGGATTTTAATGTGTGAAGTTTTAAAACCTAAGTCTAGAAATATTTGAATTGTTTCGAAATATTGAAATAAAGGAATAAATAATATTGTTCAAACTATTTTGAATATAATCTTATTTTAGAATAAGAAGTTGTTGTAAACTTTAAAAGAATTTGTTTTGAATTAAAACCAAGGGTTGTTTAAATTTTAAAATTTGGCTTGGTGGGCCAGGAAGTAAATATGTATATACGTATGGATATACATAATATCAGAGATGGTTTGAGATAAACTCTAAATATTGAGTTTTAAATTGGGAATGAGATATGATACCCAAAGTGATAAGTTTTTGAACTTAGTAAATGGGAAGATTATTTATGAGAAGTTTAAAATTTGAAATGGAAGTTCAAATTGGGTAAGGTTGACTGGATTAAGTGAATTGAGTTTAACTTGGGAAAAAGTTAAATAAGTTGGAATGGTCAACCTGATTTGGAAATTTCAAGATGAAATTGGGATTTAACTTGGAGAGTTAAAGATGAAATTGGGATTTAACTTGGAGAGTTAAATGGTTGATTTGAATTAGGAAGTTTGAGTGATCTTAAAATGGGTTTGAGATCCGAAAATTGGAAATGGATGGATGTTTTAAAAATAATTTGAATGATACCATCCCATTGTTATTAATAATCTTTAAGCTGAAATTGGATTTGTTTAAATAAATGAGAAATGAAGTGTGGTAATATATCCATTATTGGGATAAAAGGAAAATCGCACTTTAATTTGAAATTAAGGATAAGGAATTACTTTGAACAGAAAATTTGAATAATTACGCTTGTAAATTAAAATTGTTTAAGGAACTAGTTTTAAACTGGAAGATAAAATTGAGTAATAAATTAAATTTTTAAGGATAAAATTATTTTGAACTCTTATTTGAACTTTGGAAAAAGTTAAGTAAAGATAATTTTAAATGGAATTTCGAGAATTTGACTCAAAATTAAATTGTTTAAAGGTTAATTTGACTTGTGGTATAATATGCTAGGTCTGAACTGTGAATTGAATTGTTTAAAAACTTTAAAGGTAAATTGATTTAAAGGAATTAAATCAACATTTGAAGTATCAACTCGAATTTATATAATTCGAGATGGCTTAAATTTGGAATTTGAATTGAAATTAGTTCAAATTGAATTTGATTTGATTAATTGAAATTGTGATTGAAGATGTTTAAGTATAAAATTCAAATGGAAAATTTGAATTGGATTAATTTGAAACGATTTGTAATTAAAGTTGGATAGTTTTAAATTCAAATGAAATTTGAATTGAATTTGGGAGGAAATCAAGAATAATTCAACTTGATTTGGAAATGGAGTTTGAAACTGGGATTAATTCAAACTGGAGTTCAAATGAATTAAAATTGGAACTAGTTCAATTGAAATTTATTTGAATTAGTAGAATTTGAGATCAAGGTTGAATAAAGTTAAATTTGGAAAGAAACTGAGGTTAATTCAACTTGAATTGGGATTGAATCAATTTGGAAATTGAAGTTATTTAAACTGGAATTGGGTCAATTTAAATGGAAGTGGAATATAAATTGAATTGATTTGGAATGGAGATTGGGAATTGAACAGTTTTGACTCTGGATTATTTTTAATATAAATTGTTTTAATATAAACCTATTTTTTCAAGCTATTCATTATATATACAACCGTTCTTTTAAAAGCCAAACTATCTTATACTTGTTTTACAATTATTTTTGAAACTTTTTAACAATTTTCCAACTGTTTTATAAACTAATTACTAAATTTCAACTATTTTACCAAACAAATTACTATCTTACTATTATTTTGCAATTATCAAAAATTTCTATAATTATTTTAACTATTTTCTAACTATTTTACACCTATTTTACAAACTAGTAATTATTTTCCAACTACTTATCTATTTTTAAATTTTTCAAGCTATTTTTGTGACGCCCCACCTCTATACCCACGCTAGCCAAGGACACTACAGAGTAATGTCGTCAACTAACACGGAGAATAAGGCTGGTTAGGAGCGACCATCTATAGCCTTGATCTAACTATCTATTGAATACATCGACAATAAACATACCAAGCAGGTCGACATACTCAATGAATACTTAAAAAAAACCATAGGTGGTTGGATCTATCAGAACAGAATATAACAACTCAAATGTAATATACATCATAGAACAGTAAATCATCATATACATATATACAGATACATAACAGAGTATACAAACTAATACATGTCAAGTGGTATAGCAGACCACAATATACAAACGAGTCAATAGAATACAAATCAGAGTTACTACAAAATGGGACTACACAAAAAGCTATGACAAAAAGAAGCTAGCGGAGTAGTCCATGCGGAAGCAAAATAGGCTAAGTCTAAAAGCACCTAACATGAAACATCTCGGTCTGACCCGAGTACAAGATACACGGGTCAGTCTAGCTAAACAAATCAGTTAGATAAACTGAACAACAATAAACCTGCAGGGTTACAAAGTATAGCAAATATCTCTAAAAGAGATAACACAATCATCTAACAAAAGATGAATCATATGATAACAAGCCTTATACCATCGGCAACATATAGAAACAAAGGATACGAATATCCCAAAACAAGCCAAAAGGCAATAACAAATACCAATAAGGTATACAAGTTCCACAAGGTAAACGCTACTCATCATGCGGCTCATAATGACCAACAGCGAAGGGCGATACCAAGGGAATATACATATAAATGAAACATCAAAATATTGCTCGAGCTCAGTACTATATAAAAAAGGATCCATGAGCCCGAAGACTCCAAACCCAATATCACCCATGCGGCTCATAACGACTAACATCGGAAGCGATACTAAAGGGCAACCCAATATCACCCATGCGGCTCATAACGACCAACATCGGAAGCGATACTAAAGGGCAACCCAATATCACCCATGCGGCTCATAACGACCAACATCGGAAGCGATACTATAGGCAACAAACCCGAAGGCACAAATCCGAAGGCACATACCCAAAGGCAACATACCCGAAGGCAACAAACCGTAGTGGTGAAGGTCCGAAGACCCAGTACTGGACACCACTAACTGGCGGAATGTGTCATAACTCTCAGAAAGGAATCCGAAAAGTGGTAACGTGAGTCCCATAACCACTCGTTCGCACTAAACGGTTTACTATCCGTTAGTTAATTTCACACTCAAAGTAGTACAAAGTTCACCTCATATCATCGGTAAACCATACCAAAGGTCAAAACGATCAATTGAATAGGTTCGGGATTAATCAAAAAGATAAACGCACAGATTCATGGTCCGTGTTTTACCTAACCATTTAATCACCCTTCCATTTCGCTCGAAGTGCGAAATTGTACGTGTGGTTTAAATAGAATTTATAAATCGGAGAAGCGAACTTTTAATACAATTTGAAGAAATAATTTATAAAAACCCATGAATGAATTCAAAAAGGAATTATCAAGGTCAAATATGCATAAGCAACTAATTGGAATCAATATGCATCGATCAAATTTGGAAAATTAAACGAACAAGGCAAATTGGCCAAAAACAGCATATTCAGACGTCTGAAAGAAGGGATTCAGACGTCTGAATCTGGAAATCAATTTGTTTCCCAAAACAGAATTCAGATGTCTGAATCCTAACATCCAGACGTCTGAAATGGGCAATATTTTTCTTATTTCCTTTCTGGTCGAAATTTAGCCAATTCAGATGTCTGTAATATAAATTCAGACGTCTGAATCTGGGAATAAATTTCTTCCCAAGAACAATATTCAGACGTCTGAAATAAGGGTTTCAGACGTCTGAAACTCAATGTTCAGGCATTTCCTGAACCTAGGCCAACTATGGCCAAACAAATCGAAAGCAATCGGATGCGTGTTGATTATGGGCTTACGTCAAACGACTACCCAACCTTAACGACACACCCAAACACTCCGAACAACATAAATATCATCCATATAAGGTTTTACATAGATTTGGATTCAAAAATCATAATTTGGCAATTACACCAAAACAATCCAAATCGAAAGCAAAAGCATATGAACAAGTGTTAGGAATCCATACCCAACATTTATGAAACCAAGAGAAGTAGATGTGAGTTCAAAACTCACCTTTAATCCAAAAACAAAGAAGAAGGAGTTCAATTTGCAAGGAGAAGACCAACTAATCTCCACTTCTACTCTAATAGCTTCAATCTAAGATCAAAACAAGTATTTTCCTAAGTTTAGGTTTAGGAATTTCTGAGATTGAAGAAAGAAAGAGATAGAGAAGATGAAGAGGAGCTTACCTATGTCTTCTCTTTGATTTTTGGAGCAAGAATTCAAGTTACAAAGAAGAACTAGGGCTTGCAAATTTCTATTCCTCTTTCCCTTCCACCATTTTCAGTTTTTGCTTGAGAAATGAAATGAAATGGAGATGAATGAAGAGAAGGGGCTAAGCTAGAGGGTTAAGTGGAGATTGGGCTGAACCCAAACTCAAGCCCAGGTAGAAAAAGTAGCCAAAATTTCACTTACTCCAAACATATCAAAGATTATACTCAAAAAGATCGCAAACGCCATTTTGGAACCAATGGAAGTGGTTTCGAGTTCCAATTTGGTCGTTGGCAAAAAGTAGCATTTTGGACCCAAAAATCCGACTAAGGACGCTATATTTAAATAAAAACATTTAAATATATAATCGTTAAATATGCGGGTTGTTACAGATCTCCCCTCCTTACAAAATTGCGTCCCCGCAATTCCTAGAGACGATATTTGTAACAACTACATACATACAACATTCAAAAGAAAAGAAAATAAGCTGGAAATGAAAAGATAAACTCACTGTTCTCGAGCTAAGATAGAAAACCTGGATAAGATCGCTCAATAAACTCTATGGTTTCCCAAGTACAGTCATTGGGATTAGCGGACCATTGAACCTTAACGAGCGGCACGTTCTTGTTTCGAAGGTGTCGCACCTCCGTGTCAAGTACGCGAATAGGTTGCTGTCACTACACTACAAAAGGCTTTTAATAGCGTTTGATAAACGCTGTAATACGATACAACATCGTTAGTTCAAACGCTGTATAACGACACGCTGTCGTATATACAGAACTTACAACAGCTTTTTGATAAACGCTGTTGAAACATCACTTTGACAGCGTTTCGTACAAGCTGTCAATAATGTTTTTACAGCGTTTTCAAACATGTTGTATTATGTTTCTACAGCGTTAATAATTTAGTTGTTGGAGATGTTTTAATTCTACTTTAACTGTTTACAACAGCTTTTTATAAACGTTGTTGAATCATCAACTATTTCAACAGCATGTACTAAACGCTGTTATTGACTATTTAAAGATAATTACAACACGAATTGAACGCTGTTGTTTCTTTATTGACAGCATTAATCAGACGTTGTCTTCTATTTATATAGCAGCTTTAATATTCCACTCTATTTTTGAATATTACAGAACTATATTTTGAGTATATTCAAGCAACTAATATATATAACATGTTCTAATAACTATTAATTAGTTACATAAACTAGTTAAGACAATATTAATAAACAAAAGACATCCATAAACCAAGTTTCAATAATATCCATAAACAAAAATAACAAAGTAAACCAAGTTGTCACAAATTCTGTTAAACAAAGACACGTTATATGTTAGACAAAAATATAATATCAATACGGTAAGTCCGCACCAAATGCCAACAAAAAAACATGCATCTAAAAAGTTTCATATGCTTGCTACTTGCTACGAAAGAAGAATGTGTCATCACCATCTTTAATTACCTGTAATGAAGAAATTTGAAGTCAGTGAGTAAACGCCATCTAAAAATTTGAAGTTTCATATGCTAAAATGCTTAACTGCACCGAAAAATCACTATATGGTATGTTAAGCCGAAACCTAGCCAATATACGCATTAGTAGGTTAGCTCAGTTAACGAAGCCAATATACGCATTATGTGTTGGAGGAGCAGTGATGGACAGCAGTGATGGATAGTAGTAGAAAATGGATAGTTCAAAAACATTGTAGAAATTATAACTTATATCAAAGGAACCTCAATCGTATACAACTGAATACTTAGCAAATTTATGTAACACAATGAATATTAATGTCTATTAATTGTAAATCTCATCGCGTAAGGAAATGTTCATGCAAAATAGTATTCTTTTTAATGTAAAAAATAACATAAGGTCTCCAGATACCTCAGTTTTTGTAGACACAAATGACTGCATTGTCTTCATCCATTTCTTTCAGTTGATTCTCTTGTTGCATCGCAGAAGTCGAAACAGTCTTATGCAAGACATCAAGATGTTCAGTCAACTGAGATCGAAATTTATGAACAATGTTTTGATTAACATCTTCAATTTTATCCTTCCGCTCTGGAAATTATGTCAAACAATATTTGTTATTATAAATGGAAGGAAAAAATAATAGGTAAACAAAAAGTACATACCAATCTTAGAAAATAAACTAGAAACATCTGCAGCTGCGTTCTCTAGTTCAGATCTAAGATCATGGGCACGTTCAACGAGTGTTTTTCTAAAACAAAAAGCCAACACAAGTCAACGTAGGAAATATACATGTAAACGAATTAAACTAGCATAAGTATGTTACCAATGTGTTCTAAAGCTAAGCAGTTAGACTGTCCCATTGCAAAAGGAAGATTGGTTTGACAATGTTATAGTTGAATTTATTTGGAACAATGAGATTTATACTCAAATCGATGATCAAGTACTATCTCAGGAAATATTTTTACTTCAAAGATTGAACTGCAGTTTGCACAAAACAATGTATGGGAAATAGTTCATATAGACAATTCGTGATAAAAATAAATACATTAGTTAATACAGGCACTGCACTTTATACTGGTTGTGAATATGGTACTGTGCTTAAAGCGGTGGGGTAAATGTATGTAGTTTAAAAACTATAAGGGTGCTGTATTCACCTGATTTGAGGAGGTTAGATATCAAAAACTCTTTTTCACTGATCGTGTTGTTTGCCTACTGATATCTTTCTTCCAGGTCTAGCAAAGCATATTCAGTGTTTTCCAACTTTTTCTGTGGTACTATCACAAGAAAATAAACAACTGAAAGTGATAAAAATCACAGTAAGGACAAACACTCGTAAAATCAATGTCACCCGTTTTGTTTCAAGTTTCTCACGAAGCTCTGCAATTAGGAGTTGTTGAGAATTGTAGAGCTCTTGAAGCCCGGCTAATTGTTGTGCAGTACACAACAAATTGATCAAACTGCCAAAATTATTTATACTCTTCAGTATAATAAAGCTTAATTAAGTACCTTATCCTTTGACTTTGATTCCAGCTCCATGCGTTCAATTTTTTCTGTCATGACCTATACAATCACACCACATTTTTTTTCAATATGATACATATTTACAAAATGTTAACAAATTGAAAAGAAAATGTTGAAGTATATGATGAAGTAACCTTTTTCTCCGCTTCTTCTTGCAGATAGTGATCCCTTGGTATGTAAATACCATTCTTATCTCTTGCAGCAAATACTTCTGTGACCAGAAATGATTATTATTAATAGCAATGTCATTAAAATAATTATGAGATCGTATTCCCTCGCTGATTTCGTCCCTGTACACACATTGTCACTGCATACATACCACTGTTACATCCCCATACACACAAAGCTACTACCCACACTTACATCACTTCTCTGCCAACCTCTTTCATTCATACAACATCTTTCTACAACTCATACTTCACTGCACTGTATAATATCTCCACATACAAACATCACCACAACCCCCTACACATCTTCTTTCATCACCACCATAAACTTTAACCTGACCAACCTCCATCCCCTCCTACATCACCAGTTGATACAACAAACATCCCATAACCCACCCCTCTGTCATCAACACCTGCTTGCCATCAACATCATCCCACAACCCAGTCTACCATCAACCACATCATACTACCAACCATCTGCCTCAATTGTCCCCTGCCTTGCTCGCCAGCTTCACCACTTCCACCACCAGAGCTAACCACTCCAAACTCAAATCCTGACTTCAATCACTTGCGAAAATCCCTAAATCCACTCCTCAATCGCCTTGCTAAAGTAGTCAATTCGATCATATTGCGAGTCTTATAATGCAATTTTACTTTAGCAGCAATAATATGCAATAAATTGTAAATTATAAAAGAGACTTGCCTTTAACTTCGCAATCAAGCATCCATTCATCAATAAGAGTACTCCAACCTCTGCAACCAAAAGTAGGACACAAGAAGTTAACCATTATTCAACATTGCATATTTAAAAGCTACTCATTTGCATAAATTCAACATACCCTGCATATGATTGAAGCAAGACTAGCCAATGACCATTTTGCTCCAGTAGCGTCAAGTGAGATTGGATAGTAGCTCAATATCAAATCCAAAACTGAATAATTGAATAAAATGTTAACAAGTAAGCCTAAGTACCATTTTGTAGAGAAAATGAATGTCAAACAAGATATATAGTTGCTTCTTGTGCAAATGTACCATGCACAAATACATGGATTGTATTGACACACATTCAGCAATGCACGATACACAGATATAAAGCGCACATATTTAAAGGTATTCGTACTTAAAAAACCAATAGAATTTGTGCAAACCTATTACTGACTATATATTTCAAATTACAGACAAATGATTCAAGATTTAGAAGATTTATAAAACCAACAGAATATTTATAAACTTATTGCTGGCTATATGTTACCCAGGTTCTAAGCATTCTAAAGCACATAATGTCTACAGATCTGTTAATGAAGCTAAACTGCTCTACAGTAACATAGTTATATTTCACGATCTAGTTGATCACCTAAATACTAAGTGAAGAAGCAGTCCTTCTTAATATAAAATCTACGCATGACCAAGTTCAAACCAAATGTACAAAGACAAGACAAAACAGAGGAACTGCGCTATATTTACAAACTAAACTACACACATGAATTAGCAACTCCAAAGGAAGAAACCACTTCAATATGCAAATCTGTATATTCCGCTCTCGTTCATTTTTGATAAAAGAGACTGATTTGATTTAACTGTGTGCACTGTCATACAGACCAGAACTTCATAATCTTATTTAATCCTTGGCAGTGTGCACACAGGCAAAGGTTAAACAAAATTATGAAGTATATGTAAAAATAATTCAAAAAAACAATAAAAATTTACTTAAATCGCGGATTGAAATAAAGTTTGGAAAGGTCCTGATTGCGAAGATCCATGCAAGGGACCTATATTCAGAAGTTATAAGGACTGCCATGATATTCCATTACATTATGATCTATAATTGTCATTTTTCTTAATAGAATAAAAATAAGGTTAAAACACTTACTAAAGGGTTGATTTTATTTGAATCACCACCAAGTCTGTTCATTGCATCACGCATGCATGCGGGATCAACAACAGTTGGAACACCCGTGAAATCCTGTTAAACAAAAAAGGAAGGATAGCTAAGTAAATAAATATTCAGCATATGTGCAAGGCATGACAACTAAGTTGCATAAATTATACACCTAACATATCATCGTGTAAATAAGTCAACTACTATGTATTTAAGAAGCACTTTATTATTCATTACGAAAGAAGCAAGTATTCAACATAAAAATACATTAAAGACAAAAAACAGTTCCTTTTGTTAAAAGCATCTTCTATTTTACAAGCTCGGATGTATAGCATCACATAAGATCCAATAGAAAAATAAAAGAATAATCCTTCACCCTTTTGTTGTTGTGAGGGCAGTTCAGAAGTTATAAACCTAACTTCAATAATAGAAATTAATTTATAAACCTAAAAAAGGGAAGGTTAGATGAAAGCCTTCCTACTACGGTTCTGCGCTATAAGCAGGGTTCTACCTCATATATCCCTTTACTCGCGCTATCAAGCATCAAGTAGAGTAAAAAGGGTGTAAGTCCAGATTCCCAAATACAACATAACTAACTTCCAAAAAATCACAGATTAACACCTGAAGCAAAACTCTGGCAGGCTTAAAAGGAATCTCCACTTGTTTAGGAGCAGTATTCTCCCAATCCAAAATCTTCTCCAAGTCCTTCTCCGTCACTTGAAACCCATCACAATTCCTGATTGCCGATTCCAACAGAATCCTTATTGAGTAAGGCAACCGGTCTGCGTTTGTTTTAAAATTTTAGTAAGAAATAATAGCAGGATAAGTAAGTTTAGAAAATGAATTCACTAGTCAGTAAGCAAATCAAACTCACCAATTCTAGGATCACTAAGTACTGGCAAGCTATAATATTTCCCAAATTCACCTCCACCAGGCTTTGACAAGGCAGTCAATATACTCTCGTAAGCATTTTTAGTGGCTACGGAATCAAACAAATCGATTTTAGGGTATAAACATTTATTGACTTTCGAATTCAATACTTTCTCGAAAAGGTTTTTTATAAACTTCAAACCTACATACAAAGTCGATCTGAGGTGCCCTTTGTACCTGAGATGGAGACGATTAGTTGAAATGAAATCCGGTTGTGAAGCCTAATCCGACTATATGTAAAAGACATCGACATAAATGATTAGTTGGAAAAAAATCGACGATTAGTTGAAACACGTACCTGAGATAAGCATCTAGCAGTGACGTTTCAAATTCGAAATCGAAAGAGAGGTGAAGGAAGATGCATGAACGATGAGGGCAGTGACGAAGGGAAGCTTCAGTGATTGGAAGAGAGACTTAATTTGCTCTGGGTTGTGAAGGCGGTAACAAAATGAAAGAGCGATAGAATTAATTGGGGAAAGTGGGAAAAAGTAGGTGGCAAATGATAATTAGGTTTTCCTCAGCGTTTAGGGTGTAAACATTTTCCCTCCAGAAGCTATGACCGCATTTTAAGGAGAAACGTTGATATTAAATGCTGCTGATAGTATGTTTTCTTGTAGTGTGTACAATAGATAAGTCCGGTGAGACCTCAAGCTCTTGCAAATCAGGAGAGGTAATAACAGAATCCGACTCCCGAAGACACTTCCGAAGTTGCGAGACGTGAAATACGTCATGAATGCCAGATAAATGAGCTGGAAGTGAAACTCTATAAGCCACATGGCCAATACGTTCAGTAATAGAAAATGGTCCTATAAAGCGAGGGGCCAATTTCCCAGTCGTACTGAAACGCATAACCCCTTTCAAAGGAGAAACACGAATAAAAACAAGATCACCAATCGAGAACTCGAGAGGTTTCCTACCGCTATCCGCGTAGGATTTCTGGCGACTTTGTGCCTCTTTCATTCTCAATCGAATAAGATCAATCTTCTCGGAAGAATGACGAACAAAATCTGGACCAAGAATAAGCTTCTCTCCAGATTCCAACCAATATGAAGGAGATCGACGTGGCCTTCCGTATAGGGCTTCGAAAGGAGCCATACCGATACTAGACTGAACACTATTGTTGTAGGAGAACTCTACAAGAGGTAGGTGATCCTCCCAACTACCACCGAAGTCAAAAATACAAATACGGAGGAGATCTTCCAAGATACGATTCACCCGTTCAGTCTGTCCATCAGACTACGGATGATAAGCTGTGCTAAAATTAAGCTTCGTTCCCAAAGCTTGCTGAAGACTCTTCCAAAAATGACTCGTGAATAAAGGACCACGATCACTCACAATAGAACTGGGAACACCGTGAAGTCTCACGATTTCCTTGACATATAACTTAGCCAAATGTGAAGCAGTCCTATTAGACTTAATAGGGACAAAATGAGCATACTTAGTGAGGCGATCAACAATAACCCAAATACTAGAATGGCCAGATCTCGAATGAGGTAGGCCGTCAATGAAATCCATAGAAATCAAATCCATTTCCACAATGGAATCTCAAGAGGCTGAAGAAGACTCGAAGGACGCTGATGTTCGGCCTTAAAACGCTGACAAGTTATGCAATTGCTCACATAACTCGCCACATCACACTTCATGCCTTCCCAATAATAAAGACGACGCATATCGGCATACATCTTGCTACTACCGGGATGAATGGTATACTTAGAACGGTGACAGTCATCAAGAATGTCATGCCTAAGTGCAAGATCAGAAGGCACAAAAAGACGGTTCTTCTTACGAAGACACCCATGAGAATCAATGCTAAAATCTTGCAATGCCTCATCACAAGATCCAGACTCACAGAGCTGAATAAAATGCAACAAATCAGGATCACGCCGCTGAGCATCGGCAATACGGTCCAACAAAATAGGTCGAGCTCCCAAACTAAATAATAGAATAGGAGAATCAGAAGATGAACCTCGATCACGAATTTCACAAAAAGATAGAGTCTCAAGAACATCCCATTCGGCAAGCATCATAGAAATAACAGCCGAATGTTTGCGACTAAGCGCATCTACAACACGATTACCCTTGCCAGGGGTATACTGGATATCAAAGTCATAGGAAGCAAGAAACTCGAACCAACGTTGTTGTCTCATATTGAGTTCCTTCTGAGTGAAAAAATACTTCAAAGATTTATGATTGGTATAGAGAATGAAGCCTCGCCCAATAAATAGTGTCGCCAAATCTTTAAGGCAAAGACAATGGCGGCTAACTCAAGATCATGAGTGGCATAGAGAACTTCATTCGGACGCAGTTGCCTAGAAGCATAAGCAACTACCCGATCTTTCTGCATAAGAACAGCACCGAGACCACTACCACAAGCATCGGTGTAGACAACAAGATCATGATTCCCCTCGGGAACCACAAGAATAGGAGCATTAGTGAGAAGTTCCTTTAACGTCAGAAAGGAAGCTTCATACTTGTCGGACCAAATAAAACGAATGCCTTTCCAAGTAAGGCAAGTAAGAGGAAGCACAACACGGGAAAAATCCTTAATGAACCGACGGTAATAACCCGCCAATCCAAGGAAACTACGAATCTCATGTACATTCTCAGGCCTCTTCCAATTCTGGATGGCTTCGATCTTTGAGGGATCGACAGAAATGCCATCGAAAGATACAACATGGCCTAAGAACTTAACCCTATTCTCCCTAAAATGGCACTTGGAGAATTTGGCTCTAAGATGATGATGAGGGAGGGTACTCAGGACAATTCTCAAGTGATTAGCATGCTCAGCTTCAGACTTAGAATAAACAAGGATATCATCAATGAACACAAGGACGAACTTATCGAGATATTCCCGGAATACCCGATTCATGAGATCAACAAAGAAAGCAGGAGCGTTCGTCAAACCGAACGGCATAACGAGCCACTCAAAAGAACCATAACGAGTGCGGAAAGTGGTAAGAGGTATGCTATCCTCCGCGACTTGTAACTGATGAAAACCTGTGGCAAGGTCTAGCTGAGAAAAGACCTTAGCACCACTCAATAGATCGAACATATCATCGATCCTAGGTGTGACAACCCGTATATTTGGACCATTTAAATTGACAATAATCCACACATGTCAACTTAAATAGTACAAAACACGAATCATAAATGGAGTATATATATAAATGAGAATCATCACAGAATCACAGAAATATAACATAATAGAATAGTGCAGCGGAAATACAACATAGTCATAAGAGTAGTTCATGAAGTTACCCAGAAATACAACAATGTCTCAGATAAAATAAAATAGAACAACATAGATGTCCAATAGACCAAAAAGAAAGAACAATACTGATAAATAAAGATAAAGATAATATTCGGTCTTCAACTTCCAAATAGAACAACAACAGCAATCTTCAGACTGATCCGAGCATAAGCATAAACAAACACTCGAATCAGGACATATATTCTTATACAGATAATATGATTCACAATTTGAAACAACAATAACTCAAAGATGGATGGAATAAACATCTTTCAGGATCCGGTAAACTATCTATATATAGTAATGTACGATAAATAGATAATGTCTAACAGTAAAGTAAAGTATCAAAATAGCGTTAAGGCGTTACCATTATCTCCCTTAACACATTTTTATAAATATCATAGTCTATACAGCACTGTAAACTCCACCGTAAACTAGTGGGATATCAGGTAGTACTCCATAGGTATAATACAAAACAAATTCGTAGTGGTCGCGTATACGGGATACGAGTATGACAAGGCACATGAGGCAATACCCAAGGTAGTGAAACTACCGTTCGTCTGATCCGGACTGGTGAGAACGCATCGCCGCAACGATCGCAACACCGCGAAACAACACTCCAAATTTCAAGGGTGCGCACCAATCAATCACAAAAGTAAATGAGTAGTTTACGAAGAAGTGTGTTCGCTCGAGGTAGCTAACCCCATTTGGCACGGCACAGCTCCTGATTTTAGTCATTTCCAATTTGACATAAGTGTCAAGGCTATCCATTATCGTTCACTTTCTTCAGTCATCAACGTTCGTCATTTCAACCACTTCATTCTGGATCATCACTCTGCGTATAGTTATTAAAGTGGTTTCCGGTTTAGACAGTGAGTATGTCCCTAACCGATTCCGGTTCCTTTAATAACTTTACGTAATTATTTCCGATTGGTTGCTTAATAAATTTCAAACAAATCAATTTCAATTTTAAATTTCAATTTGTAAATCATCGTTCGTTAGTCTTTCTAAATCGGTTTCCAAAATTTCGTTTATAAGTTCATTTCAAAGTCATTTAACTTATTTTATCGTTCAAATCGATTTGAATTCAATTATCAATTCCATTCAATATTTATTTAACAAAATTTTTCTTAAACAATTTCAATTATATTTCAAATTCATTACATTTCCTTATGTTCACTTCATTATCAAACTTACAACTTAATTTTATAATTGTTAAATCAAATTTTCAAATTACCAGTCTTCCATTTATTTCGATAAAGCGCGTTAAATCTTTTATTAAGAAATTCATTTCGTTTATCATTCCTTTAGTTACAAATTTCAAAATCCAATTAAGAAACTTAGTTTCACTTGTTCAATTTCACTTAGTAAATACTATTCAATTTAATTAAATCGTTAAATAATTCACCTTATCAGGTTTTAATAGTTTCAAATCTTAATTATAAATCATTTCAAACTTATTCATTTATAATTCAAATTTAATTATAAATAAATTAAAACTTAAATTTTAATTAATTTCAACTTCGTTATTAATAATTCCAAATTCAATTATTAATAAATTTTCAATACTTGATTCCAAATCAACTATTTTTAATTCCAAGCTTCATTATTTCAATTTCAAATTTATTATCAAATAATCCAAATTTAATTATTAATTTATTTAATTTCAAACAATATTTTTGTCAATTATTTGTTCAAATTTCAAATATTCATTTTACATTCATTAAAATTCTAAATTCCAATTTTGTTTCAAAACTTAGTTATTAGTCGAATAAAACTTTATTTTATTTTAAATCAAAACATCGACCAATCAGTTTAATTTAATTTTCTATCCTAAGTCAAAATTAGTTGGGTATTTATCATTTCAACCCGATTCCATTTCAATTCAAAATCAAAGTATACAAAGGGAACTTGCAGTGTGAATACTGGGATGGTGTCAAAGTAAATAAACAAGCAATTGCATCCATACAAACAATTTAACAATTTATTTAAATAATCCCGAAATAATCGTATTAATTTACATTTGTTATTTATGTAAATTAACATAATTATTTCTAGAATCTACACTATCATTTCGTGTAAATTAAAGATTATTATGTTACGGTTTCACTTGGTCGTTCAATTTTAATTTCCATTTTAAATGTTACAACAATTAATCCAAACTACGCTCATGGGTTCAAAGGTAATTATCAAATTCTACATCAATTATAAATTAAAGGTTCAAGTTCGACTAACCTAATTTAACATATGAAAGGTGTCAGGTGTACAAATCAAATTCGACAAATATAATACGTTTAATTTATTAACTATCCTATGTCAAATTACTTGCAATTTAATGTCACTAGCACAAATAGCATCCAAATCATATCACTTAGCAATCAACTAACATAAGAATATATGTCGTGAAAATTAATTTCACCTTTCGTGGATAAAGAAATTGACGGCGAAGCAAGAAGAAGCACGAAAGAAGTCGGTACACACGAACAACGAACACTGTAATATCGACAAAAGAAAACGATATTAATACAATGAACGTTTGTATAAAATTTATAAATTTATATAAATGCGCTTACCGACGATGGAGAAAAGAGCGAAAGCTGAAGATCGGTGCTGCCGCAAAAGGATTCAGTTGGTTGCTGCAACAACAAGGAAAAGAAAACGGTTACTATTTTGGCAACCAAACGATACCGTTCAATTTCATATTTTTCTTTTCTTTTTTTTTTCCTCTCTTTTTTTTTTTTTCGCCTGTACTATATTTTCAATTCAACAAAGGCCTAGACCCCCCCTTTTACGCATGGAATACATGCAACCTTCTTTGTCCAGGAACCACAAATGCAACTCATTTCCTCCATTTGAATGTGCATAGTTTACACGTACCTCCCCATGCATGCATATAATTACAGATGGCCTGTTTCATCAAAACCTTTTTTTTTTTTAACATGGCCAAGACTCAAATTTCTTTTTTTTTTTTTTTTTTTGCTTGCTGAGACACAATATATGCATGCATACTTCTAATAATGCAACAACCACCTTTTCCTCACTTCCTGCAAACCTCCAACATACGCATGCAACATCTCACCATCCTCTTTCTTCCTCCACCCTCACATACATGCACGCATTTACTTCACAAACACACACAAACTTCTACGCACACACGTGTACACCCATATGCACACCCAGCACACAACGCATACTCGATTGACTAGGCAAGGGCTAAAGGTGATGGGTGCGGTGATTGTTCAGGGAGGAATGGTGTTGAGGTGGAGGGCGTAATGACGGGAACGGTGGTGAAGAGGGTGAGCTGGAGGCGGAGAATGGAGAGGGAAGGTGCGTGATTTGCTCGGCCATCGCTTTTTTTTTTATACAGAAAGTAAAAATATGATGAGAAGAAAGGAGAAGAGGGATGTGATTACCTGAGAAGGTTTCGAATGAACAAATAGAAGATGGAAATGTGAAAATGAAATATGCTGGAAGCTTTAACTAGTACCGTGAATAATAGCCTCTTGGGTTCCAACGTCTTAATTTATTTCATAACTCTTCACACTTCACCTTCCAATCACATGCCCATTCAGCTGCAATTTTATTTCTTTCAATTCTTTTGTAACGGGTAGAGAATTTTTGGGCTGTAACGTGTTTAACCGGTCCGTTTCAAAACGATTTAATTAACGCGACAAATTATGTCGGACTTCGATTTGCGCAAATAAATATACCGTTATGATCAGTGCGACGAGGCGATTCCAACGATATACAGATTATTGCGATACGATGGTTTTATAAAATTCGCATTTACGCCGCTAAAATTGCGCGTTTTGTAAAACAATTTAAACAGAGCAGGCGATGACAGTTTTTGACGAAACGAATTTCATAATCATGATCAGAATAATTTTTACAACATAACTGTGTAAAAATATTTGGATTTGGAAGATAAATTTTACGCAGCTTTATATGGACTGATATACAGTAAAACGCGAACGAAGTTTACTGTAATATTTTTCGACGAAACTTTTTCTATGTCCATATCTAACTAGACGTATGTCATAAATAAAGTTTGGACGCAAATTGAGATCGTTTATAAATTTTCAAAATTTATTCATTAAAACGATGAATTTACAATTTTAAATCGGATCGGAAATTCAGGGTCGTTACAATCTCCCCCACTCAAAACTTTTCGTCCTCGAAAAGGAATGGGACGAGTGAAGTAGAAATGACATAAGCAGAAAGTTAAGATGGATATTTAAAAATTTGAATTATACCTGAAATTAGTAATTCGGGGTTTGAATCCCGAATACTATCCTCAGTTTCCCATGTGCAATCTCGCTCATCTGCACTCCATTGGACTTTGACAAGATTTACCGACTTTCTTCTAAGTTGCTTTGTCTCACGATCGACTATCCGAAGCGGCTTCCGCTCAACAGTCAAATCCGGCTCGATAACTATCTCTTCCAACTGAGCAGTAGGGATGGTCATAGATGGATCGTGTACAACTTTGCGAAGGTGTGAGACGTGGAACACATTGTGTACACCAGCAAACTTCTCTGGTAATGCAACTCTATAGGCCAATGTTCCAACTCTTTCCATAATCTCAAACGGACCAACAAATCTGGAAGCTAGCTTTCCTTTTCTTCCAAATCGAACAATATTCTTCAAAGGCGACACTTTCAGAAATACTTTGTCTCCTACACTGTATTCAAGATCTCTTCTCCTTTTGTCAGCGTAGCTCTTCTGTCTATCCTGTGCCGTCTTTATTTTCTTTTTGATTTCTTCGACCTTTTCAGAAGCTTCCATAATCATTTCTGGACCAAGCACAAGTCTATCTCCAGACTCGATCCAACAAGCTGGTGATCTGCACGGCCGTCCATATAAAGCTTCAAACGGTGCCATACCAATGCTTGCCTGGTTATTGAAGATGATTAATTCAAATTTAAATATACTTATTCGAATTAGAAATTTAGTTTATTTACCTGGTAACTATTATTATAAGTGAATTCAACCAAGTGAAGATGGTCTTCCCAAGATCCACCGAAATCAATAATACAAGCTCGAAGAAGGTCTTCTAAAATCTGATTCACCCTCTCAGTTTGACCGTCTGTCTGAGGATGATAAGCTGTGCTCAGATTCAGTTTGGTGCCCAAAGTATCCTGAAATGCTTTCCAGAATTTACTAGTAAAAATAGGATCTCTGTCGCATACAATACTAGATGGTACACCATGAAGTTTAACAACTTCTCTCATGTATATCTCTGCCAAACTCGCAGCTGTACGAGTGGACTTAACTGGAATAAAGTGAGCGGATTTCGTCAATCTATCAACAATCACCCATATGCTTTCATTTCCCTTTCTAGTCCTTGGAAGCCCATCAATAAAGTCTATAGAAATTTGCTCCCACTTCCATCCTGGAATTTCTAATGGTTGAAGCAAACCAGCTGTCTTTCTATGATCAGCTTTAACTTGCTGGCAAGTTGTGCATCTGCTGACATAGGTAGAGATATCGCGCTTTATCCCACTCCACCAATATAACTTCTTCATATTTTGGTACATTTTAGTGACACCGGGATGAAATGAAAGCGAAGAGTTGTGGTTTTCTTTCAGCACTTCTTGTCTAAGACCATCAACATTAGGAACACATATGCGATTATCAATCCTCAAGACTCCGTTACTATCCACATGTGCATCCAATTTATTTTCGGCATTTCCAACTCTTCCAAGGACTATTTCCTTGATGCGATAGAGAAAAGTGTCCTCGTATTGCTTGGCTATAATACGATCCATAAGAGCTGGGGAGACGGAAAGCTGGAATAACATTCCCTCAACAAGATTACAACATGCCATTGCTTGATTTCTACTCAAATCATCGGTTACGGCATTTGCTTTCCCTGGAGTATAATTAATATCAAGATCATATGCAGCTAGAAATTCGAGCCATCGGACTTGTCTCTGGTTCAAATCCTTTTGTGAGAAAATGTATCTCAATGACTTGTGGTCAGTGAATAACTCGAATTTCGTTCCCAATAAATAGTGCCTCCATAGCTTAAGAGCAAATACAACTGCAAGGAGCTCTAAATCGTGAGTTGCGTAGTTTGTTTCATGGGTCTTTAACTGGCGACCAGCATATGCAATCACTTTTCCTTTCTGCATTAGAACTGCGCCCAATCCATCACGACAAGCATCTGTATAGACGGTCAATCCTTCGCTACCATCTATAACTGTAAGAACTGGGGCGGATGTCAACTTTCGCTTCATTTCATTGAAAGCTGCTTCGCACTTTTCACTCCAAATAAATTTCACATTCTTTCTGCTCAGTGCGGTAAGTGGGGCGGCAATACGAGCAAAGTTTTCTATAAATCTGCGGTAATAGCCGGCTAATCCCAAGAAACTGCGGATATCTGTAGGAGTTTTGGGAGTCTCCCAATCCTGCAAATTCCAAGGATTTTGAATTTAGATAGTGATAAGTTGTTTAGATAGAATTGACACGTAAGAATAAAACTTACATTGATTACAGCGATCTTGGCTGGATCAACCGAAATCCCATTTTCCGATACAATATGGCCAAGAAACCGAATTTCATCTTTCCAAAAGTGGCATTTCGAAAACTTGGCTTTAAGCTGATGTTTGCGAAGAGTTTCAAGAACAAAAGCCAAATGTGATCTGTGCTCATTCTCTACTTTAGAGAAAACGAGAATATCATCAATGAAAACAAGAACGAACTTGTTAAGAACATCCCGGAATACTCTGTTCATCAAGTCGACGAAATAGGCTGGAGCATTAGTAAGACCGAACGGCATAACTAGCCATTCATAGAATCCATTTTCAGTGCGGAAAGCTGTCTTAGGAATACTATCCTCGGCAATTCTGAATTGGTGAAAGCCGGTAGCCAAATCAAGTTGAGAAAAAACTTTAGCTCCATGGAGCTGATCGAATAGATCATTGATGTGGGGCATCGGATACCTGTTCTTGTGTGTGAGCTTGTTTAGCTCTCTATAGTCCACACACATTCTGAGTGAGCCATCAGATTTTGTGACAAAGACAACTGCAGCACCCCATTCTGAGTAACTGGGACGAATCAAGCCTTTAGAGAATAAGTCTTCGATTTGAATATTCAATTCCGCCTTTTCTTTAGGAGCCATTCTCCTTGGAGGAAGAACTACTGGTCGTGCACCAGGAATAAGATCAACGCGGAATTCTATTTCCCGCGGAGGTGGTAGAGAATTTACTTCTCCAAATACATCAGAGAAGAACTAGACAACTGGAGTGGAGCTTAGTTCATTTGGATGAGAATCAAGCGAGAATATAAAACTTGCAGCACATTCCAGAGGTGATTTACCTTTAACAACTAAAGGTATACCTTTGTCATCATTAAGAGAAACAGTTCGAGCTTTGCATGAGATAACAGCTTCGAACCTTTGTAGCCAATCAATACCAAGAAGGATATCGAATGCCTCGAATCAAGGATGTAAAAATCCCAAGTGAACCGATGAATATTATATGTAAGTGTGACATTTTTGCAAACCCTTTTGAGGTTAGCGGGCCCTCCAATAGGGTTAGATACACATAAAGAAGTAGAAGCAAGAGTGGGTTCCATTCCAAGTTTATTACATAAGTCAATAGATATGAAACTGTGTGTGGCTCCAGTATCAAACAGAACTTTAACAGGTAAAGGATGTATCATAAAAGTACTTTGTAAAGTACCTTGGTCATCAGGCACTTCTGGAGGAGTAGGTGTAGCGATGGCAAAGACTCCAGAGGGTGTACCCTTCTTCTGAGTTGGGCAGTCTTTCTTGTGATGTCCAGGTTGCAAGCAAGCGTGACAAACATCCTTTCTAGTCATCTGTGCCGGTGGCAGAATGGTTACCCCCTTTGGAGATGGGAAACTACTGGCGTAATGACCTCTCTGGTTGCAATTGAAGCAAGTGATAGATGAAATGTCAATAGGCTTCTTCTGGGAGTATCCAATCCCGGATTTCTGCTGCCAATTCTTCTTCTGTTGTGCAAAGTTTGCCTTCCTCTTTCCCGGCTGACTGGAAGATGCCTGGGTGGCTGGAGCCTTAGTGACAGATGTTCCTGTTGGCTTTCCCTCATATCTAAGAGCATAATCCATCAACTCAGTAAAAGTGCCATGGACATGAGCGGTGAGAAGCTCATAATACTCAAGACGTGCGCCATGGATGAATTTTTCATTCTTCAACAATGGTGTATCAATCAAGCCAGGTCCGAACTGGGAGAGTTCGTTAAACTTCCTTTCATACTCAGAGAAAGTCATACTACCCTGCTTGAGATCCATGAATGATCGATAGAGCTGGGTTTTCCCGGCAGCTGGCATCCACTGAGCCATAAAGGAATCCCTGTTTATAGGTGATATATAAGATGAGTCAAATTTGACGAGATAGCAAAGAATTTATTTGAAAGTAGTTCAGATAGATTTATACCTAAACTGGGCCCAGGTGATGGTTTCCTCGTCAGTACGAGAGGTCACTGACTCCCACCAACTCTGTGCCGCACCCTGAAATTGCCAAGCAGCCAACTTTCGCTTCTGCGCGTCGGTAATCTCAAGACCAGTAAAAATCTTTTCCAAGTTCTTCAGCCATAGCTGAGCTTCAATGATGCCTTCGGATCCAGAGAATTTCATGCCACCAAGTTGTGTATATTCCTTGCGAAGAGTGGAAAACTTGGTTACTGGAGCGGGAGCACGTGGTTCGGGAGCATTACCCCTACCCCTAGCATTTCTTCTGGCAGCCATCCTGGAATACCAAAAGTGATTTAGAATCAAAGATAGAAATTTATAGAACTTAAGGAAATTCTATTCAACGAGTTCAATAAGAAAGATGAATCAAAGGATGTGAATTCTGAAATGATTCTCTTCATTCTAGGGTATAGTTACCCTATCTCTAATGAGCTTTAAAACTCCACAGGCTAAGGTTATCGGGAACCAAAGCTCTGATACCAACTGTGACAACCCGTATATTTGGACCATTTAAATTGACAATAATGCACACATGTCAACTTAAATAGTACAAAACCCGAATCATAAATGGAGTATATATATAAATGAGAATCATCACAGAATCACAGAAATATAACATAACAGAATAGTGCAGCGGAAATACAACATAGTCATAAGAGTAGTTCATGAAGCTACCCAGAAATACAACAATGTCTCAGATAAAATAAAATAGAACAACATAGATGTCCAATAGACCAAAAAGAAAGAACAATACTGATAAATAAAGATAAAGATAATCTTCGGTCTTCAGCTTCCAAATAGAACAACAACAGCAATCTTCAGACTGATCCGAGCATAAGCATAAACAAACACTCGAATCAGGACATATATTCTTATACAGATAATATGATTCACAATTTGAAACAACAATAACTCAAAGATGGATGGAATAAACATCTTTCAGGATCCGGTAAACTATCTATATATAGTAATGTACGATAAATAGATAATGTCTAACAGTAAAGTAAAGTATCAAAATAGCGCTAAGGCGTTACCATTATCCCCCTTAACACATTTTTATAAATATCATAGTCTATACAGCACTGTAAACTCCACCGTAAACTAGTGGGATATCAGGGAGTACTCCATAGGTATAATACAAAACAAATTCGTAGTGGTCGCGTATACGGGATACGAGTATGACAAGGCACATGAGGCAATACCCAAGGTAGTGAAACTACCGTTCGTCTGATCCGGACTGGTGAGAACGCATCGCCGCAAAGATCGCAACACCGCGAAACAACACTCCAAATTTCAAGGGTGCGCACCAATCAATCACAAAAGTAAATGAGTAGTTTACGAAGAAGTGTGTTCGCTCGAGGTAGCTAACCCCATTTGGCCCGGCACAGCTCCTGATTTTAGTCATTTCCAATTTGACATAAGTGTCAAGGCTATCAATTATCGTTCACTTTCTTCAGTCATCAACGTTCGTCATTTCAACCACTTCATTCTGGATCATCACTCCGCGTATAGTTATTAAAGTGGTTTCCGGTTTAGACAGTGAGTATGTCCCTAACCGATTCCGGTTCCTTTAATAACTTTACGTAATTATTTCCGATTGGTCGCTTAATAAATTTCAAACAAATCAATTTCAATTTTAAATTTCAATTTGTAAATCATCGTTCGTTAGTCTTTCTAAATCGGTTTCCAAAATTTCGTTTATAAGTTCATTTCAAAGTCATTTAACTTATTTTATCGTTCAAATCGATTTGAATTCAATTATCAATTCCATTCAATATTTATTTAACAAAATTTTTCTTAAACAATTTCAATTATATTTCAAATTCATTACATTTCCTTATGTTCACTTCATTATCAAACTTACAACTTAATTTTATAATTGTTAAATCAAATTTTCAAATTACCAGTCTTCCATTTATTTCGATAAAGCGCGTTAAATCTTTTATTAAGAAATTCATTTCGTTTATCATTCCTTTAGTTACAAATTTCAAAATCCAATTAAGAAACTTAGTTTCACTTGTTCAATTTCACTTAGTAAATACTATTCAATTTAATTAAATCGTTAAATAATTCACCTTATCAGGTTTTAATAGTTTCAAATCTTAATTATAAGTCATTTCAAACTTATTCATTTATAATTCAAATTTAATTATAAATAAATTAAAACTTAAATTTTAATTAATTTCAACTTCGTTATTAATAATTCCAAATTCAATTATTAATAAATTTTCAATACTTGATTCCAAATCAACTATTTTTAATTCCAAGCTTCATTATTTCAATTTCAAATTCATTATCAAATAATCCAAATTTAATTATTAATTTATTTAATTTCAAAACAATATTTTTGTCAATTATTTGTTCAAATTTCAAATATTCATTTTACATTCATTAAAATTCTAAATTCCAATTTTGTTTCAAAACTTAGTTATTAGTCGAATAAAACTTTATTTTATTTTAAATCAAAACATCGACTAATCAGTTTAATTTAATTTTCTATCCTAAGTCAAAATTAGTTGGGTATTTATCATTTCAACCCGATTCCATTTCAATTCAAAATCAAAGCATACAAAGGGAACTTGCAGTGTGAATACTGGGATGGTGTCAAAGTAAATAAACAAGCAATTGCATCCATACAAACAATTTAACAATTTATTTAAATAATTCCGAAATAATCGTATTAATTTACATTTGTTATTTATGTAAATTAACATAATTATTTCTAGAATCTACACTATCATTTCGTGTAAATTAAAGATTATTATGTTACGGTTTCACTTGGTCGTTCAATTTTAATTTCCATTTTAAATGTTACAACAATTAATCCAAACTACGCTCATGGGTTCAAAGGTAATTATCAAATTCTACATCAATTATAAATTAAAGGTTCAAGTTCGACTAACCTAATTTAACATATGAAAGGTGTCAGGTGTACAAATCAAATTCGACAAATATAATACGTTTAATTTATTAACTATCCTATGTCAAATTACTTGCAATTTAATGTCACTAGCACAAATAGCATCCAAATCATATCACATAGCAATCAACTAACATAAGAATATATGTCGTGAAAATTAATTTCACCTTTCGTGGATAAAGAAATTGACGGCGAAGCAAGAAGAAGCACGAAAGAAGTCGGTACACACGAACAACGAACACTGTAATATCGACAAAAGAAAACGATATTAATACAATGAACGTTTGTATAAAATTTATAAATTTATATAAATGCGCTTACCGACGATGGAGAAAAGAGCGAAAGCTGAAGATCGGTGCTGCCGCAAAAGGATTCAGTTGGTTGCTGCAACAACAAGGAAAAGAAAACGGTTACTATTTTGGCAACCAAACGATACCGTTCAATTTCATATTTTTCTTTTCTTTTTTTTTCCTCTCTTTTTTTTTCTTTTCGCCTGTACTATATTTTCAATTCAACAGAGGCCTATACCCCCCCTTTTACGCATGGAATACATGCAACCTTCTTTGCCCAGGAACCACAAATGCAACTCATTTCCTCCATTTGAATGTACATAGTTTACACGTACCTCCCCATGCATGCATATAATTACAGATGGCCTGTTTCATCAAAACCTTTTTTTTTTTTTAACATGGCCAAGACTCAAATTTCTTTTTTTTTTTTTTTGCTTGCTGAGATACAATATATGCATGCATACTTCAAATAATGCAACAACCACCCTTTCCTCACTTCCTGCAAACCTTCAACATACGCATGCAACATCTCACCATCCTCTTTCTTCCTCCACCCTCACATACATGCACGCATTTACTTCACAAACACACACAAACTTCTACGCACACACGTGTACACCCATATGCACACCCAGCACACAACGCATACTCGATTGGCTAGGCAAGGGCTAAAGGTGATGGGCGCGGTGATTGTTCAGGGAGGAATGGTGCTGAGGTGGAGGGCGTAATGACGGGAACGGTGGTGAAGAGGGTGAGCTGGAGGCGGAGAATGGAGAGGGAAGGTGCGTGATTTGCTCGGCCATCGCTTTTTTTTTTATACAGAAAGTAAAAATATGATGAGAAGAAAGGAGAAGAGGGATGTGATTACCTGGGAAGGTTTCGAATGAACAGATAGAAGATGGAAATGTGAAAATGAAATATGGTGGAAGCTTTAACTAGTACCGTGAATAATAGCCTCTTGGGTTCCAACGTCTTAATTTATTTCACAACTCTTCACACTTCACCTTCCAATCACATGCCCATTCAGCTGCAATTTTATTTCTTTCAATTCTTTTGTAACGGGTAGAGAATTTTTGGGCTGTAACGTGTTTAACCGGTCCGTTTCAAAACGATTTAATTAACGCGACAAATTATGTCGGACTTCGATTTGCGCAAATAAATATACCGTTATGATCAGTGCGACGAGGCGATTCCAACGATATACAGATTATTGCGATACGATGGTTTTATAAAATTCGCATTTACGCCGCTAAAATTGCGCGTTTTGTAAAACAATTTAAACAGAGCAGGCGATGACAGTTTTTGACGAAACGAATTTCATAATCATGATCAGAATAATTTTTACAACATAACTGTGTAAAAATATTTGGATTTGGAAGATAAATTTTACGCAGCTTTATATGGACTGATATACAGTAAAACGCGAACGAAGTTTACTGTAATATTTTTCGACGAAACTTTTTCTATGTCCATATCTAACTAGACGTATGTCATAAATAAAGTTTGGACGCAAATTGAGATCGTTTATAAATTTTCAAAATTTATTCATTAAAACGATGAATTTACAATTTTAAATCGGATCGGAAATTCAGGGTCGTTACACTAGGCAATGGATACCTATTCCTAATGGTCAACTCGTTAAGTTTGCGATAGTCAATGCAAAGCCTAAGGGTTCCATCATACTTCCTCACAAAGACAACCGCGGATCCCCATGGAGAAAAACTGGACTGAATCAACTGCTTGGACTCAAGCTCTAAAAGCTGCTTCTTGAGTTCCTTATTTTCTCTTGTAGACATCCTCGTGGGAGGACGACTAACTGGCTGCACGCTTGGAATGAGATCAATGCGGAACTCAATTGCCCGCTTGGGTGGCAAACCCAAAACAGGTTCAAAAACATCAGAAAAGTCACAAGCAATGGGAATACGAGATATATCATTATCATCTCGCGAGTCAAGAGAATATAAAGCCATTTCGGAATTATCCACAACTCGAAGAATAAGAGATAACTGAGTAGGCGAATCTGGATATCGAAGATATATAATTCTCTCCGAACAAATAATCCCGGCATCATATCTCACTAGCCAGTCCATACCCAAAATCATATCAAATCCCAGACAAGAAATAACGTGCAGATTCGCACGAAAAGAAAAACCACACAAAACAATCTCAACATCATCACAAAGCAAACTAAGGGTCACAGATCCCCCAATAGGATTCGCAATCCTTAAAGAAGTAATCATATAAGAAACATCCAAAGATAAATCATCGACGAGCTTCTTCGATACGAAAGAATGTGAAACACCCGTGTCGAAAAGAACTCGTATACTATGATCCTGAAATAAAATAGAACCTTCCAAAATGGATGGAGATATACCTTTGGGTTGAGAAGGACCTTTAGAAGCCTTGGTAGCATAAAGATTGCTAGACTTAGCACCAGTCGGAACAGTAGGGCAAGCTGAAACATGATGACCTTCCTTCTTGCAATAACGGCAGAAGAGAGGCTTAGGACAATCTCGAATAATATGATCCGGAGAACCACAATTGAAACACTTTCGAACGAAAGGTGTTCCGGAAGACTGAGGCTGAGAACTAGGACCACCATTCTTCTTTTTCTTAGAAGGAAAAGACCTAGACTTCTGAATTGGAAACGACCTCTTGTTGGGGTTCTTGGAAACCTCAACATCCACATCACTATCACACTCCTTCTCGACGGTCTCGAGATGAAGTGTCGAATCAACCAACTCCTCAAAAGAAAGTTTAAGTTGGAGCAACAAAGATTTCTTAAGATATTTCTTAAGACCAGAAATAAACTTTAAATTCTTCTTATAAGAAGTGCTGATGAATTCAAGACCATACTTAGATAAAGCCTCGAATGATGCAACATACTCAGAAACAGAAGATTTCCCTTGCTTCAACTCAAGGAAGCGACGGGTCAATAAAACTTTTTCAGATTCAGGAACGAACTTGAGTTCAAATCGCTCTCGAAACCGAGTCCAAGAAAGAGTAGACTCATCAATCTCGGCTACAAGAAGCTCATACCAATCAAGAGCACGCTCTTGTAATAAGCTAGAAGTTACAAGAACTCTATCATGGTCAGAAAGATCCATGCGAGAGAAAATACGCTCGCACGTGTGAAACCAAGCTTGGACTTCAAGAACGGATTCAGAGCCTTTAAACGGCTTTCCTCCAAGATGAGCAAAATCACTGCACTGACGCGCAAAGGCAGACTTGGGAGGTGGAGACACTCGAGGAGGAACTGGAGGCTGAGTCCTCCTAAACAACTCCAAAAACTGATCAGCAGACATATAAACGTCATCCGGATGTGAGCCACTGGATTGCCCAGCATCCGAACGTCCTCCCCTGCCTCTTCCAGCCATACGCTGAAGGTAAGATAAGAACAAGATTATTTACAAGGTAGATATTGCAATATGGAATACTACGGAATAAAATGCATTCCTAGACGTATTCCCAAACTCTATCTAACCTTGATGGAATAAAGAGACACAATGATTCAAAGATTTGTATCACTTGTACACTTTGATGTACCATAATATGTGCATCTATTCTGTGTTTATCATATTTTATTCTGAACTCAGCTCTGATACCACGCTGTGACGCCCCACCTCTATACCCACGCTAACCAAGGACACTACAGGGTAATGCCGTCAACTAACACGGAGAATAAGGCTGGTTAGGAGCGACCATCTATAGCCTTGCTCTAACTATCTATTGAATACATCGACAATAAACATACCAAGCAGGTCGACATACCCAATGAATACTTAAAAACAAAACCATAGGTGGTTGGATCTATCAGAACAGAATATAACAACTCAAATGTAATATACATCACAGAACAGTAAATCATCATATACATATATACAGATACATAACAGAGTATACAAACTAATACATGTCAAGTGGTATAGCAGACCATAATATACAAACGAGTCAATAGAATACAAATCAGAGTTACTACAAAATGGGACTACACAAAAAGCTATGACAAAAAGAAGCTAGCGGAGTAGTCCATGCGGAAGCAAAATAGGCTAAGTCCAAAAGCACCTAACCTGAAACATCTCGGTCTGACTCGAGTACAAGATACACGGGTCAGTCTAGCTAAACAAATCAGTTAGATAAACTGAACAACAATAAACCTGCAGGGTTACAAAGTATAGCAAATATCTCTAAAAGAGATAACACAATCATCTAACAAAAGATGAATCATATGATAACAAGCCTCATATCATCGGCAACATATAGAAACAAAGGATACGAATATCCCAAAACAAGCCAAAAGGCAATAACAAATACCAATAAGGTATACAAGTTCCACAAGGTAAACGCTACGCATCATGCGGCTCATAATGACCAACACCGAAGGGCGATACCAAGGGAATATACATATGAATGAAACATCAAAATATTGCTCGAGCTCAGTACTGTATAAACAAGGATCCATGAACCCGAAGACTCCAAACCCAACATCACCCATGCGGCTCATAACGACCAACATCGGAAGCGATACTAAAGGGCAACCAAATATCACCCATGCGGCTCATAACGACCAACATCGGAAGCGATACTATAGGCAACAAACCCGAAGGCACAAACCCGAAGGCACATACCCGAAGGCAACAAACCATAGTGGTGAAGGTCCGGAGGCCCAGTACTGGACACCACTAACTGGCGGAATGTGTCATAACTCTCAAAAAGGAATCCGAAAAGTGGTAACGTGAGTCCTATAACCACTCGTTTGCACTAAATGGTTTACTATCCGTTAGTTAATTTCACACTCAAAGCAGTACAAAGTTCACCTCATATCATCGGTAAACCAAACCAAAGGTCAAAACGATCAATTGAATAGGTTGGGATTAATCGAAAAGATAAACGCATAGATTCATGGTCCGTGTTTTACCTAACCATTTAATCACCCTTCCACTTCGCTCGAAGTGCGAAATTGTACGTGTGGTTTAAAAAGAATTTATAAATCGGAGAAGCGAACTTTTAATACAATTTGAATAAATAATTTATAAAAACCCATGAATGAATTCAAAAAGGAATTATCAAGGTCAAATATGCATAAGCAACTAATTGGAATCAATATGCATCGATCAAATTTGGAAAATTAAGCGAACAAGGCAAATTGGCCAAAAACAGCATATTCAGACGTCTGAAAGAAGGGATTCAGACGTCTGAATCTGGAAATCAATTTGTTTCCCAAAACAGAATTCAGACGTCTGAATCCTAACATCCAGACGTCTGAAATGGGCAATATTTTGCCTATTTCCTTTCTAGTCGAAATTTAGCCAATTCAGACGTCTGGAATATAAATTCAGACGTCTGAATCTGGGAATAAATTTCTTCCCAAGAACAATATTCAGACGTCTGAAATAAGGGTTTCAGACGTCTGAAACTCAATGTTCAGGCATTTCCTGAACCTAGGCCAACTATGGCCAAACAAATCGAAAGCAATCGGATGCGTGTTGATTATGGGCTTACGTCAAACGACTACCCAATCTTAACGACACACCCAAACACTCCGAACAACATAAACATCATCCATATAAGGTTTTACATAGATTTGGATTCAAAAATCATAATTTGGCAATTACACCAAAACAATCCAAATCGAAAGAAAAAGCATATGAACAAGTGTTAGGAATCCATACCCAACATTTATGAAACCAAGAGAAGTAGATGTGAGTTCAAAACTCACCTTTAATCCAAAAACAAAGAAGAAGGAGTTCAATTTGCAAGGAGAAGACCAACTAATCTCCACTTCTACTCTAATAGCTTCAATCTAAGATCAAAACGAGTATTTTCCTAAGTTTAGGTTTAGGAATTTCTGAGATTGAAGAAAGAAAGAGATAGAGAAGATGAAGAGGAGCTTACCTATGTCTTCTCTTTGATTTTTGGAGCAAGAATTCAAGTTACAAAGAAGAACTAGGGCTTGCAAATTTCTATTCCTCTTTCCCTTCCACCATTTTCAGTTTTTGCTTGAGAAATGAAATGAAATGGAGATGAATGAAGAGAAGGGGCTAAGCTAGAGGGTTTAGTGGAGATTGGGCTGAACCCAAACTCAAGCCCAAGTAGAAAAGGTAGCCAAAATTTCACTTACTCCAAACATATCAAAGATTATACTCAAAAAGATCGCAAACGCCATTTTGGAACCAATGGAGGTGGTTTCGAGTTCCAATTCGGCCGTTTGCAAAAAGTAGCATTTTGGACCCAAAAATCCGACTAACGACGCTATATTTAAATAAAAACATTTGAATATATAATCGTTAAATATGTAGGTTGTTACAATTTTCTAAATAAACTGGTCAGAGTTCAAACTGTTATTGGTTAAATACCCAATCGAGATAAGAATAGAGCTGATAATCCGAATGGATTGAAGCAATTGTGAGTAAGTGATTGAAAATCAAAGTGAATGTGAATAGAAATGGAATTGATTTGGCTAATAACCAATAAAGATAAATACGTAGGGTGTACGTATGTATTCTATTCGCATAGTGATTTGATCTAGATTCAAGCACAGAATTTCGAGATAGTATGTCGGTCTGAGTTGGGATTTTTCACTCGATTTTCGACGGCGAATCTGGAAATGGGTTGTTGATTGGTTCTGGATATTCTCTATCATAGTTGTGACTATGAAAGGAGAATGACGGTTTCTGATCAAGAAACCAAATCTGAGTCCGTACTAGGAAGTCGGGTGGACGGTACTAGTTCGGAAGTGAAATTGTGTGGTCGAGTGAGCGATCAGATTGGTATAGCGTACGGATGATATGTGTACATCGTATGGATTTGGATGAAAATGATACTGAAAAGAGTAATCAAATTTGAATATTTTATTTTTGAGTAAACAAAGATAGATATCTTTGTTTTATAAAATGAAACTCCCCTTGTTGAATCTATTGCCGGAAGAAAAGGATTTTTGAAGGTGTTTTGAAGTATAAAAAGAGTTTTATACAAGTTTGAAATGATCCAAAATTTTAAAAATTATATATATCTATATATATATATATATATAAAGGATCTTATGAGGATTTTAGGAAAGGTTTTGGGAACCTTTGGATTTGGAAAGGCTTTTGATTTTTGGGTAAAATCAATATTGGATTTGAAAAGCCTAGTTTGAGAATTATCGATTTTGGGATAATCGATTTGTGTAAAGGAGCTTTGTATGAGATCATACAAGGTGTATGATTTGAAAGATACTATATGTGTATAGTATAAAGTGTTTTGATGATGGCTCTGGGGAAAAAGGCGCTCCCTTAAAATGAACTTTTCAGGAGTGCCACCGGGTGGTGCTGCCTTGAGCCCCAAGGGGGGTTCTAAAGTTGATCCTATGAGGAGTCCAGACAAAACTAGTTCCTGGGGATTATGAATAGAGTATACCATAGCGAAAGTCATGTGTGCCGCTGAGAGCCAACAGTCTGCGTTTGATTTTATATCGGTAGACTACGACCTATGGTAACATAGCGAGAGTCGTGTGTACCGCTGAGAGCCAATAGTCTACGTTTGATTTCATATCGGTAGACTGCGACCTATGTAGGAGTGGAGAAGTTTCATTTTGGCAGCGAAAATTAGAGGCCGCAGAGAGCCTGCAGTTACATGGACTTTTGCTGTGATGGCAACGTAACCTTGGAATGTAACTGCGATCTGTTGTGGGATCCATGGCGTAATCGAGAGGCCGCGGAGAGCCTGCAGTTACATGGACTTTTGCTGCGATGGCAACGTAACCCTAGAATGTAACTGCAACCATGGATGGGGGTGATGATTTCCAAAGCATTCTCACCAAAGATATATCCTCTATTTTCAAAAACTGTTTTCTATATTTTCAATAAAATTATTTTCCAAATATTTTCACTAGATGTTGAAAATGGGTCTGCTAAGTACTTATAGATTTTCAGTCGCACGCCTGATCAACGTATGACCGAATTTCTGTGAGAACAACGATGGACTAGTTAAAACATCGAGTTATAAAAGTATTTTTATAAAACTATTTTGACAGTATTACAGATTTAAAAGGTGTTTTAAAATGATCAAAGAATATTTTAACTGGTTTTAGAATATTTAATAAAATCTGCTTTCGTTCCTTTTCGAGGACGAAAAGATTCAAAGGGGGGAGGAATGTGATAACCCGGATTTTTGGACATCTGCTGATTTGATAGTTAACTAATTTTAAACTATTGAGATACTGATTTCATTTGATTAAACAAATAAAATTTGATAATAAAGATATCTGGATATATAAATAAATTTAAAATTTTAACAAGATTTGAATTATAAATATCTGAAAATAATAAGGATTGAATATATATAGATAAGAAGATTTTAAATAGAGAAAAAATTTATTTTTAAAACAAACTTAAGATGTGTTTGCTTAAAGTGTATATTTATATTTATGAGTTGATTTTTAATTTTGAATTAGAATTGGAATTCTGGATTTAAATTGAAATTTAAAAGATAAATACTTTAAATTATTTGGATTTAAAATAGGATTTGTTTTATATTATTTTCCTTAAAGGAAACTTTCTTTATATAAATTAAGAAAGTGATTGCTAATTAATAAAAAAAAGGTTTATAAACATTTAAAATAAACATATCATGCATAATTACAAATGTAAGTTTAATAAATAAAATTTGAACAAAGAGAAATTTGATTTTCAAACACACTTAAGATATTACTAATATAAAACTAAAAATTTAACTATAATAAGTTATATAAGAAAAAATTTAAAACACATTAATACATTATAATTACAAGTGTCAACCTATTGTAACAAGCAAATACAAGTGTAATTAATTTACTCCATAATCTAACAAGTGTCTCAATTATATTTATTTTCTTTTATTTTTAATAATTTTTTTTAACTTATTAGAAAAGAAGAAAAACAAGCTTCACCATTTCTCTTTCACAACTTCATAAACCTATAAACAAAAAAGGAAACAAAATCACAAAAACAACAAAAGTTAAGATTTCAACCCAGCTTAAACAAGAAGGCAAGCTGTAGATCCGATTCAATGAAGCTCAAACCTGAGATCAAAAGATTATCAGATCAGAGCTGTTGATCAACAACCCAAGATTAACTCGTCTTAAATAAAAAGAAAAGAGGATCTTAGTCAACATCAAGCAACTTCCGGTTATTCTTTTCAAAAGATAATCTGCTTTCTCTGTTCAAAGCATATGCAGGTGAGTAAGCAAGCTTAATTCATTTTAAGTTTGGTTGCATGCAGTGTATCTTGAAGTGATTACATGAATGTTCTATCTGATCGTATGAGTTTATGTATATAGATGTTGGTGTGCATATATGAGCTTCAGTATTTTTTCCTCTGTTCTCTATTTCCAGGTTGCAAATGAAATTCAAAATTATTGCTCTTCATCTGATCTTTTTTTTAAAACTTATATTTTAAACAAAACTTGTTTGGAATTTCAAGGTGCTTTATTTAAAAATATTTTCAGATAAATTTTAAGGGTAGTCTTAACATAAGTAAGAATAATAGTCAAAATTTACTTATACCTAAAATCTCGATTTTAATAATTCATTGTTTCACGTATATTGTTGGATTTGTTATCCAAATTTATGATTTTTGAAATTAAAATTGGGATTTTAAAGTATTTAATTTGAGAGAAATCGCTAGAGGACCAAATATTGGGTTTTCATCAATCTCTGATGATCGGTAGAGATAAGGATCTCGTGTTCATGGCCGAAGCTAGCCGGGGGATAGGTGATGCTGGCAAAAATGGTCATTGGATTTTTAAACTTCGGTGGTGGCGGGGCATCGTCATTATAGGGTTTTGGGAGTTGATGGTATTATCTGGTTTCGCAAAGTTTGTGTGACGTCGATGGAGTTCGAGCCGCGATCGGTCGTGGCGGATTGAGTGTAGGGTTTCATGGTGAAGCAGGGGAAGGAATCTTGAGGCGTCAGGTGATGGGAGACATCGGGACGAGGGACATTTGTGGGTAATGGTTTCTGTACAGCTTTATTTCTTGGGTTTGATTGTGTTCAAATTTGATGTCGTGGTCAAAGGAGGATTATGGGTGGTCAGATGGTTTGAAGAAGTCGAAGACCACTTTCCACTTGTGGTCGAGGTGGCTGGAGCACCGCCAATGTTCAGTACATGTGCACGGCGTGCACAAAGTTGGGTACGAAATCAGGGAATTGAAGGTTGGGGAAGACGTTGATTACACAGGTCGATTTCAGGGTATTTGCACACTGACTCGAAAGAACGGTTAGTGGAGGATTGCTCGAAATTTTGCAAGTTGACTCGTGTTTTGGTTTGTGGTTAAATTTAATTATCACCTGTATTGAAGTATTCCTACTTGAGTGATCATATTAGGAACATTAAGTAATATAGGTTATAGAAGTGTTTAAATCAAGTTATTTTAAAGGTTCATTAAAATAAATAAGTTTCAAAAGAAAATACAAACCAAGTTCTGAATTAAAGTATTAGCCAAATTTTAAATGAGTTTCAAAGTCTTTGAAGTGTTTTAAAAATTGTTGTTTTCAAAGTAATTATTATAATAGGTGAATTTCTATGTGTTTAAAGAGTGATTTTAGATGATGAGTTAATAACTAACTAAGTAATAAATTAGTGATTAATTAAAGATGATCACTTATAAATTAAGTAAGAGTAATTACTTAATGAAGTAATTTGAGGGATAAATTTCTTGGTGTAAATAATTAAGTTAATGAGATTATTTTTAATTAATTAAGATTAATTAATTAAAGAAGATTACTTGATGATGAGATTAAGTATAATTGCTTAATGTAATTAATGGAGTATAATTACTTAGTGAAGTAATTAATGAATAATTACTGGATGTAATTAATTAAGGGAAATTCTTGATAGATATTAATTAAAGGATAATTACTTGAGGGTAGTAATTAAGTGGTGATTACTCAGAATAATTAAAGGATTAATTAATTTTATTAATTAAGGGGTTGATTTAATTAATATAAGTAATTAAAGGAAGATAATTACTAAGGTAATAAATTAAGGTTAATTACCGTGAATGGTTAAGAATAATTAATTTGTGTAATTAATTAAGGGTTAATTACTTAATGTAATCAAAGATAATTAATCAAGGGTGATTAATTAGAGAATGATTAATTAATTGATTTGTAATTTATTAATGAATAAGTAAGCAAGATTTATTGTAATGAAAGTAATCAATTTAATTCATTTTAAATTAATTAAAGACGAAGTAATTGATCTAATTCATTTTAAATTAATTATAAATGGTGATTAATAAATCATTAATTATGTAGGGATAGATGATATTGATTGCCTTGAATGATTTGAGATCTCAGATTGAGATAAAATTCTGTGTGATATGAATGTTATGGTTTATGATATGTTCAATTTAAATTATGATGATGTGGTTATCTATTGATGATGAATTACTGTGACCCATGTGTTTAAAGTTGGATTGTGTTTCACTTAATAACTTGTGTTAAGATGGTATTGAATTCGAAGAGACCGGAATCGGGTATTAGTTAATATCTGAAACCACTTCGATTCTTTATAAATTGATTTGTGGAATTAATAGGCTAAAATGGAATGATTTAAGAGAATTGGTCCATTTAATCTAAGTTTTGGTACTTAGAAATTGATGTGTGAAATAAGTAATGTCTATAACAACTCGTTAAGTTGTGAATTTATACAAGTTACCCGGGTTTATATAAGTTGAATGTTTTTGAAATTTATGTTAGATGGGTTTACTCATGCTGGTTTCCAGCCTGACCCGGGTGTTACTTTGATGTAATGCTCGGGTCAGACCAAGTATTACAGATTTTCAGGTAAGGGCGTTCTGGAGATCAGGAGGCGAGCTGGATGGCTGGAATGTATGGAGTGTTTACCACTTTGAAATATTATTGTATAGTTAGGACATGTTGTTTAAAACTGTCCTGTGATTGGTAATGGTTGTAACTCTGATGTATAAAAATATAAGTGTACTGGTACAGTTCTTCTTTGTAAAACTGTTATTTATGTGATATTATATTTCGATTCGCTGCGAATGTGAGGTTTCTGTGACTTGTTCTTGTTTCTTCTTCTTTCTCTTTCTTTTTCTTTCTAACTATCTGGAAGTTTCGGGATCGAAATTTCCGGGTTGTTACAAAAAGTTAGCTGCAAATGGGGAAGTAGAGACTTATAAGGCAAGGCCAGTTGCAAAAGCATATCATTAAGTTCATGGTGTTGATTATGGTAAGACCTTTTTGTCCATAGTAATGCTTAAGTCTATTCGGATTATGCTAGCCATTGCAGCATAATATGACTACAAAATTTGGAAAATGGATGTAAGGACGACAATTCTAAATGCAAATTTAGAAGAGACTGTCTATGTGTTGCAGTCCGAGGATTTTATGGTCAGTGAGAGTGAAGGCACGGCTTGCAAGTTGTTAAAGTCCATTTATAGACTTAAACACGCTTCAAGGATTGAAATAAGTGTTTTGATAAGGTAATAAGGTAGTTTAGTTTTTATCAAAACACAGAGCAAGCGTTTGTATATAGAATGGAACATGACAGTGTTATTGTATTCTCAGTGTTGTATCCATATGAACTATTATTGATCAGTAATAACACTTTCTTGTTGCAATCAGTAAAAGCTTGGCTTTCCAAAAATTTCTCCACGAAGGATTTGAGAGAAGCAGCCTATATATTAAGTATAAAGATTTAGAGGCTGTTAGGGTTATCTCACTTCCTATACCTAGATACCATACCGAAGAGGTTTAGTATGGAGAATTTTAAGCATGGAAACAGTCTGGAATTGTAATGACCTGGCATTTCAAACCTTTCAAATCGAAAATCATCCACACATGTCAGAATTGAATTGATCGGCAAAACTTAGCATATACAGTAAATAAATCAATCACAGAATCACAGACACAGAGTAATATAACAATAAGCAGCGGAATAGACCAATTATAGTTCATGAAGCTACTACAGAAAAATAAGAGTTTAAAACAAAATACACAGAAATCTCGAATACATGGAGGTCTCAATACATAAGAAAATGACAAGGCTGGACATAAAACTGAAAATAACAGAAATAATTGAAAGCAGAATAGATAAAAGATAGATCTCCACGCAAAGTTCCAAGCTCTAAAGGTGAATCTCAAATGTTGTGACACTCATTCTGACCCGAGCATAAAGCAAAACACAGAACATTCGAGTCAGGATTAACATTCTTATGCACGTAAATCAACTCAAGTGAAATGTCCAAGTGAAATGCAATATAACTCAAAGGATGTTGGGATTTCATCCTTTAAGGATCCGTTAAACTATCTACATATATAGTATAATACGCTACATATATAATATCTACAGTAAAGTAAAATATTAAAATAGCGTTAAGGCTTTACCTATATCTCCCTTAACACATTTTTATATATTCCCATAGTCCATACAGATATTGTAAGCTCCACCAAATTGGTGGTTTATTCAGGGAGCACTCCATAGATATGGTACAGACCAAACTTGTAATGGGCGCGACAATGCATGTGATAAGGCATGCAAGGCAATGCCTAGGGTAGGATTTTACCATTTTGCATAACTAAGCTGGTAGTAATGCATAGTAGCTGCTACCGTCCACCTCGAGACACACTCCCATAATTAAAGGTGCACCCAATCAAATCACAAAATAATAGAATGGTATCGAAGAAGCATGCTCGATCGGAGGTGCGACTCACTTGGCCCTGGTATAGCTCCTATTTTAGTCACATCAAGCTAACCCGTGGGAGTTAGGGTTACGTTCATACCTCATATAGACGTTCGCCAACCATTCTACTTCATACTGGAATCTCCACCACGTGCACAACTGTTAATGTGGTTTACGGTATGGCAGAGAGTATGAAAATATTCGGTCCCAGTCTCTTTAACAACCAAACGCTTATTTCACACCATGGTCATTTTTATTTTAAACAGTTCATAATTCATACTAAAATATCATATTCATTTCAAAATCACATCACTTTCAAAATCATATGCACTTTCGAAATAATATTCACTTTAAATTGTAATTCACTTTAAATTATAATTCACTTCCAAAATCATAACTACAAAATAGGTTAACCATCATATCAAACTATTCGCATATAAATCCATTAAATCTAAATCATAACAGTTCCAACTTTAAACAGTTCGAATATTGAAAATAGTTTATATATTAAAATAGCTATACATTAAAAATAGTTTATATTTAAAAATAGATTATAGATTAAAATAGTTTATATATTAAAAATAGTTTATATATTAAAATATATATATCGAAAAATAGTTTCGAATTAGAATTGTTTTTCCAATTTCACAAATCAATTCAAATCAACTGTAGTTCCAAAATTCAATTTAAATCAATCTTTGTTCAACAATTTCAATTCAAATTCTCATAAAAACCTTTTTTATATCGATTTCAAATCCAGGTTTGAACTAAATATTTAAACCACTCCCAATTTTTTATGTTTCAAAGTTTAATATTCAAACAATTACAATAATTCAATTTGATAAATTTCATTTGTATTTCAAAATTCAACTTTAATTTTGTTTAATTTGAAAATATTCACTTAATCATTTTTATAACATTTAAATAAATCTCAAATTACAAAATTAAATCAAAATAAAAAATATTCAATTTTAAATTTATTAAATTTGAAAATACTCATTTAATCATCTTTAATCAAAATCCAGTTATCAACTTATAAAAATCATATCTTTAAAATCTCAAAACTAATAAGGTTCAAATCATTCTTTTATTTAAATACAATTCTTACACAAATCAATTCCATTTATCTTTTCAACCTTAATTTATTAAAGTTATTACAAAATCTATTTTTAAAATACTAATATAATTTTAAATAGATACTTAAACACGATATATCTCTTTATCAAATTAAGTTTCGTTAAATTAAATTTTACTGTATTAATTATTATTAAATTAAATCTTATTTATTATTAAATCTATTTAAATCCTATTTTATATATTCTAAAAACAATAAAGTTATATGTAAATTTTATAATTTACATTTTAGAACTTTAACTTATAATTTTAAAATTTCAAAACATATAATTAACAATCTAAATTTTACACACATATTAAAATAAAATCTCTATATTTTTTATTTTAAAATCCAAACACATATAATTTATTTTCTCAATATTTTTGGAAATCATTTTAAAATAGACCAACGGTGTCCGTATATAATTTTCTAACCTATGGTCAAGTGATATGGATATTTATCATTTCAATCAGCATTAATTTAATATTTACGGGTATATATCATTTCAACCCCCAATCCCAAAATTTCAAATTCAATAAAATCGCTTGGGTTTATCATTTCAACCCATAACGATTTTTCCAAATCTATAATATCATTTGGGTATGTATCATTTCAACACATAGGGATTTCCTAAACTAAGAGGGAACTTGTAGTGTGAGAAAAATAAAATAATAGCATAAAATGGCATAGCATGTCAATAGCAAATATGATCATAATTAACAAATTTAAATATAATATGTATACCAATAGGTTATTGGCGTCAATATTTTCAATTAACATCGGTGTACAAATGCAAATAATAACATATCATATTTAACAATTAAATCACTAATCAATTCAAATTTAACAACATATTCCAATTGTCATTTCATGTGAAATCAATTTATTAAACATAAGAATGTTAATCGTGAGTGATCGCTCACTGTTTGAGACTAGAGAAACAACGAGAATGATAAGCAACTAACATGGATATGCAGCCATGGACATGCATGCAGATACTCAGCAAACGGAACAACGTCAAGCCAATGAACTGCTACGATAAATTATGGACTGCGACAAGGTAGATCACTTGAATTTGAATTCGATGAAAAACAAAAATATATATAAGCAAGATATACATACCTTTGTTTTTCTTTTATAAGAAAGAAGGCCGAAAATCAAGATGATGCTACAAGCATATATAGGCAATAATATATATATATATATATACACACAACAAATATATATGAGCATATTTGTTCAAAATATATAACATGTAATGACCCGTAGATTTTCAATAATTAAAATTGTTAATTTAATGAGATTTTTGAAATTTAATATTGAAGAAATTAAAAATTTATGAATTATTAATAAAAGTTGTGATAGTGTAATGAAAATTAACTAAGAGGAAACGTAATAAGGTTAATTAAAGTTAATAATTAATGAACTTGAATGAAATTCCAATTAAATAAAATAATTTAAATGTTATAACTTGGTTATAAATTGAATGTAAGTAAATAAATGTAAGTGTGTATAAACTTTTGAACTAGTACATAATTAGTGGTAATATAATAATTTTTTTGTTATAGAGGTAAGTTGTAACATTTGTTTACGATAATAAACTTAAAGGTGTTATAAATGTGATTTAAGGTAAATGGTGACTAACATTATTATAGGTTACACATTATTTAATATATCAAAAATTAATAGGGAATCAATCGCAATCAATTCACTTAATTATTGCGGTTATTGTAGATTGGATTTGTAAGTGAAATATAAGAAAAACAAATGTAAGTATTGAATTAATTAATGAAATAATACAGTGTTAATGGTAAGTAATAAACTTGCAAATGTAAGTAAAAGTAAATAGGTGACAACTAACATATGTTATTTATTTAGTGTGTTAAATAAAATTGGTAATCAATTTGTAATTAAAGGTAATAATGTTGATGTAAGCTAATAAATAATTAATTCAATGCAATACCAATTAATTGAAACAAAATGTAAGGTTATAATTGATTGTAATTAATAAATTGGAAAATAAGTTCAAACTATATTAACTGACGGAATAATACGTAATAAATTGTAATTTGATAAAATCAATATTAGATAATGAATTGTAATAATTGTTGGTTGATAATGAAGTATGAATAGAATAATGATTGTTTGAGTAATAAGAATGGGAATCAAGATTTATTTATTTGAATATAAATTATGGTAATTGGGTTTATTGCAATTAATTGAAATTAAATATTTAAATGTTACGTTAATGGAGATTAAGATGAAATTTGAGAATAATAATGTAATAAACCATGAACCAATGTTAATTTTATCTATTTGGTGACAATGGATTGAATAACAAGATTTAAAATCAAATAAATGGATATATTGGAATTCCAATTGATAATTGTGAATTTATTTAAATTTGAAATTTAATACGGTAATGGGTAAATTAATTAACTTAAAATTGATGTCTGAACTTGTCTAAATTATTGTGAAGGTTTAAGAAATCAAAAATGATGAAATTTGTCAATTAAAGAATTGAAATTTGAAATTTTGATTTAATTAGTTAATTTAATTAATTAATGTAAAAATAGTTATTTTGACCACTGACTCGGATTTCGACGAAAGCAGTTCCATAGGATCTGTAACGTTGAATTATTATAGGATTTCAAGTTTCGTAACGATCGGATTTGTCGTTTGGTCGTACGGGCTTGAAACGCCTAGAAATCAATTTAATTGAATCAATTGAAATCAATTTGAAATAATTTGATTTTAGCAAAACTTCTTCATACGATGGAATTTGGACCTGAAACTTGTTCCATTGATTTTTAAATATTTTAAAACATCTATTTTGATATATGGGTTGACCCAATTTTGTCCCGGAGTCGAAACGGGCTTTTTGGGCCATTTTATCGTTCAACGTGTAAGTAAACCTTGCCCATCTATTCTTTTTCCAGCTTTGTCTATAAGTACGTCATTATAAACCTAATTGTTCCTCATTGTCATTTATCTGTACGTACGATTTCTTTTCACCTCCTCATTTCAATGGCAGACAAACCCTAATTCCAATTGCAATTCAAAATCAAATCAAAATTTCAAACTCCACAAACTATATCATATTTTATATCGTCGGAAAGCTCTCGACAAGCGTAAGTCAATTCTATTGTTCATTTTTCAAATTGGATTTCTGTTTGGCCAGAAATTGATCAAACAGCCATGGTCGTTCATCATGCGACGGTCAATGGCGATGGATCGCAAAATAAACTGTGCAGACGTGTAGAGAGGACGGAGGAAAGCACATCTATATGGTTCATCTCGCAAATCAATGGCTGGATCGAGCTGAAAAATTCAATTAGGGTTTTGATTTTTATGGCGGCCGGCGCTTTTTGGGGTCGTTCGGGGTCGTGTGGGGGGCCGTGGCGATGGTCGCGTGGTCGGCCTGGCGCGGTGGTGTTTCTGGCATGAGTGGACGGTCGTAGTTCGGCCGTAGGTGACGTAACGTGCTCGAGTTTGCTTCGCGTACAGATTGTGCTGCGCATGCTAGGGTTCTATGTTGAAGAAACGATGACGTGGCCAACTTGGTATAGCCTGTTATATTTATTTTAATTCAATTTTGATTTTCAACTCATTTAATCGATATAAATTTTGCATACGAGGTCCGTTTCACGCGCGGTTTTCTTCGCTATGTTCGTATTGGAATTTCGGACATTTTGGTGCTGGTGTGGACGAATTCTAAGATCATTCAATTTTAGGTTTAAATTGGATTTAAATTTAATTTAAATTCAAAAGGTGAGTGTTTTAACCCACTCACAACTTCTAAAATTTCTTATATGTGTTAAATTAATTTCTGATGTGGTTGGAAATTTATTTATGGCTGTTAGGTGTATTTTTATCATCATTCCGGTAAATTTAATTTATTGAATTAAATTTTTATTTAATTTATTATTGCATATAAACTGCCAGTTAAAGTATAATTAAATTCATTATTGAATATAAACTGCCAGTAAATACTTGTTATTTATTATTTGTTCTATATTGATGTTATTATTTGAATTGGATGATGATTGTGATAAATGGTTGATGGTTGATATTGGATGAATGGATGTTGTATTTATATTGTTACAAACTTCAAGTTGTTATGCATTTTATTTCATTCGAGATTGCGGTTTGAAATGATATATAACCGTATTTTTATTTTTAAATTACGGATTGAAATGATAAATATCCGTATCACTTGACCATAGCATAGAAAATTTTAGACAGACACCGCGGTCTATATATAAAAATATTTGGAAATGATTTCTATGGTTTTATAAAGAATATATGAGTTATATAAATATTGATCTCAGATATTATATAAATGTTATTTTATTATTGATTTTTAGCTATGTGTAAATTTGTTTGGAAATATAAAATAAGCCAAATAATAAAGTTTGATTATTTTATATAATATGGTTAAGTATCTGTTTAAGTTATATTGGATATAGAGTTTATTATGACTTAAATAAAAAATTAAGGTTGGAAGATAAATATGAAATTTATGTGAATTAATTTTTTTTAAGGATTTTACTCGAATAAAGTTGATTCGAAATTTAAATAAAATTGAGATTCTAAAGGGTATGATTTCTATAACTTGATTTTGGTTTAGAGCGATTTAAATAAATGTCTAGTTGATTTAAATGAATATATCAAGTTAATTAAATTGAAAGAATATCCAGTTATTTGAAGTTTAAAGGTTCTACTTAATTGATATTTGATTTATTAAATAAACATTTCAAATCTAAATAATAGTAATTGAATTTGATATATATATATATATGGAATTATTAAAGAATATGTTTTGAAATGGTGGAATATTTAAAGCTTTGAAATATATGAAAATTGAAATGGTTTATTTAGGGGTTCATACCGGTATTTGGAATTGATTTATGAAATTGAAGAAGCTATTTTATTATATAAAGTATTTTAATATTTAAACCATTTAAGTGGTGGAAGTTATGTTTCAAAGTTTGGAGTTTCAAGCTATTATGATTTGAAGGTATTATATTTCAAAAAAATTCTAATTTCGAAGTGTTATAACGTTGAAAGTGCTATGATTTTTGAAAGGGGTATATTTGAAAATAAAATGTTATTATATTGATTTGGGTTTCATAAAGATGATATCATATTTATTTGGTTTTTTAAAGGGAAATGATATTGTAATTATATGGTTTTGAAATGGATAGTATATTTTAGTTTTGAAGTATAATTATTTTGAAATGACCGTGGTGTTATAATAATGTTTGGTTGTTGAAGAGACTAGGATCGGAAGATGTCATACTCTCTGCCAACTCCGAAAACCACTTTAACAACCGTCTACGCGGTGGAGATTCCAAAATGAAGTAGGATGGTGGCGGCGTTTCCTTTGAGGTAAATACGTGGACCCGACTCCCGTGAGTTGGCATAAGGTGGCTAAAATAGGAGCGATCGACGGACTAAGAAGGTAGCACCTTTTATCGGACACATCCCTTCGATATTATACTTTGACTTTTGGTTTGATTCGGTGGCCACTTTTGATTTTTTGATTTGGGGGTGTGGCTCGAGATTGGCGATAGTTGCGCGCTACGTGTTACCACCGGCTCGGAAGCGTAATTGGTATATCTACCCTTGCATTGCCTAGTTGTGCCGTGTCACCTACCCTATCGCACCTTGTACGAGTTTGGTTTTCTCCCGTAGCCCGTGTGGTATCCTTTGGTGGCTTCTCGATCAGGAGGGACCATGACACTGGATGGACTACTGGGACTATTATTGTGTTAAGGAGGAGATTGGGTAACTCCTTAACTCTATTTAGAAGTAAGTTTACTTTATTATAGACATTATTACAATAGCGAAAAATTACTACATAGTAAATAGTTTAACGGATCCTTAGGAGATGTGGATCCCGAGCATCTCTTAAGTAACTGCACTCACGTCTGACACTAGATAAGAGATGTCACATCCCGTAAACATCTCTGACGCCATTCCACTCATATTTTAACGTTGATTTAACTTACATAAGATCTTTTAGTTCTGACTCGAGTGTTTTGTCTTCTTAATTCGCTCGGGTCAGCCTGAGCATTTCAGGATTTGGAAGACCGTATTCTAGAGGGCGAAGACGAAGATTTATTATTATTATTATTTATTATAGTATCTCACTACATTCATACTGTTCCGCTGCATTAATTATTATTCTCTGGTATGTGTAACTCTGAGATGTATTGTATAAATATAATCGAATATTTTGTAAACAGCTTCATGAACTGTGAATTTGATTATTATATTTTATCGTTCCGCTGCAAGATTCTATTTTGTTTTTTTCTTTTCTCTGCTTTTCTTATTTGCCCTATAAAAATCCGCCCTTTTGTATGGTTTGAGTCTGACGTGTGTGGTTTATCGTCGATTTAAAGCGTACAAAAAGGTGGAATGTTACATTACATATATATGCTGCTGCTACTGGTATGCTCGAGAAAACTGCTCGGAGGTGTAGCAGTGGGAAGACAGTGGGTTCGGCACAGACAGTAGGGGTTTTGGTGGGAAGTAAAGGCGGATCAAAGAGGAAAAGTGGTGGGGCTTGTGGTGTTAGGCGGCAAGAGAGGTAGAGATGTGGCAGGGGCGACCGTGAGCAAGATCTCAACATATACAAGCTTTATAATGCAACTTATTATATATAAACCAATATATATATATATGTATGTATGCATGTATGTATTTCAAATTAGCAGAATAACAAACAAAGAAGAGGATGTGTTGAAGGGTCAGTGGGTGATGTAGGAGGATCTGGGTTTGTAGTTTGGTGGAGGGTGGCTAATTGCGGCTGACAATGGGTAGGGGAAGGGGTTGTGGCCAGGATATACAATGGGAGGCTGCAATGGAGGTGGGTGAGAGGTTGTATTGGTTGTGATGCAGGGCTGCGGTGAGAACCAGAGGTAGAGGGAGATGGCTTCGTTGGTGACTGCAATAAGAAGAGGCGGTCACAGGCTTGCGTTGCAAAGATGTGGTTCGAGACTGTCGCGATGGGAAGGGTTCTGGCATGCTGCTGATGGCGTTCAAGGGTGGTGGTTAGATCGAAGGGTGGAGGTGGTTCACTAGGGTTTTATGGCGCAAAATGGAAGGTGGGAGGGACATGTGGGAAGGTGGTTGGCCTGGGAAGGTGGACAAGCCATAGTAGATGAACAGCTTTCACAAAATAATATATTAGCCTATATTATAATATTTTTACAATAGCATGAAAAGAAACAAATAAGTGGAGAGAAGAAATGGCGAAGGAAAGGATGAACCAGAAAATACTGAAAGTCAAAAGCTGAAAATATTAATTGCTGTTGGCTTTTTGTTTCACGGTGGACAATGTTGGGACAGGAAACTAAAAAGGCTCCAAACGGTTACCGATATGGCTAATCGTTTTACAGATTTTGCAACGTAACGGACACGGCAATGCACAAATGAATATATTATGGAGATCAGCATGACGAGATGAACAAATTGGTATATAGATATCAGCAGTATGATCATTCTACCAAAAGTTGATATTTGCTGCCAAAATACTGCTAAAACGGTGAAAATAATATAAGCGGAGCTAGAGCAGTTCAAATTTGGCGAAATGAATTATGATATCTCACTCAGGAAATGATTTACATTTTTCTCGTATAAAAATATTCAGGTTTCAAAAATATTTAATTTTCATCTAATTTCAACTCATTTTAAATTGATATTGAAAATTACACAACCAAATAAACTTCCATGTATTTTGATGAAAATTTGATACTTCCTACTTATAAATAGACGCAAATAAATATCAAATTTCCATTGCAAAATTTAATTTTTTATTTTTATGAAAAATTTAGTTAATTACGTTATTTAAAATCGTAAAAATTTAGGGGTCATTACACTCTCCCCCACTCAAAACTTTTCATCCCCGAAAAGGAACGAGATAGAAGAATAGAAGTAACAGAAAAGAAAGATAAATTTGGAATTAATAGCTACAGATACAATAAGTAATTTAAAACAATATAAATTTCATTTTTGGACATCTTATTACTTACATTTATATTATATATTATTCAATTACATATTTACATTGTATTTTAACTTTTTGAATTTTTCAGGTAAGTTATATGTTTTAGAATGCAATTGACTGTACAAATAAAAATTTCCTAGTTTAACTGTTTCAAGTTGTTTCAATTATATTTCTCATTTTTAGACTCTTTAATTATTCAAAAATTTCTTGCTTCATTTCAATAATTGAAAACCATCACTTATCATAAAACTGAAGAATTAAATTTCCGGTTTCACTTCAAACCATTTTGAAATAAATGTATACATATATACATATATATATATATATATATATATATATTATACATCAAATCATATTCAAGAAATTCAAATCAAATACATTTCCCAAAACAAAAGTGTAGCAAGGCTACTAAGTGGTCTCCCCACTTTGAGACTCGAAAATGAATGTCGATGACGATGCAGTCATCATCAAAATTATTTTCCAATGACAAAATAGGAGAGCACTAACATTCTTCTTTTAAAATTCTTTAGAAATAATTTCCATTCGAAAATACTTTCAAATAATATATTTTCTCCAAAACTTTGAAAACCAAATTTTGAAGAGCACCGAAAATATAATTCTGAAATCTTTAATTTAGTTTCATTTTATTTGCAAAACAGATTTATAAATCATGTTTATATAAAAATTATCTTCTTATAACATACAACAATAGTTAATGGTTTAGGAAATGTTGACAAAACAGTAAATGATAATCTAGAACTGTCATTTCTCACGACCAATTCATTTATCTATCTAATTTGAAAAAATTATACTTTTATATATGAAGTATAATCATATATAAAAAAAATTTCATTTATCAATTTCAGAAACAATATTGTGTTAATTTCCTCTATTCAAGTGTTTTGGAATTCCTATCGATAGCGTTGGCCAGACGAATCGATCGAAACCCCAAAATTCAAATTTAATAACTCAAACAACACAATATAAAACATTTTATATCAATTACAAATATGCTCCAGGATGATTCAAGAATGGATTTGAGAACGATGATAGAGATTCAAATTTAGAGGAACCCTAATCAAAGAAAATTCTAACTAAGAAGATAGACTCGAAAGGAAGATAAAATAATTAAATTATAAAAGAGGAAAGATGGATTGACTTATATTGATCGCGACAACCTTTACCGGGTCAATCAAGACTCCATTATCAGAAACAATGTGCCTAAAGAAATCGAACTTCATCCCTCCATAAATGGCATTTAGAAAATTTGGCTTTCAACTAACGACTCCTAAGACTTTGGAGAACATAGTGCAAATGAGATTCATGCTCCTTTTTTGACTAGGAAAAGGTGAGAATATCATCAAAAAAAGGTGACAAAGTTGTTGAGAAAATCGTGGAATACGCGATTCAAGAGATCGATCAAGAAGGTAGGAGCATTAGTTAATCTAAAGGACTTGACTAGCCATTCATAGAAACCATTCTCTGTTTGGAAAGCTATCTTGGGAATGCTCTCCTCGGTACACAAAGCTGGTGAAAACCGGTAGCAAGATCAAGCACTAGGAATAAGATCAATGCGGAATTCTATTTCCTGCTTTGGGAGAAGAGAAGTGACTTCACCAAAATCATCAGGATAATCCCTGACCATCGGGGTGGAGTCAAGACCACAAGGCTGAGCATCTAGCGAAAAGATAAAACTGCCTACATAATCCTAAGGCAATCGACATTCGATCACAAGAGAATTGCCTTGGTCGTCTACTATATAAACGGTTTGGTATTTGCAAGAAATAACAGCATCAAAACCAAGGACTTAGACATCTCCAGTGGATCGATGCATGTTGTAAAGGAGTTTCCTCCCTTTACAAATCATACTAAGGTTGGCGGAACCGCCGATGGTATTAGTCACACATAAGTATGAAATTTCCAATTGAGGTGACAAGATGTGCTCAAATTTATTACAGTGATCAACAGAAATAGAGCTATGGGATGCTCTAGTATCAAGAAGAACACGAAGAGGAAAAGACAAGAATGAATTTCAGAACAAAAAGGAAAGTTTCAAAATTCAAAGGAAATCCAAATCAAAGAGGATCCTAACAAAGAATCCCAAGCTCGAACGAAGATGATTCTGTAATTAATTTATTCATTTTAGGGTATTACTAACTGTAACGACCTGGCATTTCGAACCTTTCAAATCGACAATCACACATGTCAGACTTGATTTACTCAAAACAACATATTGTTAATTTATATGTGGAAAAACTTTACATACACGGTAAATAAATCAATCAAAAAATCACAAACACGGAGTAATATAACAATAAGCAGCATAATAGATAAATAGTAGTTCATGAAGCCACCACAGAACATCAGAGTTTAAAACAAAATACACGGAAATCTTGAATACATAGAGGTCTCAATGCATAAGAAAATGACAAGTCTGAACATAAAACTGGAAATAACAAAAATAATTGAGAGCAGAATAGATAAAAGATTGATCTCCAAACAAAACTCCAAGCTCCAAAGGTGAGTTTCAAATGCTGCGACACTTAGTCAGACCTGACTATAAAGCAAAATACAAAACACTCGAGTCAGGATTAACATTCTTATGCAACTAAATCAACTCAAGTGAAGTGCAATATAACTCAAAGGATGTTGGGATTCCATCCTTTAAGGATTCGTCAAACTATCTACATACATAGTACAACATGCTATATATATATATATATAATGTCTAAAGTAAAGTAAAATATTAAAATAGCATTAAGGCGTTACCCATATCCCCCTTAACACATTTTTATATATTCCTATAGTTTATACAGATACTATAAGCTCTACCAAACCGGTGGTTTACTCAGGGAGCACTTCATAGGTACGGTACAAACCAAACTTAGTGGGCGTGATAAGGCATGTGACAAGGTACGCAAGACAATGCCTGGGGTAGGATTCTACCATTTGCAGAACCGGGCTGGTGGTAATGCATAGCACCTACTACCCCCACCCCGAGAAACACTCCCATAATCAAAGGTGCACCCAATAAAATCATAGAGTAATAGAATGGTATTGAAGAAGCACACTCAATCGGAGGTGCGACCTCACCTGGCCCAAGCATAGCTCATGTTTTAGTCACATCAAGCTGACTCGCGGGAGTCGAGGCTGTGTTCATACCTCTTATAGACATCCGCAAACCATCCTACTTCGTTCTGGAATCTCCATCATGTGCATAGTTGTTAAAATAGTTCTTAGTATTGGCAGAGAGTATGACAATATCTGATCTCGGTCTCTTTAACAACCAAATGCTTATTTCACACCGTGATCATTTTCATTTTAAACAGTTCATACTTCATATTAAAATATCATATTCATTTCAAAATCACATCACTTTCAAAATCATATACACTTTCAAAATCATATCACTTTCGAAATCATATTCACTTTAAATTATAATTCACTTCCAAAATCATGACTATAAAATAGGTTAACCATCATATCAAAGTATTCGCATTTAAATCCATTAAAACTAAATCATAACAGTTACGACTTTAAACAGTTTGAATATTGAAAATAGTTTATATATTGAAATAGTTATACATTAAAAATAGTTTATATTTAAAAATAGATTATAGATTAAAATAGTTTATACAATAAAAATTCAATATGTATTAAAAAATATATATCGAAAAATAGTTTCAAATTAGATTTATTTCTTCCAATTTCACAAATCAATTCAAACCAACTTTAGTTCCAAAAATTCAATTTAAATCAATCTCAGTTCAACAATTTCAATTCAAATTCTCATGAAAACCTTTTTTTTATTTATATCGATTTCAAATCCAGATTTGAACTACAAAATTAAACCACTCCCAACATTAGGTTTCAAACTTTAATATGCAAATATTTACAGTAACTCAATTTAATAAATTTCATTTATATTTCAAATTCAACTTTAATTTTATTTAAATTTGAAAATATTCACTTATGTTTTTAGTAACATTTAAATATATCTTAAATTACAAAATTAAATTAGAATAAAAAATATTTAATTTCAATTTTATTTAAATTTTAAAATATTCATTTAATCACCTTTAATCAAAATTTAGTTATCAAGTTATAAAAATCATATCTTAGAAATCTCAAATTTAATAAGTTTCAAATCAATCTTTTATTTAAATACAATTCTTAAACACATAAATTTCAAATCAATTTCAATTTATCTTTCCAACCTTAATTTATTAAAGTTATTACAAAATCTATTTTTAAAATATAAATATAATTTTAAATAGATACTTAAATACAATATATCTCTCTATCAAATTAATTTTTATTAAATTAAATTTTATTGTATTATTTATTATTAAATTAAATCTTATTTATTATAAAATCTATTTAAATCCTATTTTATATATTTTAAAAATAATAAAATTATAAATAAAATTTTATAGTTTACATTTTAAAATTACCAAAACATATAATTAAAAATCTAAATTTTACACATATATTAAAATAAAATATCTATATTTTTTATTTTAAAATCCAAACATATATAATTTCTATTCTCAAAAATTTTGGAAATCATTTTAAAATAGACCAAAGGTGTCTATATATAATTTTCTAACTTATAGTCAAGTGATACCAATATTTGTCATTTCAATCTGCAATAATTTAATATTTACGGGTATATATCATTTCAAACCGCAATCCCAAAATTTCACATTCAATAAATTGCTTGGATTTATCATTTCAACCCCTAACGATTTTCCGTAATCTATAATATCATTCGGGTATGTATTATTTCAACCCATAGGGATTTCCTAAACTAGTAGGGAACTTGCAGTATGAGAACAATAAAATAATATCATAAAATGATATAGCATATCAATGGCAAATATGATCATAATTAACAAATTTCAATATATACATATACACACACACACTAACAGGTTATTGGTGTCGATATTGTCAATTAACATCGGTGAGAAAACACGTTTAATAACATATCATATTTAACAATTAAATCAATTATCAATTCAAATTTAACAACATATTTCAATTGCCATTTCATGTGAATTCAATTTTTTAAACATAAGAATGTTAGTCGTGAGTGATCACTTACCTTTCGAGGCTAGAGAAACAACGAGAATGACAAGCAATTGACATGGATACACGGCTATGTACACGCACGCGGATACACATCAAACGAGACAACGTCAAGCCAACGAACTGTTGCGATAAATTCTAGACAGCGGCAAGCAAAAACTGGACAGCGACAAGGTAGATCACTTGAATTCGAATTCGATGAAAACCAAAAATATATATAAGTAAGATATACATACCTCTGTTTTTTTTCTTTTATAAGAAAGAAGGGTGAAAATCAAGATGATGCCACAAGCACATATAGGGGCACACACACACACATACACACACACATATACACACACACAACACATATATACAGGCATATTGGTTCAAAATATATAACATATATATATTGCTGTTGTTGGTGTGCTCGAGAAAACTACTTGGAGGGGAGGACGTGGCTGCTCGAAGGTGTAGCGGTGGGAAGATAGTGGGTTCGACGCAGACAGTAGGGGTTTTGGTGGGAAGTAAGGGAAGATCAAATAGGAAAAGGAGGTGGAGCTTGTGGTGTTAGGCGGCGAAGAGAGGTGGAGATGCGGCAGAGGGCGGACGTGAGCAAGATCTCGACACATACAAGCTTTATAATGCAACTTATTACATATAAACCTATATATATATTCTTCAAATTAGCGGAATAACAAACAAAGAAGAGGATGGGTTGAAGGGCCAGTGGGTGATGCAAGCGGATCTGGGTTTGTAGTTTAGTGAAGGGTGGCTGCTTGCTGCTGACAGTGGGTAGGGGAAGGGGTGGCGGCCAGGCTATGCAGTGGGAGGTTGCAAATGGAGGTGGGTGAGAGGCTGTACTGGTCATGATGCAAGGCTGCGGTGAAAACCAAAAGTGGAGGGAGATGGCTTCGGTGGTGGCTGCAGTAGAAAGATGCGGTCGCGTGCTTGCGTTGCAAAGATGGGTTCGGACTGTTGTGATGGGAAAGGTTCGGGCATGCTGTTGATGGCATTCAAGGGTGGTGGTCGAAGGGCGGAGGTGGTTCATTGGGGTTTTGTGGCATGAAACGGAAGATGGGAGGGGATGCACGGGAAAGTGGTTGGCTTGGGAAGGTGGACGAGCCATAGTAGATGAACAGTTTGCTCAAAATAATATATGGAAGCATATATTATAATTTATATTTTTTAATAGCATGAATAGAAACAAATAAAAGGAGAGAAGAAACAGAGATAGAAAGGACGAACCAGAAAAAATTGAAAGTCAAAAGCTGAAAGTATTAGTTGCTGTTGGTTATTTGTTTCACGGTGGACAATGAAGGGACATGAAACCAAAAAGGCTCTAAATGGTTACCGATACGGCTAATCGTTTTGCAGATTTCGCTGTGTACCTGACACCTCAATGCACAAATGAATATACCATAGAGATCAGCACAATAAGACGAACAGAATGGTATACAGATATCACCGATACGATCATCCTATCAAAAGTCGATATTTGCAGCCAAAATGTTGCTAAAACGCCGAAAGTAATATAAACAGAGCTAGAGCAGTTTAAATTTGGCGAAATGAATTATGACGACTCACTCAGAAAATGATTTAAATTTTATTATATAAAAATATTCAGGTTTCAAAAATGTTTAATTTTCATCTAATTTCAACTGATTTTAAATTGAAATTGAAAATTACACAACCAAACAAACTTCCATATATTTCGATGAAAATTTGATACTTGCTACGTTTAAATAGACACTTAACAAATGTCAAATTTCCATTGCAAAACTTGATTGTTTATTTTTATGAAAATTTAGTTAATTACCTTATTTAAAATCGTTAAAATTTCCGAATCGTTACAGGAATCATCCTTTATAAGAAGGATGCTCCTCATAGCAATGAGAAAAATGAGCGTATAAAGAGGATTCCCTATGCTTCAACCATAGGATACATAACATACGCTATGCTATTTGCTAGACTGGATATGGCATAGATGTTTGGATGTCTAAGCCGATCTCAATCTAATCCTGAAGAAAAAAAATGGACGACCATAAAATATATGTTAAAGTATTTAAGAAATACTAAAGACTTTGGAGACCTCCTTATGAAGTGATATACAGACTCTTGCTTTCAAAGTAATATAGATGATAGTAAGTCACTGTCTGGTTATGTTTTTACACTTAAAGGCGAAGCCATCAGTGGGAATGTTCTAAACAAGAGACAGTCGCTGATTTGATGATGGAGGCTTAGTACATCACCATCAATGAAGCAACTAAAGAGGCAGTATGGATGCGTAAATCTTTGAGTGAGCTTAGAGTGATACCCGATACAAAGAATCCTATAGCGTGGTTCTGTGACAACAACGTGGAAATTTAGATTGCAAAGGAACCCAGAATATGCAAGAAGTCATATTCTTCGAAAGTTCTGCCTCATTATAAAATTCGTTGAGAATAAAGAGGTCATGATACAAAGGGTAGGTACCAAGGACAATATAACAGATCCACTCACTAAGGGTCTAGCTCGGTCGACACTTGAGAAGCTGATTGAAGGGATGAGATTGAGATTCCATAATTGGTCTCATGTGCAAGTGGAAGATTGATAGAATTAAGGATATGCCCATGGAGCAATTCTATAATTTATTTTAGTTAACTCTGCAATCAATTCTCGTTTGTAATTAATGTGTTTTTCTTTCTGTTATCTATTTGTTATAATGTGTTATAAATAATTAAATATTTAATTAAAAAATATTTAATACAAAATCCATAAATGGTGTATTTGTGATCGTAATTACAAATTGTTGCAATCATGAGTATTGTATCACAATAAAATAAAGACATCATTTTGAATATTCCTAGTCGAGATGCATCGAGACTGTATATCAATAAATCCGTTGAGACTAGAGTATGTAACGCTTTTCAAATGTTGGGAAGTATTTTACTCATGAATACTAGGGACACTAAGGAGTTACGTACTGATAGTTATTGGATAACTATGGAATGACTCACTAGATTGTTTTTATTTAGTTAATATAACTTAGGTCAAACGAAAAATACTGATGCGACTAATTTAAACAGTTCTCTCGACTTGAGAATACAATTTATCTTTAATATGAAAGCTCCACTTTGATTATAGTCAAATCATAGCACGACGTCCATCGAGTGTAGTTGGGTCGAGTGGAAGACTTGGAAGTGACACACTATTCAAGAGAGGATTCAACTCCTTAGTTATATAGGATTGGTATCACAGTTAACTGAAGTCAATTCAAAGTCAAAATCTCTAGCAAGAATAGTTTGGTTAATAATGATTGCTTCTTATTGAACTAAGGACTTTTTGCACTATATTTGAATATGGAAGATGTTGGAATTTTGTCTATTACTAAATTGCACAAGTCCAAAGTGATATGGTATTGACGAAAGGAATTTGTGTAAATAATAGTCATAATCGGGTAATGCTTAACAAAGTAAAATTGGATTTGTCGAACAAAATAAGCAATAAATTTTGCCTAAATGTCTCACCACCTACTAAGTGATTTGTGAGCACTAACATTCGAATAGTTCGATATTAATCGCTGACCAAATTTACGCCTAACAGGTCACACAACCGAAACGTTGAATACTCCTTTGACCAAGCAATTTAATTAATTTGTAATTGTTATAAATTAATTTATATTTATGAAATATGAATTATAAAATTTAGTTTGATTTGATGGACAAATAATATTAAATACATTTATAATAGCTATAAATATATTGATCAATATGTAATATCAATACATGTTTAAATTGGATTTAAATGAAAAATATTTTGTTCGGACTTTAAATGGATTTAAAGCCCATGGGGGACTGGTTGGTTTGGCCTTAAAAGGGCATGGTAGGCGGCCATATGATGACATCAAAGTGGGACATATTTTTATGGACATATGAAGGAGAATTGGTAAGAGATTTAGATCTTAACTTGTCTCCATTCCTCCTCTATATAAGCATCTTAACCCACGCCTATTAGATACTTTTAGGAGCCTCCATCTACACCTTCTTCTCGTCGTATTCTCGACATCTCCATCTCTTCATTTCTAAAGACAAATCGAAGTAAATCAGATCTTATTCGATAGTTGGTGGTCATCAGCTCAGGATTTAGCACTCTACTGAGTTGAAAACTATTTCAAGGGGTAGGTCTCATCGTTTCAAGGTATACTAAAGGCATTGAATATAAGGTAAATTTCTAATATATTTATGAATATAGGTTATGTACATTATATATATACATGCATACATACATACATACATACATACATATATATATATATATATATATATATATATATCATGTATATTATATTATTAGCTAAGTAACGATTCTATTATATAAATATATTGTGACAAATAGTTTAGTTGTGTGTGTGTATATAAACATTTATGACATATATATACCTATGATGTATTCGGCATAAATAAATAAACAAATTTGTTTTTAATTAACTTAACATACAACATTTAATTATATATAAGCTTTTAATGTAAATTCTATATCTTATTCTACTCAAGTAGTTTTAAATTTTATATAAATAGTTTCATATCTAAAATAATTTCGATAAAAAAATTAATTTATATATATATTATTAATATTTAAATATTATTTAAATTAATTAATTATAACAATATATATATATATTAAAATATGTTTTATATTTTACAAAATTGGATTTGTATCTAATTTACTTTCGGTAAAAATAAAAAATAATTTTTAGTATTTAATTTAAATTTTAAATGCTAGACAGAAATAAAAATAGATATAAAATTGTTTTAAAATTATAAAATCAAATTTTAAATGTCCAAATAATAAAATATTACTCTGATTATCTTACTAAAATTTTAAATTTTAAATTATGTTCAAAAATAATAATTTTTATTAATTTTTTAAATGATATCCGTAAGGATATTAATTTAAAATACATTTTAAAATATATATAAAATAAAACTTTGCCACGTGCAATAATAGGGGTGTGTGTGTGTATGTGTGTATGTGTATGTATGTATATCTGCGTATTTTAAAGATGTTAATATTTATATATTTAATATCATATTATATATATTTGAATATATGTATTTAATATAAATTTTACTTTCAGTTTTGTAGAAAATATTTAGTTTTATATAAATTTTAAACATATTTATAAAATTATATATATATATTTAATGTTAAAATTCCATGTACACACACATATATATACATATATTTATTAAAATTATTTAAAACAAAATATGGTTTATATATATCCATAAATATATTGCAATATTTTGTTTATATAAATTAAATTATATAAATATACATTTGAACTATATATTTGTATATTATATGAGCTAAATTGTCCGTTGCAGTGTAAATCCCAACACTTATATACGGACATGTTATACTTTGCATGGATTGTTATGCTACACATGCGCATACACACGCGCACGCGCGCATAATACACACACACATATGATACACGTATATATAATATAACGTTAATTACATAATATAAAATTATTTTATAAATTTAAATAAAATAATGATTTTATTTAAAATAAAATTTAGCAATGTTCCAAATAAATTAAACTTCATAGGCCTAATATAGATCCAAAATGACAAAAAAAATTAAAATTCACTCATTACGTCCACTGCGGGCAGGTCCAATTCCAACATATTCTATATATTATATATTATCATTCTGTTGTAAGATTCTATCTCTACGCCTTGGTTTGGTGTTTCATTTTCTATTTTACCCAATGAGCTGTCTATTGTGGTATTCTAAAGTTAGACGTCATTTGACGATGATTCGAGGTATTATGAAGGGTGGGTCATTACAAGTCCATTAAATGACATTGTTCTCTCGGGATCACTGTGAACATATTAATTTTCACAAGACAACTATAATCCAATCAGGCTAACTTAGGCCAGACACATACTAGATAATTCGATGGTCTTCTAGTCCACTCAGAAAAAGATTTCAGCGGTCTCCGTGAATCGACAGGAGAGGATACTTACAGTTTCCTATGTTCGATAGGAGAAAACACAAGAGAGCCTCTCTACTATGAGCTCCTTCGGATATGTAATACAAATTTTAAGCCTCAATATAGGCAAAACACTACATATTGGAATCGTGGACCTGACCAACCATGGACTTAACGCTTGGAAGATATTGGGAGACCCTATCCCAGTCTCCACTTTAAATTTGATTTTAAATATCAACGAGTGATGCCTTTTGACCATATCAGGCATCCTAACATAATTTGATCTTCACGGTCTCTTAGATGCAATCCTATTTACTCAGAAGTTTAAGTATAACCTACTACTGGAACAACCTAACTTTTAACGGCCTGTAATTTTATCACTTTGATTTTTGGAATATTTAATTAGTTTTAAATGTTCAATTTGGGGTTTTTATTATAAATTTATGTTTCAAATAACTGCTTGATTTTTAATGACGTATCTTTATTTTAATATATAGAATTTTTTTATAATTTTTAATTTAGAAAATATTTAAGTTATCGACATATCTTAAGTCAAACGTTTGTATTTTTTAATTTTATAGAACTTGATAGCCAATGTGTTTTATTTTTGTTTTGTGATCGTGACTTAATGTTATGTGCAACTGTATTTTGTTTTCTGTCATTCGTGGCTCATATGTGGACGCAATATGGTGTGGCGGAATACCCAATCTAATCTATTCAAATTTAAACCCATAGCATACATATGTAACTTGTATGCACGAGATACTACCATCTTCCACATAGCATTTTTTATTCTTGCAACAGCCACCTTGTTCACTTGTTTCTCCTTCAGCTTAGCCGCCATTGTCTCCCGTGCCATTGTCCCTTATGTCCCCTTGTCTACTGCCTTATTCAACATGTCTCGGTACGTGTGTGCGTGTCTATATATACATGCACAAGTTCATGCCCAGGCAAGGAAGAATTCTTCTTCTTCTTTAATTTTGTTTGGCTAGCCATTGAAACAAACTTCCTTCCATATTGAAAAGTCTAAAACTCCCAATCAAAGCCAAATCGTCCAAGACTCCAAACATAAAACTTAGAGATAATCATCTCTAGTATACTTAGAAATTAACCGGGTTTGATTTCATCGAGAATCAAGCGAGATATCCCAATATTTCTAAAAGAGGGAAAGTTTGTTCTTAAACTTCAAAAATCAATTTCTCTTGATTCGAGGGGAGTTAATCGACGGCGTTCATGTCATTGGAGTCGTAGGGAGATGAAGGATTTTTTATGTGAGTTCGATGGTGATTAGTGATGGTCGACAGCGATGCTTGTAAGTTAGGGTTTGGTTTTGGGTTTGATTAAGGCAATATTTGGTCGTTTCGAGCTTGGATTGGGGTTTGGGGTGGCGAGTTGCTTCCATGGCGAAGTTTGGTGGAGATCGAGGACAAAAACCGTTGTGCATTTTCAATAACCTGAGCGCGATCCTTTGGTCGAAATTCGAAGGAGGCAGCGGGAGGTGGAGGCAAGGTGCCATCAGGTTGGGCTCGTCGTTTGGGTCGTGGTGGTGGCCTTCGGTGGTTGATTGGTTGTCTTGGATAGTTGTGCACGTGCACGGAGGTGCACGTATATATGGGTTTCAAGCTTTGTTCGAATGTGGCATATTGATTTGGGGAAGACAACACTGTTCATTGCAGGTTGGCATGCGATTGGGCTTTGGCCTAAAGGAATTTGCGTGTGGATACATATAATTTTTTTTATTTTAATTATATATATTAAACATGTCAACTTTGAAAATCTATATCTCATTCATATTAAATTCGTTGAACCCACAGATTTTTGCATCGGGTTCGTATTAACGAGCACGACATTATCATAAATTGTTGTTAGTTTTAGAGTAGTATAGTTTTGTGATAAATTAATACTACCTAATAATAATTACGTTAATTTAAATGATAATGTAGTCTAATTAATTATAAGTAATGAGTGTTATGTATTTCGCCAAATAAACACCGTATTATTAAAGTAAACTGGATAAGGTAATTTGGATATCTATTTAGCGGAATAAAGTGGAATAAAACACCGTTCCGCTAATTAAATTAATTGGTCATTTAATTAGCAGATTAAATCCCCATTCTGCTATTTTACTGATTTGGCCATCTAATTATATGCCATTAATCGATATGTCAATTTGAATATGTAATATGTTAAGTAGTGATGGTTAATTGTTTACATAGATGTTGATTATATGAATGTCGGTAATTAACTTAGAAATTTAAATTTAATGATATGGCAGCTTTTTTAAGTACCATTTTGATCGTTAAGCCTCTTTCAAATTTAAAAGATTAATTATTGATTTGAAAGTTGTTCTGAGAATAATTATTGTCTATTATAAGGTTTAAAAGATAATTATTATTTAGTAAAAATATTTAAAAGGTAATAACTATTTATTAATAATTTTTTTAAAGATAATCAATAATTATTTTTTAATAATGATTTAAAGTTAATTGCTTTATTAACATGATTCTTATAGGTTATTTCTTAAATTTATTTGAGAATATTCAATTATTAAGTTATTTATAATAATTTGTTTTAAAGTTAATTATTATTTTAAACTTAATTATAATATTAAAGTTAAGTTATTATTTAAAGTTAGTTATCTAAAATTAATAATTTAATATTCTAAATTCGACTATTTTATTTCAAAGTTATTTCTAATATTTTAAATATTTTAAATTTTATTTATTATTATTATTATGTTATTTAAAAAGTTTATTACTATAATAGTATTGTTTTAAAGTATACTTGTCTTTATTATCATTATACTAATGTTGCTTTAAAGTAAATTTATTATTATGTTAACATTGTTTAAGAGTGAATTTATTAATGTACTAATATTGGTTTAAGGTACTCTTAAATAATAAATTATTTTACAAAAGATGTTTAGAAATAATAAACTGTTCATTTAAAAAGGAATTATTTTTTAATAGAAAGGTTGTATAAATGGTTTTATTTAATAAACAGTTTATTAAAGGAATTTATAAATGTGAGAATGAATTTTGAAAGTTGAAAAGAAGTTGGTTTTTAATGATTCTGGAATTGGAAAAAGGAGTTTTGGTTTTTAAATGATTTCTGGAAAGAGATTTATAAACAGCTTTTAGAGATTTAAAAAGGTAAAGTTTTATAAATGGGGTTTTGAGATTTATAAAGATTATTATAAATAGATTGGAGATTCATAAATAAATTTGGAAATTATAAAGGAGGAATTTATTTATAAAATAAAAGAGATTTATGGAAAGGATTGGTGTTTTGGGTTATCTCCGTTTTAATGACATTTGGGTTTGATCATTGTAATATGATTTTAAAATAGAAAATCTCACTAAATGTTGGTGAATGTACGTTTTTTGAGAAAAATGTGTGATCCTCTAGTAAAAGAGGAGAGCACACATGAAGCTATGTATAAAACATATAAAATGGTGTTGCCAACATGCCTGGCCGGTGAAAAGTCCATGAACCAGAAACAAATAAAGAAAAAGGTACCCCTATAATGAGCTCCGGCAAAGCCACCGCCTATTACACCCTAATACTGAGCTCCGGTAAGTCCGCCGCCCAATAATAAGGTGTTGGAGGTAACAAGAAAACTAAACCATCTACAAAATCCAAAGAATCTGAAAGCCATCACCATCAGAAAAGAAACTCTATGAAATCTGAAGACACAGAATAACTGAAAGAAATGTATGACGCCGCTAGAACTCCTGAGAATAGTTATCCTGCACATCAAAAGATGCTAGCAATCCTACAAAACTGAAGAGATAAACTAGCAACCTACCTAATCCAAACCTGAAACAAAACTAGTAAAAATAATTAGTATGAAACACATATATGTATATAAATAGAATTTATATACATATATGCGAGAAAAATAAAATGAGAAAAATAACACAAATATAAACTAGTACCAAAAACTAACAAAACTAAAAAGTAAAGGAAATATGAACCAAACAGAAAAAAGATAAACAGGTAAAAAACTAAACATTACTAGAAACAACTTTAAGGACCTAAGATAGGAAGGAAATTAGTATGCATCATGTAAACATCATTTAAATTAGAAAAGGCATCAATATAATTATTATTAAAGTCAAAATTATTAATGTTATGTTTGAGTATATTAATATTATTACTAACCTTCTTAAGGTATTCCTTAAAAAAATATTTTTAGCTAATTTATAATTAGGATTAGAGACCCAATTTAAGCAAAAAGATGAAACTAAAAAAATCAAATTATTACAGCGAATATAGTTATTATTAAAAACTCTTTGATTTCTCTCAAACCAAATATGCCAACTAGATATGGTGAAAAGAATATCAAGCAAGTATCTATTATCCTTATTAAACTTAAGTCTAAAAGTATTCCAATAGAAAAAACAATCAGTAATTCTAGAGCTAATTTTATACTAAAAAATATTGAGGGTATTCATAAGAATAAAATGAGTACCCATGCATTCGTAGTAAATATGATTAATATCTTCTAAATGAGTATTACAAAAATAACATTTATTATTAGTGTGAATATTTTTTATTTTTAAAAATTCTATTGTATTTAATTTACCATGAATAATAAGCCACATGTGAATTTTAGATTTTGGAGGAGCATTAGTCTTCTAGATAAATATAAAACAATTATCAGTAGCACCCGAAAAGTTAATAAATTTGTAAATGGAATTTGTAGAATATTTCTTGCTCCTATCCCACTCCCAGCTAATATAATCATTCTCATTTCAATATTATAAAGATTTAATCTAGCATAAAGCAAATTAAGCTGTTTTAGGGTTGAAACTACTAAAATTCTGTTAAAACTGAAAATCCAAGGAGGATCATTTTCAGAATTAAAAACTTCAGATAATAATGCATATTTAAAGTTGCAAATATCATACAAATATTTGAACTCGTTCCTAAGAGGAGTAGCTGAAATCCAACTATCATGCCAAAAAGATGTATTATTACCAGAGTGAACAATAATATTAACTCCTAAGTTAAAAATCTCACTACATTTTAAAATGGATTTCCAAAAATAAGATTGCTTACGAGTAATCGAAGGACTAATATGATAGAAATTATTACTACCATTGTAGTAATATTTAGAAATAATATCCTTCCAAAAGGCATTATCATTGGTATCTATGAATTTCCGTAACCATTTACCAAGAAGAGACAAGTTCATATTACGAAGATTAACTCCTAAACCACCACCTTTTTTGGACTTACAGACAGTTTTCCAATTAACTAAACATTTGATGCTACTATTTTAATTTTCACCACTCGAAAGGTAATCTCTTCTAATTTTATCTATTTTATCAATCACCCAATCAGGAAAAAGATGCATAGACATCCAGTAGATAGGGCGAGCTGATAAAACAGAATTAGTTAAAACCACTCTACCTGCTCTAGATAAAAATCTCTCATTCCAGTTTGTAATCCTATTTTTGACTTTATCTATGATTATTAACCAATCATCGTGTTTAAGTTTGTAGGTCTTATAACAAAACCAAGATAGTCAAACGGAAAATTCATAGGTTTACAATTTAATGTATTTGCAACTAAATTTTCAACTTTTTCCAAATCGTTTAAAATACAGAACTTTTATCAAAATTTATTTTTAAACCCAAAAAAGGTTCAAAACTATAGATAATAAACTTAAGAGCAATTATGTGTCTAGGAAGATGAGAGGAAAAAAGCAAAGTATCATCTGCAAATTGAAGGACTGACAAACCAAAACTCGAAATATCATTTCCAATAAAACCCAAAAGATTATTGTTAACAGCATTTTTAATAATCTTAGAAAAGACGTCAGCCGCTAAATTAAACAGAAGGGCCGATAAAGGGTCCCCTTGCCTTAAACCTCTCTTAGATTGAATTTTATTACCTAAAATACCATTAACCATAATACTAGAGTTTCCAGTTTTAAGCAAGTTCATGATCCAGTTAATCCATCTATTACTAAAGCCTCTGGCATGGAAAATATCTATAAGAAAATCTCAATCAACCGAATCGAAAGCCTTGGCAAAGTCTAATTTTAAAATAGCACAAGTAATATTATTCTTACAACAAAGATTAATGTATTCTTGAACAACTGCTACACCATCTGTGATATTTCTTCCTTTAATGAAAGCTGATTGAGAACAATCAATTAGATCATTCATTTTTAAACTAAGTCTATTAGCTAAATTTTAGAAATAATTTTAGCAAAGCAATTAATCAATGAAATGGGTCTAAAATCTTTTAACGTATTAGCAACAACTTTTTTATGTAATAAAATAACATTAGCAAAATTAAATCTACCTAATTGGAGATTTCCATTATAAAATTCAGTAAACATACTAATTAAGTCGAATTTTAAAACTTCCCAAAAAGTTTTTAAAAGAAAATTGGAAATCCATCCGGACCCGGAGATTTATCACCCGGTAAATCAGAAACGGCTTTTCGGCTTTCCTCTTTAGTAAAAGGAACTCTAATTCAGAAAGATTAATATTAGAGACAGACGGATAAAGATCATTCCATCTAACGCTAACTCTATGCTTATTTTTATTGCCAAAAATATCTTTATAATATTCTGTGAAAGCATTATTGAGATCACGTTGATCAACTAATTCCACATTATTAACTAAAATGGAATTAATTGTATTACTACGTTTTCTACTGTTGTCTATATTATGAAAAAATTTGGTATTATTATCACCTTCATTGATCCATTGAATTTTTGATCTTTGTTTCCACATAACATCCTCTTTTTCAAGAATAGAATTAAGTTCTTCTTTTAAGTTATTAAGAACATTTCTCTCACCTAAACTTAAATGTCTAATTTCTTTAATCTTATTTAGCTTAAGCATCTCATTAAGAATATTTTCTTTTTTAATTTTAATATTACCAAAAATGTTTTTATTCCAATTTTAAGAAAAATCCTGAGTTTTCTAAGTTTGAGCACAAAAGCTTTAGTAGAATTATCACTATACTTAAAACTATAATAACTCATAGACGACCATTTATTGATGATTAAATTTGAAATACATGGTTCTATAAGCCACATTTTTCAAATTTAAAAGATCTACTAATAATTCTATGACGATCGCGAGTAAGGATAATGGGACAATGATCTGAAAGGGTGTAAGGTAAACCTGACACTCTACAGATAGGAAAATTATCCTCAATTTCATCGCTAACGAACAATCTATCTAAGAGAGCCAGGAGGGAGACTCCCTATTATTACACCAAGTAAATTCTCTATTGGATCCGGTTCTTCGGAAGAATTCAGTGACTTCTCCCTTCTTATCAATCAAATAAAAAGTTATTCTATGTATCAATCCTTACATCCCCTACAACTGGTGGTTCAAGCTCTCAAACCAGCACACTTGCTCGCCAATCGGCATCGGCTAACTCTGTGCCAGCAGCCGCGGTAAGATAGAGGATGCAAGCGTTATCCAGAATGGTTTCACGGGATTCAGCCAATTGTCTCGATCGGAAATGAGCCTGTGTCCAGCTAGAGTGTAAGCAAGCGTCAATCTAAGTAAGGCATATCACCATACCGATGAGTCTGGAGGAAAGACTGGCGAATCAGGCAACCCCTCTACCTTGAATTCATTACTTGCATAATGAGTTTGAGGAATTTCGATCAAATTAGAATGAATAATAAATTGATCGAATTCCTCCATGGCAGAATAATCTCCTTCCCGGGGAGAACGCTCCCTAATAAAACAAGTAACATTAAAATCACCCCCCAATATCCAAGATCCGGGGGCAAAAGATCTAAACTCGAGGCATTCATTCCAGAGAATCCGCCTATCTATTTTAGAGTTAGGCCCATAAACATTAGAAATATTTAAAAAAGAACTGTCAGTTAGATTAATTAAAATAATGTGTAAAGAGTACTTTTTTTGAATACACTTAAGTTATTTAAAGAGATTATACTCCAACCAATCATTAAACCCCCAAAAGAGCCCACAGAAGGTAAAAAAAACCCATTTTCTAAAACGAAAGCCTCCAAATCTTCTATAAAAACAAAAATCGGGACACTCGATTTTAGTCTCTTGTAAAAGAGCAATGTCAATAGAATAGTCTTTAAAAAAGATTCTAACTTTATCGAATTTATTTAAGTCATTCAAACCTCTAATGTTCCAACTAATGATTCTCATAAACCCATAGATCTAGCCCTATCAAGTTACTTACTTCTAATAAACTCGTGATCTAACTCAATGTCAGTGAAAATAAAAGCAGAGCTACTAGCTAACTGACTGAATTCAGAAGCTGACAAGTTACCCAGAGCATAAGACGAATATGTGCTACCCAAATCAAAATGCATACCTGAGCCTGAATCCGTAACACCGCTCACGGTGTTCGAACCGGGAAACTCACCCAACGACTGAGAGCGACTGCCTCGAATCCTAACACTACTACGAACCATCCCGCTAGAAGCTGAATACTTTCTTCGTCTACCTCTCTTTGAAGAAGAAATAAAAGGCATTGAATCACTACCAGCCTCACCTATCTGACCAGACAAAAGACGCCCAGAACTCCTATCCAAAACACCAGTTTCAAGAGAATCAACAGGACCCATAAGTGCCACTACCAGATTAACACTCCCACCCAAATGATCAACAGAGGATACTACTTTGTCTTCACCATTATCACAAACAACATTACCATTTAAGGTGCAAAGATCAACATTATCACTTTGGAAACTTTCCACGGATTGATTAATCGAACACAGTGAAGAAATATAAGAAATTTTATCATCAAGTATGACCTGAACCCGTGCATCATGCATAACTGAGTCAGTGTGCATATCATCAAAAGAGGGGTTGAGCAAATTTAAGAACTCATCATCAACATTGCTCTCTGGTTCAACATTTTGATCAACCTGCTCCACTATGCTGTGTGCACCGTGCACATCAGACACCACATCCCTACCTGATATAAGATCATCAAAATCCGTACGATCTTCAATAACAGAAACCAACTCACCATTTAAATGAGAGTCTGCGGTTAAAATCCACTCATGAAAGACCCCAGACTGTCGCAGCAATAAGTCATCATCAATAACTGATTCACCAGTGGAATGATATACTTCAACCCCTTTCATAATCTCTTCTGCCCAAAAGCAGTAATCAAAAAAGTCTATGTTAACCAGAGAATCAGCTACCAAATGCATATCAATTTCCAAATCTATCAGCCTCCAGTCAAAGTCAAAAACCTCTTCCAACTTATAGAAACTCTCAACATCATTAAGAAATTCAAAGATGCACTCGGGTATTGGGAACTAAAGTTCGAAAGCAAAAGAACCGACTGAAGCATTGCTATCCATGATATTTCTGTCCATGTTATCAACTGAGGAACAAACTGCTACCACATTTGAATGATTGCCATCATCATGATTCAAGGAGCGATCTGGAGATATCATTGATTCTGGGCAGACAAAATTATTGGAGGAAAGATCGTAGTCATCAGAATTTACAGTGCACTCTGAAGTGATCTCTGATTCAAGGCAAGCAAATTTGTTGGAGGTAGAAATCTTAAAAGGATCCAATTTGCGAGAAAAAGATAAACCATTTTTGATCTTTGGAAGGATAAAACCACTTATCGAACCAATAATCTTACCCTTGGTCTCTGATTTGGACATACAATGAACAACATCTGGATCAAGCAAGATGGGATCCAAAATTAAAGATTCTTCTCTTCTAACATTTTCAAGAATAACACTATCATCTAAATTCGAACATACCAAGATTTTCTCTGAAATGACAGAAGAATCAATATTTTCAACAAGATTCTCTGAAACACCAAAGTTTTCTTGATTACCCTTGCCAATGTTTGGCGAATTAACAATACTAAAATGATGTAAAAGATCGTCTAAAAACTTCAAACCTTCAGTTCTTTTGTGCATGAGATAATTGATTAAAATCCCTCTCAAATGGATGAACTTTAAAATGAACAGGAAATCATGTTCCACTAACAGTTCTGAAGAGACTGAAGAGTCCGATGAAGATTCAATTCTACCAAATAATGTTCAGGATCTCCAAATCTTGCTTTATAGCACTTACCAATATTCGGGGCATTAACAAAATTAAAGTGAAGAAGCAAATCTTCTAGATACTTAAAACCTTCAACTCGATTCTGCCACAAATGATCGAGCATAATCCCTTTCAAAAGAATTATCTTTAACACGAACTGGAATCCATTTTCAACCAAGAAATCAAATGAAACAGAGATTCTAGAATAAGTCGAACACTTATTACTCTTATGGCCAAAATTACCGTAGTTAAAGCACTTAATAGGATCACGGCATTGAGACGCAAAATGATTGCTGTCGCCACATCTAAAACAATAAAACTTGTTATTTTTAGAATCTATCCATCTTTTGTTCAAAGCTTGAGGTCGCGAAACTCGAAAATTGTAGGCTGGCAATCGTTCTTTGACCACTTGAGCATAATAACGATGTCGAATCGATTATTTATTATTATGTTAACATTGTTTAAGAGCGGATTTATTAATGTACTAATATTGGTTTAAGGCACTCTTAAATAATAAATTATTTTACAAAAGATGTTTAGAAATAATAAATTGTTCATTTAAAAAGGAATTATTTTTTAAAAGAAAGGTTTGTATAAATGGTTTTATTTAATAAACAGTTTATTACTGGAATTTATAAATGTGAGAATGAATTTTGAAAGTTGAAAAGAAGTTGGTTTTTAATGATTCTGGAATTGGAAAAAGGAGTTTTGGTTTTTAAATGATTTCTAGAAAGAGATTTATAAATAGCTTTTAGAGATTTAAAAAGGTAACGTTTTATAAATGGGGTTTTGAGATTTATAAAGATTATTTTATAAATAGAATGAAGATTTATAAATAAGTTTGGAAATTATAAAGGAGGAGTTTATTTATAAAATAAAAGAGATTAATGGAAAGGATTGGTGTTTTAGGTTATCTCCGTTTTAATGACATTTGGGTTTGATCATTTTAATATGATTTTAAAATAGAAATTCTCACTAAATGTTGGTGAATATACTTTTTTTGAGAAAAATGTGTGATCCTCTAATAAAAGAGGAGAGCATACATGAAGCTATGTATAAAACACATAAAATGGTGCTGCCAACATGTCTGGCAGGTGACAAGTCCATGAACCAGAAACAAATAAGGAAAAAGGTATCTCTATAATGAGCTCCGGCAAAGCCACCGCCCATTACACCCTAATACCGAGCTCCGACAAGGCCACCTTCCGATAATAAGGTGTTGGAGGTACCTAGAAAACTAAACCATCTACAAAATCCAAAAAATCTGAAAGCCAGCACCATCAGAATAGAAACTCTATGAAATCTGAAGACACGGAATAACTGAAAGAAATGTCTGACGCCACCAGAACCCTTGAGAATAGCTATCCTACACATCAATAGATGCTAGCAATCCTGCAAACCTGAAGAGATAAACTAGCAACCTACCTAATCCAAACCTGAAACAAAACTAGTAAAAATAATTAGTATGAAACACATATATGTATATAAATAGAATTTATATACATATATGCGAGAAAAATTAAATGAGAAAAATAAAGAAAATATAAGCTAGTACCAAAAACTAACAAAACTAAAAAATAAAGGAAATATGAACCAAACAGAAAACGATAAACAAGTAAAAAAAACCGAACATTACTAGAAACAACTTTAAGGACCTAAGATAGGAAGAAAATTAGTACGGATCATGCAAACATCATTTAAATTAGAAAAGGCATTAATATAATTATTATTAAAGTCAAAATTATTAATGTTATGCTTGAATATATTAATATTATTACTAACCTTATTAAGGTATTCCTTAAAACAAATATTTTTAGCTAATTTATAATTAGGATTAGAGACCTAATTTAAGCAGAAAGACGAAATTAAAAAATTCAAATTATTACAACGAATATAGTTATTATTAAAAACTCTTTGATTTCTCTCAAACCAAATATACCAACTATATATGGTGAAAAGAATATCAAGCAAGTATCTATTATCCTTATTAAACTTAATTCTAAAAGTATTCCAATAGAAAAAACAGTCAGTAATTCTAGAGCTAATTTTATACTCAAAAATATTGAGGGTGTTCATAAGAATAAAATGAGTACCAATGCATTCGTAGTAAATATGATTAATATCTTCTAAATAAGTATTACAAAAATAACATTTATTATCAATGTGAATATTTTTTATTTTTAAAAATTCTATTGTATTTAATTTACCATGAATAATAAGCCACATGTGAATTTTAGATTTTGGAGGAGCATTAGTCTTCTAGATAAATATAAAACAATTATCAATAGCACCCGAAAAGTTAATAAATTTGTAAAAGGAATTTGTAGAATATTTCTTGCTCTTATCCCACTCCCAGCTAATATAATCATTCTCATTGTCAATATTATGAAGATTTAATCTATCATAAAGCAAATTAAGCTGTCTAAGGGTTGAACCTACCAAAATTCTGTTAAAACTGAAAATCCAAGGAGGATCATTTTCAGAATTAAAAACTTCAGATATAAATGCATATTTAAAGTTGCAAATATCATACAAATATTTGAACTCATTCCTAAGAGGAGTAGCTAAAATCCAACTATCATGCCAAAAAGATGTATTATTACTAGAGTGAACAATAATATTAACTCCTAAGTTAAAAATCTCACTACATTGTAAAATGGATTTACAAAAATAAGATTGCTTACGAGTAATCGAAGGACTAATATGATAGAAATTATTAGTACCATTGTAGTAATATTTAGAAATAATATCCTTCCAAAAGGCATTATCATTGGTATCTATGAATTTTCGTAACCATTTGCCAAGAAGAGACAAGTTCATATTACAAAGATTAATGACTCCTAAACCACCATCTTTTTTGGACTAACAGACAGTTTTCCAATTAACTAAACATTTGATGCTACTATTTGAAGTTTCACCACTCCAAAGGTAATCTCTTCTAATTTTATCTATTTTATCAATCACCCAATCAGGAAAAAGATGCATATACATCCAATAGATAGGAAGAGCTGATAAAACAGAATTAATTAAAACCAGTCTACCTGCTCTAGATAAAAATCTTCCATTCCAGTTTGTAATCCTATTTTTGATTTTATCTATGATTATTAACCAATCATCGTGTTTAAGTTTTGTAGGTCTTATAACAAAGCCAAGATTCGAAAGAATATCTCTTATCCTTGTGCAGGAGGACCATTTCTCGAAGTACTAAGGGCACCTCCGTGGAATCCTACACAATAAGCGAAGGCGCCTTATTGTTTTTTGCTTATATACCTAGTATTGTTGTGATGTACACTCACGAGCATCACAACTACTTAATCATTGTTATTTTCCCCCTTAGACATTATTATAATACACCTGAATTTTCTGATATGAATTGTTTTGGTTAACATAAGGTAAAACTCGTCCGTATTTATATGCGGCGCGGTCTTACGAGATACCTATGATTTTAAAGAATTTTACAAGTTAAAATAAATAAAATTCCTTATGATTTAAGTTTCTCGCCCTGGTTTTATCAAACAGACCCGGGAGTTGTTTTCTATAATGCTCGGATTAGCCCGAGCATATTTTCCAAATTTAGCTAGATGCATTGGAGCTTTCATGAGACAAGCTGGATTCTCCAAAATGTATTCATGTATCTTATATTTTCTGCTATTTTGTTGTTCTTGATTTCTGTATATATTCATCACAATTGTAAGGACAGTTTGTTATAACTGTCCAGCCTGAAATAGGTTAATGTGCTCTGATTTGTGTTATGTATGTATATATGAGATGATTTCATTAGGTAAAGATCTTGTGTATATTATATATTTATCTCATTACGATGTGAGATTCTGTTCTTTCTTTTCTTTCTTTCACCCCAACAATATGTCTTTCTGTCTTTCCAGCACTCGGATATTTGGTACGCGAATACCATGAATGTATTAATGTCAATTTTTGAGGGTCGAAAAGGCGGGCTGTTGCACGTGGTATCAGAGCTTAGGTTGAGCAAATATCTAGGCCTTAGTGGGGTAAACTCATTAGAGATAGGGTTAGTAACGCCCTAGAATGAGTAACTCACTAGAGATGAGATTAGTAATATCCTAGAATGAGTTGAGTGTGTGTGTGTGTAAGAATGTGTATTTTTTTTTTATAAAAAAATTATATTGTTTTGTTTGATCTGTTGAGTGATTTATGAATTCTGGTCGATGCACTTGGCGAACGTTATCGATAGAAATTCCTAAACACTTGAACAAGGCCAACTGACATAATATTGCTTTAAAATTGGTAAATGAAAAAATTCTACCCAAGTTTATATTTATAAGTAAAATAGTAATTTTTCAAAAATTTAATATAATTATTCTTGATTTTAGATGTTTGTTAGGATATGATAATATTCCATTATTATCATCAGGGATTTGATTGGTCATGCTGGTCCATTTCTAAGCATTGACTATTGTTTGTTGATATATTTGGAATCTTCCTTTTTGAAATAGATGGGAAATTTGAGAACATTGAAAACGAATACCTTATGAATTAAGTTTCACAATTTAACTATAGGCGTTCGTTGACGGTCCTGGGTTAAAATTTGATTTCAATACAAGTTTTTTATTTTAAGTAAATTTAAATATGTAGGAATGATTTTATATAACGTTAATTTATAAAAATTAGGTTTTAATAAATCTTATTGTGTTAAAAGGAAGCCAGAATATTTTCAAAATAAATATCTGATAAATGATTTCCTTTAAACGAGTAATTTTATTTATAAAGCGTGTTTTATAAATAGAAAAGAATTTGCGAACTTAAATCCTTGTGCTTTTGGAAAATGGTTTTCAAAGTTTTGACAAGGTAATAATAATATTACATGGAAATATTTTACGAATACAGGTATTTTAAAAAGGTATTTTGTTATAGATTTGTTTGGGTAAAAACAAATTTTGATTAAATTCCAAAATTATGATTTGGTATACAAAAGAAAAGATGTATATTATTATTTCAAGCGATCTATGGGATAAGAAGTATTAACTTTACCTGAAAAGTTTAAAGTATAAATATTTTAGGAAGTAGTAGCAATAGTTTACTTAAAAATATTTATAGGTATAAATACTTTTGGAAGATAAAATTTTAAAGAAAAGGTATATTTTTTGGATTGGTTCGGAGAATGAGTCTCGCTTTATTTCGTGGTAATTAGAATAATCTTCTAAGTGACGACTGGGTGCTTGCTTAGACGAACGGTATTATACACATAGTAAATTATTCTCTTTATCATTGTATGACGGGGACGAGTTCGAATCCGAATGAATCAAAAGAAAATTGAAAGTAGATATTTCATTGAAAATATTTAGTTGGAAATATATATGGTATTGTTTCAAAAAGGGATTTGGAAAGAAAAAGTGTTTTAAAACTAACTAATTCAACTGGCTCGAAAATAATTAAAATGGACAGGAGATGTATTCGGATGGTAGACACTTCTCTTAAGTATTGCTATTCTTGGTTAATATATAATACTGTTTGGTAATACCCAATTCCTTGGTTTCATTTTGGGGTTACTTATATGTGTGTGTGTGTGCGCGCGCGCGCGCCTGTGCGCGCGCGTGTCATGGATAAAAATATATATAGTATTATTTCAAAAGTTTTTGAAATAAATATCTAGGTATTTGACATTTAAGTATCCAAAACAAAAGGCATCTTGATTTAAAATGGGATAATTAATGAAGTTTTAATTGGGTCGAATTTATTAGGAAGGTTTGATAAACTTTGTTTTATTAAACACGTGTCTTTTGATTTTAGCAACTAGGAAGTCAAAAATTATTTGATGTTATCAGACTAGCTAATAAACATTTTTATCTCTAAGTGGCTAAAGAAAAGTAGATTCTAGGATTGAGTTTAGATACCAGCATCCCACTCTTCTTAGATGCTTATCAAACTGAACGTGTAAAAAGTTATATCGATCGAATCAGGTATAAGACCAAATTATCTTAGGCTTACATCTGAATAGTTAAATGTGAATAGAGTTAAAATTAGATATTTTTTATATATACTCTTAAGATCTAGGATAGTATTATACAAATTAAAAAAGTAAAGTGATTTTATGAAAAGGTTTCATAAATAAATTCGTGTCACTTCAAAATGTTGAACCTAAGCACGTAGGTTGTACGTAAATCATTTTCCTTTCTCATATAACTCTCGATCCAAGATTCGAGTACGTGACTTGAGGTGTTTCACACCATTCCGAATAAGAACTATCTCTCAATTTTGATGGCGAACACTTGGTCAAGTTCTTAATATGGAACCAAATTTTTTTTATCATAATTTATGGTTATGTAAGGATAATAGAGGTTTCTAATGAAGAAGTCTGATCAGGGTCCGCACTAGTAAATTTGGCCAATTATGCTAGGTTGAAGTAAAGTTATGTATTCTAGCGAGTGATCAAATCAGTTTTTTGTGTAGGAATCATCTATGCACATCTTACGGACTGATGAGTAATGTTAAGTATTTTTGGGCTTGAGACTGGTGAAATTTCACACACGAAATTCTTTTTGGGGAGGGGGAGAGCATAAAGTCCTGGAATTTTATTACTTTAATTTTTGAAATATTTAATTAGTTTTAAATGTTCAATTTGGGATTTTATAATAAAATCATTGTTTCAAATAATAGCTTGATTTTTAATGACGTATTTTAATTTAATTTATAGAAATTTTCCATAATTTTTATTTTAGAAAATATTTAAATTGTCATTTGACATATGTTAAGTCAAACGTTGGTATTTTGAATTTTATAGAACTTGATAACCGGCGTGTTTTTTTGTGATCATGTAACAACCCGCATATTTATCGATTTTATATTTAAATATTTTATTTAAATATTTTATCGTTCGTCGGATTTTGGTCCGAAAACCTACTTTTTGCATACGGTCGAATTAGGACTCGAGACCACCTCCATTGAGTTCAAAATGCCGTTTGCGACCTTTTTGAGTATAAGTTTCGATATGTTTGGAGAAAGTTGATTTTTGCTACTTTTTTCCGCTTAGGGCTTTGGTTGGACTGAGCCAATTAGCCACTTAACTCAGTTCCAACACTCTCCTCTTCATTCACTTCTCTTCTATTTTCCTAACACTCAAGCTCAAGCAAAAATGGAGGAAGAGAATGGGAAATAGAAATTCCTAAGCCCTAGCTTGCTTTGCAAATCCATCTCCTTGCTCCAAAGTTCATGAGAACCCATTGGTAAGCTTCCTCTTCTTCTTCTCCAACTCTTTGTCCATTCAATTTCAGAAATTTCCTAAACCTAATTTTGGGAATGTTTCTCTTTTAAGCTTAGATTCAAGCTTCTGGTGTTGAGATTGAAGAGTGCTTGTTCTTGCCATTGCTTTCAAGCTTCATCTTCATAAATTTAGTTCAAAGGTGAGATTTTTATCTCACATCTATGACTATAATTATCTTTGGTTGTTGGGTATGAATTCCTAACACTTCTTCATGTGCATTTGCTCTTGATTTGGATTGGTTTTGTGAATATTCCAATTTTTGGGTTTTAAGTCAAATTTGTGTAAAATCCTTTTATGGATGTTTGATCATGCTTTTGGTGATGCATCGAGTAGCATATAGGGCCGGGTTGCCGATTGGCATAAACCCTTAGAGCCAATGTTCGTCCCGATTGCATTTTGGAAGAGTTTGCTCTTCATTTGTATAAGGCTGAAAAACAGCCCATGTATGATTCAGTCGACTGAAAACTCTGTTCAGTCGACTGAACCTGAAACCCGAGAGTTTCCAGGCATGATTCAGTCGACTGAAAAACTTTGCACAGTCGACTGAAACTGGAAACAGAAAGTTTCCTGAACCTGGAAAATTTCCATGTACAGGGTCAGTCGACTGAAATTCTCTGTTCAGTCGACTGAACCTGCTGTTTGAGTCCAATTTGCCTTTTTGGATTGAAATTCTAATTTAAATCGATTCGTGATAATCCTATTTGTTGTTATCATCTATTATGACTTTGATGACTCTTTTTAGGGATTTTTGAATATCCATTTCGATGGATCCTTTATCGATTTCGTTGGATTTTATTCACGTCTTCGTATGTGAATTTTTGTGATTGATTGTTCTTACAATCTTCTTCGTGATTTGTCACTTTAAAAATATAAAGGTTTTCTATACTAGTAGTAAATATCAAAACTCTTTCCTCAAACGATTTCAATACTATTTTAATACCAAATTCGTTTATAAAACTATTTTCCAATCTATTAGTATATACAAACCTTTACCTCACTCGTATGAGAAATCTAATTAAACGACTTAATAAAACAAGTGGTATGAAACGCTTGCGTTTACTTCGTTGGTTAATTCTTGGACTTGTTCGATTGAATCTCTTGTGACAATTTTCTAGTGGAGATCTACAATTTGTTCGTAAATATTTAAGTTAAGCTAGTGGTTATGGGACATGAAGCTAAGCTCATATATTTACTAGCTTATTGTAATTGACACTTCTCGATGATCATGATGATCATTTTATGGTTTAGACTAGCAATGTGCGATGTCTCTTTGTTTATGTGGAGGACTGTTCCTCATTTTATTGAGTTTCGTCTCATTTTATACATGGGTCGTACCTTTCTAGGTGCGTCAATGTTTTTTATGCATGGGGTGTATCTTTCTAGGTGCATCGATGCTTATTTATTTGTGCATGGGGCGTATCTTTCTAGGGGCGTCGATGCTAGAGCATGGGGTGTATCTTTCTAGGTGCATCGATGTTCGGCATTACATGGGGTGTATCTTTCTAGGTGCATCGATGTTTGTTTACTTCGTGGAGCATTCGGCTCAATAAGTCGGGACATGGGGCGTATCTTTCTAGGTGCGTCGATGTTCGTCTATGCATGGGGCGTATCTTTCTAGGTGCATCGATGTTCGACTTAGCATGGAGTGTATCTTTTTAGGTGCATCGATGTTAGACATTACATGGGGTGTATCTTTTTAGGTGCATCGATGTTTATTTGTGCATGGGGCGTATCTTTCTAAGTGCGTCGATGCTAGGGCATGGGGCGTATCTTTCTAGGTGCGTCGATGCTCGACTGTTCATGGGGCATATCTTTTTAGGTGTGTCGATGTCCAGTTTCTTTTGGGGATTGGCCATCCTTTTTATTGTGATTTGGTTCATCGGATGTCCCGTTGTACGACGTCGTTGTTCCTTTTTCTTGTGATTTCTGGATTTCGTGTGTTGATTTCTGGAATTTATGTTTCACCAACTTTTACGATGGGCATTGATATATGTCATTTATTGTGGCTTGGTGAATGAAATTAGGAGTATGACATTCCTTTTATCTTGAGTAGATTATTGTGATATTGATTAATCTCTTGTTGATTTCCAATTTACTTATTTATCACAGCTTGGCATTGTGATTATTATATGTTTATGTCATATCTCTTATTATATATCACTTCATCTGATATTTATAGCTAGACTAATCCGTTTATTATTTTCTTATTAAATAATACTCGGGTCAGACTGAGAATTTACAGGTGCTTCTGCTTGACTCCTTATCGCACTATCATTCCGACTTTTGGCAAACTACTTAGATTAGTAGCTTATTTTGTTGTATACATTTGAGATATAGACTCCATAATGTATACTTATTCTTTTGTGTAGTTCATGTAACTATTTCTTTTGTGATATGTGGATCTTTTTAGACCACTACTCTGATGTACACTTTCATGTGTAATATTCATATCTATTTCCGCCTTTGTGATATGAATTGTCTATGACTGATTTATGTTATGTTTATTTTCTATATTTGTTTCCGAAGAAATTATAGCCACTGTGTAGTAGCTTTGAGTTTGTGTCGGTATGTCGGATTTCCTCTTGAGATGAAAAGTTATATTTTTATCCGGTATATCGGTACTTGCACAAAGCAATTATACAGATGGTCGCTCCTCAACAGCCTTATTCTCCGTGCTAGTTGACAGCATTCACAGTAATGTTCTTGGCTAGCGTGGGTATAGAGGTGGGGCGTCACAGCTTGGTATCAGAGCCAAACTTCAGAACAATGTAGAATAATTTAGCAAGGATCATGTCCTAAGTCTTTCTTAGGAGTTGTGCTTTAGGATTTTATTCGGGTCTTCGTACCGTTCTATCCTACTTTCTTTTATGATTCCTTGTTTTATCTATCAAGATTGCTTGATATTCATTTTGAGAATAACTTTTTCCTCTTCTTTCTTTCTTTCTTAAAGAAGAGAAATGGTCAGACCAGGCCGTCCCAGCGCCGGTCAATCTAGTGCTACTCCTCAGGATGGAGTTTTTATGTCTGCTCAGCAGCTTCTAGATCTTGTTAAGAACGCTCAAGCAGCCGGTCCCAATCAGGAGCCTACTCATCCTAGATCCGGTTTTGCACGCTTGTGCAGAGACTACACTGATTTGGGTGGAAGGCCATTCACGGGATCCGAGAGTGTTATTGAAATTCAAGCTTGGCTCAAATCATGCGATCGCATCTTTTCTCGCATGAATCTTATTGACCTTCATCGAGTCCAAGTAGCTTCTAGCATGCTCCAAGAAAGAGCATTGGATTGGTATGAGCTTTTAATTTCTGAAATCGTTGAGGCGGATCTCACTTGGGAGCAATTCCGGGAAAGATTCGAATCGAAATTTGTGCCGGAGGCTGAAAAAGTAACTTTAGCCCGGCGTTTCATAGACCTTGTTCAAGGTGAATCTTCTGTGACAGACTACGTCGCATCTTTCGAATCGCTCTCTAAGTACGGGGTCGAGTATATTAATACCCCGATGAAGAAAAATCAGAGATTTGTCTATGGCTTGAATAAGAATCTTAAGAAGCCATTACTTCTGAAACTTGAGGTTTCATTTGATCAGCTTATTGATATCGCTCTTCGTCTTGAAGAGGCCGATAATGAAGGTGATGTTGAAGTTGTGCGTGCCCAACAGAACTTCAACAATAACTCGAAGAGGCCTATCAAATTCAAAGGCCCCATTCCCTACAAGAAAGGGAGGCAAGAAATTCCGGTAGCAAAGTCTCCTACCTCTAGTCGTGGTCAATGCTACAATTGTGGTTCCACGAACCACTATGCTAGGGAGTGTCCGAGGCCCCTCTTTTGTCGCTATTGCAAAAATTCGGGTCACCATATTACTACATGTCCCGTACTTCAAAGTAAGGAGGAGGGAGAGCTCAATGTAGTGCAAGCTCCTAGAAACACTTCTCGTGGTCAAGGTATTACTCATTTAATCCTTGGTTACATTTATTTTGTGATCTTCTTATTTGAGTTCTTTTTGATATGAGTTTCATCTCATTATTTTTATATCAAAAGAACTTGTCGATTCTTTTTCTTTGAATATTTTGGGCTTATTGACTTCATTGAGAATTGTGAATCCGGATGGTAGATCCGCAACACTCAATTTGCTTTTGTTTAGATGTCGAGATTGTTTTATGTGACTTTTCTTTCTGAGCCGATATTTACTTTGGCTTCGGAATTGATTTTTTTGAAAGGATCGGCTTAATCATTGTGAAGCCCATATCCTATTTTTCCGAGTGGATTATTCATCTTCGACATTTTCAATCTGTTAAGCAGATTTCTATTTTTCTTTGTGATTTTGATTCCATCTGGATGACATCATTTTATTCCTTAAGCCCACTTATAAGGAAAGTGTTATTTCTCTCATTCATGTAGTTTGAGAAATTTTCCGGTATTTTTGAGTTTGTCTTAGGATTATCACCTAAGAAATCTTTTGTGTGGTGTTAAGGTCTTTTCAGTTTGACTTTACCACCGGTTTTCATTTGCTACGAGTTGCGGAAATTAGCATTCCACTTACTGCATTCCGCACTCGTTATGATTCCTATGAATGAATTATTATGTCATTCAATTTGTCCAACTCATTTCATCCATTTTATAAATCGAATATTCTATGAATATTTCGATGAGACCATTCTTGTATTTATTGATTTTGGATGAAAATAGTAATTTAAAATTTTGCAAATCTTTTTCATAAGATTTATTTATAAGTAAAACTGGATTTTTGTTCTTGAAACGAACAAAGAATATTCTTAAAACTTTTTAAGAGATTTATTTATCCTATAAAAGATGATTTTGTGATTGTATTGCCCGTTGAGTGCTTTAAGAATTTTGGTCGATGCGCTTGATCAACGTTATCGATAGGAATTTCCTAAACGCTTTGATGTGACAATCAGACACGATATATTGACTTGTAAAAATGTAAATTTTTCTAGAAAGATTATTACATAACGATAAATGTAATTTTGAAAGCTTTAACTTTTCGGGAAAGAGAATTATTTAAAAGAAGTCCTTTCTTTTCGATATTCTTATTCTTTCTTGTGATTCCTGAAGGGGAACCAAGACTTTGCTATTTGTACCGATACTAGTCGTATTGGTTTGGAATGCCATTCTCTTGCAAAGGAGGACGTGATATCGCATGTGCCTCTAAATCATTATAGCTTCTCGAGACTAGATACCACTTATGATCTAGTGCTCTCGGCTATTGTTTTTGCTTTTGGAATTTGGCATCATCATATTTGGGTGAGAAATTTGTTCTCTATCTCGATCATAAATCTTTGGAATATTTATGTTCTCTTAAGGAACTTTATGTTGACTCGAGTTCCTAGCATCTTATGACCTTGATATTTTTTTATTCCCGAGAAGGGAAATCGTGTTGCCGATGCGCTTTGTCGTAAGCAACAAGTGGTTGATTCTTTGACGTTGTCTGAATGGAATTATTTTTCTATCAAGTTCATCGGACGTTTTGGTATACTTCGTTTTATTGAGCTTTGTCTCATTCCTTTTAAGGACTAGCGTCCGATGTCCTTTTATTGTCTTCGGTTCATTGGACGTACTGTTTTTGTACTGCGTCAGTGTTCCGAATTATTTGGGATTTGATTCATCGGATGTACCGTTTGTACTACATCGATGTCTTTGCTTTGGTTCATTGGGCGTACCGTTTTTGTACTACGCTGATGTCCCAAATTGTTTGAGTTTCTAGTTTCTCGGGCGTATCATTTTTGTACTACGCCGTTGCACCGGCTCAATTTTCTGCTATTCTTGACGTTCCCCACGTCTTTTATCTACGGGAATGCCTTAGGGATTTCGGTTTTCATTCTTGAGCCCGGTGTTATTGTGGAAATTGAAGTTTCACTAGATTTCCTGCTAACTCTTTTGTGCACTTTAGGGTGAACTTCCTATTTCAAATTTTCTTTTGTGTTGATATGCTTCTATGGTTGTTACTTCTTATATTTCCTTCTTACTTATTGCGAGGACGCAATTTCTTTAAGGAGGGGAGTCTGTAACAACCCGCATATTTATCGATTTTATATTTAAATATTTTATTTAAATATTTTATCGTTCGTCGGATTTTGGTCCGAAAACCTACTTTTTGCATACGATCGAATTAGGACTCGAGACCACCTCCATTGAGTTCAAAATGCCGTTTGCGACCTTTTTGAGTATAAGCTTCGATATGTTTGGAGAAAGTTGATTTTTGCTACTTTTTCCCGCTTAGGGCTTTGGTTGGACTGAGCCAATTAGCCACTTAACTCAGTTCCAACACTCTCCTCTTCATTCACTTCTCTTCTATTTTCCTAACACTCAAGCTCAAGCAAAAATGGAGGAAGAGAATGGGAAATAGAAATTCCTAAGCCCTAGCTTGCTTTGCAAATCCATCTCCTTGCTCCAAAGTTCATGAGAACCCATTGGTAAGCTTCCTCTTCTTCTTCTCCAACTCTTTGTCCATTCAATTTCAGAAATTTCCTAAACCTAATTTTGGGAATGTTTCTCTTTTAAGCTTAGATTCAAGCTTCTAGTGTTGAGATTGAAGAGTGTTTGTTCTTGCCATTGCTTTCAAGCTTCATCTTCATAAATTTAGTTCAAAGGTGAGATTTTTATCTCACATCTATGACTATAATTATCTTTGGTTGTTGGGTATGAATTCCTAACACTTCTTCATGTGCATTTGCTCTTGATTTGGATTGGTTTTGTGAATATTCCAATTTTTGGGTTTTTAAGTCAAATTTGTGTAAAATCCTTTTATGGATGTTTGATCATGCTTTTGGTGATGCATCGAGGAGCATATAGGGCCGGGTTGCCGATTGGCATAAACCCTTAGAGCCAATGTTCGTCCGATTGCATTTTGGAAGAGTTTGCTCTTCATTTGTATAAGGCTGAAAAACAGCCCAGGTATGATTCAGTCGACTGAAAACTCTGTTCAGTCGACTGAACCTGAAACCCGAGAGTTTTCAGGCATGATTCAGTCGACTGAAAAACTCTGCACAGTCGACTGAAACTGGAAACAGAAAGTTTCCTGAACCTGGAAAATTTCCATGTACAAGGTCAGTCGACTGAAATTCTCTGTTCAGTCGACTGAACCTGCTGTTTGAGTCCAATTTGCCTTTTTGGATTGAAATTCTAATTTAAATCGATTCGTGATAATCCTATTTGTTGTTATCATCTATTATGACTTTGATGACTCTTTTTAGGGATTTTTGAATATCCATTTCGATGGATCCTTTATCGATTTCGTTGGATTTTATTCACGTCTTCGTATGTGAATTTTTGTGATTGATTGTTCTTACAATCTTCTTCGTGATTTGTCACTTTAAAAATATAAAGGTTTTCTATACTAGTAGTAAATATCAAAACTCTTTCCTCAAACGATTTCAATACTATTTTAATACCAAATTCGTTTATAAAACTATTTTCCAATCTATTAGTATATACAAACCTTTACCTCACTCGTATGAGAAATCTAATTAAACGACTTAGTAAAACAAGTGGTATGAAACGCTTGCGTTTACTTCGTTGGTTAATTCTTGGACTTGTTCGATTGAATCTCTTGTGACAATTTTCTAGTGGAGATCTACAATTTGTTCGTAAATATTTAAGTTAAGCTAGTGGTTATGGGACATGAAACTAAGCTCATATATTTACTAGCTTATTGTAATTGACACTTCTCGATGATCATGATGATCATTTTATGATTTAGACTAGCAATGTGCGATGTCTCTTTGTTTATGTGGAGGACTGTTCCTTATTTTATTGAGTTTCGTCTCATTTTATACATGGGTCGTACCTTTCTAGGTGCGTCAATGTTTTTTATGCATGGGGTGTATCTTTCTAGGTGCATCGATGCTTATTTATTTGTGCATGGGGCGTATCTTTCTAGGTGCGTCGATGCTAGAGCATGGGGTGTATCTTTCTAGGTGCATCGATGTTCGACATTACATGGGGTGTATCTTTCTAGGTGCATCGATGTTTGTTTACTTCGTTGAGCATTCGGCTCAATAAGTCGGGACATGGGGCGTATCTTTCTAGGTGCGTCGATGTTCGTCTATGCATGGGGCGTATCTTTCTAGGTGCGTCGATGTTCGACTTAGCATGGAGTGTATCTTTTTAGGTGCATCGATGTTAGACATTACATGGGGTGTATCTTTTTAGGTGCATCGATGTTTATTTGTGCATGGGGCGTATCTTTCTAGGTGCGTCGATGCTAGGGCATGGGGCGTATCTTTCTAGGTGCGTCGATGTTCGACTGTTCATGGGGCATATCTTTTTAGGTGTGTCGATGTCCAGTTTCTTTTGGGGATTGGCCATCCTTTTTATTGTGATTTGGTTCATCGGATGTCCCGTTGTACGACGTCGTTGTTCCTTTTTCTTGTGATTTCTGGATTTCGTGTGTTGATTTCTGGAATTTATGTTTCACCAACTTTTACGATGGGCATTGATATATGTCATTTATTGTGGCTTGGTGAATGAAATTAGAAGTATGACATTCCTTTTATCTTGAGTAGATTATTGTGATATTGATTAATCTCTTGTTGATTTCCAATTTACTTATTTATCACAGCTTGGCATTGTGATTATTATATGTTTATGTCATATCTCTTATTATATATCACTTCATCTGATATTTATAGCTAGACTGATCCGTTTATTATTTTCTTATTAAATAATACTCGGGTCAGACTGAGAATTTACAGGTGCTTCTGCTTGACTCCTTATCGGACTATCATTCCGACTTTTGGCAAACTACTTAGAATAGTAGCTTATTTTGTTGTATACATTTGAGATATAGACTCCATAATGTATACTTATTCTTTTGTGTAGTTCATGTAACTATTTCTTTTGTGATATGTGGATCTTTTTAGACCACTACTCTGATGTACACTTTCATGTGTAATATTCATATCTATTTCCGCCTTTGTGATATGAATTGTCTATGACTGATTTATGTTATGTTTATTTTCTATATTTATTTCCGAAGAAATTATAGCCACTGTGTAGTAGCTTTGAGTTTGTGTCGGTATGTCGGATTTCCTCTTGAGATGAAAAGTTATATTTTTATCCGGTATATCGGTACTCGCACAAAGCAATTATACAGATGGTCGCTCCTCAACAGCCTTATTCTCCGTGCTAGTTGACAGCATTCACAGTAATGTTCTTGGCTAGCGTGGGTATAGAGGTGGGGCGTCACAGATCATGTCTTAGTGTTGTGTGCAATCGTATTTTGTTTTCAGTCGTTCGTGGCTCGTACACGAATGCGATATGGTGTGGTTGGATACCGCAATCTAATCTATTCAGATTTAAACCCAATGCATACATAGGCAACTTGAACACATAGTACACTGTGATCTTCGACATAGCCATTTTTCTTCTTGCAGCAGCCACCTTGTTCAGTTGTTTCTCCTTCACCTTAGCCGCCATTGTCTCCCGCCATTATCCATTATGCCCCCTTGTCTACTTCCTTCTTCATCATGTCTCGGTATGTACACGCACGTTCATGCACAGGCAAGGAAGACTTCTTTTTCTTCTTTAATTTGGTTTGCATGGCCATGAACTCCCTTTCACATTCACAAATCCACAACTCCCAATCAAAGCCAAATCGTCCAAAACTCCAAACATAAAACTTGAAGATAATTATCTCTAGTATTTTTAAAAATTGACTACGTTCGATTTCGTCGAGAATCGAGCAAGATATCCCAATGTTTCTAAAAGAGGGAAAGTTTGTTCTTAAACTTCAAAAATGAATTTCTCTTGATCCGAGGGGAGTTAATCGACGTCATTCATGTCGTTGGAGTCGTAGGGAGATGGAGGATTTTCGTGTGTGTTCAACGGCGATTAGTGATGGTCGACGACGATGCTTGTAAACTAGGGTTTGGTTTTGGGTTTGATTGAGGTCGTGTTTGATGGTTTCAAGCTTGAATTGGGGTCTGGGGTGGTGAATTTCTTTCAATGTCAAAGTTTGGTGGAGATCGACGACAAAAAGTGTCATACGTTTTCAATACCCTGGGCGCAACTGTTCGGTCGGATTCGAAGGAGGCAGTGGGAGGCGGAGGCGATGGTGCTATTGGGATGGGCTCGTCGTTTGGATCGTGATGGTGGTCTCCAATGGTCGATCGGTTGTCTCGGGCTGTTGTTCACATGCACGTAAGTGCACGTATATATGGGTTTCAGGCTTTGTTTGAATGGGCATATTGACTTGGGGAAGACAACACTGTTCATTGCGGGTTGGCATGCGATTGGGCTTTGGCCCAAAAGAATTTGGGTGAGGATTTACATAAATTGTTTTGTTATAATATATATGTTAAACATATCGACTTTGAAAACCTATATCTCGTTTATATAAAATCTGTTTAACCCAGGGATTTTTGCATTGGGTCCATATTTACGAGCACTAAGCTTTGACATAAATTTTTGTTAGTTTTGGAGTAGTATAATTTCATGATAAATTAATACTTTCAAATAATAATTACGTTAATTTTGATCATAACGGGTCTTGTTAATTATAGGTAATGAGTGTTATATTTTTGGCCAAATAAATATCATACCATTAAAGTTAATTGGATAAGGTAATTTGAAAACATGTTTAGTGGAATAAAACACCATTCCGTTAATTAAATCAATTGGTCATTTAATTGGCAGAATAAATCCCCGTTCTGCTACTATGCTATTTTACAGATTTGGACATCTAAATATATGTCTTTAATTGATATGCCAATTAAATAAATAATATGTTAAGGAGTGATGGTTAATTGTTTACATAGATGTTAATTATGTAAATGTAAGTAATTAAATTAAAATTTTAAATTGAATGATATGGTAGGTTGTTTAAGTATCATTATGATCGTTAAGCCTCTTCTAAATTTGAAAGGTTAATTATTGATTTGAAAGTATTTTGAGAATAATTATTATCTATTATAAGGTTTAAAAGATAATTATTATTTAATAATAAGATTTAAAAGGTAATAACTATTTAAAAATATTTTTTAAAGATAATTAATAATTATTTTTAATAATGATTTAAAGTTAATTACTTTATTAACATGATTCGTAAAGTTTATTTCATTTCTCAAAGTTATTTAAGAATATTTAATTATTATTTAAATTAATTTATAATAATTTTTTTAAAAGTTAATTATTATTTTAAAATTAAATATTATATTAAATTTAAGTTGTTATTTAAAGTTAATTAGCTAAAATTAATTATTTTATATTTTAAAGTTGATTATTTTATTTCAAAGTTATTTGTTATATTATTAATATTTTAAAAGTTTATTTATTACTATTATAATATTGTTTAAAAAAATTATTACTATAATAATATATTTTTTAAATATATTTATCTTTATTATCATTATATTAATATTGTTTTAAAGTTAATTTATTATTATGTTAACATTGTTTAAAAGGGAATTTATTAATATACTAATATTGTTTAAAGGTATTCTTAAATAATAAATTGTTTTACAAAAGATGTTTAGAAATAATAAACTGTTCATTTAAAAAGAAATTATTTTTAGAAGAAAAGGTTTATATAAAGGGTTTTATTTAATAAAAGAATTTATTAAAGGAATTTATAAATGTGGGAATGGATTTTGAAAGTTGGAAGGAAGTTGGTTTTAATGATATTGGAATTGGAAAATGGAGTTTGGATTTTTAAATTACTTCTAGAAAGAGATTTATAAATGGGTTTTGGAGATCTAAAAAGGGAAAGTTTTATAAACGGGGTTTTGAGATTTATAAAGATTATTTTATAAATAAATTAGATCTTTATAAATAAAATTTATAAAAAAATTTGGAAATTTATAAAGAAGGTATTTATTTATAAAATAAAAGAGATTTATGGAAAGGATTGGTGTTTTGGATTATCTCTGTTTTAATGACATTTGGGTTTGATCATTTTAATATGATTTTGAAATAGAAAATCTCTCTAAATGTTGGGAATATACTTATACTATTTTATAAGTATATGGAAAAGGTTTTTCCAAGTTTTGAAATGAATGGTCTGTGAATATACTTATCCCGATGAGATAAGTATATAGATAGATATTTTAATAAATATTTGAAATGTGATTTTAAATTAATGAAAGATTAATCTAAGAGGCTTGGTGGTTTCCGTGGGAAATGTAATCTCTGTTTTGAATGTTTATTTATTTGATAGTTAAATAACTTACAATTAAATCTTGATCTCAATATGCAATACTTCTTAATTTTGGTGGTATAGAAATATTACCTACTTAATACCGAATAATTTTAGCTCTGGAAATATCTAAGGGAAACGCGGAAATTATATGGTACAGTTACCGTCGGTGTGATATACTATACGTATAAACTCATTTTTTTTCTTCTAAGAGAAATGACGAGAAGATCCAATCACTTAAACGGTTAGGGGGTGATTCCCGCTCTTATGTATTGTCTGATTATTTCCTAAAGAACCGGTATTGAGCATTCCAGAAAATTGATGATTGGTTTTTGAAGCGTCCGGTAAGCTGAAAAGTGTACACGTAAGAGATGACTCGTATCGTAAGCACTCCAAAACCATGTATGGTTCTATGGAGGAGTTCCGTGATATATTGAGATGTTGGAATCGTGACCCGTTGGGTATGAGAATCCATGTGTGATTCCAAGATCTATTCGAGGTAGGAGAATCCATGTGTGATTTCGAGACCCGTTGGGGTATTGGAATCCATATGGGATTCCATAATCTGTTTTAATAGCGGTGAGTGAGCCGGAATGCCGAACGTAGCCTCACCAGCGGTAATGACTAAAACCAGAGATATGAAGCATGGCTAGTAAGGTTGGCAAATCCATAGGGTGTAGTAGGCTCCACCTAGACGTTACCTACAGTTGTTTTGCATGCATGGAGCAATGCCTTCGGTCTTAGCGAAAACATCTATGTTTTTCCTATGGTACATCGTTAGGGATGTATGTTGCTTCGGAACGATATCTTTAATCCTTGTGCAGGAGTACCATTTCTCAAAGTACAAAGCGCACCTCAATGGAATCCTACACGATTAGCGAACGCGGCTGATTGGTTGTTGATTATATATACATAGTATTGTTGTGATGTACACTCATGAGCATCACTACTACTTGATTTTTATTGTTTTCATCCTTAGACATTATTATAATATGATTGGATTTTCTGATATGAAATGTTTTGGTTATCGTAAGGTAAAACCCGTCGGTGTTTATGTGTTATGTGGTCTCACGAGACACCTTTGGTTTTAAAGGATTTTACAAGTTAAAATAAATATAATTCCTTGTGATTTGAGTTTCTCACTATAGTTTTACCAGACTGACCCGGATCGCTGTTTTCTATAATACTCGGGTCAGAAAACAATGTCCAGTTTATCCCGAGCATATTTTTCAGATTTAGCTGAATACTTTGGAGCTTTAAGGAGATGAGCTGGATTCGCCGAAACGTATTCGTGTATCTTATATTTTCCGTTGTTTTGTTGTTCTTGATTTCAGTATGTATTCATAAGCAACTGTAAGGACATGTTTTTATAACTGTCCAATCTTAAATAGGTTAGTGTGCTTTGATTTGTGTTGTATATGTATATATAAGATGATTTTTTTGGTAAATATCTTGTGTATATTATATATTTATCTCGTCACGATGTGGGATTCTGTTCTTTCTTTTCTTTCTTTCACCATAACAATCTGTCTTTCCGACACTTGTATATTCGACACGTGAATACCGTGGATGTATTAGTGTCAATTTCTAAGGGTCGAAAAGATGGACAGATACATAACTATTCATTGGTTCTCAATTCCTAAGGTCAATAATGTTGGATGATATCATATAACATATAATTGAGCATGTCAACTATTTATCATATAAAACATCAACTGATCAATGTGCAAAAGCTAACATATAATAACATCACCCTTCACAAGTATATGTTCATATGATAGCCATTTGGCCCATTTCATACATAAAATTTACTTTTACTTAAATTCCTTCACAAAAACTTATGATAGCCATTTGGCCCATTTCATACATAAAAATTACTTGTACTTAAATTCCTTCACAAAAACTCTTTTAAATATGGTCTAAACTGCCATTTATTTCCTTCACAAACTTTGTCAAAAACATTTAACAAAAATTATATTCCTGTTTAAAGAAAATATAGCTCGACTAAATTTCAAGATTTTTTTACCTCAACTAGAGTTAAAAACCATCCAATGTCAAAAATAGGCTATCTCGCCCTTCTATACTTTAGTGCCATCGCAGTTTATTTGCACTTAAATGTCCATATGCTACCGCATGTAGCCATCACATGTGAACTAAATTAAGCTAACGCGTGTAGAGAAATACAAGCAATTGCATGCTGAAAAACTTAATCCTATCACATGTTAAAAACTGCATAGCTTTGGCAGGTTGAAAAACTCAAAGCTATCGCATGTTGAAAAACGCATAGCTACCACAATTAGAAAAAACTCAAAACTACCGCGGTTTGAAAAATACACAGCTACCACAAGTTGAAAACTCAAAGCTACCAAAAGTTGAAACATACACAGTTATTGCAAGTTTAAAAACTCAAAATTATCGTAGGTTGGAAAATACAAAGCCATCGCGAGTAGCAAAACTCAAATCTATCGCAAGTTGAAAAATACATAGTTGTTGGAAGTTGAAAAACTAAAAGCTTCATGTTTAAATAAACACTCTGTATAAATAAAATACCATTATTACTATTAAACTAATAGAATAAATAAATATGTAGATATCGTTAAGCATTGACATTACTAATAAGAAAAAAAAAAATTGAATTTCATCGTCATGTTCTTTTATTCAAAAATAGTAATCAATGAATTTGATTTGCCCGAATATATTTTATGTTTTTTTTTTTTTTTTTTTTTGATTAATTGTTAAAAAATATGATGTTGCAATATCACTCCTTCCAAACAGAGATGAATCCAAGCAATTATGGGCTTTTAACCCGGACAGCAATAATAAAACGGCTCTGTATTCACAACACCGAAAAGATGGACCCATTAATTTATTAATGGGCTGATTTGGTAAGGCTCCTACGTTCATTCTAAGTTATAGATCTATCCTTATCCCTTAGTTGCATTAATTAATTATTACATGGCTTCAGGATGTCCGCGTCTAAATATTTTTCAGTTCCGATATACCTTTGCTATTAGTACAACCGGATACTTGTTGTTTCCAATAATCTCTACATAGTACTTTGTAGGTTCACATCCAATGTACATGCGTTATTTCATCTGTCATGATAATTGATTATCTTATAAGATAAAACAAGAATTATGTTCAACATTATAAACAAGTACAATTATTATTTTTATTCTAAAACTATAAGTACCTGCAAATCATGTTATTAATCATTATTAAAAGAAGAGAAGAACAGATAAATTTATAATAGGACATACCTGTATATATAACTGCTTAACCCACTACACGCAATGCAAATTATATTAACTTGCACAAATTAAAAAAGCCAAGAAATAGTGCTTTTATCTTTTTTGTTTTCCTCCTTCAACACCATACTACGAAATACCTATTTCATCCTACGGACATTTTTCAAATACACAATAAAACAAGGGCAGAAACGTCATTGCACAATCTCCCAATGTCTGCCTTGCGTCTCCATCTATACAAACAAACGAAAACAGACCCAGAACAAAAAATAATAATACCTACTTAAATCAGTTCAAATTTATATCCATTTCAAAGAGAAACGCAAACAAAAGAAGAAAAAAAGGAAAAAACCCAACCTTTACGTGGACACAAATCGTAGCCATGGCGGCGAGATCCAATGACAAAGAAGAAGAGATCTGGGGCACGTGGGAGGAGCTCATCCTCGCCTGCCTAGTCGAGCGCCATGGGCCCCACTCATGGGACTCCGTCGCCACCGAGATCCGCTCCCGCTCCACCTTCTCCCACCGTCTCACTCCCGATACGTGTCGAAACCGGTACCATCACTTGAAAAATCGGTTTGCCCACGTTGGAGGTGCAGCCGACGGCAACCTGATTGGAGACGACGGCAAGAACAACGAAATCCCCTGGCTTGACGAGCTCAGGAAACTCCGTGTCGCCGAACTCCGACACGAGGTTCAACGGCATGATGATTCTATCGGGTAATTATTTATGTCTTGGCTGTATTATATTCTTAAAATATCATATAGTACTCATAATTTGAGCACGTACGGATACAGGTCTTTGCAACTGAAGGTCAAGAAACTAAAAGAAGAACGAGAAACCGGATCGGAATTGGATACAAAGGAAGAAGAATCCCGAAGCAAAAAAGAGATCGTCGGAAAAATTATCTCTGACGAAGATTCCGGCAGGTCGTGCAAAGAGTCCAACAGCACGGAGACCAAGAGCACACCGGACGTAAAGCCGGACGTAAAGGTTAAGGTCGATTCGAATCGGTTAATTAACGGGTCGAGATCCGGATCCGTTAACGCGAATACAAATCGAAACGGGAACGAGTCCAGCAGCGATGTGCAAAGTTCGCTTTGCCGGAGGAGAGATGGCGGCGGAGGCTCAACGTCGGTATCAGTCGTTAAAAAGACGGATGAGGTTGAATCTCAGCCGCTGATTGCCTTTTTAGAAATTATTAAGTCGAGTAAAGATGGACTGGTTTTTGATAAACGGCTTGAGAGCCAGGTATTATTCTTTGAGGAATTTGTTTCCACCGTTTGATTGCATACGATTCTTAAGTGGACGGTTGTTTTAAGAAATTATTATCGTTATAGTTTCATGATTTAAAGTATTTGCAGGTATTTACTGAGATATTTCTTAACTACATAATTCATAATGCAAATTTAGCCATCAACTTCATAATGCAATTATAAACATTTTATGTGTATTAGTTCGAACATGAGCATAGCGTGATTTGACTAAATAATAAACTAAATCTTGAAGCTAAAATTTCCAAGTTACAAACTTTTAATTACGTAATATATTATATACTTATATAAGAAGAATAATTTTAAGAATATTGTGAATACGTGTGTGAAACATGTTTTCTTTTCATAAATTTAAGAAGAATAAATTCTTTTGTATTATTCGCAGGAAACCTCGCTATATAAAAACACAGTACGCCGCCACGTGGACCTGAAAACAATCCAAAACCGAATCGGGACCGTTGGATACAGACGTTTAGAGTTCTTCCGTGATCTGCTGCTCCTTTGCAACAACGCAATAGTCTTCTATCCTAAAAACTCAGCAGAGTCAATCTCAGCCGTCCGTTTACGCGCACTAGTCAACAAAGAAATGACCCCCAAATTGCGCAAAACCCCTCGACATTCTCCGCAATCGCAAAAGGAACCAATCAGGCCGAAGGCGATTACAGTCCAGCACCAAAAATCTGCCACGTCGGCAGCACCATTAGTGGCATGTTCTAAACGGGGCTCGTCTAAACCCGTTAAGAAGGAAGAAGCGGAAGTGACGGAGAACGGGAAGGAAAAGAAAGAGGTTAAGCAGAAGAAATCAAGAGGACTGCGGACTTTCAAAGGGCGAGGGAAGAAAGCAGGGCCTGCGATGAACCCGAAACCCGAACCCGAAATAACAGAGAGGGGAGAGAAGGTAGATAACACAAAGAAGAGAGGGATGAACTTTTTGAGCAGATTGAAGAGTGGCCCTGCTTCTACTCATGAAAACGTGGGGGTGAATAGTAAAAATGTTGGTGTCAAGAAGAAGGGGAAAGAGGAGGGTAGAAAGAAAGAGATGGGCGTCAAAAGAAATGTTGGGAGGCCGCCGAAGAGGGGAGGGAAGAGAGGGAGGGAGGAGGAGAAGGCGGAGTCGCCTGTGAGAAGAAAGAGAGGGAGGAGGTGAGTTTTTCTGCTTTTTATTTTATTTTGGCGTTTTTTGAGTTGGGGTATAAACTTGCAGAGCTAGAAGAGTGGTAGATGAACCATTAGCAGTTTTTGGAGTGGTTTGATTTGACTGTGCGTATCTTTTGCTTATTATTAGGTTTTGTATCTATCTATGTATATATAGCTATATGACCAGCCTATAAGTACTAGTATGCAATAATGAAAGGTATATTCAATGTCAGCGTCTATTAATTTCTCCACTTCTTTTAGATGTAGATACGGATGAAAAATCATCCGCTTTTTGGAGATTATTTTTTATTCATTCTTTATATAGAGTTTAAAATTTGATTAGAGTGTGTTTGATGAACAAATATTGGTACTGTTAATAAGCACTGCTCTATATACAACTTTTTTTCGCTGTATTATTAGTTTACATGATCAGACCGTGTTTGTACTAGGATGTTATAAATCAATGTGATTAGAATACGAGTATTATCAGGCTTCTAACCATGTACGAGTGTAAGTATAATAGAACGAGTATTATCATTTACCCAACCAGGTCAAATTCTGAGGGACCGAGGCCATCCTGCAGGTTCATGGAGAAAAAACATTATAAACAAATATATGCATGAAGTTTAAGTTTTTGATTAGCAAATTCTAATATGCATGACACTTCTAAATTGTTCCAGTGGTGGCTAGAATTCAAGTTCAGCGTACGGCATACTTTATTATAACCATTTGCTTTTTAATTATTCCATCACTTGTAGTATGCATAGATATATATAAAGTTTGGATGGGACAACCTAAGGCTAACTCCATTGAATGTAAAGAAATTGCAATTTTCCGCTCTCTCCAACAGTTGAAAATGACCACTAGGGATAATGTTGCGTTTTCCATTTAGGAAGCATAACCGATTTTAGATGGTTATCAAATATCCTTTTGATTTAAACCATTTATTAATATACAAGACAAAAGCAACGTAATTATGTTTTTGATGTTGTTATAAGGATAGTTTATATGGAAATGGATATGTAATTTTTTTTTAAAAAATAGAAAACACAACGTAGTTTATACTTTTCTGATAGAAAATATATAAAGAAGGTTTTTTGATGAAAAGATATATAACCCTATAAAATTCGATAATAGTAAAAATTGTAGTTATTTACTAAAATCATACTTAAATAACAGTTACTATTATTTACGAATAAAAAAAATTAATTTTTCAATTTTTAAAAATCGAAAGTTAATCTGCACTTTTTATCATGAAATTGCAAGCTAGTTTGCATGATTTAATTTACATATTCATTGCTACATAGACTTTTCTTATAACAGCAACAAATTTTTAACCCGTGTACAAAGCCACTTTGTAAATAAACATATAAAATCAGATGATTATTAAATAAATGCAGTAGTTCAAATGTTTATTAAATACATGTTGCGTGAGACTATATGATGAATTTCAGCCGATGTTGCAAAAAAGAGTTGCGGTGTAACGACTTTAGATGCTCGATTAACTGCTTAGCGAGAAAGATTTGGATATCCAATGAAGAAAGGCTGATTGCTCATAAAGAAAATTGTTGTGGTGGGTAGAATTGCTGAGGGTGAAAAGATGAAGCTTGAGAATGAAAACACAAGGTTATGATTGTGAATAAGCGTTTGATGGATATGAATGAAACAATTGATCGAGTCAAGCATAGTTATATAATTTGATTAGGTACATTAACTCTTATAAGATATTTTTATCTGAAATAAAACTATAGATTTTTATGTTATTTATGTCATATATGTAAATATACATAATTTTGTAACATGTAGGTGTAGTCTTTTGGTACGACACCTCAACGCTTAAAAGTTGATTCCGATGGAGTTCGATTTCAGGGTTTAAATATAAACTCAAGAGCAAGAGAGCTGATGGTCGATTTAGAAGAGCGAAAGTAAACATTGAATAAAGAACAAGTTAATACTGGTATGGGCTAAACCCTACGTCCAATGTTTGCCAATACTTCATTGGTTCAGACCGACAAAACTAAAAATGTCTTGGCGGCCCATTCAATATTTGATACAATGCTTGAGTTCTCTAGTCTTTTTCCTGTGAGAAAAACTAAACGAGGCCACAGTTTGGCAGAGTCTACGTGACAACCCATAAATTAAGAACTAATTATTTAAAAAATGTTATAATACATGTATATTATGAAGTGAATATGCTTGTACATTGTTTTGTTTAGTCCCACATCGTGGGATAAGTTCAGTCTTTACCTCTGAAGCCCTTATATAAAGTAGGCCATGTAATGTAAATAGATATCTATTCTCAGTAGTGAATAATATATCTTTTGTCTCTCTTCAATGGCTTCTATTTTTCTTTATTCTATAACACGTTATCAACACGAACTTTCTATATACTGCATTCTCAATATTCTCCATAGGAATGCGAATCAATTATTGTTCTCAACCTGTTCACCTTCAAACTTTTCAACTTCTCAATAAGTAATTATATATTAATTACTCTGACTGTTTCACTTCTAACCATTCCAATTCTAAGGCTATTCATATTCAAAATCCTATTATATATTGGAGAAAACGAGTCTTTTATAATATATCTACATACGTTCTATTTCTTATTTCCTTTAAAACAGCAAGCAGGTAAAGCAATTGTTCTTGCATTTCTTTATAAACTCGTTACTTTTTCTCTCTACAAAAAGGTAATTGTCAATATCATGTTTTTTTTATAAAGCTATCTAGTTTGGGGTTTGCTTCTATATTTTTCATGTCTTTTCTTATATCACTCTTATTTTAATTCTTTGCTTCTAAATTCAATATTTCTTCTTTGCGGATCTGTTGCCAAATAAAATTCAGAAGTTTGCAATGGAATATACACAAAAACGGACTTTCCTTTCTTATATGATAAATACATGACAGTTGCAAAATCCAAATGTTTGGTTTTGTTGATACCTTTTTTTTTGGGTATAGTTGTTTGATACCATGAATGAAGTCTTTCCAATTTTTTTACTTTTTAGCTGGAAACAAACAAATAGTGAATGCTGTTGTGGCGAATATTTTCACCTTATGCAATTTATTTTATGAACAGTTCACAAAATGGCAAACGTCGCCAAGTTTGAATTTAAAGCTTTGGATATATCTGGAGACAACTACTTATCATGGATACTGGATGCTGAGATTCATTTGCAATCTCAATGCTTAGAAAATGCCAATAAATATGGCAATATTATGTCCCAGCAGGACAAGGCAAATGCTCCAATATTTTTAAGACGACATATCCATGACGGTCTAAAAACAGAATATTTGACTGAAAAAGACCCTCTCCACTTATGAAACTCCCTGAAGGAGCGTTATGACCACCAGAAGACGTTCATACTTCCAAACACTAGGCAAGAGTGGTTGAACCTGAGGTTTCAGGACTTTAAGTCTGTAAGAAAATATAATTCTGCAATATTTAGAATCACTTCTAAACTGAAATTATGTGGAGAAAAGGTGCATGATGCACAAATGCTTGAAAAGACTTACTCAACATTTCATGCCTCGAATATACTCCTGCAGCAGCAATATCGAGAGCGTCATTTTACAAAATATTCTGAACTCGTAGAATGCTTACTAATTGCTGAACAAAATAATGAATTGCTTATAAAAAATCACTCCTCAAGACCAACTGGTTCGACTGCATTACCTGAAGTTAATGCTAATTTTGCCCACTCTGGAAGAGGTAGGGGTCGATGTCGAGGTAGAGGACATGGTCGTGGACGTGGATATAACTCTAGCAGATGATGTTATGATGGTTTTAAAGGTAACAAAACCACCAACTTTAAAAAGCAACAAAAGAAAATTGAATTGATCGATAATAGCAGCCTGAAGTCTGCTATGTGGATTTTATTTTATTTCAGTTCATTAAATCAGTTTGAAGTTGGTAAAACCCAAGTTTTGATAATCTTTGGGTGTGTTTGCCAAACTATATATTTGAAGAAGTACATTTTAATATTCTCCAGAAGAGATAATCCATATGACATACTCTTGAAGAGATGTTTTATGATTTTTATATTTCAAAATCCAAATATTCTAGAAGAGATGTTGTAGAATTATGTCAATTATGTAGAAAAAGATATTGATTATTGATGACATCCCAAAACCAATGCATATAAAGTATCTTTAGAAAGTGATATGTACCACTCTAGAAGCGGTCTTTATGAATTATCCCCAGAAGTGATATTATATCATCGTATAGCACTATAAAAGAATTGCCTATAAAATATTATCAAATGTGATAATAAATTATCCAAAATTCAATCGTCTATTGTCATGGACCCGTAGCTCCATTAGACAAATAGTGATATGTAACTTTTTACTTTTCAGAACTTACGATGAATCAAATATTATATGCACAACTATTCTTGAAGAAAAATCTTTAGATATGCTCCTGAAGAGATAATCTATATGTCGTATCATAATTTTCGCTAAAGCTATATAAATACGGTCTTGAACAAATCGGTATGTGCAACCATTATAATTTCTTATTTTTATAACATTTCAAGGGTCCAGAAGATACTCTTATTTATGTTGTAAATATATCTATTTTACTGAACTCTCTAGAGGAGATGTTTATATATAATTATAAGTTAGTATATATTTTCTAATAAACAATCATAATTAATGTTCAATAGTAATATTAGAGATATAATCAAGGAATAATGATATAATTTTTTTAGTAATAACAATAATTTATCCAAAAAAAAAGAATAATGATATTGTATACCAATGTTACACTCCAGAAGTAGTGGTTTTATCTCTTGCATCTTACTTTCAGTTGGTGAATCTAATTTTATCACTGTATTTAAAGTTTGATATGCCATTTTAAAAGCAATTACAACAAAAATCTCCAGCATGGATATTTTATGCTACTGTAAAAGTAGTAATTATGTAATATGTATAAAATAAACAATGTATATTGATATGGCATTCAAATAGTGCATATATATACATATCTAGAAGAGAAAGTTCACTCCAGAAGTGGTGATACTAATATATCTCTAGAAGAGATTTATAAATTTGAAAATGACAACATATCTCTAGAAGAGATTTATTTATATATTTGGTAATTTTATTAAACCAAATAAGTGTACATAAATTTGATTATAAAGGATCCTAATTTAGCTTAGATTAGATCCTAAAAGTTTGAGAGCTAAGAGGAAATCTGTATATGTAACATTCCAAGTATCTAGAAGATACTATTATTATTTTTGCTATAATTTTTTTTACAGAACTCTCAATAGAGATGTGTAGAAATGTCTATATGCAATTAAAAATTACTCCTTGATAAGTAATCATAATTAGTGTTCAAAACTGATATTTGAGATTTAATTGAGGAATAAAACTCAACAACTTGAAGTTGTGTGTATATTTTGTTCAAACCAGAAGTTCGATATGGTTTCAAACCAAATGTTTTGAACATTATCATGCGGTTTTGACAGGTTTGCATTGACATTGATTTATAAATAGAAATTAATAGTTTTGATCCTTGTAATAGTTTGTTCCAAAAATCACTAATTCAAATGAGAAAGAATATGAAAATTTTACAATATACATGTGATACGTGGACGCACGTATACATCCATATATGTAAATATTTAGCTAACAACCTGAAGTTTGTTATAAGCTATTATTTAGTGATTATGCATAGATATTATTTAGTGATTAAAAATGCAATCGACATAAATGACGAATGACCTGAAGTCATGTATGTATTCAAATGATCTACACAATAAGTAAATTCCTCCAATAGCTTAGATCAATGAATGAGAACAAACTCTAATAATCAATATCAACCGAATGCATCTTATCAATGAATAAAAGAATTATCCTCCTATTATTAATATGTATGGTGTATTTGCTAGTAGCAATATCATAATGGATCAAAATGAGAATCCAAAGATGATTATTATTTAATGTGACAATGTTTGTCAACATTGAGGGGGAGGATAAAGGGATACAGCTCATTTTGATCATCAATGTTAAATATTTGTTAAAATATACAATGATGCAAAATATTAAGTAACTTGAATAAATTATCAGTAATATCCCTAGTAGACTTTCTCCAATATAGATTTGAATCCCTGAAGGATCAAAATTTGTAAACCACATTTGAAATATGGTTCAAAAGTCAGTTCAAAATATTTTTGGAGTAAGTAATAAAGATGCCAAATAAAGGAGGTAAGTGTTCTTGAAGAAACACTTAAGGATGCTCTGAAAGAGATACATAACATGATTCTCAAATAACTCTAGAAGTGGGTTAGGTACCTAAAACATGATAATTAAAGAGATCTCAATAAATCATGTCTAGAACTGACAAGAAATAATCTTCGATGATAAATTTATAAATAATAAAGCGCTTATGTTTATAAATGGATTAAAGAATCTAGATTAGAGAAAAACATGATTGGCCATCATGAAATTCTCCTTAATAAGAAATCTGAACTTGTAGTCCGCAAAGTACCAAAAGTACTTGAAATGCTTAATATGCCCCGAAGGTATAAATATGGTTTAAAATCATATTAAATAATGAAAGTGTACAAATTCCTGAAGAATATAAATAACTTTCATTGTTATAAAGAATGCAAAGAACAAGGAGAGTAAATTTCAACCTACTTTTAAGTATTGTTGTAATGAAAATCTTGATATAATTCATGATGAGTAGATTACTTCCTGTTTTTAAGTATCGTTGTAATGAAACTCTTAATATCCATTGAAGTGATAGTTGCGATATGCAAACTAAAGTATACAAATTTCTGAAGAATATATATAACTTTTGTAGTTATAAAGAATGAAAAAGACATGAAGTGTAGATTACAAATTTCTTCTAAGTATTGTTGTAATGAAAATCTTGATACATCAAGATGAGTAGATTACTTCCTGCTTTCTAGTAATGTTGTAATGAAATTTTTAATATTCATGAAAGATGTGTAGTTGCAATGCGCAGAACTAATTTGAAGCAAAAAAAAAATATTTAATGAAAGCACATGAAGTGTGTTTCATAAAAGTAGCATACAAATGCATAAAATGCAAACCATAGTTGGAAGAAACAATCTTCGAAAATTTGATTGTATCGAATGAAGCTATTAATAAATTGTATTATTAATGAGATTCATATTTATAGATCCAGAAGTATCTATAACCAATTTGAGTTATCGAAAGACGAATATGAATTCAGAGGAAAATTTTAAATCAGGGGGAGGATCCATAAGTATTTTATAATGCACTCTTTTTCCTTAACTAAAATTTTTCCACTGGGTTTTTTATTAGTAAGGTTTTAACGAGGCATTATCTTGATCCAGAAGTATCAACTCCCTGTAACATTTGAAATAAGCTATAATGTACTCTTTTTCCTTATTTAAGATTTTTCCCACTGAGTTTTTCTTATTAAGGTTTTAATGAGGCATTATCTTGATCTAGAAGAATCAAACGTCTTTTCAAGAAATAACATCTCAAATATGTTATTTAAGTTAAATTATATTTTTATCCTTGACTAAGGTTTTTCCCATCGGGTTTTCCTTTGTAAGGCTTTTATTGAAGTATTAAATTGATCCAGAAGTATCAAACTCTATCTGATGTAGTAAATTATTGAAATATGACATACTATATTGTACTCTTTTTCCTTCACTAAGATTTTTTCCATAGGGTTTTACTTAGTAAGGTTTTAATGAGGCATTAGTTTGATCCAGAAGTATCAAGCTTTATTTAAAGAAATAAGAAAATAAAATATGTCATTGTACTCTTTTTCCTTCATTACGATTTTTCCCATTGGGTTTTTCTTAGTAAAGTTTTAATGAGGCATTATTTTGATCCTGAAGTATCAAACTCTTATAAGAAATATCATTTTTAGTATGATATTTATGATTTCACAAGTTGCACTCTTTTCCTCGTTCAAGGTTTTTTCCCACTGGGTTTTTCTAATAGAGATTTTTAATAAGGCAAATCTATATCGATTGAATCGATAAATGCAAGCAAGATAATAATGAGGGGAAGCAATCATCATACACGTTTCGAAACGGAAATTTTCAAATTATCCGAGCATTCAAGATTTTGAAGACGCATATTCAAGGGGGAGTGTTATAATATATGTATATTATGAAGTGAATATGCTTGTACATTGTTTTGTTTAGTCCCACATCGTGGGATAAGTTCAGTCCTTACCTCTGAAGCCCTTATATAAAGTAGGCCATGTAATGTAAATAGATATCTATTCTCAGAAGTGAATAATATATCTTTTGACTCTTTCTCCAATAGCTTCTATTTTTCTTTATTCTATAACAAAAAATTAATTTGAGAATAACGATTTAAATGATTCAATTATGGAATTAAATAATAAATTGATGTGATAAATATTTGAGTGTACGCTTACTTATTAATGTTGTTACTCAAAGAAACCCTCTAAAATGAACTAACGAGAAAGGGAATGGTGGGCTGTGGCCCATAGAAAAGTTATTACATGCATTTTTAAATTGTTTCATAACCCTCTTCTTATTTTATTCCACACTAAAACTAAAAAGAAACTTTGAAACATTTTAATGGTGGAATAAGCCTAAGAAAGAAAAAGAGGAAATGAAGAAAATCAAGCTGAGCGAGCTGGAAACATCATTCAACTAGTAATATATTCATTAATCATCATCATTCTTTGTATTAATCAAGATTGAATTAAATTGATAGCATTAGGTGTGTGCCCTAAATGCAATTATGTAATTTGTTATATATATATCTAACTTGATAACTAATCTTATTCGTAATAGAAGATGTTTTTCTTTCTATTATATATTTGTCATTTTTTGATATGGTAGCTAATTTATAAATATTAAATAAAAAATCTTAAATGATATGTTATGCGATAATAACTTTAATGTGTTGTAACCATGAAAATTTTATCATATTAAAAATAACATATTATTTTAAACATTCATAGTCAAGATGTTTCGAGAAACAATATCGTTTCATCTATTGTGATTAGAGCATATAACGCTCTCCAAATGTGAGGCAATTATCACCAATGGCTGCTGGGGGCAGTAAGGAATTACGTATTGATAGTTATTGGACAACCGTGCAATGGCTCATTCAATATTTTTCTGTTGATTAATATAACTAAGGCCAAATCGAGAATCTTGAAGTAATGATATTATACAATTATCCCAGCTTGAGAATACTACTGAACTTCAATGTGGACACTCTACTTTGATTATAGTTAAATCGTGGGATGGTGTCCATTGAATAACTATATTTGGGTTTGAGTTGAAGCTTTGGAAGTGAAATGATATTCAATAGAGTATTCATCTCCTCGGATATATGAGGTTACCATCACGATCAACTTAGTCAAATCGAAGTCAAAGTCTCTGACCAAAGCAATACGGTTTATAATAATTGTTACTGTTGAATAAATGATTTCGTATTTGGACAAATCTAGTTGAATGCGGAAAATGTTAAAATTTTGACCAGCATAAGTCCTAATGTGAAGTAGTGTCGACGAATAGAGTTGGTGTAAATAATCATTACTATCGGATACCAGTTAATAAAGTGAATTTTATCGAAAAGACGTGTAAGTGATAAATTCCTCCAAAATGTCGTGCAACTATCTAAAGTGATGTGTGAACATTAATGTTACTCGGATTTTTCACAAGCATAGAGTGAACCCGCCTGCATCGTTCAAATAGCTCATGTGACTATAGCGGTACACATTTTGGCCTGTCTTCTAGGCCACATATTCCCATGATTCGACATTTTGGCTTACCAGCTATGTATTACTCCGACTCCGGCTCAACCAACAATGGCCAACCCATGCACCTCAAGTGCCCAACACCCTGACTTATCCGCTTAGCATGACCCCCAACTGGCTTAAATGAACAAGGCTTTCTCAAGGAGTGACCCGCCAGGCATAAGTACATGTGTAATTAGTGATTTAATTAGATAATTAAATCGTTAATTTAATATTTGAAACTGCGGAAATAATTGAAATTTGAATTTAATGTGAATGAAAATTATTTATAAGGTTGATATAAATTATATTTGAATTAGAATGATGTTAGAGAACTTTTAAAATGGAATTAAAAGTTAAATTATAGAAATTGAATATTTTAATATTTAACTAACGTGTAAAAATAGTTATTTTTAAAATAGTCTCGGATTTCGACGAAATTAGTTTCATTGGATCCATAATGTTATATTATTGTAAGATTTCAAATTTCGTGTCAATCGGATTTACGGTTTGTCCGGGGCAAGCTAAAACGCTTAAAAATTCGTTTAAGTGAATTTTAAATTCAAATAGTCGACTCGAAAACCTATCTTCCAAATACTATCGAATTGGCTTTCGATGTATATTCTATTGCATTCGGAATAGCGGTAAAACATTATAAACGCCAGGCGGCACGCTTCATTTGGAGTTCAATTTTTTTCGGATGAATAGTGCGCGAGAATTTTCTATAAAAGGACGTTATAATTTCCATTTTTAATCAAAACCCTAAAGAATCTAGGGCAGGCCGCCATTTCCATTTCCAATGGCCAGAATTTCATCTTCTTTCCCATTCGATCTCTTCAAATCCGTAAGCAATCATGAAAAATGTCCAACTACAAAAATGTAGAGCTCCTCGAGCTCGACAAATCCAACGGTTGATCTGCGTTATCATCGACGAGGGAAAGAGAAAAGGGGCTGTGTTCGTGCCGCCTTCACGCGCGATTTTCCATGCATATATGTGACCGAGCTTTGCCTCGTTCAAGGTGAAGGAGGAGTAGACGTTGGGCTTTCGAATGGCATTGGCTGATCGATAAATAGACGAACGTAGGTCGAGCGAAAATTCATTGATATACGGCGGCCGGTGGGTTAATCGCATACGAAAGAACGGGAGTGGAGAAGAAAGTAGCGATCGGCCCTGATGTGAAGTAGAGAAATCGACGGCTCAGATCATTTCTAGGTCAAAATAACAAGAAAAGATTTGTAATTTATATGTAAATTCGTTTAAACTTCTAAAATGTATAACTTTGTCATACGACGTCTGTTTTTGACGAACAAGTTGCGTTAGGTCTGTATTGACGAGCATTACATTTTAGAGTTGGTTTGGAGTTGATTGGAGCTAGTGTAAATTTTGGGTAAAATTAAACGCCTTTTTAATTTTATTCGGAATAAAACACTACAACTGCTATTGGAACCATTGTGAGTACAACTCACTCTTTCTGACTCACTGATAGTTTTATATAAGTGAGAAATAATTTATTATATGATGATTGATGATTGTTTGAATGATATAAGATATATTATCTATATATTGATTGGTATTTGGATATATACCTGCCTATTGGAGCAGATGACCCTATATGTTCCTGTGTATGAACGGATGACCCTTTGTACGCGCGTCTGCCTCGAAGCGGACACTGTACACATATTCTAATATGTATATTTGTTGCATGTGACAGGTTGGAGGGATCCAATTAGATTCCTCAACAGTATTGATTTATTTACAGATATTGTGATATATGCTGCTATCATATGATATATGATGTTTTGATTGATGTGATTGATGTATTTAGTGTTGTTGCAGCATTGGACCTATTTTTGGTAATTTAAAAATGTTAAAGTGGTGATTTACAAATTAAAAAGGATTTTCAAAGTGATTTTGAAAATATAAATTCTATTGAATTTTGAATTGTTAAGTAAATGGATTATTTTAAATAAATAAATATTGTAATTTTTATGTTATAAAAATTATGATTTTTGTGAAATATACTTAAGTATGATTTTTGTTATATAAGTTTTAATAACGATTTGTAAATTATTAAAAGGATAAGTTTATTTAAATTGAGATTTTTAAATAATTATAAATGGTTTATATATAATTTATAAAATTGAATTTTTATAAATAAAAATAATGGGATTATAAAGGAATTTTATAAACGTTAAATGGAGTTATAAATAGATCTTATAAGTGAATAAGATTTATAATTTGTGAAGCTATAATAAGAACTAATTTTGGAAATAAGAGAATTATAAGTAATTAACTTGTAATTTGGATTTTTGGCATATAAATGAAATAAATGAAATTGTTTAATAAAGGAGATTTATAAATATAAGTTTTTATAAAATATAAATGTGATTGTTTTATAAATCCGAAATCAATTTAATTTGGTAAGTTAATTATTATAGTTTATTAAAGGTATTATATTCATGATTTTGGATAGTGGATAATCCTTTAATGAATATGTAGAAGCAATTGAATTGTGAATTACTTATTATCAAATAAGTATATTGAATTGTTTTCCAAGGTTGAAATGGGTTGAGAATATATCTTTTTAAAAGATAATTTGAAGTGAATATTTGACAAATGGTTTAATTAATAAAAGATTAATTAAAAGGGCCTAGAGATTGTTATAGTGCTAAATATTTGTTTGTTTGCTTTGATAGTTAAATAACCGACTATCAAATTTGGCCATTTTAGTTCCTTGACTTGATGTGGGAACTATTTAGTCGTACACTTAGTATGTAGCCTTCTGTGTAGGCTTGATTATCATTGGTGTTGAGGATGTTGATTCGTATAGTGCGAAGTATTACTCCAATCTATCAAGCTTCCTTCTTGGCCCGAAGGATAGCAAGTTGAAAGTTGGAGACGTGAAAAGTCTATGAGACTTAGTTTCTGTGTGAGGTTGAGAAACGCTTTTGCGTTGTTGGTGCGAAGAGACCAGGATCAGATTTATCTGAAAACCACTTTGGACCAACGTATATGCGACGATTGTGTAGGTTGCTAGTGATGTTATTGATATTTAGGATTTTCATAGTGAGGGACTGCTTGTTGATCGTTTGGGGTTAAAATCCCAATATACATATAGTAGCAGTGGTCTCTTCATTGTGAAATATCCAACGTGAGGACTATTCGCTATTAATCGTAGGGATTTTCCGACAGGGTGTGGTACGAAAGTACCTTCGGTTTGTCCTGTCCCTGAACAACTTGTATGGATGTTCGTCTGACATTGCATTTCTATAGATTACGTACATTGGTTTTTACAAACGTACATCAGTGGTGGCGGAGAAGGCAACTTCTCTTAGCTTAACACCCTCTTTAAGACGTACGAGCTCAATGGTTGTATTTTTGTAGAAGGAAATTAGTAGTCAAAGGAAATGGCCGTGTGGCATTCGAAGTGATGTGATTTGTGATTGTGAAAGGTAATCGTTACCTCAGGCCTAATCAACCAAAAATGACCGAAATAGGGTTAGATTTGGCAAGGCTAAATAGGTCATTCTCAAGTAGGATATGTTCATCCTCTTCTAGATATATCTTTACACACTATGAAGTCGTGTATCTGATTTTTGTGGTTTGTACGGTTCGAGGGCCCTCGGTAAAGGTCGGTAACGACTGGAGGATGACATATTCGGTACCGTCTAGTTATAGTGGTGGGCCGGCCTTGTGTTGGTAAAGGAACTTGTGAAGGTTTCTCGTTACATTCTTCTAGAGATGTACTGTCGGAAGGTTGTCCCTTCACCTGGTCGTTGTATAGAAATTCAAACTCCACTACTTACCTGCCATTTTGATTGTATTATCCATTTTGGGCTATATGCTGGAATTTAATCAATGTAACAATTTCGGCTATGATTAGTATTATTTGTGTAATAGACACTATTATAATATAACATGAATTTGATATGAGATGTTTTAGTTATCGTAAGGTAAAAACATGTCCGTGTTTATGTGTGGACTTGTCTTACGAGATACTTCTGTTTTGATGAAGGAAAAGTTTGGTAATTTAATAAATTCAGTTGAGTATGTTTCTCATGCTGGTTTACTAGACTGATCCGGGCGTTCTTTCCTTTCAATGCTAGGGTCAGACCTAGTATATTTACAGGTTCAGATTTGGTGCTTTTTGGAGCTTCAGCGGGAAAGCTGGAGATCTTCGTTTTTGTACACATGTATCTATTTTGATTATTGATTATCCGTTGCTTAGTTGTTGTATATTATCGGCAATTGTGAGGACATGTTATTATAACTGTTCAGGCTGATAACTATTAATTGATTGTTGAACTCTGATTGATGTATGTATATATACAGTTTCTGTTTTGTAAGGATCATTGATATGATATTATATGTTTTCGCTGCGATGTGAGATTCTGCATTGTTCTGTTTGGTTCTATCTTCTCTTTTTCTTCTCTTCTCTTCTTCTCTCTTCCTTTCTTTCTATTGACTTTCCGTCTATCTTTTTGGGTCGGACATGTGTAGTTTATTGTCGATTCAAAGGGTACGGATTTGCTCGTTCGTCACATTTGATATATCAGAGCTTAGATTTTGTATATTCCTAAGCTTTGAGGTGTACTCAATATAGATAGGGACAGTAGCACCGAGTTTGAGTGTATTATATATATGAGCGCGTATTTGTTAGTTATTATAAAAATGTTTTATATTGTGTTTACTTATCCGTTGAACTATTTGTGAATTCCAGTCGGTATGTGGGACGCCATATTATCGATAGGGATTTCTGAACACTTAAACGAGGCAAGTCGACATAGTATCATTTTATATTGGGTAAATGAAATAATTTTACCTCGACTATATTTTATATATAAAGAAATAATTTTTCAGAAATTATGAAAGTGTATATAAATGAATTGTTTGTTTGTTTAAAAATGTGAATATATATAAGTTTATAAATGCTATTTGAATAATTTAAATAAAAACAACAATTGTAAAAGAATAAATTATATAAGCAAATGAATTATAAGTGTGGAATTATAACTAATATGATTTACAAATGTGAAATAATCTTATATACAAGAAATGGAACAACATGAATATATTTATAAATATGAGTTGTAAATGAAAATGGATTTAAACTAAGAATTTGGAAATGTTGAATTCCGTTTATTTTGAAATTTGTTTTTCAAAATTAAAGAGATTATATTGTTATAAATATAAATAAGTTAAATAAATTTGGAATGATCTTATTTAAGTGAAGTAAAATAGTGAAATTATATAAGTAAAAAGAGTTTATAAATGTGATTTATAAATATAAAAAGATTTTTTTTTTTAAATATAAAGCACCGAATTCACTTCTGTTGCTGGGAAGTAATGAGGGTGACGACTGCAGCATCATCAGTATCATTTTGGAGTTTCTGTGTGATGGATTTGCTACCAATTTTAAATTGAAATTGAAATTTTGTTTTGATAAACAAATTTGAATTTAAAATCCAAGTTAAAATTGATAAATATAAGTAAAATTAATTTGGACTTAAGATGTAACGACCCGTAGATTTCGACAATTTAATTTGTTTATTTAGTAGGATTTTTGTAATTTATTTTGTAGAAATAATAAAGGTGATAAATAAATGTTAAAATAAAGACTAAAATAAATTATGTAAATGGTGACTTAAAACCTATTTATAGAAATTGAATAGAATCCAAATGAATTAAGTAGGAAAAGGATTCTTACCTGGATATAAATTTTAATATGATAAATTAATGAAATATAATTGATTTAATGCAACAAAAGAGTGTAAACGGTAATTGGAATAAATTAAGGAATCATGTTAGTGCAAGTTAATAATTTATGACTTGAATGAAATTCCAATTCATTAAAATCATTTAAATGTTATGATTTGATTTTAAATGGAATATGAAAAAACAAATGTAAGGATTTGATTAATATATATGTTATTTATTCAGGGTATTGAATAAAATTGGGAATCCAATTGTAATTAATGGTAATAATGTGGGTATTAGCTAATAAATTAAATTTCAATGCAATACCCATAAATGAATGGAATGAAATGAATGTATGTAAATGTATACTGGGTTATTTATCAAATAGAAGGAAAGAAAAGTAAACATCAAATTGATTGATGAATAAATATGCATTGAATAGAAATTGAATGAAATGTTAATGGTGATTGTATAAAATCAATACAAGATAATGAATTGCAATAATTGTGGGTTGATAATAAGTTGTGAATGGGAAAGTGATTGTATGGTAAATGAATGGAATTCGCATTTATTGGAAAAAAAGTAAATGGGTACTTAGTAATAAATTTAAACAGACTTAAAAATGGAATTTATTTAATTAATAGATATAACAGATAAGGATATACTTATAAATGTGGGATTGAGAGTTTTACCACAACTATTATGAGTTATATACTTAATTCGTTCAATTAAATCAGAAAACCATTGCAATAAATATAAATTTAATGTTATGCAATAGAGATAAACAATTGGAAAATGTTAAAGTATCTGGATATATATATTAAAATAAATGGTACCCGGGATGGCAATATGATAAATAGTGAATTTAAGAATGGGAATCAGGATTTATTTATTTATATGGAAGCTTAAAGTCTAATAATTGAATTTAATTGCAATTAAATGAGATTGAATATAGTTAAATAATTCGTTATTTGAAATAAAGATAATGTGAGAAATTTGTGTGATAATTTGGAATCCAATATTTAATCCATCTGTTTGACAGGAAAGAATGGAATACTAATTAATTTATTTAACTAAACGAAATTTTAGGATATTATTTATAATTTGGGAATTTAATGAAATTAAGGATTTATATTGAAATTTATAAATTTACCTTCTTTAATTTGACATCTAAACTTGTTGGAATTTTGTAAATGATTAAGAATTTTTAAAAGTGATAAAATGGGTCAACTTTAGAATCTAAATATAAAATTGGATTTTATTTATTTATTTTTAATTTATTTATTAATTAATATAAAAATGGCCATTTTGGTCACGGGCTCGGATTTTGACGAAACCAGCTTCATCGGATCCGTAATAGTGAATTATTGTAGGGTTTCAAGTTTCGTAGCGATCGGACTTGTCGTTTGGTCGTACGAACGCGAAACGCCTTGAAATCGATTTAATTGAAATCAATTTGAAAATATTGTTTTCAACATAACTTCTTCATACGATCGAATTTGGACGTGAAACTTTTTCCATCGCGTTCAGAATATTTTAAAACACCTATTTGGATATATGGTTTTAACAAATTTCGTTCCGGGGTCAGAACGCGCTTTTTGGGCCAATTATCGTTCAGCACGTTTGTTTATCGGATCCATCTACTCTATTGCTAACCTACCTATATAAACCCAATTATAAACCCTAGCCTCCATCTATTCTCATTTGTTTGTGCGTTCATTTTCCTCAACTACTCCTCTTCCAATGGCTGCAAACACTAGATCCAAATACAATTCAAAAATCAAATCCAAAGCCAAAAATTTAAAGTCCCCAGAAAAATTCCATAAAATTATATGCCGATGCCCTCGACGAGCGTAATTCAATGGTGCAATTTGTTTTTCGATTCGAATTATCATTCGTCCCGAAATCAAGGCTTTTATTTCGGCCGTCCATTAGTAGGCGTTGATTTCAACGGCGGATCTTCGTTTTGGTGGCGATCGGGCAGCACTGCTTGTTAGAGGGGACTTGGGGGAACTAATCCATCGGTTTACATCTTCACCTTGGCTCACAAGTTCGCCAGAAACAAGCGTAGAAGAGCGTCGACGGTGAGCCACCTCTGGCGACGAGGCGGGGCCGCGAGCAGTATAGGAGATCGGCCGCGGATGGAGAGGCCGATGGCGACCTCTGATGGGAACGTAGGCGAGCATGGCGGCCGCGTTTGAAGGTTTGGGTGGCGGCTGCAGGATGAAGTCAAACGCGAGATTTAGGGTTCCTGTAGGGGACGGTCACGTGGAAAGTTGTGTATGTTTTTTTATTGTTTATTTATTTTTATTTTTATTTTCAAATCATTTAACACGAATAACTTATCCATACGGACTCCGTTTCACGCGAATTTTTTTTGTTACGATCGTAATAAAATTCCAGAGATTTTGACACTGGTTTGGACAGATTCTGAGACCGTCGAATTTTTGGGTTTAAATCGGATTTAAATTCGATTTAAATTCAAAAGGTGAGTGTTTTAACCCACTCACAACTTCTAAAATTTCCTATGTCTGTTAATTTGACTTAAGATATGAGTAGAAATTTATTTATGACTGTATGGCATGTTTTATTCATCATCTCTATTAAATCGCATTTATTTAATTTAACTGTTAATAAATTTTATTATTGCATATAAATTGACAGTTAAAATTTATTTATTTGCATATAAACTGCTAGTTAAACAGTTATTAAACTTTATTATTGAATATAAACTATTAGTAAATACCTGTTATTTATTACGTGTTATATTTTATATGCTATATATTGATGTTGTATAAATTGGGTGATGATTGTAATAAATGGTTGATGATTGATATTTGGATGAATGGATGCTATATTTTATACTGTATAGACTGCAAGTTTTTATGCAGTTTTATTTCATTCGGAATTGCAGTTTGAAATGATATACAACCGCATTTTTTATTTATTTTTAAATTGCAGATTGAAATGATAAATATTCGTATCACTTGACCATAGGATAGAAAATTATATACAGGCACCGCGGTACATATATAAAATTATTTTTGAAATGATTTTATGGTTTGGATATGATACAGATCAATAAATATTAAATTTGGATATGATATAAATATATTTTATATATACGTACATAGTTAAATCGTTGAATTTAAGCTATGTATAAATCTGTTAAATAAAATGAATAAGTTGAAAAATGGCATTGAGTAATTTATATTATACGATTTAGTATGAGTTTAAGTTCTTGTATATATATATATATATATATATATATATATATGATTCAAATAAATTAAGATTGAAAGATAAATTGGAAATTTAATTGGGATTGAGCTTATTTGAAAATTTAACTCCATGAGTTGATGTTAACTTATTAAAATTGGAAATTTTAAAGGTATGATATTTATAACTGGATTTAATGAATAATTCTAGTAAATAAATGGAAGGAAATTTTAGTGGTAATAAATTTAGTTTATTTTAAATGGTTATGGATTTATCATATAAACCTTTCAAACTAAATAATAGGAAAATGAATTGTTGATTTGAAATTCCCAACCTTAGTTTTGAAATTCATTAAATTCTCAAAGTTTGAAATTATTGAAATTGAAGTGTTTTATTCAAACTGAAAGAGAATCTAAAAGTTATGGGTATAGACTAAATTTAAAGTGAAAAAAATTTTGAAGGTGTGGAAATTATCTACTTTTGAAGAAATTTTAAATTCAACTGTTTTATTCTATATACCGTTGAATATCCAAACCATTTAAGTTTTGAAAGTTATGGTTTAAAGCTATGAATTTTCGAAGTATTATAGTTTGAAAGTTATAAATCAATGTTGGTTTTCAATTATTATAAATTTGAAAACAATATGATTTTGGAAAGGACATAGTAATTATATGGTTTTGAAATAGATATTTTATTCTGATTTTGAAAGTATAATTATTTTTAAAGACCGCGGTGTTATAATAACGTTTGGTTGCTGAAGAGACCGGGATCGGAAGTTGTCATACTCTTTGCCAACTCTGAAAATCACTTTAACAACCGTGTACGCGGTGGAGATTCCCGAATGAAGTAGGTTGGTGGCGGCGTTTCCTGTAAGGTAAATATGTGGACCCAACTCCCGTGAGTTGGCATAAGGTGGCTAAAATAGGAGCGATCGACGGGTTAATAAGGTAGCACCTTTGATTGGACACATCCCTTCGATATTATACTTTGACTTTTGGATTGATTCGGTGGCCACTTTTGATTTTATTTGGGGGTGTGGCTCGAGGTGGGCGGTAGCTGCGCGCTACGCGTTACCACCGACCCGGAAGCGTAATTGGTATATCTACCCTGGCATTGCCTAGTTGTGCCGTGTCACCTACCCTAGCGCGCCTTATACGATTTTGGTTTTGTACCATACCTATGGAGTGCCCTCTGACGACGCCCAGTACGGAGGAGATTACGGTACTGTATAGACTATGGGAATATATAACTGTGTTAAGGTGGAAAATGTAAAGCCTTAACGCTATTTAAAAGTAAGTTTATTTTACAAATAGACACTATTATAATAGCGCAATATACTACATAGTAAATAGTTTAACGGATCCTTAGGAGATGTAAATCCCTAGCATCTCTTGAGTTACTGCACTCATATTTATTTCTGTTGATTTAACTTACATAAGATCTTTTAGTTCTGACTCGAATGTTTTGTTTTTCAATTCGCTCGGGTCAGTCCTAGCGTTTTCAGGATTTGAAGTTTTAGCTCTGGAGGACGAAGACGAAGATTTGTATTACTATCTACTATATTATTCCACTACTCTATTTAATTCCGTTGCATTGATATTATTAGTATGTGAACTCTGATATTTATTTTATAAAGAAAAATCAAATGTTTTGTAAACAGTTTTATGAACTGTATATTTATTATTATATTTTATCCTTCCGCTGTGAGATTCTGTTTTTTTATTTGTTTCTTGTTTTTCTTATTTATCCCATAACAATCTGCCCTTCCGTATGGTTTGAATTGGCACGTGTGTCGATTTAAATCGTGCGAAAAGGCGGGACGTTGCATCTGGTATCAGAGCTTTGGTTTAGCAATAAACCTTAGCTTTGTGAGGTTTGACTCTTTACTAATAGGGTAATAATACCCTATGGGAGTCACTGAGTGTATATATATGAGAGAGCGTATTTGTTAGTGTTATAAAAAGGTTTTGATATAGTGTTAATCTATTCCGTTTTGTATTTATAAATTCTGGTTGATGCATGGGACGTTGTGACATCAATAGGGATTTCTAAACACTTAATAGGATAGACCGACATAATATTTGTTTTAATATAGGTGAATGAAATAATTTTGCCTATTATATTTTCAATATATAAAATAAAAAATTTCAAATGATATCTATATTTGGCTGCAATAGATTGGTTGTTAGGTAATAAAGTGTATAAATAATAATAGAAATTAGATTGAAAAATAAAATAAATGAAATTTGGAAATTTAGAACTTAAGATCCGAGGTTTTGAAATTTCTTTCGAATAAATTTTGGAATATAATAATATTGTTTATATGTATTTTCTGATATAAATATTTAATATAATTCGGAAGAATTATTTTAAAGAAGATTTTGGAGAAAATTTTTGTACTTTCCTCTCTGTCGCTGGAAAATAATTTCGGTGATGGCGGCCGCATCATCGACTTTCATTTTCGAGTTTCGTAGGGGAAAGGCCACTGTAGTAGTTCTACTACAGATTCATTTTAGAAAATATATAAATTTTTTGAATTGTTTTAAATATAATTAGAGATATATAAGTTGTAAGAATATATTTATCTATTGTTCTAAAATAAATTGAAAATTTAACCCGGTATTAAAATCATAAATTTCCATTAATTAATTGTTCAATTATTGTAGTGAAATGAAAGGTAAGTAATTAATAATTGAAACCTCTAATTTAGGCAAGAGATTTAATGCTAAGTTATAAAGGAAATAAAGAGAAAGTTGAAATAGTAACTTATAAGAAAAAGGTAAAAATTTACTGCACAATGAATTAATTAAAGGAAATGGAACAAACTTGTATAAATTTCAATTTACACCCTTAAATAACATATATATAACTTACCAAATATTAAAAGTTGAAATGTTTAATAAGAGATTGTAATAGAATATTATACAAGTAGAAATTTGAAATAACGAAAGTATTCAATGAAATTGCTGTTAAATGAGAATTTAATGTTATAAACTTAAGTTATAATTGAGATTTTACCAAGTAAATATAGTTAAAGGTAAGTATGACAAATAGATGATTATAAACTTAATTAATTAAAGTGTAAATAAATGAGGTCATGCAATAATAAATGAATGAGTAATTATAGTGGAAAAGAAAAAGGGGGAAACTGGCATGACCCGAGTTAATGGAAAGGAATAATAGTAAGTAGTAAGTGAAAATAAATGAATGTAATATAATAAAGAGGAATCGTAAACTTAAGAAAAGGGTTGAAGTTATTTCTAAATAAAATCTAAAGAAATAAATGAAAATAAAAAGATAAACCGTTATATAAATGAAAAGAATCACTAAATGAATGAAAGAAAGGAAATTAAACAACTAATGTATGAAATAAAATTTATAATAAGTAAATTTGAATTGTGTTGTTTGGTTTGTGGTTGTTGGGTAAGGAAACTTTGATTTTGTTGGGATGAATGAATAATCCATTGTGTTTAATCTAAGACTGTTGAGTGAATGATGCACTTGATGGTTTATTCTTCATTCCGTACAATTTAAAAGTTGTGAACCCGAACAACTATTTGTTTGTTTGATTTTATGGTTGTTTTGTATTTGTTTTGTATGCTGTTTGTTGAAAATGTTGGTTGTTGTATTCATTTGTTGTTAGTGATTGAAACTACTTAATTATTTCACTTTATATAAATTGTTAACCCTTTGGATTTTATAAGTGAAATGCAGGTCATGGAAGCAATTGCTACTGCTTTTGGTTCCATAAATTAAGCGTAAATTGCCCGAAAAATAGGTACGTTTCGGATTACGATTTATAGGGCTATTTTATATATTTTCCCGGGTTGGGATATAATACTTTGGATAATATATGTAATATAATTGTTATATTTAATATTATATTTTCTCTTGAGCCTCTCCGTACAAAGGAGACTCTGCAAAAAAAAAATTCCGTAAATTTTGAACTTAGAAATATTTTGAAAATGTTTACCAAACTTTAGTAATTTAAGTAAAAGATTTAATGGTTATAAATTGAGATATTTTATCTAAATTAATTAATTTTATAAATTTAATTGTTTATAAAGTTAATGTTTGAATAAGGTATATTGATTGCTTAGTTCTTCGTTTCCTCTCTTTTCCTTTTCGGGGACGAAAAGTTTTGAGTGGGGGAGAGTGTAACGACCCTTAGATTTCGACAATTTAATTTGTTTATTCAATAGGATTTTTGTAATTTATTTTGTAGAAATAATAAAGGTGATAAATAAATGTGAAAATAAAGACTAAAATAAATTATGTAAATGGTGACTTAAAACCTATTTATAGAAATTAAATAGAATCCAAATGAATTAAGTAGGAAAAGGATTCTTACCTGGATATAAAATTTAATATGATAAATTAATGAAATATAATTGATTTGATGCAATAAAAGAGTGTAAACGGCAATTGGAATAAATTAAGGAATCATGTTATTGCAAGTTAATAATTTATGACTTGAATGAAATTCCAATTCATTAAAATCATTTAAATGTTTTGATTTGATTTTAAATGGAATATGAGAAAAACAAATGTAAGGATTTGATTAATATATATGTTATTTATTCAGGGTATTGAATAAAATTGGGAATCCAATTTTAATTAATGGTAATAATGTGGGTATTAGCTAATAAATTAAATTTCAATGCAATACCCATAAACGAATGGAATGAAATGAATGTATGTAAATGTATACTAGGTTATTTATCAAATAGAAGGAAAGAAAAGTAAACATCAAATTGATTGATGAATAAATATGTATTGAATAGTAATTGAATGTAAAGTTAATGGTGATTGTATAAAATCAATATAAGATAATGAATTGCAATAATTGTGGGTTGATAATAAGTTGTGAATGGGAAAGTGATTGTATGGTAAATGAATGGAATTCGCATTTATTGGAAAAAAAGTAAATGGGTACTTAGTAATAAATTTAAACGGACTTAAAAATGGAATTTATTTAATTAATAGATATAACGGATAAGGATATACTTATAAATGTCGGATTGAGAGTTTTACCACAACTATTATGAGTTATATACTTAGTTCGTTCAATTAAATTAGAAAACCATTGTAATAAATATAAATTTAATGTTATGCAATAGAGATAAACAATTGGAAAATGTTAAAGTATCTGGATATATATATATATTAAAATAAATGGTACCCAGGATGGTAATATGATAAATAGTGAATTTAAGAATGGGAATCAGGATTTATTTATTTATATGGAAGCTTAAAGCCTAATGATTGAATTTAATTGCAATTAAATGAGATTGAATATAGTTAAATAATTCGTTATTTGAAATAAAGATAATGTGAGAAATTTGTATGATATTTGGAATCCAATATTTAATCCATCTGTTTGACAGGAATGAATGGAATACAAATTAATTTATTTAACTAAACGAAATTTTAGGATATTATTTATAATTTGGGAATTTAATGAAATTAAGGATTTATATTGAAATTTATAAATTTACCTTCTTTAATTTGACATCTAAACTTGTTGGAATTTTGTAAATGATTAAGAATTTTTAAAAGTGATAAAATGGGTCAATTTTAGAATCTAAATATAAAATTGGATTTTATTTATTCATTTTGAATTTATTTATTTAATTAATATAAAAATGGCCATTTTGGTCACGGACTCGGATTTCGATGAAACCAGTTTCATCGGATCTGTAATAGTGAATTATTGTAGGGTTTCAAGTTTCGTAGCGATCAGACTTGTCATTTGGTCGTACGAACGTGAAACGCCTTGAAATCGATTTAGTTGAAACCAATTTGAAAATATTGTTTTCAACATAACTTCTTCATACGATCGAATTTGGACGTGAAAGTTTTTCCATCGCGTTCAGAATATTTTAAAACACCTATTTGGATATATGGGTTTAACAAATTTCGTTCCGAGGTCAGAATGGGCTTTTTGGGCCAATTATCGTTCAACACGTTTGTTTATCGGATCCATCTACTCTATTGCTAACCTACCTATATAAACCCAATTATAAACCCTAGCCTCCATCTATTCTCATTTGTTTGTGCGTTCGTTTTTCTCAACTCCTCCTCTTCCAATGGCTGCAAACACTAGATCCAAATACAATTCAAAAATCAAATCCAAAGCCAAAAATTCAAAGTCCCCAGAAAAATTCCAAAAAATTATATGTTGATGCTCTCGACGAGCGTAATTCAACGGTGCAATTTGTCTTTCGATTCGAATTATCATTCGTCCTGAAATCAAGGCTTTTATTTCGGTCGCCCATTAGTAGGCGTTGACTTCAACGGCGGATCTTCGTTTTGGTGGCGATCGGGCAGCACTGCAGGTTAAAGGGGACTTGGGGGAACTGATCCATTGGTTTACATCTTCACCTTGGCTCACGAGTTCGCCAGAAACTGGCGTAGAAGAGCGCCGACGGCGTGCCACCTCTGGCGACGAGGCGGGGCCGCGAGCAGCATAGGAGATCGGCCGTGGATGGAGAGGCCGATGGCGACCTCTGATGGGAACGTAGGCGAGCATGGCGGCCGCGTTTGAAGGTTTGGGTGGCGGCTGCAGGATGAAGTCGAACGCGAGATTTAGGGTTCCTGTAGGGGACGGTCACGTGGAAAGTTGTGTATGTTTTTTATTGTTTATTTATTTTTATTTTGATTTTCAAATCGTTTAACTCGAATAACTTATCCATACGGACTCCGTTTGACCCGAATTTTTTTTGTTACGATCGTAACAAAATTCCAGAGATTTTGACACTGGTTTGGACAGATTCTGAGACCGTCGAATTTTTGGGTTTAAATCGGATTTAAATTTGATTTAAATTCAAAGGATGAATGTTTTAACCCACTCACAACTTCTAAAATTTCCTATGTCTGTTATTTTGACTTAAGATATGAGTAGAAATTTATTTATGACTGTTTGGCATGTTTTATTCATTATCTCTATTAAATCGCATTTATTTAATTTAACTGTTAATAAATTTTATTATTGCATATAAATTGACAGTTAAAATTTATTTATTTGCATATAAACTGCTAGTTAAACAGTTATTAAATTTTATTATTGAATATAAACTGTTAGTAAATACCTGTTATTGATTACGCGTTATATTTTATATGCTATATATTGATGTTGTATAAATTGGGTGATGATTGTAATAAATGGTTGATGATTGATATTTGGATGAATGGATGCTATATTTTATACTGTATAGAGTGTAAGTTTTTATGCATTTTCATTTCATTCGGGATTGCGGTTTGAAATGATATACAACCGCATTTTTTTTAATTTTTAAATTGCGGATTGAAATGATAAATATCTGTATCACTTGACCATAGGATAGAAAATTATATACAAGCACCACGGTTCATATATAAAATTATCTTTGAAATGATTTTATGGTTTGGATATGATACAGATCAATAAATATTAAATTTGGATATGATATAAATATATTTTATATATACATACATAGTTAAATCGTTGAATTTAAGCTATGTATAAATCTGTTAAATAAAATGAATAAGTTGAAAATGGCATTGGGTAATTTATATTATACGATTTAGTATGAGTTTAAGTTCTTGTATATATATATAGAGTTATAAATGATTCAAATAAATTATGATTGAAAGATAAATTAGAAATTTAATTGGAATTAAGCTTATTAGAAAATTTAACTCCATGAGTTGATGTTAACTTATTAAAATTGGAAATTTTAAAGGTATGATATTTATAACTGGATTTAATGAATACTTCTAGTAAATAAATGGAAGGAAATTTTAGTGTTAATAAATTTAGTTTATTTTAAATGGTTATGGATTTATCATATAAACATTTCAAACTAAATAATAGGAAAATGAATTGTTGATTTGAAATTCCCAACCTTAGTTTTGAAATTCATTAAATTCTCAAAGTTTGAAATTATTGAAATCGAAGTGTTTTATTCAAACTGAAAGAGAATCTAAAAGTTATGGGTATAGACTGAATTTAAAGTGAATAAAAATTGTGAAGGTGTGGAAATTATCTACTTTTAAAGAAATTTTAAATTCAACTGTTTTATTCTATATACCATTGAATATCCAAACCATTTAAGTTTTGAAAATTATGGTTTAAAGCTATGAATTTTCGAAGTATTATAGTTTGAAAGTTATAAATCAATGTTGGTTTCCAATTATTATAAATTTGAAAACAATATGATTTTGGAAAGGATATAGTAATTATGCGGTTTTGAAATAGATATTTTATTCTGGTTTTGAAAGTATAATTATTTTTAAAGACCGCAGTGTTATAATAACGTTTGGTTGTTGAAGAGGCCGGGATCGGAAGTTGTCATACTCTTTGCCAACTCCGAAAACCACTTTAACAACCGTGTTCGCGGTGGAGATTCCAGAATGAAGTAGGTTGGTGGCGGCGTTTCCTGTAAGGTAAATACGTGGACCCAACTCCCGTGAGTTGGCATAAGGTGGCTAAAACAGGAGCGATCGACGGGTTAATAAGGTAGCACCTTTGATCGGACACATCCCTTCGATATTATACTTTGACTTTTGGATTGATTCGGTGGCCACTTTTGATTTTATTTGGGGGTGTGGCTCGAGGTGGGCGGTAGCTGCGCGCTACGCGTTACCAATGACCCGGAAGCGTAATTGGTATATCTACCCTGGCATTGCCTAGTTGTGCCGTGTCACCTACCCTAGCGCGCCTTATATGATTTTGGTTTTGTACCATACCTATGAAGTGCCCTCTGACGACACCCAGTACGGGGGAGATTACGGTGCTGTATAGACTATGGGAATATATAACTGTGTTAAGGTGGAAAATGTAAAGCCTTAACGCTATTTAAAAGTGAGTTTATTTTACAAATAGACACTATTATTATAGCGCAATATACTACATAGTAAATAGTTTAACAGATCCTTAGGAGATGTAAATCCCGAGCATCTCTTGAGTTACTGCACTTATATTTATTTCTGTTGATTTAACTTACATAAGATCTTTTAGTTCTGACTCGAGTGTTTTGTTTTTCAATTCGGTCGGGTCAGTCCGAGCGTTTTCAGGATTTGAAGTTTTAGCTGTGGAGGACGAAGATGAAGATTTGTTTACTATCTACTATATTATTCCACTACACTATTTAAGTCCGCTGCATTGATATTATTGGTATGTGAACTTTGATATTTATTGTATAAAGAAAAATCAAATATTTTGTAAACAGTTTTATGAACTGCATATTTATTATTATATTTTATCCTTCCGCTGTGAGATTCTGTTTTGTTTTATTTCTTTCTCGTTTTTCTTATTTATCCCATAACAATCCGCCCTTCCGTATGTTTTGAATTGGCACATATGTCGATTTAAATCGCGCGAAAAGGTGGGACATTACATAAGATATAAAATAAATAATTCAATTTAGTAAAGTTAAATAAATTAAATCGAATTTGAACCGGATTAGATAAGTTATTGAAATGAAAATTAAAATTAAGTGGTAAGTGATTGTATAATATGAATTTCGAAGTTTGAATAAATAAGTTGTATAACATATAAAATGAGAAAAGGGGTCCGCGGGCTTGGTGCGGTGGTGGGATGATGCGGCTCCCAAGTGGGAGGTTTGGGGTTCGAGTTCCACCTTGTGTGGGAGGAGAAACGACTTTTCACTTGGGAGGTATCCGGTTCATTTTCGCGCCTCCTGCCCCAAGCCAACCGAAAGGTCCGGCTGCCCAGAATAGTTGGTTGTGGCGGGCCTTCCGGCTATTCCCTAGATTTACTGTTCAGGAATCGCTGGTCGGTAGTGATTGAACAGGTTTCCCTAGTTCCAAAAAAAAAAGGTAAGTAAAAGCAATTGTTAAAATGGTTAAACAATTTTGTTAAGGAAACGAAATATGAATTGGAATAAGTGACATAACTTTGAGTTAAGTAAAAGTTAAATAAAATAGAGTTTGAATTAAATTAGTAGCGAAGTTAAATTGTAGGTGAAAGTAAATATAAATGAGGATGAAATGAAACGTAACTTAAATGATGTTGAATGAAGTTGAATTTGATATCAAAATAAATTAATAAAGTGAATTAATGAAATGTAGTGAACTTGAGTTATATAAAGAAATTCAACCTTATTTGTAAAATGAATTAGCGTTAAAAATGTTGTTATTAGAATTTAATAAACTTAAGTTGTGGATTGATAATAAACATTAGAAATGTTGCATGGAAATGTTAATATAGTGAATACTAGAATTCAATCTAAGTTGAATATTAAACTAATGGAAAATAAAAGTGTTGAACCAAATCGAATGTAAAGTAAAGTAAATTAAATTAATGTGGTTATGTTTAGATATGCATTGGTTGTTAGATTGATGTTAGTTGATTGTATAGAAATTCATTAAGTGTTAATGGAATTGAATTAATGAAATTGGAAGCTAAATAATTGAATTCAAATTGGAAGTGAAGTAAATTTAAATAGGATTAAATTTGATTTGAATTGAAAGTGAACTAACTTGAATATGAATTAGTGAATGTAAACTAATTGAATATGAATATAAGAATGATTAGTAAAATCCAATGTTAATGAATCAAATGTGATTTAAATTGAAAAACCCAATTCATTGAATATTAATGAGAAGTGAATTTATATTGATTTGGTTATGGATTGATTGGATATATATTGATTTGTTGGATGTTAGTTGGATGATAGTTGTATGATGGTTGGATTTGTTGCTTTGGATTGCATTTGCTATATTGGCATATAGTTGTTATATTGGTATATGTTGTGCATTGATATTACTTTCATATATACATGTTTCTCATTGTTGTTGAGTGTTTAGTAGGTGTGAATGGCGCTTGCTTCGCATTTGGAGCTCACTTTCGTGCTATACTAGCCGTATATGCTCCCTGATAATATATAAGATAAATATCTCGGATTACATATCGTACTTTTATATATTTTTCACTACGGGAGCTTCATCCTCGAAGATGAGATGTATATTTGTGATCCTACTACGATTGAACCGCGCGAAGGAGACGCTGGCGAATTTTTTTGAAAATTTAAGGAGTTAGAAATTTTTTGGAAAATTTGCGGTAAGAAAAAAAAATTGGTTTTTTGAGTTAAAAGTTAAACGATATTAATTGGTTTTGAAAAGATAATGGATTTTGTGACTTTTTCTTACTTGGTAACTTCGAGAACGAAATTCTTTTAAGTATGGGAGAATGTAACGACCTAGAATTTCTATCATTTGAAATTCGTATATTTAATTGTTTTTAAATATTTAAAAGTTAATTTTATAAGATGAATAAATTTTATTTCATATATAATGATTTAATTGGATAATTAAATCATTAATTTAATATTTGAAATTGTGGAAATAATTGAAATTTGAATTTAATGTGAATGAAAATAATTTATAAAGTTGATATAAATTATATTTGAATTAGAATGAAGTTAGAGAACTTTTAAAATGGAATTAAAAGTTAAATTGTAGAAATTGAATATTTTAATATTTAATTGACCTGCAAAAATAGCCATTTTTCAAATAGTCTTGGATTTTGACGAAACCAGTTTCATTGGATCTGTAATGTTATATTATTGTAAAATTACAAATTTCGTGTCAATCTGATTTACGGTTTGTCCAGGGCAAACTAAAACGCTTAGAAATTCATTTAAGTGAATTTAAATTTAAATAGTCGATTCGAAAACCTATCTTCCAAATACGATCAAACTGGCTTTCGATATATATTCCATTGCGTTCGGAATAGGGGTGAAACATTATAAATGCCAGGCGGCATGCTTCGTTTGGAGTTCGAAAATTTTTCGAATGAATAGTGCGCGAGAATTTTCTATAAAAGGACGTTATAATTTCCATTTTTAATCAAAACCCTAAAGAATCTAGGGCAGGCCGGCATCTCCATTTCCAATGGCCAGAATTTCATCTTCTTTCCCCTTCGATCTCTACAAATCCGTAAGCAATCACGAAAAATGTCCAACTACAAAAATGTAGAGCTCCTCGAGATCGACAAATCCAACGATCGATCTGAGTTATCATCAACGAGGGGAAGAGAAAAGGGGTCGCGTTCTTGCTGCCTTCACTTGCGATTTTCCATGCATATATGTGACCGACCTTCGCCTCGTTCAAGGTGAAGGAGGAGTAGACATTGAGCTTTCGAATTGCATTGGATGATCGGCGAATAGACGAACGTAGGTCGAGCGCAAATTCATTGATATACGGTGGCGGGCGGGTTAATCACGTACAAAAGAACGGGAGTGGAGAAGAAAGTAGCGACCGAACCTAATGTGAAGTAGAGAAATTAACGACTCAGATCATTTCTTGGTCAAAATAAAAAGAAAAGATTTGTAATTTATATATTTAAATTTGTTTAAACTTCTAAAATGCATAACCTTAGCATACGAGGTACGTTCTTGACGAAACAAGTTGCATTGGATCCATATTGACAAGCACTACATTTTAAAGCTGGTATGGAGTTGAATGGAGCTAGTGTAAATTTTGGGTAAATTAAACGGCTGTTTAATTTTATTCGAAATAAAACACTATAAGTGCTATTGGAACCATTGTGAGTACAACTCACTTTTTATGACTCACTGATATTTTTATATAAGTGAGAAATAATTTATTATATGATGATTGATGATTATTTGGATGATATATGATATATTATCTATATATTGATTGGTATTTGGATATATTCCTGCCTATTGGAGCAGATGACCCTATACATTCCCGTGTATAAGCGGAAGACCCTTTATGCGCGCGTCTGCATCGAAACGGACATTGTTCACATATTCGAATATTTATATTTGTTTAGGTAACAGGTTGGAGGGATTTAATTGGATTCCTCAACAGTATTGATTTATTTACAGATATTGTGATATGTGCTATTATCATATGATATATGATATTTTGGTTGATGTGTTTGATGTATTTAGTGCTGTTACAGCATTGGGCCTATTTTTGATAATTTAAAAATGTTAAAGTGATGATTTCCAAATTAAAAAGGATTTTCAAAGTGATTTTGAAAATCTAAATTCTATTGAATTTTGAATTGCCAAGTAAATGGATTATTTTAAATAAATAAATATTGTAATTTTTATGTTATAAAAATTATGATTTTTGTGAAATATACTTAAGTATGATTTTTGAAGTTATATAAGTTTTAATAACGATTTGCAAATTATTAAGAGAATAAGTTTATTTAAATTGATATCTTTGAATAATTATAAATGGTTTATATATAAGTTTTATAAAATTGAATTTTTATAAGTCAAAATAATAGGATTATACAGGAAGTTTTATAAATGTTAAAATGGAGTTATAAATAGTTCGTATAAGCGAATAAAATTTATAGTTTGTGAAGCTATAAAAAGAATCAATTTTGGAAATAAGAGAATTATATGTAATTAACTTATAATTTGGATTTTTGGCATATAAATGAAATAACTGAAATTGGTTAATAAAGGAGATTTATAAATAGATGTTTTTATAACGTATAAATGTGATTATTTTATAAATCCGAAATTAATTTAATTTGGTAAGTTAATTATTATAGTTTATTAAAGGTATTATATTCACGATTTTGGAAAGTGGATAATCCTTTAATGAATATATAGAAGCAATGAATTTAGTTAGGGAATTTTATTCACGATTTTGGACAGTGAATAATCATTTAAATTAAAAGACGGGTTTTGGAAAATGGCATTTTAAATGGAATTAAGTGATTTGAAGATGTTTTAAAGCGTGTAAGTTATTGAAACCATAGATTTCAACATTCATTGTTGAAATAGACGTTTTCGAGAAGTAAGGAAATGATGGACTATAACACTGTTGTTATAATAAATGATTTTCGAAAGGAAATGTATTTGTATGGTATATGGGATTTATATATCCATCTTATTTTCGAATCCCTACACTAGTGATTTTGGGTTGTCGTAAAGATGTTTTACGCAACATTCGTTTTGACTCAAAATAAAGATGTTAAAAGAATCTTTTCCTTAAAAAAATAAAATATATACTTAATTCCGATTTAAGTATATGTAATATTTTCTAAGTGTTGAAAATAAATTAAATTGTGAATTACTTATTATTAAATAAGTATATGGAAATGTTTTCCAATGTTGAAATGGGTTGAGAATATATTTATTAAAAGATAATTTGAAGTGAATATTTGGCAAATGGTTTAATTAGTAAAAGATTAATTAAAAGGGCCTAGTGATTGTTATGGTGCTAAATATTTGCTTGTTTTCTTTGATAGTTAAATAACCGACTATCAAATTTGGTCATTTTAGTTCCACGACTTGATGAGGGAGCTATTTAGTCGTATACTTAGTACGTTGCCTTCTGTGTAGGCTTGATTATCATTTATGTTGAGGATGTTGGTTCATATAGTGCGGAGTATTATTCCAACCTATCGAGCTTCCTTCTTGGCCTGAAGGATAGCAAGTTGAAAGTTGGAGACGTGATAAGTCTATGAGACTTAGTTTCTATGTGAGGTTGAGAAACGATTTTGCGTTGTTGGTGCGAAGAGACCGGGATCAGATTTATCTGAAAACCACCTCGGACCAACGTATATGCGACGATTATCTAGGTTGCTAGTGATGATATTGATATTTAGGATTTTCATAGTGGAGGACTGCTTGTTGATTGTTTGGGTTAAAATCCCAATATAAATATAGTAGTAGTGGTCTCTTCATTATGAAATATCCAATGCGAGGACTATTCGCTACTAATCCTAGGGATTTCCCAACAGGATGTGATAGGAAAGTACCTTCGGTTTGTGCCGTCCCTGGACAAATTATATGGATGTTTGTTTGACATTGCATTTCTATGGATTACGTACATTGGTTTTTACAAACGTACATCAGTGGCGGGGGAGAAGGCAACTTCTCTTAGCTTGACACCCTCCTTGAGACGTACGAGCTCAAGGGTTGTATTTTTGTGGAAAGCAATTAGTAGTCAAAGGAAATGGCCATGTGACATTCAAAGTGATGTGATTTGTGATTGTGAAAGGTAATCGTTACCTCAGGCCTCATCAACCGAAAATGACCGAAACATGGTTAGTTGCGGCAAGGCTAAGCGGGTCATTCCCAAGTAGGATATGGTCATCCTCTTCTAGAATATCTTTACATGCTATGACGTCGTGTACCTGATTTTTGTGGTTTATATGCTCGAGGGCCCTCGGTAAAGGTCGGTAACGACCGGCGGATGACATATTCGATACCATCTAGTTATAGAGGTGGGTCGGTCTTGTGTTGGTAGAGGAACTTTGTGATGGTTTCTCAGTATATTCTTCTAGAGATGTACTGCCGGAAGGTAGTCCCTTCACCTGGTCATTTGTATGGAAATCTAAACTCCACTACGTACCTGCCATTTTGATTATATTACACATTTTGGGCTCTATGCTGGAATTTAATCAATGTAACAATTTCGGCTATAATTAATATTATTTGTACAATAGACACTATTGTAATATAACATGAATTTGATATGAGATGTTTTAGTTATCTTAAGGTAAAAACATGTCTGTGTTTATGTGTGGACTTGTCTTATGAGACACTTTTGTTTTGATAAAGGAAAAGTTTGGTAATTTAATAAATTAAGTTGAGTGTGTTTCTCACGCTGGTTTACCAGACTGATTCGGACGTTCTTCCCTTTCAATGCTCGGGTCAGACCGAGTATATTTACAGATTCATATTTGGTGCCTTTTGGAGCTTCAGCAGACGAGCTGAAGATATTCATTTTCATATACACATATCTATTTTGATTATTGATTATCCGCTGCTTAGTTGTTATATGTTATCGGCAATTGTGAGGACATGTTATTATAACTGTTCAGGCTGATAACTATTGATTGATTGTTGAACTCTGGTTGATGTATGTACATTTACAGTTTCTGTTTTCTAAAGATCATTAATATGATATTATACGTTTTCCGCCACGATGTGAGATTCTGTATTGTTCTATTTGGTTCTATCTTCTCTCTTTCTTATTTTCTCTTCTTCTCTCTTCCTTTCTTTCTCTTGACTTTCCATCAATCTGTGTTTTTTGGGTCGAACATGTGTGGTTTATTATCGATTCAAAGGGCATGGATTTGCCCATTCGTCACAACAGGAATCTATCAAGCATCATCCGTGCAGGAACTAGTGGAAGATGGCGATACATGATCAGACCATCCTACGAAGCGCTCCTCAATAGCCAACCAACCCATCCATTCAATCAATTATCAGCCAAGTCACCGAATTGTCTTCAACTACGTAATATCTTCCCCTACTGCATCCGTTGAAGCTCCTTTGCCTTGGCAGGCTTTGGCCACGTACACCAAACTATCCATATAGAAAGAAGCTTCGCATGCACGGTTACCCTATAAAGACAAGTCTAAATGACACTATTCATCTGACAAAAGTATCACTGTATAATAACCACCCCATATTCTTTGCTGCCATTAAAACAACTCTGCCAAACCACTCCTTAATCCTCTGCGGCCCACCCTAACATCAAGCATGCTCAACTTAGGGTTCGCCAGTTATCATTATCTACTCCACACATGCCAGCTTGTATCCTAACTAGTGTGTGGATCAACCAGACATGCCTATCAACGGCCTGGAGTTATTTTTAGGCCATGGTAGGACAATTTCAACCATCAAGGTCGAACAACAGAAATTATCAAGCATTGTATTTTCTTATTATCTCCTGTAAGAACATTTATTGTAAGAGAAGAAAAGCAATACAGAATCCTTCACATTGGACATAGATCAACTTTAAACTACTTCAAATTTCGTGTTCTGTTTGCACCAAAATTGGCCACTAACACCCTTGAGAAAGATTGTGTAGAGAGATTAATGAAGATAGTAAATTAAAACAGAAGACATTATGTAAATTTAAATGCAAAGAGCAAGAACATCAAATTTATAGTGGTTCGGCGTAACTGCCTACATCCACTTTGAAGTTGATTTCTATTTCTTTCCTTTATAGTTGATTACATATACAATCCGTTTCCAATTACTTGAATACAATTACAAAGTAAAAGACTAAGTCTTGAGTGAGTGTTGAATGCGGCAGAGTTTCCCCAGTGTTCTCGAAAAAACGGATCCCTTTCACTGTTCCCCTGCCTCTCTATTTATAGACGAAGGTGGGTTGGACTTTCCTGATGGGCCTGGTAGCTGAATACCACGGCCCAAATGAAGTAAGCTCTGCGTGCCGAACCAGAGAGGCCGAACGGTAAAATGCCGAGTCAAGGCATTTGTGCCGAACAATGTTTTCATGCCGAACAGTCTAGGAATGCCGAATGTCTATGGATGCCGAACGTAACTTGTATGCCGAACGTCCTTGGTATGCAGAACATCCTTGGTATGCCGAACGTTCATAGATGCCGAATGTTCCTTGTATGCCGAGCGTCCTTTAGATGCCAAACGATATACAATACCGAACGTTTCTCGATGCCGAACGCTTCTAGATGCCGAGCGCTCTTTCATGCCGAATGTTCATTTATGCCAAGCGTTCTTCTGATGTCGAACGTTTCTAGAAGCCGAGCGCTCCCAAATTCCGAATGACCCTACTTCCGAACACTTCCCAATGCCGAGTACTCTCGAATGCTATTCGAACCATTTACGCCGAGCGTTCAGGATGCCTAACGGTATGTAAATGCCGAACGATCCATAAATTGCCGAGCAGTGTGCTAATGTCGAGTACTTAGTTTCCTGGTCAAATCTCCAGGAAACACTTGCCCCCAAAGTGTATCGTGTGACCGAACGTGATGCACTTTGAATTACGTGTCCTCTGTGCTCCTCTTCGATCCTTGGTTTATTTCTCTCGACGGTTGTTTTCTTATGAATACCAAGTTAGGCGGTGTGTGCCGAACGTAATGCGAATGCTGAACAACCTAGCTGAAGACGAGCACCCGTGATGCCGAACGAACCAAGATAGGCGATGCCGAACGATATCGCCTTGACCGGTTCTACCGGTCATAGTCTCTTCGACTTCCAAACCTGGCATTCTCCTTCTTCTTCTCTTTTTCACTTCCACCTCTGCTATTTCGTACTTGCAAACTTCGCCTGTTAACAACCTCCAAAGATTTAACACTCCTTCCCACTCCGTTCGGCATTAATCAAAACCGCGCCCTTAGCTCCAGAATTCTCCAAGTCTCGATCTAGTAACTAGGTATCGGTCCCTCTATTTAAATCCTTTCCCCGAATAAAAAGGTTTTAACACGAGGCTTGAGTTCGTAAGTTAGAACTGTAGCCGATAGGTATTACGTGGATGAGAGAATCGAACTTCGATTAGGCTATTTTTTAGGGCTAGATGGTATCGAGGGAAAGAGAAGTGGCCAGAGCCGAGTACATGAGGGAGTTGTTGGTAGGTGTATTGTGGTTCAGCATGGTTCCCTTGTGCCGAACGAGATTGGAGGGAAGACTAGAGGAGGAGTATGAATGGGCTGGAATGCCGAACAGCATGGTTCTGCATAACTTGCCGAACGACTTATCCTCGTTGTTCGGTATGGTTAAGGATGGAGTGCCGAGCGATGGGGCTCGACGTAACTCTGGTTCGGCATGATTCGTCACATGCCGAGCAGTGGAATGGAAGGATAGGAAGGGAGTACGAAATAGATAGGATACCGAACGTTATTTCGGCCGAACAAAGCTTAGGCCGGACTGTACTTTGACCGAACGATACCTAGGCCAAGCAATGTCTTGACCGAACACTGTATAGGCCGAACGATAGTTTGGTCGGTCGCCACTGATGCCGAACAACATTTTAACTTTTCCTGAACATAAGACAAAACAAAGACATGGACCTAATCAAACTGGCATATCGAACTGACCTGAACTGATAACTTCCTAGTTCCTATTATTCACAAGCCTAAACTGAAGTCGATAAAAACAGTTGAACGCTTTTGACATACAATGTCAATGTCCGAGTCCAAAATTGAAAACGTTTCCCAGCTGGCTTTCGGAGACGGTCAGCGATGACGGTCTTCGAGAGTGACAGTTTCAAAGTTCAACTTTTTACCATCAACTATGTGACTTATAATTTCTCAGTATTTATATTTGAATGATTGCACTAGATCACACACCGCACGGGGGGAAAATTTATGTTGTTAAGTCTAACACCGACTATTTTTTGAGTGTAGTTCAAACAGGTGCTCTACCAAAGTCAATATTTATTGGAAATGTCTAAGAGGTCTAGCTCCGCCACGATTTCAGATAGACCGGGACCGTCCTCCCGACAAGAAGTCGTAGATATTTCAAATCCATCAACCTTCCCTGCACATAACTTAGCTCCCGACGCTTTAAAGGCAGCAATTTTCTAGGACAACCCCACCGATTCTCAAGCTTCAAAGGTCAATGAAGTTGTGCTCCGGCGAATATGTTCCATTCACGGGATCCCTTTTGACGACGTGTTGGTTCCATCGGGGCACGACCGTCCACACTTTCCCCCAGTTGGATACACGGCGTTAATAAATTCATGTGCTGGGTTGGCAGCGTGCCACCGCTCAATTTATTTCTTCGGGATGTACTACAATACATTGACATTGCCCCGTCGCAACTGCACCCGAACGACCATGCATTTATCTATGGTACCTACATCCTCTTCATGACCGTTCTCTCCCAGCCTCCGACTCTGGGCGATATCAGATATATATATGCTCAAGAAGCGGAGAGATAGCCCCTCCTTTGTGTTCCTCGAGCCACACCACAAATGCCAGATTTTAACCGGGGCATGGAGAAAATTTGCCCTGTACAAACAGGAATGGTTCTATGTGCGCTTCCATCCTGGTTTCGCGAGGAGATGGGTTGAAGGAAGTAAGTCTTCTCTCTGGATCGATGTTTGTGGTTGGTCGGGGCTATGCCTTTTCTAATTCTTGTTTCATCTTTTCAGGTATCAACCCGCGTCCTGATGGTCGTGGATACTCTAAGGCCATCGAGGCTATTTGAGCCCTTCCTGCCGAAGAAAGAGACATCCGGACTCTCATTTCGAATGAGTCGCTTACAAGGTTTGGGCTGTTGGTAGCAGGCCATCAGATAAGCCTTCCTCAAGGCGCTACCGTACCCAGGCCTGCCTCTGGCAAAGGGAAAAGATTAGCCTAGTCATCAGCACGTTATATTCCTGACGCACCAGAAGTGGGGGAAATTAAAGGGGATGAAACACCCGAGGCACAAGGTGAGAACTTGGGTCACACTCAGGATCCGATAGTCGAAGTGCACGACATCGAAACGTCATCTTCCCCTTCGAAGAGGAAAAAGGGATTGACGTACAAGATTAGGAAGGAGAAGGTTGGTGGAATTTCAAAAGTTACGCTCATTCCAATGGAGAAAGAGGCTTCTTCACAGCACAAGGAAAGTTCTTTAAAGGGCCTATCGAACCTCTCCATACCCATGACCTGCTCAATTATGACTTCGACGACCCGGAATCATTTAAACTTCAATCGCCCTTCAGAGGCGATGCGGGCGCTCTAACCCAAAGTCAGGGAGAAATAACTCCCATTACTAAAGCAACTGGTCCGTCGAGAGGGAAACACTAGGACACGCACAAACACTTGCACTTCAATTTGCACTTAGATTTTCACCGTCACGCTACTCTTTGCTAATTCGTTGTTGTTTAAATTCTGTGCAGCTGACATGGGTCATTCACACGGATTCGATCGCCTTCGTGGTTTGTCTATCTTTTATCAACCTGGACGGGACTCAGGTTCCAGAAGACGTCTAGACAGGGATGATGACGGCGATAGAGATTATCATTCCCGAGACTCGTCATCTCGGAAGAAAACTTACTATCAGCCAAAATACCACCAGGATACCTCTTCTCGCCCGAAGCAAATCAAAGATAAGTACAGCCATAAGGAGTCGCAATCTGATGTCCCCTGGGACCAACACTTCGATTCCTCTTCCACTCGACAGTCCCGAGATCCTCATAGGAGAGCCGAACTTTCAAAGTCGTCTCCTCCTGCTCTTGCAGCAGATCTAACCGTATAGGAGAGGTTGGCCGAGCTTAAAGATAAATTTCCAAAAATCTGCTTTGATGGCCTGAAATTCCTCCCGGCGATTCATCCTATTCCCGTACATGTCAAGCAGAGCGCCATCGCCTATACCAACGACGTCTATGTTCAACATGACGCGTTTGTTCATTTGGCTGAGAAACTTTCTGAAGTCTCCATGGAGCGCCAACACGAGATCGACCGCCTAAAGCTTGAGGCTATCCACAACAAAGATATCATTGAAGCTCAGGACGAAGAGATTGCAACTTATAGATCTCATCTTGAGGCCTCCCAGCAGTAAGCTCAAGACACTGTCGAAGCCGTGACTCGTCTGGAATCGACACATAAAAAAGAGATCGACGAGGCAGTACAGTGATGCGGGGCCCTAGCACTAGAAAAGGACTCAGTCCAAAATGAGAGAGACGCACTCAGCCTCCGAGTCAAGGAACTTAAGGAGCAGCTTCGTAGAGAGAAGGAAGAGAAAATGACTACCCAAGAAGAGTCACAACGATACTGTGACGAAATCGTTGCTACTCGACTCTTAAAAGAAAACCTTGAGGCCGAGCTTTCCAAAGTTGAGGCGATAAAGAGTGAATCCCGTTAAGAGGGCAAGAAAATAGCATCTGCGGACATCGACTCCCGTTTTGAGGCGGATAGAGAAGAAGGTAGGGAAGAGGTCAAAAGCATGCTTGACCCGCTAATCGCTGAATTCAATGCCCGCGTCCTCATGCATCGAGACTTGACTTTTTTGGGCGAGGGCTATCTTGAACCTTTAGCCAAGTCATGGGAGGCCTTGATAGAAATCTGGAAGGCCGAGGACGGTACCGAAGAGATTGATGAGTGGGCCTTGATAAAAGAATTCCTCAAGGGAAATGAACCTTCGGACTTGTCAGCAGCTAAAGCTATTTATTGCAAAGGCTCCCCCTCAAGAAAAGGAAAAGAAATTATTACCGGTCCATCCAGGGTCGTGCCTCCAGCTCATGTGCCTACTCAATCGGCCGATCGATCGATACTCAATCCATTTGAGCAGCATATCGGTTATAATCCGGAGGACCCCGACCTTGGCGTCCATATTCTGTCTCCTATTCCGGAGGGTGAGACCCTCTTGACGGCTGAGAGCCTGCCGGAACCTGGTAGATGACCCTTCACTTTAAGATTTCAGAAGTCGTCATTCTTTGTGAAGGACTATTGTATTCTAATGCTTGTTTTCCATGATTTTGCGCAGGCCATTATGATCCCGGGCCGACTTCGTGGATCGATGTCGCCAAGGAGGTGGAGGGAGAGATAAGTGAGGCCACTCATGCGGAAGAGGCTTTCGGTCCATATGCTCAGGTGGTTGGAGCGCTGGATGAGGACAAGTCTGAGACTTCTTCTCCCATCGATGGGAGTTATGAAGCAGAAATTACAGGCGCCTCCGAACACACATCTGAGCTGAGTACGAAGGAGCGGCTTGAGAAGGACAAGAGAGAGACAACCAAGATCAAGGTCGAGCCTCGAGTTGTGGACCTGGACGACCCTTTGAATAAGCCGTTAAAGGTCTTCCTTCCTGGCGGATCCAAGCCTATGGATGTTCCCTGTACTTCTTCAGTTGCTACCCCTCCATCGAAGAAGAGTACCAAGGTTAAACGCATAGGAGAGGAGCCGTCCGAGAAGACAACGGAGGTGAAGAAGTCGAAGAAGCACAAGAAGTGATCATTACTCTCGTTCAACGAGAGTTAGTTTAAGTTATGTAATTATTTTCATCTACTTCCGTAGTCTTTGTAAATAGATTGTCGACTCCGAACTTTGGAGGGCTTGTAGTAGAAACATTTTCTGAATAAAGTTTAGTTCCTTTTTCTGTCTTACAAAAGACTCTTTTCATTCAATTTTTGTGTGATTGTGATTTAAATCCAAGATGTTGTGAATAACATGGACTTCTCGGTTCACCTTCACATAGCTCGGAGATTCTTTGAGAGTTGTTCATTTTTCCTTCCGACTTCAAGCACTTAGAATGTTTTTTAGTCCGCACATCGGGGACTTAGAGTAATCCAGTCCGTGCTCTGAAGACTTGGAGATTTGAGACGTTTATACTCGAGTTCGCGCTCCAGGGACTTAGAGTACTCCAGTCCGCACTCTGGGGACTTGGAGATTTGAATCATTTATACTCGAGTCCGTACTCCGGGGACTTAGAGAACTCCAGTCCGCACTCTGGAAACTTGGAGATTTGAGTTGTTTATACTCGAGTCTGCACTTCGGGGACTTAGAGAACTCCAGTCCGCAATCTGGGGACTTGGAGATTTGAATTGTTTATACTCGAGTCCGCGCTCCGGAGACTTAGAAAACTCCAGTCCGCACTCTGGGGACTTGGAGATTTGATTCGTTTATACTCGAGTCCACGCTCCGAGGACTTAGAGAACTCCAGTCCGGACTCTGGGGAATTGGAGATTTGAATCGTTTATAATCGAGTCCGTGCTCCGGGGACTTAGAGTACTCCAGTCCACACTCTGGGGACTTGGAGATTTTGAGTCGTTTATACTCGAGTCCGCGCTCCGGGGACTTAGAGTACTCCAGTCTGCACTCTAGGGACTTGGAGATTTGAATCGTTTATACTCGAGTCCGTACTCCGGGGACTTAGAGAACTCCATTCCACACTCTTGGGACTTGGAGATTTGAATCGTTTATACTCGAGTCCATGCTCCAAGGACTTAGAGAACTCCAGTCCGCACTCTGGGGACTTGGAGATTTTGAGTTGTTTATACTCGAGTCCACGCTCCGGGGACTTAGAGCACTCCAGTCCGCACTCTGGAGACTTGGAGATTTTGAGTCGTTTATACTCGAGTCCACGCTCCGGGGACATAGAGCACTCCAGTCCGCACTCTGGGGACTTGGAGATTTTGAGTCGTTTATACTCGAGTCCGCGCTCCGAGGACTTAGAGTACTCCAGTCCGCACTCTGGGGACTTGGAGATTTTGAGTCATTTATACTCGAGTCCGCGCCCCGGGGACTTAGAGTACTCCAGTCCGTACTCTGGGGACATGGAGATTTGAATCGTTTATACTCGAGTCCGCACTCAGGGGACTTAGAGTACTCCAGTCCGCACTCTGGAGACTTAGAGATTTTGAGTCGTTTATACTCGAGTCCGTGCTCCGAGGACTTAGAGTACTCCAGTCCGCACTCTGGAGACTTAGAGATTTTGAGTTGTTTATACTCGAGTCCGTGCTCCGGGGCTAAGAGTACTCCAGTCCGCACTCTAGGGACTTGGAGATTTTGAGTGTCTGCATGTGTTCGTACGTCAGCCAGAATAATATAGTTCCATTTGCCTATCACAGGATCATCATACGTAGAAACATTAATGATTCATGGAAAAGATGGCTTCAAGCCTTTATTAACGAAAGCAAGCTAAATTGTCTTACTACATGCCAAGAACTAGAAATAAAAGCGTACTGGAAATAAATGCGACTAATACATGAAAGAAATAGACTAAGTATAATAATGCCGCACGTGCTCGCTGTTCCATGCTCGGGAGAGTGTCGCACCGTCGACGGTCGCTAGCTTGAAAGTTCCTTCTCCAAGCTTCCGTTCAATGGGGTTCATATGAGATGGGATCAAAAAACTCGTTTCAAAACGATGTCTCCCATACCATAAATTCTCGGTCGGACCTTTTTGTTATAATATTTAGTGACTCTATGTTTGTATACGGCCGCTCTTAAATTGGCTTCTTCGCGTTTTTCATCAATGAAGTCCAACGATTCCAATAAAAGGTTCTGGTTCGACTCGGGGTCGTAATAAGTTACCCGATGTGATGGAACTTCAAGTTCCACGGGTATGATAGCTTCCATGCCATATGCCAATGCAAATGGAGTGTGGCCAGTCGCGGTCTTGTGGGCGGTCCTGTAGGCCCCAAGCGCCGTTGGAAGTTCATCCACCCACTTGCCTCTAGCCTTTTCCAGACGTTTTTTCAATATGGACTTGATTATCTTGTTTACGGCTTCCACTTGTCCGTTGGCTTACGGGTGAGCAACCGCTGCAAACTTCTTCTCAATGCCATATTTCTGACAAAATTCTTTGAACTCCTTGCTTTCGAATTGAGTCCCATTGTTTGTAATGATGGTCCGTGGAAGGCCAAAACGACATATGATATTTCGTACGACGAAATTAATAACCTTCTTGGTGGTTATTGTGGCCAGAGGCTCTACTTCTGTCCATTTGGTAAAGTAGTCGACCGCACCTATTGCATATTTCGCTCCACCTTTGGCTATGGGTAAAGAACCAACTAGGTCGATCGCCCACATGGCGAATGGCCAGGGACTAACCATTTGCGTGAGTTCCGTCGGCGGAGCTCTCGGGATTTTTGCATATACCTGGCATTTGTCACATCTTCTCACATAGTCTGCAGCATCCCGATTCACTGTTTGCCAGTAGTATCCATAATAGAGGACTTACTTTGCTAATGTCTGCCCCCGTCAAGCGTTTACTAACGTAGTAAACTGGCTTTTAAACCCGGTCTTCCTCGCGAACCAAGGATGTACTGATAGCGTGCTGGGATGCAGCCAAGTATATGCACAACATTTCATGGTTTATTGGTTTCGACAATACCAGGGACTTTCTAAGTGCCTTACAAGAGCTCGGAATGCTTCCTCACAGTCGGACGTCCATTCGAAATTCCTCTTTCCTTTCTTTATGACATCAAAGAAGGGAATACACTTGTCTGTAGCCCTGGATATGAATCGGCTCAGCGCGGCCACCTTTCCATTCAATCTTTGCACCTATTTTATAGTTCTGGGCACTTATATATCTAGGATAGCCTGAATCTTCTTCGGGTTATCCTCGATTCCCCATGCATTCATAATGAAACCCAAAAACTTTCCTGACGCTACGTCGAATGAACACTTCAAAGGATTGATCTTCATTCCATAATGCCTGAGTATGTCAAACATTTCTGCTAAGTCTCGAATGTGGTCGCTTGACTGCCGTGACTTCACGAGCATGTCATCCACATAGACTTCCATCGTTTTACCGATCTGGTCTTTAAACATTCGATTCACCAAACGCTGATAAGTCGCTCCCGTGTTTTTCAATCCAAAGGGCATTACTACAAAATAATATAGCCCCATGTTCGTGACAAAACTGGTGTGCTCTTGGTCTGGAATATGCATCGGGATCTGATTGTATCCTGAATACGCGTCCATAAATGACAATAATTCGTGTCCGGTGGTAGAGTCGACGAGCTGGTCGATTTTAGGCAAAGGGAAACTATCCTTCGGGCATGCTTTATTCAGATCGGAGTATCAACACAAGTTCTCCACTTTCCATTTGCTTTCTTCACTAGCACTGGGTTAGATACCCATTCAGGATAGAGGGCGTCGCGGACGAACCCATTGGCTTTGAGTTTGTTCACCTCCTCTTTGAGAGTCGCAGACCTCTCCGGGTCCATACCTCTCCTTTTATGTTTTATGGGAACGTATTTTAGGTCTATGTTCAACATATGACTCGCAATTGTTGGAGAAATCCCGCACATATCAGAGTGTGTCCAAGTGAAAACATCAAGATTCGCTCGGAGGAAGTCAGTGAGGTTCTCGGCCACCACGGGGTCGAGTTGTGATCCAATCTTAAAAATTCGTGACGGGGAATCCCGGCTGAATGGGATGTCAATTTTTAGTTCAGTCAGTGCTGCATTTGTTTCCCTGGGTCCCCCATCATCATCTCTTGGATCTATATCTCTATAGATCCGACAATGTTGCCCGAGCCAGGGCTTGGGCGCTACATGTCAATCATCAGAATTTTCGATGCGGACGGAGCTGTCCACAACCTTTCCTTTCTCTCTATGCCGAGCCTCTCTCAGCTCAGCCACATAGCATGCACGTCCGGTCGCTTGATCGCCGTGTACCTCTCCAGCATCTCTGTCTGTCGGAAATTTTAATGTCAGACACCAAGGGGCCAATGCTGCCCTAAATTCAACCAGGGCTGGACGTCCTAGAAATACGTTATATGGAGAGTCAACATCCAACACTATGAACGGTAGGATTCACACCCTTCTACACTCGCCTTGCCCCAGTTCAACTGGTAACTCCGCATATCCCACTGCATCTGTTGCTGCGCCATTAAAGCCATGGATTCTGGCTTTAGACGGGTTCAAATTCTTGGTCTCCAGCTTTATTTGGTCGTATGCTTTCTTGAAGATGATGTTAACGGAACTTCCGCAATCAATTAGAATTCTCTTCATGAACGCCGGCCCGATTGTCGCGGATATGACCATCGGGTCGATGGTAGGAGCCTCCACCTTATCTACATCTCTGCTCCTAAATATAGTATAGTCATTCATCATGCGCTGCTGCTTTGCAAGGGTCCCATCCTCCACATTCGAACAACACTCGTACTCCGCATGTCTTAAAGACTTAGCATATCGCTCCATCTCTTGCCAATTCTTATCCGCAGGGTGAGGTCCGCCAGCAATCGTGTTAATAACCAATCTATCCACAGTTCGAGCAGGCTGTTCCGGTTGGTATGGAGCTGGCCTGCGTCCGTGGTCCGATGTCTCTTGCCTTCCGCCTTGTGTTTCTTTGACAAACTCCTGCAACTTCTTCTTTCTAATCAACTTTTCAATGGCGTCATGGAGGTGTCTACACTCCTTTGTGTTGTGCTCATAAGACTCGTGAAAGCGACAATACTTCCTAGTCCTCCTCTGTTCCTCCGTTGATTCCTTTGGGCGTGGTCTTCTATATTGAAAAGTGTTGCAAGTTGACAAATAGATGTTCTCAAGAGATGCGTTGAGAGGGGTGTATTCATTGTAGGTCAGGATCCTTGACTTCCATTTCCCCGTCTCTCTTTTCTTTCCGGGATTTCCACCTCCGAATCCTTTTGACTGCCCATGCTTGTTTTGGGCGTTGACTTGAGCTTTTCTCGAATTATCGCCAGTTTGCTTCATGGCGACGTTACTTTTCACAGTCTCCTGAGCAGGCCCTGGTGCCTTATCTCGTGTTGTCCGTTGAGCTTCCTCCCTTCTTATGAACTGATGAGCTTTCGAATAAAAACGCTCCAGTGTGGCTGGGGCTTTCCCGCCAACCAATCTCCAAATTCAGAATCTGGATCCACTCCACGCATTACCTCCATCTAAATTGCATGGTCGTTAGGATTACTCACTTCAGTAGCAGCAACATGAAATCTCTGCAAATATGCTTTCAATGACTCTCCTGGAGCTTGGATTACGCTCGATAAGGACATCACATCCTTTGGGCGAGTGTTGTGTATCCTGAATTGTTCTATGAATTTCATTGCCAATTCGTCAAAGATGGATATAGATCGTGGGGGAAGTCGAGTAAACCACATGGTGGCTATTTGGGACAAAGTGATTGGGAAGCACCTACACTTGGTCGCATCATTAGCTCTTGCAGAATCCATCATCCATCCGTACCTCATCACATGCTGCCCGGGATCAGTCTTCCCATCGTAGGCTGGGATAGTCGGCATATTGAACTTCTAAGGGTACTTAGCCTGTAGGATACCATCTGTAAAGGGAGTATGGTTTCTAGACACTCCCCAATCTTCATTGGTCCAGCCTTGGTTCTCTCTCATCAACTTCCTGACCATAGATGTTAAGTCCGGAGTTTGTATGGAGGATGGAAGGTTGGGTTCCGCTCCACGGGACCGTGCGGGTTGATGTCCCGCCTGATTCGGGTCTTGGAGATTCGGGCGTCCGGTCTCCTCACGGGCTTGATTCATAGTCGATCGATCTGTGGCATCTGCCTGTGCACCTTCATCCTTACGGCGTCTACGCCTAGGAGGTTCATCAGCTGAGGTTGAACTATCAGATTCAGAATAAAGGGCAGGGTTACCTCCAGCATTTTGACGCTGCAGAGTGAGCTGAGTCATGAGGTTAGTGTTAGCTTGAATCTGCTCAGCAATTGCCTTCTACTTTCCTTGAGTTCTCTTATCAAGTCGTTGAACTATGTTTGGGAAACAACTTTCGCTTGGTTTTGGGGGGAGGGCCCTGCACCTCTAGTTGCTTGCTGATTTCTAGGTCCAACTTGTTGCACGCTAGCAGTCTCATGGGCATCTGCGTTGTGAGAGACCGATCTAGTTCATGGTCTCCCTATGGTAGAGTTGTTGGTTGTAACTCTGATAGAATCAACAGATGCCTTATGAATGATCTTGGATCTCCTCTAGGGGATTTATGCAATCCAGTAGCTACAAAGCAGATCCTAACAGCCTGAGAATTCGATTCTCAGTGAAAGCACCAAAATTGGCCATTAACACCCATGAGAAAGATTGTGTAGAGAGATTAATGAAGATAGTAAATTAAAATAGAAGATAGAATGTAAATTTAAATGCAGAGAAGAAGAACACCAAATTTATAATGGTTCGGCATAACTGCCTACGTCCACTTTGAAGTTGATTTCTATTTCTTCCCTTGATAGTTGATTACAGATACAATCCGTTTCCAATTACTTGAATACAATTGCAAAGTAAAAGATTAAGTCTTGAGTGAGTGTTGAATGCGGCAGAGTTTTCCCAGTGTTTTCGAAAAAACCGATCCCTTTCACTGTGCCCCTGCCTCTCTATTTATAGACGAAGGTGAGTTGGACTTCCCTAGTGGGCCTGGTAGCTGAATACCTTGGCCCAAATGGAGTAAGCTCTGCGTGCCGAACCAGAGTGGCCGAACGGTAAAATGCCGAGTCAAGGCATTTGTGCCGAACAATGTTTTCATGTCGAACAGTCCAGGAATGCCGAATGTCTATGGATGCCGAACATAACTTGTATGCCGAACGTCCTTGGTATGCCGAACGTTCATAGATGCCGAACGTTCCTTGTATGCCGAACGTCCTTTAGATGCCGAACAATATACAATACCGAACGTTTCTCGATGCCAAACGCTTCTAGATGCCGAGCGCTCTTTCATGCCGAGCGTTCATTTATGCCGAGCGTTCTTCTGATGCCGAACGTTTCTAAATGCCGAGCGGTCCTGGATGCCGAGCGCTCCCAAATGCTGAATGATCCTGACTGCCGAACACTTCCTAATGCCGAGTACTCTCGAATTCTATTCAAATCATTGGCGCCGAGCGTTCAAGATGCCAAACGGTATGTAAATGCCGAACGATCCATAAATTGCCAAGCAGTGTGCTAATGCCGAGTACTTAGTTGCCTGGTCAAATCTCCAGGAAACATGTTCGTTTATAGTTCTAGCACTTTACTTCCTCATTTTACATTTTAAATCAAGGTATTAGTGAGTATCCTTTACTAGTATCATCTCATAATCATATTTTCGAGGTTGGCTAAATTTTTAGTCAACGGTTAATTTCGATATTAATCATTGAACGAATTTACATTTTCGAGTTACACAACTGCAATGATGAAGAATCTGAAAAACCACACGATTTAATTAATTTATAATCATTACAAATTCATTAATTTAAATTAATATTTATAAAACATTAATTATTAAATTGTTATTTTGATGTTTTAATGCCATTAGTATTTCAAGAAGTGCGCACATATAAAAGCTACATATGCGCATTTCGACATACGATATCAATAAAATATTTAAGTTTTATTTAATATATTAAAACTAAGTGGATATGGGAGTTGTTGAAGATCCATGATGCCTCCATTATGGCCAGCTAAATAGGGAAGGTGGGGAGAAGTTTCAAATGCGATTTGAAAAGGAAAAGGAGCTACTAAAGGAAGGAATTAAGTCTCCATTCTTTACTCTTCTTTATGACCCACTTAAAATACATTTATGAAATGATTTTATCCTTTTTCTTCATTCTATTTGCTGCCAAAAATATGAAGAGGCAAAGATTTGATTGAGATTTAATGAAGAATGAAAGAGGAAAGGCTTTAATTAGAAAACTGAAATGGTTTCAATTGTTTCTTTAAGTATAACTATATACATACATATATACATATAAGATTATAATTATACATATATACATACACACATACATATACACATACATTTATATATGTTATTTTGAGTCTAAATATAGTTTGTTATTATATGTATGTGTGTACTATTTCAATTCAAATTATAAAAGGACTTTTGTGTAGAATTAAAATCTAATGTTTTACTCCTTATTAAGTCAATACTAATTTTTAGATTGTTAATTTTATATTCAAAACATGTAAAATAGGTGAAATAATGTTTAACATGTGTATACATATATATTTACAATTGTTATTTTATAATAAAAAATGGAAAAAGTACTATGGAAAACAAAGGCATATGTATATGGATAAAAATGTCTGTTGCAGTGTACATTCCAACATCAATATACAATCACATTAGTTATGTGCACTTCATATTTGTCGTACGTGCATTATACACATATAAGCATATTTGATTCACTTATAAATTATAACTTACATAAATTAAATAAAACCATTTATAATCAAATAAAATAAAATAAAATAAAGATTTTATTTAAAATATTTTAGATTGGATGCAAACTCTCTTTATCCTTCATAGGCCCAACAGATCTATAAGTAGTTTTTTAATCTACCTTTTTCACCCGCTTCCGATTGGCCCATTTCTTTTAATGGTATTAGAGTCAAAATAGTCTATGCGGTCTAAATTAGCAATGTTATGGTCAACTGATTAATGCCTACATATTCAATAAGGTATAAAAACAAGTAGTGCCAAGGGTTGGGTTTGGGTAACAAGTACTCTATCCTACATAGGGCCAGTCGGAAACGGATGAAGCATGTAAAATTTAAAAAAGTTCCTATTTCGAATCTATTGGGCCTATGAAGCCTAAAAAATTATTAAATCCAATCAAATGAAGTTTTAAGTAAAAATCATATTTTATTTATTTTGGTTAAAAGAAAAATTTATATTTAATTCAAATTTATACGTATTATAATGAATGTATCAAATACAGTCATATGTGTAAAGTGTAAGTGTAACATATAAGCAGTGTATATATATATATATGTAAATAAACTGTAACAACCCGCACCTTAATTGGCCCAAATTTTGATTGAATCGAAATTCAAGTCCATTAGGTTATAGATCGTTGGTTTAATAACCTATAATAAACAAAAGCATATTAGAGAGCTAATAATATAAACTTACAGCGGAATTGAAAAATATAATAGAATATGCGTATTGACTAAGGCCGCTACATCGGAATATCATTTTTTGAATATTTAATTGTCTTTTAAGCGCCGAGCATGAATAAAAAGATTTCACTATCTACATTTTCCATCTTGCTTCAGTACTCGATCCTTTTAAACCTAACATGTGGGTTATCATGAGGAGGGTGGTTAGAATAACTTCTTGGTGATTGGAAAATTACATACTTTACCCATCTCATTAATTTATGCTAATTGGTTTCCATTTAAGGGTTATGTCAATTATTTACGGCTATTCCATTAAAACTTACATGCACGTATGATATGCCTGATCTAACCTTCTCCAATATATCATTATATATATATATATATATATATATATATATATATTTAAATCTAAACAATTAACAACTCACAACCCTGACCACTTAATACTTCTTAAATAGGGGGAGACATACCCAACGACCATTTACTACCTCAAGTCCCCGAAGCGGGCCCCCTGCAATGTCAATGCTAGTTAATCGATTCTAACTACAGAGCCGATGACCCCAATTTACGGATTTATAATATAATAAATAATTTAATTTTTGTACTACTAACGTAGCTCAAAGTCTCTCTAAGGGTTAACTAGCCTACCTCCAATAAATTAATTTTCATCTAACATCCGCCTTTGAGGTCTGTGCGTCTCCTATATGGATTCTACAGTTGTAGGAAGCGAAACCCATCGGGGCTTAACCCAAGTCTTTGCTATCGCTCGTTCAGGACCGTGGTGGTCATAACATATACACTCGACCTGCTGCTAAATACTGATACTAAAATACTGACATGACCCGTCAACCTTCCACAGCTGACATCCCATTTAGATTAACCTAAGTAGGTCAAGTAAAATGCCCCTTTCAGTTAATTGTTATCTCTTATTGGATATGACGCATACCTCATTTCCTTAAAACTACTAGGACATTTGGTACTTCAAATTCGAGGCAAACCCTCGGTATATTTTTCCTACCTATCCGCAACACATATGCCTTTCCTATAGGTCCTATGATTGAAGATGTCCTACATAAGTAGTAAGTGTACACAACTGTTGGTATTCTCTAGGTGAAGAGTAGACTTTTGTTGTGTAACTCTGCTGACCTCACATCCTAACCTACTAAATCAAACCAATCATTCAAAGCCTAAGTGTTGGGCTAAGCCCACTAATCCACCCTGGTTCTAAATGTATAATTGAAGCTATGTAATTTTCTACTATAAAAATTGTATTGCCTTCTACGTTTATTTCATAGTATTAATACTTGTTTGTTTGCTACGTAATTATTCCTAATTTATACGCTTAGGCTTAGTTTCCTTGTTATGCCTAATAAATGTCTATTACTCATAATAATTGGTCATTAATGTCAAAATTGGACAATCTCTAATCAACCTTCATTTATTTCATTTAATCTATTTACCGATTACAAAATCATCTATTATGCCTATTCAGTTTCCCTATAAAATACCGTATTAAATTCCCTAATTAGTCCTCATTATTCCTTTCTCCATTAATTACAAATTTGTTGTCCATTAAATTTGTAATTAATGTTCATAAGTCCTAATCCTATAATTACTACGATGTTAATAACTAATACGAATATCGTCTCAAATTACGTTATTTATATAATTTTACTTTTGAACGTTAACAGTGGTTATACGTGTTTATTTATTTATTTACAATTCTAGCTATTAATTTCTGAACTAGAACATTCCTTTCAATGTTTTAATTTATCAGAGCCACCTTTTAAAAAAGGATTACCATTATAAATTTCCATAAATTGACTAAAAGTGAGATCTTTGCGTCATTTGAAATTACAAGAGATTAGTACTTTTTTTTATTGAAATAGAGAGTCTAAACTACGGAAAAGAATATACATATCTTGCACATCTCTTTCCATTTTTGGCATATACCTTGTTAATTCAAACGATGCGATTTTATACACATTTAAGAATCAGATAATTTACGGAAATCTCAATGAACCTGCTCCAAATAAATCAAAATATATAAATTTACATTCCAAGTCAACTAAGGCGACCTAATTTACAACCGATTATAGAACTATAATAACTAACCATTCTACAATAATAAAAATTTAGGACCGAGTTCAATTTTCCAAATTAGGTAGTACATACTATTCTCATTCCAATTACCTATTTTATTGAATGTATTGGCGATATTCCTATATATTTATTTTAAGCCTACAATTCATCAGATCTTATTTAGGCATAATAACTAAACAAAATCCAACGATATGAATTTCAATGTTATAAATAAATTATATAATTTCCCACTCATATTTTAAAGCTTTCCAAATCTCCAATTCTGAACCTATTCCTTACTTGACTCATTTTCCTTTCTAAACCAAAAGAGCATATATAACAAGGCATATACATACTACTAGAATTACAGATTTGAGAAGAGATTTAAGGTTATAGATTTATAATTATAAAAATTACATTTTCTATGGATTAATTCTCTCCTTCTCTTTTATTTGCTACCCATTTTCGATTATATATTTATATATATATATATAATATTTTATAATTTTTAGTAGTGAAGAAAAGAAACGGCAAGGCTTCGCTGCATGGATGAGAAAATATGAGAAGATAAGTGAGTGGTTAAGCCTTTATTTATAGACATGTGAAGCACTCGTAACCGTTAGATTAATATAATTACATCCGAGGTGGTGGGTATGGTTCAAACCCTAGCCGCCACGTTCGAACCTGTCGACCACTCCCCTATAGGTAGTCAACTGTCCCAAGGAGGGGGTCGATCGGTAGGGACCCATATTTATTGTTATTTATTTTCTTCTTATTTTTTAGTTATTTTCGCTTTAGAAACTTCAAACTCTGATAATTTTTTCGTTTGAGCTCCGGTCGTCAAACTCCAAATTTGAAAGTTGTTCAGAAAATCGCCACGAATATAATGATGGAAGTTTCAAAGCCAAATTCCAACATTTGTTCAAATTCCATTTTTTGAAACTTATTAATTACTAATTAATTATCGTTCATTTTATCGGGGTTACATTCTCCCTCCTTAAAAGAATTTCATCCCCAAAATTCTCCAATGATTGAATCATGTAACATAGCACGCAACCAATCTAAGATATCTAGCCAATTAGTGTATAACCAATTTTGCAGCCAAGTGTACAAGTGCATGGCGTATCACAACATATAAAACGTGTATGCTTAATGATTCTAAATCGGCACCTCCTATATGAAAGCTTTTTTTTAAATATTTTGAAAATATGATGCATACAATCTAGATATACTGGCAGTTCTATATGTATTCAAGTTTCAAAAAATCTTTTTTCACACAACGATTTCCACACTCCGGCGTGTAGGAGTATGATTTTACTAATTTTGCATCCAATCACTATCATCCAAAACCTAGCAAATAATTTTTATCTTCTAAAATTTTTGAAAATCCAGTTTTTGAATCTATACTCCTATGTTGAAAAAGGAATTTAGATGAATTTTTTTACACTTACACCCTTCTTTTAGATATCTATTCCGTTGTACTCTGGAACTTTCCCTTTTTGCCCCCAAATTTTTCCAAATTTTCCAAGTAGAATTTGCATACGGAGGTTTATTTCTGGATGTTAAAGCGTAATGATCCTAAGCTTAAGTTTTCATTTCATTATCAACTAGGCATGGAAATAGAAAATCCAAAGCAAAAAACAGCCTTTCTCCTTATTATTATCTATGTTTTGTATACTGTCATTCTTGTCGGACAGTGAAATTTATATTCACAAACATGTCAACCGACTCTACGTTACGCATGTGGCCTTAGAAAATTGAATTTTTTTCATTTTCCATTGAAAATCCTTTTCCTTTTCCAACCTACTTTTAAAATCATTTGAAAAATCAAAATTTAAAAAGAATTTAAACACCATATTATTATTATTTCAAAAGCATTTGGCCAAATTTTTATAAAAAAATTTGAACCCAACTTCTCAAAAGTGTTTAAACAAAAAATTTCAAAAGCTTAAGAATACAATTTTTTAAAACATTTTTCGCTTCATCCTTAAAACAAATCGGGCTATGTCTTAACGTAATCGGGACTCAGTCTATGAGATTATGTATGTGATTGACCCTAGCATTATGCAGTAAATCTTAGATTTGGGGAACAATTTTCTTTTATTCTAAAACAACGAACTACCTACAAACATATTTATAAATTTTAGCTTTTAAAGCTTAAAGATAGTGACCGTGGCTTCATAAAAATCTTTCCCTGTCCTCTGTTTGCTAAAATTTATTTTTTTTGCTAAAATTTATTTTTTTCAAAATTCTAAAGTTTTGGGATTGAGTCATTTTTAATTTCTGGTTGCTAATTTAATTTTCTAATTTATTTTATAAACTTTCAATGTTATCTACATTTTTATCGTTGGTTAAATGTACTTATGAGGTATTCTTATTGCATTGTTTTCCAATATATTAATATTTATATAGCGGTCTAATCTCATCCATCAAATCAACAGAGTGATATAACATGAACATATCTCATACCATACCGTATGAATTTCTAATAACTTAAGAGAGACAGAATGTGATTACAACCTAAAGACCCTAAAAGAAAATTTTGCTGGAAGCTGCCATTCATCATCAGTTGGTGTTAATGATGTTATGGCCCTAACACTCCTTACTAAATTAAGATGGACATTCCTAGTATGTCATTCCACAATCACCCACCTTCCTTAACTCTCATTCTTGGCTTTTAATAAATGTGGTCCATTTGTTACTTCAATTATTATACCCGATTATGTGATAATTTATGCATCGCCACACTGCATTGGGTAAGAAATATGTACTATGCACATTTAGAATAACTCATTTAAACATTTTGTTTAGTGGAATAACATCCTTACTATGCATCTTGCCTTCTTCAACCAATATCCTTCTTGTGCGTTTGACACTCACTACTCTCCTCTCCAACCATACTACTATATTGCTTAAATCAAAATCTCTTGACAGTATCCTCAAACTTTGGTATTTACTTCCTCTATATCCTTGATCCTTCATGTGAGTACACCGTGGCACTCGCAAAATTGTACTTTAATATCATTTCCTATTCCTTTAAGGGTTCTTCTCATGGTTTCCATGCATCTTTAATAAAATATTCCTACGTTTATACCAACATTCCTTATATTCAAAGGGGATGCCTTGCTGCTATTCGACGAGCATTCGTAGCTATTATATTCAAAAGGAATGCCTTGTTGCTATTCAATAAATATTCCTACGTCCATACCAACATTCCTTATATCCATTTTTGTTCGTTCATTTCTACAAAATATATAAACAAAAGAGGTAAGTTTATATAATTTTGTTGGTAAAACATGTCGCACTCCTTTATTTTGCCTAAGAATCTACCTGGACATCTAATAATTTTTCCCCAAAGCAAACCCTTTGCTTTTCTAAAACTGCTCGGCCTTTCCCCAGTTCACTTTCAACTCCACACACAACCTCGTCCATCACCATCCACTCCACCTTCCACAACCGTCCCTCCTTCTCGCATAGCCAGTGACCCCACTTCCTCAGGCCTCACCCTCCATCTCGCTCAGCAGCCCGCTTCCCATACTTGCATAGCCACTATCACCGAGCATTCCCTATCCTTCAAGCAACCCTCACCCAGCTGGCGACCATGCTCCATCTCAAACCCTCAGCCTCCCACTACCTTGCCGACCGCCTATCTCCCCTGACCTTCCTATAGTAGCCTTCAACTTCTTGCAGTCAAGCACGATAGCCGCTCCACCTAGATCCGTTCTCATCGCACATGCCCCAAGCCTTCTAGTCATCTCTCCCCCTTGTTGCTTGCTCCGACCATGTCCATTGTAACGGCCTGCTATTTTGGACCATTCGTATCCGCACATGGCGGACTTGAATAATCCAAAACACCGAATTGTTAATTTTAATTTGGCAAAACACAGATATACAGTAAATAAATAATCACAGAATCACAGACACAGAGTAATAATATGCAGCGGAAGCAAAAGATAATAGTTCATGAAGCTACTATATATAACAGAGTTAAATAAGTACAACAGAAGTCTCGAATACAATAGTCAAATACAAGAATCAGAATACATCACTGGGATCAATGAATATCTGAAAGCTGATAGATAGCTGGATCTCCAGGCGAAGCTCCAACTCCAAAAGTGAGTCTCGAATACTGGTACACTCAGTCTGACCCGAGCGTAAAGCAAAACACAAAACACTCGAGTCAGGATTAACATTCTTATATCAATAAATCCAACTCAAGTGAAATAACAATTGAAATACAAATAACTCAAAGGACGTTGGAATAATCGTCCTCTAAGGATCCGTTAAACTATCTACTATGTAGTAATATACGCTAAATTGATAATGTCTATCAGTAATATAAAATATCAAAATAGTGTTAAGGCGTTACCATTATCCCCCTTAACACATTTTATATAAGCGTTATGGTCTATACAGCAATGTAAATTCCACCGTAAACTAGCGGGATATCAAGGAGTACTGCATAGGTATAAACAAAACAAATTCGTAGTGGTCGCGTATATAGGAATACAAGTATGACAGGGCACATAAGGCAATACCCAAGGTAGTGAAACTACCGTTTACCTGATCCGGACTGGTGAAAACGCATCGCCGCAACGATCGCAACACCGCGAAACAACACTCCCAAAAGTACGAGGGTGCACCAATCAATAACAAATAATGAGTAGTAGTTACGAAGAAGTGTGTTCGCTCGAGGTAGCTAACCCCATTTGGCCCGACACGGGTCTTGTTTTAGTCATTTCCAATTTGACACAAGTGTCAAGGCTATCCATTATCGTTCACTTTCTTCAGTCATCGCATACATCATTCCAAACACTTCATTCTGGATCACACTCCACGTATAGTTATTAAAGTGGTTTTCGGTTTAGACAGAGAGTATGTCCATAACTGATTCCGGTCTCTTTAATAACTGTCGTAATTATTACACCGATTGGTCGTTTAACAAATTTCAAAACCAAATCAAATTCAATTTCAATTAGAGTTCATAAATCAACATTTCATTTGTCTTTCGAAAGTCATTTCCATAATTTACGCTTTAAACTTCCAAATTACCATTTCAAAATCTTATAATTCTGTTTCAAATTTTATTTAAAACAATTCAAATATGGATTCAATTTCATATATAAGTTTCCTTCCGGAATCATTTAAATTAGCTTAATTTAACATTCAAATCAATTTAAATCCATTTATCGGTTTCGTTCAATATTCGTTTCAATAAATTTTTCATTCAAAACAATTTCCATTCAATCTCCAAATCATTAAAACAATAACTTACGTTCAACTTAATTATTGCAAAGCTTACAATTTAATTAAGTCAATTTCGTCGAGTCAAATTCTTTGAATTACAAGTCCTACATTTATTTTAATAAAACGCATTTTATTTCTTGTTAAAGAAATTCAATTTCACTTATTTCTTTACTTAGTTACAAGTTTCAAAACTCAATGAATAAAGAAACTAAATTTCACATATTCAAGAAGTCAAATTTCACTTATTAACTCACTTAAGTTTTCTAAAGCTTAATTAATAAAGGAACCCAATTTCATTTATTAACGAAGTTCAAATTCACTTATTCAAAAGCTCAATTTCTCTTATCCAAGAATTCAAATTTTTATTTAATTATCAATTAATTCAATCTCATTCAATTATTAAATAATTTCCACTTAATTATTAAATAAATTCAACATAATAATTTCAAACTTAATTATAATTTCATACTTAATTATAATTTCAAATTTAATTATTAAATGATTTCAAACTTAGTCATTTCAAAACTTAATTATTACTAATTCCAATTTATTTATTAACAATTCCAAATTTAATTATTAAATAATTAGATTTCAAACAACGTTCTTTCATCAATTACTACGTTAATATTTGTTTCAGATTTCAATATTTACATTTTCCTTTCATAAAATTCAAATTCCAACTTCATTTCAAAACATATTCTTTATTCGAATAAAATCATTATTTTATTTTTAAATCAAATATTGACCAATCGGATTTTTATTTAATTCTCTATCCTAAGTCAAGTTCATTTGGGTATTTATCACTTCAACCCGATTCCATTTCCAATTCAAAATTCTAAGCATGGCAAAGGGAACTTGCAGTGTGATAACTGGGATGGTGTCAAAGTAAATAAACATGCAATAGCAAACATCCATAACAATCCAATAATTAATTTAATTAAATAATCCCGAAATAGTCGTATTAATTCACATTGTTGTTTGTGCGAATTAATATAATTATTTCTAGAATCTACACTATTATTTCATGTGGATTAAAGATTATTACACTTATTATTCGGTGCAATTCTATACATGACATTCATTATTCAATTTCATACTTCATCAATTAATACAACCTAAATTCAAATGGTTCAAGGGTAATTAACCATTTCCTACGTGTCAAATAATTAAACATTTAAGGGGTCATATTTTACAAATTTAACTAATCAAGTTTAACACATATGTCGATTCAAATTTTAACTATTCTACGTCAAATTCAATTGCATAATATTTATCACTTTGTACATTACAATTTAACATCCAATATAAACAACAATCAATCAATCAATTATCAATCAAAAGGGATTATCATCGTGTAAATAATAGATAATGGTGTCAGATGTCAAAGGTGAACTGATATATAAATAACAGTGCAATAAATAACAACAACGTATTTCAATTGTCGTTTCAATTGAAATCAAATTTAATAAATAAAAGAATATTAGTCGTGAGTGATTGCTCACCTTCCGAGGTTAGAGAGAACATGAGATGACGCAGATACGCACACTGAAACGGACACTGAAATTGAATTTCGCATCTAAGCACAAATGTCGAAGCAAAGCACGATGGTCCAAATTCGACGAACACACTGATAAATAGAAATTGACGAAATCAAGTCAGAATTGGATTGATGAAGATAAATGGTACCAGTGAACTTATATATATATATATATATATATATATATATGTATATAACTATCTATGAAAAAAAATTCTAAACCCCAACACATATTAAATAAATATACATGCATTTCAAAATCGCTATTTTAAAAATAAAATATATATTAACATCAACATATATATATATTATATAATTTGAAATAAATACATATATATATATAAATATGTTATTATTAAATTATATACAACCTATAATCTAAATTAACAAATAACTTCCAAAACCTATATATACATATAAATAACAGCAATTGCAACTTTAAACTTACCCATATATAAGAACTAACACAATATTTCAAATAACAAGATCTATATTAGATTTAAACAAATGTGCCTACATATCTTGCTTAATATAATACATATATACTCACTGGAACAGAAAATATATGAATTAAACTAACATAAATAATATACCGTACACACATCAAACATGAACATAAATAAACGCATAGCTTCCGACACAACCTATATAACTTTAGTTATATACAAACTTATGAAATGGGATAACATATATATATGACTAACATAGCTTAAAATACAATATACAGACCAAAAACTCACGCGCAAACAATTTGAACTTTATTTTATATCTGAAACAATAGCAAACCCCACTACCCATTTTACTTGATAATATACGAAACTGTTTGCACAAAAAATGGGCAAACACCTCCAAGTCGTATGATTTAGTTGATTATATATGGTTCTTAGCGATTTGGGTGATTTATGCGAATATATAAAATAGATGGACTAAACTGTAAAAGACACACAGATTTATAGTGGTTTGGCCAGAATGTGCCTACGTCCACTTTATATGTTATTCTCCTTTTCTCTTCAGATTACAAGTACAAAGCTTTGATTACAAGTAACTGAAAGTTGTTTGAAAGTTCTATCCATGCCTGAGCTCTCAAACTTATCTGCCATTGTTGTACCCCTGCCCCTCTATTTATAGAGTGAGGCTGGGGGCAGGGGTCCTGGATGTATATAGCCGTTGGTGGGTCTGGGCTGAAGCAATCTGGCCTGGCAACTTTGGTCCGACAACGCCTTGGTTCGGTAGTAGATGGCTGGAGTTGAGGCCTTGGTCCGGTAGTACTTTGGTTCGTGTTGGTTCGGCGTTGAGTTGGTGATCTGGTTCGGTGGCGTTGGACCGGTAGTGGATGGAAGGTGGCTGGTTCGGTGGTGTTGGATCGGTAGTGGATGGAAGGTGGCTGGTTCGGTGGAGTTGGATCGGTAGTGGATGGAAGGTAGTTGGTTCGGTGGTGTTGGATCGCTAGTGGATGGAAGGTAGTTGGCTCGGCAATGCATGGAGAGGAGATGGTTCGGTAGTGAAAACGTGCCCAACATTTGCCCCCCAAAGTAGGGCATATGCCTGTGTATGGCGTGCTTTGTTTTGGGTAATGCCGAACCAACTGGTTCGATCGTTGATTTTTGCTTATAAATAGCGGCCTAACGCTTTCGTTATTCAGCCGAGCCAACCCCTTGTTTTTGTCGAATCGAAATATTATCTTCGCCGGACCAAACGTGTTAGCCGAATCAAATTCCTATCCTTACCGAACCAGGTGAGAATCTTTTTTGCCGAATGGGTTTTTGTTTTGAACTACCGAATAGACTCGGGAACTTGACTTACCGAATGAACCTTGTGGGTTTTAAGTACTGAATGACAATTTCATACTTAAATTGCCGAATGGAGTGTGTGTCTTGACCACCGAATGAGACTACACTGTATAAGTGCCGAATGAGCCTTATATACTTGAGTTTTTATGTTTTGAATTACGAGTGAAATTCCGGACTACATATACTTGCATGTTTATGTCTCTATATTCCTTGTTTTAACAGTATGTTTTTCCGGTATCGCAGATAATGTCTCACAAAGTGGAAACTCGATCAGAAAAGAGAAAATCTACGGACAGAAGAGAGTCCCCTGTGGTGCCCCCAGCCCAGCCAGGACCGGGACGACAGGGACCCACCCCGAGATCACTATTGGACAGATATGGTCCTCAAGAGCTTCTGAACTCTCCTCCTGATTGCTTTCCGAGCTCTCTCAGAGAGGAGCAGCTTGATGTTACCTTCTATATTAAATTTATCAAATTTAATTGATTTTAGATTTATAAACAATGTTTATAAATTCCATTTCTATTTATAAAAACTTCAATTATAAAATCCCTTTAATAAATCAATTCAATTTATAACTCAACTTTATACCCAAAATTCGATTTATTTGTTAATTATTTATAAATCTTTTATTTTAGAAAATCTATTCATTTTATAACTTCACAATTTATAAAACTGTGAATTTCATTCTCTTATGAAATACATTTATAATTCTTTTTAACACTTATAAAAACTCATTTTATAATTCCGATATTTTAATTTTTAAACATCAATCTTATAAATCTTTTTAAACAAACCATTTATAATAATTCAAAAATCTCAATTTAAATAAACTAATCCTTTTAATAATTTACAAATCGTTATTAAAGCTTATATAACTCCAAAATCATACTTAAGTATTATTTTCCAGAAATCATAACTTTTATAATAATAAAAACTATAACGTTCATTTATTTAACGATTTAAATTTTTTAATAAAACGTATTCTTTCGAAATCATTTTAAAATCCTTTTAAATTAAAAATCATTCCTTTAACATTTTAAAACTCCAAAATTGGTCCAATGATGCAACACACCAAATAGTCAATCTCGACAACAAAGACATCATATATAATATATGATAATCAACAAATATCACAATATCTATAAATAAATCAATATAGTTGAGAAATCCAGTTGGATCCCACCAACCTGTTTCCTTGCATCCAAAAATGTTAGCACAATATTAATCCCGTTCCAATACGGAATATCGCGAAATATGGGATTCATAAAATATTATTCGCTATTATGCGGCGCAATAGGGTATCATCCGCTATATAATGCGGGAAATCAACTCCAAGTACATAAATAATACCAATTTCACTTTGCAGTGAAATATTCGCGGTATATGTTTTTAATAAATAACCTCCGCTTAATAACGGCGTATAATGCCTATTTCAATCAATAAAAGATAATAATTTATCATTCAGGCATACAATTAATAATTTTAAATCTAATTATTTAAAATTTAAATTGAAACAACTCGATTGAGTGAGAAGTTCTCACCTTGCTTTCAATTCAGTTTCAGCGTTTTATTTTGAATAAAATTAAACGTGCGTTTAATTTTATCTGAAATTCAAACTAGCTACAAACGACTCCAATCCAGTTCCATAGCGTAGTGCTCGATAAAACGAACCCGACGCAATTCGTTTCGTGCGAAACGGACCTCGTATGAAAAAGTTACAGCATTACAAAGATTACACGATTTATAATATAATTATATTTACAATTTCTTTTAATTTTTTTTTACTCAAACAAATCAGAGCCGTTTGTTTTCACCTAGGAAATCAAGGCCGTGGTTTTAGCTTCTTCCTCTTCCAGTTTGAACACGCGAGAACACACCAATCGGCCGCCTACCAACCCTAAATCACGCAACCACCTCGAGCCCTTCCACTTCGATCAGGATACACCACGTCGAAGGCCTTGAAGCAAGCCACCTTCGGCTGGAAGATAGTGAAGCTCGGGCTTGCCAATGTCGTGAAAAACGTGCCGAACACAAGCACAAACGCGGCCATCTTTTGGCCTCCACGATGCTTCGTTCCAATCTCGACCGTTGATAACCTAGATCTCGTAGCCCTCTACAAGTTTGCAGTTGAAAGTTTGTTGAATCGATGTGTGGATTTGAAGAAAATGGGGAAAGAAGATGGTAACATTTCAGCCATTGAAATATGAATGACGGCCTGAAGCAAGAATTAGGGTTTTGGTATAAAAATTGAAAAATGGTGGCCTTTTATAGATAATTCAACGAACACTATTCATCCAAAATTTTCCGAACTCCAAACGAAGCGTGTTGGTTGGCGTTTCTAAGGTTTACCCTACGTTCTGAACACAATGAAACGTGTTTCAGAGGCTAATTCGATCATCTGTGCGAGTTTCGAAAATAAACGATCAAATTCAAATTAAATCGATTTAAACCAATTTCTATGCGTTTTGGCTTGCTCCGGACAAACGGCAAATCCGATTGATACAAAATTTGAAAACATATAATAATATCACATTACGGATCCGATGAAATTGGTTTTGTTGAAATCCGAGACTGTTTGAAAAATGGTTATTTTAACTCGTCAATTAAATATTAAATACTCAATTTTCACAAATTAACTTTAAATTCAATTTTAAAAGTTGTATAACATCATTCTAACTCCAACATGATATAATAAAATTTCACAAATCATTTTTAATCATAATAAACCCGATTTTCAATTATTTCTAAAATTTCAAATATTAATTATCGATTTAATTATCCAATAAAATCCAAATATTCGAAAAATAAATTATTCGACTTATAAATTTCACTTATTAATATTTAAAATCAATTAAATATACGAATTTTAATTGACAGAAATTCTGGATCGTTACAAACTTCCCCCCTTAAAAGAATTTCGTCCTCGAAATTACTAAGTAAGAAAAAGTTACATAATCCATTAACTTTCCAAAACAAACCATTCAAATTGGATTTTTCAAATCTCTTTAGTGTTTAACTTTCCCAAAATTCATAGTTAAACTTCATACAAAATCTTTACTAAGTTTCCAAATCCAAACTTAGTTTTCAAAAATTCCCAATTTTCTTAAAAATATTCTAACGCCTTAAATTTTCGAAAAAATTCGCTAGAGTCTCCTTTGCGCGGATCGATCCGAAAAAAAAATGACAGTATGTATATCATAAATATACATCTCATCAAGTGATGAGGCATCCCACAGGGAAAAAAGTGTAAAAGTACGGTATGTAATCCGAGATATGTACTTTATATATTATTAGCGAGCATATACGGCTAATATAGCGCGAAAGCGAGCTCCAAATGCGAAGCAAGCGCAATCCGCACCTACTATACACTCAACAAACCATGAGAAACATGTATATATGAAAATAATATCAATATACATCATATAGTAACATAACAACTACATGTGCCAACATAGCAATGCATTCAATCAACAAATGCAACCATCAAACAACTGTCATCCAATAAACATCCAACAAATCCATAACCAAATCAATATTCATTCATATTCTCATTAATATTCAATGAATTGGTTTTCCAATTTAAAAATCACATTTTATTCATTAACATTGGATTTGCTAACATTCATTCATATTCAATTTCAATTAGTTTGCATTCACTAATTTACATTCAAGTTGGTTCACTTACAAATCAAATTCAATCATATTTAAGATTCACTTAACTTCCAATTTGGTTTCAATGATTTATGGCTTTCTATTTCATCAATTCAACTTCATGAATACTTAATGAAACATACACAATCAATTAACAATCAAATAACAACCAATGTATATTCAATATAACCAAATTATTTAATTTACATTCAATTTGGTCCAACACTTTTAATTCCAATTGGTTGATATTAAATTGATTTTCATTCAATTTATTCAATTTCTCAACTTCATTAGCTTCTAATGGATTAACACTTATATTCATTATTTCATATCAATTATTTACATTTAATTGATCAACATTCAATCCATTTATCAATTCAATTGCTAATTCGTTTAACAACTTAAAGTTGAATTTCATTTATATAACTCAAGTTCACTTTCATTTAATTCACTTGATTATTTTACTTCGATACCAAAATCAACTTCATTCAACATCATTTAAGTTACTTTCCATTTCAACATCATTTGTTTCAATTTAACTTTAAGTTTCCACTTATAAATCCAATTCAGATTTCAATTCTAAAGTAAATTCTATTTAACTTTTACCAAAGCTAACTTTATTTACTCATATTATAAGTTCAAAACTATTTCACTTTTATTCATCAATTTTCAACTTGGATATTTATTGATTTATTTATACTTACTTTAATTTAACTCCATCCTTTAAGTTAAATTTATTCTATCAAAATTCAAATTGTATAAGTTATCAACTCATTTATCATTCCCATAAAATTTTAAACAGGATTTCATAGTCTTTTCAACGTTTCAAAACCATTTTTGAATCAACTCAAATTACCTTTTTAATTTCCAAAACCAAATCCAAATTTTCCAAACAACTTTCATTTAAAATAATTTGGCAGCAATCCCTCTTTTGGAAACCTAAAAATGAACACCAATGATGTCGCGATCATCGTCGGAATTATTTTCCAGCGACCGAAAAGAGTTTAGAGCTTTAATTTCTCCAAAACAATTTTCCAAAATATCAAATCCTTTTAAAACACTTCTCTGAAATTTTGTTTTCAGATTATAAATCACGTTTACAAACCTTTTACTTCTATAATTTCATTTCTTATATATAAGATTATTTCACAATTGTAAATCACATTAATTATAATTTCATACTTATAATTCATTTGCTTATACAATTATTCTTTAAAAATTGTTGTTTTTATTCAACAAGCAAACAATCAATCCATATACACTTTAATAATTTTGAAAAATTATTCCTTTATATGTAAAATATAATCAAGGTAAAATTATTTCATTTACCCAGTTTAAAACAATATCGTGGCGAATTTGTTCTGTACAAGTGTTTAGAGATCCCTATCGATAGAGTTGTATGGACTATACTGACCAGAATCCATATACCACTCAACAAACCAATCATCACAATATAAAATAATTTTATATTCACTAACAAATACGCGCTCATATCTATTATTACACTCAAACTCATTCTAGAGTACTACTGACTCTATCTCTAATGAGTAACACCCAACAGAGCCACGGTTGTCGCTTAACCATATGCTCTGATACCAAATGTAACGAGACGATTTTTCGTCGCTCGAAAACCGACATCAATACGTCCACTTTATCAACTGTCGAGCAATCGAATGCCGAAAAACCGAAATGTTATGGTTAAAGAAGAAGAAAAAGATAACAGAAAGAAACAACAGAACAATATCAAAATCTCACAATCGCAGCGGAACAACATATAATAGATAAATGAATAATCTTTAAACGAAGAACTATATCAGTTATTACATTACATCACATCACATTACATTACATCATCAGAGTGTACAACAACAAAAAACAACAAACAGCGGAAAAAAATACTATATACTAGTGAATACGCCATGCCATCCAGCTTGCCTCCTGCAACTCCTGAGTTCCAGAATATCCTGATAAACCGGACTCCTGACTGCCCGTGTGGAAATTGGTGGGCACCTAGAGTTTAGGAAGGAAAACAATAAACTCCGAGTCAGTCATGTGACTGGTGTGATAAATAAAGCAGTTTATTTTTAAAACAAAGTACAGGATAATTTTAAAATAGATTCGTAATGTTTTTTAGAAAATGAGACTATCATAAGGCCTCCCGCACACACACAATGCAAACGCAGAATCGGAGGAGATTTCTCCTTATGATAGTCAAAGATGCTTGATACGCATTAAAAAGAAACATTTGATATTATTATTAGTGCATAGTGTAGGAAAAAAAATCATTTCGAAAGTAAAGATATAAATCTTAGCCAGCATAGGCATTCCGCACTTATGCCTATTATAGCTACCATCCAAACAGTGGTGACAACATAAGTGAATGATAGGTTCTACAACTAAAACCGTAAAAGATCGTATTGTTTCTTTGGATTTCCAACAAATGGTCAGGCCAAGGAACTTCCCATTGCCACATGGGTACGCCTCTGGAAAGACGACCCGAGAACCTAACCGGATCTCTGCCAACACAAGGCCGGGTTACCTCTGCAAAAATAGGTAACTACTGACACGCGTATGCCATTCCCCGATCGTAACCGATCTATATCCGAGGATCCTCGATTCCAACAACCACAAAGCAATAAATTTGCAGCAACAACATATATAGGTTAAGTATCTGGGCTCCATACCATGATACCGCCTCTATCCAGAAGGAATGACATACACTAAGGGGCGCTGCTCCCAAGAACCTTCCTGCATCCTTCCTGTTTTGACCATTTCCGGGGTGTGAGGTCCGACGAAGTCTCGTCCACAAAGCCATGCTTTATACAAAAGTTGTGCTTTGATCATCAAACACTCAACAGCACTTCGTATGCCACATTACCAATTTGGGAATGTATTGCTAGTAACCATCAACTACATAACCTCTGAGCTCGTACGTCTTAGAGAAGGGTGTTAAGCTAAGAGAATAAATTCTCCGCCACCAACAGAAATATATTTGATAGAAACCAACTTTACATCTCAAATTGTAATGTCAGACACACAACCATACATGTCCGTTCCGGGATCGAACGGAACCGAAGGCACTTCCAAAGAATCCCTTGCAATGCGGATATTCACTAATCACGACTGGACTTCCCGTCACTAAGGGTGATAAAACCTCTATATCGGAGATCAGCCGATGCAGAGTCATTCGACGGTAATCCTTCCGTTTTCAAAAATATCTGGTCTTCAACACCGGTCTTCAAATGCAATCCATAACGACGTATCACATATTTGGAATGGGTTATACGACCCCAAGGTCCTTTCCCGGCTAACCCGAATAGTGAGAGCTTATTTTGAAAATAAGTGTGGCATTCAAATTCAAGCAAATCACAACAAATACCCATTCAAAGGTAAATATTGATAGTCGGTTATTTAACTATTAATAGGTATGCTCAACATCACCAGATTCCAAATAATTTCCCAAATTATTTATTTTCCATAAATATCTTTACTAGATATATAATTTCCACACATGAACCATTTGAAAACAAATTTTCAAATCACTTTTCACCTTTACCACTTTTGAAAACAAATTTCAATCATTTTCCTTACGTGGAAATACTTTCATTTCAAAATGGTTCATTTAAATTAATTAAATAAATCCTTACCGATTTACTTTATATTTACGTTCCAAATCCGTAAATTTATTCCCACACTTCAAAAATAAATCAATGTTTATTTTTTAAACAAATTTCCCTTTCTTTTATAAATTCCATAGTGAATTTACACTTCCAAAATATCTATGAATATACGATTTTCAAATCAATTTCTAATATTCATTTTTAATTTATCTTTAAAAGATAAAATCTCAAAATATTCAAATCATATTGGAAAACATTTCCATACTTATTAAATAATAATAAGTAATTCACAAATCCATTTATTTTCAACACTTGGAAAATATTCAATATACTTAAATCGAAATTAAGTATATATTTCATTCTTTAAGGAAAACATTCTCTTAAACACATTTATTTGAGTCAAAACGAATGTTGCGTAAAACATCGTTACGACGACCCAAAATCACTAGTATAGGGATTCGAAATTAAGATAGATATATAAATCCCAATACTATACAAAAACCTTTCCTTTTAGAAATCATTTACTATAACAACAGTGTTATAGTCCATCTTTTCCTTATTTCTCGAAAACGTCTATTTCAACAATGAATGTTGAAATCTATGGTTTCGATGTTTAACACAATTTAATACATCATTAAAACAATTAACTTCATTTGATAATATTCATTTTCCCAAAACATATCCATTTTATTTAATAATATATTCACTGTCCAAAATCGTGAATATACTTCACTAACCAAATTCAATATTTTCTACACATTTTATTTCAAGGATAATTCGCTATTCGAAATCGCGAATATATCTCCTTTAATAACCTTCTATATTAAATTTATCAAATTTAATTGATTTTGGATTTATAAACAATGTTTATAAATTCCATTTCTTTTTATAAAAACTTCAATTATAAAATCCCTTTTATAAATCAATTCAATTTATAACTCAACTTTATACCCAAAATCCGATTTATAAGTTAATTATTTATAAATCTTTTATTTTAGAAAATCTATTCATTTTATAACTTCACAATTTATAAAACTGTGAATTTCATTCTCTTATGAAGTACATTTATAATTCTTTTTAACACTTATAAAAACTCGTTTTATAATTCCGATATTTTAATTTTTCAATATCAATCTTATAAATCTTTTTAAATAAACCGTTTATAATAATTCAAAAATCTCAATTTAAATAACCTAATCCTTTTAGTAATTTACAAATCATTATTAAAGCTTATATAACTCCAAAATCATACTTAATTATTATTTTCCAGAAATCATAACTTTTATAATAATAAAAACTATAACGTTCATTTATTTTAACGATTTCAAAATTTTAATAAAACGTATTCTTTCGAAATCATTTTAAAATCCTTTTAAATTAAAAATCATTCCTTTAACATTTTAAAACTCCAAAATCGGTCCAATGATGCAACACACCAAATAGTCAATCACGACAACAAAGACATCATATATCAGTATATGATAATCAACAAATATCACAATATCTGTAAATAAATCAATATAGTTGAGGAATCCAGTTGGATCCCTCCAACCCATTTCCCTGCATCCAAAGATGTTAGCACAATACCAATCCCGTTCCAATACGGAATATCGCGGTATATGGGATTCATAAAATATTATCCGCTATTATGCGGCGCAATAGGGTATCATCCGCTATATAATGTGGGAAATCAACTCCAAGTACATAAATAATACCAATTTCACTTTGCAGTGAAATATTCGCGGTGTATGTTTTTAATAAATAACCTCCGCTTAATAACGGCGTATAATGTCTATTTCAATCAATAACAGATAATAATTTATCATTCAGGCATACAATTAATAATTTCAAATCTAACTATTTAAAATTTAAATCGAAACAACTCGATTGAGTGAGAAGTTCTCACCTTGCTTTCAATTCAGTTTCAGCGTTTTATTTCGAATTAAATTAAACGTGCGTTTAATTTTACCCGAAATTCAAACTAGCTCCAAACGACTCCAATCCAGTTCCATAGCGTAGTGCTCGACAAAACGAACTCGGCGCAATTCGTTCCGTGCGAAACGGACCTCGTATGAAAAAGTTACAGCATTACAAAGATTACACGATTTATAATATAATTATATTTACAATTTCTTTTGATTTATTTATACTCAAACAAATTAGCGCCGTTCGTTTTCACCTAGGAAATCAAGGCCGTGGTTTTAGCTTCTTCCTCTTCCAGTTTGAACACGCGAGAACACACCCATCGGCCGCCTATCAACCCTAAATCACGCAACCACCTCGAGCCCTTCCACTTCGATCAGGATACACCACGTCAAAGGCCTTGAAGCAAGCCACCTTCGGCTGGAAGATAGTGAAGCTCGACCTTGCCAATGTCATGAAAAACGTGCCGAACACAAGCACGAACGCGGCCATCTTTTGACCCCCACGATGCTTCGTTTCCAATCTTGACCGTTGATATCCTAGATCTCGTAGCCCTCTACAATTTTGCAGTTGAAAGTTTGTTGAATCGGTGTGTGGATTTGAAGAAAATGGGGAAAGAAGATGGCAACATTTCAGCCATTGAAATAAGAATGGCGGCGTGAAGCAAGAATTAGGGTTTTGGTATAAAAATTGAGAAATGGTGGCCTTTTATAGAAAATTCAATGAACACTATTCATCCAAAATTTTCCGAACTCCAAACGAAGCGTGTCGGTTGGCGTTTCTAAGGTTTACCCCGCGTTCCGAACACAATGGAACGTGTTTCGGAGGCTAATTCGATCATCTATGTAAGTTTCGGAAATAAACGATCAAATTCAAATTAAATCGATTTAAACCAATTTCTATGCGTTTTGGCTTGCCCCAGACAAACGGTAAATCCGATTGACACGAAATTTGAAACTATACAATAATATCATATTACGGATCCGATGAAATTGGTTTCATCGAAATCCGAGACTGTTTGAAAAATGGCTATTTTTTTTGGCAAAGCCAGCGGGGTTAACTGGGCCCCTACCAGTTTTATTGCAACAAACAATAAAAAAAGAGATACATAGAAAAAACAAAGAGGAAGATAACTGAAAAATAAAAAAGGAAGAGAAACATCAAAATCAAGTCCAAGCTTGTAACATAGACAGCGGGATGCTACCAGCACAGTGCTTCAGTTGCTTGTGTATACTGCATTTCATTTCTTTCCATAAGACCATGTCATTCCTTTTAACATTTTCAAAAACTCTTAAATTTCTTTCCCTCCAAATCACAGCCACGAAGACCTTCAAACACACAGTGAACACTCTACTATCAACTGTTCTCCATTTGGTTGCTTTGTGTATTATATTCCACTGTATGTTGCTAGTTCGTCCAGATAGATATGTACCAGTTTTACCACCTAAGTGGAATAGCAAGTTGTTCAAGGCAGAGCACTCAAAAAAAATATGGTCGGTTGTTTCCTCTTCAATTTCACAGAATAGGCATTGCATGGGACAGATCATTCCAACCTTTTGTAACATAGATCTAGTAAGCAAAGCTTTGTTGATCACTTTCCACATCAAAAGATTGTATTGAGGGACTGTATCAGTAGACCATATAACATCATGCCAGATAGCAGCAGGCAATGGATCACTTTCTGTTAGGGAACTGTAAACACCCTTAACAGAATGTGGTTTGCCATTCCACTGAACAGAGTTGATTTGCATAGCAGTGAAATTAGTTTGTTGTAATATATTCCAAGTTTGCTGTATTTCTTGATTACTGGTGGTAGGCAACTGAATATTACCATTGATCAAGTAGGAATTAGCATCAGCAGTTAAGGAAATACCTGTTTGGACAATTTGTGAGTAGGAAAGCAATTTAAATAGAATTAGGCCTTGTCTAACCCATGGTTCCTTCCAAAAATTCACCTTTGAACTGGCATTAACTGGGTATTGTATAAACGGCAGAAAGACTTCTCTATACTTAAGGATGCTTCTCCATGTCCAACTACTTTGTTGAGGGATCTCCATGACCCAGAAATCCTTGTTCTTGATATTGTGATGCCATGTCCATTCCACCCATAAACTTTCCCTTTTTTTAATGATTGCATCAAACTGTTTGCTTATAGCCGCTATGTTCCACTTCCTTATGTCTAAGATACCAAGCCCACCAGATTTAAAGGGAACTTCAAATTTTGTAAAAGCACATGGGACAATTTTCCTGTTGTGAATACTTCCAGTCCAAAAGAATCTACTCATAGCAGATCTGAGTAAATGTAATAACTTGATAGGAAGAATTATAGTGCGTGCCCAGTAAACAATAGAAGAGAAGACAACAGATTTGATGAGAACAAGCCTTCCAGATTGAGTTAATTTCCTATTATCCCATGCTGTCATGATTGAAGTTATTTTATGATATAATGGATAACAGTCATTCTTAGTAATTCTTTTAGTTATAAGAGGCAGACCAAGGTACTTCATGTCATTCTCCATACTTGTGAAACCAGACTGCTGATGTAGGAAAGCAGCTTGTTCATTACTGATACCAGAGACTAGCATAGAAGATTTATTTTGATTTATGGATAAGCCAGTCATTTTTTTAAAAATATGCAGTGCTTCTTTAATTCCATTCAGAGAAGGCAACTCAGGCTTTGTAAACATCATGACATCATCAGCAAACATGATGGATGTAATAAGTTGTTGAGAACATTTGGGATGATACTTTATTATTTTCCTGTTGTAACTAGTTCTTAGAGTAACAGTTAGCACTTCCATAACTATCAGAAACAAATAAGAAGATAACGGGTCTCCTTGCCTTATACCTTTTCTTCCTCTAAAATTTCCTACAGGTCTGCCATTAATCACAATAGAGTAGGATGGAGTGGAAATACATACATAGATCCAAGACACAAATGTTTTAGGGAATCCCATAACAGCCATAATTCTAACTATGGATTCCCAATGGATAGAGTCGTAAGCTTTAGTTATGTCAATTTTCAGAGCTGCAGCAGGGGTGCTATTGCTATTACCATAACATTTGAGAAGTTCTTGAGCCAAGAGAACATTATCAATGATGTCTCTGTTAGGAAGAAAAGCTGATTGATTTTTAGAGACAACAGATGGAAGAACTGTGACTAATCTGGCTGCTAGAATTTTAGATATGCACTTGTACACTACATTACAACAAGATATGGGCCTATAAGAACTAACAGTGGAAGCTGGAGAGTATTTGGGAATTAATGCAATATTGGAACAGTTGATTTCTCCAAGAATCTTGCAAGTATTAAAGAAGTTATGTATTGCCTTGCAAAATTCACTTCCAAGAATACTCCAAGTACTAATAAAAAACACTACATTTAGACCATCAGGGCCACCGGATGAGTGTTTGTTCATGGAGAAAAGGGTTGCCTTGATTTCTTCATCAGTAACAGGACTGACAAGAAATGATGCTTCCAAATAATTGATGTTTGGGAGGTCAGTTTCAGTAATTAAGTCAAGATCTGGAGTAAAGCCTTCTATATTACCATACTGCTTGGTGAAGTATTGTATAAATGCATTGTCAACAGTTTCAGGAGAGGTGTGCAAAATGCCCCGGTCATCAGTTATACTATGAATGTTTTCTCTTGCTTGTTTAAGTTTGATAGAATCATGATAAAACTTCGTGTTTTTGTCACCTTCATCATGCCATTTTTTGTTTAGTTGCTGTCTCTTCATGTTGGCTTCAAGTTCCAAAGCAGAGTTAACTTCTAAAAGTAGTTTTCTTTCTTCATCAGCTGCTTGAACGTCAAGAGGATGTTCCATCATAAATTCTTGCCTTATTTTAAGTTGCTGAGTAAGTGTAGCAGACAGCAGACCACCTCTACCAAAAGTTGAAGAGACCCACTGTTTGATAGCTTGCTTAATGTACTTGAGTTTCCTGCAAAATTTAAACATAGGGTTACCAAAACCAACAAATTCTGCATTAGCTTTTGATACAAGAACAAGAAAGTGTTCATGCTTAGCCCAAGCATTAAAAAATTTGAAACTTCTTTTTTCTCTTCGCAAATGGTTACCAAGGGACAGGATTTGAGCTGAGTGGTCTGATAGGATTGGTTGTGGGAGGAAAACTGAAATGGAAGGCCAAAGAGATAGGGCTTGGAAATTGCAAAAGGAATGATCAATAGTTGTAAAGGTACGTACTCCACTTCTGCTTCTATTATTCCAAGAGTACTTGGCACCAGATTTATTCACCAACAGCAACTCAGAATCAATAACAGATTGATTGATAGGATCAAGATCCCTAGGAGTAAGTGGGTTGCCACCGAACTTGTCATTAAAACTTAAACAAGAGTTGAAGTCACCCATAACCAGCCATGGATGTGAAGCTTGTCTTAAAGGAGGAATTGTTTTAAGGAAGGCATTCCTTGATATGGTAGAATTGTCAGCATACACAATTGTTAAGTAGCAAGAGGTTTGGGTTTGGGTAAGAAACAAGTGAAAATGTATAGATTGTCTACTCGAAAGAATGGGAGATAGAGTTATTTCAGAGGGGTTATACAAAACAAGAATTCTACCATATGATGCTGAATCAAGGTTATGATGGAAGGACCAGGTAGGATTAATGTAGTTAACAGCCTTTTGAGATAGGGGAAGATTTAGCTTAGTTTCAAGAAGTCCAATGAGGCAAAGGTTATAATCAGAGATATAATTCTTAACTTGATCAAGTTTCAAATTGTTATGAGCCCCTCTAAGATTCCAAGTTGCTATTTTTGTATGCATTAAAAACTATTGATAAGTGAGGGAGTTGTTTCTTCTCTGAGCTGACAGAGATCTGGATCTTGTTTGTATCTTCCTTTTTAATTTTGAAGGGGGTGTGGGAGGTTGGTTGTGTGAGGCAGGAGATGATGAGTGAGGTTGGTTGAATGAGACAGGTGAGGGGGTGCTGGGATCAGGCCAACCAGGGATGGGAATGGAAAAATTGTAGTGAGTTTGAGAAGATTTTGAGGATTGATCACCTTGCTTGGATGTTACTATTTGAGTTATCTGGGTTTCAAATGATTTGCACCAATTGTTGTCAAAATCAGAAGAAGATGTAACAGTTGTTGTACAAACTTTGCCAGTTTCTTTTCTATTTTGCTTGTTACTTCCATTTTTCCTCTTTTCATTCATTTTTGTTGCTTGTTGTTCTTTTGTTATTGCCTGATTTAGTGTGTCAGTGGGTATTTGTTTTGCAGAATGGTTTGTTTTCTCAGTCATGGTTGTTTGTTGCTCTGTGCATGTAAGCTGGTCAGTTATTTCACCTTCTTCCATAAGTTGCATATTATTTGCTTCTTGATCTTCTTCATCAGTTTGTAGCAATGTGTACATGTTGTTAGTACTTACTGCACACACTTGCACATTTGTTTTTCCAGTCGTTTTTGGAATTTGTACTGTTCTTATTCTCTGTTCTAAAATTTCATCATTCTCCTTCTCTTTCACCATATTTATTTCTTGTACTTCAACTTCAGTTTGTTGCATGGTGTACATGTTACTTGCACTAACTGTATCTCTTTGTTTTGCATTTACTGAACCTATCACACCATTATTAACTCCAGCAGCTTTATCAATAGTTTTTTGATTTTCACCTTGTTTCAACAAATCAACTTCATCATTAATTACACAGTTGTTGTTCCTATTACTATTGGTTTTGGTTACTTTCTGCCATTTTTGTTTAAAACTAGTCTGTTTATCACTGCCTTGACCCTTTACCACATTATTCCTTCCATCATTTCCTTTCTTCTGTTGTTCAGTCATTGTTTCTTTATCTACTTTCTTTCCATTTTCTACAATTTTGCAATTACTCAGCTGGTGTCCAAACTCCTTGCATAGAGTACATATCAGTGGTTTCCATAGGTAAGTTACATTAACTACTTGCATCGATCCATTTTGCAGTTGAACTGTAAATTTATCTGGCAGTTCTTTGTTTGGATGCACTTCAACTAAACATTTGGCAAAAGAAATACGCTCAAATTTTTCAGTTGAAGCATCCAAACATAGTAGCTTACCCACTCTAGATGCTAACCAATTAATTCCCAACGTTGACCAAGCAAACAAAGGAATGTTTGTTAATTTTATCCATACTGGAACTGTTTTAATGCTACTACAGTTATTTCCAATATTTACATCCCATGGTTTCACAATAAATAATTTATTCCTCATCACAACAGGGTCAGCCTCTGATATTCTGATTCTATCATCTTCATTTGTGAATTTGAATAGAAAGAGAAACCCATCAGATTTGACTGAGATCGAACCACTTAATTTCCAGACTTTCTTAAGGTAGTATAACACAGTAGCATAAGGCAATGGGGTGTCTAAAAAGAAACCTACGAGATAATCTCTCCACATATCATTACCAGCTTGAACAACGTCAGCGGGTGGGACGATCGCTTCACCATTGAATTGCAGTTGAATTTCACGTGGGACAAACTTCCCAGCATTATTCGGTTTGGCTTTGAAAAGCGAGTTCCACGAAAGAGGAGGAGAAGGAACAGGGATAGGTTTAGAACTAGGAAGAAATGGCAGAGTAGAAGGTGGAAGGGGGTTGACCAACGAGGGTGGAGATGGCACCGAAGTAAGAAGACTAGGAGAAGGTGGATTGGATGGTTCTGACAAGGAGCAGGAAGCAGCTGGCGGTACAAGCAAGGGAGAGGAGGGACTAGGTTGATTTGATTTGCTGGGAAAAGACAGATTAGCGGGAATAGGGGATGGGGGCACTGTAACGACCCAGTATTTTCAACCCTTCGCATCCGCACATGTCGGACTTTGAATTGTTCAAAATACTGCGTTGTAGAATAAATTTGGCAAAAACTCAGAATATACAATAAATAAATCACAGAATCACATACACAGATATCAGAATCTTGCAGCGGAAATTAAAAATTTAGTGGTTCATGAAGCCACTGATATAACTTTTACAAAACAGAACTTACATTGTCTATAATACTCAATACAATGTTAAGACATAAATAGAGATAGAGTCTTCAAAGTCTTGAATTCCAGAAAGGATAAAGGCTGAATCACTTCCAACAGCACGAATGATCTACTGAGTGTCCTAGCTACGGAGAAGAAACTGAAGCTGCAACTCAGGCTGACCCGAGCGTACAATAAACAAAACACTCGAGTCAGGACATACATACTTATATGATGTAAGCTAATTCAAGTGTACTGTAATATATAGCAAGTAACTTAAAGGATGCTTGGGACCGCCCATCCTCTAAGGATCCGTTAAACTATTTACTATATAGTATATTGCGCTATTATAATAGTGTCTATTTATAAAATAAACATACTTATTTCTTAGCATTAAGGGGTTACCCATATAGCCCTTAACACGTAATAGTCCCAGTAGTCCATCCAATATCATAGCTCCTCCTGATCGGGAAGCAACTAGAGGATACCACACGGGCTACGGGAGAAATACAAACTCGTACAAGGCTCGATATGGTAGGTGACACGGCACAACTAGGCAATGCCAGGGTAGATATACCAATTGCTATCCGGACCGGTGGTAACGCGAAGCCGCAGCAACCGCCCACCTCGAACAACACTCCCAAATCAAAGGGTGCACCCAAACAATCACAAGAGTAATAGAATGGTATACGAAGAAGTGCGTTCGATCAGAGGAGCTACCTCATTAATCCGAGAATCGCTCCTGTTTTAGCCACCTTAAGCCAACTCACGGAAGTCGGGTCCACGTATATACCTTTCAAGAAACCGTCACCACCAACCTACTCCATTCTGGAAACTCCACCGCGTACACGGTTAGTCAAAGTGGTTTTCGGTATCGACAGAGAGTATGTCCATATCCGATCCCGGTCTCTTTGCCAACCCATCGTTATTATAACCCGTGGCCATTTAAAAACAGTTTATACTTTAAACCAGAATAATCATTTCTATTTCAAAACTATAGATACGATATCATTTTAAAACCCAAAACAATATGATATCGTTATATTCAAATATAATTCTTTCCAAACCATACTGCTTAAAATTTATAATATCTGGAACCCAAATATTTGAATTATATCTTCAAACATAATATTTTGGAAATTTTACTTTAAACCATAACTCCCAAACACAATGGTTTGGATATTCAACGGTATATAGAATAAATGGGTTAACTTTATGGTTACTTTGTAAAGAAGAGGATTTATATAGCTTTACAAATAATTTCTCTATTTAAGATTTAAACCATAAATTAAATATCATTTTATGTTCCCAAAACATTACAATTCCCATATATATTAAATTGGAGTATCTACTATTCAACTAAGTTTGGGTTTTATTCTTTCACAAATCAATGTTTTATTTTTTTGTCTTGAATATTCCCATAATTTCCATAAATAAACTCCAAATTTTTAACCATTAAATTTTTCCAAAATTTACTTAATACCAGAATATTTATCTTTAATTTATTAAGGAAAATACAGTTATAAATATTATGTCTTAAGCTTTTCCAAAACTTAAGATAAAATAAAATTTATCAAATTCCATAAATTTTAAAGCAAACAAATTCTAGATTCCATAGCACTTAGGAAATGTTACCTAAAGTTATGGGTAAAACTAGTCCAATTCCAAAAGACGGCATTTAAATGCTGTAGTAGATTGTTTACTTAATAAAGATTTTCAAATATAACCTATTTATTTATTTATTAACTGACATCTTATTCTTTCAAAATCCCGATTTACCAATTAAGTTATATTCCAAATTTATTCAAATATTTATTTATTCTTATTTATAACTTATTAAAAATCAATATAAATTCCTTTAAAGATATAAAATCAAATATTTAGCTTCCAGAATAATTTTAAATATTTCAGAAATTATTATAAGGACCACGGGCCTGTATATAGTTTTCTAGCCTAGGTCAAGTGATACGGATTTATATCATTTCAACCCGTAATTTACAAATACCCGGGTTCTATCATTTCAAACCCGCAATCCCAAGTTTAACAGTTAAGCAGTTATCAGCATAATTTAACAGCGATAATCATTTAGGCCTATCATTTCAGCCTATAACAATATATATAACAGGGAACTTGCAGTGGGGATTTAAGCAGTAAATAAACAATAATATAACTGCAGAATATAATACAACAGATAATAACTGATGAGGTGTCAATTTAAATGGGGTCCATCATTCTATATTACACTACAGACAGATAATAGTGAAATACAATTTTACACATACACTTGCAATAATTTACTAAAATATAAATACGTATGTCTGGTGAGAAATACTCACCTGAGAATTGCAGAAAATTTGAATTTCAAAAATGACGATTCACCGGTAGAGACCGACAGAGGGTAACGATAAAATTTCTCGGATGTCGCCTAGATTCAAATCTAGAACAAAATAAAAATATAGGATACGCGACTTTAGAAATTACGGTCAAAGGAAAGATAAAATAGAACGAGAATGGTTTGACTTGCTCGACCACTCCACCGTGTACCGTGACCAAAACGTACCCTAAAACGAGAACCGGGTTAACCCAAAATTTTTACGACAAAATTTCCTAGAGGCCGACTGACGCCCTATGGTGAATCTTTCCTACTATATGCCGTGATACACTCCTACACGTGCACCCTTTTCTTTTCTTCTCATCATCATTTTTTTTTTCTGTTGCTTTTCAAATTTTCTATAATGTAACTTTCAGCCCAGATCCTCATACAACCTCCCCGAGTCGCCAACCTGTTTTCTCCGAGTCCATACTCAAACTGCTTCGAGATTTTCCTATAGTTGCTTCGAGACAAAACTGCACTCCTTCGAGACAAAGTGTATGCACTTCTTTGCATAAAATACTCCAACTGCTTCCTGCTTCCTCAATCCGCTTCAACCCAACTTCCAACTCAGACTACCCCACTTCAGTTCAACCATTCCAGACAAGCACCTACCTAAGCACCATACCTAGCCTTTACTCTGCTATCTGATCATTTCAGTTTCGATCCTATGTGCCACCATACCTTACTTATGAATTCAAAAGTTTAGACTTTCAGGCTTTAAAACTATGTTTAGTCAAAGACCATGCTTTTCTGGTGCACTGGTATATGCAGACAAGATACTTGCACACATCTCAACACTTCATCCTACAGGCTTATGCATGCACAGCCTATTTCTCAAATATGCCTAATCCTTACCACTGCGTGCACAGGTGCACATTTTAACATGTACACAGTGATACATCTTATTACAAACAAACTCCCAGATATGCAGATTTGCTTCATAGATGCAAGCAAAACTCACCCTATAATCACATTCAAACCTATTTTTATACTGACAATTCATACAATTCCTCTGCATAAATGCTTAAGGCAACTACCCATCATCTTAAAGCTTTACAAATCTGGCTCTGATATATAAGGGGTGCAAACTGTCACTGATATGCAATATGAAACAACTATGCAGACACTGATATGCTAAATCCTGTTGCATGCTTACTGACACAACCACTATTTAGCTATGCAACCTATACCTAGTTGGGCCAAATATTATGACATATGCCCTACTACTATAAAAACAGATTCAGCTACTTAAATCTGCTACTGCCAGAAAATTTGATTTTTAATAGTAAAATCACCAATTTAAAAATCAAAACCAAAGAGGAGTTCTAGTTATACTGTGAATGAAGTTTTTTTTTTTGAGCACTTCTGTTTGCTATAAGTAATTGGAAGTGCCAATTTTGATTCTGGAGGAGTAGGAGATATCTGAGATGATGAGAAAGTTTCTGGGTTGGATTAAAATTCATTTGTGAGGATGAATTTTGTTTTTAAAACTTAAAGCCCTGAGAAACACAATGCACCTTTAAAGTTTCTAGAAAATAGTATAAAGGCAAAGATCAAACTCTTTCAGTTTTAACAAGCTCCAACCTTAAATCTGAAGCAAGTTTAAGATCTGGAAAGAAAACATCAAGCAAAAGCATGCGAGTTTAAAATCTACAAATTATGTCTGCATTTGACCCTCTGGGATGGATTCAATCGAGTCCTACACACCAACTCTACAGTTTGAATAGCAACTACCTGCCTATTCTCCTCCTAGTATTGACAAACCCGAGTCTTCACTAACACTCTAGCCTCAATAAGGCAAATCAGGTCCGGGCTTGATAAATTTTAGGGCATGCAAATCAAAGGCCTTCCTCTTTTTACTTCCACTGCTTTGCCTACTTCCCTTCAAAAGAACAGTGCCACCATTTCCATATACTTATGTTTCAATATTTGCTCTTATGCCTATATGGAAGTTATATATATGCAGACAACCATGCTTCATATTGGAAATAAACCTACCCAAAACTTCAGCCTTCACAAAACAACTCATGCTTCTGATGTTTTTTTTTTTTTTTTTTTTTTTTTTTTTTTTTTGCTCTGTTCTTAAAAACAACTGCATACAAATAAATGATCCTAACTAGGCTAGGCCACTACTCCAACTACGGGTACAAGCCAAGAGTCAGGTCATGAAACCATGGTGGGACGGTCGAGCAAGGCACAAAAGAAAGAAGGAAATTGGAAGAATAAAAAAATAAATAAAACTATCACCTGATGAAGCTTGAATCAGAGAGGACAGCCAAGAGGGAAGAGCTTATGAACTTAAGTGAATGAAACAAAGAGATTTATAGGCAGGAGCTTTCTGAATTACAGGGGAAGTAGAAAACGTATCAGTTTTCTAAAATAACCTTTGTATAAATTTAGGGGCCGGTGAGATAAATTCTTCCAGTTTTGGTTTGATTAATCAAAGTAAATGTGTGTTTAAATGAACCCACTGATCTAGCATGTCAGTTTCAAAGATGTGAATTTTCATGTATGGGAGAACGTGATTTGGGGTGGTGCTGTGGAAAGCAGAGCATGAAGGAGCATTGGATATGCCCATTTCAGTTATAAGCATGCATAAATTACAATAGAAGGCCGAGAGATTTAAAACTTGATGATAAATAAGTCAGTTTTTTTTTTATCATGCGAGAGAAATGAACCACTGATTTGGCATATCAGTTACACAGCTATAAATTTGTTAATAAAGATGCGTGAATGTTACTTAAGGGATATTGATCAGAGGAAGGCAAGAAATCTGTGGTTTGAAGGCAGTAGTTACAGAAATGAATTTGTTTCTGATATGCTTTGGATATAATGTTTGTTCGTTACTTTCTCATTTCATATATACATTTTTTTTTTTAGTTTTGAAAACAAAAATGAAATGGCAAATATTTGTGTTGGCTACAGGAATCGAAAAACGTATACAAGTTTATACAAACTCAGACTGTTAGTTAACAAAGTACTGGTTACCATAAAATTACTGACTGATAATTTTTTTTTCTTCAGAAAAATTTGAAAACATGATTTTTACACTACGTTAAACAGACGCAGTCTAAAACATCAAAAAATTTCATAAAAATAACATTTTAAAAACACACGTTTTATTACGTTGTTTATACCCTAAAATTTGACGCGTCTTTCAAACGCGAAATTTCCGTGTTCAAACATAGCTTAAATTTTCACAGTTATTATTTAATTATATTGTCATATACAATTTTAAAAAAAAACATATCTCCGATAAAAAATTTAAACTATTCTGGTAAACACCATTTATATAAAAATATATTTCAAAATTAAATAATTAAAATAAAATAAATAGCCAAAAAAACTCGGGCTGTTACACTCTCCCCCACTTAAGAACTTTTCGTCCTCGAAAAGGAACGAAAGAAGAGAAACAAAGGAAGATAAGCTAGATAACAAGTACTTTAAACGGATGGTTCCGGATTTGAAGCACGAAGAAGATCTTTTAGAATCGGATTTTACCCTTTTTAGTTTGACCGTCAGTCCATGGGTGATAAACGGTGCTCAGGTCTCGATGAGTAAAGATTTCAAAGATTAGAGAAAGATTTCTAAATAGACTGGTATAAGCAATAGCCTCCCCGATCCGTAGCAGATAGGGAACTAAGTATATTAAAGATAGTTCAAAACAAAATAAGATACTAAATTTGAGATCATAATACTTTGAAAATCATTAAGATTTATAGATATTATCATTTGGAAATCATACTACTAAAATCATATTACTTTCAAAATAATCCTCATTTATATCTTTTAGCTTCAATGCCAAATAATATTTATATCAAAGTTGAAATATTCCTGAGTTCATTTATCCAATTATAAGAATTTTCAAAACAATTTATTGTTAGGGACAGCAGCACTTATAATATGCTATAGTAGATATGATAGCATTCCTAATCAGTTTATTATTGTATTTAACTCTTAATTTAACCAATAACCTAACTCTTCATTTAAAATACCTAATAAGATATTCTTTCAAAAGTTACACTGGAAACTTCCAATGGAAAACCAATTCTCAATTATCAAAATTTAGTGATATTGAAATATGTCTTAACTATTTAAATCATAATTATCCATTTTCAAGACATGTCTATTTCATAAATAAAATATTTATTATAGCAAATATAAAATCAAATTTCTGTACATAATATTTCCCTTAGACATTAATTAACTATGATTTTAAGATAAACAATCCTTATTACAAAATATTCCTTCCAAATATATTTTCCTTATCTTTATATTACCTTTATTAATCTTTTTATAACTAAAATTTAAGTGTATAATATTTATTATAACCACTCAACTTTTTATTCATAAAATCCTTTTTATATTGTATATTATCCAAATTCATTTTTAACTTTGGAAGATCAAGGTAAGTTATGTTGAAATGAAATTTAGGAGTATACAACTAAAATTTTCAAATTCAATTATCTCCACTAGGAATTTCTTAATCAAAATTTTATTTTCCCTTTATTGAAATTTCTTAAGATAGAATTTTAAGAATTAAATTTCTGATTTCCTTCAAACCATTTAGAGATAGATAAACATATATATACATAATATGTCCAATCAAAATTAAATTATATATCTATATATATATATATTAAGTCATATTTCAGAAATTCAAATCAAATAAAATCTCAAGGAAACACTGTAGCCAGACTACAGAATGGTCTTTTCACTTCGAAACTCGAAAATGAAGGTCGATGATGCTGCAGTCATCACCGAAATTATTTTCCAGCGACAAGGAGAAAAGCACTAAATTTTTAAAATTTTTGGAAACAAATACTTATTACATCCCTTTAAAATTTAAACACAAGGTTTGAAATCATCAGAAATTGAATTCTCAAGTGCTTGTTTTAAATTCATTTCCGCTTCTAAATTAATTCATAACCATTGTTTATATTCAATTATTTATTCTACACAAAATACCTAGCTTACAAAACCATAAATAAAATCAAAACTATTATCTTTTTGACAACTAGTTAAATTAATTATAAAATTCTGAAAATTACACTCATATATATAACATTAGATGTATTTTTAAATATAGGCATAAATTTTCCAAAACAAGGGTAGACTCTCAAATTTGATGAACTCAAATCAAATAGTATTCAAGATAAGTTGAAATCCGAAGATCCGATGATAAAAATCGGAATAAGGAACTGGGAGAGTTTATATAGATCGCGGGCAACCTTGACCGGGTCAACCGTGGCTTAAAGAGTCAGATCGATGTGGTTGGGTTAAATCTACATTGATCTGAAGAGATAGAGTTCAGAATAACCAAAGATACTAGCATATAAACCGAGGATAAATATAAATCTCCAGTGAATCAATGCTAATGGTAAAGGAGTTCACCCCTTTATTAGAATAATGGCGAGACCGCCAATTCACAAAAAGATCATCTGAAGTGGAGTTATGAGACACTCCAGAATCTAAAGTGATGAAAAGTGAGGGACACGAATGAACTTTGAAACCATAGGGGATGTTCCAAAATTCGAAAAGGAAGAGATTCAATCTCAAATGGAGGTGATTCTGTAAATCAAATTTACCATACATTCTAAGTTTTGCCTAGAGCCAAAGCTCTGATACCAAATGTAACGACCCAGTATTTTCAACCCTTCGCATCCGCACATGTCGGACTTTGAATTGTTCAAAATACTGCGTTGTAGAATAAATTTGGCAAAAACTCAGAATATACAATAAATAAATCACAGAATCACATACACAGATATCAGAATCTTGCAGCGGAAATTAAAAATTTAGTGGTTCATGAAGCCACTGATATAACTTTTACAAAACAGAACTTACATTGTCTATAATACTCAATACAATGTTAAGACATAAATAGAGATAGAGTCTTCAAAGTCTTGAATTCCAGAAAGGATAAAGGCTGAATCACTTCCAACAGCACGAATGATCTACTGAGTGTCCTAGCTACGGAGAAGAAACTGAAGCTGCAACTCAGGCTGACCCGAGCGTACAATAAACAAAACACTCGAGTCAGGACATACATACTTATATGATGTAAGCTAATTCAAGTGTACTGTAATATATAGCAAGTAACTTAAAGGATGCTTGGGACCGCCCATCCTCTAAGGATCCGTTAAACTATTTACTATATAGTATATTGCGCTATTATAATAGTGTCTATTTATAAAATAAACATACTTATTTCTTAGCATTAAGGGGTTACCCATATAGCCCTTAACACGTAATAGTCCCAGTAGTCCATCCAATATCATAGCTCCTCCTGATCGGGAAGCAACTAGAGGATACCACACGGGCTACGGGAGAAATACAAACTCGTACAAGGCTCGATATGGTAGGTGACACGACACAACTAGGCAATGCCAGGGTAGATATACCAATTGCTATCCGGACCGGTGGTAACGCGAAGCCGCAGCAACCGCCCACCTCGAACAACACTCCCAAATCAAAGGGTGCACCCAAACAATCACAAGAGTAATAGAATGGTATACGAAGAAGTGCGTTCGATCAGAGGAGCTACCTCATTAATCCGAGAATCGCTCCTGTTTTAGCCACCTTAAGCCAACTCACGGAAGTCGGGTCCACGTATATACCTTTCAAGAAACCGTCACCACCAACCTACTCCATTCTGGAAACTCCACCGCGTACACGGTTAGTCAAAGTGGTTTTCGGTATCGACAGAGAGTATGTCCATATCCGATCCCGGTCTCTTTGCCAACCCATCGTTATTATAACCCGTGGCCATTTAAAAACAGTTTATACTTTAAACCAGAATAATCATTTCTATTTCAAAACTATAGATACGATATCATTTTAAAACCCAAAACAATATGATATCGTTATATTCAAATATAATTCTTTCCAAACCATACTGCTTAAAATTTATAATATCTGGAACCCAAATATTTGAATTATATCTTCAAACATAATATTTTGGAAATTTTACTTTAAACCATAACTCCCAAACACAATGGTTTGGATATTCAACGGTATATAGAATAAATGGGTTAACTTTATGGTTACTTTGTAAAGAAGAGGATTTATATAGCTTTACAAATAATTTCTCTATTTAAGATTTAAACCATAAATTAAATATCATTTTATGTTCCCAAAACATTACAATTCCCATATATATTAAATTGGAGTATCTACTATTCAACTAAGTTTGGGTTTTATTCTTTCACAAATCAATGTTTTATTTTTTTGTCTTGAATATTCCCATAATTTCCATAAATAAACTCCAAATTTTTAACCATTAAATTTTTCCAAAATTTACTTAATACCAGAATATTTATCTTTAATTTATTAAGGAAAATACAGTTATAAATATTATGTCTTAAGCTTTTCCAAAACTTAAGATAAAATAAAATTTATCAAATTCCATAAATTTTAAAGCAAACAAATTCTAGATTCCATAGCACTTAGGAAATGTTACCTAAAGTTATGGGTAAAACTAGTCCAATTCCAAAAGACGGCATTTAAATGCTGTAGTAGATTGTTTACTTAATAAAGATTTTCAAATATAACCTATTTATTTATTTATTAACTGACATCTTATTCTTTCAAAATCCCGATTTACCAATTAAGTTATATTCCAAATTTATTCAAATATTTATTTATTCTTATTTATAACTTATTAAAAATCAATATAAATTCCTTTAAAGATATAAAATCAAATATTTAGCTTCCAGAATAATTTTAAATATTTCAGAAATTATTATAAGGACCACGGGCCTGTATATAGTTTTCTAGCCTAGGTCAAGTGATACGGATTTATATCATTTCAACCCGTAATTTACAAATACCCGGGTTCTATCATTTCAAACCCGCAATCCCAAGTTTAACAGTTAAGCAGTTATCAGCATAATTTAACAGCGATAATCATTTAGGCCTATCATTTCAGCCTATAACAATATATATAACAGGGAACTTGCAGTGGGGATTTAAGCAGTAAATAAACAATAATATAACTGCAGAATATAATACAACAGATAATAACTGATGAGGTGTCAATTTAAATGGGGTCCATCATTCTATATTACACTACAGACAGATAATAGTGAAATACAATTTTACACATACACTTGCAATAATTTACTAAAATATAAATACGTATGTCTGGTGAGAAATACTCACCTGAGAATTGCAGAAAATTTGAATTTCAAAAATGACGATTCACCGGTAGAGACCGACAGAGGGTAACGATAAAATTTCTCGGATGTCGCCTAGATTCAAATCTAGAACAAAATAAAAATATAGGATACGCGACTTTAGAAATTACGGTCAAAGGAAAGATAAAATAGAACGAGAATGGTTTGACTTGCTCGACCACTCCACCGTGTACCGTGACCAAAACGTACCCTAAAACGAGAACCGGGTTAACCCAAAATTTTTACGACAAAATTTCCTAGAGGCCGACTGACGCCCTATGGTGAATCTTTCCTACTATATGCCGTGATACACTCCTACACGTGCACCCTTTTCTTTTCTTCTCATCATCATTTTTTTTTTCTGTTGCTTTTCAAATTTTCTATAATGTAACTTTCAGCCCAGATCCTCATACAACCTCCCCGAGTCGCCAACCTGTTTTCTCCGAGTCCATACTCAAACTGCTTCGAGATTTTCCTATAGTTGCTTCGAGACAAAACTGCACTCCTTCGAGACAAAGTGTATGCACTTCTTTGCATAAAATACTCCAACTGCTTCCTGCTTCCTCAATCCGCTTCAACCCAACTTCCAACTCAGACTACCCCACTTCAGTTCAACCATTCCAGACAAGCACCTACCTAAGCACCATACCTAGCCTTTACTCTGCTATCTGATCATTTCAGTTTCGATCCTATGTGCCACCATACCTTACTTATGAATTCAAAAGTTTAGACTTTCAGGCTTTAAAACTATGTTTAGTCAAAGACCATGCTTTTCTGGTGCACTGGTATATGCAGACAAGATACTTGCACACATCTCAACACTTCATCCTACAGGCTTATGCATGCACAGCCTATTTCTCAAATATGCCTAATCCTTACCACTGCGTGCACAGGTGCACATTTTAACATGTACACAGTGATACATCTTATTACAAACAAACTCCCAGATATGCAGATTTGCTTCATAGATGCAAGCAAAACTCACCCTATAATCACATTCAAACCTATTTTTATACTGACAATTCATACAATTCCTCTGCATAAATGCTTAAGGCAACTACCCATCATCTTAAAGCTTTACAAATCTGGCTCTGATATATAAGGGGTGCAAACTGTCACTGATATGCAATATGAAACAACTATGCAGACACTGATATGCTAAATCCTGTTGCATGCTTACTGACACAACCACTATTTAGCTATGCAACCTATACCTAGTTGGGCCAAATATTATGACATATGCCCTACTACTATAAAAACAGATTCAGCTACTTAAATCTGCTACTGCCAGAAAATTTGATTTTTAATAGTAAAATCACCAATTTAAAAATCAAAACCAAAGAGGAGTTCTAGTTATACTGTGAATGAAGTTTTTTTTTTTGAGCACTTCTGTTTGCTATAAGTAATTGGAAGTGCCAATTTTGATTCTGGAGGAGTAGGAGATATCTGAGATGATGAGAAAGTTTCTGGGTTGGATTAAAATTCATTTGTGAGGATGAATTTTGTTTTTAAAACTTAAAGCCCTGAGAAACACAATGCACCTTTAAAGTTTCTAGAAAATAGTATAAAGGCAAAGATCAAACTCTTTCAGTTTTAACAAGCTCCAACCTTAAATCTGAAGCAAGTTTAAGATCTGGAAAGAAAACATCAAGCAAAAGCATGCGAGTTTAAAATCTACAAATTATGTCTGCATTTGACCCTCTGGGATGGATTCAATCGAGTCCTACACACCAACTCTACAGTTTGAATAGCAACTACCTGCCTATTCTCCTCCTAGTATTGACAAACCCGAGTCTTCACTAACACTCTAGCCTCAATAAGGCAAATCAGGTCCGGGCTTGATAAATTTTAGGGCATGCAAATCAAAGGCCTTCCTCTTTTTACTTCCACTGCTTTGCCTACTTCCCTTCAAAAGAACAGTGCCACCATTTCCATATACTTATGTTTCAATATTTGCTCTTATGCCTATATGGAAGTTATATATATGCAGACAACCATGCTTCATATTGGAAATAAACCTACCCAAAACTTCAGCCTTCACAAAACAACTCATGCTTCTGATGTTTTTTTTTTTTTTTTTTTTTTTTTTTTTTTGCTCTGTTCTTAAAAACAACTGCATACAAATAAATGATCCTAACTAGGCTAGGCCACTACTCCAACTACGGGTACAAGCCAAGAGTCAGGTCATGAAACCATGGTGGGACGGTCGAGCAAGGCACAAAAGAAAGAAGGAAATTGGAAGAATAAAAAAATAAATAAAACTATCACCTGATGAAGCTTGAATCAGAGAGGACAGCCAAGAGGGAAGAGCTTATGAACTTAAGTGAATGAAACAAAGAGATTTATAGGCAGGAGCTTTCTGAATTACAGGGGAAGTAGAAAACGTATCAGTTTTCTAAAATAACCTTTGTATAAATTTAGGGGCCGGTGAGATAAATTCTTCCAGTTTTGGTTTGATTAATCAAAGTAAATGTGTGTTTAAATGAACCCACTGATCTAGCATGTCAGTTTCAAAGATGTGAATTTTCATGTATGGGAGAACGTGATTTGGGGTGGTGCTGTGGAAAGCAGAGCATGAAGGAGCATTGGATATGCCCATTTCAGTTATAAGCATGCATAAATTACAATAGAAGGCCGAGAGATTTAAAACTTGATGATAAATAAGTCAGTTTTTTTTTTATCATGCGAGAGAAATGAACCACTGATTTGGCATATCAGTTACACAGCTATAAATTTGTTAATAAAGATGCGTGAATGTTACTTAAGGGATATTGATCAGAGGAAGGCAAGAAATCTGTGGTTTGAAGGCAGTAGTTACAGAAATGAATTTGTTTCTGATATGCTTTGGATATAATGTTTGTTCGTTACTTTCTCATTTCATATATACATTTTTTTTTTTAGTTTTGAAAACAAAAATGAAATGGCAAATATTTGTGTTGGCTACAGGAATCGAAAAACGTATACAAGTTTATACAAACTCAGACTGTTAGTTAACAAAGTACTGGTTACCATAAAATTACTGACTGATAATTTTTTTTTTCTTCAGAAAAATTTGAAAACATGATTTTTACACTACGTTAAACAGACGCAGTCTAAAACATCAAAAAATTTCATAAAAATAACATTTTAAAAACACACGTTTTATTACGTTGTTTATACCCTAAAATTTGACGCGTCTTTCAAACGCGAAATTTCCGTGTTCAAACATAGCTTAAATTTTCACAGTTATTATTTAATTATATTGTCATATACAATTTTAAAAAAAAACATATCTCCGATAAAAAATTTAAACTATTCTGGTAAACACCATTTATATAAAAATATATTTCAAAATTAAATAATTAAAATAAAATAAATAGCCAAAAAAACTCGGGCTGTTACAGGCACGGTCACCATTTTTGAAGAAATAATATTTGATTTTTGAAAAAATGGCTATTTTAACTCGTCAATTAAATATTAAAATATTCAATTTTCACAAATTAACTTTAAATTCAATTTTAAAAGTTCTATAACATCATTCTAACTCCAACATGATATAATAAAATTTTACAAATCATTTTTAATCATATTAAACCCGATTTTCAATTATTTCTGAAATTTCAAATATTAATTATCGATTTAATTATCCAATAAAATCCAGATATTCGAAAAATAAATTATTCGACTTATAAATTTCAATTATTAATATTTAAAATCAATTAAATATACGAATTTTATTTGACAGAAATTCTGGATTGTTACAAATGTACAATTGAAGCTATGTAATTTCCTACTTTGAAAATTATATTCCCTTCTACGTATAGTTAATAGTATTAATACATGTTCGCTATATAATTATTTCTAATTTATACGCTTAGGCTTTGGTTTTCTTGTAACGTCTAATAAATGTCTATTACCCGTAATAATTTGTCATTAGTGTCAAAATTAAACAATCTCTCTATTTACCGATTTCAAAGTCCATCTATTATGTCTATTTAGTTTTCCCATAAACGCCATACTAAATTCCCTAATCAGTCCTTATTTAATTCCTTTTTAACCTCCACTGATTATAAATTTATTGCCCATTAAATCTTTAATTAATGTCCTTAAATCCTGGTTCAATAATTACTATGTCATTAATAACTAATACGAATATCATCGTAAATTATGCTATTTATATATATATATATATATTTATTTTTGTACATTAAGAGCGGTTATAGGTATTTATTTATTTATTTATAATTCTAACTATTAATTGCTAAACTAGGACATTCCTTTCCATGTTTTAATTTATCAAATCTGCCTTTTCAAAAGTGATTACCATTATAACTTTCCATAAATTAACCAAAAACGAGATCTTTGCTTCGTTTGAAATTACAAGGGATTTTTATATTTTATTGAAATAGACCATGTAAGCTACAGAAAAGAATATCCATACCTTATACATCTCTTTCTTTTTTTGGTATATACCTTGTTAATTCAAACGACGTGCTTTTATACATGTTTTGGAATCAGATAACTTGTGGAAATTACATGGAACCCACTCTAAATAAATTAAAACATGGTAGTTTACCAAGTCAACTAGGACAACTTAATTTACGACCCAATTATTGATCTGGAGTAAACAAACATTCTATAATAATAAATATTTAGGACTAAGCCAGATTAGGTAGTACATACTATTCCTATTCAAATTACCTATTTAATTGAATATGTAGATGATACCTATACATTTGTTTTAAGCCTATAATTTATCAGATTTTATTTGGCATAATAATTAAATTAAATCCAAATCCAACGATATAAATTTCAATGTTATAAATAAATTATATAATTTCCCACTCACCTGCTAAAACTTTCCAAGTCTCCAAAATTGAATCCATTCCTTCACATGATTCATTTCCTTTCTAATCTAAAAGATTATATATAACAAAGCATATACATACCATTACAATTACAGATCTGAGAAGAGATTTTGGACTAAGGGGTATATGGATTTATAGTTATAAAAATTACCATTTTTCATAGTATTTATTCTCTCCTTCTCTTCTTCTCATTTATTTTCTACCATTCTCTGATTATATATTATATTAATACTTAATAATTTTTAGAAGTAGTGAAGAAGAGAAAACGACAAAATCTTGTTGCTTTGATAAGAAATATAAGAAGAGAAATGAGAGGATAGGCCGTTATTTATAGACGTATGAATCAAGCTTAATCGTTAGATTAAATAATTAAATCTAGGCCGTTGGCTATGGTTCAAACACCAACTGCCACGTTTGAACCGATCGTCATCTACGGTTGACCGACCTAAGGAAGGGATCGACCAGTGGGGTCCCGTATTCAATATTATTTATTTCCCTTTTCATTTTTAGTTATTTTAGCTTCAGAAACTTCAAACGTTGATAACTTTTTTGTTTGTGCTTCGAGCTCGAAACTCCAAATATGAAAGTTGTTCAAAAAATCGCCGTAAACATAATGGTGCAATTTTCTTGGCCAAATTCCAATGTTTGCTCAAATTCCATTTTTTGAGCATTATTAATTATCGTTAATTTTACGCGGTATTACATTCTCCTCCCTTAAAAAAATTTCGTTCTCGAAATTACCCAAAGGTTTAATCATGTAACTTAGCACACAACCATTCTGTGATATTCAATCAATTAGTGTATAACCAATTTGCAGCCAAACGTGTATAGGTAATGGTGTATCATAACATATAAAACATGTATGCATAATGACTCTAAATTGGCGCCTCCTATACGAATACATTCTTTTAAAATTATTTTGAAAATTTGATGCAAACAACCTAAATATATTGCCAGTTCTATGTACGCAAGTTTTCAAAAATGCCCTTTTCACACATTAATTTCCACACTCCCATGAGTACAAGTATGATTCAACTAATTTTTCATCCAATACCAATCATCCAAAACTTAGCAGATAATTATTGACATCTAAAAATTTTAACAATCTAGTTTTTGAATCTATACTCCTGTGTTGGAAAAGGAATTTAGATGGAAAATTTTGAGAATTCCACCCTTCTTTTGGTTACCAATTCCGTTGTACCTAGGAAACTTCTCTTTTTCCCCTAAACTTTTTCAACTTTTCCTAGTACAATTTGCATAAAGAGGTTTATTTAAGGATGTTGTAGCGTAATTATCCAAAGCACAAGTTTTTAATTCACTATCAACAAGAAATGGAAATAAAAATTGCAAAGCTAAAGCATCAATTTTCCTTATAATTATCTATGTTTAATTTACTGCCACTAATGCATGATAGTAAATTTCGTATCCGTAAACACATCGACCCGTCCTATGTTGTGCATATGGCCTTAGAAAATTGATTTTTTTTTTTAATTTTTCATCAAAAATTGTTTTCCTTTTCCAATCAAACTTGCAAGTTTGATTGGAAAAATTTCAAAAGCATACGAACATAATTTTACCCGCTTCATCCTTAAAACAAATCAGGCCACATCTTAATGTAATCAAGACTCATTCTATGGGCTAACGTATATGATTATCCCTAGTGATGTGCAATTAATCTTGATTTGGGAAAAACCTTTTTCTTTTATTACAAAACGAAAAACTACCTACATGTGTATTTATAAATTTTAGCTCTTAAGGTATAGGGATAGTGACCCATGACTTCGTAAAAACCTTTGGCTGTCCTTTGTCTGCTAAAATTTATTTTGCCAAAATTCTAAAGTTTTTGGGACTGAAGCATTTTTGTTTCTAGTTGCTAATTAAGTTTCCTAATTTATTTTATTAACTTTCAGTCTTACCTACATGTTTATTGCTGGTTATGTATTCTTATGGGATCTCCTTATTTGCACTGTTTCAATATATTTATATTTTTATAGCGGTCTAATCCAATCCATAAAATCAACGTAATGATAAAATAATAACATATCTCATATTATATTGTATGATTTTCTAATAATTTAAGGGAGATAATTAGTGATTACAACCCAAAGACCCTAAAAGAAAATTTCACTGGAAGCTATCATTCATCATCAACTAGTGTTAATGATGTTATGGCCCTAACACTTCTTACCAAATTAAGATGAACATTCCAAGTATGTCTTTCCATTATCACCCACCTTCCTTAACTCTCCTTCTTGGCCTCTAATAAATGCGGTCCATCCATTACCTTAACTATTATACCCAATTATGGAATAAATTATGTATACCCACACTGAAGTGGTTAAGAAATATGACCTATGCACATTTAGAATAACTCATCTGAAAATTTTGTTCCTCCATACTACCTATCTTTACTTCTTCAACCTTGAGTTAACCAAAGTCCTTCATGTGTGATTGATACTCACTACTCTCTTCCCTAACCATACTATTGTCTTCTTTAAATCAAAATCTCTCGACAATATCCTTAAACTTTAGTATTTACTTCCTCTATATCTTTTATTCTTCATATATACCATGGGACTCACAAAATTGTACTTTGGTATCGTTCCTCATTCTTTTGAGGATTCTTCTCATAGCTTCCACACATCTCTAATAAAATATTCCTAGGCTCATACCATCATTTCTTATATTCAACGGGGATTCCTTGTTACTACCCTACTAGCGTTCGTAGCTATTTTATTCATAGCCTAAAACTTTTACCATGTCTTATACAGGTAGTGATCCTTATTTTCTTCATATTAAAATTTTGGTTTGGTTCTCACTGTTGTTTATAAAATTAGAAACCTTATTACCAAATTCAAAAATTACTTGGTTCAAAAAAGGAACCAAGAAAATTTTCCCTTTTCTAACCAATTTTACATTTTTAAAGGCTTTCTACAACAGAGATTTACTTCTTTTAAAAGTAGGATTTTAACCCATAACATTCAAAAACTCAATTATCATACCAAACCAATTTTTCCAAAAACATTTTCTTTAATTTCAAACAATTGAAAATGGAGTAGACAAGGATAACTTCTACCCTGCTAATTCCTATACTCATGCTATCTTCGTTTCCACCTTTGATGGGGATTTTAGTAGCAATAAAGGAGGACTTCTAAAAGATATGTGTAATTGCAACATCTATCTAAATATCAACCTAAAGTATACACACAAGTACTACATATCCATGGGATTTATCCATTCTTCCTACCCAATTCCTATTATTAGTGTATTATATTATTTCTATCTAGATCACCTATCACACACATATATACTCACGTATATATATTCCTAATGTTATTTCTATCTAAATTATCGAGCGTTTTTACACTTCTATTCCTTGTGCCCCATTTTAATCAAGTACCATTTCCATTTATCCACCAAAAAAAAGAATTTTAAAATGGAATTCCAGTTGACAAAATAGAATAAATCATCAACCACAACCTATGCTCTATTTTACACTTATTTCAAAAATGAAATATCCTTTTGTAGAAAATCTTTAAATCCAAACTTTTTGACTCAGCTAATTTTAAACAAAGAATTTCAAAAAAGAAAAACCTTTTTTTATCAAAAACCTTTACATCAGAAACTTTCGACTTAACAAAGTTTCAAATTATTAATTTCAAAATTTTTTGATTTTTCAAAACAACAACCTCCCAACATATCCTTTGAAATACTCATCCAAAAAATTTCAAGGAATTTTCAAAAACAATTTTATCAAATTCTTTCACATGGGATTGCACTTTGAATAGACTATTATTGCACTACTTTTGGACACATCTTCTTCCCTACTCATCCTTAACCATCTCCATCAAAAATCCAGCTTATCTTCTGGTGGTGATTTAAGTACACCTTTTTGCAGGAACTTTCTTCACTCTTTCTTCATACCTTGCTTCTGGATGCTTACAACATATAGGTTCTTAATTCCTATTTGTCTAGATGAAACATGCATCTTCAACCAGTAATTCATCAAAATCGACAATCATAAGGTAGTCTAGGCCCAACAAGGAGTCAAGTATCATCCAGCCTCTAGGGTGCTTCTATATGCCACGATCATGCTCTTCTTAGCCCACTCCTTATAATATGACCTCCGCCCCATAGGGTAACCGAGGTAGAAGTATAAAATCAAGTCTATTTGTTTTCCAACCCATTATCACCTCGCCCATCCTTTCAGAATATGGTCGCAAGTACTTCTATAATTGGAGTTTATAATACTAGGCATATAATTTATATATAATTATATATAGAAATATAAATATTTTTTCTTAGCATATCCTAATTCCTATGATTGACTAAACTAAGCTATGATACCAAATGTAACAATTCCACCTTAATGGGCCTAAATTTTGACCAAATCAGAATCCAATTCCATTAGGGAATGGATCATTGGTTTTGGTAACCTGTAATAAACACAAGCATATTAGAGAGTGATTAATATAAACTCATAGCGGAAGTGAGAAATATAATAGAACATATGTATTGACTAAGGCTACTACCTCGGAATATCATTCCTTGGATATTCAATTGCCTTGTCAGCACCGAGCAAGAAAAAGAAGACTTCACCATTTGCAGTTCCCATCTTGTTCCAGTATCTAGTTCTTCTGAACCTAACTTATAGGTTATTATGAGGAGAGGAGTTAGAACAACATTTCGGTGATTGGGAAATTACATACTTTACCCAGCCAATTAATTTATGTCGATTGGATTCTATTTAAGTGTTATGTCTATTATTTATAGCTAATCCGTCAAATCATATATGCATGTATGATATGCCTAACCTAACATTCTCCTAGGTATAATTATGGATATATACCTATATTCATTTACATCTAATCATATCATTACCCAAAACTCGGGCCACTTAATACTTCCCAAATAGGGAGGAGACAGACAAAACAGCATTTACTACTTCAAGTCTTTGAAGCAGGCCTTCGTAAGGACAATGCTAGTTAATCGGTTCTAGCTAAAAAGAAAGATGACCCCTATATACGGCTTTATAATATGATATATAATTTCTAATGCAACTTAAAGACTCATCTAAGGGTTAACTAGCCCACCTCCGATAAACTAATTTTCGTCTAACCACCTACTTTAAGGTTTGTGCATCTTCTATATGGATTTTACACTAGAAGGAAGCGAAATCCATCAAGGCATAACCTAAGTCTTTGCAACCGCTCACTTAGGACTACTGGTGATTATAGCCTATATGCAAGTCCTACTGCTAAATAACGATACTAAAATACTGACATAGTGCATCGACCTTCTACAGTTGATTTCTCATTTAGACTAACCTAAGTAAGTCAAGGAAAATGCCCCTTATGGTTTCTTACTACCTCTTATTGGATATGAAGTAGACACCATTCCTTTAAAAGTACTATGTTATTTAATACTTCAAATCTAAGGCGAACCCTGGGTATATTTTTCCCTACCTATCCATAACGCGGTCCAATAATTGGAGATATCCTATATCAGTAGTAAGTGTACACAACTACCGGTAGCCTCTTGGTGAAGGACGGACTTCTATTATGTAACTTTGCTAACCTTGCATCTTAACCCACTAAACCAAAACTATCACCCAAGGCTTAAGTGTTGGGCTAAGCCCACTAATTCATGTTTGTTGTAAACGTATAATTGAAGCTATATAATTTCCAATTATGAAAATTATATTGCCTTCTACATATATTTAATAGTATTAATACTTACTTTTTCGCTATGTAATTATTCCTAATTTACGCGTTTAGGCTTTGGTATCCTTGTGATGTCTAATAAATTTCTATTACCCGTTATAATCGGCCAATATTGTCAAAATTGTATAGTCTCTAATCAATCCGCATTTAATTCATTTAATCTATTTATCAATTTTATAATCCATCTTATACCTATTCAATTTCCCATAAAAGCCATACAAAATTCCCTAATCTATCCCAATTTATTTCTTTTTTAACGCTCTATAAATCACAAAATTATTGCTCACTAAATCTATAATTAATGTTCATAAATCCTAGTCCTATAATTACTACGCTATTAATAACTAATACGAATATCGCCGTAAATTATGCTATTTATATATTTTTATTTTTGAACGTTAAGTGCAATTATACATGTTTATTTATTTATTTATAATTCTGACTATTAATTTCTAAACTAGAATATTCCTTTCCGCATTATAATTTATTAGAGCTATCTTTTCCAAAAGGATTACCATTATAACTTACCATAAATTAACCAAAAGTGAGATCATTACATTGTTTGAAATTACAATGGATTATTTATTTTCTTTTATTGAAATAAATAATGCAAATTATAGAAAAGAATATCCATATCTTAGACATATTTCCCCCCTTTTGGTATATCGTTTGTTAATTCAAACGATGCGACATTATACACGTTAACCCTAAAAATGGATCGACATCCTGGATTGAGTGAAAGCACCAGCTCTATTTTTACAAAGCAATAATATAGAAAATAAATGTCAAAAGAGCATAAATAGTAAAAAGAGAAGAAGATTTTTATAGTGGTTCGGCTGTTAATGAAGCCTACGTCCACTTTATGACTTTCTATTAACTGACTGATGTTACAAGTTGAATCAGAATACTATTTGATTCAATCTTCAATGTTAGTCACAAGTACAAGAGTTCACTAGAGAATCACAGTGAAGCCCTAGACGACTATTTTGTAAAAGGGGAAAAGTGAAGAATAATCTTTGCAGAGCACTCGCAGCCAGTCCAAAAGATCCTCATTATGTTGCAGATGGGAGATTATTTATAGGGGAATTCAGTGAGCATTGAGCCGGAAGTCCAAGTGCGGAAGAGCCTATTTGTTATGCCAAGTCATCATCGTCAATTTGAGTCATTTCTATGAATCGCTAGCTATCCATAGGGGATGGACCGCTAGCTATCCTAGGGGATGGATCGTTAGCTATCCATCAACTTAGCCTATTTTTTAACCAGAAGCCTTTACTTAGTGCTACGAAGGAGCTTGGAATGTTTGAGGGTGATCCGACCTACCTTGATGGATTACTAGCTATCTATAAGGGATGGATTGCTAGCTATCCATCCACTTAGCATATTTTTAAGTGATCTTAGTTTGGTTGTCTTCATATCTTCTTTTTAAGCGTCTTGTCCAAATATCAAGTTATTCAGAGTTCGTTTGATCATCCGTCTTCATGGGTCATCTGGTCTTGAAGAATCGGCCATAACTCACTCAATACTTAACCAAATCACACGAAACTTCACACATGCAATGTAGACGAGTAGGAAAGCATCCTCTATGGATCATAGTCCATAGGGCCCAATCCTCATTGCTTGGACCTGATGGATCAAACTGGCCCAATTTAGAGAAGGATCATCGATAAATCACTCAAAACTCAACAAAACTAGACATAACTTTATAGGTATCCTCTATAGGGTGAGTTGGACCTATCCTATAAATTTCAGTTTGCAAGGCCCTACCTACATGGATCGTTAATGATACATCTAGTTAGGTCACTAAAGATCCATCAAACCACCTCCAAGTGATCCCACTTTTATTGTGAGCCTTCTTTTACGTCTTCTAAGAATTCTCCCAAAATTTCAAGTCAATTCGACTTCATATGAGTTATTTAGGTCCATTTTAAATTAGCTGCTTTTGGTCAAACAGCTTGAATCAAATGAGTCTTAACTTCTCGAGCTAGAATGTTTGACACGCTATGAAATTTGGCATGTACTCTTAGAAAAGTAGTAGACCATGATGCAAGAGGCTTTGACAACTCATGATACTTCCTTTTGGATCACTAGAAATCCATCTACTTAGTGGATTTTTGGCTAATTTCTCTTAAGTTCCACTGGCTTGTTCTTTAAGATGATTTTTTCAAGTTTTAAGTCATTCTGCCTTAGTCTGGATGTTCTAACACTTGTTGAATTTTGCTGGGTTAAAAACATAGTTAACATTTGCCCTCTAGAGTATGCTTTCATTGAAAACAAAGTGTGCTCTGGAACAAGTCAAGTTTCAGATTACTATTCTGTGAATTTCAGTGAATCATTGGGGTCCATCTCAAGATGTTATTTTCAATTGCTGACTTCTGATTGCCATTCATTTTTTTTATTTTGATCTGAATTTCAATTCTTGGTACTAACGATACAATCTTTGATCCGTCGATAACACAAGGGTTTAGGTCGGTAAGTCAGTGCACGACGTAGATTTGGAGTCGACCTATATAGTTTTAACTCGACCGGCGGTGAAGCTAAGTTTTATCTCGAGCGATTATACACAGTTCTGGCATTGAATCTTGCTCTTTCTCTTTAGTTATTTCTTTTCGAGGTCTTGGTTAAGTTCCTGTCACTATTTTGAATTCTAATGTGATAATTTATTCCAAAAGTGGATATAGCAAATGATTCATCATATCACTCTTTCGATTTCTGTACTCCAATGATCCTAAAAAGAAAAGCTCCCTACATTGCTTCAGACAGCGGTTCCGTTATCGATCATTGATCGATAACGGGTAAGTGTGGAAAAGATAATTTCGAAGGACGATATGGATTGTTTTTCAAATATAAGCAAGCTATCTACACTAGATTGTTCGTATGCAGTATTCGGGATGCTGGACTTTTCTCATGTAGACAACACACTACATCTGCCTCTGTCAATGCTCAGAACCCAACTGGTCAACATACGCCGAATTCCCTTGGATTTCAGGCATTGGTAATGTGAGGATATTATTTAAAGTAAAACTTACTCGACAAGGTTGAATGCCAAGTTTTATTCTTGACTGTTCGGTCATTCAATCTTTCATTCGACAGAAGGACTTTCACTCCTCTAGAAGCTAGGTCGTTCGCAACTTAGGCTTCGCTTATTATTCCTGTCATATTGGGATGATTGATTATAGTTTAATTACAAGGCACAACTCCTAATGTAGAGTTGTAGTTGAAGTTCGATCAGGCACCATTTCAGTCATCGAAAACTAGCGCGTAACTTGTTCGATTGCGATTATCCTTCCTTTGCATTTTTCGGAATTCAACCTGCACACCAGCCTCTGTCTCCGGGGACTATTGGTTTAGTTGCTCGATTCGGAGCATTATTTTTTCTCGTTGTTACACCTCTTGTGATCATGTGCAACATACTTGTTTACTATAATTCTATACATGTAAGTAAAACTTCTGCGATCATTCCGGCATATTCTATTTCATAGCTTTGTTCAAAACTATGAGGTAGCTTGGTCTAGCCAATTTTAGGCTATTCCTGTTTATGGTTCATTGAGTTCGTTCGATAAAGTTTTGGTATACATGCCCCAATCCGTAGGGTTGATTACTCTGAATACCATGTCTGTATGTTTTCGAGAGATTAGGTCCCCTGGACTATATGTCTGATTACCCCAGTTTGATTGACACGATAGCTCCTATCTTCGAAAACTAGGCACTTTGCTGCTTGATTCCAAGCTTTAATTTTTTTTCAATGATGTTTATTTCCTGACCACAATTGAATTCCTCCAAGCTGACATCTTCATCCAATGTCATTTTAGGTACATATGCTGGAAATACGCGTCGTCGTCATCTTTTGCTAGAGTGAATTCTTTAAGTCTAGTGTTGAGACCCTAATCATGCACCAGTCTCTATCTCCTAAAACTTGTGCATGGATGATTCAACTCTGTGGATTTTTTCTTGATGTTGTGAATCTTCAAATAGCATGAGATGCCAAAAGGTAGGGATGAAGATTCAATCAAACTCTTGCTTCTATTTCCGTAAGCCAATGTATCGATAGTTTCATTCTGGGGGTTTCTTCTTAACATCACCAAACTTTAGGTAATGGCATATTCCTGCAAGTTGGAACCAAATGATCTAGTTAGACCATAAGTAGATCATCGATCCTTCTCGTCATTGCCAGACTGCGAGCGACGGTAGATTTCTAAATTTTAAATCCTTCATTTCCTTTGTTGGCGATTTGCCAAAGTACCCTGTTTTGTAATACAGAACTGTTATCTAATCCACCTCGTCGTTATTCTTTTCTGGACTTTGCAACATTTCTTTCGATCAAGTATCTATGCGTCTATCCCTGCTCGAGGGACTTGTTATTTCAAACGTTGAATTTGGGCGATTCTGAGAGATAGAAACGTTTGTGACAAGTGATTTGATTTCCTCTGTTTCGACTCTCACTCCTATTCTAGGATTGAGGAAGTCCAATGGTTTTAGTTCTGACCTTATGTGATTGTCCCTACATGTCCTTAGTTGTGCATGCTTTGCATGATTGTTGTTGTCTCGGATTTCTATTCATACGCCAATTCCTATCTTCGAGAATTGATAACCTAATTGCTTGGTTCCAAGCAACATTTCCTTGAGGCTACATCTTTTGGTGATATCTAAATTCTTTCTAAGTTGATTTCAAGAAATTTGGTTGTGCACCAGCCTTCTTCCCTAGAAATTAACACATGAGTAATTTAATCCTAGGATTTCTTTTCGGTGCTACTTTATTCCTGTGCGGTGGCCGATTCATATGATAAAAGGTCAAACCATCTGGCTGACCTATGAAAGGCAATGTCTTCTTGTTGCTGCCCATTTTCGGGCAATGGTAGTTTTCTAAAGACAAGGGTAGAATCTCAGTTGAGGACTAACTTCTATCTTTGTAAGCTAGTGCATTGATGGTTTACTACGATGAGCGTTTCTCATCGAACATGTAAATTAAAGTTTTCTTAGCACTGCCGAGGCAACACCGGTACGTAGTGAATAGCAAATTGTAACATCCCTTATGTTGAGGCTCAAAGCTAAGTGCTACAGATGCTGCAGTCATCTATAGTATTAACTTTCGACGACAAAATACGATAATGTTAATGGTTCCATAATATCAGAAGAGCATGAATATGAAACAAAATCACAGATTTCAAAACTAACTTCGCTGATTACTTTTCACAAAATCATGTTTCATATCCAATTACATAATCCTAAACGTTTTCCAGGTTCAGATCAAATATAATCATTACAAAATGTGCTAAGAGCGACATATGAAGATGCCCCTCGGATGACCAGAGTACTAAATAGACCAAAACTATCTTAATACATCACAGCAGAAATAAAACATAACAATTCCTAAATAGCTAACACCAGCCTCCTGCTTATCTCCGAAAGCTTTATTTGTCCACCTACTAAAACTTGTAAATCCTCAACTCATAGCCTACTCAAATTAATTTTGAGCACCCAAGAGTTTAAGGGTAAAAACATAAACTTCGAGTCATACATAAAGCCTGATGTGAATAATACTATACATCTCAGTTATCTGATATTAAGTGAGACCATGCCGCTTAGCGAAAGGGGTTTCCCCTCACTAATATCCTTTTACAAACATATCTTTTGAAAATCAAAATCCTGCAACCAAACTAGTTAAAGAGATAATATAAATATCATGTAAACATATAAATCAGGTAATCAATGGACTATCTGTCCGATCACTATAGTTTTGTTTGGCTTACTACTAATCTTTGGCTGACTCAGGCCTACCAGACAAAATAAATAAATAGTCTAATTTTTATTAGATACTCTTCTGGACGGTCTGTTCCTAACTTACTTCTCGTAGGGTCAGCTGATCTTAATGGTTTTGCGGGCTCACCAATAACCTATCCTTACTTTATATATTCCTTTTTTGTGTAACATCATTTAGTCTTACCAGTGACAAAACCATACACATTGGAATTTTGGACTTATATTAGTTAGGGGCTACTAACTAAAGTATAAGACACGACCCCATACCAGTCCCATCTGGTATTCTAATATCTGAGTCATTTACTTAGGGTCAACTACCCTATTAAATTTTCCATGGAAACATTTCTTTCAAATTGATTTAACCCTTCAAATCAATCTTAAACAAGGAAAGTATACTCTAAGCTTTACTCAAATCACTTAGCCATGTTATATATATACTTTACATAAAACTTTGTTGATGAACTCATTTGAAATCCTTGTTTAAAAGCTATAGATAACCCCTTTTGAAACCATTGAAAGTACCCCTTTCGAAACCAATGAAAGTACTCCCTTTCGATACAAGTAATCTTCTTTACTTTATAACCTTAGGCCGAAAAGCCAAAACATACCTTTCGAAACCATTTTCCATATACCTTTCAAATGCATCTCTTTCGAAAGCTTTTAAAACCTTAAACATCCTCTTTTCAAAACACTTCAAACACGCCTTTCAAAACCATTGGAAATCTTCCATTTAAAACATTAGAAAACATTGGGGAACCACCCCTTCAAAACCTTTATCTTATACCTTTCGGAAGCATTAAGTCCTTTACGTAAATCAAACCATTCAAAAGCATTGAGTTTAAGTAAAAACATGTGGAACAACCTTTCAAAAACATTCAAAACATTTCCTTTCAAAACCTTTGGGCTTAGCTTTCAAAATCTCAAAAGGGTCTTAAAAGAACTAAGTCGAAAGCAACACTTTCGAAAGCTATTTCCTAAGTAAAGAAGTGGATGGTGTCGAAACCATCCCTTTGAAATCATCAGAGAAGCGGCTCTAATTTTTAAAACAACGAAACCCTTTCAAATGTATTGCTTTGAAAAGTTGAACGTTGCAGCTAGGGGTTTCAACCCCTTCGAAAGCTTCTCTATAAAACAAAGGCGCAACCTATTTCGAAACCTTTCTTTAAAACATTGACTAAGTCGAAAGCTGTCTTATTCGAAAGCATTCTCTTCGAAAGCAAAGAAGGCGCATTTCCTTTTAAAAAGCAAAGCAAGGCCTCGACCCCTTCGGAACCCCTGTTTCGACTTTATACCTTTCGCCTATCTTCAATCCACTACGTACCAAGGCTTTTGTTACCGTGTGTATTGGTTTCAAATAAGGTGGACGCAGAAGTATCTAGTCGAAAGGTGCTGCCGAAAGTGGCGAACCAACAAAAACATGGTAAAACTAATTTTTAACTTTAAAAAGTAAGTCCTTTTCAACTAACCTGCTTTGTTTGTCAACATATGTTTGGTTGCTAATTTGTTTTCCAAAATATTTTCAGAAAGTGCTGCCAAATTTTCAGAAGTGAATATTTAAAACATTTACAAATTGCCCCTTCTCCTTTAATAAACATATAAAACATATAAGTCTCATACCTTAAATAATTTTATATACTTATCGAAACACTTAGGAAAATTCTCCAAAATTTCTCATAAATCACTTTTAATATGTTTTCTAACATATTTAAATTTCTGGCCCAAAACATATACATAATAGCCTTAATTAATTTAAAACCTAATTAACCATTTTCTTCACTAGAAAATTCATAATAAATTCACAATAATTCAGAAAATTATGAAACTTGAAACCCATCTCCAATATATTATTTCTGACCTTATATAAAAATCGCAAGGAATTTGGATATTATTTAATAGGGGTTTCACATTTAAAACTTATCATAAAATCCATATGAAATAGCATAAATCATCAACAAGTATATATATCCATTTTAATAATCAAACATGGCAAAAAATTTGCAAAATAATTCGGATCTCAATCTAAAACCGAAAATAAGAAAACATGATATGCAACCTATTATTCACCTTTAGCTTGTGAATAAGGAATTAAGGTTTGACCTTGAATGAATTTGATCAATCTTCCTCTTGATTTAGCTTTCTTCTTCTTGCTTTCCCCCTAATGGTGTCGGCCTCTATAGTATTTAGTTTTTGATTTGTGAACGTGAAAATGAACATGTATGATGGTGTAGGCTATAAGGATATAACCTATTCCTACTTTTCCTTCATCTACTACCATGACTTATTTTATTTCATTTTCCCTTTGTTCATTTGTTTAAGTTGGCATGGCTACCCTCTATTAATAAAAAGTCTCACTTCCTTTACCATTTACATTATTTCATTTAATTTAACTAATTAAACGTCCTAAATAGTGTTAATCAAAATTAGGGCCGTTACAGACTCCCATTCTTATAGAATTTCGTCCTCCAAATTATGATAAGGTATACATTAGATCAATCATAAAGGTAAAACATACCATGAAACAATTAAGGATAAACGTATCTAATCCTGCTCTTAGTTTTGCCAAGTAAAGTCTCTCTCTGCCTCACTCCACTAGACCTTAACAAATCTGACTGTCTTGTTCCTTAGCCTCTTCTCATCTCTCACGACTATGCAAACTGGCTTTCTGATAGTCAAATTCGGTTCTACTACAAAGTCATCTAACACTGTCAGTGCTATAGTAGTCTTCGGATCTCGAATACACTTCCTCCGATGATAAACATAAAAATGTTGAACTCGTGCCAAGCTATTCAGTAACTCTACTCTATGTGCAAGTTTCCCGATCCTTTCTACAATAGGAAATGGTGCAACGAACCTCGGTGCCAATTTCCTTGATTTTCGAAATCGAATTACACCTTTCATCGGTGATACCTTGACGAAAACACGATCTCCTACTGAGAACTCTAAGTCCTTCTATCTTCTATCAACATAACTCTTCTTCCTAGGCTGAGCTTCCTTCATTCTAGCTCGAATCAACTCAATCTTCTCTGCAGGTTCTCTAACTAAATCCGGACCAAGGACCAACCTATCTTCGGTCTCTAGCCAACAAACTGGAGATTTGCATGGCCTTCCGTACAAAGCTTCAAACGGTGTTATCCCTATACTTGCCTGATAACTGTTGTTATACGAAAACTCGACTAAGTGTAGATGGTCTTCCCATAATCCCTCAAAATCTAACACACAAGCTCGTAACAGATCTTCCAAGACATTGTTAACTCTTTCTCTTTTCCCATTTGTCTGCGGATGGTAAGCGGTACTCATCTTGAGCTTGGTACCAAAAATCTCATGTAGATTCTTCCACAACTCACAAGTGAATAAGGAATCTCCATTACTTACTATAATATTGGGAATTCCATAAAGTCTAACTACATTCTTCATAAATAACTTAGCTGATACAGGTGACGTCCTGGTTGACGTAACTGGAATGAAATGGGCACTCTTGGCCAGTCTGTCCACTATGACCCATAAGCTTTCATTTCCTCTATTTGATCTTGGCAACCTGTCTATAAAATCCATTGAGATTGAATCTCACTTCCATACTGGAATATCTAAAGGCTGAAGTAACCCACTTGGTTTCTAATGTTCGGCTTTTACCTGTTGACAGTTCAAACACTGCTTCACCCATAAGCCTACATCTCTCTTCATACCTTCCTAGAAGAAACTCCTCTTCATATCCTTATACATCTTAGTACCTCCTGGATGAATAGTGAACTTTGAACGATGGAATTTCTCAAGAACTTTCTTCCTAATGTCTCCCATATTTAGAACGTATAATCTTTCTTTCTTCCTTAACCACCCATTCTGGTCAAGACTAAGAAGTTATCGCTCTCTGTTCCATCCCTTAACTTTCCGATCCATTTAACTAATAATGGATCCTCATTCTGCATAGAAGCAATCTTTTTGATCATAACCGGTCGAACTTCTAAACATGACAACATAATATTTTCCTCACTAGACATAGCTTCAGATCTCCACTATACTCTATATGTCATCAACGCTTCCAAATCTTTCCACTCGGCTATCATCGCCCACACTGCGTTCTGATGTTCTCTGCTAAGTGCATCCACAACCTTGTCGCCTTTTCCTTGTGCTTACTCAATATCAAAGTCTTAAGCAGCTAAAAACTCTAGCCATCACTTCTATCTCATATTCAACTCCTTCTGAGAGAATAAATACTTCAGCGACTTATGATCCGTATAGAGCTCAAACCTCTCTTCTAAAAGGTAATGTCTCCACACCTTCAACATAAAAATTACCACTGCTAATTCCAAATCCTGCGTTGGATATCTAAACTCATGCGGTCTAAGCTGTCGAGAAGCATAGGCAATCACTTTACCTCTTTGCATTAACACAGCTCCTAACTCGTTCCACATGCATCCGTATACACCACTAAATCACGACTCCCTTCTAGAACAACTAACACATGTGCATTAATCAATAATTGCTTCAATCCTTGGAATGCTTCCTCACACTTACTTGTCCAAACGAACTTCACATCCTTTCGCGTTAGCTTGTTTATCGGTGCTGCTATTCGATAAAAATCCTTTATGAATCTCTGTTAATACCCGGTTAATCCAAGAAAACTTTTTATCCGAGTCAATGTCTCGAGTCTCTTCCAATTATTCACCGCTTCGATCTTGGTCGGATCTACAAACTACCCTTTCTCTGAGACTATGTGACCAAGAAACTTTACTTCCTTCTTCCAGAAATGACACTTCAAAATTTTCACTTTTAGCTAATGCTACCTTAGCTTCTCTAGCACCACTCTATAATGAGTTTAATGCTCTCTTTCATCCTTAGAGTATATCAGAATATCAACTATGAGAAAAACAACAAACCTATCAACTGCTCTCGAAAAACTCGGTTCATTAAATCCACATATAATGCTGGCGCATTAGTTAGTCTGAGCGGCATTACTAACCATTCGTACGATCCATATCTGGTCCTTAACGCCGTTAAAGGAATACCATACTCTGCCACTCTAAGCTGATGGAATGCTGTTGCTGAATCCAACTGGGAAAATACTTTGGCTCCACTCAACTGGTCGAACAAATCGTCACTTCTAGGTAACGGATATCGATTCTATATCGTCTTCTCATTCAACTTACGATAATCGATACATAACCTTAACGATCCATTCGACTTGTTGGAAAACACTACGACTGCTCCCCAAGGCGAACTGCTTGGTCTAATAAAAATTTTGCCTTCCAAATCCACCAACTGCATCTTTAACTCCCTCGTATCGGTAGGTGTCATCCTGCTTGGCGGTCAACTCAGTGGTTCTGCTCCTTGTACTAAATCTATCCGAAACTCAATAACTCGTTTCGGTGGAAATCCCACTACCGGTTTAATGACATCTGCAAATTCTCTAATAATGAAAACTCGATTCAACTCGTCTTCTACCTCCACAACACCCAACAAAGCATTAACCTCAAAGCTAGGGTTTTTACGTAGTATACAATCCAGTCAATACAATAAGGATGTTTAAGCGATATTTTTCTATCATGCTAAAATTTCCTACCATCGTATTTATTTAACCAATCCACACCTAAAATAATACCGAATCCTACAAAATAGAACACATGCATATTGCAAACAATGGCATGACCTCATAATTCAAACTCTAGGTGGTCACATCTCATTCCAAGAGTCACATACCCTCTTATCGGATTTGCAACCCTTAAGGAAGTAACTAGATATGAGGGTTCTAGGTTAAGCTTAACTACCAAACAATGATATATAAAAGAATGTGACGCACCGTTATCAAATAGAACGCTTAATGATATACCATGAATCATAAGCGTATCTCCCAACACAGCTTTTCCTTTTTCCTTTGCTATTGGCCTCGAGGTAGTTGGCTCTAATGCAAACACTTTCCTATTTTCATCCTTGGCTAGCTCCTTGCATCGGTTCTTATAATGTCCAATTTGATCGCAGTTGGAGCATCTAATATTCTTCTTCCCGATCACCTTCTTTCCATCTCCTAAGCGAAATTTATTTGCGAAATTCTTTTCTTGTCACATTTATAGCAGATAACCTCTGCCTTTCCTTTCTTGGCAGCTCCGCCCTTCTGAGCTCCTTTCTTATGGAAAAACTTTCTCTTCTGACCTTGCCCTAATTGGACTTCCTTTGCCTTATTCCTTTCGAGAAAAGCAATTATTTCCTTATGCCTTCGGGCCATCTTAATAACAACATCACATGGATCTCTAATACGCGGTAATGTGCCTTAAAAATCTTAGGCTTCAACCTTGATGAACTTCTCATTTCTCTTAATCACAATATCAGCATAACCATATCTCGCTAGCTTCTCAAACCTCATTGCATACTCCATAACAGTCATGTCTCCCTGCTCTAACTCAGCAAACTTCCTTAGCAGGGTAAACTTATTGATCTCCTACATAAACCTCCCCAAAAATCTCCTTTTAAACTTGGCCAATGTCATGGTGTCCTCATTAACTTTGATTATAACACTATTCCACCAATGCAGCACTGCTCCTTGTAACTGTCTAGAAGCAAGCCTTCTCTTTTGCTCATCATTGAGCCCTAAGTCAGCGAAAATCCTCTCGCAGTGAAGCATCCAATTCTTTACTTCGATTACATCCGCAGTACCAATAAACGACTTTCCTTCCAGCCGAACATAAGCCCTACTCGAAACAACATAGCCGTTGACCACTAGAGCTCCCTGATTTCCTCCTACAACATTTGCTCCAACTACTCCAGCACAACTCTCGCTTGCATCATGTTTACAAAGAACTGATACATCGCTCCCATGTCAACTTGCGGGACTCCAACACCCACATTTTCATCTTGTGCTTGACCTGGGTTCCTCCTCGTATTTGGTCTGGCATTTCCATTAGTTGTGGTGCTTCCCCCATCAATGTTAACTCTCCCACTTATAGCATCCATATCTGCATTCGAGTCTTTGTAAGGCATAGAAGAACAGCCTAAGAGAGATATGAGAATAGAGCTAAAGCGTATACTTATATATAGCAAATACAACTACGTAACTATAGCATTATCGCATACCCCGATCTTTCTCCAGTTCCTTCGGATTATGTCTTCAAAAATCATTTTAAATTTTAATTTTTTCATAAATCTATAGTCTGATACCAAGTTGTAACATCCCCTATCTTAAGGCCCAAAGCAAAGCGCTACAGATGCTGCAGTCATCTATAGTATTTACTTTCAGCGACAAAATACGTTAACATTAATGGTATCCATAATATTAGAAGCACATGAATATGAAACAAAATCACAGATTTCAAAATCAACTTTGCTGATTACATTTCACAAAATCATGTTTCATATCCAATTAGATAATCCCAAAGGTTTCCCAGGTTCAAATCAAATATAATTATTACAAAATATACCAAAAATGACATATGAAGATGCCTCGTAGCGGAATAGGTTTCCCATCACTAATATTTTTTAAAAACAGATCTTTTGCAAATCAAAATTCTGCAACCAAAATAGTTAAAGCAATAATATCAATATCATGTAAGCATATAAATTAGGTAATCAATGGACTATATGTCCGAAAACTATAGTTTTGTTTGGCTAACTATTAACCTTTGGCTGATGCGGGCCTACCAGAAAAAATAAACAAATAGTCTAACTTCTATTATATACTCTTTTGGATGGTCTGTCCCTAACTTACTTCTCCTAGGGTCAACTGATTCTAATGGTTTTGCGGGCTCACCAATAACCTATCCTCACTCTGTATATTTCTTTCCATGTGTAACATCATTTCAGTCTTACCTGTGACAAAGCCACACACTGGAATTTTGAACTTATATTAGCTAGGGGCTAATAACTAAAATATAGGGTGCGACCCCATACCAGTCCTATCTGGTATTCTAATATTTGAGTCACTTACTTAGGGTCAACTACCTCATTAAATTTTCCTTGAAAACATTTCTTTCAAATTGATTTAACCCTTAAAATCATATTTAAACAGGGAAAATATACTCTATGCTTTACTCAAATCACTTTGCCATGTTATATATACTTTACACAAAACGTTGTTGATGAAGTCATTCGAAACCCTTATCTAAAAGCTATGAACAGCCACTTTCAAAACCATTGAAAGTATGCCCCCTTTCAATACAAGAAATCTTCTTTACTTTATAATCTTAGGCTGAGAGGCCATAACATACATTTCGAAACCATTTTCCATAGTCCTTTCGAAAACATTTTTGGCCAGAACACACCTTTCGAAACCCTTTTCCATAGTCCTTTCAATGACATCGAAAACATCTCTTTCAAAAGCTTTTTAAAACCTTAGACGTCCACATTTCAAAACACTTTACACATGCCTTTCGAAACCATTGAAAACCTTTCAAAAACATTGGTGAACCACCCCCTCGAAACATTTATCTTATACCTTTCGAAAGCATTAAGTCCTTTACATAAATCAAACCTTTAGGGTTAGCTTTCAAAATCTCAAAAGGGTCTTAAAAGAACTAAGCCGAAAGTAACACGTTCGAAAGCAATTTCCTAATTAAAGAAGTGAATGGTGTCGAAACCTATCCCTTCGAAAGCATTAGGGAAGCGGCTCTAATTTTTAAAACAACGGAACCCTTTCGAAAGCATTGCTTCGAAGGTTGAATGCGACAGCTAGTGGTTTCGACCCCTTCGAAAGCTTCTTTATAAAACAAAGGCGTACCCTATTTTGAAACCTTTCTTTAAAACATTTGACTAAGTCGCAAGCTGTCTTATTCGAAAGCATTCTCTTCGATAGCAAAGCAGATGTATTTCCTTTTAAAAGCAAAGCAAGGTCTCGACCCCTTCAGGACCCCTGTTTCGACTATATACCTTTTGTCTATCTCCAATCCACTATGTACCAAGGCATTTGGTACCACGTGTATTAGTTTCGACCAAGGTGGAGGCGGAAGTATCTAGTCGAAAGGTGTTGCTGAAAGTGGTGAAACGACAAAAACATGGTAAAACTGACTTTTAACTTTAAAAGTAATTCCTTTTCAACCAACCTGCTTTGTTTGTCAACACATGATTGGTGGCTACTTTCTTTTCCAAAATATTTTCAAAAAGCGCTGACGAATTTTCAGAAGTAAATAATTCAAAACATTTACAAATCGCCCCATCTCTTTTTATAAACATACAAAACATTTAAGTCTCATACCTTAAATAATTTTATATACCTATCAAAACATTTAGGAAAATTCTCTAAGAATTCCCATAAATCACTTTTAATATGGTTTCTAACGTATTTAAATTTATGACCTAAAACATATATATAATAGCCGTAACTAATTTTAAACTCAATTAACTGTTTTCTTCAATAGAAAATTTATAATAAATCCACAATAATTCAAAAAATTATTAAACTTGAAACCTATCTCCAAATTATTATTTCTGACCTTATATAAAAATTGCAAGGCATTTGGATGTCATTTAATTCGGTTTTCACATTTAAAACTTATCATAAAATCCATATGAAATAGCATAAATAATCAACAAGCATATATATCCATTTTAACAATCAAAACATGGCAAAATATTGCCAAATAGTTTGGATCTCAATCTAAAACCGAAAATAAGAAAACATGAGATGCAACCTATTATTCACCTTTAGCTTGTGATTAATGAGTTGAGAGATTTGATCTTGAATGGATTTGATTAATCTTCCTCTTGATTTAACTTTCTTATTCTTCCTTTCCCCCTAATTGTGGCCGACCTCTCTTGTATTTAGGCTTTGATTTGTAAACGTGAAAATGAACATGTATGAGTGTTTAGGGTATAAGGATATTACTTATTCCTACTTTGCCCTCATCTACTACCCTAACTTATTTTATTTCATTTTCCCTTGGTTCATTTGTTTAAGTTGGCACGGGTACCCTCTATTAATCACAAATCTCACTTCCTTTACCATTTAAATTATTTCATTTAATTGAACTAATTAAATGTCCTAAATAATGTTAATCAAAATTAGGGTTGTCACACAAATTTCCTAGCATTGCCGGGGCAATCTTGGTACTTAGGAAATAGAGGGTTTCTTGACATTGCTGGGGCAATACCATACTTATGAAATAGATTTTTTTTGTTGTTGCTGAGGAAACACCACTACTTAGGAAATGATAAAAGGCCTTAGCATTTCTAGGGCAACACCGACACTTAGGAGATTGGGATCGATTTTCCTCATTGACCCGGCAATGCTTTTAATCCAGGTAGGCACTAGTTTCGGTTTTCAAGAAATTGCACTTTGATGATCGGTCTTCGGGCAATGTTAATGTCATGCCAGTTAGGACTGAATCATTCATCTAATCCTGTATAGTTCAGTAGATCCCTTTCAACACAACGTGGCTATTTTTCTCAACATTGCTTCACTTCGGGATACACCATGTTCTGGAAGGATGGGAGTCCCAGACGTTTCCTTTGTCTAGCCTTGTTTATAACCATCTAGTGTTACCCTTGGAAATGTAGGATTGTTTCTTAACCAATTCCATGGTTATTCTTATTCATGGAAAATAAAATTTCCTCCAAGCGGTTTTTGTTATGATCTTACTTCTATCTGAAGAACCCTTCATTTCTAGATGGAACCCTTCATTTCTAGGTGTCAAATTCCAGGTTCCTATAGAAAATTAGAAATTGTGGAGTGAGTCATCACATTGCCTCGGTATGACTGCGCTCATTCCTATCCTGAGCACGGACCGGTAGATTTTGGTAGTATTTGTCTTGAATCTGTGACAGTTAACCTTGCTTGTTTCAAGCCATATGTGTTACGCCGGGCTGATAGCATTGTTGCGAATATCAACCTTATTCGTTGGTTCCAATCTTAAGGAATCAATGGTTATTCTGGGATTTTGAGAGTGCGCGGCTTACGAATTGCGTGGCTTTTGAGAGTGCGTGGCTTTTGAAAATGCATGGCTTGTGAAATGCTTGGCTTATGAGATCGATACAACCCGTCGATCTGAAACGGTTTGGAACTTCTTGAAATTGCCAATCTTCGGGTAACGCAAGGAGTTCATGCTTCGAAAGCGGTTTCCATGGCTAGAAAAGTCATGCGTGGCTTAAGGGACTACATGGCTTATGAGGTCGATACGACCTATCGGTCCAGAATGGTTTGGAACTTCTCGACGCTGCCAATGTTCAAGTAACGTGAGGAGTTCGTGCTTCAAGAGCGTGGTTCCACGGCTTAAGAAATGATGCGCAACTTATGCTAGTGCACGACTTATGGGATCGATACAACCCGTCGATCCAAAATGGTTTGTAACTTCTCTACGTTGCCAATCTTCAAGTAACGTGAGGAGTTCGTGCTTTGAGAGCGTTATTCTATGGCTCAATAAGTGATGCGCGGCTTGTGGGACTGCGCGGCTTATAGGACCAATATGACCTATCGATCTAGAATTGTTTGGAACTTATTGACATTTCCAATCTTCGGATGACGTGAGGCATTCATGCTTCGAGAGCATTGTTCAACGGCTCAAGAACCGATGCATGGCTTATGGGAGTGTGCGACTTATGAGATCGATATGACTCGTCGATCCGAAACGGTTTGGAACTTCTCGACGCTGCCAATCTTAAGGTAACGTGAAGGGTTCATGCTTCGAGATCATGGTTCCAAGGCTCAAAAAGTGATGTGTTGCTTATGCGAGTGTGTGGCTTATGTGATCAATACGACCCATAGATTTGGAATGGTTTAGAACTTCTCAGTGCTGCTGGAGCGACACTAATTTTGGAGGAGACTAGGATCGAGTTTCATCGATCCAGCGGTTTGAGTCAATTTGACCCCATTGACTTAGCATGTTATTTAATTAAACAAGGTTTTATCGGTTCAAGAAGCTAGGTGCGGCTTATAGGGTGCGGCCAATGTTTGGGCCTTCCCTGTGTTGGAGGAGCGACAACAATTCTTAGAAGGTAAGGATCGAGTTTTCCCATCAATCCGGCAATTTGACTTCGTTGGAACGCGATTTTAACAGTTCTAAGAGATAAGTGGTTTTTAGATCGGGTAGCCATGGCTTGGATGATCCTTTCGTACTTTGGGAAGATGTGCACGGCCAAACAGATAAGGTTGCCGTTGCGGAGAGATCTAAAGCCGACCATATGGATGGTTATAGAGAAAGAGCTTGTGGGTGTTTAGGGCAAGGCTCTCAGTTTTGAACCCATACTACCTTTAGAGAATTGGTCTTCAATCGACCAACATACTAAGAGGAAAAGGAACTGGTCATTATTTGTGCCAAAATTGGTCGCAAACATTCACTTGCCAATGAAAGCACCAACTCACAATCTCATATCATAGATAGACAAAATGTAGAGGATATAAATATAAAGAACACTCAAAATTTAAAAGAAAAGTGGTAAAAAGATAGGGTTTATAGTGGTTTAGCGTTGTAGCCTATGTCCATTATGGAAAGTTTGTTGTTTTGTTGAAGGTCACAATCTGCTTACAATAGTAAACACTCAAGCTCTTGAGTTACAAAAGATCCCCGATAGAGTATCGATGTAGGAGAATCAAGTTCATTTTCTAGAGGCATTAGGCAGCTATTTATAGGTGTAGGCTGAAAATATCTGACTTAGACTTCGGAATACCCCTTCTCCAATGTGGGTGGGCCCACTTGATCGATCCGATGTCATTTGGGATCAATCTAGGAGCAATCCATGTACATTTTGTATCGATCAATACTTGCTCCTTTTAGGCTAAGATCAATCAAGGACATTGTTGAGGTGGTAAACAAGCTCTTGTAAAAATTTGGTAGCATTTGGATTTGTAGACTTTGAGTTATGATCGATCCAAGTGTGACATTGCAGTAGGTTAATCTGTTCTTATCGATCTCATTCGTATCGATCCATTCTTATCCATGTCGTGCGTATCGATCAGGGTGACGTGGCACATTGGTCCAGGAGCGATCCAATTTCCATGCCGAACGACTATTGTCTTTCTTTTGACTATGTTCCTTATATCATTCTAATGCAACCTCATTCATAACGTTGCTTTGCACTCCACTTCATATCCATCCCTGCTTATACCTTTTGTATCAATGATTGACTGACTTTCATATCGATCATTTGTAGCCGCTTCGTATCGATACGAACTTATGTTTTTCACATCGATGATTTAGAGGGTGTTCGTATCGATCGTTGTATGCGTTCTTCATATCGATCATTTTAGTGTTGTGTTTTGTATCGATTGTTGGCCAATCGATACGAACTGTGTAGAGGGAGAGATCGATATATAGCACATGTTAATGGAATCGATGTTAAATGTTAACTATTGATGGATACAAGGGGAATTGAGCATGATGGAAGAAGAATGGCCTTTGATGGATACGAACCGAGGCTTCCTTCACGATTCTTGATCGATCTATATCTTGAGCATACGAACTCCGATCGACTTGAAATTTGAAACATTGGCTTTCATAGCTTTTCTTGTCATACCACGCGAATTGTAGCTTGATCTAGACTCAGACAAAATTGGCCAGTTCCATAGCAGACCTGTGTGTAACCGATCTTCGAGATGGATTGTCCTTGGTTTCTAGTCAAGTTCTTGGTGTCATGGCCTTGCCAAAAGGCGGGATAATAGTCACCAAGGGTGGTAAAGGAGGAGTTGGGAAGAAGTAAGCAAGTATTATGATTCTATATCATTTTTCATGCTAGCTAGGTTGTTAAGTCCATAGTTGCCAGCATGCCAGAATTTTCAATCGGACGTAAAAGAACTATGGTATAATTAGTCTTGGCTTTCCTTATAGCTATCCAAGTATGTGTGGTGTCCCCCCATGCCACAGGGCTATTCATGAGCTTTAACTCTAACCGGGGTTTCTCCACAACCCGTTTGGTTGCACGCGGTCCAGTGGATGTAACTGTGCCTTCTAGATGATTAAAAATGGGAAAGCCTCTAGCTTCAGAGACTTATATATTTGGGATTTGAGATACTTGGTTCTACCAGGTGCCAAATCTTGGCTTGATTTGAGTCGGCCTCTTATTGATCATAACGTTGGTTCAGTTTTGGCTTAGTTTCTTTGAGTGACTTTAAAGCTCTGGAATTTAGTATTGTTTGTCTCATTGGGCGCTGGAAGTGATTCTGTTAATTTTGTGGAATGACTGATGTGATAGTCAATTTGTGGCTCTGGAGCATCACTTCACTTACTTCAGGAAGTTCTAGATGGGATGGAGGCTAATCTTCCAGTTGGACTTTGTGATGCTTTAGTTCATAAAGTATTTGTGGATTAATTGACTGTTGATCTACCAATTCATCTTCACGACTCTTTAGTTTACAAGGACTTTCACGACGCTTTAGTTCGTGAAGGAGTTTTTATGGTCATATGTCTTGCACCAGATGAACTTGAAATGATAATTTATCGATCCCGAGATGGATTTCGGTTGGATATTGAGCACCAAAAGGCCCTAGAGCGATTATTCATCGACTCCAAGAAGAATTTTAGGTCATGTGTTCGACGGCTCAGCGGTCTTAAAGCAATGATTCATCGACTTCAAAGGGAATTTTGGTCGGATGTCCAGTGACCAAGACTGTATGATCGATTTCACCCTAGAGAGGAGGTGAATAGGGTGATACTATTAATTATAAAAATTATCGCAGAAGATTGTATAAAATAATTTCAACACAGATCACAAAATAATAGCAGCACGGATAATAGCGGAATAAAAACAGAACACGCAGATTTACCCAGCTTCGGCAAAACCCTGCCTACGTGCTACTCCCAAGGTTTCTACTAGAAATTAGATAGTCAGACGCTTACACATGTAAACTTGCGACACCCGCTATCGACTAACCTAACTCTACGCTCAAAACCCTACCACAACTTAGCTACTGAGTTGCGAATTCTCGAACTACACCACCGTAGTTCGTCCCCTAGTTACCTGACTAGAATTTACAAGATTTTAAAAGAAAAATACAAAAATTAAATACAATATAAAAACAAATCCCTAATTTAAATAAACTAAAGCCTTTAATTAAAAACAAAATAAAACTAGGTCGGCCCCCTTTTGTTTTCTTTTAAATTATCGATCCGTGTTTTCTTTTGTTTGTGAAAAATGCTGGCTTCTTAATCGTTCGTTCCTCTTTATAAAAACTAGGGCTTCTGATTGAATTGCCGCCTGTATATGATCAATTGTAGTGATTTTCTCCTCTGTTTGGCTTGGTCAATTGATCATCTAGCTATGATGATTTTGGTCGATTCAACCTGATTGACTTCGAACTGAATAATCATGGTATGTAATTCCTTTGTTTCTCACGTTGATATGCTTTGAACTTAATTTGATTTGAGTTATTGATTTTATCTTCTCTGTTTAGCTCGAACTCGAATGAACTCTTAGGACGATGATGATTTGGATTTTATAGGATTCGAATTCCTATATTTTCGTTCGTATAAAATCATTTGAATTCGTCACTGCTATGCTCTGGCCGTTCGATTTTGTTTGATTGCTTGAGATGATTGCTGACTTATTCAATTTCGTATATTTTGTTACTTGATTTTCACGGCTTCGACTTTTGTTTGAAACTGCTATTGACTTGCTTGACCATACGCATGCTTCGAGCTCTGTCACTGCCATGTTGATGTTGTACTTGATTTTTCGTCTGTCTTAGTTCGGCTGTTGAATTAGTCTATAGCATTTTGTAACCAAGTCTGCTTTATGTTGCATAGTCTGTTCATATGGTCTGCACATCCATGTCGCCTCCTCTGTTCCATTTTTGTTCTTTTTATATTTGTGCGTGTCACTGGCATCTGACTTGTGAACTGTCTTGTGCCATTATCTTGTGTACCATTTGGAGCTCGAGTCTGGTTCAATCTCGCACCACATGCTATTCGATGGTCTAGTTAGTTCACTGTACATATGTGCATTTGTATCTTGAGCCATGTGCATGTTTTCACCTCTGTTGTATTGTGTCTGGTCTTTGTTTCATTTGATGGTATGGTTTACTTTGACCTGATCTGGTGTATGTTGTATCTGCATTCACCACTCTTTGTACACTTTCATTCTGCCGTGTTTTCACTGGTTCACTTGTTTCACTGTTGGTTCATTGTGTAGTCTGGTCGACAATTATAGTGTATGCATTAAGTCATGTTGGTGATGAGGCTTTGCCCCTTTGAGTCAGTTTGCATTGCTTTATTCTTTTCATATGTTGAATTCTGTTGTCAATTTGTGGTGTACTTTTGAAGCTCTGCACTATTCATTTGATGTTGTTGAACTTGATTCCATGGTGGTTGATGTTGTATGTCGAGACTTTCATTTGTCTTTGATATTGCCTTTTCATGTGGTCTGGTTGGAGTCTTCACGTGACTACACTTCTGTTGTAGTTTGCATTGTGCATTCATGTGCTATGATATCATTTACTTGTTGACTTTGTTCGCTGCCTGGTCGACGTGTATATATGCATAGATTGTCTAGTCTCTGTTTTCACGTGAATGACTTGAACTTTGGTCGAGGCTTCCTTTTTGTGTCTTGATACATTTCATTGAATTTGCACCTGTGTTGAGTCCAGCTTAAAGCTCGGGTTTAACCTTATGCTGATATCGTGACTTTATTTTTATTGCACTTGAGTTGAACCCGGCTTTTGATTTGGGTTCGACCTTGTGCTTACCTGTCCCTGTAATTTTACCAAGGGTATATCGGTTTGCACGGCCTTGTGGCATGTAAAGTGATACACTGTGCATATCACAAGTTGTTCGTGTGTAATGAATTCAAATTTAAATGATGACAAACAACCCAAATAACTGAGGCAAATATTATTTTCAAAATACATTTTATTTTACACTGCAAAAATATTTCTTTTTCAATTTTACTGTGTCAGTGTGTATTCTTGCAGATAGCTCAAATGGTGGATTCAATCTGGACTGGAGTTGAAGATAAAATATGAGTGAACGAGTGAAATGTAATGAGGTGCAAATGTATGTGAAAATTGTGATGTAGTCAAATTTGTATTGTAATTGAAAATGTGTATATATATAGTGAGATCTTGAATTTGTACTATTCAAAATTATAATAAATATTTGTTTGAATAAAATATATGTTTGAATTTAAACTCTGTTTATTTATTTTATTCAGCAAATATTTATTTAATTATGTGAAAAATAAAATAGCATATTAGCAAATACATTTGAATGAATATATATATATATATATATATATATATATATATATGTTTATTATCATCAAACAAAAATCATATACTTGCATATTCAACAATCTCCCCCCTTTGATGATAACAAATATATATATTTAAGATTTTTAATTTAGTAAATGTAATTGATTATTCAATTTGCTCCCCCTATTTGAATGCTTTCTCTCTACACAAAACTCCCCCTTCATATATGCGTGTAAATAAAAAATATGCAAATGAGCCTATATGCAAATAGAAAATATTTGACCTTTATTTATCAAAATCTTAACTTTTCTCTCCCTCTTTTGTTATCAGCAAAAGAGTAATAGTATTAGAAAAAATAGAAATAAAGTGATAGACTTTAATAAAACATTAATTCCCAATCGAGTATAAATATTAAATTTCAATAAAAAATCAAACAAAAATCATAAATACTGTTTGGTGCATATTCCACTTTAGAATGATAGGAATGAAGTCACCATATAAAACCATATAGCTGTGTCTATTTATGGTATATTTATCTCAGGAATTTGAATATCTACTAACCATGCATAACTTTAGCACTTTTAAATGAAATTAGTAGTATTCCAATTGTTTTTATAAAAAATGAATTCTAGTATCTTCTAACCACGCATAACCGTGAGGACTATTAAATGGGATTAGAATCAACTTGTCTATTTAATAAATCAATTTTGTAACGCGTTCCATACATGCAAAACTGTGAGGACTTTTAAATGATCATGGAAGCACATAATAAAAAATTCCAAGTAATTCACCCATGCATAACCGTAAGGACTTTTAAATGAGAGTGAATACTTTAGATATTTTATTGCAAAAAAACAAAAAAACAAATGATTCCTGTTTAAAGCACCACATATTGACATACTATATTGGATTTTGATGAGTGATGGTTGATAGAAATATGATAGAAATAGAAATAATCATGGAATTTTTACCAACAAAATGTTTTTATAACTCTTATTCAAATTTCTAAAGGAATTTACTAAATATACCATCTCAAGTTATAATATATGATTAATATCAACACTCATCACTTTTTCAGTCACCATTTATCATTTTGATAATCAGTAGGGAGTCAGATTAGTTAATATAGTCATTTAAAATCATTATTCAACAATAATTACAAAAATTTTCTAAAAATGACTAATCTGAAACAAGGTCAAAAATGATTTTCTAGAAGGGGTTTTATAAGAAAATTTCTGCTATTTGAAAATATTTGAAATGAAAAAAATATGCAGATTTATTTTTGAAAAACGATGCAATTACTGAATGTCTCAACATAAATCACGTTCCACTATAAATTTTTCTATCAACTAGATTACCAGTGTAATTTGCATCTGAATTTTTATTTCACTCGAGATTATCATTAATTGATTGTTATAAACCAGACTGTGAAGTTTCAACAAATTTCTTAAAATCATTTTAACAGCTTTCAAATGAAGTTCTCTTGAATTTGAATTGAAGTCGTGTAAATGATCAAACAATGACCATAGTGTCAGATCTCGAAGCAATAAGATAAGCAAATATATCCACGTGTATCGTGAGTAATCAGCAATCAGTAAAACATCATCATTAGTCTAAGCAAATCTATAGTTCATGGATGATTGATCAATATTTTGAATAAGTCGGAATCAAAATCATCATTCGTTTCATCATTACATTACTAGCTGATTTAAATCAGATTTCGGTGCAGATTATCACATTTAATATATCGTTCAAAATAAATATACCATTACCCGCCTTACCTTTACGATAATTTTTCATTTGTTGTCCACTATGATTTTGTCGCCTTTGTACTAGGCTAAGGAACTTTGATTCATTGCCTGTTGTGTCCCTGGAATAGCCAGAATCCAAGTAACGCTATTGTAGTTCCTTAACCTGCCAGCATACCTACACGATGAAAGATTTTTGTGACCTATTTGTTTTTATAGGTCCATGGTTGTTAGTGGCAAATGATTTTTATAAATATGTTTGTGGAGACCTAAAACTACTTATATTTGTTCCTTGTGGCACCCAGATTTGTTTTACTTTGAGGGATTTTATATTCATGCTTTTGGAACTCAAATTGGTATAGTTTTCAGGTGTTTGGGTCCAGACCAGCAATTATTTTGATTGTGTCCAATTTTTCTACAAATTGTGCACTCGGATTTGACTTTATTAATTTTGCTTTTAACACGTTTAGAATGATTATACCCAATTCCTTGCCTATTTGTATTAATAGTTGGTTTCCTTAATAGCATTTTCAACGATCTTTCACTTTTGGAAAAATTTCCTAAAGTCATTGACAATTGTTGGACTTGTGTTTTGAGAGATTCCTTTTCATTCAATAATTGTGCACTTTTTAATAGAGTTCTCTCTCCTAGTGTTTTCGCTTTCTATCAAAATCATAATTTCATTTTCAAGTGATTTTATTTTTATTTTTTATTTTTTAATCTCCTCTTAGAATGATGGACACTTATCATACTTAGGGATCCTATTTGATAGTTTTTAACTAATTGATCAAGTTGTTTATTTGATTCTATCAAAGTATCTCTTTGTGATTCAATTTTAGCGTATCTCTCCCTAAGTCTTTCAAAACAGCCATTTACTTCATGGAAATATATAAGTAATTCTGAGTGAGTGAATTTTGATACCTCGCTTGACTCATCATCGTCGCTATCAGTTATATCACCTCTAAAGCACAGATCTTCTTTCTCACTCTCACTGCTAGTGCTTTTATAATCATTATCACTTTTATTCCACGTGGCTGCAAAGCTTCTCCTTTTTGATTTATTTTCTTGGCCGTGTTGAAGTTGAGGACAATTGGGCTTGATGTGTTCGAGTTTGTTGCACTTGTGACAGATGATCTCCCGTTCTTCTGGGTTGTTAGTGCTTTGGCTATTCTGCTTTTTAATTTCTGATTCAGAGCTGGATTTCCATATTTTTGATTCCATTTTTTGAATTTCTTCATTAGTAGTGCCATCGCAGTTGCTCCATCATCATTATCATTATCAGCATCATCACTTTCCGTTGTTCATTTAAGCGCTATTTATTTATTTCGAGTATCACATCCTTCTCGTTCTTCCTTGAATTTCATTTCTAGCTCGTAAGTGGTGAGATTTCCGATAAGCTCTTCAACTTTGATTTATTTCAAATCCTTTAATTCTTGAATGGCTGTAACTTTTGCCTCAAAATTCCGTGGAAGAACTCTAAGGATTTTTCGGACAATTTCCAACTCTGTGTATGATTTTACGAGAGCTATTGATTTGTATATGAGATTGGAAAGTCGTGCATACATCTCTTTAACATTCTCATCCTTGGCCATTATGAAGTTCTCGTATTCGCTACTAAGCATTGCAAGGCGAGATTCCTTGACTTAAGATGTTCCTTCGTGAGTCACTTCGAGTGTATGCCAGATTTCCTGCGCAGTTAGACAATGTGAGACATGATTATATTCGGTATGATCCAATGAAAAAATAATAGAATTCATAGCTTCAGCATTAGCATTTTGTAACTTATTTTCTAGATCTGTTCATTGATCAAATGGTTTTTCATTATCCTGATTATTTACTACTATAGTTGGCGCTCTATAACCTGTCCCAACAATATTCTAAGCATCAAAGGTTTTTAGAAAAAATTTCATTCTATTTTCCCAGTAAGCATATTCACCATTGAACATTGGTGGTCTAACTATGGACTGACCCTCAGCAAAAGCGTTGTTGAAAGAAGTCATTTGAAAATTTTATATTTTTAAAATAAAAATTGGTATTTGAAAACAAATCAATTTTTTTTAAAAAATATTGCTTTTATTCCTAGCCTTGATACCACTTGTAGGATCGATTTCACCCTAGAGGAGGGTGAATAGGGTGATACTATTAATTATAAAAATTATTGCGGAAGTTTATATAAAATAATTTCAACACAAATCACAAAATAATAGTAGCACAGATAATAGCAGGATAAAAACAGAACACACAGATTTACCCAGCTTCGGCAAAACCCTTCCTACGTGCTGCCTCCAAGGTTTTTACTAGAAATTAGATAGTCTTACGTTTACACACGTAAACTTGCGACACCCGCTATTGACTTACCTAACTCTACGCTCAAAACCCTACCACAACTCTGCCACTGAGTTGTGAATTCTCGAACTACACCACCATAGTTCGTCCCCTAATCACACGACTAGAATTTACAAGATTTTAAAAGAAAAATACAAAAATTAAATACAATATAAAAAAGCCATAATTTAAGTAGACTAAAGCCTTTAATTAAAAACAAAATAAAACTAGGCTGGCCCCCTTTTGTTTTCTTCTATATTATTGGCCCATGTTTTCTTTTGTTTGTGAAAAATGCAGGCTTCTTGATCGTTTGTTACTCTTCACAAAAATTAAGGCTTCTGATTGAATCGCCGCTTGTATATAATCAATTGCAGTGATTTTGTCCTCTGTTTGGCTTGGTCAATTGATCCTCTAGCTGTAATGATTTTGGTCGATTCAACCTGATTGAATTCGAACCGAATAATCCTGGTATGTAATTCCTTTGTTCCTCACGTTGATATGCTTTAAACTCAATTTGATTCGAGTTATTGATTTTATCTTACTCGAATGAATTCTTAGGCCGATGATGATTTGGATTTTATAGGATTCGAATTCCTATATTTTCGTTCGTATAAAATCATTTGAATTCGTCACTGCTATGCTTTGGCCATTCGATTTTGTTTGATTGCTTGAGATGATTGCTGACTTTTTCAATTACATATATTTTGTTACTTGATTTTCATGGCTTCGACTTTTGTTTAAAACTGCTGTTGACTTGCTTGATCATATGCATGCTTCGAGCTCTGTCACTGCCATGTTGATGTTGTACTAGATTTTGTCTTCTATCTTAGTTCAGCTTATCGAACTAGCCTGCAGCATTTTGTAACCGAGTCTGCTTTATGTTGCATAGTCTGTTCATATGGTGTGCACATCCATGTCGCCCCCTCTGTTTGATTTTTTTTCTTTGTATATTTGCGTGTGTCACTGGTATCTGACTTGTGAACTGCCTTGTGCCATTATCTTGTGTACCATCTGGAGCTCGGGTCTGGTTCAATCTTGTACCACATGCTGTTCAATGGTCTATTTAGTTCAAGCTTTACATATGTGCATTTGTATCTTGAGTCATGTGCATGTTGCCACCTCTGTTGTATTGTTTCTGGTCATTGTTTCATTTGATGGTATGGTTTACTTTGACCTGATCTGGTGCATGTTGTATCTGCATTCACCACTGTTTGTACACTTTCATTCTGCTGTGTTTTCACTGATTCACTTGTTTCACTTGTTTCACTGTTGGTTCATTGTGTAGTCTGGTCGACAATTATGGTGTATGCATTAAGTCATGTTGGTGATGAGGCTTTGTTCCTTCGAGTCAGTTTGCATTGCTTCATTATTGTCATATGTTGAATTCTGTTGTCAATTTATAGCGTACTGTTTGAAGCTCTGCACTGCTCATTTGATATTGTTGAACTTGATTCCATAGTCGTTGATGTTGTATGTCGAGACTTTCATTTGTCTTTGATATTGCCTTTTCATGTGGTCTGGTTGGAGTCTTCATGTGACTACACTTCTTGTAGTTTGCATTGTGCATTCATGTGCTATGATATCATTTACTTTTTGACTTTGTTCGTTGCCTGGTCGACATGTATATATGCATAGACTGTCTAGTCTCTGTTTTCATGTGAACGACTTGAACTTTGGTCGAGACTTGCTTTTTGTGTCTTGATACATTTCATTTGAATTTGCACTTGTGTTGAGTCCAGCTTAAAGCTCGGGTTTGACCTTGTGCTCATATCGTGAATTTATTTTTGTTGCACTTGAGTAGAACCTGGCTTTTGATTCGGGTTTGACCTTGTGCTCACCTGTCCCTGTAATTTTATCAAGTGTATATCGGTGTGCACGGCCTTGTGGCATGTACAGTGATACACTGTGCATGTCACAAGCTGTTCGTGTATAATGAATTCAAATTTAAATGATGACCAACAACCAAATAACTGAGGTTAATATTATTTTCAAAATACATTTTATTTTACGTTGCAAAAATATTTCCTTTTCAATTTTACCGCGTCAGTGTGTATTTTTGTAGAAAGCTCAGATGTTGGATTCAAACTGGACTGGAGTTGAAGATAAAATATGAATGAACGAGTGAAAGGTAGTGAGGTGCAAATGTATTTGAAAATTTTGATGTAGTCAAATTTGTATTGTAATTGAAAATGTGTATATATATTGTGAGAGCTTGAATTTGTACTATTCAAAATTGTAATAAATATTTGTTTGAATAAAATATCTATTTGAATTTAAACTCTGTGTTATTTGTTTTACTCGGCAAATATTTATTTAATTATGTGAAAAATAAAATAGAACATTATCAAATACATTTGAATAAATATATACATATATGTATATATGTTTATTATCATCAAACAAAAATCATATACTTGCATATTCAACAAAGACGGCCTTTGAGCGATAATTTATCGATTCTGAGAGAAATTTTGAATTGATATCCAACGACCAGACGGCCTTAAAGCGATTGTTCATCGACTCCATGATGAGTTTTGGGTCGTGTGTTCGATGGGTCGACGAACTTAAAGCGATGATTCATCCAATTTAAGAGGAATTTTGGCCAGATATATGACGACCAGACGGCCTTGGAGCGATAATTCATCGACTCCAAGAAAATTTTTGGGTCGTGTGTCCAACAACCTAGTGGTCTTGGAGCAAAGATTTATTGACTTCAAGAGAAATTTTTAGGATTTGGCTCGTAGGAACACGGTTTTATCAGTTCCTGGAGACTGGAGGGTTGATCTGTTTGTTCGACGATCCTTTGGACAAGCCTTCTTGACGTTATCAGAGTAACACCTATTTTCAAAAGGGGGATCGACATGACTCGTCATAGGCATAGAAGCATTTATTTCGTTGTGCTGTCTACAATGCCCCTAATGTCCCGGTACAGCTCATTTAAAAAAGGAAAGTAGATAAGGATGGATGAGAAGGCATCGCTTTAGGTTGCTGCCTCATTCTTTAGCAGCTGGCTAACTAATATGTTATTTGATAATCATCCTTTCGACTGATTTCGTCAGTTAGCCAGGGCGCTTTTCTACTGGGTCGTAGTAGCCTTTCTTGGGTAGAAGGTCCCTAAGGTCCTGTAGGTCCTTCACCGTTTGGTATGTTATTTTGCAAATTGTTGGGTTTGCCTTCTTCCAATTGCACTACCTCTAGTCTCTAGAACTTGTTTGCCTTCCCATAGAATTCTTCCAAGGTCATAGGTTATTTCATCCTTTAATGATTCCTGATAGCTTTATAGTAGACTACATCTGTCACCCTCGCTTCTTCCATATGCTAGTCATACTTGGAAAAAACAATTTCGAACCATTTGTGCAGTTGTAGGAAGGTATAAATGGTATGATAAACTTCTTTGGATATTCTGCTTGTGGAACGGCTTTCGTGAATGAGTTTCGATTAGGGAAGATACTCTAATTGTTTTCACTCCAGTACTTATTCAAGTTACTGCTGTTTATAAAGCTTGAGGATGATGTATGCATGATTGTCCTATGCTCGAATGATTGGAAATGCCAATTGAATGGAAAATACTTAGGATGGGGCATGGATCAGTGATGATTTCTAAAAAATTTCAAACTAGGTGAGATCGGTGGTGGGCGACAAGGAAGGCCCCATAAGGTTGCATTCTAAATTTCAAGGCATTTGGATTTCGCATATTCGAGTTATGGGCAAATAAGATGGATCAGCATTGATGGATCAGTGGTATTTTATTTGGAGTATGACTTGAGAAAATTTGCTATTTGAAGTCAGCACATGGTTCACTTGGAGTCATAGAATTTGAAGTGCTGGGTTGGTGATGAACAGTGCTTGGAGTCATTTTGCATGTTTGCTTGGAGAAAATCTTAGTTTTACTCGAGTGTGATTTAGGCTAGAATTTCCTAGGTTTGCTTCGAGTCAAATGGGTGATTACCCAAGTTCGACTTCGAGTTAGGACTTCTATAACAAATAGGCGATTACCCGAGTTCAACTTCGGGTCAACCTTGAAGTGAGTTTTTCAATGACTATTTTGACGATTTTTGATGATTTTCGATGATGACCATTCATGATTCGACGATGGGACCCCCATGATGGGATTGGAAGCTGGTCAGTTAGGAGTGGTCACAATATACCATGGGAGCTTGGCCTTGTCCCGGTTTGTGTCATATCTTCTTGGTTTTCCTTCCTATGGGGGCACTGTTTGGGTAGAAGTTCCTCCTACATTGTTGGGTGCTATGCTGTGGCATGGGTTTTAGAGCTTCTTCTAGCATTTTTCATGTTTGATTTTATCCAAGTTGTCTTCCTCAAATTGTTTGTCATTTTCAAAGCCAGAGAGGGCCATCGTTATGTCCCCCTGTGGGGTTTTCACCCCTAAGTTCGGGTTTGTAGCAGGTGCTTTTATAGTGGGTGTAGTGTTAACATTTTCTTCCGTCATGATTCTTTGAGCTCCTCCCACTACTTCATTTTGCTTTTGCCTTCTATTTCTTCCGTTCAAAATGAAAACAATTAAATGCTCTTGCTTCTTAGCAGCCACGGCTTTAGGCACCAATTTGAGAGTAGTTAGTGATTGGAGCGCTAAGAGAGCATCTATCTTTTCCATAAGAGCCTTTTGATTGTTTGCCATTTTTTGGTTAATTTTACCAACCATCTTGTTTAATTTTCCCTTTGTCACAACTTCATGCTATATAGAGGATCCTTGAACTTGATCTCCAGAGTTATCTCCTAATGGCAGGTTGTTAGGTTTGGTGATGACAATTTGCGGAGGGTATGTTTCTTCTCCAGCAATGGTAGCTCCTATGGATCTTACGGAGGTAGTTCTCTTTCTTTTTGGTGCCATTAATTGTCAACATCAAATCTTCCACGTAGAGATTAAGGATCTAACTTCTGAATCTATCTAATCTAAAGTATATAGATAGATCTAAGCCTGTGTTGGGTTCTCAATGAAAGCACCGAAATGTTAACCTAAAAAGTGGATTAAAAACCTACATTGAGTGTGAAAGCACTGGCCTTGTTTTTATAGAGCAATAATTTAGAAAATAAATGTCAAAGAGAAGAAATAGTAAAAAGAGAAGAAGATTTTTATAGTGGTTTGGCTATTAATGAAGCCTGCATCCACTTTATAACTTTCTATTTACTGACTGCTGTTTCAACTTGAATCGGATTACAATATGTTCAATCTTCTAAGTTAGATCAAGTCATAAATACAAGAGTTCACTAGAGAATCATAGTGAACTCCTAGAAGACTAATGTATGAAAGGAGAAGAGTGAAGAATAATCTCTACAGAGTTCCACAGTCAGTCCAAAAGATCCTATTTATATTGTAGATGGGTGAGTATTTATAGGGGAATTCAGTGAGTATTAGGCCAGAAGTCCAAGTGTAGAAGAGTCCATTTGTTATGCCAAGTCATCACCGAAAATCTCAAATCAATCCGAGTCATTTCTATGGATCGCTAGCTATCCATTGGGGATGGTTCACTAGATATTCATAGGGGATGGATCGTTAGCTATCCATTAACTTAGCATAATTTTATACCTGAAGCCTTTAGTTAATGCTATGAAGGAACTTGGAAAGTTTGAGAGCGATCCGACCTATTTTGATGGATCGCTAGCTATCTATAGGGGATGGATCACTAACTACCCATCCACTTAGCATATTTTTGAATGCTCTTAGTTTGGTTGTCTTCCTATATTCTATTTAAGTGCCTTGTCCAAATATCAAGTCGTTTGGAATTCGTTCGATCATCCATCTCCATGGGTCATCTGGTCTGGAAGATGGATCTATAACTCACTCAATACTTAACCAAATCATACGAAACTTCACACATGCAATGTAGATGAGTAGGAGAGCCTCCCTTATGGATCATAGGTCATGGGGACCACTCCTTATGGGCCAGACCTGATGAATCAAACTGGCCTAATTCGGAGAAGAATCATCCATAACTCGCTCAAAACTTAATGAAACCAGACAAACTTTACAGGTACTCTTTCTAGAGTGTATAAGACCTACTTTACAAATTTTAGGTTGTAGGGCCCAACCTACATGGATCGTTAGTAATCCATCTAGTTAGGTCGCTAATGATCCATCAAATAACCTCCAAACGGTCCTATTTTTTCGATGAGCCTTATTTTATATCTTATAAGTGTTCTGCAAAAATTACAAGTCAATCTGACTTTGTATGAGTTATTTTGGTCCATTTTAAGTTAGCTGCCTTTAGTCAAACGGTTTGAATCAGATGAGTCTTCACTTCTCGAGCTAGATTGTTTTGCATGCTATGAAATTTTGCAAGTATTCCTAAAAATGGTAGCAGATCATGGTGCAAGAGGCTTTGACGACTCATGATGCTTCCTTTTGTACCGCTAGCGATCCATGGATGATGGATCTAGCGGTTCATCTACTTAGTGGGTTTTTGGTTTTTTCTCTTAAGTTCTGTTGGCTTATTCTTTTAGATGCTTTCTTCAAGTTTCAAGTCATTCTGGCTTAGTCTGGATGTTCTAACTCTTGTTAAATTCTGCTGGGTAAAAAACCCATTTAACTATACATATTTTGAAATTGGATAATTTATGTAAATTACACGATACTCGCTCTACATAAATCAAAACATAGAATTTTACATTCTAAGTCAACTAGGAAAACCTAATTTAAAACCTAATTATATATATGGAATAAAAAAATTATGCAATAAAAATTTTTGGCACTAAGTTTAAATTTCCAGATTAGGTTGTACAAACTATTCCTATTCTAATTACCTTTTTTTATTGAATATGTATGCGATATTCCTATACATTTATTTTAAACGTACAAGTCATTAGTTCTTTTATAGGCATGATAATAAAATAAAATCAAACGATATAAATTTTAATGTTATAAATAAATTATATAATTTCTCACTCACCTTTGAAAGCTTTCTAAATATCCAAACCTGAATCCATTCCTTTACTTGACTCCTTTTCCTTTCTAATCCAAAAAAATATTTATAACAAGACATATACATACTATTAGAATTGCAAATCTGAGAAATGATTTGGGGTTAAGGGGAATACAGATTTATAACTACAACAATTACATTTTTCCGCAGTATTGATTTGCTCCTTCTCTTCTTCTTTTTTATATTCTACCCTTCTCTGATTATATATTTATATAATATTTTATAATTTATAGAAGCAGTGAAGAGGGAAAATAGCAGAGTTTCACTACTTTAATAAGAAATATGAGACGAGAAATGAGGGCTTACGTCTTTATTTATAGGTGTATGAATCAATGTCAACCGTTAGATTAAAATAATTAAATCCATGTCATTGGCCAATGTTTAATCCCTAGCCATCACATTCCAACCAGTCGACCGCTCCCCTGTAGGTGGTCGATCACTAGTAGTCGCTGGCATAGGGAGAAGGTCGACCGATGGGGTCCCATATTTGATATTATTTATTTCCTCTTCTTTTTAATTTATTTTCGCTTCAAAAACTTCAAACGTTGATAACTTTTTCGTTTAAGCTCCGACCGTGAAATTCCAGATATGAAAGTTATTCGAAAAATCACCACATACACAATGGTGCAAATTTTGTGATCAAATTCTAACGTTTGCTCGAATTTATTTTTGGAGTCTTATTAATTATTTATTAATTATCATGAATTTTATGGTGTGTTACATAAACATGTAAAAAAATTTAAAGAAGAAATTCTTTTATTTCTTTTTCTTAACATATATAATTAATTAAGGAAAGATGGAGCTATATAAGTAGGAAAAGAAACCTTTCATTCCCCTCTCTTTAATTAGATTAATTGACATATTAAGTGGCATTTATAACCAAATTTACACATGTCTTTGTTGTTAGAGTTTTTGACTAATACATACACATATTTTGGCTATTTTATACATTTTGAAATCAAAACTTAATATAAGATCTAATTTAATAAGAGTCGGAAATTAAATTAATGAATTCGCTCAAGTATCTATTTTATATACTTTATGTTAAAAAATACATACAATTATTTATGTACATATATGTAAAATTAAGGTTAATAAAATATCCAACCCGATCGAAAAGGCATATGACTTTTGCTTAATAGTCTATATGTGATTTTTGTTAACTTTCAAATAAAAGTATACAATGATGAAAAGAATTATATTCAAAACAACGATCATATAGAATTTATACTTAAGTTCCAAATGACTTCAAATAAGTAACATGTATATTTTGTTCGAGTTGAAGTGTATGTATCAAGTAATAAAAATTATATTAATTAATTTAACATTAGATTTCAATCAAACTGTTACTTTTTTGAATCAACATGTGAATTTTAAATCCATTTAAAATTTGATGTAAGCAAGAGACAAAATTATTTCAAAACAACTTGAAATGGAACCGTCAATTTTCAATCTTATAATATGAAACTAAATCTTATGTAAGCAACAAACAAAATTATTTCAAAACAATTTTTAGGAAAACATTTAATTTCAATTTTATAATATAAAATTAAATTTACCAATAAAATTATTTCAAAATTTTATTCAAATAACATTTTCTATATGAAGGAATTGTATAACATAGGGACGTATAAATTCATGATAATGAGATGTAGATCCAAGTTTATTACACAATATAAACTACCAAACAAAACAGAGATAAATTAAAAATTATTATTTTATGTGGTATATGAGTAGCGAAGAACATAAACAAGGTGATTTTATCATATTAACATGACAATGATAAAACTAGTACAAGGAAGCAAACTAAATATCTAAAACATTATCTAGATACATATAAATGAATAAATAGAATAGGTGAATTATAGAAACATATTAATGATGAATTATATATAAACAAAATAGAAGATTACCTTTTAAGATGAAACCAAGAGAAATATCTTGAAGATGTGAAGAATTCCTAGATCCAATAGATCAATCTCAAGATCTGCATCAAACTAGAGATAACCACCTTTTCTTTCTAATTTTTTTTGATTGATTTTGTTTGAATTTTTTTTTTAGAATTTGAACCTCGGCTCTATGATAATTTAGCTTAGGTTTTGAGTGGAGAAAAGATGTAACGACCTGCCTTTTTGACCATTGAAAGTCGACACTGAACACTACCACTGTGTTCAAAAGTCGTGCATCCAATCAACAAAAGGGCAATTGTTACGGTAGATGAAAAAAAGAACCGAGAATAGAGAAATCAGAATCTCACGGTGGAATCAACAACATATAATATAACAAAGATAGTAAAAACTATCACTCCAAAATACAGAATACATCAGAGTTAAAAAAACTTCAACAGCTGGACAACTATAAAATTCCGACCTTACAATCGCTAAAAGGTATACACTGCATACAGTGAAAAATATAACACTACGATAGGTGAACATCTAGCTCTACTTCAAACTCTATATCACCAAAGCCAATTTAGGAAAAACTCGGTCTAACCCGAGCATTATAATAAAATAACTACCAGATCAGTTTGGAAAACCAGAGTGAGAAAACTCAAGTAATGTGATGAATATATTAAAATTCTGAGAGACCGTGCCGCTAACGCGGAATGTGTTTCTACCACGTAAGCATAACATCCATAAATGAAGAATTGAGAATCAAATCAAAACAATAATCCAATCAAGCAAGAATGGAAATAAACAACAGAAACAATCCAAATGAAGGGGCATGTACTAGTAAGAACAAATCCTATGCTGAATGAATGAGCGTAAATAATATCCAACTCCAGACTTGAAAGGATGTTCATAAATAATTAAACATAGGGAGGAGCACAATGAAGTTCTCCATGAAATTAAGAAAACACTTCAAAGATTTGAATTAACAATAAATGGAAGATAAGTTTTTCCAATAATGATTAGGAGGGTGCGACCCCCTTGTCGAAAGTATACCTCTAGAAATATACTTGAGAACTCTGATGGCTCTCGGACACGTCCAAGTCGGACGCCGCCAATGGTTACCGAGAATTCGAGTATTTCACATCTCAGTGTGAAAAACTCGATTCCAATCTTGAGCAGATGTGAAAATACCCTAAGGGGAGAAACCCCACATAGCTTGGCTTCCACTCGCTTTTTGGGTTTACTCATTTTCGACAAAGAATAACAAAGCTCAAATGAGGAATACATCGTCATAGAATGACGAAACAAAAAGAAGGAAGCAGAGTCAATATTGATAGTCGATAAATCAACTATCGGGAATGATAAGATGGTTGTTTTCACTTGCATTCGATTTTCACATCACAACACTTTTAAAGACACTTTAAAATTACTCTTTAAATTATTCTATTAAGAAGGGTAGATTATATTTCTAAGTGTATTAAAACCAAGGTCAAACAAATGCAAAACATTATTTATTATAAACCCAAACAATTTACACTTAGCTTTATTTGAAATAATTCTTTTTTTTAAAGATCTTGTTTATTAACTATCGTCTATCAAATTTAAAACACTATTTATCATTCCAAAAGATAATAATCAATTAAATTACTTTTATAAATTTTGAATCAAAGATTAATCATCCCAAAGGATAATTTAAATAACCTTTTTGTAACTTTTAAAACCATATAAATTTTTTCGAACAAATTAAATCAAATTGAAATCGCTTTTAGAAATTTAAACAAATGTAACGACCCGTAAAATTCGATGATTTAAAATGAGTTAAATTAATAAGATATTATAATTTATAAATGGTATATTATTGAAACAAATAAAATTTGTAGATGAATAATGAAAAATAACTAAGATAAAGTGTAACAACGATTATTAAAGCTAAAATTGTTATAGATTAAATGAAACTACAATAAATAAAATAGTGTAAGTGTTATACTTGGATGTAAATTGAATATAAAAATATAAAGTAGGTATTGAATTAGTTAATGAAAGAACACATTGTTACATTTATTGAATTAAATTAAGGAAATTACATATTAATAAATGGTCATTTAATAAAACCAATGTTCTAGGATTAATTATAATAGTCGTTTGAAATACGTATAAACTTTGATTTAGAAATCTATTGGATTTAAAATGAAATTTGGTATTACTTTTATGAGTTTAAATGTTTTTTTATTTTGTAAAGTAATAAATGATGTAACAAAAGAGTGAAATCTAGATAAATAAATTTAATTGAGACTTTAATTAAACAATGGGTGAAATAATAGGATAAATGGTAACATTGATATTGTAAGAAATAAAAACCCTATTAATGTAAGAAAACCAAGGCAAACATTTAGTTATAAATGTTATGATAAAAAAATGACCATTGTATAAGGATTTTGCATATGAAAATAGTAACGGTTGTGTGTAAATATTGGAGTAAATATTATGTACGAAACTATGATAATTGGTTGGAAATAATAAACCTTAGTGTATTGTAAGGTTACCTGTTTATTTCGTTTATAATAAAATTCGAAATCAATTAGAGTAAAGGAACCTTAATGCTATATTAATAAGAATTAACGCAATAACTAAATTAGTGCATACCCTATTAATTGAAACATATGGTAAAGTTAGGATTGATTGAAATTAGTAAATTGGGAAAGGAATTCAAAATTATGTTGACTGATGAAGAATACGTAATAAATTGTAAATTTATAAAATCAATGTCCGTTAAGTAGTTATAATATTTATAGTGGATAATAAATGTTACTTAGTGATTATTAATATAATAATGGAAGGCGTAAATGTAATAATGGAATAATTGGAATTGTAAATTTATGCGTATTGTAGTAATCGATATAATGGAAAGTATGAACCTAAGTAAATGAATTTATTTAGAATGTAAAACGCAATTAGCGCGTATATTCGTAGAAATGTAGTTAAATGAAAATATGGTAGTTAGTACGGAGGAAAGATGAAAATTTGGACTTGCTAATGTATAATAGGGTAAACAAAGGTTACCTTTGTTTATTGAATAATTATTTATGAAATAAAAAGGATTTGGAGTTAAATCAAGTTTATTTATTGAAATAAATTATAATTTATTGGATTTATTGTGAATGAAATTAATATCTACATTTTTTGAAATAAAGATAATATGAGGAAACTAATGTAATAGTTTAAATCCAATATTAAAGCCATCTATTTAACAATAATGAATGGAATAATTTTTGATTGATTTAATTAAATAGAATTTTGGAAATTTAAATTATAATTGTTGAACTTAAGGAAATTGAGGAATTAATCAATTTTAAATCAACAGTTAAATTTGTTTAAATTTGTATAAATTTTTAAGAAATTAATAATGACAAGAATTGTCGATTATAGGATTGGAAATTGAAAGTTGATTTAATTAATTAAAATTTTAACTTATTTAATTAAGTGTAAAAATAGCTATTTTGGCCACTGACTCGAATTTCGACGAAACCAGTTTCATCGGATCCGTAACGGTGAATTATTATAGGACTTCAAGTTTCGTAGCGATCGGACTTGTCGTTTGATCGTACGGACTCGAAACGCCTTGAAATAAATGCAATTTAAATCAATTGAAATCAATTTGGAAAATATTGATTTTAGCATAAATTCTTCATATGATGGAATTTGGACTTGAAACTTATTCCATCGCGTTTAGAATATTTAAAAAACACCTATTTTGATATATGGGTTGGCCCGATTTCGTTCCGGAGTCAGAACGGGCTTTATGTGCCATTTCGTCGTTAGCGCTTACATATATTTTATACGATCCATTCTATTTAAAATCTGTCTATAAATACATTGTTATAAACCCTAATTTCCCTCATTCTCATTTGTATGTACGTACATCTTCTTCTCAACTCCTCCTTCTCAATGGCAGACAACAAAAATTCCAGATCCAATTCCCAATTCAAAATCAAAGTCAAAAATCCAAACTCTTCAGAAAAATTCAGAAAAAATATATGTTGAAGCTGTCAAAGTGTGTAATCTTTTGGTGAAATTCGTTTTTCATTTTGGATTGCCATTTGACCGGTAAAAATCGAAGAAGTCTCGGCCGTTCATCACGTCGAAATCAAACTCGACGGATCGATGAACTGTTTCTGGGTATTGTAGAGTGGACGATGGGGAGTGTATCAGTGGTGTTCGTTCGTCGAATTGACTGTCGGATTGCTCTATTTAATTCGTTAGGGTTTTGGGTTGATATGGCAGCTGCTGTGTTTTGCTCGTCGCGATCGATGGTTGGAGACGGCAGTTATGGTCGGCGTGTAGAGGGGAGGGGCAGGCCGAACCCTGGGAGGAGGCGTCGTGGTTTATGGCAGCGCAAGGTGGGGGAGAAGCGTAGTCAAAGTTCGGTCATAAAGGTGCTCACGCGTTTTCTCTCTGGTTTGATTTTTCCTGTGCGTGGGAAGGGTGTTGATGACGTGGACTTAGGTGAAATGTGTTCTATTCTATTTATTTGTTTTAATCATTTTCAATCGCATTAATCATTATAATTTTTGCATACGATATTCGATTTACGCGCGGTTTTTTTTGTTAGGATCGAATTGAAATTCCAGACTTGATGACGCTAGTTTGGACGAATTCTGAGATGGTCAAATTTTTGGGTTTAATTTGGATTTAAATTCAATTTAAATTCAAAAGATGAGTGTTTTAACCTACTCACAACTTCTAAGATTCTTATGTTTGTTAAATTCATTTATGATGTGATTTGAAATTTAATGATAGCTGTTTGGCATATATTTCATGATTATCTCAGTTAATTTGCATTTATTTAATTAACTTGTTGTTTAATTCATTGTTGCATATTAACTGCCAGTTAAATTGTTATTTATTTTATTGCATATAAACTGCCAGTTTAACAGTTATAATTTATTTTTGAATATAAACTGATAGTTGATACCTGTTATTACTACCTGTTATATACTGATGTATTGTTTGAATTTGGATGATGATTGTGATAAATGGTTGATGGTTGATATTGGATGAATGGATGTTGTACTTATATTGTTATAAACTGCAAGTTATTATGCATTTTCATTTCATTCAGGATTGCGGTTTGAAATGATATATAACCGTAATTTTTATTTTAAATTACGGATTGAAAAATTTAATACAGGCACCGTATATATATATATATATATAATTATTTTTGAAATGATTTTTCTATGGTTTGGAAAGAATATGGTTTAATGAATATTGATTTTTGATATTTTAAATATTATTTTGATATATAGTTAAACGCTTGAATTTAAGTTATGTATAAATTTGGTTTAAAGAATAAAAGAAGTTTAAAAATAAAAGTTCAATTTTATTTAGATATAATACGGTTAAGTATTTATTTAAATTTATTGATGGAGTTTATGATGTCTTAAATAAAATAAATGTTGGAAGATAAATATGAATTTGCTTTGAATTAAGATAATTTAAGAATTATCCTCGAATAAAAATTATTTGAAATTTTAATTAATTTGGGGTTTTAAAAGGTATGATCTTTATAACTTGATTTTGATTTAGAGGACTTAAACGAATATCAAGTCGATTTAAATGAATATTATCAAGTTAATTAAATTGAGAGAATATCCTGTTATTTGAAGTTTAAAGGTTTTACTTAAATGATATTTGATTTATTAAGTAAACATTTCAAATCTAAATAATAGTAATTGAATTTGATATATATGAAATTATCATAGAATAAGTTTTGGAATGGTGGAATAATTAAAGCTTTGAAATATATGGAAATTGAAATGGTTTATTTGGGAATTTAAACCTATATTTGGAATTTATTTGTGAAATTTAAAAAGCTATTTTGTTATGCAAAGCGGTTTAATATTTAAACCATTTAAGTATTAGAAATTTTATTTCAAAGCTATGGGGTTTAAGATATATATATTTGAAAATATTATGATTTGGGAAAAGGGATATTTAAAAAATAAAAACGATATCATATTGATTTGGGGTTTTAAAAATATAAATGATATTGTATTTATATGGTTTTGAAAGGGATATTATATTCTTGTTTTAAAGTATAAATTATTTTGAAATAACCGCGATGTTGTAATAACGTTTGGTTGTTGAAGAGTCCGGTATCTGAAGTTGTCATACTCTCTGCCAACTCCGAAAACCACTTTAACAACCGTGTACGCGGTGGAGATTCCAGAACGAAGTAGGATGGTGGTGACGTTTCCTTTAAGGTAAATACGTGGACCCGACTCCCGTGAGTTGGCATATGGTGGCTAAAACAGGAGCGATTCTCGGGCCAAGGAGGTAGCCCCTCTTATCGGACACATCCCTTTGATATTATACTCTGACTTTTGGATTTATTCGGTATCCACTTTTGATTTTTTGATTTTGTGGGTGTTGTTCGAGGTGGGCGGTAGTAGCTGCTATGCGTTACCACCAGTCCGGATAGCAATTGGTATATCTACCCTGACATTGCCTAGTTGTGTCGTGTCACCTACCCTAGCACGCCTTATACAATTTTGGTTTTGTACCATACCTATAGAGTGCCCTCTGGCGACGCCCAGTACGGGGGAGATTACGGTACTGTATAGACTATGGGAATATATAAATGTGTTAAGGTGGAAAATGTAAAGCCTTAACGCTATTTAAAAGTAAGTTTATTTTACAATTAGACACTATTATAATAGCGAAATATACTACACAGTAAATAGTTTAACGGATCCTTAAGAGATGTAAATCCCGAGCATCTCTTGAGTTACTGCACTCATATTTATTTTTGTTGATTTAACTTACATAAGATCTTTTTTTTCTTACTCGAGTATTTTGTCTTTTCAATTCGCTCGGGTCAGTCTGAGCGTTTCAGGATTTGGAGATTTTATTCTGGAGGACGAAGACGAAGATTTGTAATACTATTATCTACTATATTATTCCACCACACCATTTAATTCCGCTGCATTAATTATTATTATTTGGTATGTGTACTCTGATATTGTATTGTATAAGTAAAGAAAATCGAATATTTTTGTAATGCAATTTCATGAACTGTATATTTGATTATTATATTTTTTTCTTCCGTTGTGAGATTCTGTTTGTTTATTTCTTTCTTGTGTTTTTTATATACCCCATAATAGTCCGCCCTTCCGTATGGTTTGAATCGGCATGTGTGTCGATTTAAAGCGTGCGAAAAGGCGGGATGTTACATCTGGTATCAGAGCTTAGGTTTAGTGAAAACCTTAGCTTTGTAGGGTCTGACTCTTTATTAATATGGTAGTAATACCCTATGGGAATCGCTGAGTGTATATATAGGAGAGAGCGTATTTGTTAGTGGTATAAAAAGGTTTTAATATTGTGTTAATCTGTTCGGTTTTGTATTTATAAATTCTGGTTGGCGCATGTGACGCTATGACATCAATAGGGATTTCTAAACACTTAATAGGACAGACTGACATAATATTTGTTTTACTATAGGTGAATGAGATAATTTTGCCTATTATATTTTTCTCTATATATAAAGTAAATTTTTATAAAGATTATATTTTGTTGTAATATATTGGTTGTTAGGTAATGAAATTTATAAATAATAGTGGAAATAAGATTGAAAATGAAATAAATGAAAATTGGAAATTTAGGACTGAAGTTCCGGGGTTTTGAAAATCTCTAAATGGTGTTGAAATATAATAATAATATTATTAGAAATATTTTCTTATATAAATATTTTAATTAATTTTGAAAGAATTGTTTTAAAGGAAACTTTGAAAAGAAATAAATTTTGTACTCACCTCTCTGCCGCAGGAAAATAATTTCGGTGATGAGTGCATGCATCATCGATGTTCATTTTCGAGTTTCGAAGTGGGAAGGCCACTGTAGTGGTTACTGCAGATTTATTTGATAAAATAAATATAAATTTTAAATTTTTTAAAATATAATTGGATATATAAAGTGAAATTATACACATTTATCTGTTATTTTAAATAATTTTGAATAGAACCCGGTATTTAATTCTTAAGTTTTCATTAATTAATAGTTTCAATTACTGTAGTGAATTGGAACGTAGGTAATTAATGAATTGAAACATTTAAAGGAAATAAGATATTTAAATGCTAAGTTTATAAATGGAAATTAAAAGAAATTGAAATGTGTAACGTATAAAACAAGGATATTATTATTGAACATTAAGTTAATTAAAGCAATAAGATAAACTTGTATAAGTTTCAATTACATTCTTAAAGCATATATATAACTTACCCATCAATAAAAGTTGCAATGTTTAATAAGAAATGGTAATTGAATATTATGCAAGTAAAAATTTGAAATAATGAAAGTATTCAATGAAATTTCCTTAATAAATAAGAATTTGGTGTTGTAGATGTTAGGAACTTAAGTATAATTGAAAGACTACTTGTTAAAATAGAAAGGTAAGTATTATAAATGGAATTTAGTAAATGAATTAATGTGCAAAGGAATTGAATTAAACATGAATAGCATGAATATTAATAAATGAAATTATGTAATAATTAATAAATGATGGCATTAATGAATGAAATGAGATTTGTAAGTAATAAAGGAATAATTAAAATAAACATTGAACCAATGAATAAAAGTAAAAGGTTGTAAGAATTAAAATGTAAAGTAAAAGGATAAACCAGTATATGGATAAAAAGGAATTCAAACAACAAATGTATGAATGAAATTAATAAGGATAAACTAAATCTATTGTTTGAAATTGTTGATGTTTGTTTGGGCAAGAATACTTTAAAATTGTTTAGATGGAAGAATAATCTATTTAGCTTCATCAAAGACTATTGAGGAAATGGTGCGCTTAGTAGTTATTTTTCATCCTGTACAATTTGAAGTTTTGAACCCAAACAACTATTTGTTTGTTTGATATGAATGAATGTCTGATTTGTATTGATTCCATGTGATGGTTGTATGCCTTGTTGCAAGTGATGGTTGTTTGTATTGATTTGTTTTTTTGTGGGTGAAACCACTTTAAACATTTCATTTTATATAATTGTTAGCCTTTTTGGATTATATAAGTGAAATACAGGTTATGGAAGCATTTGCTACTACTTTTGGTTCCACAAAATAAGCGTTAAGTGCCTGACAAATAGGTACGTTTTTGGATTACGGTTTATAAAGTTATTATATTGTTTCCCGGGTTGGGATATATATTATTTTGGTAAATATATGTTGTATATTGTTATATTTGATATTATATTTTCGCTCGAGCCTCCCCGTACAAAGGAGACTCTACCGAAATTTTTCGAAAATTTTGGACTTAGAATTTTTTTTAAAATGTTTTAATTTGAGTATAAAAGGTTAATGGTTATAAATTTGTATATTTTATTTAAAGTAATTAATTTTGTAAATTTAGTGGGTATAAATCTAATATTTTAAATAAGATATATTAATTTCTTAATTCTGAATTTGACTCCTCCGCGATGGTCATCTTCCCGCTTTTGAAATTTTAATGGCGTCTTCTTCTTTTTCTTCTTCTTCGTTCTCTTTTGACTCCGTTTCTTTTCCTCATCTTTCTTCATCTTTATCATCTTCTTCGGCAACCCTTTCTTCCTCCTCTTCTTCTGTTCTTTCTTCTTCTTCTCTTCTTGCTTCTGCTGGTCCAAATTCTGTGGTTTCTTCCTCTATCAATGATTCTTGTATTCCGAAATCAAATTGGTCGAATCTTTTCAAATCTTTGCCTCGTAATGCTGGGTCATATAAGCCTATTCATTTTGATATTTCGAGAGATAAGCCATCTTTGGATCTGCCAGATCTTGTTAAAGTTGCAGGACTGAATTACTGGAACAATCATTTAGTCGGTTTCTTTCTTGATGGTACGCTTTCTTTTCTGACTGTTGTGAATTTTCTTAAAAGGTTTTGGAAACTTAAGGGTGAGGTTGATTTTAAATCGGATGGGTATAATTTTTACTTCAACTTTTCCAATCAAGAAGATAAAGATAATATCCTGAATTCGGACCCTATCTTTATTAGAGGTAGGATGTTCATCATTACAAAATGGGATCCTTCAGTTGGATTATCTCAGGCTCAAGTAAAGAAAGTACCGATTTGGATTCATTTTCATAGGATTCCAATCATCTTGTGGACTTTAGTTGGTATTAATTGGTTGGCATGTCACATTGGGAGATTAATATGCTTTGACAGTAGCACTGAAAAGTTACAAAGGTTTAAGTATGCTAAAGCTTTGGTGGAGATTTCGCCTGATCAAGAATTACCTGAATCTATCCATATTCCTCAACTTGGTAATAATTGTCCAGATGTTCAATTATCCTATGTTTGGAAGCCTAAAATTTGTACTCACTGTAGAATTTTTGGACATGATACTGCAACATGTGAATTTGTTAATTCTGCCAGTGATGATAAGGATAATAATATACATTCTTTGGAGAAGAATGAAGTTAGGACTAATACTGCTAATCCTATTGATCAAAGTTGGAAGGTTGTGAATAAAAAAATAAAGGGATTTGGAGGAAAAAAGTCACTTTGAGCAATGAAAATATTCAGTTAAATGTTGATGATAAGAGAAGTAAGGAAGCTCCTACAGAAGTAATTCACATTAGTTCTTGCTCAGATGCAAATGACTTGAGGTGTGAGACATCTTCAATTTTTTCCAATCCTTCCTTGACTAAAGTTAGTGTATCTGAATCACCATGTGATGTAAATCTTCTTTCTTCATCTTTATCAATTGAAAATCCGTTTAATGCTTTATCTGATTCGGTTCCAAAGGGTGACTCAACTGTTGTTTCAAACACTGGTGATTTGGTTGGGGTTGTATCTGATTCAATTTGTGATGCTAATCTTTCTTATTCATCTATATCACTTGAAAATCCATCCAATATTCTGTCTAATTCTGTCACAAGGGTTGTTTCTACTGTTCCCTCTAACTCTGTATCAACTTCATGTTGTTCTCAATTCAGTTCTAAATCTCCTTCCATGAATATCATAAATCCTTCTCCATATTTGCATCTATCTCCTCCTAGCAATGTTTTACTTCCACCTCCTTCTAGTTCATCTGATAATGCAGTGGTAATGAAGAAGTCTAGTGGAGTAAGTAATTTGGATTCTGTTGATCTTAATAAAGGTAAGGAATACAAGCCTTCTGATGTTCAACCTTTATCTTCTTCAAAGAATAATTCACATCAAAGACACACTAGGAAGAATCCTTCCTCATTGTTCCCTCCCCTTCCTAATAAATGAATAAAATTGCGTTTTGGAATATTAGAGGGGCCAATCTACCCTCTAAACAATTAGAGATTAAGTATTTTATTGAGAGTAATAACATTCATCTAATGTGCATTTCTGAATCTAAACTTGACATTACTTCTACAATTAAGGCTGTTCGTTTGATTGCCCCATCTTGGCTGCATGATAACAATTTCATTGAATCCAATTATGGCAGGTTGCTCACTATGTGGAATCCACTTTTCTTTAAACTTTCCAGAATTAGTGCCTCTGACCAGTTTATCCATTATAACTGTATTCATTTACCTTCCAACATCAATTTTCATCTTACTTCTGTGTATGCTCAAAATTCCCCAGCTCTGAGACAGGTTTTCTTAGATTACCTTCCATCCTTATCTTCAACTGTTCCTTGGATTATTGGTGGGGATTTTAATTGTATGTTTGCTAGTAATCAAAAGAGTGGTGGCTGTCCATTATCTCTTAAGGATATATCTCCTCTTAATAGTGCTTTAATTCAATCCAATCTTTTTCCTGCTAAACATTTTGGTCCTGATTTCACTTGGTCTAATTGTAATAGGAGTGGTAATCCTACATTATGCAAGATTGATCATATTTTCATTAATCTATCTTTTATTCAGCATTGGTCAAAATCTTTCTATAACATTTGTCAACCTTCTTTATCTGATCATAGACCATTAATTTTTCTTTGGGGTCTTGATGATTTTTGTGGAGGGAAACACTCTTTTAAATTTTTTAATTTTTGGACTAAGCAGGTGGAATATTATGATATCTTAAAGCAGGTCTGGAGTATGCAATTTGGAAAGGATCCTCTCACAAACATTATACTTAAGATGAAAGCTTTGAAATTTCAACTGAGAAATTGGTCTTCAGCAAGATTTGGTAAGGATTCTAAACTATCATCTCAAATTAGGAATCAGTTGATTATGGTACAAGAAAAACTCAGTGCTAGACCTTATGATAATATTTTACTTCAATCTGAAATGCAATTAAAGAATGCTCTGGAGCAAATTATCCAAAAAGAAGTATCAGCTCTCAGGCAAAAAATTCACTTGAGATTGGATAAAGAGGCTGATAGGAACACTAAATATTTTCATGATTACTTGAAAGTTAAAAGGAATAGAGAAAGCATTTTTCTGATAAAGGACATGAGTGGAAATTTGGTAGATAATTTTGATGGTATTAATGAAGCCTTTGTGAAGTATTTTACATCCATTTTAGCTCCAGATAATCAATTCATTCCTGACATTAAACCAATCTTTGATATCTCTCTTCCAACAATTAGTACTCTTCAATCTAACTTTCTGATAAGTGCTATTTCAAATAATGAAATTGAAGTTGCAGTTTTTAGTTTAGACAGTGATAGTTGTGGAGGTCCAGATGGTTATAATGCTCATTTTATTCAGCATAGTTGGAAGATAATTGGATATGATATTATCAAGGCTATTCAATATTTTTTTCTAAATAATAGATTACCTAATGGACTTGTTGCCACTGCTATTTCACTTATTCCTAAGACAGTTAATCCATCCTCTGTTGGTGATTTTAGACCAATTTCATGTTGTAATATCATTTATAAAATAATTTCAAAGGTTTTAGCTAATAGATTACAACAAGTTTTGCCATCTATCATCTCAAACAATCAGGCTGCATATGTTAAGGGTAGATCAATAAGTGACAATATTCTCTTAACCCAAGAACTTTTGTATGGGTATGAAAGGAAAAATATTTCTCCAAGGTGCATGTTAAAGCTTGATATTAAAAAGGCATTTGATTCCATTGCTTGGAATTCAATTATAGCAATCATGTCCAGAATGAACTTCCCTAAGCCATTTTTAGCATGGATTTACACTTGTATATCATCACCTATGTTTTCAATTTCTAGAGAGGGAGGTCTATTTGGTTATTTTAAAAATAAACAAGGTGTTAGGCAAGGTGATCCAATTTCTCCATACTTGTTCATAATTGTCATGGAGCTTCTCAATCCCATTTTGATGAATCTGGTTGCTAATGGAAACTTTCAACTTCATCCTAAATGTAAAAGACCTATTATTACCCACCTTCTCTTTGCTGATGACCTTATCATTTTTACTAAACCATCTTACCATAATATTCAGTGTATACTGTCAGCTCTTGAGCTTTTCTACTCTATTACTGGCCTTCTGATTAATCTTCAAAAGTCCAATATATTAGTTGCTGGGTTAGATTCTGGTAAGAAGAATGACATTATTAACTATTCTGGCCTTAAGGAATTACCCAAAAATTCTTTCTATTTGGGCTTGCCTATTTTTCTCTCTAGAGTTACTAAACAAAATTGCTTACCACTTTTTGAGAAGATAATTGAAAGGCTTCAATTATGGCCAAGAGATAAACTGTCTCAAGCTGGAAGATTAACAATCATTCAATCAATTGCAATGGCTATCACAACATATTGGACTAGACATTACATACTTCCTGTCAAGCTTATTAATATGATCTCTAGTGCATTTAATAAGTTTCTTTGGCATGGTGACCCTTTTTCTAGAAAGTTGATTCCTATCTCTTTCTACAAATTATTTGAATCCAAAAGGAAAGGTGGTCTTGGTATTACTAATATTTTTCTTTGGAATAAGGCAGCCATATCAGTATATTTCAACAAAATCTTTGAATCTGATGGGAACTTATGGTCTCAATGGGTCAATAATAATCTTATTGGTAAAAAACATTTCTGGATTATGCCTATTCCACTAAGTTGCAGTTGGAGTTGGAGATGTATTCTCAAACTTAGAGAGACTTTCATTCCTCTTATTCAGTGTAACTATGTTTTGATTAAAGATTTATCATTCTGGCACTCACCATGGGCTAAACAAGGTATGATTTTAAGTTTAGTGGTGAATTATGACTTGAGAAGAAGTTCTGGAATTTCTGAACAAGCTAAGGTAGAGGAGTTTATGCATGATGGTAGTATTGTTTTACCATATTCTAGTTCCTTCCAACTTAGGAACTTATGGAATGCTATCACTGATCAGACTTTCATCAATAATGGCAATGCTTTAATTTGGTCAGACAAAGGTAAACAACATTCCATTAAACTGGTGTATAATACTCTCTGTCAAAATGGTCTGCAATTCCCTTGGCATTCAAGAATATGGAATACTGGTAGTAGTGCAAAGGATAATTTACTGTTATGGAAGGTGATGGCTAATGCATTAAATACTAAAGACAAACTTTGTAGAATGGGTATCATATCAGATGACTTATGTGTTCTTTGTAAATCAGAGTCAGAAAGTAACACGCATTTGTTTTTTGATTGTACTTTTGTATTTCAGATATGGTATAGGTTACTTGCTAATGGAGATTATTATAAACCATCACCTGTTAGCTCAGTGGAATGGTTCAATATATTTAAAGCTACAAGGTGGAAAACTCAGAAGACAAGACTGTTGCTTAAATTGCTTAAGAAACTGATACATGCTGTTTGGTCAGAAAGGAATGATAGAATTTTTGGTGTGGGATGCAAGAATGTGGCACAACTTTATAATCAGATACATGGCAAAATTCTCAGAGACTTGAAAGCAAATCTTATTTGATGTTCTTGGTAATTCATAACTGGTAGAGGGCTTATTTCTGGATTGAACTGCAGTAGTGGGTTTCTTCATCTTTCAGTTAGTTTGTATTATTTTTCTATGTGTATATGTTTTGTTTTTAATCAATGTAATGTCTTGTGAGGTTGTTAATGAGTGGTTCTGTCTTGATAGGTATTGGCACTGAGGGGTTATTGTCTTGTGATTGTAATTGAGTGATTTCTGAGTGATTTGTGATCTGTTTTTGATCTTGTAATTTGATATAAGTCAATAAAATGAGTTTTACTCTTGCTTTTCAAAAAAAAAATTTCTTAATTCTTCTTTTCCCTTCTTTTCCTTTTCGGGGACGAAAAGTTTTGAGTGGGGAAGAGTGTAACGACCCGTAAAATTCGACGATTTAAAATGAGTTAAATTAATAAGATCTTATAATTTATAAATGGAATAATATTAAAACAAATAAAATTTGTAGATGAATAATGAAAAATAACTAAGATGAAGTGTAATAATGATTATTAAAGCTTAAATTGTTATAGATTAAATGAAACTACAATAAATGAAATAGTGTAAGCGTTATACTTGGATGTAAATTGAATATAAAAATATAAAGTAGGTATTGAATTAGTTAATGAAAGAACACACTGTTACATTTATTGAATTAAATTAAGGAAATTAAATATTAACAAATGGTCATTTAATAAAACCAATGTTCTAGGAGTAATTATAATAGTCGTTTGAAATACGTATAAACTTTGATTTGGAAATCTATTGGATTTAAAATGAAATTTGGTATTACTTTTATGAGTTTAAATGTTTGTTTATTTTGTAAAGTAATAAATGATGTAATAAAAGAGTGAAATCTAGATAAATAAATTTAATTAAGACTTTAATTAAATAATGGGTGAAATAATAGGATAAATGGTAACATTGATATTGTAAGAAATAAAAACCCTACTAATGTAAGAAAACCAAGGCAAACATTTAAGTTATAAATGTTATAATAAAAAAAATGACCATTGTATAAGGATTTGGCATATGAAAATAGTAACAGTTGTGTGTAAATATTGGAGTAAATATTATGTAGGAAACGGTGATAATTGGTTGGAAATAATAAACCTTAGTGTATTGTAAGGTTACCTGTTTATTTCGTTTATAATATAATTTGAAATCAATTAGAGTAAAGGAACCTTAATGTTATATTAATAAGAATTAACGCAATAACTAAATTAGTGCACGCCCTATTAATTGAAACAGATGGTAAAGTTAGGATTGATTGAAATTAGTAAACTGGGAAAGGAATTCAAAATTATGTTGACTGATGAAGAATACGTAATAAATTGTAAATTTATAAAATCAATGTCCGTTAGGTAGTTATAATATTTATAGTTGATAATAAACGTTACTTAGTGATTATTAATATAATAACGGAAGGCGTAAATATAATAATGGAATAATTAGAATTGTAAATTTATGCCTATTGTAGTAATCGATATAATGGAAAGTATGAACCTAAGTAAATGAATTTATTTAGAATGTAAAACGCAATTAGCGTGTATATTCGTAGAAATGTAATAAAATGAAAATAGGGTAGTTAGTACGGAGGAAAGATGAAAATTTGGACTTGCTAATGTATAATAGGGTAAACAAAGGTTACCTTTGTTTATTGAATAATTATTTATGAAATAAAAAGGATTTGTAGTTAAATCAAGTTTATTTATTGAAATAAATTATAATTAATTGGATTTATTGTGAATGAAATTGATTTCTACATTTTTTGAAATAAAGATAATATGAGGAAACTAATGTTTGCACCAAAATTGGTCACAACACTCTTCGAGAGTCGTTGAAGAGATAATAGTCAAGAGTACGAACTGAATATGAATATTATCTAACAAAAACTCCAGTCAACAGCAAAGAAAATACGTAGACAAGCAATTTATAGTGGTTCGGCGTGTTGCCTACGTCCACTGTGAAGTTTTTCGATGTTTTATTGATTCTCTATCAACGATTACAAGTTGGTACAGCGATCCACAGCAAGTTACAACTGGAAATTCGAAATCAACAATAGAATTATGATGAAGGATGATGGAGATCTTGATCCTGCAGAGTCTCGGCGTCTCAGAGTCAGAAGATCCCTTTCCCGTTGGCCCTGGGGCTCTATTTATAGGTGTAGGCTGCTGGTATCTCGCTGAAAACTTGGGAGACCACTTCTGGCACGTGAGGGGGCCCACACGTACGGTCTCGGGAAGTTTGGGCCCACTTTGGCATCGGTTCGAACTCCATTCGAACCGATCAAGAATTCATCCAATCGAGGTGAAATTTGGCGTGGACATTCTTCAACATGTATGCGAGCATCTGTGAAAGTTTCATTGCATTTGGATCAGTAGGTTAGGAGATATGTTGGGTTCGAAATGGACTTCACGGCAAGGCTGTTTGGTTCGAACCCCTGTTACTCGAAACGATGGTTTCGAAACCAGTGTGGCACGCGACCTCGTGGTGACGTGGAGCGCAAGTTTCGAATCGATCCGGACTTCTCTCCGTGTTGACCGCTTCGACTCCGTGTATCTTGGTGATTTCGAACCGATGGAAGACACGTGGATTGACCCAGTGGGTTCGAATAAGGCAACACAGGATGGGTTCGAACGAGGCTCTGTGATGGGTTCGAACATGGCTCTGTGATGGTTTCGAAGATAGCTCTGTGATGGGTTCGGAAAGGGGCTTCTGTGATGGGTTCGAACCAACATCCCTTGGATGCATATGAGCTCTACAACCCCTTCATGGATACGAGGCACATGGATTCGAAAACAATGGAGTCGAAGGTGATGGAGTCGAACCCATGGGGGTTCGAAGGGTTCGAAGTCGATGGGTTCGAAAGTCGTCCCTTCTTATCGGTTCGAAGGTGGTGGGTTCGAACTAGTTGGGTTCGAAGTGGTGTCGAACCGATGGATGCGAACTCATTGATTCGAACTTTGGCATATGTGCATGGGTTCGAGGCGCTGCCTCACTCCTTGGGTTCGAACCAGATGGGTTCGAACATAGGTGGGGTCATGGTTTCGAACAGAGCAACGTCCATCTTTCTCAACTTGAATCCATCATAACTTGAGCATACGACCTCGGATTGACCTGAAATTTGAAATGCTGACACTTGTAGCCTTTCTTGCCGTGTCCTATCAATTGTGGCTCATTCTGGACTCGGATGAAATTCAGTGATATCCATGGCTAAAGGAAGTACGATCAACCCCTGAGGCGAACTGTCCTTCGTTTTCGATCAACCTTTTGGTATCGCGGCTTTGCCAAAAGGTGGGATAACATTTTGCCCCCCAAAGTACGTCTTGTGGGAACATGACGTGCTTTGGATAGCTGCCATTTCTCTCTGAACAATCATTGTTCTCTTTTTTGTCGAAACTCGTATGCTGTACTGCTGTAACCTTGCGTTGATATGATTGACTGCTGTATAATATTGCTTAGCCGTTGGCTGTCGCATTTGTAACAGGATGAGTGTTTGATCACTGTGAATACTCAAAATCGAATGTTAGTCCGACATGTATGCACATATGTTAATTTGGACCTTGTTAACGTCGTGCGTCCACGAGTCGTTGTCAGTTAGGTTTGCTGCAGAATTTCGTATCGATTCTCTCCTGAACCGATTTTGAAATTTGAATTAAGACAACGCTTGATGGTTGTTTTGAAAAGTTCCTTCGTATCGATCCTCTCCTGAATCGATATTGAAGGTTGAAGAATTTGAATTTGTATTGTGCAAGTGTAATGTTTCGAACCGATGCACTTGAGCATTGATGGGTTCGAAATTCAAATTTGTATGGATGCAATATGCCCGTGCAATGATGGGTTGTGTGAATATGGGATTTCGAGTCGATGCGTTGGAGCATGGACGGATTCGAAATTGACATTCGACCCAACGGAGTATACTCGTGTCATTATGGTTTCGAAGTTGACTTTCGAACCGATGTTAGAAGATGGAGTATTCTTTGTGCTGTGATGGGTTCGAAACTAGCATTCGAACCGATGTGAGAGGATGGTTTCGAACAAGTAGTTCGTTTCGGTGGGTTCGAAACTGATCTTCGAACCGATGACTTGGATGGGTACGAAACTATCGTTCGCGGCAGTGGTCTGCGTGCTTCACACAATGGGGCCTCAAGCATTTGGGTTCGAAGATAGGTTTCGAAACCATTCTGCCCTCTGACCTGTTGCACTCGGTCAATTTTTACCGGAATTCGAAGCGACCCGGTCATCTTCAACCCCCCATATAAATAGCAGTGGACCTGCCCCATTTTCACTTTTTACTTTTACTTTCGCTTGCTCTCTGCATCGTCTCGAAGCCTCAAAAGAGAAAAACTGCGACGCGTTTTTGAACCCATCAAGATTTAAGGCTTAAATCTTTCGAATCCATTGTTCAAACTAGGTAATTAGCCTCGGATTCAAACGACGAAGCTATTTCGAACCTATTTCTGTTTATCGATTGCATGGCTTCGAGATTGGCAAAACCAGATCTGGTTTGAGAGGGTTTCGAACTGATGTGTGGATTCGAGTTCGAACCGATGACGGTGGTGTGTTTTCATTGGATTTCGAATCGATCCTTGGAATGTCCTTGTTGGGATGCGCAGTTCGCACCGATTGGGGGATTCGAGGGATCCATTCGAATCGATGGATTCGAACCCATAGGTTATCGGTTCGAAGTCGACAACTTCGTATCGATACGAAGTGGATCGGTTCGAACGCGACCGATGTCAAGTTTAAGGGATTCGGTATCGGTTCGAACTTGTCATTTGGCTATCGGTTCGAAGCACGCCCAACTGTATGGTTTCGAAGTGATGTCAGGATGGTTTCGAACGCATGGGTTCGAAGCAATGACATGATGGTTTCGAACGCGTGGGTTCGAAAGAAGTTTGGATGGGTTCGAAGGAAGAGGTGTTTGGTGGGTTCGAACGAAGCCTCTGTGATGGTTTCGAACCCTGTATGATGGATTCCAAAATTTGAAATTTTTCAAGCATAACTCCGACGAGCTTCATTCCTGCATATCTGGACTTGAATATTGAACTGCGTATTTGATTGCCTTTTGAAGCTCGTCGATGGAACTATAACAACTTCTATTTGAATTGACTTCCATCATATAAACGATTTAGTGATGACGGTCAGCGATGACGGTCATTATAGCCGAACTTCGTAGCTTTGTCGTTTGAATGTTCACTTTAACTCTGCAACATTTATTCAAGCAATGCATGGCACGGTACCACACACATTCATACACTTTACACTGGGGAACACACGGGTTCTTTGTCGTCTAACGATGGTTTCTCATGAGTTAGTTAGTTATGGAATCTTCAAGTTCACAGCAGCAGGAGATTCAAGGTACAGCCCCTCCGAGGCTAGAAGTTCCGGATATAGATCCTGAGATCATCGGTCCGGCTCCGGACGAACTTCCTGATGCGTCGTTCATTGCCAATCCATCGGATTCCGTTCCATCGAATATCTCTGAAGACATGTTGGGAAGAATATGTTTGAGGCACGGCTTGTCACTGGACGATGTATTACTGCCGGGGCCGAATGATAGACCACATAATCCGCCAGAAGGGTATACAGCATTTAATCGCCACGCGTGTGCGGCCGGGACACTTCCCCCGTTCAACGATTATATAAGAGAAGTATTGTCGTTTTTGAGGATCGCCCCATCTCAGCTGCATCCGAACGGATATGCGTCGATCAATAGCTTGTTCATTGCATTTATGGAATGTCTCCATCGACCGCCACTCCCAATCGAAATCAGATACTTGTTCAACTTCAAAACTCGTGGTGATTATCCTTCTTTCACATTTCTGGAGGCGGTGAGAAATTGTCAAGTGGTCACCGGATCCTGGACAAGGCTGAGTTACTATAGGACAGAATGGTTTTATGTCAGGTGCCCTCCAGGCTTTGCTCGACGATGGTTATTCAGACGTGAGTATAACCAAGTTCTTAAATAGTTACTACGGCAATTGCTGCTGAAGTGGAACTTATATTAATTTTTTCTTTTTACAGCAACGATCTCGCGACCCGATGGTGAAGAGTTTAAGGAGATGGTGCGAGTACTTCGAGAAGTCCCGAGCGAAAATAGGGACATCGAGTTGCTTTTGACCGATAGGAATCTTCGGACTTATGGGCTGATTGAACGAAGGCAGAGTATAAGATTTGAGGTGGCACAAAGGATCGTTCCTAAGAAACGAGTCAAACATAAGGAGCCCGAAGTTGTCATAGCCGAGGAGGTTGATTCTGAAAGAACTCACACTGACGATGAGCCGCTGACTGAGCCTACGGATGTGGCTTCGGATGTCGCGGAGCAGAAAAAAGGCAAGGCTGCCATGGTTAAGCCAACTAAGCGGGGGAGACGGAAATCGGTTGTCATTGCCCGGCCCTCTTCCGGAGTTAGGATCTCTGAGATGTCTCCTCCTCGTACTGAGAGTCTCTACGAAGGGCTTGCCGACCTTCCAATCCCGGAAGATGTGTCTTTTCAACATGATGCCGGGTTGGAGGAGTTCCATCGTAGTCTAGAATTAAGCGAGCCTCTTATTACTAGCGAGGTCGACATTTCTGGTTGGTCGGGGGGATTGCATATTCACACACACTTCACGACACTGCATAACCTTTGATTGTAAACTTCCTGATTCGAAGAGTAACTAATTCGATTTTACTTTGCTTTTGCAGATACTATGTCTAAACGGGGTTCAATGCTTGGGAGTCTTCGACACGCTCGCAAGTCTTCTTATTATGATTCGCGCAGGCGAGAGGGGGATAGAGACTATGATCAAGGACGCTCCGGGTATCATGACCAGGGACGTTCCGGATATTCTAGTCATGAGAGATACGATTCGGACAAGGGCCATAGGCGTCGATCGCGATCGCGCACCCCTCCTCCTTCCAGAGATCCCGTACAACCTCCCGTCCGCGTCCCTCGTGATTCTTCTCGACATGTGTCGGTTTCTCAAGCTTCTAGATCTGAGGTGTCGGCGCCGACAGTTACGGAGGAACCTCCTACTGAAATTACGGGAGAAGGAGCGATTAGGCTTGCGCAGCTGAAGAGAGAATTCCCGAATATCTGCTTTGACAATTATGTCTTCCCTCCGAACTTGAAAAGAATCCCACCGGAGGCCGAGCGGTGGGCGCTTGATTATGTGCACGACTTTTATGCACAGTATAAGGTGTGGTATAAGGCAGCTGAAAAAGCGTCGGCGCTGGCCTTCGAACGGGCGGCCACCATTGAAAAATTGCAAGCCGAGTTAGCACAAAAAGATCGCATCATTCAAGTGCTGAATACTGAGGCTGAATCATCCCGTAAATCTGAAATAGAGGCCACCAAAAAAGCCGATGAAGCCCAGGCAACCATGGATAGGATGAAACGCGAACACTACGCCACGGTTGAGGACATGGGTCATCGAAACACATTGGTTACCGCAGAGAGGGACGCAGCCCTGAAGGAGTTGAACGAGCTTAAGTCAAAATTTGCTGAAATCGCCAAGGAAAGGGATGATGCGAATAGCGCAGCTCAGGAGGCGTGTGAACAAGCTGTGATTCTTCGCACCGAAAGGGATGCTGCGGTTGCGAAAGTTCAAGCGGTCGAGATAGAGGTGGAAGAGAAAGTTCAACAAGCAGAGGCCAGGCTAGAGGCCGATATCGAAGATTTGCTTATAACTTATAACGCCAACGTGTTAAAACACCGAAATTTAGCCTGGCTTCAAGATTATCCCGTTCACCTTCGCAGCGCTTGGGAGCGATTGGTCGAGGAAGAGGGGGAAGCGCATCCGGGCGAGTCGGTTGACCGATTCGAGCTTGAGAACCGGTTATTAACTGAGGATGAAAAGAAGGTCCTTCACGATGCTATCATTGCTCATGAGAAGGAGATGATGGGTGGTCATTCCCTGGAAGTTGGAGAGGGATCGGGCGTTGAGCACCATGCGGATGTCATCGAAGTCACCACATCGCCTTTGTCAGTGCTTGTGTCTGCGGTCAGCTTGCCTGTTCCTGCTTACGACCCGGAGTGGCCGCACTTATCTCCCATCCATGAGCACACCCCCGAGGTCGTTCAGCCGTCTGCGGGTCAAACTGGAGAAGGTATTTCGAAATTATCTCAAGTGTTCTCTAAATAAAGAGTTTGTTTTGAAGAAGTTACTAATAACTTATTGTTTTTGCTTAGTGACGGAGGTTGCGCCGACAGTCGCGGCTCAAGAATCAAGCCAAAGGGATAAGGCCATCGCTACCGAGGCTATTGCTGTAACTGCGGTGTCGATCGAGGCGGCACAGGGGAGTGGGTTATCTCTCGAGGAACAGATGGTGAGCGAGCTGCTCGGTGAACAGGGCGGTTTCTCTACGGACTTACAGTTTATCATCGTTAGTGATCCCTTGCCAACCTCAAGTTCTTCGATGCAAGCTGCGGATGCCCCCAGCCAAGCCCAAGCGACTCGAGAAGAGGAAATTTTGGCTGAAATCAGCGCTGAAATAGAAGCTGCGGGGCACAGTGGTAGCGCCGGTGGCAGCGCGACGGCGCATAGCTCAACACCTGCTAGGATAGTACCAGCGGGTGGCACTACCTCAATTTCCGTCACAGATCCAGTCCCCCCTACTCCTCCGGCGGGAAGCCTCCTTGTAGATTCGAGCTCTGAGGAGGACATCGATATCATGCCCCCAGTCGAAGAGTCACCGCCGAAGAGGAGGCACTCAAAAAGAATTTCGGTCGCTAGCGATTCTGACGAAGAACCACTAATAAGGAAGACGAAAAAGAAGAAGAAGTAGACCGGCTTTACAAGTAGATGTTTTGGTGGATAAGTACTTGTTTTTTGTTTTTTTATTAGTAGGCCGTGAATAGATGCAGGTTCGGCTCCTGCTAGTAGGGATTGTTTTTGGGAAAACTTTTTCACATGTAAGCCCTCATTTTTGGTTAGTTGAAATAAACTTTAGTTTCTTTGTTTCAACGCTTGTTTTATTTGGGCTTAAGTACTTGCAATGCCTTGTTTTCGGTCCGGTGTACTTGTGGTGTTTTTACCGTTTAAGTAGAGCTCGTTTCATTTGCCACACCTGAGAATCCTGGTCACAAGTTGCGATTGATGAATGATTTGAACTTCGGACGTCGTATCACTTCGGTGAGTGATTGACACTTAGCTTTCGTGCCCCCCAGCCTTGGGGAACAACACTTATATTTTTGGCAGTCGGTTGCACTTGTTGCAAATCTTAAGTACACGTCCGTCTTCCGGGGACTTAGAGTAATTTGAGATCAATAACCTGGTTTGCATTCCAGGAGTTCAAGTGTTATTGATGCTTGTGACATGGTTCGCGCTCCGGGAACCCGCAACTTATGTTTATACTCCAATTCACACTCTGGGAATTTGGAGTCCGCATTGATGGGTTGGTTCGCGCAGTGGGAACGAATTATTAAATGTTTATACTCCAATTCACGCTGTGGGGAGTTGGAGTCCGTTCGCACTCCGGGAACGAATTATTAAGTGTTTATACTCCAATTCGCGCTCTGGGAATTTGGAGTCTTCTCGCACTCCGGGAACGAATTGTTAAATGTTTATACTCCAATTCACGCTGTGGGAAGTTGGAGTCCGTTCGCATTCCGGGAACGAATTATTAAATGTTTATACTCCAATTCACGCTGTGGGAAGTTGGAGTCCGTTCGCGTTCCGGGAACGAATTATTAAATGTTTATACTCCAATTCACGCTGTGGGGAGTTGGAGTCCGTTCGCACTCCGGGAACGAATTATTAAATATTTATGCTCCGATTCACGCTGTGGGAAGTTGGAGTTGGAGGAGGGATTGTCGTGTATCAATCCCTGTGAATGTTAATGTATTGTTCTATCCCCGAGCTCGGGTTTCACTTAGCGAGTGACCGGTCTTATCATAGTCACTCCCTATTTGAATAAATCCCATCGCGCGATGGAACTTAGCTCTCCGTGCGTTGTGATGTTGTATGTCATATTCAGTAAATCACAGCCTTTGCTTGAAGAGACGGCATTTTATTGCTGAAACGAGAAAATATGGCAAAATCAGTTGCCTTATTACAAATCTAAATCTCGAAATGCTAGGATAAAATGCAAAGAAATAAATTGACAGAGAATAAACGAGTAAAGTTTTCATGTGTAGTAGCGACGAAGACTTTCGCTATTCCAGGCTCTCGGCAAGACAAAGCCGTCAACCGTTGATAATTTGAACGTGCCACCTCCGAGCTTTTGTGAGATAACATACGGCCCTTCCCAATTTGGCTTCATATGCGAAGGGACCGGATAAACCCTTTTGAGTACAAGGTCGCCAAGTTCAAAGGTTCGCGGACGGACCTTAGCATTATACAGCCGGGCGACTCGACTCCGATATGCGGCTGCCCTCAAATCTGCCTCTTCACGCCTCTCATCCAGTAAATCCATAGATTGAGCGAGCAATATAGCATTGGTCTTCGGATCATAATATGTCACACGATGAGAGCGCACTTCCAATTCGACTGGGATAACGGCCTCTGAGCCATACGATAGAGAAAACGGAGTGTGACCAGTTGCAGTTTTGTGAGTTGTTCTATAGGCCCATAACGCCATAGGGAGCTCGTCGACCCACTTGCCTCCGGCCTTTTCCAGTCGTTTCTTCAGTATTGACTTTATAACTTTATTAACAGCTTCGACCTGACCGTTTGCTTGAGGGTGTGCCACTGCGGAAAACTTCTTATTTATGCGAAATCGTTGGCAGAAATTTTTGAACTCGGTACTGTCGAATTGAGCTCCATTATCCGTGATGATAGTATGAGGTAGACCGAATCGGCAGATGATGTTGCGCACCACGAAGTTGATCACTTTCTTCGTCGTGATCGTTGCAAGAGGCTCCGCTTCGGCCCATTTAGTGAAGTAATCAACCGCGACGATGGCGTATTTCGCGCCACCTTTGGCTAGAGGCAACGCTCCAATTATGTCGATCCCCCATACCGCGAATGGCCAGGGGCTAACCATTTGGGTTATCTCAGTAGGTGGGGCTCTAGGAATCCGAGCATATTTCTGGCATTTGTCGCACTTTTTGGCGTAGTCTGATGCGTCTCGATTAACGGTAGGCCAGTAATATCCGTATCGGAGTACCTTCTTGGCGAGTGTCTGCCCCCCGATGTGATCGCCACATTCTCCCTCGTGGACATCGTGTAACACTCGTTTGATTTCGTCGTGCGCGATACATCGGAGTAGAGGGACAGAGTATCCCCTTCTGTACATAACCCCATTTTGGATGATAAACCGTGAGGCCTTTCGAAGGACCTGCCTCTTCTCACTTCTGCACTCAGGCAGCGTCCCATGTTCAATATAGTCTCGATAGGGGGTCATCCACGACTCCCCATCGGTGGTAGCTTCGAATGCATGATTGACCTCATTCTGATCGATGCTCGGGGAAGATAGGGTTTCCACAGGAACAGGCCCCAACTGTTGGGCTTCGCCCGTACTTGCCAACTTCGCCAACGAATCGGCCTTCTGATTGTGCTCCCGAGGAATATAGAAAATGGCATAGTAATCGAAATGATCAAGAATTTTCCTGACTTTAGATAAATAAGCCGCTAGTCTCCGATCCTTAGCTTGATATTCACCTCGGACTTGGCATACGATCAATTGGGAGTCACAATACGCCTCCACAGCGGCAATTCTCAGGTCGTGGGCCAACTTCAGCCCAGTGAGTAAAGCTTCGTATTCAGCCTCGTTATTAGTTGCACGGAACTCGAACTTCAGGGCGTAGCATATAGATCGGCCTTCAGGAGTTTGGAGCACTACCCCTGCTCCCGAACACCGTTCATTGGAGGCGCCGTCAGTATATAACTTCCATATGTGCGTAGGGGGTTCGCTACTCTCAGGTAATTCCTCGGATAAAGTGAATTCAGCAACGAAGTCTGCCAGAACTTGACCATGTATGGCCCTTCTTGGAGTATAAGCAATGTCAAACTGGCTCAATTCAATATTCCATTTCAATAACCTACCAGACGTCTCAGGCCGCGTGAGGACCTGTCGTAACGGCTGGTTGGTGTACACGGTGATAGGATGAGCTTGGAAATACGGACGGAGCTTTCTTGAGGCAACAACTAGACAATATGCCAGCTTTTCCAGCTTTGGATAATTCCTCTCGGCTCCGGTCAACCGCTTACTCACGTAATACACCGGTTTTTGCACTCGATCTTCCTCCCGGATTAATGCCGCACTGATTGCGCTTTCAGATACCGCCAAGTAGAGATATAATTGCTCATGATCAATAGGCTTCGAAAGAATCGGCGGTGTAGAAAGATGTTGAACCAATGACTGAAACGCACCTTCGCATTCTGCGGTCCATTCGAAGTTTCGTTTCCCTTTTCGGATCAGATCGAAGAAGGGGATGCATTTGTCAGTCGACTTCGAGATGAACCTACTCAATGCAGCGACTTTCCCATTAAGGCTCTGAACTTGCTTTATTGTCCTTGGAGTTTGAAGATTTCTGATGGCCCAAATCTTCTCGGGGTTAGCCTCTATCCCTCGGGCGTTGACGATGAACCCAAGGAATTTTCCGGACGCAACTCCAAAATGGCATTTCAGCGGATTGAGCTTCATCCCATATCTCCGGAGGATATCAAACATTGATCCTAAGTCCTTTACGTGATCAATAGAATGTCGTGACTTTACTAACATGTCATCTACGTAAACCTCCATGGTCTTCCCAATCTGATCAGAAAACATCCGGTTAACCAAACGTTGGTAGGTTGCGCCGGCATTTTTTAACCCAAAAGGCATGACTTTGTAGCAATATAGTCCCAGATCAGTCACAAAGCTCGTATGTTCTTGGTCGGGCACATGCATGGGTATTTGATTGTAGCCCGAGTAAGCATCCATAAAGGATAACAGTTCGTGTCCGGCGGTTGAATCAACAAGCTGATCGATTCGAGGAAGTGGAAAACTGTCCTTCGGACAGGCCTTGTTCAAATCGGAATAATCGATACACGTTCTCCATTTCCCATTTGGTTTCCGGACAAGTACCGGGTTTGACACCCATTCCGGATACAAAGCATCTCTAATGAACCCGTTCGTTTTCAACTTATCCACCTCCTCCTTAAGGGCGGCAGATCTCTCTGGATCCATACCACGCCTTTTCTGTTTGACAGGGATATACCGCGGGTCAATGTTCAAAGTGTGGCTCGCGATCTCCGGCGAGATCCCACACATGTCGGAATGCGTCCAGGCGAACACATCAAGATTCGCCCGGAGGAATTCAACCAATTCCTGTTGTGCCCCCTGGCTCAATTGAGACCCAACTTTTAGCATTCTCGAATCATCGCCATCATCTTCGATCGGGACATTGATAGTTAGCTCAGCCGGAGAAGCCTGACTTTCTGTAGATTTTTCAGTGCTGTCGTCGTCCCTTGGGTCAAGGTCTTTATGGAATTGGTTGGGGTGCCCGGGCCGAGGTCCGAGCACCAATTGTCAATCATCGGCAGAACGGACGCAAAGAGATTCCTCTGCGCCCTTACCTTTCTCCCTTCGCTGCGCCTCTCGCAGCTCCGCAACATAACAGGCTCTTCCAGCAGCCTGATCCCCATGAACCGCACCGATACCACAATCAGTTGGAAATTTCAAAGTCAAACACCACGGGGCGATCGCTGCCCGAAATTCAGCAAGGGCTGGTCGGCCCAGGAATGCGTTATACGGTGAATGTATGTCCAAAACAACAAATGGCACGATGCATACTCTTCTGCACTCACCGATCCCCAACTCCACGGGTAACTCCACAACCCCTGTGGGTATATTAGCACTTCCATCGAAGCCGTGAATCCTGGACTGACAGGGCTTCAGGTCTTTGGCTTCCATTTTCATCTGATCGTAAGCTCTCTTGAGCAAAATATTGACTGAACTCCCACTATCCACCAGTATCCTCTTCATCCAAGCAGGACCGACCTGGGCGGATATAACAAGTGGGTCGATGGTCGGGGCTTCGACCTTGTCTGCATCGCGGTTCCGGAACACGATGTCATCTGCCATCGTCTTTTGTTGTTTTGCCGGAGCCCCTTCGTCGTAACTACTGCAACATTCGAAATTCACATGCCTAACCGAGCTAGCATATGACTCCATCTCTTTCCAACTCGTACCTGCTGGATGAGGACCACCACTAACGGTGTTTATCACTAGCCTTTCGCCTGTTCGGGCGGGTTCTTCTTGCCTTGGCTGGTTTTGCCGACTGTTCTGGTTCGACGGACCCGCACCTCCAGACTGCGGCGCCCGTACAAACTGATCCAATTTTCTTTCCCTGATCAACTTCTCAATTAAATCCTGCAAGTGTCTGCACTCGTTGGTGTTGTGGCCGTAACTGTCATGAAATCTACAAAACTTGCCTGTTTGAATCTGTCTCTCCGACGACGGCTTCGGAGTAGGCTTCTTGTATTGCATGGCGTTGCAAGTTTGTAGATACACATTCTCCAGCGATGTATTCAACGGAGTATAATTGTCGAACATAGGGGCCCTGTGCCTCGGCCCACGGTTCTGATCCCGCTTTCTGTTCTGATTCCCGTTATTCTTGGGTTGCGATTGTTTGTTCTGGATATTTAGCTGCACTTTCCCAGAACCCTCTCCTGATTGTTTAACAGCCACATTACTTTGAATCCCCTCTCCACTAGGTCCTGCATCGTCCTGTTTCCTAGACTGCTTCGCGTCCTCGCGCCTCAAGAATTGAGCGGCTTTGGAGTAGAAGCGGTCCAACGACGCAGGGGGTTTTCCTGCTAACCAATTTCCAAAATCCGAGTCAGGGTCAATCCCTTTCATCAACGCCATCAGAATCGAGTTATCATTGGGGTTAGTGATTTCCACACAAGCCTTATGGAATCTTTCCAAATAGTGTCTAAGAGTCTCTCCTGGAGCTTGGGTAACGCTAGATAAAGTGTTGACGTCCTTAGGCCTTGCCACGTGCATGCGAAACTGTTCTACGAATTTCCTGGCCAACTGATTGAACGAAGAGATAGAACGGGGTGGCAATCGCGTGAACCACATCGTAGCAATACCTCCCAAAGAGATAGGAAAACTCCTACACTTGACCGCATCGTCTGCTCTAGCGGCGCTCATGGACCATTCATATTTCAATATGTGTTGATTGGGGTCTGAGTTCCCTTCGTACATCGGTAACGCGGGCATTCTAAATCGCCGAGGGGGTTCGGCATACAGGATCTCGTCTGTGAATGGGGTGTGACTCCGGGAGATTCCCCAGTCGTCGTTAGTAAACCCCTGACTTTCACGGATCATCTGCCTGATCATTTCTGGAATATCTGTTACAGCTGCGTTCTGGGCGTGTTGAACCAAGGTGTGGTCGGGTTCCACAATGCGGGATTGGACCGGATGCTGCCGACGGTCCGGATCTCGCCTCCTTGGTTCGACATTCTCTGGTGCATACGGCTCAGGAGTTTGCCGTCGTCGGTGATGGTTCTGATCTGACAAAGTATGGATGTCCGCCCCAGGCTCCGTAGCGATGGTTGTAGGACGGTTGTCGATAGTGTGTTGTGGAGCAGCGCCTCCCCGGGAGGAAGGCCCTGTGTGGAAGCTAGCAGATGGGCCGACTCGTATTTGCCCAACCGTCAATGCAGGAATGTCTCTAGTAGCCTGTGCATAATTCCCGTCCATTCGGGGTCGCGAAGGTCTACGATGATAATCGGTGGAAGCCGAACTCTCCGTGGAGGACTGGGATGCGTAATCCCTCCTCGACCGCCTGCGCTTATGACTGTGTAGCTGGCGGGTTAATTCAGCGTTAGCGCGTAATTGTTCCGTCAACTGCTGCCGACTCTGGGTCAGCTCCTGGAGCAACGTTTGAAGCTCTTGCCTTGTCACCGGTCCAGATGATTCCGAGGGCCCGGCGACGTCCTGGGTAGATGGTAGCTGCTCGGGATTTGGTCTATCCCGGTCTTCCTGGTTACCAAGGTTAGAAGTGGTTCTGGTGCTCACCATTATGAACAGTAAGATTCCTTTCCCTAGACTTTTACAAATCTGAATAGAATGGAAGGAATTTGAATTCAAAGATCTGGATCTCTCTCTTAGATTTGCTCAATCCGGTATCGATGACAGATCCAACGAGCAGGAGAAAAGCTGGGTTTTCTCAGTGAAAGCACCAAAGTGTTTGCACCAAAATTGGTCACAACACTCTTCGGGAGTCGTTGAAGAGATAATAGTCAAGAGTACGAACTGAATATGAATATTATCTAACAAAAACTCCAGTCAACAGCAAAGAAAATACGTAGACAAGCAATTTATAGTGGTTCGGCGTGTTGCCTACGTCCACTGTGAAGTTTTTCGATGTTTTATTGATTCTCTATCAACGATTACAAGTTGGTACAACGATCCACAGCAAGTTACAACTGGAAATTCGAAATCAACAATAGAATTATGATGAAGGATGATGGAGATCTTGATCCGGCAGAGTCTCGGCGTCTCAGAGTCAGAAGATCCCTTTCCCGTTGGCCCTGGGGCTCTATTTATAGGTGTAGGCTGCTGGTATCTCGCTGAAAACTCGGGAGACCACTTCTGGCACGTGAGGGGGCCCACACGTACGGTCTCGGGAAGTTTGGGCCCACTTTGGCATCGGTTCGAACTCCATTCGAACCGATCAAGAATTCATCCAATCGAGGTGAAATTTGGCGTGGACATTCTTCAACATGTATGCGAGCATCTGTGAAAGTTTCATTGCATTTGGATCAGTAGGTTAGGAGATATGTTGGGTTCGAAATGGACTTCACGGCAAGGCTGTTTGGTTCGAACCCCTGTTACTCGAAACGATGGTTTCGAAACCAGTGTGGCACGCGACCTCGTGGTGACGTGGAGCGCAAGTTTCGAATCGATCCGGACTTCTCTCCGTGTTGACCGCTTCGACTCCGTGTATCTTGGTGATTTCGAACCGATGGAAGACACGTGGATTGACCCAGTGGGTTCGAATAAGGCAACACAGGATGGGTTCGAACGAGGCTCTGTGATGGGTTCGAACATGGCTCTGTGATGGTTTCGAAGATAGCTCTGTGATGGGTTCGGAAAGGGGCTTCTGTGATGGGTTCGAACCAACATCCCTTGGATGCATATGAGCTCTGCAACCCCTTCATGGATACGAGGCACATGGATTCGAAAACAATGGAGTCGAAGGTGATGGAGTCGAACCCATGGGGGTTCGAAGGGTTCGAAGTCGATGGGTTCGAAAGTCGTCCCTTCTTATCGGTTCGAAGGTGGTGGGTTCGAACTAGTTGGGTTCGAAGTGGTGTCGAACCGATGGATGCGAACTCATTGATTCGAACTTTGGCATATGTGCATGGGTTCGAGGCGCTGCCTCACTCCTTGGGTTCGAACCAGATGGGTTCGAACATAGGTGGGGTCATGGTTTCGAACAGAGCAACGTCCATCTTTCTCAACTTGAATCCATCATAACTTGAGCATACGACCTCGGATTGACCTGAAATTTGAAATGCTGACACTTGTAGCCTTTCTTGCCGTGTCCTATCAATTGTGGCTCATTCTGGACTCGGATGAAATTCAGTGATATCCATGGCTAAAGGAAGTACGATCAACCCCTGAGGCGAACTGTCCTTCGTTTTCGATCAACCTTTTGGTATCGCGGCTTTGCCAAAAGGTGGGATAACAACTAATGTAATAGTTTAAATCCAATATTAAAGCCATCTATTTAACAATAATGAATGGAATAATTTTTGATTGATTTAATTAAATAGAATTTTGGAAATTTAAATTATAATTGTTGAACTTAAGGAAATTAAGAAATTAATCAATTTTAAATCGACAGTTAAATTTGTTTAAATTTGTATAAATTTTTAGGAAATTAATAATGACAAGAATTGTCGATTATAGGATTGGAAATTGAAAGTTGATTTAATTAATTAAATTTTTAACTTATTTAATTAAGTGTAAAAAGTAGCCATTTTGGCCACTGACTCGAATTTCGACGAAACCAGTTTCATCGGATCCGTAACGGTGGATTATTATAGGACTTCAAGTTTCATAGCGATCGAACTTGTCGTTTGATCGTAAGGACTCGAAATGCCTTAAAATAAATGCAACTGAAATCAGTTGAAATCAATTTGGAAAATACTGATTCTAGCATAACTTCTTCATACGATGGAATTTGGACTTAAAACTTATTCCATCGTGTTTAGAATATTTAAAAAAACCTATTTTGATATATGTGTTGACCCAATTTCGTTCCGGAGTCAGAACGGGCTTTATGGGCCATTTCGTCGTTAGCGCGTACATCTATTTTATCCGATCCATTCTATTTCAAATCTATATATAAATACGTTGTTATAAACCCTAATTTCCCTCATTCTCATTTGTCTGTACGTACATCTTCTTCTCAACTCCTCCTCCTCAATGACAGACAACAAAAATTCTAGATCCAATTCCCAATTCAAAATCAAAGTCAAAAATCCAAACTCTTCAGTAAAATTCATAAAAATATATGTTGAAGCTCTCGAAATGCGTAATCTTCTGGTGAAATTCGTTTTTCGTTTTGGATTGTCGTTTGACCGGTAAAAATCGAAGAAGTCTCGGTCGTTCATCACGTCGAAATCAAACTCGACGGATCGACGAACCTTTTCTGGGTATTGTCGAGTGGACGATGGAGAGTGCATCAGTGGTGTTCGTTCGTCAAATTGACGGTCGGATTACTCGATTTAATTCATTAGGGTTTCCGGTTGATATGGCGGCTGTTGTGTTTTGCTCGTCGCGATCGATGGTTGGAGACGGCAGTTATGGTCGGCGTGTAGAGGGGAGGGGCAGGCCGAACCCTGGGAGGAGGCGTCGTGGTTTATGGCAGCGCAAGGTGGGGGAGAAGCGTAGTCAAAGTTCGGTCATAAAGGTGCTCACGCGTTTTTTCTCTGGTTTGATTTTGCTTGTGCGTGGGAAGGGTGTTGATGACGTGGACTTATGTGAAATGTGTTCTATTCAATTTATTTGTTTTAATTGTTTTCAATCGCATTAATCATCATAATTTTTGCATATGATATCCGATTTACGCGTGGTTTCTTTTGTTAGGATCATATTGAAATTCCAAACTTGATGACGCTGGGTTGGATGAATTCTGAGACGGTTAAATTTTTGGGTTTAAATTGGATTTAAATTCAATTTAAATTGAAAACGTGAGTGTTTTAACCCACTCACAACTTCTAAGATTTCTTATATTTGTTAAATTCATTTATGATGTGATTTGAAATTTATTTATAGCTGTTTGGCATATATTTCATCATTATCTCAGTTAATTTGCATTTATTTAATTAACTTGTTATTTATCTCATTGTTGCATATTAACTGCCAGTTAAATTGTTATTTATTTTATTACATATAAACTGCCGGTTAAACAGTTATAATTTATTTTTGAATATAAACTGATAGTTGATACCTGTTATTATCACCTGTTATATATTGATGTATTGTTTGAATTTGGATGATGATTGTGATAAATGGTTGATGGTTGATATTGGATGAATGGATGTTGTACTTATATTGTTATAAACTATAAGTTATTATGCATTTTCATTTCATTCGGGATTGCGGTTTGAAATGATATATAACCATAATTTTTATTTTAAATTACGGATTGAAATAATAAATATCCGTATCACTTGACCATAGGATAGAAAATTTTATACAGACACCGCGGTATGTGTGTGTGTATATATATATATATATGTAATTATTTTTGAAACGATTTTTTTCTATGGTTTTGGAAAGAATATGGTTTAATGAATATTGATTTTTGATATTTTAAATATTATTTTTATATATCGTTAAACGATTGAATTTAAGCTGTGTATAAATTTGGTTTAAAGAATAAAAGAAGTTTAAAAATAAAAGTTCAATTTTATTTAGATATAATACAGTTAAGTATTTATTTAAATTTATTGATGGAGTTTATAATGTCTTAAATAAAATAAATGTTGGAAGATAAATATGAATTTGCTTTGAATTAAGGTAATTTAAGAATTATCCTCGAATAAAATTTATTTGAGATTTTAATTAATCTGGGGTTTTAAAAGGTATGATCTTTATAACTTGATTTTGGTTTAGAGGAATTAAATGAATATCAAGTCGATTTAAATGAATATTATCAAGTTAATTAAATTGAGAGAATATCCTGTTATTTGAAGTTTAAAGGTTTTACTTAAATGATATTTCATTTATTAAGTAAACATTTCAAATCTAAATAATAGTAATTGAATTTGATATACATGAAATTATCAAAGAATAAGTTTTGAAATGGTGGAATAATTAAAGCTTTGAAATATATGGAAATTGAAATGGTTTATTTGGGAATTTAAACCTATATTTGGAATTTATTTGTGAAATTTAAAAAGCTATTTTGTTATGCAAAGCGGTTTAATATTTAAACCATTTAAGTATTAGAAATTTTGTTTCAAAGCTATGGGGTTTAAGATATATATATATTTGAAAATATTACGATTTGGGAAAAGGGATATTTATAAAATAAAAATGATATCATATTGATTTGGTGTTTTAAAAATATAAATGATATCGTATTTATATGGTTTTGGAAGGGATATTATATTCTGGTTTCAAAGTATAAATTATTTTGAAATAACCGCGGTGTTATAATAACGTTTGGTTGTTGAAGAGACCGGGATCGAAAGTTGTCATACTCTCTGCCAACTCTGAAAACCACTATAACAACCGTGTACACGGTGGAGATTCCAGAATGAAGTAGGATGGTGGCGGCATTTCCTTTAAGGTAAATACGTGAACCCGACTCCCGTGAGTTGGCATAAAGTGGCTAAAACAGGAGCGATTCTCGGGCCAAGGAGGTAGCCCCTTTTATCGGACACATCCCTTCGATATTACACTCTGACTTTTGGATTTATTCGGTGGCAACTTTTGATTTTTTTATTTTGGGGGTGTTGTTCGAGGTGGGCGGTAGTAGTTTCTATGCGTTACCACCAGTCCGGATAGCAATTGGTATATCTACCCTGGCATTGCCTAGTTGTGCCATGTCACCTACCCTAGCACGCCTTATACGATTTTGGTTTTGTACCATACCTATGGAGTGCCCTCTGACGACGCCCAGTACGGAGGAGATTACGGTACTGTGTAGACTATGGGAATATATAAATGTGTTAAGGTGGAAAATGTAAAGCCTTAACGCTATTTAAATGTAAGTTTATTTTACAATTAGACACTATTATAATAGCGAAATATACTACACAGTAAATAGTTTAACGGATCCTTAAGATATGTAAATCCCGAGCATCTCTTGGGTTACTGCACTCATATTTATTTCTGTTGATTTAACTTACATAAGATCTTTTAGTTCTGACTCGAGTGTTTTGTCTTTTCAATTCGCTCGGGTCAGTCCGAGCGTTCAGGATTTGAAGATTTTATTCTGGAGGACGAAGACGAAGATTTGTAATACTATTATCTACTATATTATTCCACCACAACATTTAATTCCAGTGCATTAATTATTATTATTTGGTATGTGTACTATGATACTGTATTGTATAAGTAAAGAAAATCGAATATTTTTGTAAAGCAATTTCATGAACTGTATATCTGATTATTATATTTTATCCTTCCGCTGTGAGATTCTGTTTGTTTATTTCTTTCTTGTGTTTTTTATTTACCCCATAACAATTCACCCTTCCGTATGGTTTGAATCAGCATGTGTGTCGATTTAAAGCGTGCGAAAATGCGGGACGTTACAACAAACATCAATTATCTTAAAAGATAATTAATCACATTTATACTCTTATAATTTTAAAAGCAATATTACTTATCTCAAATAAAAAATTAATCAAATTTATAATCTCTTTAATAAATCAATTCATTATCTTTATTTAAAAATAGTTAATTGTCTTAAAAATACCTTGATTTAATCAGTAATTTAACTTTTAAAATTTATCAAATCAGTTCATTAACTTTAATATACTAAGTTAGTTAATAGATTTTAAAACATTTTTATTAAATCAAGAAATTTTCCTTAGACTCTTTTATTAAGTCAATTAACTAATTTTTAAAACCCCATTAATTCAAAGTATTAAATAAATTCATACATCCTTAATTAAAATGATAAATTAAATTCAAACATCGTTAATTAAAATTAACTAAATTTAAACCATCTTTAGTTAAAATAATTAATCAACTCAAACAACATTATTTAAAATGATTGACTACTTTTATATGTTATTAATTAAAATGATTTATTAAACTAAAATATTATTAATTAAAATGATTAATTCATTTAAATATCATTTATTGAGAAAAATGTGTGATCCTCTAATTCATTTAAATATCATTAATCAAAGCAATTAATTAAACTTAAATATCTTTAATTAAAATAATTTATTAAATTCTAATATTCTTTAATTAGAATGATTAATTAAATCCACATTCATTTACTAGATGGATTAATTAAATTCAAACGTAATTAGTTAAAATTATTTGTCAAATTTTATACATCATTAATTAAAATAATCAATGAACTTAAATATCATTAATATAATCGATTATTGAATCTAAATATCTATTTTATGAAAATCCAAGCTCAAGACAATACACATGAATGGTTTTGAAGATGGTATTCAATAATTGATGATATAGCGGAAATTGCCATAACGACACTTAAACAATTTAAATAGAATATCACGATTAATTACAACTAAATATCAATATACGCAGCATATAACAAATTATTGGCGAGAAATCCCTTAGGGTCTCTCTACAAATATTCCCTGCAAAATAATGGTTACGGACAATATATATATATTCATATTGGTTCACAACAATCAAGTTAACGTGTCCTCCGTTTTCCAAACAGGATTTTCAACCAAACAAGCAATCAAATAATTTAACTAACATCCAAGCAATCAACAAACATTTATAACATCATAGATATGATATAATAATATAAAATTTAAGTTAAACACACATTATTTTCGTTTTCGGTGAAACGTTCCGGTTTGGACAAAATCGAATGGCCGTTCGATTTTAGCATGAATTCCAACGCGCTCCAAGTCAAACCAAACCAACTCCAAAATGCAGGCATCATTATTACGAATCCAACGTGACTGACCACTTTTTATTTGGACCTGATATGAACAAGTTGTTAATTTTATAAGAATTTGGATTGAATTAATTAATTAAGTATATAAATAACTAACTTAATCATCCATTACCCCTAGTAATACTTCTTCCCTAAATCGACAGTGACACGGCCTCTTCCCCTTCACGATCTCCCCATATCCCCTACCATGAAATCGAGCACGACCGCTCCTAATGCATCGCGACCCGAAAGCTATCACTTGGCCGTACGAAATGTCACGACTACTAAATTATTATCGTTGCACTCCTCCATACGCCGACTATGGCTGCTCTTCGATAAGACGAACGCGACGCAAGTAGCAACGAGACCTCTCGACGTCTAAAACAACTCCAAATGCAAACCCTAAGCACCGATGCCACCCCATCGACTTCCTCAATCATGGCCGCCTACTACCATAACATACCAAATTGAAGCTCTTGTCAAAACTAACTTAAAGGAAGTTATTTGACATTATTTTGTTGATTGTTTAATTTGATTTGGATTTTTAGAAGGTCGATGGTTTTCTTTTCTTTACTGGAAGTGATAAGAATAGAATATGCAAGAGAAAAGGAAGAGCAAACTTTGGTTAAAATGTTGAAGTGTGATTTTATAATAAATTTTCTAACAAACAAAGTGATTACGTTTCCTTTTCTCATAACAAAAGGACATCTCGGGCCGTCCAAAATATCCCCGCTATCAAATCGTTATTTAAAATTTGAATTTTTATTTGATTTTACAGTGGTTTTTAAATGAAATATTTATGGTACCCTACTACACAATATTTCGTTCAAGTATGAACCGCGAGTGGCCAACATAAAAATATAACCGTGCTCTAAAATTCTAACAATCCTGACTCAACCTTCGAAAATCAGCACCGAATATATCACCTATATTCAAATGCCGCAGATTCAAACGTCGAATCTGGTTCGTCGGAGCTTATAACACATCAAGTATAACAACGCAGCGGAAGAAAAGAATGAATACCATATATGACTCCAATGATACGTTATCCAGATATACAATAATGATCAATATCAGAGATACAATGAAATGCTATAGCGGTAACACCAATGAACTAGCAGCGGAAACAACTAGAACTTGAAACTCCAGAAGAAACACCGATATCAGCAATCTCCATAGACAGCTCGAACCAACATCAAGTTGTACCAAGCTAAGCAAGGTTAGTCGTCCTAACCAAATACTTCAATATCCAAAGTCTCCAAAGAATTCCAAAGAGAAAGCTGAAAGCTACTGAATCGATATCTAATATCTGAAAAACCCAACTCTAGACTGCCCGTGTGGGAAATTGTGGGCACCCAGAGTTTAGAAAGGGAACAATAAACTCCGGGTCAGTCATGGGACTGGTATGAGCAAACAAAAACAGTTTTATCTTTAAACAAACAACAAAAGATTTTAAAACATTGAAAACCGCAATGCTTTTTGGAAAATGAAACTACAATAAGGTCTTCCGCCACACACACCATGCAAACGCAGAATTGGAGGAGATTTCTCCTTATGATAGTCAAAAATGCTTGATACGCGAAAACCATTATGATATTACTATTAGTGCATAGTGGCAAAACATTTGCAAGTATAATATTAATCTTAGCCAGCATAGACATTTCGAACTATGCCTACTATAGCTACCATCCAAACAGTGGGGCGCCACCATAAGTAGATGGCAGGTTATACAACTAAAACCGTACAAGGCACGTATTAGAGATTGGATTTTACAACAAATGGTCAGGCCAATGAACTTCCCAGTGCCAAATGGGAACGCCTCTGGAGGGACGCCCTGAGAACCTACCCGGCTCTGCCTACACAAGGCCGGTTTGCTCCCTTCCCGGAGTAAAACCTAAGATATGCCACCCCAGGTCGTTTGTGACCTTTATCCGAGGGCCCTCTACACCAACAACATCACACAGTAATAAATATACAGTGTCCATGTGAGTAAGCATCTGGGCTCCATACCATGATACCACCCTTTTCCAGAAGGAATGGACATACCGTAGGGGTGCGACCCCTGAAACCTTGTTGCATCTTTCCTGTTTCAACCATTACCGGGTTGTGAGGTCCTGATGAAGTCTCGTCCACAAAGCTACACTTTTTCACAAAGTCCTGCTTTGATCAACAAATGATCAGCAGCACTTCGTATGCCACATTACCAAATTGGAAATGTATCACTAGTAACCATCAACTACATAACCTCTGAGCTCATACGTCTCAGAGAAGGGTGTTAAGCTAAGTGAATAAATCTCCGCCACCAAACAGAAATGTATTTGATAGAAACCAGCTTTACATCTTAAAATGTAAGGTCAGACACACATCCATACAAGTCTGTTCCGAGTTCGAACAGAATCGAAGGCACTTCCGAAGAAGCCCTTGCAATCCGGATATTCACAATCCCGATCGGACTCCCCATCACATAAGGAGAACTCTATACCGTGGCTACTCAGTGCAGAGTCATTCGATCGGTTATCATATCGTTCTCGTAAATACCCGGTCTTCACCATTGGCCTTCAAATGCAATCCATAACGTCGTATCATTATTCGAAATGGGTTATGTGACACAAAGGTCCTCTCCCGGCTAAACCGAATAATGAGCGTTATATTTAAAAACATATGGATAATGGGTCCTCAATTAAGTCACAACTTTAAAACCCAAAACCATTCATTTCAAATGGTTTAAACAAATTACCATTTTAAATCTTTTTAAACAAAAAGATTCACTTCACAAAGTTCACCCATTTTCAAAAGGATTCATTCACATTCTTTTAAAACAATTTCCTTCCAAATTGGGTTAAATCATCCAATCTTTAAATCCAAAATTTAATTGATAGCTTTCAAAACAATTCCCTTTCAATCTTTTATACAAAAGGTACACCTTTTCAATTTCAAAACAAAGTTCGACAATCTTTCACAAAGATTTATCCATAACTTGGAAAACAATTTCAATATTGAAACCCTTTTAACACAAGTTGGAAATTTATCCCTTATATGAAAGCTTTTATTATTTGAAAACAAATAGTTTTCATTTCGGAAAAATCCGATTTCATTTATACAAGTTAAAATATTTGGGTTAAATTCAAATTCCCAAAACAACAATTTAAAAATGGTTTAAAACCCATATAAACTTGTATAAACTTTTTAAATCATAAATAGAATTCAATTTCATATTTTTGAATTCAAATTTAAATCAAATTTCAAAACTAAATCAAGTTATTCAAAAGTAACTTTTGTCTTTGAAATTCCTTTTCAAAAGCTTTTCACTTTAAACCTAATCCATTTCCAAAACCATTTGATTCAAAATTCAAATTTAAAACCATTTCAAAAATCTTTGACTTAACCAATTTCCACGTGCAATCCATATTTATGTGTATAAGTGTGGTCCAGGGGTTTTACACAATAAAAGTGCAACATCTTCAATTAGCACGGATTCAAATACAGCAATATATTTGATAAGTGGTATAAAATATAACTCTTATCTTTATTCACAGATCACATATAAATAATATAGGTACATCGTAGATAAATAAATTACATTCATCGGAGATAATACGTTACATTTCACAGCTTAATCATATCACAGAACATTATATATCCGGGATATCACACAATTCAACGCATCCAATTCAATCCAAACATTCGTAAGTAAGATCAGTTAATTGTCTGATTAATTCAAATCATATTAATTACTTATGAATTACTAATCCTGGTTAATTAACATTAATAAATTACAAATCATTTTGATTAATTATTCTTTAATCATTTATTAATTAACCATTAATAATAAATTAGTTAACCTTTAATTATAATTCATCAACCTTTAATTATTAAATAATTAACCTTTAATTATTTAATTCACCATTTAATCAATTATCTTTAATTAATTAATTAAACCTTAATTAATTACCATTTTAAATTAATTATCCTAAATTAATTGCCATAAGTGATTATCCCTAATCTTAAATCAGTGTTAATCACTTGATTAATCCACCTTTAATCATTAATTAATTAATTTTAATTAAGTAATTATCTTTAATTAATTACAATAATTAATTAATTAATCCTTATTTAATAATTATCCCCTAATCACTTTCATGAATAATTTAACTTTTAATTAATTACCATTTAATTAATTATTATTAATTAATCACAATAAGTGATTATCCTTAATTACTTAACCTTAATTACTTTCATTGATTAACATTTAATCATAAATTAATTATCCTTAATTAATATATTCAAAATAATTTTTCCTTAATTATCCACAATAATTAGCCTTAAATTAATTATCCAAAGTAATTAACTCTAATTTTTAATTACACAATGTAATTATACTTAATTACTTAATCACATTCTTTGATTTATCAAAACTTAATAAATATTTTTTTTTTAAGATAAACCACTTTTATCTTTGATTAACTACTTAATCACAACATTTAAATCTTACTTTAATGAAACTTTGAAAACAGATTTACTTATTATCATAAATTAACTAAAGACCTGAAGTCAAATAACAATTTAAAAACATCATTATCTTCTAAATAAATTTCTTAATTTAAACTCAATTAACTTAAAATAATATTTGCATTAATCCTAATTTCAGACTAAAATAAAACATTTATTATCCTTCAAAAATTAATCAGGAAAAGTTTAAAGCTTTATTTAATTAAATTTTTGAAAACCTGTTCTAATTTAAAGTCTAAAACTGCTCTCAATACCAAACCAAGACCACCTCGCGTCTTTCCCCGAGTCAAATACCAACTTCCCCGAAGCCTTACCCGCTTCTGTTTTCTTTTTCTTTTGAACTTTGTTATGTTAAAATTCTAAAATTCATTACCAAAACCCTACGAGTTTCCCTAACAACAAACCCGAGCCAGGACCCTGAATTCTCCGAGTAAACCCAACCACTGACACACACCACCATGTTGTGCACATGCACAGCCAAATGCAGCGGCTACGATTGTGACTCCCCACCTCTATACCCACGCTAGCCAAGAACACCACGGGTGAATGCTGTCAACTAGCACGGAGAATAAGGCTGTTGAGGAGCGACCATCTGTATAATTGCTTTGCGCGAGCACCGATATGTCAGATAGTATAACATGCATTTTATCTCAAGAGGAAATCCGACACACCGATACAAACACAAAGCTACTACACAGTGGCTGTAATAATCTTCGGAAACAAATATAGAAATACACATAACATAAATCAATCACAGACAATTCATATCACAAAGGCGGAAATAGATATGAATATTACACTCGGAAGTGTACATCATAGGAGTGGTTTAAAAAGTTCCACAATATCACAAAAGAATAGTTACATGAACTACATAAAAGAATAAGTATACATAATGGAGTCTATATCCCAAATGTCTACAACAAAAACTACTAATCTAAGTAGTTAACCAAAGTCAGAGAAATCAATCCCTGGGGAGAAGTCAAGCAGAAGCACCTGTAACATCTCGGTCTGACCCGAGTATTATCTAATAAGAAAATAATAAACGGATCAGTCTAACTATAAATATCATATGAAACAATATAGAGTAAGAGATATGACTACACATAATAATCTCAATGCCAAGCTGTGATATATATATATATAAGTAATTGAAAATCAACAAGAGATTAATAAATATCACTAAATCTACACAAGAATCGAAGGAAATGTCATACTCCTTATTTCGTTCACCAAACCATAAATATTGACGATTATATCAATGTAAATCACAAAAGTCAATGACACACAAATTCACCAATGCACAAATATTAATAAAACTTATCAATGGAAATCACGAAAATTGGTGAAGCACAAATTCTAGAAATCATCTCAAGAAATCCAGTCAATGACACACGAATTCACCTATGCACAAAAATTGATAAATCATATCAATAGGAATCACAAAAAATAGGTGAAGAAGAAAATTCCAGAATTCGACACACGAAATCCAGAAATCACACAAAATAGGGGGGAGGCCTATCACACGAACGGGAGCATGAAAACTCACCAACATATGTATCACACGAACGAGACGCTATCTCATGGTACCTAGCCATTAATTTTTGACACACGAACGGCCCGAAGACCATGGGGCGCTACCCCATACATTTGAGTCGAAACTCCACAAAACGGGGTTTAGTCTCCCTCGCAGACAAAGAGACATCGCACATTAGTCTAAATTACAAAAATGATCGTCATGATCATCAAGAAGTGTCAATTACAGTAAGCTAGTAAATATATGAGCTTAGCTTCATGTCCCATAACCACTAGCTTAACTTAAATATTTACGAACAAACTGTAGATTTCCACTAGAAAATTGTCACAAGAGATTCAATCGAACAAGTCCAAGAATTAACCGACGAAGTAAACGCAAGCGTTTCATACCACTCGTTTTACTAAGTCATTTAATTAGATTTCTCATACGAGTGAGGTAAAGGTTTGTATATACTAATAAATTGGAAATACTACTAGTATAGAAAACCTTTATATTTTTAAAGTGACAAATCACAAAGAAGATTGTAAGAACAATCAATCACTAAAATTCACATTCGAAGACGTGAATAAAATCCAAAGAAACCGATAAAGAATCCATCGAAATGGATATTCAAAAATCCCTAAAATGAGTCATCAAAGTCATAATAAATGATAACAACAAATAGGATTATCACGAATCGATTTAAATTGAAATTCTCAAACAAAAAGGCAAGAAGGCAAAATCACAACAGTTTCAGACGTCTGAAACAAGTGGTTCAGACGTCTGAATCTGGAAATATAAAAAATTTCCAGAACATGATTCAGACGTCTGAACCAAATGTTTCAGACGTCTGAAATAGGCATATTTTAGCCTATTTTCTTTCTGTTTGAAAATAAGCCAATTCAGACGTCTGAAATCCCAAATTCAGACGTCTGAAACTGCAATTTTGTGGTTTTCCTGAACCTAGGCCAAAAATGGCCAAACGAATATAGAAAACGATCGATTGAGCAAATGGCGAGGACAAAGGAATTACGTCGAACGACAACCCAGCCCAAACGGCTCTTCGATACGCGTCAAATGTCAATGTCCAAATATCCATAATAGGATTTTCATAAATTGGACCAAAACACCAAAAATTAGAGTATACACCAAATCAATCCAAACCAAAATCAATTGCACACGAATAAACGTTAGGAATTCATACCTAACAATCGGAGATAATTATAGATTAAGATGTGAGATAAAAATCTCACCTTTGAACCCACACGATTGAAGAAGAAGCTATAGAACAATGACAATGACAATCACTCTTCAATTCCAACTCAACAAGCTTGAATCTAAGCTAAAAAGAGAAACATCTCCTAAATTAGGTTTAGGAATTTCTGAATTTGATAAGAGAATGAGTTGGAGAAGGAGAAGAGAAGCTTACCAATGGGTTCTTCTATTAGTTTGGAGCTAGAGTTGATTTGCAAGAGACAACTAGGGTTTTGGAGTTTTAATTTCCAATCTCTCCCACCATTGATGCTTTAGCTTGAGTATAAGGAATTGGAAATGAAGTAAATGAGGAGGAGAGGGGTTGGGACTGAATACATAAGTGGGCTCAGCCCAAACCAAAACCCTAAGTGAAAAAGTAGCAAAAATCAACTTTTTCCAAACATATCGAAGCTTATACTCAAAAAGGTCGCAAACAGCATTTTAAACTCAATGGGAGTGGTCCTGAGTCCTAATTCGACCGTATGCAAAAATTAGCTTTTCGAACAAAAATCCGACTAACGATAAAATATTTAAATATAAAATCGATAAATATGCGGGTTGTTACAGACTCCCCTCCTTAAAGAAATTGCGTCCTCGCAATATTTAAGAAGAAGATATGTAGTAACAACCATAAAAGCATATACAACACAAAAGAAATTTGAAATAAGAAGTTCACCTCAAAGAGCATGAGAAAAGTCCGGATGTGTTCGCTCGATGTACTCTTTAGATTCCCAAGAACAATCCTTAGGATTTGAAGACCATTGAACTTTAACAAGCGGAACATCTTTATTTCGAAGTCGTGACTTCCGAAGCAATGATACGAATAGGATGTTGCTCATAAGTTAAATTAGGCGAAACTTCAATCTCTTCCACAACACCGGGCTCAAGAATAGAATCGGAATCTCGAAGACATTTCCGAAGTTGAGAAACGTGAAACACGTCATGGATAGCAGAAAACTGAGCCGGTAATAAAAGACGATAAGCCATGGAACCAATACGTTCAGTGATAGGAAATGGCCTAATATATCGAGGCGCCAATTTTCCCAATCGACTGAAACGTACAACACCTTTCATAGGTGATACACGAATGAACACAAGATCTTCCACAGAAAATTCTAACTTCCTTCTTCGGTTATCGGCATAGGATTTTTGTCTACTCTGGGCTTCTTTCATCCTATGTCGAATAATTTCAATCTTTTCTCTGGAATCACGAATAAAATCTGGACCTAAAACAAGCTTCTCACCGGCCTCAAGCCAACAAGAAGGAGATCGGCATGGCCTTCCATAGAGTGCCTCGAAAGGTGCCATACCAATACTAGATTGGAAGCTATTATTATAGGAAAATTCAACAAGTGAAATATAATCTTCCCAACTTCCACCAAAATCAAGAACACAACCACGAAGGAGATCTTCAAGAGTTTGATTCACACGCTCGGTTTGTCCATCGGACTGAGGATGATAAGCGGTGCTAAAATTAAGCTTCGTTCCCAAAGCTTTTTGAAGACTCTTCCAAAATCCACTTGTAAACAATGGATCACGATCACTAACAATAGAAGTAGGAATTCCATGCAATTTAACAATCTCTTTGATAAAGAGCTTGGCCAAAAGAGGAACGGTTCGGTTAGACCGAACGGGAATAAAATGGGCGGATTTAGTAAGTCTATCAACAATCACCCATAAGCTATCATGACCCGATCGAGAACGGGGAAGGCCATCTATAAAATCCATGGAAATTTGGTCCCACTTCCAAATTGGAATTTCTAAAGGTTGCAATAACCCACCGGGCCTTTGATGTTCGGCCTTAACGAGTTGGCAAGTCATGCAACGCTTAACGAAGTTAGCGATGTCAAGTTTCATTCCCTCCCAATAATAAAGTCGCTTCATATCTGCGTACATTTTACTACTACCGGGATGAATGGTGAATTTAGAACGATGAGAATCTTCTAAAATATCCTTACGAAGATCAATAATATTTGGTACGATAAGTCTACCAAATTTTCGAATGCAGCCACGAGAATCGATATCAAATTCTTTCAATCCTTCAATATCAATTTTATCCCTAATATTTTGGCCAAGAAGAGCCATTTCGGGATCTAGCCTTTGAGCTTCAAGAATGCGGTCTAAAAGAGAAGGATGAGCCACAAGGCTACATAACACAACTGATGAACATATATCAGAGACACGGTCTCGAATCTCATAAGAGGATAATATCTCGAGATCGTTCCATTCGGATACCATCATAGAAACAATCGCTTGTTGCTTTCGACTAAGTGCATCCGCAACGCGATCTCCCTTTCCGGGAGTATAAAGGATATCAAGATCATATGGTGCAAGAAATTCGAGCCAACGCTGTTGACGCAAATTAAGCTCCTTTTGGGAGAATAAATACTTCAAGGACTTATGATCGGTATAAAGAACAAATTTCTCTCCTAAAAGATAATGACGCCAAATACAAAGGGCGAAAACAATAGCCGCGAGCTCTAAATCATGAGTGGCATATCTAGTCTCAGCAGGCTTCAATTGCCTAGAAGCATAAGCAATAACACGTTCTCTTTGCATAAGAACGGCACCCAAACCAACGCGACTAGCATCGGTATAAACAACGAAACCTTGATTCCCCTCGGGAATAACGAGAATAGGAGCATCAGAAAGAAGTTCTTTTAATTTCTGAAAAGAAACTTCACATTTGTCCGACCAAATGTATTTAACACCTTTCTTCGTCAAGCTAGTGAGAGGCACAACAATCTTAGAAAAGTCTTTGATAAATCGGCGGTAATAACCTGCCAATCCCAGAAAACTATGGATTTCTGTCACACTCTCCGGTCTCTTCCAATTCTGAATCGCTTCAATCTTTGAAGGATCCACTGATATTCCGGACTCGAAAATAATATGGCCTAGAAACTTCACACAAGATTGCCAAAAATGACATTTAGAAAATTTTGCCTTTAATTGATTACTCTTAAGATTTTCCAATACAATTCGAAGATGTTTTTCATGCTCCTCCTCGGTTTTAGAATACACAAGAATATCATCAATAAAGATGAGAACAAATCGATCGAGGAAGTCTTTAAAAACTCGATTCATTAAGTCAACAAAATAAGCCGGGGCATTCGTTAACCCAAATGGCATAACAAGCCATTCTTAAGATCCATACCGAGTACGGAACGATGTCAAAGGAATGCTATCCTCTGCAATACGAAGCTGATGAAAACCGGTAGCCAAGTCCAATTGTGAAAAGACTCTAGCACCACTAAGTTGGTCAAATAAATCATCAATCCGTGGTAAAGGATATTTATTTTTGATAGTAAGATCATTAAGCTTGCGGTAGTCAACACAAAGCCTAAGTGTACCATCGGATTTCTTCACAAAAATAGCTGAAGCTCCCAAGGCGAGGAACTAGAGCGAATAAATTGCTTCGTCTCCAATTCGGATAATTGTTTACGCATCTCCTCGTTTTCTTCATTGGACATACGATAAGGAGGACGAGTGATAGGTTGAGCTCCAGGAATAAGATTAATTCTGAACTCAATTGCTCGCTTAGGTGGTAATCCTAAAACGGGCTCAAATATGTCGGAAAATTCACGAACGACGTGAATAAGAGAAATAATATCACCCTCATCATCATCATCGTCATCATGAGGGTTTAAAGAATATAAAGATGCAACCAAAGCAGAATCCGAATCTTTAAGAATAACAGAAACCTGATTAACAGATTGAGGATGTCAAAGATGAATAGTCCGCTCAGGACATAGGATATGAGCTTCATAACGGTTAAGCCAATCCATTCCCAAAATCATTCCAAAGCCTAAATAACGCATGACATGCAAATCGGCTCGGAAAGAAAAATCGCACAAAATAATCTCGACATCTTTACACAATAAACTGATTGTTGCGGATCCACCAACCGGATTCGCAATTCTCAAAGAAGTCATTAAACACAAAACATCCAAAGATACAGTATCAACAAGTTCTTTTGATATAAAAGAATGGGACACACCCGTATCAAAAAGAACTCGAATAGGATGATCACGAAATAAAATAATTCCATCCAGAATAGAATGAGAAATACCTTGGCCACGAGATGTGTTGCCAGGGGCTTGAGCAACATTAAGCTTTCTCTCCTTTCTATTTTGAAGTTTGGGACATACATGCATAAAATGGTACGAGCTTTTACAATAGCGACAAGTACGAGGCTTTGAACACTTGTTCGCAAAATGGTCTCTGGAACCACAGTTAAAGCATTTCCCTTCAGTAGAGGAAAAGGTCTTTGCAGCAGGAGTTGCTTGCCTCCCTTTCTTATTGAGATAAGGACCTTTGAATTTGGTTGGCCTCTTCTTGTTATTATTGAAGCTTGGTTTGGAACCCACCACTTCAACATCATTCTCCCTATCCACCTCTTCAAGACGAAGAGCGATATCAACGAGTTGGTCGAAAGAAACTTCTAATTTTAGAAGTAATGGCTTCTTGAGACTTTTGTTTAAGCCATAGACGAACCTCTGGTTCTTCTTTAAAGGGGTGTTGATGTATTCAACCCCATATTTGGAAAGCGACTCGAAGGAGGCGACGTAATCAGTCACGGAGGACTCACCTTGAACAAGATCTATAAATCGTCGAGCCAATGTCACTTTCTCTGCTTCTGGAACGAATTTCAACTCGAAGCGTTCTCGGAATTTCCCCCAGGTGAGATCCGCTTCATTAATCTCAGAAATAAGGAGTTCGTACCAGTCCAATGCTCTTTCTCGGAGAATACTAGAGGCCACCTGAACTCGGTGAAGGTCAATAAGATTCATGCGAGAAAAGAGATTCGATCGCATGACCTTAGCCAAGCCTGTACTTCAATAATTGTTTTGGAACCTTTGAATGGCTACCCACCCAAATTAGTGTAATCGCTGCACAAGCGTGCAAATCCCGATTTTGGGTGAGTAGGTTCCGGGTTAGCTCCAGCTGCTTGAGCATTTGTCACTAAATCAAGAAGCTGTTGAGCAGTCATAAAAACTACATCCTGGGGTGGAGTCCTAGATGGCACGGTTCTGGGGCGGCCTGGTCTAGACATTTCTCTTCCTTTAGAAAGAAAGAAGAAGAAGAAAAAGATTATTCACCAAATTCAATATCAAGCAATTCTTGATAGATAAAACAAGGAATAATAAAAGAAAATAGGATAGGACGGTACGTAGACCCGAATAAAATCCTAAAGCACGACTCCTAAGATGGACTTAGGAAGATGATCCTTGTTATAATATTCCATATTGTTCCGAAGTTTCGTTCTGATACCAAGCTGTGATGCCCCACCTCTATACCCACGCTAGCCAAGAACACTACGGGTGAATGCTGTCAACTAGCACGGAGAATAAGGCTGTGAGGAGCGACCATCTGTATAATTGCTTTGCGCGAGCACCGATATGTCAGATAGTATAACATGCATTTTATCTCAAGAGGAAATTCGACACACCGATACAAACACAAAGCTACTACACAGTGGCTATAATAATCTTCGGAAACAAATATAGAAATACACATAACATAAATCAATCACAGACAATTCATATCACAAAGGCGGAAATAGATATGAATATTACACTCGAAAGTGTACATCCGAGGAGTGGTCTAAAAAGATCCACAATATCACAAAAGAATAGTTACATGAACTACACAAAAGAATAAGTATACATAATGGAGTCTATATCCCAAACGTGTACAACAAAAACTACTAATCTAAGTAGTTAACCAAAGTCAGAGAAATCATTCCCTGGGGAGAAGTCAAGCAGAAGCACCTGTAACATCTCGGTCTGACCCGAGTATTATTTAATAAGAAAATAATAAACGGATCAGTCTAACTATAAATATCAGATGAAACGATATAGAGTAAGAGATATGACTATACATAATAATCTCAATGCCAAGCTGTGATATATATAAGTAATTGAAAATCAACAAGAGATTAATAAATATCGCTAAATCTACACAAGAATCAAAGGAAATGTCATACTGCTTATTTCGTTCACCAAACCATAAATATTGATGATTATATCAATGTAAATCACAAAAGTCAATGACACACAAATTCACCAATGCACAAATATTGATAAAACTTATCAATGGAAATCACGAAAATTGGTGAAGCACAAATTCTAGAAATCATCTCAAGAAATCCAGTCAATGACACACGAATTCACCTATGCACAAAAATTGATAAATCATATTAATAGAAATCACAAAAAATAGGTGAAGAAGAAAATTCCAGAATTCGACACATGAAATCCAGAAATCACACAAAATAGGGGGGAGGCCTATCAAACGAACGGGAGCATGAAAACTCACCAACATATGTATCACACGAACGAGACGCTATCTCATGGTAGCTAGCCATTAATTTTTGACACACGAACGGCCCGAAGACCATGGGGCGCTACCCCATACATTTGAGTCGAAACTCCACAAAACGAGGTTTAGTCTCCCTCGCAGACAAAGAGACATCGCACATTGCTAGTCTAAATCATAAAAATGATCGTCATGATCATCAAGAAGTGTCAATTACAGTAAGCTAGTAAATATATGAGCTTAGCTTCATGTCCCATAACCACTAGCTTAACTTAAATATTTACGAACAAACTGTAGATTTCCACTAGAAAATTGTCACAAGAGATTCAATCGAACAAGTCCAAGAATTAACCGACGAAGTAAACGCAAGCGTTTCATACCACTCGTTTTACTAAGTCGTTTAATTAGATTTCTCATACGAGTGAGGTAAAGGTTTGTATATACTAATAAATTGGAAATACTACTAGTATAGAAAACCTTTATATTTTTAAAGTGACAAGTCACAAAGAAGATTGTAAGAACAATCAATCACTAAAATTCACATTCGAAGATGTGAATAAAATCCAAAGAAACCGATAAAGAATCCATCAAAATGGATATTCAAAAATCCCTAAAAGAGTCATCAAAGTCATAATAAATGATAACAACAAATAGGATTATCACGAATCGATTTAAATTGGAATTCTCAAACAAAAAGGCAAGAAGGCAAAATCACAACAGTTTCAGACGTCTGAAACAAGTGGTTCAGACGTCTGAATCTGGAAATATAAAAAATTTCCAGAACATGATTCAGACGTCTGAACCAAATGTTTCAGACGTCTGAAATAGGCATATTTTAGCCTATTTTCTTTCTGTTTGAAAATAAGCCAATTCAGACGTCTGAAATCCCAAATTCAGGCGTCTGAAACTGCAATTTTGTGGTTTTCCTGAACCTAGGCCAAAAATGGCCAAACGAATATAGAAAACGATCGATTGAGCAAATGGCGAGGACAAAGGAATTACGTCGAATGACAACCCAGCCCAAACGGCTCTTCGATATGCCTCAAATGTCAATGTCCAAATATCCATAATAGGATTTTCATAAATTGGACCAAAACACCAAAAATTGGAATATACACCAAATCAATCCAAACCAAAATCAATTGCACACGAATAAACGTTAGGAATTCATACCTAACAATCGGAGATAATTATAGATTAAGATGTTAGATAAAAATCTCACCTTTGAACCCACACGATTGAAGAAGAAGCTATAGAACAATGACAATGACAATCACTCTTCAATTCCAACTCAACAAGCTTGAATCTAAGCTAAAAAGAGAAACATCTCCTAAATTAGGTTTAGGAGTTTCTGAATTTGATATGAGAATGAGTTGGAGAAGGAGAAGAGAAGCTTACCAATGGGTTCTTCTATTAGTTTGGAGCTAGAGTTGATTTGCAAGTGACAACCAGGGTTTTGGATTTTTAATTTCCAATCTCTCCCACCATTGATGCTTTAGCTTGAGTATAAGGAATTGGAAATGAAGTGAATGAGGAGGAGAGGGGTTGGGACTGAATACATAAGTGGGCTCAGCCCAAACCAAAACCCTAAGTGAAAAAGTAGCAAAAATCAACTTTCTCCAAACATATCGAAGCTTATACTCAAAAAGGTCGCAAACGGCATTTTAAACTCAATGGGAGTGGTCCCGAGTCCTAATTCGACCGTATGCAAAAAGTAGCTTTTCGAAAAAAATCCGACTAACGATAAAATATTTAAATATAAAATCGATAAATATGCGGGTTGTTACAACGATCATCGCTGCCATCGTTGACAAGTACACTTTGACCACCACTCTAGATTCCGACCGCCAAAACCTCGTGTCAATGATGAATTCGAAATTGAGCACCTAAGAACCCAACCTAGAACAAAACCCAAATTGAAAAACCACCTCGCCCTGACGACGCCGTCCATTAGCGACCATGAATCTCGGCCAAAAGCTTCGTCGAACTTCCCTCTTTCCTTTCCTCCAAACCAGTGTAACCCGATGCAACGTTGATTTTGATCCAGCCTTGAATCTAACAGCCATGCAACCCTGACCTTAAACCCTATTCCGACCTAGTGCCGACGCCATGGTGGTCAATAAAACCACCAACTAATTTTTCCGAAATCCCTAACACTTCAACCTCCTCTAACAATGATCTCGTTGCCCAAATCGACATTGATCGCCGGTATTATCAAAATTCATATAATTCAAGCACGAATCCAGAGACTGAAACTTGAAATCATAACATTTGAATTTCTGATATAAATTGTTTATTGCTGTAATGCTCAAGTTTTCTTAATATTTATTCCATAAATACATTTGAAAATAATTTTAAAATTTGTATTACACTATTATGATAAATTTTCATTTAAAGGTTATCACCTAAACCTATTTATATTTTGAGATATAATTTTTTTTTCTATGGTTGTTCTTATGTCTGGAAGCGCACAAAGTATATACATATAGGCATGCATATTCAAATTTACATAGATATTCACATCCGTGCATCACACTTTATCTCATGATTTCAATCAAGCATCAGGCACACAATTAAGGTATAAACAGAGTTGAGATCAAAGGAGGATAATTTTGCTCACCTGAAGTTTGGAAGCAGAGAACAGATTTGAGTGCTTAAATCTGGAAATGTTTTCGAAACTTGGAACCAGATTTTCTTTGAGCTTGAGACTTGATTTAAATGATCTGGTTCTTGTTTTTAATTGCTTGATCTTCCTTCTTTTTCTTGCTTTTGTTTGTGTGACGACCCGTAATTTTTGGATATTAAAAATCGAAATATTTAGTTGATTTTAAATATTTGAAAGGTTAATTTTAGCTTGAATTTCAAATATCACTATTTATTTGATAATTAAATAATTGAATTTAATAATTGGAATTTGGATAAAATGTTGAATCTAGAGTTTTAAGCCCGTTCAAAATAATTTGAAGGCTTTTAAAATTTATATTGATAACACTGAAGATAATAGAAGTGTTTAAATTGAATTTGGAAGTGTTTTGTTCAGTTTTGAATTTATATCGTTTAAATTGAATTTAAAAGTAGTCTTCCGAGGCACAGTCTCGGATTTATACGAAACCAGTTCCATTAGGTCCGTAATATTTTATTATTATCGGATTTCAATTTTCGTAATGTTTGGAGTTGTCGTGTGATCGTACGGTAGATTAACCCGTTGTAGTTTATATCGAAAATTCAAATTTAATTAAATATTTTTTTTATAGTAGTCAGCGTCAGCCGAATTTCCATTACACCTTAACATTTCGAATCACTGTAGTAAGGCGTCGTCAAAACACCTCCCTCCCTGATAAAAGCATGCATACCTTCTCTCTAAAGATTTATAGCTAAAACGATTTAATGGTAGAACGAATCCCTTTACTCCTCTCTTCAGCTTAACACGACCGCGTCCCTTTTCTCCTCTAAATTGAACGAGATTCGTTCACCTTAAAAAAAAAGGGTATAAATTTATTTAAATCTATGGCGAGCTCGATCTCCCTATTCCAGTCGAAGACGCGCAAATTAAAAAAAAGTGGAACGGTCGAAATCGAAACACGTACGGGGCGGCGATTGATTTCAAGTCGCGCGAGGGCTGGGGAGGATTGACGTTAGGGTTGTTCGGCTTTGAGGGGATTCACGATTTTTGGCATGGAGGCGAGGTAGTAGGGCTTGAATCGAGTCTTGGGGCCGCGTTGATGGATTCGCGTGGTAATGGGAAGCTCACGAGTGATGAGCGATGGTGATGACTCGATTATGGTGGCATCGGAATCGAACTGCGTGAATCTTGAGACCTGGGCGCGAGTGCTTCGGTGATATTGTGGTGGCTCTCGCAGTGGCTCAGAGGAAGGGGTCGATCAGAGGAATTCACTCCTGCGATGGCGAGGTTTCTGTTTTTACTTAGGTTTTTACTTAATCAAATATTAGTTGGAGAAAAAAAAAGTCTACAGTAAAAAGAAAAGGTATAATACGCATATTTATAGAAAATAGAAAATTGTTTTTTACAGAAAAGGTTTGGAAAGGAAAAAATATATATAGGAATTTTATAAAAATGTTAAAGGATAAAATTAGATTTTTGAAATCTATGGATTATTTTTCTAAGTATACATGTAGTTTTAAATGAAGAAAATAAAAATAAATATACATATTCACATTTCAAGGCTATTAGTTATTTTAAAAATAATGTATTATGGTGACTAATCTATTTAATAAACTTTTTTAATTATTTTAGCCACTAAAATATTTTATTAAAAGAAAATTTGTTTAAAATTTGATTATTGGTTTAAAACTAAATTATTAGTTTAGATTAAATTAATAAATGACAATTGATTGTTCGATTTATTTCGAATATTAATAAAATCATATAATATTTATACAAGGTCAAAATTTGAGAAGAAAGCAAGCTGGATTTGGGAATGGATGCTAATAAAATAAAAGGTGAGTTAATCTCACTCATCTGGTTATAATTTTAATTTAAATGGTTAAATTTAAATAATTGGTTGATTGATTGTTTTGATTGGATGTGCAATATTATATATAGTGGTATATAATATATCTTGGAATGATTGATTTCCCGCATTTTATAGCGGATGAGACCCTACGCGCTGCATAATAGCGGATGATATTTTATATTAGTCCCATATACCGCGATATTCCACCTCGAAGTGGAATTGGTATTGTGCTAACGTCTGTGGATGCAGGAAAACAGGGTGGAGGGATCCAACTGGATTCCTTAACATTTATTTAGATTATTTAATATTCTCTGTTATGCATATTCGATATTCTGTGATGAATATTATTGATAATTGGAATATTGAATTCTATGGTTTACTTGAATATATTTCGATACACTGAGATATCAAAATATATAGGATTGGATTTTTGAAAATAAAAGGAAGAGAATTTGTAGGTGAAATAATTATAGAGAATTTTAAATAAATTAAGAATGAACTGGATAAGAATAATAGTCGTTTTGAAATTCTAATAAATAATTCCGTGTATGAAAGGGAAATTTGAATAAATAGGAAGATAATGAATTTTAAACTTCAGTGTTATTATTTAAAAGAATAAAGCATTTATTTTAAATTTAAGATTTAAATTATTGACAAGAATAAAGAAGAAATTTGGAACATCTGAAATTGGTATGTTTCAGTTCAAAGATTTAAAATCAAAACGAAAGGAAAATAAATGAATAAAGTCTACAAATTAATGGATTTTGAAATGAATTGATTAAGTAAAGAAATTTATTTCAAATGGGTCGGGAGTGATCCTCGGTACTGTGATCTAGGCCACGTACCGTGACCGGTGGTACCCCAGTGACTAGTCATTAGTTGGAAATCCATTCTCCCTACGTGCTTTTACGCGTTTTGTTTGTATTACCCACTCTGTGGCTAGTAGCTGGAATTTAATAGATGTTACAATTTCGGCTATTTTAATAAGTATTTGTATATAGACCATATTATAATATCAGAGAATTTTAATAAAAAGTGTATTAGCTATCGTAAGGTAAAAACCTGACATGTTTATTTGTGGCGTGGTCTTACGATATGCTTTTGTTTTCAAAAGGATTTTTGAAACTTTAATAATCAATTTGAGTGTGATTTCTCACGCTGGTATTCCAGACTGACTCGGGTGTTATTTAACTATAATGCTCGGGTCAGACCGAGTATTATATAATACATGATATGATGCTTTGGAGCTCAAAAGAAGAGATGGATGACGATACGTACTTCCGTACTTGTTTTATATATTCCGCTGTGTACTCAGTTGTGTGAGGACATGTTATGATTACTGTCTAATTGTGTGTTATGTGATTGATGTACTCTGATGATGTAATGTATAAACAGATATATTTGTTTTTGTGTAAAGATCATTTATTATATATTTTATTTTATTCCGCTGCGATGGTTAGATTCTGATGTTTTCTATTTTCTTCTTCTACCTCTTCTTCTTTAACCCTAATGGTTCGTATTTCTGTTCAACTTGAGTTGATTGATGTAGAATACTATTGACTCAAGGGGTGCGGATTTGTGGTCCGTTACAGTTGGTACCAGAGCTTAGGTTGGTGATAACCTTAGCTCTGGTGGGAATTACTCATTGAAAATAGAGTCCGTAGTACTCTAGAATGAGTTTGAGCGTATTAATAGATATGAGCGCGTATTTGTTAGTGGATATAAAAATGGTTTTATATTGTGTTGATTGGTTTATTGAGTGGCATATGAACCTTCGTCGGCACAGTCTGGACCACTGTATCGAAGGGGTTTCTAAACACTTGAATAGAACAGTTTGACACGGTATTGTTTTAAATGTGGGTGAATGAAATAATTTTACCCAAAAATATATTTTGATATAAAGAAAAGTTTTTGTAAACTATTTTAGCTAATATGTGGTTGCTTGGATGTTAGGAAGAATAATATTAAATTATTACCATTGTTGAGTTGAAATTTAACTAGAAATTGAAAATGTAACCAAAGGTTAAGCAAAATAAATTCATTTATAAAAGGAAATTTGTAAATATAAATTATCAACGTGATTTATACAAATGAATTAGAGTTAAAATTGATTTAAGCAGGATTTGGAAATTTAAAATCCTGGAGATTTTGGAAGTGTTTGTCGAAGTGTTTTGAAGATAAATAATAGCATTATTGTTTTAGAGGTATTTCTGAAAGGAAATTTGTTTAAAATAGATTTTGAAAGTGATATAGCATTGAAATCACTTGTATTATTGGAAAATAATTCTGATGATGACGGCCGCATCATCAGTATTCATTTTCGAGTTTCTAAGTGCTGGATTGCTGCCAAATTGATTTGTTCAGAAGAACCAGTTGTTTTTGAAATTTCAAAGGAAATTTTTTGGGGATAAAAACCAGGATTGGTTTAAAATTTTTGAGAGGTGTGATTTAGAGATGTTGGAGATTTCAAATTGATTTGAAACCAATAGCCGAGTGTTTAAAAATCCTGATGAGACATGTTATAAGCTTATAAATTGAGATGATTTTCAAATCAGAAAGCAAATATGAGCTTTGAATGTTGGAATTAAAATTTAAAGTGAAAAAATAAAATTAATTTAGATTGAGGAAGAAAATTGAATCGAATTGAATTAAATAAATCTAAGTTAAAATATAAATGAATTGGAATTAAAATTCAGTTGAGTTATTGAATGGAATTAGATTCTTACCTAAATAAATGGAAGTAAGTTGGATAAGAAATAAGTTGGAATAAATAAATTAGAATAACTTATAAAAGAATTAAAAATCCATAGAATAAAATATACTTGGGCTATAAATTAGCGTAAATCTTGAGTTAAAAATAAAAGATGAACATATTCAAGCCTAGAATGAATGAAAATGTGTAAAATAATAAGTTGTGACATATAAAATTGAGAAGTGGGATAGAAAACCCAAAATAAGTATTTTTTGATGAATTGGAAAATAAAACGAAAAAATCCAAACTTGAATTATAAAATAAATAAAACTTAAGAAAATTAAATGAAGTGATATTTGGAATTAAAAATTAAGTACTGAATTTTAACCGGGGGAGAACTAATTAGATAATAAATTAGTTAATAAAATGTGTAAATGGAACCTAATGCAGTCAAATAGAAGTTGGATTTGTGAGTTAATAATGTAGTTTGGAAATAAAACTCAAGTTATAAATTAAATTCGACTTGAATTGTTAGTGAAGTAAATATGATTGGAAATAGATTAAAGTAAGGATTGTTTTGGTTGCAAATAAAACCCAGATGAGTGGGAATAAAATTGAAAATGGCCTTGTAATAAATTGAATGATTTGAATCTGAAAATTTAAATTTTATAATAACTAATCAAATAAAATTGTAGATTTAAAATGAGATTTGATTGAGATAGAATTAAGTTGAATAGAAAAGAAAAATTTACTTGTAAAATGAAAATGAGCTTAAGTATAAAATTTGAATAAATTGAAGTAAATTAACTTGAGCTAAATAGATGGAGGTGAGTTGAATTGAAGTCAACTTAAACTAAGTTTAATGATATTGGGTTGGATATAAATCAAGTGAAAATAAATTTTAATCGAAATAAAATTCGGTGAGTTATAGATAATATTTAATGGAATGAAATTCTTAAACAAATAATTGTAAACCATTTAAATTGTTAAGGAATTGAAATAACTTAGAGACAATAAGAAAAATAGAATGTTTTCAAGTTTTATAGAATGGTTTTAAATGAATGCGGATAAGAAATAAAACGCAAATGAATGGATCGTGAATAAAATTGAAATGGAATGTGTCGAGCTAAATAAAATGGTTGTGAATGAATTAAAATAGAAGGAAATAAATATAAATTGAGTTGGAATCAATTTAAAATGGTTATAAGCTTAAGTAATTGTTATTTGCATGAATAACATCAAATTTACATAGAAAATTAGTCATTTTATCGTAAATGAAAGTAAATGTTTTAACAGAGGTGGATATAATTGATTTTTAAATCAATTGGAATAATATGGGTTTAAAATTAAAATTGAATTGAATATAAGAAAGTGGGTTGTAAACTATGCAAATTTAATGAAAATGGTATATGAATTAATTGAAAATAGTTGAATTAATATTAAAACTATATAAATTGCTTACGGGAAGTGTTTAGTGTGCAATGCTTTTAGAATTCATGTGTTTAACTTTTGCAAATAAGTGAAATGTTGTTAAACTTCATATATATGACACTTACATGTTTAAATTGAGTAAGTACAGGTACTTGGAAGCTGTGTGGCTGGATTTGGTTGCGCTAATTGCTAAAATAATAAGCCGCTTGCTTATAAATGCTAAATAAGGTACGCTAACGTAATAAAAATATGAAATATGAACTATTTTTGTTTTTCCGACCGGGTGGGTCGATGTACATATACTTATATCTTTTGTCAAACTGCAAAAGCTCCTCCGTACAAAGGAGGCTCTGCCAAAATTTTCCAAAAATTTTGGGAGTTAGAAAATTTTTGAAAATTTTTGGAAAATTTTGTTAACAAAAAAATGATTCCAAACTGAAAATTGAAATAAATTAGTGAATGAAACTAATTTAAAATAATGATATGAATCAGTTATAAACGAAAGATGAAATTTTATATTCAGAGATAAGAATAAATTGAATTCATATGGAAATGGAAAAACTAATCTGAATAGAAGTAGATATAAACTAAAGTGGTAAAGTGAAAATAAATATAAGAAGCGTATAAAACACTTATACTGAACTTAAGAATAAATGATAAGATTCTTAAGTAATTTGGGCGTCGAGCAAATATATTGAATAAGCATTGGAGTGAAGATTTAATAAAATGTTTTTTTAAATGCTATGATTGGATATTATTGCTTAATAGGATATGCAGGTATTATAAAGGGAAGGAAAATTGGTCTTGATTTCAGATGATAAATTTGAATTGCTCGACCAAAAAGGTATGTATTTAAATTTCTATATGAAATTTGATTGGGTTTTTGATCTAACCACTTGGCCTTTTGTTTTCTTTTGGAATTTGGAAGCCCGTAGAGGCATTTTGTAGTTGTACCGAGCTAGCCGCGCAAAGGAGACGCTGGCGAAATTTTTCAAAAATTTAGAGAGTTAGAAAATTTTTGAGAAAATTTTGATAATTCAAAATTTGGTTTTAAATTGAAACTTGAATGATTGAGAAAATAGGATTGTTCGAAAATTATGGGAGAGTTTGGGAAGTTAGTAAGAATAGTAATGGGTCTTCTATTAAAAAGATAGTTGGTAGGATGTTCAATTGTTGGTTTTGGAAAAAAGTAAACGTGTATTGGACCATTCTTCCTAATTAGTAATTTTGGGGACGAAATTCTTTTAAGGGGGAGGAATGTGGCGACCCGTGATTTTTGGATATTAGAAATCATAAATATTTAATTGATTTTGAATATTTGAAAGGTTAATTTTAGCTTCAATTTCAAATATTACTATTTATTTGATAATTAAATAATTGAATTTAATAATTGGAATTTAGGTAAAATGTTGAATCTAGAGTTTTAAGCCTGTTCAAAATAATTTGAAGGCTTTTAAAATTTATATTGATAACATTAAAGATATTAGAAGTGTTTAAATTGAATTTGGAAGTGTTTTTTTCAGTTTTGAATTTATATCGTTTAAATTGAATTTAAAAGTAGCCTTCCGAGGCACAGTCTCGAATTTCGACGAAACTAGTTCCATTGGATCCGTAATATTTTATTATTATCGGGTTCCAATTTTCGTAATGTTTAGAGTTGTCGTGTGATCGTACGGTAGATTAACGCGTTGTAGTTTATATCGAAAATTAAAATTTAATCAAATGTATATTTATTTTATACTAGTCAACGTCAGCCGAATTTCCATCACACCTCAACTTTCGAATCACTATAGTAAAGCGTCTTTAACACACCTCCCTCCCTGATAAAAGCACGCATACCTTTTCTCTAAAGATTTATAGCTAAAACGATTTAATGGCAGAACGAATCCCTTTACTCCTCTCTTCAGCTTAACACGACCGCGTCCCTTTTCTCCTCTAAATTGAACGAGATTCGTTCACCTCAAAAAAAAGGGTATAAACTCATTTAAATCTATGGCGAGCTCGATCTCCCTCTTCCAGTCGAAGACGCGCAAATTAAAAAAAAGAAAGTGGAACGGTCGAAATCGAATCGCGTATGGGGCGGCGGTTGATTTCAACTCACGCGAGTGAGGGCTGGAGGAGGATTGACGTTAGGGTTGTTCGGCTTTGAGGGGATTCGCGATTTCTGGCATGGAGGCGAGGTAGTAGGGCTTGAATCAAGTCTTGGGGCCACGTTGATGGATTCGCGTGGTAATGGGAAGCTCGCGAGTGATGAGCGATGGTGAGGACTCGATTATGGTGGCATCGGAGTCGAACTGCGTGAATCTTGAGACCTGGACGTGAGTGCTTCGGTGATATTGTGGTGGCTCTCGCAGCGGCTCAGAGGAAGGGGTCGATCAGAGGAATTCACTCTTGCGATGGTGAGGTTTATGTTTTTACTTAGGTTTTTACTTAATCAAATTTTAGTTGGAAAAAAAAGTCTATAGTAAAAAGAAAAAGTATAATACGTATATTTATAGAGAACAGAAAATTGTTTTTTACAGATAAGGTTTGGAAAAGAAAAAAAAATAGGAATTTTACAAAAATGTTAAAGGATTGTATAAAATTTGATTTTTGAAATCTATAGATTATTTTTTTAAGTATACATGTAGTTTTAAATGAAGAAAATAAAAATAAATATACATATTCACATTTCAAGGTATTAGTTATTTTAAAAATAATGTATTATGGTGACTAATCTATTTAATAAACATATTCAATTATTTTAGCCACTAAAATATTTTATTAAAAGAAAATTTGTTTAAAATTTAATTATTGGTTTAAAACCAAATTATTTGTTTAGATTAAATTAATAAATGACAATTGATTGTTCGATTTATTTCGAATATTAATAAAATCATATAATATTTATACAAGGTCAAAATTTGAGAAGAAAGAAAGCTGGATTTGGGAATGGATGCTAATAAAATAAAAGGTGAGTTGATCTCACTTGTCTGGTTATAATTTTAATTTAAATGGTTAAATTTAAATAATTGGTTAATTGATTGTTTTGATTGGATGTGCAATATTATATATAGTGGTATATAATATATCTTGGAATGATTGATTTCCCATATTTTATAGCGGATTAGACCCTATGCGCCACATAATAGCGGAAGATATTTTATATTAGTCCCATATACTGCGATATTCCACCTAGAAGTGGAATTGGTATTGTGCTAACGTCTGTGGATGCAGGAAAACAGGGTGGAGGGATCCAACTGGATTCCTCAACATTTATTTAGATTATTTAATATTCTCTGTTATGCATATTCGATATTCTGTGATGAATATTATTGATAATTGGAATATTGAATTCTATGGTTTACTTGAATATATTTCGGTACACTGAGATATCAAAAATGTATAGAATTGGATTTTTGAATATGAAAGGAAGAGAATTTGTAAGTGAAATAATTATAAAGAATCTTAAATAAATTAAGAATGAACTGGATAAGAATAATAGTAGTTTTGAAATTCTAATAAATAATTTGTATATGGAAGGGAAATTTGAATAAACAGGAAGATAATGAATTTTAAACTTCAGTGTTATTATTTAAACGAATAAAGCATTTATTTTAAATTTAAGATTTAAATTATTGAAAAGAATAAAGAAGAAATTTGGAACATCTGAAATTGGTATGTTTCAGTTCAAAGATTTAAAATCAAAATGAAAGGAAAATAAAAGAATAAAGTCTACAAATTAATGGATTTTGAAATGAATTGAGTAAGTAAATAAATTTATTCAAATGGAGTAAATTGGAAATCAATTTGGGAAATTGATTTAAGTGATTGAATTGGAAATTCTCCCTAGATAACCAAGTACGTTTTCAAAGTCAATTTTTAAATACAAGTTAAAAATTTTAAAGTTGTTTTAAAAAGCAAGCTTTGGAAAATTTATTATTTCTAAAATATTTAAATTCTAAAGTAAGTATTTTCTTTTAATCTATTATAGTAGTAATTATTTAAAAGTGACTTGGTATTTGTTTTTAAAGAGAAAATCTAATTTTATATTTTATAAAAGTAACCTCATTTTAAATATTCCTAAAGTGTATATTTTTAATAAAGTATTGAAGTAGTTCTCAATCTAAATGTTAAAATATATTTTTAATAAAGTGTTTTAAATTATTTTAAAAATCTAAAGCTTTGTACTTGGTGTTTTCAGTGGAAATAAATATTTGAAAATTCATTCCATGAGAAGAGTATGGTTTGAAACTATTTTCAAAGGGTTGAAAAGTGAAAATATATCTTGTGAAGACAATTTGAGTTTAATAAATAATTTGGTGAAATTATTTATGATGGATGGTTGTTGTGAATGTTAATTGATAGTTAAATAACTGGCTATCAATGTTGGAGAATGCATTGATCGTTTCGAAGAGATCGGGATCGGGATGAATTTCTCGAAAACCACTTCGATCCAGTTTGTACGTTTTCGTAGGAGAACGATTTTGGATGCGAAGATGGAGCAGTGAAGTGCAAAGGTTAGTCGCTACTAATCCCGAGGATATTTCCAAAATGGATGTAGTAGGAATAGTGTCTTCGGTTCCGTTCGAACTCGGGACGGACTTGTCTGGATGAATGCTTTCGGAACATCATCAGGTGGACGATGGGTATTCTAAGTGAAACGATCAAAAAGGTAACGCTTAGCCTCAAGCCTCATCAACCAGGAATGACTGAAAATCAGAGGTTGTGCAGCAAGGCTAGGTGGGTAGCACCCACTTCAGGGTGAGGTCATCCCTGTCTAGATGTCCCTTTTATTTCGGCTTAGTGGTGCGGTTGCTGATCACAACCGTGTGGTGATCTTACTCGGGGTTATCCAGTAAGGTATAGTCCCGGTCTTGTGTTGCAGGGGGTCGAAAGTGATCCTCGGTACTATGATCTAGGCCACGTACCGTGACAGGTGGTACCCCAATGCCTAGTCATTAATTGGAAATCCATTCTCCCTACGCGCTTTTACGAGTTTTGTTTGTATTACCCACTCTGTGGCTGGTAGATGGAATTTAATAGATGTAACAATTTCGGCTATTTTAGTAAGTATTTGTATATAGACCCTATTATAATATCAGAGAATTTTAATAAAAAGTGTTTTAGCTATCGTAAGGTAAAAACCCGACAAGTTTATTTGTGTCATGGTCTTACTAGATGCTTTTGTTTTCAAAATGATTTTTGAAACTTTAATAATCAATTTGAGTGTGATTTCTCGCACTGGTATTCCAAACTGACTCGGGTGTTATTTAACTATAATGCTTGGCTCAAACCGAGTATTATAGAATACAGGATATGATGCTGTGGAGCTCAAAAGAAGAGCTGGATGACGATACGTACTTCCGTACTTGTTTCATATATTCCGCTATGTTGGTTAGCTGTGTACTCAGTTGTGTGAGGACAGATTATGATTACTATCTAATTGTGTGTTATGTGATTGATGTACTCTGATGATGTAATGTATAAACAGATATATTTGTTTTTGTGTAAAGATCATTTATTATATATTATATTTTATTCCGCTGCGATGGTTAGATTCTGATGTTGTTTTCTATTTTCTTCTTTTACCTCTTCTTTTTTAACCCTAATGGTTCGTATTTCTGTTCAACTTGAGTTGATTGATGTAGAATAGTGTTGACTCAAGGGGTGCGAATTTGTGGGCCGTTACAGTTTGAGTCCCCAGATTGAAGACTTTGATTTCCAGAAAATAGAGATAGTTTTTTTTAAAACCTGATCTTTGATTCAGGTTATTTGCTTGAAATTTAGCTTGTTTCAGATTCGAACATGCAATAGACACATTCCCGGTTGCTTCAGAAAATTTCAGAGTTGAAGAAAACTTGTAGGTTTTTGGACTTTTGAAGATGAAGACAGGTTAATGAATGATGTTCAGGTTTTTAAGAATGGTTGCAGGCTCTGGTTTGAGAGGATTTGAAGTTTATTTGTAAGCTTTTAAATTGATTTTTTTTCAGATTTGAGGAATGATATTCAAGTTTTGATGTTTGATAAATTTTCTGGTTTTGAGGAAGAACTGATTTTTAGATTTGAGAAGCTTTAAACTGATTTCTTCTGAACTCATCAATTTTTTGTATATAA